>CM067841.1:599491979-601891979 GCA_034509565.1 Triticum monococcum | reverse complement strand
ATATATTGGAAGCCTATGTTTGGACATCGGAAGTGTTCCGGGTGAAATCGGGATTTTACCGGAATACCGGGAGGGTTACCGGAACCCCCCGGGAGACTAATGGGCCTATTGGGCCTTAGTGGAAAAGGAGAAAAAGAGAAAGGCCACAAGCTGGCCGGCGCCCCCCTTCCCAAAGTCCTAGTAGGACTAGGATAGGGGCCGGCCCCCCTTCTCTCTCCTTTTCCCCCCGGGAGTCCTAATAGGATTAGGATTGGGGGGAGGAGTCCTACTCCCGGTGGGAGTAGGACTCCCCTGCGCCTCCTCTCCCTGGCCGGCCGGCTCCCCCTCCTCCAACCTTTATATACGGGGGCAGGGGGCACCCCAAGACACACAACTTGATCCTTGAGATCGTTCCTTAGCCGTGTGCGGTGCCCCCTGCCACCAAATTCTACCTCGATCGTACCGTTGTAGTGCTTAGGCGAAGCCCTGCGTCGGTAGTACATCAAGATCGTCATCACGCCGTCGTGCTGACGGAACTCTTCCTCGACGCTTTGCTGGATCGGAGCCCGAGGAACGTCATCGAGCTGAACGTGTGCTAAGAACTCGGAGGTGCCGGAGTAACGGTGCATGGATCGGTCGGATCGGGAAAAAGACGTACGACTACTTCCTCTATGTTGTGTGATCGCTTCCGCAGTCGGTCTGCGTTGGTACGTAGACAACACTCTCCCCTCTCGTTGCTGTGCATCACCATGATCTTGCGTGTGCGTAGGAAATTTTTTGAAATTACTGCGTTCCCCAACATGTAGTTGGTTGGTGATTTACTATGAATTACTGGCACCAGTGCACCACACATATATGTCCAGGTCCTTTTGGTCAACATGAGAAAATCCAACAGGAACATGCCAAATGGTAGTTAGCAAAAGCTAATGCCACCCTAGCTTCCTTGTGCGATTGAGTAGCTGAAAATTCAGCAAGATAGTAATCAGCGAAGTTTTCCTTTGGGAAAGTACATTTGAAGCTTTCCTTTGTACCACTATCAATATGAGTTGCTGACTTCTACCGTTTTGCCTGTTTTGGAGCTCAGATGCGCATGTCCACATGACATGCATGTACTTTTATCAGAGTGTCACTAGCAGTAGGTGGCAGCTCAAATATGTACATGCGTTGTGAGCAATACATTGTTTTTTCATTTCGCTAACACGCTGGATGTGTATCATTCGCTGGTAGTAGAAAAAAGAGTTGGTTATATAGTTGACTTGCTTGATCGTCTAGTATTTGACTGAACAGAAGTAAAGAGATTGGTGAAGATATTATGGTGGTTGGTGGTTGTCGATAGGTCATTGTAGACTTGGACAACTGATTTAGCTGGTTTTGGAACAAAAAGTCGCTCACTTCGGCTTAGACCAGTGTTACATACAAGTAGTTGCTTTTGCTCGAATAACTCCTCGCAAAAGGTACTGGTTGGGATTGAAATGGGCAATCGGCTTGTTTTGTTAGAATTTTGCCTAGAGTTTTTGTAGAAGCTTCATTATCAATTGTGTAATTAGAATCCACTCTCTTTCCCAACAAATACGTGAAGAATGTTGATTCTCTTCCCCAACAAAAACGAAGAATGTTGGCGCACATAACATAAATGGATGCATATATACAGTGTTGATGATCCTTTTCTTGATTACTACCCAATGCCGTTCTTTAGCTGTCGGAAAAGAAAACCAACTTTGGAGCCCTGAGCTGAGAATCCTCACCTTTTCTGCTCTCAGCAATAAAAAGGAATTCGATGGGACGCAGCATTAGCCCCGCAAGCAACGATGGTACTATCCGTACCCCTACTTAACAATGATAATGGATGGTAACCTTTCGCAATCAGATGCTACATTAACATCACCTAGCACATGTGTCTCTTGCTGTCATTTCCTCTTGTCTTGGTTGCCACACGAAGATTCTGCATCCAAAACCGCATGTCTGTCTAATCAGTGTAGCCAACAAGGATAACCACCAAAACCAGTCCTATATAGTTTCAGACGGAATGTCACTCTCAAACAACCCATAGTGGTCAAAGGGATGTTCCACTCTCAAACAAACCTCAATGGGATCTCATCCACACTCACACAAAGTCAAAAGGCCCCAATTACTCGCTGTACAGATGATACAAGCTCGCTGAGTCGGAGAACAAGGCACAGATTTACCACAGTAGGTGCACCATTCACACGACCTTTGCATGATCCTCTTGTCTGTCACGTTGGTAAACAATCTGGTATCTCCTACGATTTAATTACCCTGATTCCTTCGATCACTTGTGTGTACTAGGGGCACATTGTGTGCTAATCACTGTCAATTAATTAAGTGATTGGAGTCTTAAAGACTTTGAACTCAGCAATAAAAGAGCCACATTGACCGTGTGGAAATTAAGGACAACGGTTTCGAGGAAGCTTCCTTGTCTCCTTGTCGTGACATCGAGTGTGGCACTTCAGTAGTGTATCGGGCAAGAAAATGATTCTTTTTGTTGACACACCGTGCTATCCGTGGGCATTTTCTTGCATTATTTACGTTTTCATTAGTTCGTCGCATCGCCTCGGTGTAGAGTTTAGTATGCTATGACGGGATGTCACGTCGTGGAAAACTTTAACAGCCTTTTGTGACTCGTCAACACAAAATTTACACGAGAAAAAAGAGATATTTTCCCATTATTTTTATCTAGTTAACCTAGAAAGATAATAAAAAAATGTCTACATTTTATCATAAGTTGAGCCAGTTATATTATAATATTTAAAATTTGTTTCCTCTTAAGACATCTGGCTCTCAATGATGTCAGCCAAAAACAAAACAAATTAAAGTAGCCAAGCTGCCCATAGTTTCATCCAAAATAATAGAGGTACGGTGCATCATTCACATTTTATTTTTACCATTCGGTTATTGCTAACTCATCAAAATGTGTGTCTTTTGCCAAAACTATTTAACATATTGTTGATATTATTAATTTTTACAAGTGTTTTCTTTGCAAAAATATGTTTTTGTGCTTCAGATCCATTGATATTTTAAAAAAAAATCAAAACAAATGTTTCAAAGTTTAAAAACTTCTGAAAGCACACACATTGTCATATGGATGTATATTGCACGTGTCCCAATTTTCATGAGAAAATACATTGACAAGTGAGCTACACAAGAACCCAAACTGTCACACTATTCACTATATAAACCAACATTTTTCACTCTTTTTGTAGTGAATGAATTAATGTATTTTCTCCTGAAAATTTACACAAATGTAGTATAAATCCATATGTCAATGTGGAATTGTTTTCTGAATATTTTGAAACTTTGAAATATAATGTTTTTTGAATGTTTCAAATAAAGGGCTCCATGGAGCCCGGGCACTAAAACGATGCACTCGTGTGAGTTAAAAAAAACTCAATATATGGTGTTTTTTGTTGTACAACTCTTGCATCTACAGTTTTAAACACATTTATACTTATAGGGAATTATACACGTTCCTGGAAATTATGTTCGATGTTGAAGATGTAGTTTGGGCACTATAATTATATTTCTTTAAAATAATTTCCATTCAAATTTAAGCAGACAAAATATATATAGCATCATATACCCCCACCCATTAAATGGTGTTGTTTCGCAAGTATTCTAGCATGTATTTAATGTTTCCATGTACCTTTATATATTTTGTAGAGAGTTCTAGAGATAAGTCTAGTAAAATATTGATTTTTTATGTTACACCTTCCTAGCTATATATGACAATATCACCTCATAATTTCATACATGTTCTCCTCGAGAACAATAAACATATACTAATATTGTACACGGAAAGTGATGAGACTATATATATGTCTACATACGGTTTGCTAAGACCAGCCATACGAAAATGTATGCATCACGAGCAACATGAATATAGACCGGTTCACTCTCATGAGCCGTGCGACTTCTTGGTTGAGCCGTTGCCAGGGCCGGGTGGCAGTGAAACCAGGGTACATGTGGATGCAAGGATCGAACATTTGCAAGATCATCTCAGTCGCGTTTGAAAAAACTCGATCTCTCCTATTTGATTTCCTCGAACACCATTCGATCATTGTCCTCTACTATCTTGGAACACATGGTGTGCTAATCACACTCAATTAATTAAGCATGCACGTGTTTATTATCATCCTTCGTAGTAAAGTGATTGGAGTTGCAGACTGAGCATCGATTTCGTGGAAGCTTCCCTGAGTCCTTTTCACGAGGGTGGCATTTCAGCAGCAAGGAGTTTTCCTTGACATGGTGTGTTATTCGTGGGCATTTCCTTGAATTGTTCAGCTTTTGAATGAGTTCTTCACATCACCCCGATGGAGAGTTTAGTGGAATACTTTTACAGTCCTTTCGGGACTGATCAACATAAAATTTACACCCGAAAAAAATATTTTCCCCTAATTAACCTAGCAATGATAGTCAATTTCTGTGTACACGTTATCATAAGTTCATCTAGTTATTTTCTTGTACTATTTAAAATTTCTTGCCCTTGACAATGTCAGCCTATAAAAGAAAAGAGTAACAAAGCTACCCATAGTTTCATTCGGAAGAATAGCAACACATTAATAACATTGTATTCCTACCTTCAGTTTAGCAAAGTCAATCAAAAAGTCTGCCAAAGTCGAGGTAAAACCATGAGTGATACGTTACCTCCTGTTAGTTGGTGATTTACCATCAATTACTGGCACCAGTGCACCACACATTATATCCAGCTCTTTGTGGTCAAACATGGGAAAATCCAACAGCATCATGCCAAATGGTAGTTAGCAAAAGCTAACGCCACCCTACTTGTTCAATCGAGTAGCTGAAAATTCAGCAAGATAGTAATCAACGAAGCTATTATTTTTGACTTGTAATGAATGAAGCTTTCGTGACAAGTTGCTGACATCTACCGTTTTGCCTGTTTTGGAGCTCAGATTCATAGGTATACATGACATGCATGGACTTAGTGTCAGTAGCAGTAGGTGGCAGCTTGCGGCCGGCTAGTTGAGGCAAACATATGTGTACATGAGTTGTGGGCGATACGTTCTCCTTCTTGTTATGTTATAATCTAAATTCATATATAAATATAAAAGCTAACTTCTGACGAGCGGTTTTCCACATTAAATCCTCGTGTCCCCTCTGCGTTGATTTGCTTCTTCGTCATTTTCATTTGACTGCCGTATCTTTAACACTTTTTTTCATGAATATGCTGGATGCCTATCATTCATTGATAGGTAGAAAAAAGAGTTGGTTACACTGGACTTGCTTGATCGTCAATAGTATAGAATAAAATTAAAGAGATCGACAAAAATGTTATGGTGGTTGGTGGCCGCTGTAGGTCATTGCCGACTTGGACAACTGATTTAACTAACTGGTTTCAGAAAGAAATGTCGCGCACTTCGGCTTGGACCAATGTTACGTCAACGGAGAAACTGCGTATGTTGCTTTGCTCCAATAACTCCTCGCTAATGGTACGAGGATTGAATTGGTAATCGGCTTCCTTGTGACAAGTTTGCCTAGAGTTTTCGTCGCAGCTTCATTATCAATTGCGTAAATAAACTCCAATCTCTTTCCTAACAAAGATGAAGAATGGTGGCGATGCATATATACAATGCTAATGATGTTTTTCTTGATCCTCATGTACTGTTACATGCTAATGACCATTCAAACAAAAAGTCGTCGCGTTTGGAAAACGAAACCAACTGGGCGGTTTATGTCCTCCGCTGCTCAGCTCATCCTGACCAACTCGAGCCTTTCCTGCCTTCCCCTATTTACGATGGGGATGTTCTTACTAGCTGACGACGTGCACGCTAGGCTCAACACTCCTAGGCCCCGTTTCTTTTGGGAGGGAACCATCATCAAAAGTAAATACCACCTAGTAAAATAGGCGGCCGTGTGCAGGCCTAAGAAATTCGGTGGGTTGGGGATCTTGAATTCAAAACTTATGAACATCGCTCTCCTTTCCAAATGGTGGTGGTGGCTTGCCCAAAATGAGTCGGGACTCTGGGCATAGCTTCTAAAAGCAAAATATTTCCCTAACGGGAATCCCTTCACGGCCTTGCCAAACGGATCCGCATTTTGGAATGGGATCCAAGCGGTCTGGCCCGCTTTTGCGGTTGGGGCCAAGTTCCAAATCAACAATGGCCAATCCACTCGATTTTGGCTAGACTGTTGGCTGGGACCCGAGCCCCTTTGGCAAAGCCACCCCAACCTGTACTAGATCGCCACAAACATCAATATCATGGTTGGAGACGTTTTGAGTGCCTCTCCCCAGCGATACATTTTCTGCGGGCACTCAACAATGTCGAACGAGAGTCATGGGATGACCTGGTTCAAAAAATTGGCGGTTACCGTTTAGGCGCGGGTGTTGATTCGGTAGATTGGAGCCTGACCGCCTCCAAAAGCTTTTCGGTGAAATCTCTCTATAACAAACTTACTGAAGGGAATGCGCTAGACATAGCAAGGGGTCTATGGAAGGCAGACTTGCCCTTGAAGATTGGCAAATGTTTAGGAATAGGCTGCCTACCTCGGACAACGTTGCCAAACGTAACGGCCCGGTCGATGGTTCATGCGCAGTGTGCGGTCTAGGTGAAGACGCTAATCACGTGTTCTTTAGATGTCACCTGGCGAAGTTCACGTGGAGTGCGGTTAGGGATGCATTCCACTCCAATTGGAACCCCGCTTCGGGCGCCGACTTGCTCTGGTTAATCAAAACCCAAAAAGGGACTGGCGGTAGAATCGCTTGGCGATGCGTAGGGGCCCTGCTGTGGGCCCTAGGGACGACGCGGAATAAAAATACGATTGAGAAGAAATTTCCTAATCATCCCGCTGATGTGATCTTCAAATGCCACTTATTTTTACAGACGTGAAAACCGTTGGAGAAGGAGTGCGATGCTGATCGCATGACGGAGGCCATGATGCGCATTAAGACGATCCAGACTTTGGCAAGACAGGAACCGTCGCTCGGATGATGCTTTTGGAGTTGACTGGTGCCGGTGTGGCCTAGCAACGCTGGCTGTTTCCTTGGATGTAATATTTGAGCCTGCGTGCTCCTGAACCTTATGTGTGGGTGGATGGTTGGTCGAGCGGAACTGCTTTTATCCTTTTGTTTTCGTTGTCTGAACACTGTATGATTGGTGCCTTGTGGCTTTATTAATTTAAAGCCGGATGCTTCTAGCTTTTTCGTTTCAAAAAAAAAAAACGAAACCAACTTTGGAGTTTGGAGCCTAGAATCCACACCTTTTCGCTCTCAGCAATGAAAAGGAACTCGATGGGGCGCAGCATTACCTCCGCAAGCAACAATGATACTACCAAGACCTCTACGTACTTAACAACGGCAATGGATGGTAACCTTTCACAATCAGATGCTACATTAACATCATCCAGCACATATGTCTCTCGCTGTCGTTTCCTTCTGTCTCGACTCTTTGCCACACGAAGATTCTGCGTACAAAATCATCTGTCTGTCTAATCAGTGCAGGCAACGAGGATAACTGCCATAACCAGTCCTACATAGTTTCAGACAGAATGTCACTCTCACACAACCCATACGGGTCAAAGGGATCTCCTCCGTACTCACGCAAAGTCAAAAGGTCCCTCCACTGCCAAAAGTTTTTCACTACTAGTAGCATTGCTCTTTGGATAATCGCTTTGACCGACTGAAAAAGTGTAGATTCTATGAGCTCGCTGAGTCGGAGAAAACGGCGCGGATCTACCACAGTGGGTGCACCATTCACACTCCGGTCTCTCCTTTGATCACTGGTGTGTACTACTATCTTGGAGGGCATGGTGTGCTAATGACGCTCATTTAGTTAAACACTCATGTGTCTGTTGTCATCTCTGTTAGTAGTAATAAAACTGATTGGAGTTGGAGACTTCGAGCTCATTGACAAAAGAGCCACATTGACTGTGTGGAAACTACGGGCATCGGTTTTGGAGAAGCGTCATTGAGTCCTTGTCATGACATCGAGGGTGGCATTTCGGCGATGTACCGGCAAGAAAAAAAGATTTTTCGTTGACGCGCCGTGTTATATGTGGGCGTTTTCTTGCAATTTTCAGCCTTCTAATCAGTTTGTCGCGATGATGAGTTTAGTATGCTATGGCGGTGGCATGTCACATCGTGGAATACTTTGAGAGGCCTTTGGTGACTCGTCTACACAAAATTTACACCAGAAAAAACAAGAGATTTCCGCATTGTTTTTCTTTAATTAACCTAGCAGTGATAGTAAAATTTCTAGTCTACATTTTCTCATAAGTTGAGGCAGTAATATTTTGGTAGTATTTAAAGCTTCTTTGCTCTCGACGATGTCAGTCCAAGAAAAAAGAGTGCTCCATTCTGCCAAGTCAATCCAAAAGTCTATCGAAGTAGAGGCAAAACCATGAGTGACACGTTAGTTAAAGTTAGTTGGTAATTTGTAGTATATCAATTACTGGCACCAGTGCACCACACATATATGTCCATGTCTTTGTGGTCAACATGGGAAAAATCCAACAACAACATGCCAATTGGTAGTTAGCAAAAGCTAATGCCACCCTGGCTTTGTTCGATCGAGCAGCTGAATTCAGCGAGATAGTAATCAACGAAGCTTTCCTTTGGGAAAGTAGATATTTATATTTTATAGCAACTCTACGAAACAGCTCTCGCCGGTCTCCTTCTGCAAATCGCAAAACAAATTATTTACCTCGTTCTTCAGGCCAGTGTGGTACGTAATATTCCGCGTCAACATGCGAAAATCAGAACACGGAGTATGTGGTAAGCAACCTCAAAACAAACAATGTCAACAAAAAACATCCGAAAATCAGGAAGCGGTTAAAAATAAAAAATGCCATGCTCCCTAGCTTTTACGGCTGTACCACCATCAGTTTTGGAGCTTACATACGTCTGCATGATGTGCATGGACTCGATCAGATATTCAGAGTCCCACTAGCACATGAGAGATTCAGAGGTTGGTAGCAGCTTGCAGTCAGCTAGTTCAGGCAAATATATATGCTTCGTGAGCGATACGTTCTGCGTCGTGGACTTTTCGACGTGTTCTAAGTAGTTTTTGCAAAATTTTCTCTCCGATTTGACAGAGAAAAAGCGGCCGATGAAAATGTTACGGTCGCTGCCGCCGATCGATCATCGCCGACTCGACTCGGACAACTTACTTTAACTGGTTTCAGAACGAAAGTCGCCCACTTTGGCTCATGCTAGTGTTTATAAGCAGTAAAGTTTTCAGAAGCTGCACGCGGTTGCTTCGGTGTTGCTCCATTTAACCCCTCGGTAACAAAGGTGTTGGGATTGGATTGAACTGGCCGGCGAGTGGCTTCTTCGCCAGAAGTTTGCATAAAGTTTCCTTGGCAGTTTTTCGTCATAGTCACATATACATGACCGACTCTTTTCTCATTTGTCAATTGCATAAACTCCCTTACATTTCAAAGGTTCAACAGAGACAAAGAATGCGGCGTACTTGTGTAATCAGTGCTCTCACTCTGCTTGATGATTTATCTCTTTCTCCATCGTCGTCCTAACGACCGCTCGAACAAAAGGCCGTCGCGTCGATCTCGCAGCACTACCAAATGTTCCTTCGTTAGCTGCCGAGAAAAGGAGACAGACTTTGGAGTTTGGAGCTGAGAATCCACGGCTCTTCGCTCTCAGCATTAAACGGAACTCGATCAGATGCAACATCAGCCACGCTGACATGATCTCGTGGTATACTTGACAGCGGCAATGGATGGTAACCTCTCGCGATCAGATGCTGCATTTAACATCAGCTAGCAAATGGATGGGCCTTTGGCCGTCGTTTCCTCTTGTCACGGCTCTTTGCCACACGAAGATTCTGCATCCAAAACCGTATGTCTTCTAATCAGTGCAGCCAACGAGGATAACTACCGTTACCATAACCAATCCTACATAGTTGCAGACAGAATGTCACCCTCAAACAACTCATACGGGTCAAAGGGATGTCCCACTCCCAGCTACCGTCCAACAAACCTCAAAGTCAATAGGTCCCTCCGCTGCCTAACGTTTTTTGCTACTAGTAGCACTACTCTTTGGGTCACTCGCCCTGAAAGACTGAAATTGCAGATGCATGCAACGAGCTCGCTGAGTCGGAGATCATGGGACGGACGGCTAGGTTTGACAAAACCACCAAGTCGGTAATCCATTACAAAAATCATCGCGTTCTCAATAAACCTTTTGGGTCACTCGCTCTGAAAGACTGAAAGTGCAGATGCATTCTACGAGCTCGCTGAGGGGCTGGATCTACCATAGTAGGTGCGGCACCGTTCACACGCCAGAGGGGCTCGCGCATGTGACTTGTTTTCGCGCGTCCACGCGGCCGTGTAGTCACAAATTCTCCGAGCAGGAAGAATCACTCGACGGCCGCCGACGGACAGTGCCAGTTGCTACTACCACCGCAATGTATCCTCGATCCGACCATACAATTTAGAAGCTTCTGCTTATTTTGTTTTATTTATCATACACCTTCTCTTTCCCATGTACCACGAAATGTTCAAGTACTAGTATGTGTAACTGTTTATTTTTTGAAACAGTTTTACAAACCTTTTGTGCGGCAAGAGGTAAAGAAAAAAAAAGAGTCAAGAACATAGGGCACGCTACGCACAAGGCTGAGCCTTGGCCTTGCTAGTCGCGCTGGCATAAGCATGGCCCTCGCCATCCTGGGCATGGTTCGTCGAGCACGCCTCGACCTGCACCGTTCTGAATTCGGCGGATGTACACATGTGTACTATTTGATGAAATGCCTGCGATGAAAGAGAGAACAGTGATGGTGATGACATGTGGGCCCATCTTATCATAACCCGGAACATACGGTCAAATAAACCTCGCTGACTCTTATGCCATGTCAGATCTAACGAGTGGACCTGATTTGTCATAATCACGATTAAAGTTGACCAACACAATAATCAGTTCAACATTGTAGTTCTTTTAAACAGCGAACCAAAATTATGGTAGGATTTTGAAAATTCGGAAAGCATAGGAGTTCGACGACGACGACGCGGCCCTAGAATGGGCGCGCCAGGACTCCATTGCGATGGAGAAGGCGCGCCGGGAGAAGGAGAAGGAGCGCCAGCGCGCCGCCCTGCGCCGCTTCGAGGAGCGCCGACGCGGCCGCGATAAAGACGGGGTCGTCGTCTTATGCGACAGCGACGACGACGACGACGACGCGCCGCCGCCGGTCCGCCATGGCAACGCCGGGGAGGGGTCCAGCAGGGGCGCCCGCATCAAGGAGGAGAAGGCCGACGACGACGATGGCGGCAACGACTTCAGCCCCTTTCTTTTTTAGATTAGGTTAATGTAATGAAAATGCGCGAATTTCACTGAAATTTGCCATGTTTGGCCGAAATTTAACTAGTTTTTATCATAACTTCGCCGAACGGTCCTTCTTTTTTTATTTTAATACGCGCCTGGGGGCGGCCCTGGGGGCCGACGGCTGGGGACCGACTAGCCCCCAGGGCTATTTTTTGCGCCGGCTCACCCCCTAGGCGGCGCTTTTAGACGCCCCCTGTGGGGCCAACGGCTGGAGATGCCCTTAGGGCATCTACAGTCGGGCGTTCCAAACCGGTCTCAAACGCCCAAGTGACCTGCCTAGTCACCGGCGGGTCACGACTCGGCCCAAATATGGGGTGAATATGTGACGCCCGGGCGCGTCCGTCACGTCGGACTGACGGCGAGGTCCCACATAGAAACGCCCCGAAAATCGGCGGTCCGAAGCTCGTCTCCTCCTCCAGACCGACGGTGAGGTCCCACGTGGAAATGCCCGGAAATCCTACAAGTAACGAGTTTAAGGGGATTGACAGCCCTCTTGCCCGCGTTGGGTGCAAGTGTTTGCTTTTGTGTGTGTAGGTGCTGGCGACGAGAATTTGCGTAGTTCTCCTATTGGTTTGATAACATTAGTTCTCACTAAGGGAAATACTTATCCGCTACTATATTGCTTCACCATTTCTCTTCGAGGAAAATTCTAATGCAACGCACAAATAGCAGTGCCTCGGCCGCAAGGGCCTCGGATTCTGCCTCCAATGCCAATGTTGTTGTTTTATTCTCGGTTTTGACTGATCTGTCTACCTTTAGAAGAGGTCCGCTATATCATTTAGAAGAGGTCCACCGCTAAGAGCATCTACAACCACGATGGACAAATCTGGCACCTCAAACGCCCGCGGGCACGCCCGGGCGCGTCCGCGGACACTGACCGGGCACACCTCATATTTTCCACTCTGCATCCACGTATCTCATATCGGGCGCCTTATAGCCATACTACATACGCAATGTTGATCTACCCTACATGATCAAAGGACGAACAACAAAAATCGGCTGCAAAGGAACACAAGATCGGCTGCAAACGGACATGAACAAACTTCGCCACATCCAAAAGATCATAGTTCGTCATCGGACAAGTTCTTAAACTTCTACAACTAAAAACCATATAAACATTGAGGAAGGGGGGCGGGCGGGCGGAGTCACCACTTCCTCGCCGGGCCTTTGCCCTTCCGGTCGCCAGCGCAGCTATAGGAGTCCGCGGCTGGTGGAGGCTCTTGGTCATCCGACAAGGAGGTGCAGCTGTCGTCGGAGTTGGAGAGGACGATGATCCCCTTCATCCGACGGACCGCCCTGTCCTGCTCCCGCTTAAAACTAAGGGAGCGGCGGTAGACCCATGTGAGGAGACGCACGTCCTCGTCAGATTCCGCCTCCGTCCGGCGGCGGCGGCGCGCAGACTGCTGTGCCGCGTCCCTCTCCCGTGCACGCTGCCTCTCGCGGCGCGCGACGCATGCCTCTGACTATGGAGTTCCCGTGCGGGCCGGCGGCACGGGCACAAGCACCCAACGCTGGCCGTGTGGAGGAGCGGTCGGCGGGGGAAGGAGATGGCGCGAGGCCGGCGCGGACTATGTTGTCCTAGCGTTGCTGCGCGCGGGCGGGGAGGGTCTAGCTTCGGCATCCGCGCTGCAGCGATGCTCCAGATCCGGAGTTGCCGCCTGTCTCCACCTTGGACCGCTCCAGCGCAATGCGGAGGGCCAACTCATCCTCGTAGTCGAGCTCGGAGTCGGAGTCGCTGCCGAAGCTGCTCATCATAGTGGATGAGATTCGAATCGGAGAGGGAGAGGGGTGGACGGAGCGACAGAGAGGGAGAGAGTGAGCTAGGGTTTGGAGCGATGCGCACGGATTGGGTTTTTTGTGGGGTCGGTGGTGGGCCGGGCCTGTCAGGCGGACGCTCCTGAGTGTACCCGGGCCGCCCCATATCCGCCTTATATTTGGGCTGGATATGAGGGGTGCCGGTCAGGCCGGGCGTTTGTCCGCGGTTTGTGAGGTCTGGTTGGGTCGAATTTTTTCTACCGGCCAGTGACCGGACAGCCTGCCCAAGTGTTTGAGATGGGTATGAGAGACCCGGCTGTAGGTGCTGTAAGTGGCTTAGCGCGCTATTTAAAACTGATTTTCATACTTCAGTTGGTGTTCAGGTTATCGGTAATGAAATTCTTTTGATTTTGATTTCCATGAAAGGATTTTATGTATATCAATTGTTAGTCTCAAACCAATTTGATCAATCGTGGTGTCGATGATCTTTTGAAGGGTAGTGATAAATGCTCTTTTGTATTCCCCTGCAAAAAAAAGCTCTTTTGTATTGCAACTATTGTCGGAGTTATTGTTCAGTTCGTGCCAAGGTCTTAATGTTCGACACCACACGGAAAATAAAGGATTTGTACAAAGAGGTTTGACTGGATGGATATTTTGTTCCAAAATAGAGTGCAAATCAATCCTTAGAATAAATTCCTAAAGGATTTCAATCCTGGGAAACAAATGAGGTACATATAGGAAAAATTCTAAGGACTTAAATCCTCCAAAAATCCTATGAAATTCTTCTGATTCAAGGAAGCCCAAGCCTATGGTTTTCATTAATCTGTTTAGTGCCCAGCCGTTTTAATTACTCTTCTGGAGTCATGGTAAACTGCAAGATGCATGTTCTCCACTGTAGTACTCAGTTTTCAGAACTTATAGATGGAGGATATCATCACATTTGCACTATTATGTGATGTGTCTGTGATTAGAAGAGTGGTGTGGTGATCCCCTCCCGTGATACGAGAAATGAAGTATCCATTCAACCAGAAACTAAAGTTCTAGAAAAACAGAACATCATGGATATTAGTAATCATGCAAACAAGGACATAGAACGCCAAGCACATCCCAGTTAATACTGGTTGCATTGCATTCATATTTCTTGAACTTGCACATAAGGCAAAATTTAAGTAATAGCAAGGCCACACGCCTAATTTATGTTCTTTGGGGGTCGATTGGGTGCTGGACAAATAGAAGATGGTACTATTTTCCTGATTTAGACCCCAGAGGTCCAAACACAACCATTCTTTACAATGGAGGCAATATGGCACAAGACCAACCGGACATCGATGGAGCAACCTTTTACTACGATTGTAATATGCTTACAATGAAATCATAAAGAGACAAAGTAAATACGGCATGAATGACAAACAAGCAAATCATTTGTTCCAACTAATGTTTTTTGATAGAGAGGAGTACCTTGAAGATACCCATAATAGCGCCAATGATGGTGACCACTGTGATAATGGTCTTAAGGTTTTTGTAGAAGAATACACGCACCTTGATCCACATCCTCCTATTGAGCTTGTAGTCCTCGATCTCATCCAAGATGTGAATATAGAGGGTGCCGCCAGATATGTGCTTGATAAGATTCTTGAAGAAATCGAGTGTCTCCTTGTTGGTGAGTTCTCCTTGCACAAGGCGCTTTGATCGCAGCTTGTGCACATCCTCTTCACGATCCATGAGCATCGCAAGGACAGCAAGATAGGAGCACACCACTGGTTGTTCAGTGTCCCCCGTCACACCTGTGCCGATGCCCATGCATATCTCGAAAGCAGCCATGTTGATTAGCCAGCATGACCTTATTTCGTCCAACAACAATGGAGCGAGGAAGATCTCACCAGAGAGGAGTCTTCTCTTGATGCCCATGTCCACAAACTTGGTTGTCTTGCTAGCGGTCAACTTGATGCCCATTTCTTGAAGCTCGATGGCACTAATAGTTTTTGACATTGGCCTGAGTCCAACAGACGGGGGAACCCCATTAGTGCCCCTTCCCGTTTTGTAGTACAGTAGTAGTGGAGGAGGCCAAGAAGATGTGGCGGCCTGTATCCACCCAACAGAAATGGTGTTCTTTGGCTGCGTCCGCGGACTTCGAGTGTGCGTCCCATCTTAGCAATGAACTCCTCCACAGGCACGGTCCTGAAGCTCCTCAAGGTTTCAATCACCACCCATGGTATCTGGTTTTCCAACAGCATTAGCATGAGCATGGCCCTCGTCGTGCCGGGGCAAAGAAGTTAGGGTCCTTTTTATTGCAAGAATAATTGTCATGCCGCATTTTGGGTGTATGTTGTAACAACCTCTTCTCTCCTTATTTAATATATGAGGCAAATCTTTTGCCTCCGTTTCAAAAAAAAAAATCTGGGATGCCCATCCTCCATCCAATGGCTGGCTTCCGGCCAGTTACGGCGTGACTGGCCAGTCACTGGATCTCGGTCCATTCGCTGTTGTGTCTCTTTCTCTTCTTCCAGTCTTCCTATCTCTCCGTTATCTTTTTTTTCTTTGACCTCGATAAGGACCGAACATTCAGTCTGAGTAGTCTACCGAACAGAATCATTCGATGCGGAAACGCTCCAGCCCGAACCCCTCCTTCAAGAGCAATGTTTTTTATACGTCCAGGTTAAAGAAAGTGGGCCAAAAAAGAGGCCGGTCGTACGCACACGAAACTCAATTATCGAAAAGCTAGCAATTGCACACAGGCTAGGAAATCAAAAAAAAAAATTGCCATGGCAGAATTTGCACTATCCTTCCATGGCAAAAATACTTTTATTCACATGGCAAATTTTAGTTTAATTTGTCATGACAATATTTACTCTATTTTTTCCATGGAAAAATTTACATGCTTTATTCAACAAATTTGTCGTGTTTCAAAAATAATGTACAAACAAAACATAACTTATTATGGTATGTGCCATAAAAAGTTTGCCTATTCTATACAAAAGTAAATTTTCCATGGTCGAAATAAGTTGCCATGGTCCTAAAAACACACACATTGATGGGGAAAAAATCTATAAGCTTAACATGGTGGCGAAAAGCGGTGTAAAATTGTCATGATGGCAAAAATGATGTAAAATCACCATGCTACATACAAATCAATTTCTATGATGCAAAAAGACATCAACTAAATTGCCATGGTTTGAAAAGTAAGCATTGTCATGAGTAATATAAGCTAAATTTACCATGATACATAAAAAGTAAATTTTCCATGGTCAATTACGAAAACTGACCATGATCTAGCCAATTATTAAAATTTTCCATGGTCAATTACTAATTTTGCCATGGTCAATAAACTAAATTTGCCATGGTCAATTACTAAAATTTCGGTCGAACAAGTACTTAAATTTGCCATGGTCAATAGACTAAACTTGCCATGATCTATTACTAAAATTTTCCATGGTCAATTAAATAAACTTTGACACGGTCAATGAACTAAAAATTGTCGTGGTCAATTATTAAAAATTGCCGTGGTCAATTACTAAAGTTGTCGTGGTCAATTACTAAAGTCATAACAGTAATTACTGCCTTGCCATGGAAATAAAATTGAAAAATTTGCCAGCCCTAACTTTTCTTGGCCTCATGGTATGCAAGATGTACTCAAATGATTGTACACTTTGTTTCTTGTGCATTTGCCATGCTCAATGTACGTGAAGTAAAATTGCCATGTCAAATGCGGGCCACACTAGCATGAGCATGGCCCTCGTCATGGTGGACATGTTGTGGCCGTCGTCACCATTCTTACTTCGGACGTGCGCATGTGTACTGTCTGATGAAATGCCCATGGGGAAATTTTTTGAGAGAGAAGAGTGTTGATAATGACATATGGGCCATCTTGTCATAATGCCCAACATAACAATCAAAGTGGACCTCATCTTTCATAACACAATTAAAGTTAACAAACAGCAATCAGTGCAACATGATGGTTTTTTTAAACATCAAGCTAAATTTGTGATAGGTTTTTGATAATTTTTAGAAATAGGTAGTTTTTTGGAATGCTAACCTCAATTGTGATAGCTTTATGCTATTTACTTTGCACCTCACGCTTGCTTTTCATGCGCCTCTCCTTCATAGTGACAAAACAATCAATGCGGTCTAGATGCATCCACTTCTTTCTTCTTCCTATCTGCAATAAAACTGTTAAAACCTTTCGCCTTGATATTTGAATGCTTTAAATCTTTATTTACGTTTCAAGAATGTCATCAAAAGTGAAATTTCTCATCTCTACAACCTTCATTTAACTTTTCATGCATTTTACACTGCCACTGGATGTCTGTATTAGACTATCAAATTGGAATTTGGAATTTCGAGCTATATGTCTTTCCGGCACAACCATGAAAAGGATAAAAATCTAATGCCAGGGAAGGGAATTTTAACAGTTTTTCATGGCAATTTATATTGGTGCAATTATGACAAATTTAATTTGCAAGCGTAACAGTTTTCTGGCCAAAAAATGAATTGAGACCGAATTTCATGCTCACCAGTTAAACTTGTCATCCGCGGCGGATATAATTTGACATGAAAAAAAAACGTTCGATTTGCCTGGGCAAGTCAGATTTGTAGTGGAGTAAAAAAAAGCGGCGCCCAGCGGCGCGGGTAACCTCCTCTCCTCCTCTCACTCCGGCAGCTGCAGTCCCCTCCGCCGCCGTCCCTTAACCTCTTCCTGCGCCGTTCCTCCCGCCGCTGCCAGATCCTATCTCCTCCTCTGGCCGCCGCGGCCCTCCCCGGCCCTGCACGCCCCGCCACCGGACCCCATCTCCTCTGGCCGCCCCGACCCTCCCCGGTCCTGCACGCCCCGCCGCCGGTCCCATCCCCTCCGGCTGTGCACTGCCGCCGGATCCCCATCTCCTCATCTGCCCTCTTCTTCCTCCCCTTCCCTGCCTCTGTGTCTCCTGTTTGTCCTCTGCCCAGCATTGGTTCAGGAGCAAAAGTTCAGATCGGATGCATTGATGGATTTCTGCCGAGCAAGTACTAGCCATGCCACAGGTTAGAGTGCCGTTGCTTCAGTTAATATTCTTACTTGTGACCGTGGGAACTACAGTATAATTTTCTGAAGTTCTGTGCCCTTGTTGTTTGAGTTCTGATTTCCCTTGAATACACTCTCTGTAAATATAGTTGGTAACTTATAGCTTGCACTTTCTTTTGGCAGGCAGACATGACGTTGAAGAATTTTTTGCATATAATCGAGAACTCTCCAATTTACCCAGTTATATATGCTAGCAACAGGTAAACCAATTTCATGGTATTTTGGTTGCATTTCTCAACTTATTTTTCTTTCTTTCATTTCAAAAAACTTATTTTTCTTACAAGGCGTATGCTTTTGTTATAAAAGGCAAGACTCATACAGCAAGCTGACACTTTAATACTACTAGCAGAACTGTATTGTCGTGACCTTCTATCATCAATGGTGCACATTCTGCTATCACCCTGAAGACAAGGAATGTGTTTACCGAATGCACTGCTACATACCTCATATCTACTAGATAATATAATTGAAAGAAGTGATAGATTTCAATATTTTCTGTAGAACAACCATCTGCAACTACAATTCATCTTTTTTTTGCTCAAGATAACTCAAATTCTCTCAATTATGCACCGGACAACCATGTACAATTATACCCTTTGCAGTGGGGCAAGAAGCCAGAGGACATCCATCTGAAACATTGCCCCACCAGTTCAAAGTGATGTTATCTAGTTCCAGGCATAAATATATCAAGACAGCCATGAATGCTAAACCAGCATCAAGGGCACCTGAAAGAAGATAATTGTGTCGCTTCCACCAGTTATGTCGGTACTTATAGACCACATACCCTGACAAAAATGCAACGCATATCCATGCCGTGTAGTTGACTGCAGTGGCAGGAGGCATATGACTGATTCCACCAAGCAGCACAGGCATATTGACAAGCAAGATCCATTTTTGGCCTGGGAATGCCTTGTGTGCAAGCCAGACAAGGAGGGGAGCAATGGCACCGCCCAAAAAGAACCAGTTCACAGCAGAGTAAGTTCCTAAATCGCCGAATATTCTGCGTGGGCTGATAAGGCCCCATATGACTGATGCATCGTAGAATAAATGGTCATAGGGACAGGTCCAAGGGCTGCCTGCTGGGAGGAGCTCGGTGTTGCACATATTGGGGATTGTGTCCATCATCCACCATGCTGTTCCAAGGTACACAATTGCTGATATCAAAGTGCCTACAACCTGTTATTTTCAATAACTTCACTTTTAGCTAGGGACACGTACAATTGATGCAATGGGAAAAATTAAATGTGATTATCTTGGACAAGTAACGGTCATTGCTCATGTGACTAGTGTAGTAGCTGACCTGAGCCATAAACATGGTCCTTGGAGGAATCTTCATGTAGTGGCCCAACTTAAAATCTTGCAGAAATGCTAGAGCTTGACGAGGGGCAACGTGGCCATATACCTTGAAACACATGTTTGCAACAGGTCGTCCAGGATATAAGTAACCCATGATGTACTCCGTGATGATATTCAAACCTGGGGTCTGTCAATATGATGTAAATAAATAGCTAAACTGCTAGCTGCTCCTAGAGCTGTAAGACATGCATATAGTATCCATCTGCATTAATTCATGTTTGGAGTCCATATATACCTGATTGGTTGTTGCTGTGATGATTCCAATTGGAAGGGTGTAGAAAATGGAAAGGGCACATGCAAGCAGTATCCCCCACCAGGGTAACTGAAGTTGCTCAATGTAGTACTCACAAGTGAACACGGCGATTGCAGCACTGGCGACAAGGATGCAAATGAACCACCATTCAGGAACCTGCCTGTATCTCCTCATAAGCTTTGTGTGTACATCCATCTTTTTATCCTGGAAAGCTGATTTGCTTAACTGCCAAATTTCACTGAACACAAGTATTATATTGCTAGTTTAGTCGCATATATATCTACTTTTGCTCAAAACACAGAGGAAGCACATGTGAAATTACGTACCTTCCATGGAAAAGGAGAACATGGACGATCGTTGCGGTCAGGCAAGCAAAACCAAGACCATAGCTGACAGCAAAGAAGGTGCTTATGTATAGTGGCCCATTCTTCTCATAGGCATTTGCATCGAAGTGGAACTCGGAATCCACAATACTAGAGATGTTGTATTTCTGACCAGTCGCCGTAAAGAGACCATCTGAAAAGATGGGGAAGCTCCGCGCCTCATAGACGTTGAACCAGTACGCGATGGGCGTGACTAGATAAATGTAGATGAAGAAGCCCGCGGCTATGTTGGCAGTGGCAAACAAGGGGCTAGCGAGAGGGCTTCCGAGGTACGAGGAGATGGATGACCAGTCAAGCCCAATTGCACCTATGCCAAGGCCGTGGAGGCCCGAGCCGAGCTGTTGAGCGACTACGGAGGTGGGAAAGATCCAACAGATCCAGGAAATGGAAGTGAGCATCTCGAACAGGTAGCCTGGGAAGATGTAGTAGGCAAAACTGCACGCGAATGCCACCATGAAGAATTGAGTGCGCGTCATGCCGCCTTTGGGCTTTCGTTCCTTCTCATGAAGTGCCCTGATCAGCATATGTATCATGATTCATGAATCTGAAAGTTACTTGTCATAAACACATCAGTAGTACTCATTCTATGTTCTTATTAGTTGGTAGAAGTTTCATTTCAACAAACTGTTAAAAACTTCCTGACAAAGTGCTGAATTTTTCCGAGGCGTTATTTATGAATATCTTGACAAACATGTAAGGTTTCTGTTTTGATGAGCGTACTTGCTAATTTCTCAAGTCACAATTTTTTATCCAATGCATTTAAAAATTGTGGGCCTCGGTTCAGGAGGAACTGGTAAAAGCACTGAGACTGCATTTTGGTCATAAAAATACAGTAGGTGATTGAATCTTTGGATTTACTGCAATCTAGTCCTGATGTTGCGTCCTGTTTTTGCCCCTTGTAAAATTATTGTCATGAGCTTCACAGAATCTTGGAAGTGGTAATAAATTATTCTGTTTTCTTGAGCTTTCTTTCTTTTACATGGAGGCTGATCGGCGCTCTTCTTATTTATTCAGGGTAACTGGGCACCCTTCTGGTTCTGTCTTGTGTAATTTGCACCTGCGCTGATTGATGTTAGAGTTGCCAGAATCCTCCAGCGCCGCAATGGTTTTATTCTTGACTCCATGATTGATTCCTGTCCATTTTTGGTAGCTCGATGCAGAAGTTTTGTAAGGCAATATGTATGGATGTTAACATCTACTTTTTGTGACAGCGTTGATTTCATGTCAGTGTCTAAGTGACTGCACAGGAAAGTGATAGGATCGAATGTTCACTCAGTAATATTATTCAGCGCACTGCAACTTGGCCGCTTGCTACCTAACATTCAAGGCTGCGACGACTCCATCATGACCCGCTACCACACAATGATTAGCTAGAACAATTCGTCAGGCATGATGCTATGACACTGTGCAGTGGCTGATCTAGGTATGTACGTACCTATTAGAAATTATATGCTTGCAAATTGCAATAATATGCTTCGACACTTTATTGAATAAGGATGCAACAGTATATGATGCTGCTCTGATAAGTGATAACATTGAAAACTGTGACACTCTGTTTGATGTTGCAGGAGTATTTGTTACTGGGTACTGTTAACTTATCGCAGATTCAGAGATAATACCTGAAGAGGGAGACCTGCACAAGGTTGGACGGCCACCACATCGCCGCCGGCTCCACAAGATACCGCCGGAATATGCCCGCCCACCCGAACCCCAGCACCTACATGCATGGCGGAGCAGAGTACCAGTTCATTCACGCTCCACTCCACCACTGAAGGCTATGAGCCTATGAAGTACGAACCTGGCTGGTGAGGACGACGAGAAGGGAGACGAAGAAGGAGATGGGCTTGCCGTAGAAGACGCGGACGGCCGTGACGAGGTTGATGGCGAAGACGCTGCCGGCGCCGGCGTTGGCGAAGATGGTGATGAGCACGTGCTCCTTGACGTTGAACGGCCCCGGGTTGAGCATGAACTCCCACCTCCGGCCCCGGAAGAAGGCGCGCTCGGGGAGCATCGCGGCCATGAGCCGGCCGAGCGGCAGCACGGCGACCTGCGCCGAGATGGCCGTGATCTCCAGCGGCTCCTTGCGGTACCCGAAGAAGGTGTTGAGGAAGGAGAGCGCCACGCATGAGGTGGCGCCGAGCGCCCACATCCGGAACGTCAGCACCGGCGTCGACGGGTCGTCTCCCACCGGCACCGTCAGCGCCACCTGCTCCACCGGCGAGTTCTCCGCCTCCTCCCATTCTCCTCCTTCCTCCGGCGAACTTGATGGCTGCACTGCACGGGAAGTTAAGCAACGTCAGCCATCGTCTTCCAGTCCACGCCCAGAAAACGACTGAGCCGACGATTTTTGTGGCTCCGCCGGCATACGAAGTGGAGCGGTGATTTGGTCGCCATGCTGGTCGTGGTCTTCCCCTTCTTCGTCTTCCTGGCCTTGTTCATGGAGTTCTTCTTGGTGGGAGGAGGAGGCCATGGTTAGGAGAGTTGGGATTTGTATTTGTAGTTAGGCTCTCTGTAAGCTTGTCACTTTTGTTCCTTTTGGCTGGGAATCTTTGCAAAAAGAAAATAGAGAAAATTATAAGATATTGTTATCTGAAAGCTCCTCAAGTCCCCATAGCTGATGGCGACACTTCTCACTATTACCAACAAGGATCATGTGGCACGCTTATCAAGGATCACATGGGCCACATAAGTGTAGTTGTTGGGAGAGGTAAATACACCACAAGTCATAGAACTTGCACGTGACGGTTAGTTTGATGGATAAATTTGTAAAATACATGTTTCTGGTCATCGAACTTGTCCTTCTATTCATATATGATGCTTTCTAACGTATTCGGCCGTATCACGTGCACACATGGCGTGCCAATGTGGCAGGGGCCCACTGTCAGTGGTGGGTAATCCGCGTGCACTGTTTTTCTCTTCAGAAAGCATCCTTGCATTTTATTTATTTACTCAAAAATCCTCAAATAAAATGAAAAATACTAGACCGCAGTGGGAGTTGCCACGATTAGTCTCGCTTGGATAGCCACTTGACATCCTTACCATTGACGTTTATAAAGCGCAATTAGCTTTATATAATACAAGCTGTATGAATTACAATAGAAGCCAAAACAAGAAAAGGGGACGGCACCGGTTCGAACCTATGATCACATATGCTCGCCGCGTATGCAAGCGCCAACCATCCGGCCACAATGAGTTCTAAGAAAAGTCAGCCACAATGACATTTAAATAGATAAACACAATTTATCTTATGTATTCTTCTGTCTTTTTTTCTATTTAATAAAATTACTTATATTCTTGATAAACATTTTGGACAAATCAACTACATTTTTGTTTGAATTCGTGTACGTAATTCTAAAATATAGACAAAACCAAATATAGTGCAGAATGAGTGTACGTAATTCTTTTGGAAAAATCAACTAAATTTTTGTATGAATTAGAATAATTTTAAATAAAAGGTGTGGATAAAAAATATAGTGCAGAGTGAATGTACGTAAATTGTTCTGGACAAATCAATGAAACTTTTGTTTGAATTCAAATAATTTTAAATTCGAAAATCTAGATAAAGACATTATAGGTCAGAATGAATGTACCCATTTTTTTGGACAACTGAACTAATTTTTTGATTGAATTTTAATAATCTAGATAAAAGAAAATATAGTTCCTAGTGAATATACGTCAATTTCTATCGGACAAATCAACAATTGTTTTTAATTCGAAGATCTAGATAAAAAATTATATGTAAAAATTATGTACATAAATTTTTGGACAAATCAACTAATTTTTCGTTTGAATTCAAATAATTTAAAATTGAAAATATGGATAAAAGGTAATATAGTGCACAATGAATATACACACTTTTTTGGGACAAATCATAAATTTTTTGTTTGAATTCGAATAATTTGCAATTTGAAAATCTAGAGAAAAGGAAATAGGGGTCAGAATGAATGTAAGTATTTCTTTTCGGAAAAATCAACTAATTTTGGTTTGAATTTGAATAATCTATATAAAAGAAATATAGTTCATAATGAATGTACCTAAATTTCTTCCGAACAAATCAGTGGAAATTTTGCTTGAATTTGAATAATTAAAAAATGGAAAATCTAGATAAAATAAAATATGGGTCCTAATCAATTTACATAAATTTTTCCAGAAAAACAAATAAATTTTTTGTTTGAATTCGAGCAATTTTAAATTAAAAAATCTAGATAAAAGAAAATGTAGTGCATAATGAATTTACTAATTTTTTTTGTACAAACCAGCCGAAATTTTGTTTGAATCTGAATAATTTTAAATTTGAAAATCTAGAGAAAAGAAAATATATCAGAATGTGTACTTTTATCCAATAGGTGATAGACCTTAGTAGTCCAAGTGAAACAACACGCATGATTAGTTTTGGTGGTTAGGTCGCTAATTACAACTGGTTGCTTGTTCGGACTTGCTTCGTCCCATTTTTTCGAGCCCAATATATTTACAGCATACACTGACGGATAGGACCCAGCGGGCAACTATTGTTGGAGTTCTTTTGTACAAAGAAAAAAAACGAGGGTGTTTCTGCAGAAAAAACATCACATGCACTAGCCACTAGCCACTGACAAGGGGCCCTGGCCACACTGGTGTGCCACGTAGGCAACAAATACACCCACGTACGGGAAATGTGATTGTATTTGCATGCTCGCGCAAGTTTGATGACCAAAAACATGTATTTTGCAAGTTTATGCACCAAACTGATCGTCACGCGCAAGTTGTAAGACTTCTAATGTATTTACCTCTTGTTGGGAAGATAACTTTCGATAAGATTCTTTGCCATTAAAATATTATTATCTAAAATGTTAAAAACCACAAATTTGACTTTGGGCAGATTTTTAAGCGCAGACAACCATAACAACATGCAATATTAACCGGTCAAATATTACTGAAATAACTAAAAAAATTATTACAGGTGGGTTTTGGACAATTAACTTAACTAGATGATGCCCCGCACGTTGTTGCGGGAATATTTTAAAATATATTTCAAAGATATTGATTTTATGGAAATAAGAATATTCGAAGAAATAATATGAGAGCTAAAACTAAAAATATGTATGGTTCATTATTTTGATTATTGTATTTTTGTAAAGTATTTATTAAACATATCATGCATGTTTGCATGTTGAGGTGAACCTTTTCCTATGACCCGTTGAATATTGAGGTGGGCCTTTTCTAATGCATGTTGCTTGATGATGTGTCATGCTTGCATGTTAAGAGAAATAGATTAATGGGGGCTAGCTATTTAGATATAGAAGATTAATGATACTTAAAAAAATAGAAGTTTAAATTTTGAGATGCAACAAAGGTGATGTTAATTGTCTAAGAGCAACTCCATTTACATCACAAATATACATCATTTATTGGAGTTGCTCTTTTATATCTTCAATATACATCATCTGTTGGAGTTGCCTTCTTTTTAGATGTAAATTTTTACACCTCCTGTTTTACATCTTTAAATTTGCATCTTTTATTAGAGATGCTCTAAGCGGACATTATGTTTGAAGGCCCACAAACCCAGGGTCAAAGGTCTCGAGCAGTGAAAAGTGGCCACCCACGTGTGTGCAACCACTTAGTTTTGCGGGCTCCCCAATGATTTTCTTTTTTTCTTTGAGCACACATGTTTCAACTGACATTACTTTTTTTTGAGACAATTCAACTGACATTACTGACGATCAAGACAGTGAGCGCGAAGGCGAAGATTCAGCTCGTGGGCAAAGGCTTAGGCCCACTCGTCGTCACAATCTTCCCCAATGGCTTGCAGACCCAGACCGGCTCCGTTAATCGGGATGTAACAGTCTCATTCAAATACATGTGTATGTCGTGAGCTGTGACTTGGAACAGAAGTAGGTGGCCTCGGCCAAGACACTGTAGCTATCGAGATGTGTGGGAGGATAGATCCAACACGATGAACTCGTTTGAATGATTAATAGAGAAAGTAGTTCACATTTGGCATCATAGCCATTTCGATCATGGAGATTCCACGTCGCCAGCACGCTTCAAGCAAGGTCCATTTTCGACGATGGAAATGTCCTGCTCTGCTGCTTCGTCATTGATTTCTATGATCCTAGTGTGAAGTGCTTGGCCTCTAGCAAGTACTTCCTCCGGTCTTTTTTACTCTGCATATTGAATTTGCCGAAAGTCAAACTTTGCTAAGTTTGACCAAATTTATATTAGAAATTATTAGCATCTATAATACTTCCTCCGTCCCAAAATTCTTGTCTTAAATTTGTCTAGATACGGATGTATCTAATACTAAAACGTGACTTGATACATCCGTATTTAGATAAATCTAAGACAAGAATTTTGGAACGGAGGGAGTATGTAATAAATATAATATGAAAATATATTTCAAGATGAATCTAATGATATTGGTGTTGTTATGTGAATGTCTATAATTTTTTGTATAAACTTGGTCAAAGTTGGATGAGATTGACTTCGGTCAAACCTAATATGCAGAGTAAAAAGGATCGGAGGGAGTACTTCCTCCGTTTCAAAATAGATGACTCAACTTTGTACTAAAGTTAGTGCAAAGTTGAGTTATCTATTTTGGAATGGAGGGAGTAGTAATCTTTATTTTCATTTCATTAGCTGCAATATGGAGGATGTTATTTTTATTTTCATTTCATTAGCTGCAATATGGAGGATGTAGTTCGGGTTTGCTCTTTAGTGTTCCCCATTGTACCGGTTTGACCGTTGTAATTTGGGTGCTTGTTGTAACTCCTGACCGGTTGATGGCTTTGTTAATTCAAAGCCAGGCTCTTCGCGAGCCTTTGTTCTAGAAAAAGTAAGGGTGGCGGCGGAGCTGTGAGACGTCCGACGCGGAGAAGGAAGAAGAGGGGAGAGAGCAAATGAATCCGTTAGATCAAGGGGGTGAATTTGGTGCAATATATGGTGAGGTAGACCTGTCAGGTCCGACGTTACGGATGCGTCCAAGTATCCCATCCTTATATCCGCCCTACATTTGAACTGAATATAAGGGGTGTCGTTCAGCTCGGACGTTTGAAACGTCCGTCTGGATCGAGTTTTACCGGGCGTTTGAGACAGGTTTGGGCAACCCGCTGTGGATGCTGTAAGGTAACTGAATCTGGTTAAGTGCTCCTTTTTTTTGCTAACGACGGAGTGCACCGGTCCATGCATGCATATGCCGCACGAGACGCGCACACACATTATGGCATGCATTGGCCGGCCGCTTTGAGTGTTTTTCTTTAGTCGAGCTTGCGGTGTTGAAAAGGAGTAGTCTAGTTGAGGCCGTGCGTACGTCAAATTGTCATGGAGTAAAGGTGATATGCGTCCGCTTCACAACTTGTGCGCATCCCTGTCTGTCCGAGTTTGAATAGAATTCGCACGTAGAGTATAATGTAGACGCGCGCGCTACGTACGAGTAATGGCCGGCTGGCTGGGTGCATGTCTGCATGAACCCAGCATGCACATGCATGAGCCTTCCGGAAAAAAATTCCGTGCATACCGGTTGCAAACCTCATCTTTTGCAATCCGGATGTCATCTGCTGCCATGTGTACAGCTGGACAATCGCACGGCGTCCTCAATTTTGCCCAGGCGATACGCAGCTCGGCTCCAATCGGCACACCAGTGCCGCCCTTGACTCGCGCGGCTCGGCTCCTTCCCTCTACAGCGGCTCGATTCGCACAGAACAGAGCATTCGATCCCGACTTCTAGACTCTGCGCACATAGCCGATCCGCCGCCGCCGCCGCCGGGATTCGCTTCCGCACCCGCCACTGGGAATCACATCGCCGCTGCCGGGAGTTGCCTTGACTCCACGCCACCGCTGGGAGTTGCCCCCGCCGGTCCCTGGAGTCGCATCCGCCAAGGCCACCCGTGGCCCAAACTCGCGTACGCAAGATGTAATTTCCCCGGCCAGCTCTCCTCCTTCCGTGCAGTGCTTTGGTACATCTTTATGCCAAGCAACCTAGTAGTAGTAGACGTAGATTCCCTTAGATGAACTTTGTTCCAAAAATTGTAGCTGATGCTTTGTAGTTTGATTCTAATCCCGATTAATGATCAATAAATCTCTTCAAGTCTGAAAAGAAAAGAGATAGAGTACCTAATTAGCCATTCAATTTAGAATTGTGAACCATTCATAATTTGTAGGCATGATTTTGTCCATCATCCTACACATGTGTCGTATGGATTGTTGATTTACCGGCTGATGCCATATCAATTGATTGTTGATTTACCGGCTGATGCCATATCAATTGATAGTGTAATCATGTGCCTCCTTTTTGACATGATGATTTACATGTACTGAATTGTTTTGTCAGCCTTGTATGGATAATTGCTAATGCAGGGTCTTGGACTTGTGATTAATCCAGGTAGTTGTATCTCTTTGCTACAATCCGAAGAAGTGGAGGGCAAGGAAATTGAATCTTATTTACTGTCTGTACAAGACTAGAGTCAATTGGATTGCTGCTGGGAGAGCTCCAGTCAAGATGGCGTTGCACAACATTGGTGCTTCGAACAAGGATGATGCCTTGTACAGGTGCAAGATGCCCAGAATCTTAACCGAAATGCAAAGTTGTGTTAGGCATCAACATATGAGGGAATGAAGAGCGAACAGGAGGCCACCTACTCACGCAACAGCCACACTCCACCGTCGTTCTTCTATCCGAAGACCCTCAAGTATACTGCTGGAACAACACAGCTGCTGAGAAAATTGTTGAAGAAGACGCAATGGTTGCTGATGGAGTATACTTAGACTAGGAATGTCAAATCTTGCAAATTTGATGTTGAATTCATGACAACTATTGTACCAACCTATAGCTGATTGCTCTCCCTGACAATGTACTAATTAGTATACAATGTATCTTTTCCTATCAAATTCATATGGATAATATAAAATCTTCATTTTGCTGGATGTGTTTAAAAAAATCTGAATATTTCTCCATGTTTCTTTGATTTGCTATATACTGTAGCGAAGGTGCTATTTTTTTCTACTGTCCTTGAGTAGGCCTAAACTTCAGTGTGAGACTCATTTTTTAGCATGAAATCTGACAACCATTTAGACAGGGAATTGGAAAGTACTTGTATTCTAATACACCAGTTCATAAATTCTATAACTTTTTTAGAAAATAGGCGTACAAACTCATCAAACTTTGCAACTGGCACAATACTCAAACATTGTAAATGAAGACAAAATCCAGTGTGCTGCAGTACATCAATTAAAATTCATGGTACACCAGATTACATAAAAAAGATCATACTCCTTATATGTTGCGCCAAATACTATTCATCAAAATGTAACTTTTTAGCAGACGAGGACAGTGTGGCATCCTGATGAACTCCAAGCAAAAGACTTGTGAATTCGCCTTGGATGAAAGGAGCATACATAGCTGAAGGTTGCCCGTACGCATCATTTGCAAAGGTTGGAATTGCGGCATTAGTAAATCCACCTTGGATCAACGGAGCAGCCATGGACGAAGACTGCCCATACACATCATTTCGAAAGTTTGGCACTGTACTAGAAACGTCAATGCTACCAGTCCCAACATCCTGTGTCATATAATTTAAAATTGTTCATATAAATATGTAAGGAAAATATGAAAAGTGAATACTGAGTCCAAGTCATATGTTTTACCATCAATTCCTGTGGATGAATGCCATCATCCCTATTCCATACTGCATTTTTTGGATCTTCTCCTATTTTCAGACAAGAGTTGAAAGATAAATTAAACACTAACTATAAAAGTATATAATAGAAAAGGCTTGCTAGAATGTGTAGGATCAGTACCTTTCTTTTTAGTACTATTCTTTTTCTTCCCTTTCTTCTTCTCAAAGGAGAGTTTTGACCGTTTAGTCTTTGCACCTTTTACCACCGGAGGAACTCTAATTGATATTGTACCTTTTAGTGTGTTGGTAGAAAGGTCAGTCGAAACTAGCGGAACCTCATTTGATTTTTCCTCCATCTTGCTGAGAGAGTTATCTGCTTGTACGTCAAACTTATCTATAACTTTCTTGAAATCAATAAGAAGTTCCTTCGATCGGGTACACTTCAATGCAACGGACGTGGCCTTCCGTGAGACACGTGCAATATTAAGATAAATCAGGTAGAAACTTCTCAGGATGCTCATGAATTACATGTCCAAGATGTTTAGCAGCATTAAGATAAATGTGCCATAGACAAAGTCGATGACTTGTATTTCGAAACACATATGCAACTGCTCCTGCCATGGCCGCATCCTGATCAGTGAAAATTGTGTTGGAAATATGCCCTAGAGGCAATAATAAATTGGTTATTATTATATTTCCTTGTTCATGATAATCGTTTATTATCCATGCTAGAATTGTATTGATAGGAAACTCAGATACATGTGTGGATACATAGACAACACCATGTCCCTAGTAAGCCTCTAGTTGACTAGCTCGTTGATCAATAGATGGTTACGGTTTCCTGACCATGGACATTGGATGTCGTTGATAACGGGATCACATCATTAGGAGAATGATGTGATGGACAAGACCCAATCCTAAGCATAGCACAAGATCGTGTAGTTCGTATGCTAAAGCTTTTCTAATGTCAAGTATCATTTCCTTAGACCATGAGATTGTGCAACTCCCGGATACCGTAGGAATACTTTGAGTGTGCCAAACGTCACAACGTAACTGGGTGGCTATAAAGGTACACTACGGGTATCTCCGAAAGTGTCTGTTGGGTTGGCACGAATCGAGACTGGGATTTGTCACTCCGTGTGACGGAGAGGTATCTCTGGGCCCACTCGGTAGGACATCATCATAATGTGCACAATGTGATCAAGGAGTTGATCACAGGATGATGTGTTACGGAACGAGTAAAGAGACTTGCCGCTAACGAGATTGAACAAGGTATCGGTATACCGACGATCGAATCTCGGGCAAGTATCGTACCGATAGACAAAGGGAATTGTATACGGGATTGATTAAGTCCTTGACATCGTGGTTCATCCGATGAGATCATCGTGGAACATGTGGGAGCCAACATGGGTATCCAGATCCCGCTGTTGGTTATTGACCGGAGAACGTCTCGGTCATGTCTGCATGTCTCCCGAATTCGTAGGGTCTACACACTTAAGGTTCGGTGACGCTAGGGTTATAGAGATATTAGTATGCGGTAACCCGAATGTTGTTCGGAGTCCCGGATGAGATCCCGGACGTCACGAGGAGTCCCGGAATGGTTCGGAGGTAAAGAATTATATATAGGAAGTGCTATTTCGGCCATCGGGACAAGTTTCGGGGTCACCGGTATTGTACCGGGACCACCGGAAGGGTCCCGGGGGTCCACCGGGTGGGGCCACCTGCCCCGGGGGCCACATGGGCTGTAGGGGGTGCGCCTTGGCCTATATGGGTCAAGGGCACCAGCCCCAAGAGGCCCATGCGCCAAGAGAAGAGGGAAAGGAATAGTCCTAAAGGGGGAAGGCACCTCCGAGGTGCCTTGGGGAGGAGGGACTCCTCCCTTGGCCGCACCCTTCCTTGGAGGAAGGGCCAAGGCTGCGCCCCCCCTCTCCCGTGGCCCTATATATAGTGGGGGGAAGGGAGGGCAGCCCCAATCCAAGGCCTGGCGCCTCGCTCCCCCTCCCGTGACACATCTCCCTCCTCCCGCAGCGCTTGGCGAAGTCCTGTTGGAATTCCGCTGCTTCCACCACCACGCCGTCGTGCTGCTGGATCTCCATCAACCTCTCCTTCCCCCCTTGCTGGATCAAGAAGGAGGAGACGTCGCTGCTCCGTACGTGTGTTGAACGCGGAGGTGCCGTCCGTTCGGCGCTAGGATCATCGGTGATTTGGATCACGACGAGTACGACTCCATCAACCCCGTTCTCTTGAACGCTTCCGCGCGCGATCTACAAGGGTATGTAGATCTACTCCTCCCTCGTTACTAGATGACTCCATAGATTGATCTTGGTGACAAGTAGGAAAATTTTGAATTATTGCTACGTTCCCAACAGTGGTATCAGAGCTAGGTCTATTGCGTACATTCTATGCATGAGTAGATCACAAAGTAGTTGTGGGCGTTGATCTTGTTCAATATGCTTACCGTTACTAGTCCAATCTTGATTCGGTGGCATTGTGGGATGAAGCGGCCCGGACCAACCTTACACGTACGCTTACGTGAGGCCGGTTCCACCGACAAACATGCACTAGTTGCATAAGGTGGCTGGCGGGTGTCTGTCTCTCCCACTTTAGTCGGATCGGATTCGATGAAAAGGGTCCTTATGAAGGGTAAATAGCAATTGGCATATCACGTTGTGGTCTTTGCGTAGGTAAGAAACGTTCTTGCTAGAAACGCATAGCAGCCACGTAAAACATGCAACAACAATTAGAGGACGTCTAACTTGTTTTTGCAGGGTATGCTATGTGATGTGATATGGCCAAGAAGAATGTGATGAATGATATGTGATGCGTGAGATTGATCATGTTCTTGTAATAGGAATCATGACTTGCATGTCGATGAGTATGACAACCGGCAGGAGCCATATAGGAGTTGTCTTAATTTATTTATGACCTGCGTGTCAACATAAACGTCATGTAATTACTTTACTTTATTGCTAACCGTTAGCTGTAGTAGTAGAAGTAATAGTTGGCGAGACAACTTCATGAAGACACGATGATGGAGATCATGATGATGGAGATCATGGTGTCATGCCGGTGACGATGATGATCATGGAGCCCCGAAGATGGAGATCAAAAGGAGCAAAGTGATGATGGCCATATCATGTCACTATTTGATTGCATGTGATGTTTATCATGTTTTTGCATCTTGTTTACTTAGAACGACGGTAGTAAATAAGGTGATCCCTCATTAAAATTTTAAGAAAGTGTTCCCCCTAACTGTGCACCGTTGCGACAGTCCGTTGTTTCGAAGCACCACGTGATGATCGGGTGTGATAGATTCTAACGTTCACATACAACAGGTGTAAGACAGATTTACACACGCAAAACACTTAGGTTGACTTGACGAGCCTAGCATGTGTACAGACATGGCCTCGGAACACAGAAGACCGAAAGGTCGAGCATGAGTCGTATAGAAGATATGATCAACATGAAGATGTTCACCGACGTTGACTAGTCCGTCTCACGTGATGATCGGACATGGCCTAGTTGACTCGGATCATGTAATCACTTAGATGACTGGAGGGATGTCTATCTGAGTGGGAGTTCATAAGATGAACTTAATTATCCTGAACATAGTCAAAAGGTCTTCGCAAATTATGTCGTAGCTCGCGCTTCAGTTCTACTGTTTAGATATGTTCCTAGAGAAAATTTAGTTGAAAGTTGATAGTAGCAATTATGCGGACTAGGTCCGTAAACTGAGGATTGCCCTCATTACTTCATAGAAGGCTTATGTCCTTAATACACCGCTCAGTATGCTGAACCTCGAACGTCGTCTGTAGATGTTGCGAACATCTGACACACACGTTTTTGATAACTACGTGATAGTTCAGTTAAATGGTTTAGAGTTGAGGCACCGAAGACATTTTGAAACGTCGCGAAACATATGAGATGTTTCGAGAGCTGAAATTGGGATTTCAGGCTCGTGCCCACGTCAAGAGGTATAAGACCTCCGACGATTTTCTTAGCCTGCAAACTAAGGGAGAAAAGCTCAATTGTTGAGCTTGTGCTCAGATTGTCTGAGTACAACAATCATTTGAATCAAGTGGGAGTTGATATTCCAGATGAGATAGTGATGTTTCTCCGAAGTCATTATCACCAAGCTGCTAGAGCTTCGTGATGAACTATAATATATCAGGGACATATATGATGATCCTTGAGATATTCGCGATGTTTGACACCACGAAAGTAGAAATCAAAAGGGGGCATCAATCGTTGATGGTTAGTAAAACCACTAGTTTCAAGAAGGGCAAGGGTAATAAGGGATACTTCATGAAACGGCAATTCAGCTGCTGCTCTAGTGAAGAAACCCAAGGTTGAACCCAAACCCGAGACTAAGTGCTTCTGTAATAAGGGGAACAGCCACTGGAGCAGAATTACCCTAGATACTTGGTAGATGAGAAGGCTTGTAAGGTCGATAGAAGTATATTGGATATATACTGTGTTGATGTGTACTTTACTAGTACTCCTAGTAGCACCAGGGTATTAGATACCGGTTCGGTTGCTAAGTGTTAGTAACTCGAAATAAAAGCTACGGAATAAACGGAGACTAGCTAAAGGTGTAACACCCTCGATGCGACTATATCTCCCACGTGTCGAGGCACGACTTAGAGGCATAATCGCATTGAAGGCATAAGTCGCAAGTGAGGCAATCTTCACACAACCCATGTACATATAAATATAAAGGGGGAGAAAATAATAATAGTTGGCTTACACTCGCCACGTCACATCAAGGTACATAAATAGCATACATCATACAAACACTCATGGCCCGACTACGGCGCCAAAATAGAAAAGACTCCCCAACATGCGACTAAACCCTGAATCGAACCCCGAGCAGGCACCACTACTGATCATCAGGAAAAGAAACATAGTATCGCTGAGAGTCCTCGTCGTACTCCCACTTCAGCTCGAACGCGCCATCCGGAGGAGTATCATCGGTCCCTGCATCTGGTATAATAGTAATCTGTGAGCCACAAGGACTCAGCAATCTCACACCCTCGCGATCAAGACTATTTAAGCTTTAATAGGTAAGGAAGGGGTAATGTGAGTGGAGCTGCAGCAAGCGACTAGCATGTATGGTGGCTAACTTATTCGCAAAAGAGAGCGAGAAGAGAAGGCAAAGTACGAACGGTAACTGAGTAGAGCAGACTACGCAAGCATAACTCCAACGCCGTGTCCACTTCCCGGACTCCGCCGAGAAGAGGCCATCACGGCAACACACGCAGTTGATTCATTTTAATTAATCAAGTTCAAGTTATCTACAACCGGACATTAACAAATTCCCATCTGCCCATAACCGCGGGCACGGCTTTCGAAAGATCAATCCCTGCAGGGGGGTCCCAACTTAGCCCATAACAAGCTCTCACGGTCAACGAAGGAATAGACCTCCACCCAGGACCCACCGATTAGACTCGGTATCCCGGTACAACAAGATGATTCGACAGGTCAAAACTAGTCCAGCAACACCGCCCGAATGTGCCGACAAATCCCGATAGGAGCTGCACATATCTCTTTCTCAGGGCACGCTCGGATAGGTCAAGCTACGAGTAAAACCAATCCTCGGGTTTCCCCGAGGTGGCCCCGCAGGCTGCCTAGTTCGGACCAACACTCAGAGGAGCACTGGCCCGTGGGGGGGCTAAAAATAAAGATGACCCTCGGGCTCCGGAAACCCAAGGGAAAGAAAAGGGTAGGTGGCGAATGGTAAAACCAATGTTGGGCATTGCTGGAAAAGCTTTAATCAAGGCGAACTATCAAGGGGTTCCCATTATAGCCCAACCGCGTAAGGGACGCAACAAACCGGGAACATAACACCGATATGACGGAAACTAGGGCGGCAAGAGTGGAACAAAACACTAGGCGAGAGGCCGAGCCTTCCACCCTTTACCAAGTATATAGATGAGTAAAGTTAACATAGCAATATAATGATATCCCAACAAGTAAATAAATGTTCCAACAAGGAACGGCTCCAATCTTCACCTGCAACTAACAACACTATAAGAAGGGCTGAGCAAAGCGGTAACATAGCCAATCAATGGTTTGCTAGGACAAAGGTGGGTTAGAGGCTCAAACATGGCAATTGGGAGGCTGACAAGCAAGTGGTAGGCATCGTAGCATTGGCAAAGCAAAAGAGCGAGCAAACTAGCATAGCAAAGATAGTAGTGATTTTAAGGGTGTGATCATCTTGCCTGCACAGTTGTCAGAATTGGCTGGATCCTCAAAAGCAAACTCAACGGGCTCCTCGTTAGCGAACTCGTCTCCCGGCTCTACCCAACAACACAAACAAGCAACAAGGATACAATCAACCACGTGCAAGGGCAAGCAATAAGATGCAAGGATGATATGCTATGCGGGATGCGATGCGGGATGCCAGAATGCAACATGTAACAGGAAATGCATGAACCTGGCCTCAACTTGGAAATCCAAGTGTGCCACTGGATAGAGGGGAAGAAATCCCCTGAAAACGATATAAAGATCATGGCAATCGGAGCTACGGTTAAGAAATGGCAAGCGTTTTACTAAACGAACCGATCTGCGATTTACAGCAACATGCCTCCTAAATGCAACAAAATGAACATGCTACAGCCACCCAACATGAAAACAAATTACATGGAAGTGATGTACTCATCAAGCTTAACAAATCATCATGACTGAGGCATAGGAAAATTCATCCATTAAGGGCTTCAAACAAGCATGACAAAACTGAATAAGCAAAGCAGATTTCAGACTTAGCGAAATTAACGCTAGTCTGGAATTTCAGACCACGATGCCCTCTTCGGAGCAGCAAAACAACATGAAGGAAAACCTGAACATGGCAAGTAAGAGCATGGCATGGAGCTACTCAACAAGCTTAACAAAACACCCAACATGACCTGGGGCCAAAAGGGTTCACAAAATACTCTACCGAGCACACGAACATCGATGAAACACAATCAGTTTTCAGACTTAGTGAAAACTGGGACATGCTGAAATAATAACTCACGGAGGCATATAAACGAGCTCGATGCTCTCACTACGGTGCAAGTCATGGCAAGGCAAGCATATATCCATTAAGAAGGCACAAAATGCTAGCTAGACATGGCAAGAACAATGGCATAGCATGCATGGACCACTAGCAATCACTCCGGCAAAATCGCAAAAGAGTTAACGATCTGCCCAAAACAGCAACTATCCAAAAGTTGAGCTCGATTGAGTCAACCTAGGGGGGTCCAACATAACAAGTAAAGACATGGATGGATTAAGCACAACAAGCATAACAAATCGCTCTTACTGATCATCCTCAAAAGAGGCACGGATCGTTAGGAAACAAGCCGGACATATAGCATCGTGAACTAAAACGGCTCAGACTTAGTGAAAATCACTAAGTCCCTGAAATCTGAAATCTCAGGTAGCCCTCTTCGCAAGCTTGCACAAGATAACACACACATCCTAAAAATACATGGAAGGCACCTCTGGAAAGAAGACAACATGCTTAACAATTCATCCCAAAGGGGCACAGGCATATCATGCACGCATTAAATATGGCAAAAATGACAAAAGTGCATGTTGGATTAACGGATCTGCAATTTAACTCAACATCCTCCTTCCAACAGCATTTTGGGCACCAAGATGATCTCGAATGCAAATTATGCAATGGAATGAAATGATGTACTCGTCGAGACGAAGAATTTGACATATCATACGCCCAAAACGGAGCTACGGATGCAAACTTATGGGCAGTCAAACATGGCATGAAACATTAGGGAATTAGGTCAAAAGTCAACCGGAATCTTCTCAGATCCAGATCCAGCCCGATGCACTGTACATGGCGCGGACTTCGAGGTCGCCGGAGTTGAGGTCGCCGGCGTCGGAGAGGAAGAGGAGGCCGGGGCTTGGCCGGCCGGTGTGGGGGCTCGCCGGGGCGGCGACTTCGAGGCGGCGGTGGCCGGTGGCGTGGCGGCGGCGGCGAGGCGGCGCGGTGTGGCGGCGGGGTCGGCCGGCGCGGGCTCCGGCGAGGCGCCCGCGGTGGCGCGGTCCGGTCGGTGGGGCGGCGCGCGGAGGAGAGCAGCGGGAGGCGGCGGCGCTCGGACGAGGAGGCGGCGGCCCGGGCGAGGCGGCACGGGGGCCGGGGACGGGCCTGGCGGGCCGCGGTCGCTGGAGGCGGCCGGGTGCCACGTGGCGCGCCCCGGTTCGCTGCGGGCGGCGGCGGGATCTGTCCGGCGCGGTGCGGACGTGTCCGGCGCGTCGTGGAGATCTTTTAGGGTTTCGAGAGGGGGGGGAGATCCGAAAAACGGGGGGGCTTTAAATAGGCATAGAGGGAGCTAGGAGAGTCCAAATGAGGTGCGGTTTTCGCCCACACGATCGTGATCGAACGACCGAGATGATGGAGCTGAGTTTGGTGGGTTTTGGGCCAAAATGGAGGGGTGTTGGGCTGCACACACACGAGGCCTTTTCGGTTCCTCGGTTAACCGTTAGAGTATCAAACGAAGTCCAAATGACCCGAAACTTGACAGGCGGTCTACCGGTAGTAAACCAAGGCCACATGGCAAGTCTCGGCCCAATCCGGAAATTTTTAATCCCCACACACGAAAGAAAGCCAGAAATGGCCACCGGAGGAGAACGAAGCGCCGGAATGCAAAACGGACAACGGGGAAAAAGCTCGGATGCATGAGATGAACATGTATGTGAATGCAATGCACGTGATGACATGATATGAGATGCACGAAAAACAAAACAACCCACGGAGACAAAGACCCGAACCCGAGAATTAAATATAACTTAATGCCGGAAACGGCATGAGTCGGAGTACAATTGGGGAAGGTTACATGTGGGGCGTTACAAAAGGTGAGCTGACGATATGTGTTGGAAGTGTTTTCAATGTTGATATGATCAAGCATCGCACGCTCCCTCTACCATCGAGATTGGTGTTTGCGTTGAGCATAGACATGATTGGATTATGTATATCGCGATACGGTTATTCATTTAAGGAGAATAATGGTTACTCTGTTTATTTGAATAATACCTTCAATGGTCTTGCACCTAAAATGAATGGCTTATTGAATCTCGATCGTAGTGATACACATGTTCATAAGATAGTAATGATAGTACCACCTACTTGTGGCACTGCCACTTAAGTCATATCAGTATAAAACGCATGAAGAAGCTCCATGTTGATGGATTTTTGGGCTCACTCATTTTTTGAAAGGATTGAGACATGCGAACCATGTTTGTTGGTAGATATGCATGAAGAAACTCTATATAGATGGACCGTTTGGACTCACTTGATTTTGAATCACTTGAGACATGCAAATCATACCACATGGGCAAGATAACTGAAAGCCTCGTTTTCAGTAAAATGGAACTAGAAAGCAACTTGTTGGAAGTAATACATTTTGATGTGTGCAGTCCAATGAGTGCTGAGGCATGTAGTGGATATCGTTATGTTCTTACTTCACAGATGATTTGAGTAGATGTTGAGTATATTTACTTGATGAATCACGAGTCTGAATTATTGAAGGGTTCAAGTAATTTCAGGGTGAAGTTGAAAGATCATCGTGACAAGAGGATAAAAGATCTATGATATGATCATAGAGATAAATATCTGAATTACGAGTTTGGCATAGAATTAAGACATTGTGGAAATTGTTTCACAACTAATACAACCTGGAACACCATAGTGTGATGGTGTGTCCGAACATCATAACTGCACCCTATTGGATATGATGCATACCATGATGTCTCTTATCAAATTACCACGATAGTTTATGGGTTAGGCATTAGAGACAACCACATTCACTTTAAATAAGGCACCACGTAATTCCGATGAGATGACACCGTATGAACTATGGTTTAGAGAAACCTAAGCTGACATTTCTTAAAAGTTTGGGGCTGCGGCGCTTATATGGAAAAAGTTTCAGGCTGATAAGCTCGAACCCAAAGCGGATAAATGCATCTTCATGGGACACCCAAAACAGTTGGGTATACCTCCTGTCTCAGATCCGAAAGCAATAAGGGATTGTTTCTAGAATCAGGTCCTTTCTCGAGGAAAAGTTTCTCTCGAAAGAATTGAGTGGGAGGATGGTGGAGACTTGATGAGGTTATTGAACCGTCACTTCAACTAGTGTATAGCAGGGCACAAAGAGTTGTTCCTGTGGCACCTACACCAATTGAAGTGGAAGCTTATGATAGTGATCATGAAACTTCGGATCAAGTCACTACCAAACCTCGTAGGATGACAAGGATGCGTACTACTTCAGAGTGGTACGTAATCTTGTCTTGGAAGTCATGTTGCTAGAAAACAATGAACCTACGCGCTATGGAGAAGCAATGGTGGGCCTGGATTCCGATAAATGGCTCGAGGCCATATAATCCGAGAGAGGATCCATATATGAAAACAAAGTGTAGACTTTGGAAGAACTACTTGATGGTCGTAAGGATGTTAGGTACATATGGATTTTAAAAGGAAGACAGACAATGATGGTAAGTATCACCATTAAGAAAGCTCGGCTTGTCGTTAAGATGTTTTCCGACAAGTTCAAGGAGTTGACTACGATGAGACTTTCTCACTCGTAGCGATGCTAAGAGTCTGTTGTAATTATATTAGCGATTACTGCATTATTTATGAAATCTTGCAGATAGGATGTCAAAACATTGTTTTCCTCGACGATTTTCTTGAGGAAAGGTTGTATGTGATACAACCGGAAGGTTTTGTCAATCCTGAAAGATGCTAATAAGTATGCAAAGCTCCAGCAATCCTTCTAAGGACTGGAGTAAGCATCTCGGAGTTGGAATATACACTTTGATGATGATCAAAGATTTTGGGTGTATACAAAGTTTGTTAGAAACTTGTATTTACAATAAAGTGAGTGGGAGCACTATGACAATTCTGATAAGTATATGTGGATGACATATTGTTGATCCGAAATGACATAGAATTTCTGAAAAGCATATAGGGTTATTTGGAAAGTGTTTTTCAATGGAAAGCCTGGATTAAGCTACTTGAACATTGAGCATCAAGATCTATAAGGATAGATCAAAACGCTTAATGGTACTTTCAAATGAGCACATACCTTGACATGATCTTGAAGGTGTTCAAGATGGATCAGTCAAAGAAGGAGTTCTTACCTGAGTTGTAAGGTATGAAGTTAAGACTTAAAGCTCGACCACGGCAGAATAGAGAGAAAGGACGAAGGTCGTCCCCTATGCTTAGACATAGGCTCCATAGTATGTTATGCTGTGTACCGCACCTGATGTGTGCCTTGCCACATGTCTGGCTAGAGGGTACGAAGGAGATCTAGGAGTAGATCACCAGATAGCGGTCAAAATTATCCTTAGAGGAATAAGGATATGTTTCTCGGTTATGGAGGTGATAAAGAGTTCGACGTAAAGAGTTACGTCGATGCAAGCTTAACACCTATCCGGATAGCTCTGAGTAGAGATACCGGATACGTATAATGGAGCAACGCTTTGGAATAGCTCCAAGTAGAACAGTTATTTGGAATAGCTCCAAATGTAGCGTAGTAGTTGCATCTACAAGATGACATAGAAATTTGCGAAGTACATATGGATCTGAATGTTGCAGACCCGTTGACTAAAACCTCTCTCACAAGCAACATGATCAAACCCAGACCTATGAGTGTTAATCACATGGCGATGTGAACTAGATTATTGACTCTAGTAAACTCTTTGGATGTTGGTCACATGGCGATGTGAACTAGATTATTGACTCTAGTGCAAGTGGGAGACTGTTGGAAATATGCCCTAGAGGCAATAATAAATTGGTTATTATTATATTTCCTTGTTCATGATAATCGTTTATTATCCATGCTAGAATTGTATTGATAGGAAACTCAGATACATGTGTGGATACATAGACAACACCATGTCCCTAGTAAGCCTCTAGTTGACTAGCTCGTTGATCAATAGATGGTTACGGTTTCCTGACCATGGACATTGGATGTCGTTGATAACGGGATCACATCATTAGGAGAATGATGTGATGGACAAGACCCAATCCTAAGCATAGCACAAGATCGTGTAGTTCGTATGCTAAAGCTTTTCTAATGTCAAGTATCATTTCCTTAGACCATGAGATTGTGCAACTCCCGGATACCGTAGGAATACTTTGAGTGTGCCAAACGTCACAACGTAACTGGGTGGCTATAAAGGTACACTACGGGTATCTCCGAAAGTGTCTGTTGGGTTGGCACGAATCGAGACTGGGATTTGTCACTCCGTGTGACGGAGAGGTATCTCTGGGCCCACTCGGTAGGACATCATCATAATGTGCACAATGTGATCAAGGAGTTGATCACAGGATGATGTGTTACGGAACGAGTAAAGAGACTTGCCGCTAACGAGATTGAACAAGGTATCGGTATACCGACGATCGAATCTCGGGCAAGTATCGTACCGATAGACAAAGGGAATTGTATACGGGATTGATTAAGTCCTTGACATCGTGGTTCATCCGATGAGATCATCGTGGAACATGTGGGAGCCAACATGGGTATCCAGATCCCGCTGTTGGTTATTGACCGGAGAACGTCTCGGTCATGTCTGCATGTCTCCCGAACTCGTAGGGTCTACACACTTAAGGTTCGGTGACGCTAGGGTTATAGAGATATTAGTATGCGGTAACCTGAATGTTGTTCGGAGTCCCGGATGAGATCCCGGACGTCACGAGGAGTTCCGGAATGGTTCGGATGTAAAGAATTATATATACGAAGTGCTATTTCGGCCATCGGGACAAGTTTCGGGGTCACCGGTATTGTACCGGGACCACCGAAAGGGTCCCGGGGGTCCACCAGGTGGGGCCACCTGCCCCGGGGGCCACATGGGCTGTAGGGGGTGCGCCTTGGCCTATATGGGCCAAGGGCACCAGCCCCAAGAGGCCCATGCGCCAAGAGAAGAGGGAAAGGAATAGTCCTAAAGGGGGAAGGCACCTCCGAGGTGCCTTGGGGAGGAGGGACTCCTCCCTTGGCCGCACCCTTCCTTGGAGGAAGGGCCAAGGCTGCGCCCCCCCTCTCCCTTGGCCCTATATATAGTGGGGGGAAGGGAGGGCAGCCCCAATCCAAGGCCTGGCGCCTCCCTCCCCCTCCCGTGACACATCTCCCTCCTCCCGCAGCGCTTGGCGAAGCCCTGTTGGAATTCCGCTGCTTCCACCACCACACCGTCGTGCTGCTGGATCTCCATCAACCTCTCCTTCCCCCCTTGCTGGATCAAGAAGGAGGAGACATCGCTGCTCCGTACGTGTGTTGAACGCGGAGGTGCCGTCCGTTCGGCGCTACGATCATCGGTGATTTGGATCACGACGAGTATGACTCCATCAACCCCATTCTCTTGAATGCTTCCGCGCGCGATCTACAAGGGTATGTAGATTTACTCCTCCCTCGTTACTAGATGACTCCATAGATTGATCTTGGTGACACGTAGGAAAATTTTGAATTATTGCTACGTTCCCAACAAATTGTGCTTGGATGCTTACCTGAACATTGGTTTCTCGATGGCCTAGGTTACTGCAAACAATTTTTTTTGATATATAGTACCATTATATCGACGCTTTGTCTGGTTCTTTCTAATACTAAATCCAACTTTGCCAGCATATGTGTTATACATGTCATAGGCGTCTTTCTCTGACTCAAACGTTTTCCCAACTTGAGGAACCTGCAGTACACATAGTTTAAAGTTAAATTTTCTATTACCACAATGCAATGTGAAAAGATAAATTTCGCTTGAATTTGAGCCGAGAGACCGCCGTACCTGAATTGTTTGCTCTCCATTTTCTCCACGACCATCCGTAACTGCGTCATCTTGCTGGCCTCCTCCTGACATGACTTGTGGCGGCGGCAAGTCCATGGTGCATGTCGTGGCTTCTGACATCGTATACGATGGACGGTACAATTTGGAGCAGCGACTGTTGTCATCAACGAGGTTTACATGGTGCAAGCCAGAGGTAGAACCACCATGGTGGTCGTTCCATGCGATGGTGTGAGATTTCGGCATGGCCACTCCCGACCTTCTCGACGACAGCTCTGCTTCAGATTGCGGCAGCACGGCTAGTGGCGGCCGTGGCTGTCCTTCCGGCCCGATCCCGTCATGCAAGGGAGAGGGCGTGTTTCGACGGCCGGCGGGCATGGCTATCGTTCCTCCTACTGCAGTGAGCGTCGGGCCAGGAAACTGGCGGCTAGTCGCATCGCCTGGAGGACACCGTTCCGGTCGCTCAGCCATCAAAAATTCTCGATTGGATTGATGGAGGATTGGAGGCGGACAAGGCTGCAGCTACGCATCTGATCGGGGCTATAATCTGATCGGAAGCAATCACGTAACTATGGGAGCCAATATCGCACGTACGGTTCAGTTTTGGAGCCGAGCCATACGCATGCGTGCAGCAATTGGAGCCGAGCTTCGTCTCGCGTGGGGCAAACGTGAGGACGCCGTGCGATTATCCAGCTGTACACGTGGTAGCAGATGACGTCCAGGTTGCAAAGGATGAGGTTTGCAACCGGTATGCACGGAATTTTTTTCCGAGCCTTCCACTCCAGCCGTTCCCTTCTGTCCGAGTTTGAATAGAATTCCATCACCGAGTCGTACATGGAAATGCAGGCTGGCGTACATGCTCTCCGTCTACATATACATTGGCAATGGCATACGCATACGGCCTTGTGAGATCAGAAACCAAAACCAATCTCTCCCTCCCTACCTCCGTCTAGCTAGCTTCTAGTTGCCGATCGATCAGGCCATCCATCTCCACGAGTTTCCTCGCCGCAACATGGGGTGGTCCACCTCAACGCCGCCGACCGTGGGCGCCGCTGCCCTAGACGACGCGGTCACGGCCACACCGGCAGCGCGCAAGAATCAAGGAGCGGCGGCCGCCAGCAACGACTCCAACTCCTCAACAGCCAGACGCTACCACCGGCTCGAGGTGCTCGGCGCGGGAACCTTCGGCGTCGTCTACCGCGCGAGGGACCGCCGCACGGGAGAGATCGTGGCGATGAAGTGCCTCCGGACCAACGGCGCTCACGGCCGCGACGTCGGCCGCTACCTCTCCGACTTCGCGAGCGAGGTCAGCGCCCTCGAGGCGTGCAGCGGCCACCCATCCATCGTGCAGCCGCGCGCCTCCGGCCACCTCGGCGGCGAGGCGTTCCTCGCCATGGAGTTTGTGGGGCCGACTCTCAGGCACGTCATGAAGCATGTCCGCTTCGGGAGGAGGCACACCGAGCTGGAGGTTCGCCTGCTCATGAGGCAGCTTCTCGCCGGCGAGAGGAGGATGAATCGTCTCGGGCTCATGCATCGTGACCTCAAGCCGGAGAACGTGCTTGTCGACGGCCGTGGGAACCTCAAGATATGCGACCTGGGGTTGTCGTGTAGTATGGCCGATGAGCCGCCCTACTCCAACCCGGTCGGGACGAAGGGATACCGCGCTCCGGAGCTCCTCCTTGGGTGCACGGATTATGACGAGCGTATCGACTCATGGGCTCTCGGCGTCATGATGGCTGAGCTCCTCGCCGGCAAGCACCCTTTCCATGGAAGGTCAGACACGGAGCACCTCAGTGAAATATTGGACCTTCTTGGCATGGCTGACATCAAAGAGTGGTCGGGATACGATGGGCGTCGTCTGCCCGGCGGATGCCAGCCAGGAAGCTTTCTGCGCAACAAGTTCCCCTGTCCCACTGAGACTAGGATCAAAGGCCCGCCGACATTGTCGCAGGCTGGTTTTGAGGTCTTGAGCGGCCTCCTACGATGCAACCCGGAGAAGAGGCTCACGGCGGAGCAAGCGCTCAAGCATCGGTGGTTCAAGGAAGCCAACCCGAGAGCTACAAGGAGGTGATCAGTGAAAGTACACAATCTACAACGGCATCTGATTCATGTGTATTAGAAATGCAAATATTGTATATGAATTCTATGAATGAATGAGGTTTGAGATAAGCAAGTAGTAGTAGTTTTCGTGTGTATCACTACCATACGAATTGTAAGGCCGATGGTCCATTTTTAGTGTAGTTTCTTGCTCTTTGTTGTTGAAGGTACTTTGATGATTCCAGGTATTGATGCTTGTCGTGTATGATAGATCAATAAACGGAATGTAAATTATGCCAAGCACAAATTCCCTCAAGATTTATTTGTTCGGTTTTCTGCAACATCCAGTCGCATTATTTGGCTCCCACCGTAATGGCTAATGGCATGGCAGGGCCAGCCCAGCCAAGAGTCAGTGAGGCATCAGACGTACCCGCCGTTGACCCGGATGACCTGCCCGTTGACCCACTCGGCGGCGTCGGTGCAGAGGAACCCGACGACCGGCGCGATGTCGCCGGCCTCCCCGAGCCGCTCCATCGGGTTCGTCTCCGCGGTCCGCCTCACGGTCTCGTCGCTCTTCCCGGCGAAGAACATGTCCGTGGCCGTGGCCCCCGGGGCCACGCAGTTGGCCGTGACGCGCGTGCCCTTGAGCTCCTTGGCCATCGTCCGCACCATCGCCTCCACGGCCGCCTTGGACGCCGTGTAGGCCGAGTACCCCGTCGGGTTCGACCCCACCACGGACGACGTGACGGCCACGATCCGGCCGCCGCCGCCGCGGGGCAGCCGGTTGGCAGCCTCGCGGAGGCAGAGGAACGCGCCGCGCGTGTTGATGGCGAACACGCGGTCGAAGTCGGCCGTGGTGGTGTCGGCGAGGGACGGGTACTTGTCGTCGAGCACGCCGGCGTTGGCGACCAGGATGTGCGGCGCCGCGCAGCCGAAGGCCGACTCGGCGGCCTCGAAGAGGGAGCGCGCGCCGGCCTCCTCGGACACGTTGGCCCTCACGGCCACGGCGCGCGGGAGCTCTGCGGCGAGCGCGTCGGCCTCGGCCGCGCTGGCCGCGTAGCCCAGGACGACGCTCGCGCCGAGGGACGAGAGGTGGGCCGCGATGGCTCGCCCGATGCCGCGCGACGCGCCGGTCACGATGGCCACGCGCCCGCTGAGCGGCAACGCCGCGGGATCCGACGAGCCGGCCACGGCGGCGACGGCCGCGGCCGCAGCTGTGTCAGCGGCACCAGACATTGCGATCTTGGTGTCTTGCGATCAGCGCGTGCGTTATCTACTGGACTACTGGTGGTGCGCGCGTGGGCTTCTCGTGTGCGGCGGCCGCGCGCTCCACGTTTCTCGTCGTCAGCTGCACGACGTCTGCATCTATCCATGTATCTTGTGGCTGCACGACGTCTGCATCTATCCAGGGTTCAGAATATTTACTGATTTTTGACAGTTAATGGAGTATCAAATTTAACTGAATTTTGACTGAACTCAGTTAGCTCCTGGATGTTTCACTTTTGATCTCTTTTGGTGAGGTAGAACATAGCCGTAATATTCCAAATTATTCAAATTATTTAAAATTCAGAGCTTATTTTAGCCAATTCCAATATTGAACAGAACACTATGATCGCCACTATTGTCTAAAATTAAGAACTTAGGAACAAAACACTATCTGTAGGTGACACAATATTCCAGCACTTTCCCAGATTGCTGTGGTTGTTTTTTACTCAACTTATTTTAGCTCAGATTGAACCTTCTCAAGAACTTATTTTAATGTTTATCAGATTGCTGAAAAGGTGTACAGTAATTCCTAATGCTTCTTCTTTTAGCTTTGCTTCTAAAATCTCAACAACAAGTTCCTAAATCTTATTATATTCACATGCTGACATTCAGAGTCCCTTAGTTAACATATCAGTGTCATATGCTGACCTTCACATGCTGAGTACAGCACTAGCAGTTTCACTCAAGAGAAGACTTGTGTCAATTCACACAAAAAATTTAGTTAATGCTCTAGAATTTTCATGTGAATTTTCAATTGAATTCACAGTACATGCAAATTTTCATACTGTCAATTTACATTATGTTCTCTAGCAGAAGGACCACTACCAGTACTACTTATCGTATGATGTGTAGATACTTAAGAGATATTACTTGGGATCTTAGCTGACAAGATCTGCTCTGGCATTGAGCAAACTAGGAGTACTACTGTGTGACTTTTGAGTAAGAAAAACAGGGCTTTTCCTTTGCAGGAGATAAAAGATTAATTAACACTGGAGTATATTTATAGATTCTTTTTGAAATCTGGTTGTCAGTGACAAATTGATTGATAGACGGAAAATAACACTCTGCCCCCATGTCGCTCTTCCTGGGCGATGGGCGACATGGGCGGCGTCGCCGTTCCCTCGCCTAAGACCAATTTCATCATGTGACCCTATTTTGTTCGGCCTCGTCTGTTTGAAGTAAAATGGACAAACGAGACGGCTCAATGCGTGACGGTCCGGACCCATCTGGTCCGCTTTGTATCCGAGCCGACCCATTTCGAGCGCAAACTTGCGCCAGGTTTGGGTCGCGGCGGACACCAAACGGACGCGCGCCTCGTCCGCGTCGGGGCTGCGTGGCAGGTGGCCACCTACCTTCCACCCGCCCACATCAATGCGCACAAGCGGGCGGGCCCACCTGTCATCCACACATCGAAAGGTCGTCGTCCTTCTTTAATGGGAACCATGGACCGGTCGTCGTCCACACTGTCCCATGCCACCACATGGCCTCCTCGAAACCCGACAGCCCCAGTCCCAAACCCTAGCCAAGAACTCGCCGGCCGGCCACCCGCAGCCATGGGGCTATGGAACTACGGCCGCAAAGGCAAGCACGACCGCGAGGCTGGTTCCTCGTCGGGATGCCGCCGCGGCTCGGTGAAGAAGGAGGAGCCCGCGTCGCCATTGCCACCACGTCGGGCCCCCGCGCCACCCGCGTTCTCCATCGCGCCCACGGCCGCCGGCGAGCGCGACCGGCACTACATCGAGGCGGCCGTCTGCCGCCATTATTGGGAGACGAGGACGCCGCTGCCCTGGAGCGACGTCCACCTCTCGAATAACTGGCACCTGTCGGCCAACCGCGTGCCAATCCCGCCCGTCCCGCTGAGCGGCTGTGCGCGCCGCCAGGAGATCCAGCGCCGCCGCCGCCTCCTCCCGGACGACCTCTACTACGACGAGAGGTACGTGAAGGAAATATGCCCTAGAGGCAATAATAAAGTTATTATTTATTTCCTTATATCATGATAAATGTTTATTATTCATGCTAGAATTGTATTAACCAGAAACATAATACATGTGTGAATACATAGACAAGCAGAGTGTCACTAGTATGCCTCTACTTGACTAGCTCATTAATCAAAGATGGTTATGTTTCCTAACCATGAACAAAGAGTTGTTATTTGATTAACGAGGTCACATCATTAGTTGAATGATCTGATTGACATGACCCATTCCATTAGCTTAGCACCCGATCGTTTAGTATGTTGCTATTGCTTTCTTCATGACTTATACATGTTCCTATAACTATGAGATTATGCAACTCCCGTTTACCGGAGGAACACTTTGGGTACTACCAAACGTCACAACGTAACTGGGTGATTATAAAGGAGTACTACAGGTGTCTCCAATGGTAGATGTTGGGTTGGCGTATTTCGAGATTAGAGTTTGTCACTCCGATTGTCGGAGAGGTATCTCTGGGCCCTCTCGGTAATACACATCACATAAGCCTTGCAAGCATTATAACTAAGATGTTAGTTGTGAGATGATGTATTACGGAACGAGTAAAGAGACTTGCCAGTAACGAGATTGAACTAGGTATTGGATATCGACGATCGAATCTCGGGCAAGTAACATACCGATGACAAAGGGAACAACGTATGCTATTATGCGGTCTGACCGATAAAGATCTTCGTAGAATATGTAGGAGCCAATATGGGCATCCAGGTCCCGCTATTGGTTATTGACCGGAGACGTGTCTCAGTCATGTCTACATTGTTCTCGAACCGTAGGGTCCGCACGCTTAACGTTACGATGACAGTTATTATGAGTTTATGCATTTTGATGTACCGAAGGTAGTTCGGAGTCCCGGATGTGATCACGGACATGACGAGGAGTCTCGAAATGGTCGAGATATAAAGATTGATATATTGGAAGCCTATGTTTGGACATCGGAAGTGTTCCGGGTGAAATCGGGATTTTACCGGATTACCGGGAGGGTTACCGGAACCCCCCGGGAGCCAAATGGGCCTACATGGGCCTTAGTGGAAAGGTGAGAGGGCTGCCCACAAGGGCTGCGCACCTTCCCCCTCCCCTAGTCCTATTAGGACTAGGAGAAGGGGCCGGCCACCTCTCTCTCTCTCTCTCTCTCTCTCTCTCCCCCTTTAAGGAATCCTAGTTGGAATAGGATTGGAGGGGGGAGTCCTACTCCCGGTGGGAGTAGGACTCCTCCTGCGCCTCCCACCTTGGCCGGCCAGCCCCTCCCCTTGAAACCTTTATATACGGGGGCAGGGGGCACCTCTAGACACACAAGTTGATCCTTGAGATCGTTCCTTAGCCGTGTGTGGTGCCCCCTGCCACCATATTCCATCTCGATCATATCGTTGCAGTGCTTAGGCGAAGCCCTGCGTCGATAGAACATCAAGATCGTCACCACGCCGTCGTGCTGACGGAACTCCTCCCCAAAGCTTAGCTGGATCGGAGCCCGGGGATCGTCATCGAGCTGTACGTGTGCTAAGAACTCGGAGGTGCCAGAGTAACGGTGCTTGGATCGGTCGGACCAGGAAGAAGACGTACGACTACTTCCTCTACGTTGTGTCAACGCTTCCGTTGCAATCTACAAGGGTACGTAGATCAGACTCTCCCCCTCGTTGCTATGCATCACCATGATCTTGCGTGTGCGTAGAAATTTTTTGAAATTACTACGTTCCCCAACAGTGGCATCCGAGCCTAGGTTTTATGGTTTGATGTTATTTGCACGAGTAGAACACAAGTGAGTTGTGGGCGATACAAGTCATACTGCCTACCAGCATGTCATACTTTGGTTCGGCGGTATTGTTGGACGAGACGACCCGGACCAACCTTACGCGTACGCTTACGCGAGACCGGTTCCCTCGAGGTGCTTTGCACATAGATGGCTTGCGGGCGACTGTCTCTCCAACTTTAGTTGAACCGAGTGTGGCTACGCCCGGTCCTTGCGAAGGTTAAAACGGAGTCTATTTGACAAACTATCGTTGTGGTTTTGATGCGTAGGTGAGATGAGTTCTTGCTTAAGCCCGTAGCAGCCACGTAAAACTTGCAACAACAAAGTAGAGGACGTCTAACTTGTTTTTGCAGGGCATGTTGTGATGTGATATGGTCAAGGCATGATGCTGATTTTATTGTATGAGATGATCATGTTTTGTAACCAAGTTATCGGCAACTGGCAGGAGCCATATGGTTGTCGCTTTATTGTATGCAATGCAATCGCGATGTAATGCTTTACTTTATTGCTAAGCGGTAGTGATAGTCGTGGAAGCATAAGATTGGCGAGACGACAACGATGCTACGATGGAGATCAAGGTGTCACGCCGGTGACGATGGTGATCATGACGGTGCTTCGGAGATGGAGATCACAAGCACAAGATGATGATGGCCATATCATATCACTTATATTGATTGCATGTAATGTTTATCTTTTATGCATCTTATCTTGCTTTGATTGACGGTAGCATTATAAGATGATCTCTCACTAAATTATCAAGAAGTGTTCTCCCTGAGTATGCACCGTTGCGAAAGTTCTTCGTGCTGAGACACCACGTGATGATCGGGTGTGATAGGCTCTACGTTCAAGTACAACGGGTGCAAAACAGTTGCACACGCGGAATACTCAGGTTATACTTGACGAGCCAAGCATATACAGATATGGCCTCGGAACACGGAGACCGAAAGGTCGAGCGTGAATCATATAGTAGATATGATCAACATAATGATGTTCACCGATGAAACTACTCCATCTCACATGATGATCGGACATGGTTTAGTTGATTTGGATCACGTGATCACTTAGAGGATTAGAGGGATGTCTATCTAAGTGAGAGTTCTTAAGTAATATGATTAATTGAACTTAAATTTATCATGAACTTAGTACCTGATAGTATCTTGCTTGTTTATGTTGATTGTAGATAGATGGCTCGTGCTGTTGTTCCATTGAATTTTAATGCGGTCCTTGAGAAAGCAAAGTTGAAAGATGATGGTAGCAATTACACGGACTGGGTCCGTAACTTGAGGATTATCCTCATTGCTGCACAGAAGAATTACGTCCTGGAAGCACCGCTAGGTGCCAGGCCTGCTGCTGGAGCGACACCAGATGTTATGAACGTCTGGCAAAGCAAAGCTGATGACTACTCGATAGTTCAGTGTGCCATGCTTTACGGCTTAGAATCGGGACTTCAACGACGTTTTGAACGTCATGGAGCATATGAGATGTTCCAGGAGTTGAAGTTAATATTTCAAGCAAATGCCCGAATTGAGAGATATGAAGTCTCCAATAAGTTCTATAGCTGCAAGATGGAGGAGAACAGTTCTGTCAGTGAGCATATACTCAAAATGTCTGGGTATAATAATCACTTGATTCAGATGGGAGTTAATCTTCCAGATGATTGCGTCATTGACAGAATTCTCCAATCACTGCCACCAAGCTACAAGAGCTTCGTGATGAATTATAACATGCAAGGGATGAACAAGACTATTTCCGAGCTCTTCGCAATGCTGAAAGCTGCGGAGGTAGAAATCAAGAAGGAGCATCAAGTGTTGATGGTCAACAAGACCACTAGTTTCAAGAAAAAGGGCAAAGGGAAGAAGAAGGGGAACTTCAAGAAGAACAGCAAGCAAGTTGCTGCTCAGGAGAAGAAACCCAAATCTGGACCTAAGCCTGAAACTGAGTGCTTCTACTGCAAGCAGACTGGTCACTGGAAGCGGAACTGCCCCAAGTATTTGGCGGATAAGAAAGATGGCAAGGTGAACAAAGGTATATGTGATATACATGTTATTGATGTGTACCTTACTAATGCTCGCAGTAGCACCTGGGTATTTGATACTGGTTCTGTTGCTAATATTTGCAACTCGAAACAGGGACTACGGATTAAGCGAAGATTAGCTAAGGACGAGGTGACGATGCGCGTGGGAAACGGTTCCAAAGTCGATGTGATCGCGGTCGGCACGCTACCTCTACATCTACCTTCGGGATTAATATTAGACCTAAATAATTGTTATTTGGTGCCAGTGTTGAGCATGAACATTATATCTGGATCTTGTTTAATGCGAGACGGTTATTCATTTAAATCGGAGAATAATGGTTGTTCTATTTATATGAGTAATATCTTTTATGGTCATGCACCCTTGAAGAGTGGTCTATTCTTGTTAAATCTCGATAGTAGTGATACACACATTCATAATGTAGAAGCCAAAAGATGCAGAGTTGATAATGATAGTGCAACTTATTTGTGGCACTGCCGTTTAGGTCATATCGGTATAAAGCGCATGAAGAAACTCCATACTGATGGACTTTTGGAACCACTTGATTATGAATCACTTGGTACTTGCGAACCGTGCCTCATGGGCAAGATGACTAAAACACCGTTCTTCGGTACTATGGAGAGAGCAACAGATTTATTGGAAATCATACATACCGATGTATGTGGTCCGATGAATATTGAGGCTCGTGGCGGATATCGTTATTTTCTCACCTTCACAGATGATTTAAGCAGATATGGGTATATCTACTTGATGAAATACAAGTCTGAAACATTTGAAAAGTTCAAGGAATTTCAGAGTGAAGTTGAAAATCATCGTAACAAGAAAATAAAGTTTCTACGATCTGATCGTGGAGGAGAATATTTGAGTTACGAGTTTGGTATACATTTGAAAAATTGTGGAATAGTTTCGCAACTCACGCCACCCGGAACACCACAGCGTAATGGTGTGTCCGAACGTCGTAATCGCACTTTACTAGATATGGTACGATCTATGATGTCTCTTACTGATTTACCGCTATCGTTTTGGAGATACGCTTTAGAGACGGCCGCATTCACGTTAAATAGGGCACCATCAAAATCTGTTGAGACGACGCCTTATGAACTGTGGTTTGGCAAGAAACCAAAGTTGTCGTTTCTTAAAGTTTGGGGTTGCGATGCTTATGTGAAAAAGCTTCAACCTGATAAGCTCGAACCCAAATCGGAGAAATGTGTCTTCATAGGATATCCAAAGGAAACTATTGGATACACCTTCTATCACAGATCCGAAGGCAAGACTTTTGTTGCTAAATTCGGAAACTTTCTTGAGAAGGAGTTTCTCTCGAAAGAAGTGAGTGGGAGGAAAGTAGAACTTGACGAGGTAACTATACCCGCTCCATTATTAGAAAGTAGTACATCACAGAAAACTGTTTCTGCGACACCTACACCAATAAGTGAGGAAGTTGATGATAATGATCATGAAACTTCAGAACAAGATACTACTGAACCTCGTAGATCAACCAGAGCAAGATCCGCGCCAGAGTGGTACGGTAATCCAGTTCTGGAAGTCATGCTACTAGATCATGATGAACCTGCGAACTATGAAGAAGCGATGGTGAGCCCAGATTCCGCAAAGTGGCTTGAGGCCATGAAATCTGAGATGGGATCCATGTATGAGAACAAAGTATGGACTTTGGTTGACTTGCCCGATGATCGACAAGCAATTGAGAATAAATGGATCTTCAAGAAAAAGACTGACGCTGACGGTAATGTTACTGTCTATAAAGCTCGACTTGTTGCAAAAGGTTTTCGACAAGTTCAAGGGGTTGACTACGATGAAACATTCTCACCCGTAGCGATGCTTAAGTCTGTCAGAATCATGTTAGCAATTGCCACATTTTATGATTATGAAATTTGGCAGATGGATGTCAAAACTGCATTCCTGAATGGATTTCTGGAAGAAGAGTTGTATATGATGCAACCGGAAGGTTTTGTCGATCCAAAGGGAGCTAACAAAGTGTGCAAACTCCAGCGATCCATTTATGGACTGGTGCAAGCATCTCGGAGTTGGAATAAACGCTTTAATAGTGTGATCAAAGCATTTGGCTTTATATAGACTTTTGGAGAAGCCTGTATTTACAAGAAAATGAGTGGGAGCTCTGTAGCATTTCTGATATTATATGTGGATGACATATTGCTGATTGGAAATGATATAGAATTTCTGGATAGCATAAAGGGATACTTGAATAAGAGTTTTTCAATGAAAGACCTCAGTGAAGCTGCTTACATATTGGGCATTAAGATCTATAGAGATAGATCAAGACGCTTAATTGGACTTTCACAAAGCACATACCTTGACAAGATTTTGAAGAAGTTCAAAATGGATCAAGCAAAGAAAGGGTTCTTGCCTGTGTTACAAGGTGTTAAGTTGAGTCAGACTCAATGCCCGACCACTGCAGAAGATAGAGAGAAAATGAAAGATGTTCCCTATGCTTTAGCCATAGGCTCTATCATGTATGCAATGCTATGTACCAGACCTGATGTGTGCCTTGCTATAAGTTTAGCAGGGAGGTACCAAAGTAATCCAAGAGTGGATCACTGGACAGCGGTCAAGAACATCCTGAAATACCTGAAAAGGACTAAGGATATGTTTCTCGTATATGGAGGTGACAAAGAGCTCACCATAAGAGGTTACGTTAATGCAAGCTTTGACACTGATCTGGACGATTCTAAATCACAAACCGGATACGTGTTTACTTTAAACGGTGGAGATGTCAGTTGGTGCAGTTCTAAACAAAGCGTCGTAGCGGGATCTACATGTGAAGCGGAGTACATAGCTGCTTCGGAAGCAGCGAACGAAGGAGTCTGGATGAAGGAGTTCATATCCGATCTAGGTGTTATACCTAGTGCATCGGGTCCAATGAAAATCTTTTGTGACAATACTGGTGCAATTGCTTTGGCAAAGGAATCCAGATTTCACAAAAGGACCAAACACATCAAGAGACGCTTCAACTCCATCCGGGATCTAGTCCAGGTGGGAGACATAGAGATTTGCAAGATACATACGGATCTGAATGTTGCAGACCCGTTGACTAAGCCTCTTCCACGAGCAAAACATGATCAGCACCAAGGCTCCATGGGTGTTAGAATCATTACTGTGTAATCTAGATTATTGACTCTAGTGCAAGTGGGAGACTGAAGGAAATATGCCCTAGAGGCAATAATAAAGTTATTATTTATTTCCTTATATCATGATAAATGTTTATTATTCATGCTAGAATTGTATTAACCGGAAACATAATACATGTGTGAATACATAGACAAGCAGAGTGTCACTAGTATGCCTCTACTTGACTAGCTCGTTAATCAAAGATGGTTATGTTTCCTAACCATGAACAAAGAGTTGTTATTTGATTAACGAGGTCACATCATTAGTTGAATGATCTGATTGACATGACCCATTCCATTAGCTTAGCACCCGATCGTTTAGTATGTTGCTATTGCTTTCTTCATGACTTATACATGTTCCTATAACTATGAGATTATGCAACTCCCGTTTACCGAAGGAACACTTTGGGTACTACCAAACGTCACAACGTAACTGGGTGATTATAAAGGAGTACTACAGGTGTCTCCAATGGTAGATGTTGGGTTGGCGTATTTCGAGATTAGAGTTTGTCACTCCGATTGTCGGAGAGGTATCTCTGGGCCCTCTCGGTAATACACATCACATAAGCCTTGCAAGCATTATAACTAAGATGTTAGTTGTGAGATGATGTATTACGGAACGAGTAAAGAGACTTGCCAGTAACGAGATTGAACTAGGTATTGGATACCGACGATCGAATCTCGGGCAAGTAACATACCGATGACAAAGGGAACAACGTATGTTGTTATGCGGTCTGACCGATAAAGATCTTCGTAGAATATGTAGGAGCCAATATGGGCATCCAGGTCCCGCTATTGGTTATTGACCGGAGACGTGTCTCGGTCATGTCTACATTGTTCTCGAACCGTAGGGTCCGCACGCTTAACATTACGATGACAGTTATTATGAGTTTATGCATTTTGATGTACCGAAGGTAGTTCGGAGTCCCGGATGTGATCACGGACATGACGAGAAGTCTCGAAATGGTCGAGACATAAAGATTGATATATTGGAAGCCTATGTTTGGACATCGGAAGTGTTCCGGGTGAAATCGGGATTTTACCGGATTACCGGGAGGGTTACCGGAACCCCCCGGGAGCCAAATGGGCCTACATGGGCCTTAGTGGAAAGGTGAGAGGGCTGCCCACAAGGGTTGCGCACCTTCCCCCTCCCCCTAGTCCTATTAGGACTAGGAGAAGGGGCCGGCCACCTCTCTCTCTCTCTCTCTCTCCCCTTTAAGGAATCCTAGTTGGAATAGGATTGGAGGGGGGAGTCCTACTCCCGGTGGGAGTAGGACTCCTCCTGCGCCTCCCACCTTGGCCGGCCAGCCCCTCCCCTTGAAACCTTTATATACGGGGGCAGGGGGCACCTCTAGACACACAAGTTGATCCTTGAGATCGTTCCTTAGCCGTGTGCGGTGCCCCCTGCCACCATATTCCACCTCGATCATATCGTTGCAGTGCTTAGGCGAAGCCCTGCGTCGGTAGAACATCAAGATCATCACCACGCCGTCGTGCTGACGGAACTCCTCCCCGAAGCTTTGCTGGATCGGAGCCCGGGGATCGTCATCGAGCTGTACGTGTGCTAAGAACTCGGAGGTGCCGGAGTAACGGTGCTTGGATCGGTCGGACCGGGAAGAAGACATACGACTACTTCCTCTAAGTTGTGTCAACGCTTCCGTTGCGATCTACAAGGGTACGTAGATCATACTCTCCCCCTCGTTGCTATGCATCACCATGATCTTGCGTGTGCGTAGGAAAATTTTGAAATTACTACGTTCCCCAACAGTACGCCCCCGACTCGCCATTGTGGGACACTTGGTTCCGCGATGAGCACAACATGCGGCGGGCGTCGTTCTTCACCGGCACGTGGACGGGGCCGCGGCGGCCACGTGAGCCCCGAGCGGCTCCACAGGCGCGTGGGGCGTACGCGGGTGCGCAGCCTGGCGCCCACGCCGTCGCCGTCGCCATCTCCATCGCCATCCCCACCTCCTCGCATGACGGCGGAGGAGAAGGCCTGGCTCATGGCGCGTGTGCTGGAGGACTCCATGCACACGCACGACGAGCGCCAATGGGAGGGCCTCGAGGAGATGACGGCCCTCTCCGTGGTTGGCGACATCGCCATTCCTGAGCTGGAGATGGTGCCGAAGGAGGAGGTGGTGTAGGAGCCGCCGGTGGCCGCGTTCCACCCTGACCTGGTGGGCCAGGGGTGGAGCTGGTCGTGCTCCGCTGAGCAGATGGCGGCCGCCCTGGGGGCCGTGAACTGGTGCCCCACGCCGCCGCAGTCGCCGGAGCGGGAGGCCTCGCCTCGGGAGGAGGTGGTGCAGGCACCGACCACCTTCCAGCCCGCCGCCCCCGTGCACCACGGACCGCCGGCCCACCTATGGACGCCGCCGGACTACGTCGACCTCGTCAGTGACGACGACGACATGGGCGGCCAGTGAAGACGGCGACGGCCACGGCATCGACGGGCGCGGCAGGAGCGCACGGGAGGCGTTTTTTTAAGTTAATTATGAAACTGGGCCGTTTAAGTGGACTAACAAACTGAGCCGTTTTCTGGCCGTAACCCATATATATGTTTTATGTTTTTAACTGCGTTTATTTACTTTTTTAGTCATTTCATTTAAGTTTTTATATTTTTTATTCACGTTCACCCCGGACAAGTTTTGGGGTGCGGCTGCCCGTTGGGCGCATCCACGATTCATCGGACAAACGCGGACATAGGCAAACCCATTGCCGCCCTAAAGGGACAAAATCTGACTAAATCGGACGTCCGTTTAGAGTCGTGCGGTGGGGTTGGCCTAAGCCGCTCTCTCCCCCTGTCTTTCCCTCCCGTCGTCGTCGGAGGACGCCGGCGAAGCTAGTGCGGCTGAATATATCTGCATTCAAGGCCATGAGTTGTTTCTTGATGCATGGTCCTGCCTTCCTAGGCATATTGACATTTACTATTTTGTTTCATTCATATACATCATGAGTAAAGGAAGCCTCTAGAGAGACAGACAGTCTATGTTATTAAAAGAATTCTACATAGGCAGATTTATATGTCGACACACTCTTTTTAGAGCTAGTGACTTATTTAGAGGTAATTTCAGAGCAACAACATGTAAAGCCACATACTCTACAGACCCCCCTTCGGGTCTCATCTCTTAAAAAAACCGACAAAGGATGGATTTTATTTGCTTAAAATGGAGCATCAAGAGGATACATAACACAATAAATACATACCTGACCTCTGCATAAATAAGATGCACATAGTCAATTGAACACACAGAAAAACACACCAACGACTAGCAAAGTCTAAGACCAAAAGCTATGCCGTAGGCGAGGAAAGGAAAAAAACATAACGATCAGATCAGTGATCGACAAACTAAAACTAAGACCATATCCGCACTAATCATTGACACCACATTGATGACGAGGATCTTCAACATCAACGTCTTCAGGAAGGGAGCGACACTCAAGCGCCGCCGTCACCGGATCCGACCGGAAAGGCCAGAATCTAAGTTTTCACCCTGAAGTATCAGTCCAAGCATATCCGAGCAATGCCTCCAACAAAGGTAACGACGTAAAAGAAACATCACCATTGCCAGGCATAGCCACTCGGGTCTGACCTAGGCTTTCACCCCGGTGCTCACTATTAGGGAAAAGGCTAGCAGCAGCGCGGGTTTTAGGCCTATCAGCAGCGCGGGTGCCCGCGCTACCAATAAGGCGCTACAGCTAACTCTTAGTAGTAGCGCTGCCTGTACCCGCGCTACCACTATTGACTATAGCAGTAGCGCTTTTCAGGAACGCGCTGCTATTACTTAGCTGTAGCGATTTCCCGGTCCAGCGCTACTGTTATATCTTTCACCATTTCCCCATTCCGGCTTCGATAAACTGCAATTTCCAGATACTAGGTACTACTAGATATCAATTTCATAAAGCATTATAGGTACTAGGTAGTACTCCCTCGGTTCGAAATTACTCGTCGTGGTTTTAGTTCAAATTTGAACTCAAACCACGACGAGTAATTTGGAACCGAGAGAGTACTAGATAACAATTTCATATATACGCAACATGCATCCTCAAGCAGTACAAGGTGACATCGATGACAATCATTTAGTTCTAGATGATATCGACGACGATCATCATATGTAGTTCTACATGATATCGACGACGATCATCATATGTAGTTCTACATGATATAGCCACATACACATATGTAGTTCTAGATGATATCGGCGATAATCATCATCCTCAAGCCTGGGCGGTGGGTGTTCCTGATAGTAATTAGGATGGCCTGTCCAGCACGAAGATTCTTGCCAACGAGGAATCTCTTTCACCCAACCGAGTTCAAGTGTGTGCGACCATCTGTGCCCATGCGGTAAGTACATGTGGTGACGGAGCCCCTTGCGGTAAGGCGTAGTCCAACTGAGCCTTCTTCATCAGGCTCGATACCACAACTTATAGATAGGTTCTTTGGCAATCTCTGAATAAGAAAAACATATCAATTAATAAATAGCCTAAGCATGTGATCAGACTCTACACTAAAGTATATCATCGACTAGATTCCACAAAGCATATCATTGGACTCTACACTAAGCATATCATCGGATTCACTAAGCATATAATCGGATAATTTGTATTTGTAAGTATAACAATAAAGCATATATATATATATATCATCAAATTACTACATGCAGTACGTATAACATACCATTTCATGCCGATCGACCATGGTACTTGTCAAGCGGGTCACGAATGGCACCCCGACAAAGTCATCACGTGGCGGAATTATGTCCCATAGGTTGCACACCTCCTCCTCGCTCAGCCTCATTTTTTGAGCTATGATGGCTTCATGAAGTGGGTTCTCATCATCTTCATTGAGTGGGTTCTCATTATCTTCATCATCTTCGTCATCTTCATCATCTTCCACCAGGTTGATATAAATGACAACCAGCTTGGGTCTTTCTGCTCTGAAGGAGAATCTGATCAACTCACCACTAGTAAGACGCATGCGAGCGAGGAAACGGGCCCATCCATCTCCTCCAATCTGCGACATATTGCGTCCTTTCCCGACCTCCATAGTGTACGCCCCCCCAGGAGCCTCAAATGTCACAGTGTCTCCTGTCAGCTTGTTGAATTTCAACCTCATATTGCATGGGACGATCTGTGTAAGAAAAGCAAAATGACACAATGCAGTAATGCCAACACTAAAAATAAAATAGTTGTTACATTTCATCTAATTTCTTACTGCCGCATGACGAAAACTCGGATGAAAGTAGATGCCGAACAGCTTGCCAGTTGCAAGGCTGCTGGCGCACCTTGACTTGCACAGTCGACATAGTGGTGCTGGTGGTGGCGCCATTTTACTAAATCAACTAAATCAAAATGTTCTAAATCAGCTAGCCTACTAAATCAACTAAATCAACTAGCCTACTAAATAAACTAAATCAAAATGTTCTAAATCAACTAAATCAATTAGCCTACTAAATCAACTGAATCATATCAACTAAATCGACTAAATCAACTAGCATACTAAATCAACTAGCATACTAAATCCACTAGCATACTAAATCAACTAAATCAAAATGTTACATATGAAAGCCTACTAAATCAAAATGTATCAGGGAGGAGGGACAAGGAGGGGCGACTCGAGGAGGGAGAAGATAGTAGGACGGAGGAGGAAGGCGGACCGAGGAGGCGCCGGCCGGCGGCGAGTGGAGGGACGACGGATCGAGGAGGAAGGCGGACCGAGGAGGGGGGGGGGCGGCCAGCGGCGAGTGGAGGGAGGACGGAGGAGGAGGCCGGTACCGAGTCCAGCCAGGAGGATGAGGCGACAGCGCGCGGCGCAGATCGGGGGAGGGGCAACGGGGGAGGACCGGCGGCGCGGGGGGTGAGGAGGAGACCGTGATCGAGTGTGTGTGAGTGTGATCTGTGGGATGAGGCTAGCTAGGGGGGGAAGATGCAACGGCATAGCAGTAGCGCGCTACAGGTAAACACGCTACTGCTAAGAAACCTATCAGAAACGCCTTTCTCCTTGAACGCACTGCTGCTATGTGTCAGTATGTAAAAATGGACATAGATATAAAAAATACATTGATCATCAATGGTATTTTTGTGTACAATCTGATTTGTCAATAGGAATCCTCGCCGGTTCGTTTAAGAACTGGCGAAGACTCCTATTGCGGCCACAGATCCTACACATAGAGTTAAATGAAGACCAAGTGCTTGTCAAAGTTGTAGAAGAAACATATTTAAGGTGGGTAAAACTCTCTTCACGGAGCGAGGTGAGACTAAATTTTTGTAGTTAATTTAGCAGTAGCGATTATTGCCTGAATGCGCTGCTGCTACGTTACGTAGCAGCAGCGCTGCTTATTTTAAAGCGCTTCTGCTATAACTGGCCCCGCGGTGGCGTCGTGGGAATTTTAGCAGTAGCGCTTCTTGGAGTGCACGCGCTGCTGATAAACTTGTTTCAGCAACGAGTTTCTGCGGCACGCGCTGCTGCTAGTTAGCAGCAGCGCCTGATTTTAAAGCGCGCTGCTGGTAAGATTCTGTGTATAGGCTTTTTCCTAGTAGTGTTCCTCAGGGCTATCATGGTCCTCACAGTATAGGCAATCCGCACTGGCGAATTCCTAACTCCTCAGTCAGAACAAATTACTCAGAGACCAGAAAAACTTCGTCGCTGTCATTGAAGAATATGACTGAACTGTATGAGATTTTCAATAGCTTCACTCGAAGGGATTGGTAGGTGTAGGATTTTGAGTTGAGCATCACATGGAAATTTTTCCTTAGTATTTCCTCGACCCTCTTTAACAGTATGGTGTTTCCTATGACTCAAGAAAGAGAAAATCAAACTACGAAAACAAAAGTCTTCACGCTTCATGTTCCTCGAATGAATACCAAGTCTTCAAGGTCACACCAATTTCTTCACTTTCAAAGTCTTCAGAAAGTCTTCAGAAATCCAAAGTCTTCAGTCGAAGAACTTCATTTTTAGGGGTCAACTTTCTCTGTAAATATCAAACTACTCATAGACTCATAGACCTGTGTACACTCATAAACTCATTAGTCCCATAACCTATAAGTCTTCAATACACCAAAATCACTAAGGGGCACTAGATGCACTTACACTAAGCATGTTGGAAACCTGGTGACTCACCCATTTGGGCTGGCCTAATGGCGGCAAACAAAATTTTCTTTCTCTTTGGGTCTTTCACGATAAAGGATGGCTCAGAGATTTGTTTTTGGGAAGACATCTGGCCAGGCAATGCCAGTCATCGAGAACAATATCCAGCCTTATACAACATTGCTCGCAATAGAAATAATAAATATTACGCATGTGCTCAGTTCGCTACAAGGATACCCCTATAAAGCAACATATGTTCTACATTGTTTTGACTATTTGTTGCAAAATTTAGAGTAGATACACATACAAGCGGTGCAGCAATGCGTTGCTGACTTGCAGCTCCTGACCCTGTTGTAGTGCAACAAATCTTATATGTTGCCATGTATTGGTTGCAAATTATATCTGTTATAAGGCTGTAAATATACTTAATTAAAAATAGAATTAATTCAACGAAAAATTAAATTAATTAGACGCCCGTACACATATAATGTGGCGCGAAAATCTGTGATAACCGTCCGAGCAAAACCAAATCGGGAGAAGTCCACCACTTTATTCTCCGATCCAGATTGATATTCGCCTTCAAGTCCGGAATTCCGGATCGATCTAGGTCTACCTACGACATAGATCAATCATCCAAACTCCTCTCGTTGAGCGGGAAGGCTGGAAGGCAGACAGACAGGGGAGCGGCGGCAAGGCGGCGACGGATAGGAGAGTGGCGGCTTACCGGCGGCGAAGAAGGGAGAAGAAGCAAGGCCGCAGTAGGAAGGCTACAAGCCGTCTGCTAGCGTCCCATGCTCCTCCGGCCGGCTGCCCCTCCAGCCTGCCTGCCCGTCGGCGGCGCGCTGCCCCTCCCGCCGCCCTTCTTCTCCCTCACCATGTACGACGGGGAGATTGGCCTCCGAGGTAACCCTCCTTTCCTCCCTCCTTCCCGTCTCCTCACCTTATTCATGGGCACTCGAGATATGGCCATGGGATGTAGGGGGATTTGGTAGCTGATGAAGGGGATGGACCGTCAGATAGGAGAGATGGATCCATTCCCCTGTCTTTGCGACCAAATCATCTGAGAGAGAGGACCTTTGGGCTAGTTACAATTTCAGAGATGTACTGTACCACCTGGGCTATGTTCAGTTGTTCAGGATTTGTTCCCGACAGGGAATTGCTCACCATGGGGTTTGAGTGAAACCTCTGTCTGTTACTCTAATCCCTGTTGGGGTTTGTCCCCTATCCCTCCTAATCCCTGTCCACTCCACTGTTGTTCGATTGGTCAGGAATTGAACAAAATTTGTACAGATATACAGTTTAAATGTTGCACTAAGTAAACATTCATCAATGAATTCAGTTTGTACAGGGAATGATTGAAATATTCAGGGAATGTAGTGTAGGCATTGCACTGAGTAAACCTTCATCTCTGAATTCAGTTTTTACAGGGAATATTTGATACAAATATTCAGGGAATATAGTGTATACAAGCACCTCCACTGTTTCAGATATTATAGTTGAAGTTTCCAAAATACTCGAGAGTTTGGGACTGTAAATATTCAAAGGAACAGTTGTTTTGTGTGAGCACATCATGACCAACACAAGGACAAGATGAGAGGTGATTACATGAACCTCTATATTTTTATATGTTAAGAGTAATACTTAGACCTATCTCAAATCTGCTAGTACATACACTTATGTCATTTGTTGACAAGAATATTATATGTACTTCAGAGTATTTCTGAATCTAGTGTTGATTTTCGTATTCAAATCTGAATAATAAGGACAAGCTGAGAGATGATTACACGAACCTCTATATTTTATATGTTTAGACTTAAGAGTAATAGTTGTACCTATCTCAAACCCGTTGGAGTACATACACTTATGTCATTTATTGACAAGAATATTATATCTACTTCAGAGTATTTTCTGAAATTCAACTGGACAATAGTTCGAAAATGCACAAAGATGTCACTCTGAAGATGCACAAAGATGCACCTTGATTAAACTTATTGTTGACTTCCATTTCTTTCCCTTAACATGTGAATGCAGAGCGAGGAGGGGGCGGCCAGCGGCGAGTGGAGGGAGGACGGAGGAGGAGGCCGGTACCGAGTCCAGCGAGGAGGATGAGGCTACAGCGGCGCAGATCGGGGGAGGGGCGACGGGGGAGGACCGGCGGCGCGGGGGGGGGGGGGGGGTGAGGAGGAGACTGTGATCGAGTGTGTGTGAGTGTAATCTGTGGATGAGGCGCGCTAGTGAGATCTGTAGTTAATTTAGCGGTAGCGATTATTGCCTGAATGCGCTGCTGCTACGTTACGTAGTAGTAGTAGTGCTGTCTATTTTAATGCGCTGTTGCTATAACTGGCCTCGCAACGGCGTCATGGGAATTTTAGCAGTAGCGCCGCTTGGAGTGCGCGCGCTACTGATAAACTTGTTTCAGCAGCGAGTTTCCACAGCCCTCACTACTGCTACTTAGCAGCAGCGTCTGATTTTATAGCGCGCTGCTGGTAAGATTCTGTGTATAGGCTTTTCCCTAGTAGTGGCTCGAGACCGGGTGCACGCAGCACCACTATCCAAGTCACACAAGTGTTGTCGCCACCGATTTTCCACAGTCCCGGCAACTACAATTGGACCGCCGCCACCTCACAGCCATCCCTTGTCGTGCCGAGCGCAAGGACCACCTCATGGCGCCCGCTGTCATCCCGACGACAGGTCCAAGTGGATGACCGGCCTACAACACCGCACGGCACCGCCACCAGCATGGGCTAGATCTGGCCGAGGTCAGCAACTGGAGCCCGACTAGGCCTTCAGGCACTCGAAGGCCACCACCGTTCCAGCCCTTCGCCCCTGACAAAGATGGGATCGGGGGAGGGGTAGGGGAAGGATGAGTAGGGCCGCGACGAAGACAACGACCGAGGATGCCGCCATTCACCGGACGGGCGCAGTCGCCGGGGAAGGCCCCCATAGTGGATCTCGTGGAGGGAAGGGGAGGGGCGCTCATCACCAGGACGGAAATGAGTCCGCCCCGCCGCCACCATCCTGGGGCCAGACATGGCTTCGCCGGCCAGCCCGGCGATGTGGGAGCAGGTGGAAGAGGGCGGCGCGGCGGCGGGTTCCCCCGTGCCGCCCAGGAGGACGACGCAGGGTTTGTTGCGGGGTTCATCTCTTAAAACATGGGACCTCAGAATCAATCTTCCAATGAATTGATCTTTATAATACCTTTTTTTTCGACAAAGTGTGGATTTTATTGGTCTTTATTTATAATAGTTTCTGCATCACATACTTCATATTTGGTTTTTTGGATAATCAGGATGCAGAGAAAGTTTCAGTTGTTTTACATTGACAAGCCTTCTTAACCAGTTTTAATTCTGTCACAGTGAAGCCTGACCTAAATAGACTAAACCTTGGTTTTATTAGCACCAGTTGGCTGAAAGTTGATAACAACATGTATACGGACCTGTCATGCATTACAGGTGAGGACGGCACTTTGAGGAAAATTAATCAATTTGGGAAGGTGTCCTCCAATTGATTGATGGAAAGTAGTAATGTTTTCCTTTTGAAGGGAAAAGAAAAGTTTCCCTTCAAGTCGATCAGGAATCGTACAAAAATCGTACTATATCCAAGCGTCGTACGTGCAGGTGCAGGAATTTCGCTCAGGAGCAGAGAGAGAGACGAGAAGAGAAGAGAGAGATTTACAGGTGCGCCCAAGGTTTGGTTCACCATGTCGCCCCGCCGTGCGCGGCTGCGCCCGGGCTCCTGTGGATCCCGATTCGCGGCGATCCACGACGCACTGGTGCGCAGGACACGGCGGCGCCATCGCCATCGCCATCGGCATCGGCATCGGCTGCCCGCAGGTATGTATGTTTACTCTCGAACGCATCTCGGATCTCGCTTTTCTTCTTCCGTCTTAGGCGAAAATTTATCTAATTGCACCCCAATTGTTTTGTTTTAGATAGATTATTAGATTAGATTAGATAGAAAGTACTACTTGTTCAGGTATCGTTCGTTTGGTTTGAAGGGGTTTCACGTCTCAGATATCCCACCAATTCCCTCCTCTAATCCCCCTCCCCCTGTCATCATCGCTCAAATCCCTGCTACCATAGATGGCCTGGTTTCCGTATATACTTACCTCATGTTCTAAAGAAAGGGGAAAAAAGGGTAACAGATCGCAATCTTCTCGGCTTCCTCCAATCGGCAACGGATCAGCCCCCGCCCATGTCTTCCAATCCTGATTTTCTACTGCTGCGCGTGATTACTGGAACAAGGTTATACGATTTTTCAGATTCCAATCGATCTGCTCTCCGATGCAAATTCCTCTTTGCATAGGTCCTTCATTCGTTTCATGAAGACCATCCCCGTGCATATCTCTTTCTCACTCCGATTTTTTTTTTGTCTTCTTTGGGATTAGAAATGAGGAGCTCTGATTTTTTTGTTCGGGACTAGTAAGCAGCAGCAATATATTGCGATTTCTGATTTTCTATCCATCCTGATCTTTCTTCCAACCCTTTCTTAGCAATTTTTATTTAACTAGCAGTGTTTTTAATTTCTTGTTTCATATGTTTGTGTGCCAATTTGCAACGTGTTATCTAGAAAGCATCCATTTGTAATGATTAAATAACATAAACTTGCATATGAGTTGATTGAGATTCAGAAAGGAGATGTTGTCATTTTTCTAGAACGGGTACAAGTACTTCTACTGGAAACTCTGAGGAATGCATTTAGTTACCGTTGAACAAAACCCAATGACAAAATATAGGATGATAATAATTAGTGTAGGCCCGAACCTAATAGAAACAAGGTGCCGGTTGAAAAGAGGGACCAATTTTTCTGTCAATGTTTTTGACCTAGGTTTGTTGGATAGTCGACATGACAATGCAACATATATTATAGTGCATCGAGTATTTAGATGCAATTAAGATAGAGAAAGATGTGGCTTTAGGGCTCCTTTGTGTTGTCTTGCCCCCCCCCCCCCCCCCCCCCCCCAAATCTCAGGTACGGCCCTGTACATTCGGTTAGCCCCAGGGGATTCCTACCATCTTAGATTATCCTTACTAGTACTAGCTAGTCTGGATCAAAAACTGCATTGTACTTATTGATTTGACAAGATTTCATTACGGACAGCATGTGCAGCCAAGATTTTATCACACAACCTTACTTCAATCAAATAGCTAAACCATGCCAACAGCAATTCAGCAAAGGCAATCCGAGACACAACTTAATTACATCACTTTTTTCATTTATCATCCGGAGAACACACATGACACACTTTGCATATAACACACTTTCTTAGGTTTGTTCATCAGCCTATAATAATGTAATTATTTTCCTGAACCCATGTCGAACTTTGTAGCAGAACTTAACATGTGTAACTTTTCATTACACCCTGCATGACATCAGCAAGCAAACGAATTATTAACTGCAGGTTCGTTCATTAACATAGCTTATATTTTCCCTACACAGCGATGCAATTTGATTTGATACTCCAGTTATAGTGTGAGTTCATTTGACAAGCTCATACTCTACATTTGACAAGTTCATTAAAAATAGGAGCAATTGCTTATACAGGGAACATAAAAACAACTGGTTTTCTTCCGGCTTACCAACACATCGATGAGTTTGTGTGGAAGGGTCATGTCACTGGACTCTACAAGCTGGAGATGCATTCACAATTTGACATCCCTAAGCAAGAATCAACTAGACTAGCACAGTTCTACTAAACTCTGCTAACCCTAACCCTACAAATTAAGATCTCGGGGAGGAGGTGAGGGCTGAGAGAAAGGAAGAGGAGACGAAGGTTATCTTATCAGAGAGAACGCCACCTCGCGGGGAGGGACGCCACTCGGGGTCGCTGCCATGAGAGAGGGGGAAGGGAGTATGCCGGGCACGTGAGAGAGGTAAGTAGCCCGTTGCCTCCAGACCGTTGCGCCGGCCACTCGCTTCTGGTTCCAATGGATATGGGTTAGATGGATGGATAAAAGCGGACGTGGGGACTCAGGTCGGGGCACAGCGTAACTAAGAGAGCCATTCCATTTAGGGCGAGACAGAATGGGCGGGCACAAGTGGTCTGGTGTCCGAGCTGATTGGTCAGACGACGACTACTGCACATATTATATTAGCCGCCTATCCCGGAATGTACTGGGATGAAATAGAAAGAACGCGAAGCAGCAAGCAAGGGATGAGCGCTTTGTTGCGGCGGCCCCTTCTCAGCAATCGCAGGAGAGAGAGGCCGGGGGCAGAGGGGTGCTTTTTTCCTCGAAAAGTCATAACGGTTCGGGATTAATTCCACGCATAGGGAGGAGATATTTTTTCCCTGGCCAAAACCACGGGGTAGGGAGGGTACTGGATGGGGTTTAGATCCCCGGGGGGTGTAACTGAATGCGCCGGGCCGATCCCTGCCAATCCGTGGGTTTTGGATCCCAATCCAGGCAGGGGTGGGATTAAACAAATGAGGCCTAACTGGACTGACTATTCCGGATTCTTTCTTTTGTACCATGTTTTTATATTTCCTTGTTCAGGCATCACTGGTCCGTGAGAGTTCATACTTCTCTCTTGCTCCACTGTGTTGCAGGTAGTGGGTCGAAGGCTTCATCAACTGAAACAAATGGTGCAACCTGCAAACAAGGTGAAAGCACGCAAAATATGAGACAAGAACTTGGTCTGGAGGAACTCCCAGAGGTATGTGTTGCTGGCAATGAAGTATCCTAGTTACAATGATTTTTTTTATCACAACTGCTAGCACAGGAACACATACATAGGACTTTGGTAATGAATCCACCACTGCTGGTGTTATTTATTGGAGTCAGCTAACAGTTCCACCTGTCAACGTTGGTTCTGCAGGACATCATACATCATATACATTCTCTCTTGCCAGTACATGATGCTGCTCATGCTGCCTGTGTGTCCCGTAGGTTTCGGCGTTCCTGGAGAAGCTATTCCAGCCTCATACTCAGTGAGCGTACACTTGGTTTCGACAGAAAAAATGAGGAATGGAAAACCCTTCTCATTGACAAAGTTGACAAAATTCTTACAAACCATTATCACAATGGGGTGAAGGTGAAGACACTTAAACTTGATATTGGCCCTTGCAGAGATATCAAAGCCTCCTACCTCGACAGGTGGCTCCGAATCATTAAACCTGGGATCCAAGAATTTAGCTTGCTGTTGCCTTTAGTCGTCAAGAAAATCTACAGCTTCCCGTGTTCAGTTTTATCTAATGAGGCAGCAGCAAGTTCAATTCAGTCTCTTAGCCTCTTTGGTTGTGCTTTTCATCCCACATCAGTACTTGGGCAGTTGAGAAAATTGAAAAGTTTGAGTCTGCGTTATGTCCACGTTACTGAGGATGGATTAGGGCACTTGCTGTCTAAATCTTCCATCCTGGAGTGGCTAGAGATTGAAGCATGTAGTGGGATAGTTTGCTTGAAAATACCTTGTACGCTGCAGCAGCTCAAGTTCCTCAGTGTTAAAAAATGCGAGATGGTGCGGGTGGTAGAGATAGATGCTCCGCGTCTTTGCTCTTTTCACTATTGGGGGACACCGGTCATCCATGTCCAAAATTCTTCGCAACTTAAGAACGTAGATATTTCACCTGTCAACCAGTCTGGTATTCTCTCTTATGCTCGATTTAGCCTTCCGTCCATCGCGCACAATGTTGAGAGCCTCACCCTGCACGGCGGTCGTAGTGAGGTATGTGTTGGTTTTAATGTCTCAATGATCATATTATAAGGACCATTCAAGTATGTGTATGTGTATGTACGTAAGACATGTATGTTGAAATAAAGCATGATTAATCTTGGGATTTATTTTTCAGAATGCCAACACTCCGATGCTGCCGTCCAAGCTCCCCCACCTCAAGAACTTGAAAATTTCACTCCTTGAACCCTGGTTATCCCCGAACTATGATGTCTTCTCTCTGGTTTCTTTTCTTGATGCTTCTCCTGCCTTGGAATCTTTCATCCTACGCGTAAGTCACTATATACATCTCTCAGAGCTATCCCTGCTATTAATGCATTACACTCTTGTTATCAGAAGAATGGTATTTGATCCTCAATATGTATCTGCAGGTAGAGGAGAATGCTATGATGCATGATCCTGTTGTTGGAGACGACACTGAATACCGGAGGAAGAATCTGGATTTTCGGAATGACAGTCTCAGGAAGGTGATGATCACGGGCTTCTGTTCTGCCAAGAGCCTGGTTGAGCTCACAATTCACATCCTCGAGACAACACATTCACTTGAGCGCTTAACGCTGGACACAACCTATGGCTACGATAGGATGACTTGTAACATTGGCAAATTGCCAACCGCAAGAATGATTGGCAAATGTTCATCATTGAGCAAGAGAGCTCTCGAGGAAGCTCATAGAGCCGTGGAGACAGCGGATAGATACATCAAGGGAAGAGTTCCCTCGGCTGTTCAATTCGAGGTTCTGGGGCCCTGTCCTCGATGCCATATTGGAAAGTAGGTAGATCATGGCTGTGTGCATCGCTTGATGCACAGGCCCGAGGTAGTCCTCCTTTTCGAGAAAAAGGTACTAGTGGATCAATGACGTGGTATGTTGGTATCTTGGTAGCAATAGATACTGATTGGTGTGTCTATTAATTTTGTTGCTGTGAACTATAAGAGATTTATTGGCCAGGCTTTTGTTCAACTCCGGAAGTGGGACTCTGTGTTATATTGAGCTATATGTTCATATAGAGATATTATAAGTTGTGTTAATACAATATTAAGAGATTGTTTGCAGCTATTTTAATTAGAGATGCTAGTGCAGTGATGTTTTGTTGTAGAGTTTTGAAGGGCAATGATGTTTCATCCAATCATTCGGTGTTCAATGGTTGATGAGGGTTGGCAATTGTTATGACCGGCCAGGTCTATGGTCGCCGCGGGCCCAATAGGCAGGCTTAGGCCCGCAAGTTATCTTAGTTTTATTCAGACTAGCAAAAGAGCCCGTGCGTTGCAACGGGAGAAAAAACACAATATACACTCTTAACCGAACAACCATCACTTAAGACCACAATAGGTCCATCTCATTTATTTTAGCGACGCGTCATATTTGTGTTGCCGCTTATCCTTCTTCTCACCCTCGCCAGCGGTGGCCTTAGTGTTCACAAAAACCAAAACGTGTTTGAATGTGGTTAATCCTAAGACGTCTCTCTCTCCCTTTCTCCTCCATCTCTCTCTCTCTCTCTCGCTCTATAGTATTTTATAACATTATCAAAATATTTGAATTCTAATGATTTTTGATTATGTAGTTTTTTTTATCGAAGGTTGTTTGATTTGAAATTCATTCCAATGTTTTTTTCTTTTGCACTAAAAGGCCAAACGCAAGAAAATATCTCCAACTCCCGTGTCCAGCCAGCTGATAAAAGCGTGGTTGAGCGGCTGGCACGTAGACAATCCATCAGGCGATACGTGTCTCTCCTCTCATCCCTCCACTGCTTGAGCGGCCGGCACGTGGTTGAGCGGCTGGCACGTACCCTCCACTGCTTTTAGCCATTTGGGTCCAGCGAGATGCATCTATCCTCTCATCCCGTTCTTTCACTCCATCTCTCTCTCATCCCCATCCATATCTTCTGCTTCCACTGATATGCGCATCCGCTCCTTCAACTCTTGCAGAGCCAGCGGAATTTGCCGCGCTGGGAGCCGGCTGTCCGGTGAGCATCGTTCCCAGGCGTGTGTCAATCTTGGAAGTTCTCCACAGCGTCTCTTTCCACTGGTGCGCTGCAGCCGGATCCCCGTCCGCTCCCCTCCCCCCGGTGTATCTCTCTCTCTCTCTCTCTCTCTCTCTCTCTCTCTCTCTCTCTCTCTCTCTCTCTCTCTCTCTCTCTCTCTCTAATTCTGTCAAGTGTATTTGCAGGCCGATGTGAAGCTAATCAAGTCGCCGACGGCCCCCGTTCCAGACCACCTAGATCTACGCCCGTGTCAAGGACCTCCAGTGTCCGCGTCGCTGGTGGGATTAATTCTTTTTCGCCTCTTTTTCAGATTCTCATGGTCAGGATTTGACTTCGCTGGATTAATTTTCGTTCCCTTCACTCCCATGTATTGGCTGCCAGTTTGTTGGTTTTAAGAAGGCGGGCGAGGCCGGGCATGGAGGTGGGCGAGGGTGCGGCCGGCGGTGGCGCGAGTGGAGTTGGGCGGGCGCGGACCAATGGAACGCTAGCAGGGCGGCGGGTTCGACCTGGCACGGCTGCAGGCGCAGCCTGTAGGGCGGCGGGCGCGCGCGCTGCCGGGAAAGGCCGAGCAGTGCGATGGCGGCGCGGGCAAGGCCGAGCAGTGCGATGGCGGCGGCCTCGGACTGGAGTGACGAATTCTACCAGCGGGAGATTTTTTTTACTTGATTCGTGTAGTACTGCGGGTTGATTTCAGCAAACCGCAGGGGCTTTTTTGCAAAAAAGCATGACGGACGACAGAAACCCAATTCTCTTTATTACTCCCTCCGTCCGAAAATACTTCATCAAAATGGACAAAAAGAGATGTATTTAGAACTAAAATACATCTAGATACATCCCCTTTTATTTATTTTGATGACAAGTATTTCCGGACGGAAGGAGTATTAGGTAAAGATTAGGCAAGTTATCTCAGGATTGATTCTTCTATAAGTTATCTAGAATATAAATATAGAATGTAAGACTCTTTTTGGATTCAAGCAATAAAGACTATTATTATCTTTTGTTGCCCGGCTCTTAGAGGAGACGGAAACCCTAGCCGCCGCCGCCCTCAACCCTAGCCGTGACGGCGCCCTGCCGCCGGCGCGCCCGCTCATCGCCGCACCCACTCCCTCCTTGCCCCTACAACCTACGCAGTAGAGCCGGTAGGAACCCTAGTCCTACCAATTTGGTAATCAGAGACCACGTTGCGATCATGTCGCTGCCGCCATCACCGTCGCCGCTGCCCGTCGGTACCACCGCGCCCATGACGACGGCGCCAATCATCACCGCGCCGACCGCATCTGCTGGGATCTCGCTGGCGTGTCCCGTCTCCTCCTCGGCACCACCTGCACTGGCGTCTCCGGGCGCATCTGCACCATCGCCGGTGGCCGCCTTGTCTCCGGAGCAACTCGCCGCCATGCTACATCACCTCGTCACCGCCGTCCACGGGCTTCAGCTCCAATAGCAATATGGGGCCGGGGCCTATGCTCACCCGCCGTCGGCCCCGATCGCCGCCCCTGGTCTTCTCCTACAGCAGCAGCCGCAGTACGGGGGCGGGGCAGGCCCCTTCGCGCCACCACCAGGACCGTACCAGGGCGCGCCCGCGTACGGTGGGTCCCCGTTCGGGCCGATCCAGGCGGGATTGGCATCCGGGCCAGCGCCGGCCGCGGCGCTCCTCTGGCCTTTGCCGCCGGCAACCTCGGCCGCCTCCTGGCTGCAGCAGCCGCCGCCCACCGTCTGGTCGGTTCAGCAGACGCCGTCCCCCGCATGGCCGGTCCAGCAGCCGCCGCCGACGGCGTCCCAGGGCCTGCTTCCACCGCCGTTCTTCGCGCCCTCATCAGCCGGGACCAGCTCAGGCGCGGCCTCGACTACCGGGTTACCGATCCATCAGGTCCGGTTTTGTAACGCCCTCGATGCGGCTATGTCTCCCACGTGTCGAGGCACGACTTAGAGACATAGGCGCATTGAAAGCAATACAAGTTGGTATCAGAGCCGACCCTCGCGGTTACACGGATGGTTGCGGACAGGTGCGTGGTCATGTTGTTCATGACGTTTGTGACCCGTCGTGGCACCCGGCATGGCACATGTACCGGATTGGAAGCACAGACGTTTGTGCCAAAGAGGGAACGTTCCTGTGGCCCGACGAGGACATCGGTTCCTCTGAGTGGGGGTGTATGTGATAGCCTGGCTTATTAGGGATGATAGACTACTCATATCAATAAGGAATTCCTTCTTTTCCGGAAGCCCATTCGGACAGAACTCCAAAGTTAAGCGTGCTCAGCTTGGAGTAGTGTCAGGATGGGTGACCGACCGGGAAGTTGCTCCCGGGTGCGCACGAGTGAGGACAAAGTGCGCAGAAAAGACTAGTATTGATCTGTGGGGCCAGTCTAGATCCCGCCAGGAGTAACGACCACCGGCGGGTGTGTCCGGGGCGTTACAGGTTTCCCCCGTCCCCGTCCCCCCTGCCAGCATGGGCGGCGGGGTCTTCGCCTTCACCGGTCTACACCACGACCCTGGTTGAGCCGACTCCGTTCCCGCAGTTCGGCGGGCCATCCAGCCCCGCCGGCCAGTACCCGGACTACTCCGATCAGGCACCCCGGCTTCACTCTTCCGAGCCCTCGCGCCTGCTCAGCACGGCGGGCCGCAGCAGACACCGCCGCGGTTCGCCGAACTCGACTTCGCCACCTACGAGGGCACGGAGGACCCCCTCAACTGGCTCAACCAGTGCGAACAGTTCTTTCGAGGGCAGCGGACGCTCGCTTCAGATCGTACCTGGCTCGCGTCCTATCATCTTCGAGGCGCAGCGCAGACCTGGTACTACGCCCTCGAGCAGGACGAGGGCGGCATGCCACCGTGGGAGCGCTTCCAGGAGCTCCGTCTTCTCCGTTTTGGGCCTCCTATCCGCGAGAGCCGGCTGGCGGCCCTCGGCCGTTTACCATTCACATCTACGGTGCAGGACTACGCTGATCGCTTCCAGGCCCTGGCGTGCCACGCGCCGGGCGTCTCCGTGACCCAGCGCGCCGAGATCTTTGTGGGCGGTCTGCCGGACCATATCCGCGTGGACGTCGAGCTCCGGGATCCCCCCGACCTCCAGACGGCCATGTACTACGCCCGGGCCTTCGAGCAGCGGGCCCAGGCACTGCAGCAGCCACTCGGACGGAGCGGCCGCCAGCCCAGTCAGCCAGCACCGACTTCCTCAGCCCCAGGTCGGCCTCTCCCAGCCGCGACGGCCACACCCCCGGCCGCCACACGGCCCTTCCGTCGGCTGTCACCGGCCGAGCAGCAGGAGCGTCGCCGTCATGGTCTCTACTTCAACTGCGATGAGCCCTATACGCCGACCCATGTCTGCCCCCGCCTCTTTTATTTAGAGACGGTCGACTACACCGAGGAGAACGACTCGCCTGACCCGTTACATCCGCCTGCGGCGCCCGAGGACGCGGCCGCGGATTCCGCAGCGACGGCGTGCGTCGTCTCCCTTCATGCCCTGGCCGGCATCCGGGGCGAGCGGACCGTGCTGCTGCCCGTGACGATCCATGGCGAGCGACTGGTGGCCCTGCTAGATACGGGCTCCACACACAACTTTCTGCCCGAGTCGACCATGCGTCGGCTAGCCCTCCCGACGAAGGGCGGGGAGCGCCTGCGGATCACAGTGGCGAACGGCGATCGCCTCCGGTGCCATGGGCTAGCCCGCGACGTTCCCATCTCCATCGGCGGCGAACACTTTTCCATCACCTGTGCAGGGATCGATCTCGGCTGCTTCGACTTCATCCTCGGGGTGGACTTTCTCTGGACCCTCGGCCCCATCCTATGGGATTTCGACGCGCTCACATTGACATTCTGGCGGCAGGGCCGCCGCATCCGGTGGGAGGGCATTGGAGGCGCCGCGCCTGCCGTGCCACACCTCCAGCTGGCTGCCGCGTCCTCGGAGGCCGAGCACCCCCTGCTGGATTCTCTTCTGGAGCAGCACAGCGACCTCTTCGATGATCCGCGGGGTCTTCCGCCTGCCCGGGTGTACGACCATCATATTCACCTCATACCAGGCTCCACTCCGGTGGCGGTACGGCCCTACCGCTACCCCACCTGCAGAAGGATGAGTTGGAGCGCCAGTGTGCCTTGATGCTCGCCGCAGGCATCATCCGGATCTCCACGTCGCCCTTCACGGCACCGGTGCTTCTCGCCCGTAAGTCCGACGACACATGGCGCTTCTGCATCGACTACCGCGCCCTCAACGCACTCACGCTCAAGGACAAGTTCCCTATGAAGGAAATATGCCCTAGAGGCAATAATAAAGTTATTATTTATTTCCTTATATCATGATAAATGTTTATTATTTATGCTAGAATTGTATTAACCGGAAACATAATACATGTATGAATACATAGACCAACAGAGTGTCACTAGTATGCCTCTACTTGACTAGCTCGTTAATCAAAGATGGTTATGTTTCCTAACCATGAACAAAGAGTTGTTATTTGATTAACGAGGTCACATCATTAGTTGAATGATCTGATTGACATGACCCATTCCATTAGCTTAGCACCCGATCGTTTAGTATGTTGCTATTGCTTTCTTCATGACTTATACATGTTCCTATAACTATGAGATTATGCAACTCCCGTTTACCGGAGGAACACTTTGGGTACTACCAAACGTCACAACGTAACTGGGTGATTATAAAGGAGTACTACAGGTGTCTCCAATGGTAGATGTTGGGTTGGCGTATTTCGAGATTAGGGTTTGTCACTCCGATTGTCGGAGAGGTATCTCTGGGCCCTCTCGGTAATACACATCACATAAGCCTTGCAAGCATAATAACTAAGATGTTAGTTATGAGATGATGTATTACGAAACGAGTAAAGAGACTTGCCAGTAACGAGATTGAACTAGGTATTGGATACCGACGATCGAATCTCGGGCAAGTAACATACCGATGACAAAGGGAACAACGTATATTGTTATGCGGTCTGACCGATAAAGATCTTCGTAGAATATGTAGGAGCCAATATGGGCATCCAGGTCCCGCTATTGGTTATTGACCGGAGACATGTCTCGGTCATGTCTACATTGTTCTCGAACCGTAGGGTCCGCACGCTTAACGTTACGATGACAGTTATTATGAGTTTATGCATTTTGATGTACCGAAGGTTGTTCGGAGTCCCGGATGTGATCACGGACATGACGAGGAGTCTCGAAATGGTCGAGACGTAAAGATTGATATATTGGAAGGCTATGTTTGGACATCGGAAGTGTTCCGGGTGAAATCGGGATTTTACCGGAATACCGGGAGGGTTACCGGAACCCCCCGGGAGGCAAATGGGCCTATTGGGCCTTAGTGGAAAAGTGAAAGGGGCTGCCCAAAAGGGCTGCGTGCCTCCCCCCCTTCCCTTGTCCTATTAGGACTAGGAGAAGGTGGCCGGCCACCCCTTCTCTCTTTCCCCCTTGAGGATTCCTATTAGGAATAGGATTGGGGGGGGGGGGAGTCCTACTCCCGGTAGGAGTAGGACTCCTCCTGCGCCCCTCTCCCTGGCCGGCCGAACCCCTTCCCCTGCTCCTTTATATACGGGGGCAGGGGGCACCCCATAGACACACAAGTTGATCATTGTTGATCGTTCCTTAGCCGTGTGCGGTGCCCCCTGCCACCAAATTCCACCTCGGTCATATCGTTGTAGAGCTTAGGCGAAGCCCTGCGTCGGTAGTACATCAAGATCGTCACCACGCCGTCGTGCTGACGGAACTCTTCCTCGACGCTTTGCTGGATCGGAACCCGAGGATCGTTATCAAGCTGAACGTGTGCTAAGAACTCGGAGGTGCCGGAGTAACGGTGCTTGGATCGGTCGGATCGGGAAGAAGACGTACGACTACTTCCTCTACGTTGTGTCAATGCTTCCGTTGCGATCTACAAGGGTACGTAGATCAGACTCTCCCCCTCGTTGCTATGCATCACCATGATCTTGCGTGTGCGTAGGAAATTTTTCGAAATTACTACGTTTCCCCAATAGTGGTATCAGAGCCTAGGTTTTATGGTTTGATGTTATTTGCACGAGTAGAACACAAGTGAGTTGTGGGCGATACAAGTCATACTGCCTACCAGCATGTCATACTTTGGTTCGGCGGTATTGTTGGACAAGACGATCTGGACCAACCTTACGCGTACTCTTACACGAGACCGGTTCTCTCGACGTGCTTTGCACATAGATGGCTTGCGGAAGACTGTCTCTCCAACTTTAGTTGAACCAAGTGTGGCTACGCCCGGTCCTTGAGAAGGTTAAAACGGAGTCTATTTGACAAACTATCATTGTGGTTTTGATGCGTAGGTGAGATGAGTTCTTACTTAAGCCCGTAGCAGCCACGTAAAACTTGCAACAACAAAGTAGAGGACATCTAACTTGTTTTTGCAGGACATGTTGTGATGTGATATGGTCAAGGTATGATGCTGATTTTATTGTATGAGATGATCATGTTTTGTAACCAAGTTATCGGCAACTGGCAGGAGCCATATGGTTGTCGCTTTATTGTATGCAATGCAATCGCGATGTAATGCTTTAATTTATTACTAAGCGGTAGTGATAGTCGTGGAAGCATAAGATTGGCGAGACGACAACGATGCTACGATGGAGATCAAGGTGTCGCGCCGGTGACGATGGTGATCATGACGGTGCTTCGGAGATGGAGATCACAAGCACAAGATGATGATGACCATATCATATCACTTATATTGATTGCATGTGATGTTTATCCTTTTATGCATCTTATCTTGCTTTGATTGACGGTAGCATTATAAGATGATCTCTCACTAAATTATCAAGAAGTGTTCTCCCTGAGTATGCACCGTTGCCAAAGTTCGTCGTGCCCAGACACCACGTGATGATCGGGTGTGATAAGCTCTACGTCCATCTACAATGGGTGCAAGCCAGTTTTGCACACGCAGAATACTCAGGTTAAACTTGACGAGCGTAGCATATGCAGATATGGCCTCGAAACACAGAGACCGAAAGGTCGAGCGTGAATCATATAGTAGATATAATCAACATGAAGATGTTCACCATTGAAAACTTCTCCATCTCACGTGATGATCGGTTATGGTTTAGTTGATTTGGATCACGTGATCACTTAGAGGATTAGAGGGATGTCTATCTAAGTGGGAGTTCCTAAGTAATTTTATTAACTGAACTTAAACTTATCATGAACTTAGTACCTGATAGTATCTTGCTTGTTTATGTTGATTGTAGATAGATGGCTCGTGCTGTTGTTCCGTTGAATTTTAATGCGTTCCTTGAGAAAGCAAAGTTGAAAGATGATGGTAGCAATTACACGGACTGGGTCCGTAACCTGAGGATTATCCTCATTGCTGCATAGAAGAATTACGTCCTGGAAGCACCGCTGGGTGCCAGGCCTGCTGCTGGAGCAACGCCAGATGTTATGAACATCTGGCAGAGCAAAGCTGATGACTACTCGATAGTTCAGTGTGCCATGCTTTACGGCTTAGAATCGGGACTTCAACGACGTTTTGAATGTCATGGAGCATATGAGATGTTCCAGGAGTTGAAGTTAATATTTCAAGCTAATGCCCGAATTGAGAGATATGAAGTCTCCAACAAGTTCTATAGCTAAAAGATGGAGGAGAATCGCTCAACTAGTGAGCATGTGCTTAGATTGTCTGGGTACTACAATCGCTTGAATCAAGTGGGAGTTAATCTTCCAGATAAGATAGTGATTGACAGAATTCTCTAGTCACCATCACCAAGTTAGTAGAACTTCGTGATGAACTATAATATGCAAGGGATAACGGAAACAACTCCCAAGCTCTTCGTGATGCTGAAATCAACGAAGGTAGAAATCAAGAAAAACATTAAGTGTTGATGGTTGACAAGACCACTAGTTTCAAGAAAAAGGGCAAAGGGAAGAAGAAGGGGAACTTCAAGAAGAACAGCAAGCAAGTTGCTGCTCAGGAGAAGAAACCCAAGTCTGGACCTAAGCCTGAAACTGAGTGCTTCTACTGCAAGCAGACTGGTCACTGGAAGCGGAACTGCCCCAAGTATTTGGCGGATAAGAAGGATGGCAAGGTGAACAAAGGTATATGTGATATACATGTTATAGATGTGTACCTTACTAGAGCTCGTAGTAGCACCTGGGTATTTGATACTGGTTCTGTTGCTAATATTTGCAACTCGAAACAGGGACTACGGAATAAGCGGGCGCTAGCAAAGGACGAGGTGACGATGCGCGTGGGAAACGGTTCCAAAGTCGATGTGATCGCGGTCGGCACGCTACCTCTACATCTACCTTCGGGATTAATATTAGACCTAAATAATTGTTATTTGGTGCCAGCGTTGAGCATGAACATTATATCTGGATCTTGTTTAATGCGAGACGGTTATTCATTTAAATCAGAGAATAATGGTTGTTCTATTTATATGAGTAATATCTTTTATGGTCATGCACCTTTGAAGAGTGGTCTATTCTTGTTGAATCTCGATAGTAGTGATACACATATTCATAATGTAGAAGCCAAAAGATGCAGAGTTGATAATGATAGTGCAACTTATTTGGGCACTGCCGTTTAGGTCATATCGGTGTAAAGCGCATGAAGAAACTCCATATTGATGGGCTTTTAGAACCACTTGATTATGAATCACTTGGTACTTGCGAACCGTGCCTCATAGGCAAGATGACTAAAACACCGTTCTCCAGTACTATGGAGAGAGCAACAGATTTATTGGAAATCATACATACCGATGTATGTGGTCCAATGAATATTGAGGCTCGTGGCGGATATCGTTATTTTCTCACCTTCACAGATGATTTAAGCAGATATGGGTATATCTACTTAATGAAACATAAATATGAAACATTTGAAAAGTTCAAGGAATTTCAGAGTGAAGTTGAAAATCATCGTAACAAGAAAATAAAGTTTCTATGATCTGATCGTGGAGGAGAATATTTGAGTTACGAGTTTGGTGTACATTTGAAAAATTGTGGAATAGTTTCGCAACTCACGCCACCCGGAACACCACAGCGTAATGGTGTGTCCGAACGTCGTAATCGTACTTTACTAGATATGGTGCGATCTATGATGTCTCTTACTGATTTACCGCTATCGTTTTGGGGTTATGCTTTAGAGACGGCCGCATTCACGTTAAATAGGGCACCATCAAAATCCGTTGAGACGACGCCTTATGAACTATGGTTTGGCAAGAAACCAAAGTTGTCGTTTCTTAAAGTTTGGGGCTGCGATGCTTATGTGAAAAAGCTTCAACCTGATAAGCTCGAACCCAAATCGGAGAAATGTGTCTTCATAGGATACCCAAAGGAAACTGTTGGGTATACCTTCTATCACAGATCCGAAGGCAAGACATTCGTTGCTAAGAATGGATCATTTCTAGAGAAGGAGTTTCTCTCGAAAGAAGTGAGTGGGAGGAAAGTAGAACTTGACAAGGTAACTGTACCTGCTCCCTTATTGGAAAATAGTACATCACAGAAAACTGTTTCTGCGACACCTATACCAATTAGTGAGGAAGCTAATGATGGTGATCATGAAACTTCAGGACAAGATACTACTGAACCACGTAGATCAACCAGTGAGATCCGCACCAGAGTGGTACGGTAATCCAGTTCTGGAAGTCATGCTACTAGATCATGATGAACCTACAAACTATGAAGAAGCGATGGTGAGCCCAGATTCCGCAAAGTGGCTTGAGGCCATGAAATCTGAGATGGGATCCATGTATGAGAACAAAGTATGGACTTTGGTTGACTTGCCCGATGATCGGCAAGCAATTGAGAATAAATGGATCTTCAAGAAAAAGACTGACGCTGACGGTAATATTACTGTCTATAAAGCTCGACTTGTCGCAAAAGGTTTTCGAAAAGTTCAAGGGGTTGACTACGATGAGACCTTCTCACCCGTAGCGATGCTTAAATCCGTCAGAATCATGTTAGCAATTGCCGCATTTTATGATTATGAAATATGGCAGATGGATGTCAAAACTGCATTCCTGAATGGATTTCTGGAAGAAGAGTTGTATATGATGCAACCTGAAGGTTTTGTCGACCCAAAGGGAGCTAACAAAGTATGCAAACTCCAGCGATCCATTTACGGACTGGTGCAAGCATCTCGGAGTTGGAATAAACGCTTTGATAGTGTGATCAAAGCATTTGGCTTTATACAGACTTTTGGAGAAGCCTGTATTTACAAGAAAGTGAGTGGGAGCTCTGTAGCATTTCTGATATTATATGTGGATGACATATTGCTGATTGGAAATGATATAGAATTTCTGGATAGCATAAAGGGATACTTGAATAAAAGTTTTTCGATGAAAGACCTCGGGGAAGCTGCTTACATATTAGGCATAAAGATCTATAGAGATAGATCAAGACGCTTAATTGGACTTTCACAAAGCACATACCTTGACAAGATTTTGAAGAAGTTCAAAATGGATCAAGCAAAGAAAGGGTTCTTGCCTGTGTTACAAGGTGTGAAGTTGAGTGAGACTCAATGCCCGACCACTGCAGAAGATAGAGAGAAAATGAAAGATGTTCCCTATGCTTCAGCCATAGGCTCTATCATGTATGCAATGCTGTGTACCAGACGTGATGTGTGCCTTGCTATAAGTTTAGCAGGGAGGTAACAAAGTAATCCAGGAGTGGATCACTAGACAGCGGTCAAGAACATCCTGAAATACCTGAAAAGGACTAGGGATATGTTTCTCGTATATGGAGGTGACAAAGAGCTCACTGTAAGAGGTTACGTTGATGCAAGCTTTGACACTGATCCGGATGATTCTAAATCGCAAACCGGATACGTGTTTACTTTAAACGGTGGAGCTGCCAGTTGGTGCAGTTCTAAACAAAGCGTCGTAGCGGGATCTACATGTGAAGCGGAGTACATAGCTGCTTCGGAAGCAGCAAACGAAGGAGTCTGGATGAAGGAGTTCATATCCGATCTAGGTGTCATACCTAGTGCATCGGGTCCAATGAAAATCTTTTGTGACAATACTGGTGCAATTGCTTTGGCAAAGGAATCCAGATTTCACAAAAGGACCAAACACATCAAGAGACGCTTCAACTCCATCCGGGATTTAGTCCAGGTGGGAGACATAGAGATTTGCAAGATACATACGGATCTGAATGTTGCAGACCCGTTGACTAAGCCTCTTCCACGAGCAAAACATGATCAGCACCAAAGCTCCATGGGTGTTAGAATCATTACTGTGTAATCTAGATTATTGACTCTAGTGCAAGTGGGAGACTGAAGGAAATATGCCCTAGAGGCAATAATAAAGTTATTATTTATTTCCTTATATCATGATAAATGTTTATTATTCATGCTAGAATTGTATTAACCGGAAACATAATACATGTGTGAATACATAGACCAACAGAGTGTCACTAGTATGCCTCTACTTGACTAGCTCGTTAATCAAAGATGGTTATGTTTCCTAACCATGAACAAAGAGTTGTTATTTGATTAACGAGGTCACATCATTAGTTGAATGATCTGATTGACATGACCCATTCCATTAGCTTAGCACCCGATCGTTTAGTATGTTGCTATTGCTTTCTTCATGACTTATACATGTTCCTATAACTATGAGATTATGCAACTCCCGTTTACCGGAGGAACACTTTGGGTACTACCAAACGTCACAACGTAACTGGGTGATTATAAAGGAGTACTACAGGTGTCTCCAATGGTAGATGTTGGGTTGGCGTATTTCGAGATTAGGGTTTGTCACTCCGATTGTCGGAGAGGTATCTCTGGGCCCTCTCGGTAATACACATCACATAAGCCTTGCATGCATAATAACTAAGATGTTAGTTATGAGATGATGTATTACGGAACGAGTAAAGAGACTTGCCAGTAACGAGATTGAACTAGGTATTGGATACCGACGATCGAATCTCGGGCAAGTAACATACCGATGACAAAGGGAACAACGTATGTTGTTATGCGGTCTGACCGATAAAGATCTTCGTAGAATATGTAGGAGCCAATATGGGCATCCAGGTCCCGCTATTGGTTATTGACCGGAGACATGTCTCGGTCATGTCTACATTGTTCTCGAACCGTAGGGTCCGCACGCTTAACGTTACGATGACAGTTATTATGAGTTTATGCATTTTGATGTACCGAAGGTTGTTCGGAGTCCCGGATGTGATAACGGACATGACGAGGAGTCTCGAAATGGTCGAGACGTAAAGATTGATATATTGGAAGGCTATGTTTGGACATCGGAAGTGTTTCGGGTGAAATCGGGATTTTACCGGAATACCGGGAGGGTTACCGGAACCCCCCGGGAGGCAAATGGGCCTATTGGGCCTTAGTGGAAAAGTGAAAGGGGCTGCCCAAAAGGGCTGCGCGCCTCCCCCCTTCCCTAGTCCTATTAGGACTAGGAGAAGGTGGCCGGCCACCCCTTCTCTCTTTCCCCCTTGAGGATTCCTATTAGGAATAGGATTGGGGGGGGGGAGTCCTACTCCCGGTAGGAGTAGGACTCCTCCTGCGCCCCTCTCCCTGGCCGGCCGAACCCCTTCCCCTGCTCCTTTATATACGGGGGCAGGGGGCACCCCATAGACACACAAGTTGATCATTGTTGATTGTTCCTTAGCCGTGTGCGGTGCCCCCTGCCACCAAATTCCACCTCGGTCATATCGTTGTAGAGCTTAGGCGAAGCCCTGCGTCGGTAGTACATCAAGATCGTCACCACGCCGTCGTGCTGACGGAACTCTTCCTCGACGCTTTGCTGGATCGGAGCCCGAGGATCGTCATCGAGCTGAACGTGTGCTAAGAACTCGGAGGTGCCGGAGTAACGGTGCTTGGATCGGTCGGATCAGGAAGAAGACGTACGACTACTTCCTCTACGTTGTGTCAACGCTTCCGTTGCGATCTACAAGGGTACGTAGATCAGACTCTCCCCCTCGTTGCTATGCATCACCATGATCTTGCGTGTGCGTAGGAAAATTTTCGAAATTAGTACGTTTCCCCAACACCCTATACCGGTGGTCGACGAGCTCTTGGATGAGCTCCATGGGGCACGCTTCTTCACCAAGCTCGATCTCCGGTCGGGCTATCATCAGGTGCGCATGCATCCGGACGACATCGCCAAGACGACGTTTCGCACCCACCATGGCCACTTTGAGTTCTTGGTGATGCCTTTCGGCCTCGCCAACGCCCCGGCGACGTTCCAAGCCCTGATGAATGACGTCCTTCGACCCTACTTACGACGGTTTGTGCTTGTTTTCTTTGATGACATTCTTATCTACAGCGCCACTTGGGTCGAACATCTCCAGCACGTCGCTATCGTCTTCAACGAGCTTCGGGCGCACCACCTCCATCTTAAGCGCTCGAAGTGCTCGTTCGGGACACCTACCGTCGCCTACCTCGGCCATGTCATCTCGGCCGACGGGGTGGCTATGGACGCCGATAAGGTGGCGGCCGTCTCCGCCTGGCCGACGCCTCACTCGCCGCGGGCTCTCCGCGGGTTCCTCGGACTCGCCGACTACTACCGGAAATTTATCCGGGAGTTCGGACTCATCGCGGCGCCCCTCACGCAGTTGCTTCGCCGCGACGCCTTCGCCTGGGACGATGAGGCGACGACGGCGTTCGAGGCCCTCAAGGGGGCCCTCACAACGGGCCCCGTCCTCCAGATGCCCGACTTCGACCGTCTGTTCGTGGTGGACTGTGACGCCTCAAGTGCCGGGTTCGGCGTCGTACTTCATCAGGGCGATGGGCCCCTCGCCTTCTTCAGCCGGCCTTTCGCTCCGCGCCATCTTAAGTTGGTCGCTTACGAGCGGGAGCTCATTGGCCTCGTCCAGGCCGTGCGTCATTAGCGGCCATACTTGTGGGGGCGGACTTTCCACATTCGCACGGACCACTACAGCCTGAAGTTCTTGCTGGATCAACGGCTGTCGACCGTTTCGCAGCACCAGTGGATCAGCAAGCTCTTCGGCTTCGACTTCTCCGTCGAGTATCGGCCGAGCCGTCTTAACACCGTGGCCGACGCGCTGTCCCGTCGCGATTCCGACCTCGCGCCACCCGCCGACGCGTCCGCCGGGACGGCCCTGTGCATCTGCTCCGGGCCATCGTTCGATCTCTTCACCGACATTCGACGCGCCACTGCGACGGCCGATGACGCCGCACTTATTCAGCAGCAGCTCGCGGCCGGCGACTTGGAGGAGCCCTGGCGCTTCTCTGACGGACTGCTCCTGCATGGACGTCGGATCTTTGTTCCGGCGCATGATGATCTTCGTCACCAGGTGTTGCAGCTCGCTCACTCGGCAGGCCATGAGGGTGTGCAGAAAACCCTCCATCGTCTTCGCGCCGACTTCTACATCCCTGACGATCGTGCCCTGGTCCGCGACTGGGTTCGGTCTTGTCAGACTTGCCAGCGCAACAAGACAGAGACCCTGAGACCGGCGGGGCTCCTTCAGCCCTTGGAGGTACCGTCTCAGGTTTGGGCGGATATCTCCTTGGACTTCATCGAGGGCCTTTCCCAAGGTCGGGGGCAAGTCAGTCATCCTCACGGTGGTCGATCGCTTCTCTAAGTACGCCCACTTCATCGCGTTGGGCCATCCGTACACGGCGGCGTCCGTGGCCCGGGCCTTCTTCGACGGCATAGTCCGTCTACACGGGTTCCCGACGTCGGTCGTCAGTGATCGGGACCCAGTCTTCACGGGCCATGTCTGGCGCGACCTCTTCAGGATGGCGGGTGTCCAGCTCCGCCTGAGTACGGCGTTCCATCCTCAGACGGACGGTCAGTCTGAGGTGGTTAACAAGGTCATTGCCATGTATTTGCGTTGTGTGACAGGTGATCGACCTCGTGCTTGGGTGGACTGGCTCTCTTGGGCGGGGTACTGCTACAACACTTCTTATCACTCCGCCCTGCGCGCGACGCCATTTGAGGTGGTCTATGGCCGACCACCCCCGCCTATACTTCGGTCGACCCGGAGACGGCTCGGACAGCGGTTGCGGGTGACCTTATCCGCACCCGTGATGAGATGCTGGCTGAGGTCCGTCAGCGTCTCCTTTAGGCCCAGCAGACGGTCAAGCACTACTACGACGATCATCATCGCGAGGCGGAGTTCGCAGTGGGTGACTGGGTGTGGCTGCGTCTTCTCCACCGCTCTACGCAGTCACTGGACCCGCGCGCAAAGCGCAAGCTTGGCCCTCGCTACGCCGGGCCCTTCCCTGTCGTGGAGCGCATTGGGAAGGTGGCCTATCGTCTTCAGCTTCCAGCCCGCGCCCGCATCCACGACGTGTTCCATGTGGGGCTGCTCAAGTCTTTCCGTGGCGAGCCACCGGCAGCTCCTCCGACGCTTCCTCCAACCGCCGATGGTCGCATTCTTCCAGAGCCAACAAAGGCTCAGCTCCGTCGTGGCGTCTGGTTCATCCTGATTCAGTGGGCGGGCCTTCCGGAGGAGGAGGCTACTTGGGAGCAGCGTGAGGATTTCCGTCAACACTATCCAGACTTTCAGCTCGAGGACGAGCTGTTTGCGCAGGCGGGGAGAGATGTTATGACCGGCCAGGTCTATGGCCGCCGTGGGCCCAACAGGCAGGCTTAGGCCCGCAAGTTATCTTAGTTTTATTCAGATTAGGCAAGTTATCTCAGGTTTGATTCTTCTACAAGTTATCTAGGATATAAATATAGATTGTAAGACTCTTTTTGGATTCAAGTAATAAAGACTATTATTATCTTTTGTTGCCCGGCTCCTAGAGGAGCCGGAAACCCTAGCCGCCGCCGCCCTCAACCCTAGCCGCGACGGCGCCCTGTCGCCGGCGCGCCCGCTCATCGCCGCGCCCACTCCCTCCTTGCCCCTACAACCTACGCAGTAGAGCCGGTAGGAACCCTAGTCGTACCAGCAATCAAGAAATATAAAGCCTGAACCATTTGATGTGTGCTGCTGCTCTGGATGTAGCCGTGGGATGTTCAGATTTTTTTTTGTATAAGCATGTTTATTGGATGTAGATTTAGCTTAGATGTTCTAGGTCACTCTGGACCGTTGAAGCTTCAGCTGTGCATGTAACCGTAAAGTTCTTGCAACAAAGCAGAAATAAAGAGGAACCTAGCCTTTGCAACGAACGGATTGTGAACCGTCAGTGCAGTGCAGAACCAGTGCACCAAAGAGATATGAGATATCGTCGATAAACAAATGGACGGTTAAGAGTCAGACTGAGCATTCTTCTCAATATACACAGTAAACTATTCGCAATAAAAAAGAGAGGCCGAAGTACTCCTACGTAGACGTTGGGCATGCACAAAAGCAATAAGTAACACAAGTGAACCGAAGCCATCATCACTGTCACTTGTATGCATTTGGTGCAAGCTGGTCGCATCATGCCTGGATGAAACTGACGTCCTCGGTGCAAAGGATGTCTAACTGCTCCAACGCAGGGAAAAGCATGTTGTGTAGCTGGTTCCGCACGAGGTCGTCCACGACGAGGAGGAGGGCGTGTGCCCCTGAGGAGACGACGGAGGGGTCGCCGTCGAAGAGGTACCGAAGCTTTGCCGCACGAGCGCGGCACTCCTGGAAGTCTTGGTCGGCGGCTGCATTGTAGACGTCGGCCGCGTGTGCCTTCTCCAGGGCCGCCTTGAGCTTCAAAATGGCGTCGTAGAGCAGCGCCGCCTGCTCGAGCTGAGGCAGACCCCTCGCCACCCGCCACCCGCACTCGTCCACGCCGGCCAAGAGATGCAGGCGCAACTCGTTGGCCTCAGAGAACCTCCTCAGGCCATCGAGGACAATGGTGATGCGATGGGAGGGCTCATTGGCGCTGTTGAGGAGCAGCCTGGAGTTGGTGCGCACCTCGGCGACGTCACGAAGGGAGCGGACGACCACATCGCCAGTGAACCGGTCGTAGAGGAGGTGCACGGGCGCGTCGAGGGAATCCCGGAGCTGCCGGAGATGGACGACAATGCGCGGTAGCACGTCGTCGAACGTGGAGGCGCTGAGGGAGGGCGCCGCCAGAGCAGAGGCCCACTCAGCAGAGATCCCGGTGGACGGGTCACCCCATGCCCATGGGTGGCCTCTCCCACCGGAGCCGCCTGCTCCTGCAGAGAGGCCACGACCGGGAGGATGCGGGGCAGCCGCCTTTCGACCTTGCGCTGGGCGTCGCGGAATGGCACGAGCAGGGCCAGCAGCTCGGCGTAGAGCGGAGGGGCGCCGACGCGGCGGTACTCGAGGCTGCTCTTGCGGTGGCGGAACGCCTTGGGCACCACCACGGGTGCAGGCATCGCGTCCCGCACGATGGCGACTAGAGAATCCGCCTCGTCCCCGAGGTAGCCGCTGCCGACCCCGTAGGTCCAACCGATGACGGCCATGAAGTTTGCGGCCGCGCAGAGGCCGTCAAAACTCGTGTCGTCGGGCAGGGTGAGATCCCCGTACCTCCGCCTGATCCCGGGGAGCGCCTCCACGAGAGCGTCGCGTGCTCTCAACAGCTGGCGCAGCGCGCGGCGAATCTTCCGAAGCGAGCGCGCGGCGTCGGAGAGCGCTCCGCCCAGCGCCGCCGCCTCCCGGATCTGCAGGACGTTGAGCACCCTCCGGTCTTGGTCCGCGACGAGGCGGGTCACGTCTGCCAGCGCCCTCGGAGCGTCCCCGAGACGGTCGACCCGCATCAGGACGGCGTCCCGGCCATGGCCGCCGTCCTCCGCCTCCTGCGCGACCTCCGCGCTGGTGGAGAGAAGGGACAGCATCGCCTCCCCTCTTTCTCTCGATCTCGATCGATCGATCCCTCCTCTCTTTCTCTGGATCGATCGATTGATTATTCCTCTTTTCTCTCGATCGATTTATTGGTTCTTCCTCCGGATCGATCTAAGCGGATCAATTGAAATGGGCCGCCGCCGCGCACCGCCGGTGTGGTATATATATGCACTAGTAGTAGAGCGGGCAGTAACCGACTTCGATTCGAATCCCAACAGGAGATCCGCCGGAACGGAAATGGATCCTCCCCTCCTTTTCCCATCGGAATCCCTAGTTTTTTTTTTTTGCGGGGATCTGAATCCCCAGATTATTCACCGTGTATGAAACAGCTCGACTACAACTACTATTTACACCGCTTCACCGCGCACGGCGAGTATCAAACCGGCCAGAAATCCTCTGGTCGCCTTCTTTCGCCTTTCTCAAACAGAGTAGAGGAAAGGGGAAAGTTCCCGACTGCCGCAACGACATTGCCTCTTTTTTCCTTTTCCGGATACACCACATGAAAATCAAAGTCTTTTTTTAGTGTCGTGAAAATCAAAGTCGCCCTGTCTCTGACTACAACTACTATTTACACCGCTGCACCGCGCACGGCGAGTATCAAACCGGCCAGAAATCCTCTGGTCGCCTTCTTTCGCCTCTCTCAAACAGTGTAGAGGAAAGGGGAAAGTTCCCGACTGCCGTGACGACATTGCATTTTGTTTCCCTCTCCGGATACACTACATGAAAATTAAAGTCTTTCTTTAGGGTCGTGAAAATCAAAGTCGCCGTGTCTCTGACTACAACTACTATTTACACCGCTGCACCGCGCACGGCGAGTATCAAACCGGCCAGAAATCCTCTAGTCGCCTTCTTTTGCCTCTCTCAAACAGTGTAGAGGAAAGGGGAAAGTTCCCGACTGCCGCGACGACATTGCCTTTTGTTTCCCTCTCCGGATACACTACATGAAAATCAAAGTCTTTTTTTAGGGTCGTGAAAATCAAAGTCGCCGTGTCTCTGACTACAACTACTATTTACACCGCTGCACCGCGCACGGCGAGTATCAAACCGGCCAGAAATCCTCTGGTCGCCTTCTTTCGCCTCTCTCAAACAGTGTAGAGGAAAGGGGAAAGTTCCCGACTGCCGCGACGACATTGCCTTTTGTTTCCCTCTCCGGATACACTACATGAAAATCAAAGTCTTTTTTTAGGGTCGTGAAAATCAAAGTCGCCGTGTCTCTGACTACAACTACTATTTACACCGCTGCACCGCGCACGGCGAGTATCAAACCGGCCAGAAATCCTTTGGTCGCCTTCTTTCGCCTCTCTCAAACAGTGTAGAGGAAAGGGGAAAGTTCCCGACTGCCGCGACGACATTGCCTCTTTTTTCCCTCTCCGGATACACCACATGAAAATCAAAGTCTTTTTTTAGGGTCGTGAAAATCAAAGTCGCCGTGTCTCTGACTACAACTACTATTTACACAGTTGCACCTTGCACGGCGAGTATCAAACCGGCCAGAAATCCTCTGGTCGCCTTCTTTCGCCTCTCTCAAACAGTGTAGAGGAAAGGGGAAAGTTCCCGACTACCGCGACGACATTGCCTCTTTTTTCCCTCTCCGGACACACCACATGAAAATCAAAGTTTTTTTAGGGTCGTAAAAATCAAAGTCGCCGTGTCTCTGACTAAAACTACTATTTACACCGCTGCACCGCGCATGGCGAGTATCAAACCGGCCAGAAATCCTCTGTTCGCCTTCTTTCGCCTCTCTCAAACAGTGTAGAGGAAAGGGGAAAGTTCCCGACTGCCGCGACGACATTGCCTCTTTTTTCCCTTTCCGGATACACCACATGAAAATCAAAGTCTTTTTTTAGGGTCGTGAAAATCAAAGTCGTCGTATCTCTGACTACAACTACTATTTACACTGCTGCACTGCGCACAGCGAGTATCAAACCGGCCAGAAATCCTCTGGTCGCCTTCTTTCGCCTCTCTCAAACAGCGTAGAGGAAAGGGGAAAGTTCCCGACTGCCGCGACGACATTGCCTCTTTTTTCCCTCTCCGGATACACCACATGAAAATCAAAGTCTTTTTTTAGGGTCTTGAAAATCAAAGTCGCCGTGTCTCTGACTACAACTACTATTTACACCACTGCACCGCGCACGGCGAGTATCAAACCGGCTAGAAATCCTCTGTTCGCCTTCTTTCGCCTCACTCAAACAGTGTAGAGGAAAGGGGAAAGTTCCCGACTGCCGCGACGACATTGCCTCTTTTTTCCCTTTCCGGATACACCACATGAAAATCAAAGTCTTTTTTTAGGGTCGTGAAAATCAAAGTCGCCGTGTCTCTGACTACAACTACTATTTACACCGCTGCACCGCGCACGGCGAGTATCAAACCGGCCAGAAATCCTCTGGTCGCCTTCTTTCGCCTCTCTCAAACAGTGTAGAGGAAAGGGGAAAGTTCCCGACTGCCGCGATGACATTGCCTCTTTTTTCCCTCTCCGGATACACCACATGAAAATCAAAGTCTTTTTTTAGGGTCGTGAAAATCAAAGTCGCCGTGTCTCTGACTACAACTACTATTTACACCGCTGCACCGCGCACGGCGAGTATCAAACCGGCAGTGCCCAGGATCGGGCCGGCCAGAAAGCCTCTGCTCGCCTTCTTTCGTCTCTCTCAAACAATGTAGAGGAAAGGGGAAAGTTCCCGATGTTGGGGAACGTAGTAATTTCAAAAAAATTCCTACGCACACGCAAGATCATGGTGATGCATAGCAACGAGGGAAGAGTGTGATCTACGTACCCTTGTAGAGTGATAGCGGAAGCGTTATGACAACGCAGTTGATGTAGTCGTACGTCTTCACGGCCCGACCGATCAAGCACCAAAACTACGGCACCTCTGAGTTCTAGCACACGTTCAGCTCGATGACGATCCCCGGACTCCGATCCAGCAAAGTGTCGGGGAAGAGTTCCGTCAGCATGACGGCGTGGTGACGATCTTGATGTACTACGATCGCAGGGCTTCGCCTAAGCACCGCTACAATATTATCGAGGATTATGGTGGAAGGGGGCACCACACACGGCTAAAAATATGATCACGTGGATCAACTTGTGTGTCTAGGGGTGCCCCCTGCCCCCGTATATAAAGGATCAAGGGGAGGAGGCCGGCCGGCCCCTATGGCGCGCCAAGGTACTAGGAGGGGGAAAGAAGTGGGGAGGGAGAAGGAAAGGGGGCGCCACCCCCCCCTCTCCTAGTCCAATTCGGACCAGGGGGGAGGAGGCGCGCGGCCCACCTATGGCTGCCTCTCTCTCTCTCTCTCTCTCTCTCTCTCTCTCTCTCTCCACTAAGGCCCATATGGCCCATTACTTCTCCCGGGGGGGGGTTCTGGTAACCCTCCGGCTCTCCGGTTTTCTCCGAAATCACCCGGAACACTTCCGGTGTCTGAATATAGCCGTCCAATATATCAATATTTATGTCTCGACCATTTCGAGACTCCTCGTCATGTCCGTGATCACATCCGGGACTCTGAACTAACTTCGGTACATCAAAACTCATAAACTCATAATATAACTGTGATCGAAACCTTAAGCGTGCGGACCCTACGGGTTCGAGAACAATGTAGACATGACCGAGACACGTCTCCGGTCAATAACCAATAGCCGCCACCGTCGTGCGATCTTCCTGACACAGACGCCGTCGCCGCCTCCTTCCCACCTACGGCGTCCCCCACGTCCATGGTGACGGCGCTCGCGTCCTACACTGACCCTCCGCCTCATATAGGTTGGTCGTTGATGGAGTGGGATGTGCCGCTGCGGTTTGCGGAGGCGCAATCACGATCTGGTTGGGATCTTAGTGTGGACTCGTTCTCTGCGATGAAGGATGGCGCTGCCTCTGTAACACCCTCGATGCGACTATATCTCCCACGTGTCGAGGCACGACTTAGAGGCATAATCGCATTGAAGGCATATGTCGCAAGTGAGGTAATCTTCACACAACCCATGTAATATAATAAGGAAAAGGATACATAGTTGGCTTACACTCGCCACTTCACACAATTACATGAATAAAACATTACAACATCCAAATACACTCAGGGCCCGACTACGGAGCCAAAAGGAAAGAAGAACCCCAAATGCGACAAAGGTCCCCGATCGACCCCAACTGGGCTCCACTACTGATCAACTAGCACGAAACAACACAAAGGACAAGTTCTTCATCAAGCTCCTCCTGAGCTGGGTTGCGTCGCCTGCACGGAATCATCGGCACCTGCAAACTGGTTTTGGAAGTATCTGTGAGCCACGGGGACTCAGCAATCTCGCACCCTCGCGATCAAGACTATTTAAGATTATGGGTAAGGTAAAGGTATGAGGTGGAGCTGCAGCAAGCGACTAGCATATATGGTGGCTAACATACGCAAATGAGAGCGAGAAGAGAAGGCAAAGCACGGTCGACAAAATATGATCAAGAAGTGATCCTGGACTACCTACGTCAAGCATAACTCCAACAACCGTGTTCACTTCCCGAACTCCGCCGGAAAGAGACCATCACGGTTACACACGCGGTTGATTCATTTTAATTAAGGTCAACTTCAGGTTTTCTACAACCGGACGTTAACAAATTCCCATCTACCCATAACCGCGGGCACGGCTTTCGAAAGTTCAAATCCCTGCAGGGGTGTCCCAACTTAGCCCATAACAAGCTCTCACGGTCAACAAAGGAATAGACCTCCACCCGAGACATTCCGATCAGACTCGGTATCCCAGTACAACAAGACATTTCGACAGGGTAAAACTAAACCAGCAACACCGCCCGAATGTGCCGACAAATCCCGATAGGAGCTGCACATATCTCTTTCTCAGGGCACACTCAGATTGTCCAAACTTCCGGTAGGCCAGCCCAGAGTTGCCCCTGGTAGCCACCGGCGGCTGACGTTTCGGACCAACACTCAGAGGAGCACTGGCCCGGGGGGGGGGTTAAAATAATGATGACCCTTGAGTCTGCAGAACCCAAGGGAAAGAAAAGGCTAGGTGGCAAATGATAAAACCAATGTTGGGCATTACTGGAGAAGCTTTACTTAAGGCGAACTATCAAGGGGTTCCCATTATAGCCCAACCGCGTAAGGGACGCAAAATCCGGGAACATAACACCGATATGACGGAAACTAGGGCGGCAAGAGTGGAACAAAACACCAGGCATAAGGCCGAGCCTTCCACCCTTTACCAAGTATATAGATGCATTAATTAAATACGATATATTGTGATATCCCAACAAGTAAACATGTTCCAACAAGGAACAACATCTCCATGTTCCAACAAGGAACAAACTTCAATCTTCACCTGCAACTAACAACGCTATAAGAGGGGCTGAGCAAAGCGGTAACATAGCCAATCAACGGTTTGCTAGGACATTGGTGGGTTAGAGGCTGAACATGGCAATTTGGGAGGCTGACAAGCAAGTGGTAGGCATCGTAGCAATGGCATAGCAAAAAAGCGAGCAAACTAGCATAGCAAAGATAGTAGTGATTTCGAGGGTATGATCATCTTGCCTGAAATCCCGCAAGGAAGAAGAACGAGTCCATGAAGAAGACAAACGGGCATAGACGAACGGGTCCTCACAACACGACGTTATCGGAACCAACCCGAAGAAGCAATCACCGGAAAAGAAGCACACAACATAGTAAACAACCACGACATCAACATGGCATGATGCAGAATTGAGTATGATGCATGTCTGTTTTAAATATGCATGGCATGGCAAAGAGCACAAACAATCCTACAAATTAAGTGGAGCTCAATATGCAACGAGTTGCATATTGACGAAACACCACATGACTTATTTAGTTCGATCTCGGTTATGTACCCAACAATATTAAATGTTGTTAAAACATGGCAAGAGGGAGAAGCAAATGAAAACTGTCTAATCTAGGCAAGTTTAAATGAGGCCGGGAACAACAAACAACAAATCCGGAAAATCCTCATGTGCAAATATTAGGTTTGGTCCTGATCTGTCCTAAACACAATTTTAGAGTTGTTAAACATGCAAGATGAGGCCACCACGTTAAACTAGGCAAAATTCTACCCCATTTACATATAAAGTTTATTTAATTCGGAGCTACGGTTATTTAGTTATGAATTAAATCATTTTTAACATGGCATAGGGGCAAATTTAAACAAACAGCATTTTAAACATTTCAAACATAGGTGAAAGTTGGACATTATTAAACTAGATGAAATTCTAGTCAAGGTTCATATATAATTCATTTTAATCCGATGCACCATTTGTGAGTTATTAAATGCATGAAGAACAGGGGCTAATCTGTAAAACTGCAATCTCTGGATAAATAGATAAATCTCAGGCGCTGAAAAAAAACAGGACGGGCTGAATCCGGGGCAAGCCCAATAGAGAAAAAAAAACAAAAAAGGTGGGCGCTGGGGCGGCTCACCCTGGGCCATGGCCCGGTCGGAGGGAGAGGCAGGCCGGCTGGCCTGGCGCGGCGCGGAGGAGGTGGCCCGGCTGGGCCTGGCGTTGCGTTGCGCTGGGGAAGCAGGCCGGATGCGGCGTGCTCTGGGCCTGGGAGGCCAAGGCCCACGCGAGGAGGCAGTGGAGGCAGGCCGTCGGGCCGGCTGGAGATGGAGCTGGGCCGGTTCGGAGGAGGTGGAGGCGCTCGTCGTCTCTCCCGATCCGATCGGGATCGAAGCAGGGCGACGGTGGCGCTGGGAACTCCGGCGAGGCTCAAGGCGACGACGGCGGCCAGAGAGTGATGGGGAACGCCGGGGACGGCGCGGGGGCTGCCGGATCTGGGCGATGGCGAGGTGGATCGGCGGGCTGGAGGACGAAGGCGGGCGCGCGGGGTGCGGGATCCATGGCGGCGGGGTACTCCAGTGGCGGCCACTCCGGCGATGGCCGGACTCCGGCGAGGGCGGCGGGTGTCAGCGCGGCGAAGCAGAGGAAGGGCGTGGGCGGCGGAGATCTGAGCCCGGGAGGGCCGGACGCGGGCCCGAGCGGGCCGCGGCGAAGTGGGCGCCGAGCGCCACATGGCGGCGCGCCATTAGCGTGGGCGGCGGCGGCAGGCGACGTGGCGGCTGCCGATTGGCCCAGGTGAGGTGGAGGGCGGAGCGGACATGTCCGGGCTGCGGTTTTTTTTGTCCGGCGGCGACGGGGAAGATAGATCTAGGGTTTGATCCGGGATTTCGGGGAGGAGGCTATATTTATAGGTAGAGGGAGCTAGGAGAGTCCAAATGAGGTGCGGTTTGCGGCCACGCGATCGTGATCGAACGACCGAGACGATGGAACAGAGTTTGGTGGGTTTTGGGCCACTTTGGAAGGGTGTTGGGCTGCAACACACACGAGGCCTTCTCGGTCCCTCGGTTAACCGTTGGAGTATCAAACGAAGTCCAAACGACCCGAAACTTGACAGGCGGTCTACCGGTAGTAAACCAAGGCCGCATGACAAGTCCCGGTCTAATCCGGAAATGTTTAACCCCCACACACAAGAGGAAGGTAGAAATGACCACCGGAGGAGAACGAAGCGTCGTAATGCAAAACGGACAATGGGGAAAAAGATCGGATGCATGAGACGAACACGTATGCAAATGAAATGCGCATGATGACATGATATGCAATGCATGACACGCAAGCAATGACAACGCAACCACGACGAATAACTGAACGACACCTGGCACATCGGTCTCGGGGCGTTACAACACTCCACCACTACGAGAGGATCTCGTCCCGAGATCTAGAATGGCACCGGAGGAGAAAACGGAAGAGGAAGAGGAGAGGTAAAACTAAGTTGCTCCTTTGACAAACGAGTGAAACCAAAGAACCTTGAAAAAGGTTGAACAAATTCGAGAAAAGAATAGAACGAAGGAGAACAAAGTCGAAAACACTCCGTTAGAAAAGAGGGACAAAGAACATTGCGAAACCTTGAGGTTGAAGGTAAGATATATCTTGAAACACTCCGGTTAAGGAAGGGGATCAAGGAAAAACCAAAATCGGGCAGCACTCCGGTTGAAAAGAAAAGGAATTGAATAAGGTCTTGATAAGATGAGGAGATACTTGATGAAATCACAACACACTGCCACCGGAACTATTGAATGAATGGAACAAGGGGTAAGAAATATCTCGGACAGCACTCTGGTTGAGAAGGGAGTCAAAATTTGATAGGATGAGAGAATTGGCATGAAAACACAACACTCCGGTTGAGAAAGGGATGCAAGACTTGATAAGGCGACAAGAACTTGAGCAGAATGGCACCACACTCCGGTTAAACAAAATAGAGAAGGGAAAAGACTGATATAATTTGGACAGCACTCCAGTTGAGAAGGGATGCAACAATTGATAAGATGAGAAAGCTCGAAAGAAAACACGACACTCCGGTTGAATGGAAAAGCAAAGAAAAGAACACTATCATGACAAATCAAGAAGATGGGTAGCAGAGAGCAGCATCACAATGCCTCCGGAACAAAAGAATAGAAGATAGATTATTGAGATAGGGGAATGGAGAAGAAAAATGCCAACTTCTGCCACAAAAGAGCTTGAGAAGTCACTCTTAGGAGAAGGGTCGAACGGAATTGTTGGAAGTCCAACAGCGAAAAGAGTAGCTTGATATGGGCTTAAGGAATACATCTCAAATTATGAGGTGACAACCTGCCACTCACGGGAAAGAATTGTATTGGAATGAACAAATAGACGAGAAACTATATCACCGGGAGGATATATGAAGAACTTGGATCATATACGAGCACAATTATCGCAACAATCCTTAGGGAAGGATTTAGGTGAAGTATAACCCAAGATAAATCCATGACGAGATTGATGGATTTAAAATATCTCATTCTTGACAACATGTGACTCATGAAAACATGAACTCAAATTATCAAGAATGACATAATACCACCTCCAATGATACGGAAGAAAGAATTGCACTCCGGATAGCAAGATGAAGAAGGCTTGAGCTCCTTTGAAAAGAATCTCGATGGACACTTCGAGAAGGAATTAAATCCTTGATGGACCATTATGTAGAACCTCCATGAAGAACTCCGTTAAACAAAAGAATGATCAAACGGAAAGAAAAGGAAAGTTGGCAACACGAGGTGAAACCTTGTAATGATTTAGATGGAAATCTCCGTGATAATATAATTGAAAGAGGTTGGAACTCCGGGAAAGAAAAAATGATGTGAAACCTATAATTGATGAGCCTCCGGAGTAAAGAATTAATCACTCGGATGAAACAAGAATAAGAGTTACATTATGCATATCCTTCACCAATTGAAATTGATGACAAACAACGGATTTGGCATACTACTTATTCTTGAAGAAAGGATTGAGATAGATATCGTGCCAACTTGAGAAGGTCTTCAACGAAACACCGGTGGAATCGAAACAACGAATGAATTAATACAGAAGAGAAATCTTGAAAGCACCACCGTAAGAATTGAAAAGAACGATTAAAACATGAAGGCACACCGGGAAAAATTAGCAAATATATGAAGATGCTTGAGAGAAAATATATATGAGAGAAAGAAGAGATCATGCACTGATTAGAGAATAGTTGGTGCACCGGTAAAATTAGGAGAACGATAACTGAAAGCTGAGAATGAAAAATCCCGAAATAATGGCCTTCGGAGACTCAAACTGAAAAGACTCCTGAATTTGCACCGGATGGACAAAAAGAATTCTCACGATCAAAACAATTACGAGAGGATGGCCACAAGCTAGAATCACGAATCTTGAAGAGAATGGAGCAAGATTAAAGAGAAACTCTTCTTCGGTCTTCAAATAATGAGAATTACGATGACCAACACCACCAAATTGTTAAGATACTCCGGAATAAAGAAGAATGGAAAAGTTGAACCAACGATGAAAAGAATTTGAAAGATCTTAGAGAAAAAAAGCATTTGATTGATGATAATTCATTCTTACGTCAAACTTGGAAAAGAATTTGATAATATCTCCGGGAAAATAAGAAGAGTCAGGTAAGATCCTGGGAATAGACCTGTGGGTTAGGGCCCACTCAAAAGAAACACCGTAGAACGATTACTTGAGAAAGGAGATTGCACCGGTTGAATTAAATGCCTTGAATGAGATACCAATCTCGAAAGGGCTAGAACGAATGCAGCGTGGAAAACACAAATCTTGAGATATCTTGAGCACTCCGGAATAAATAGAATAGCGAGAGGTGAACGATTAAGAATTGCACCGGCATGAGAAGGCATTGAAACGAGGAAAGGGATATGATCAACAACGCTTGACTTGGAACCATCGGAGATGAAAAGAATGAAGAATGACGAACTTGTAGGGCATCTTCATGAGAAACAACGGGTAAAAACATGAAGGAAAACAGAATGGAGAGACTTCGCATCAATAAGATGAATACTTGATTAAGAAACCTGAATCCTTGAAGAAAAAGGGGTGGGTGGGCGGGAAAAACAAAGGCAACTTGGAGATGGATGAAACAAACACCATTGAGAAGAAACTGATATTTGATCTTGCGAATGTTGAAATGATCGGATCCACTTGAAGAGAAACACGCCGGTTGAAAAGGATTGACATGACAATATCGATGATCGAGAAGGATTAGTATTCACATAGGAATATGAGAACACCATTTGGGGAAGGTATGGAATCAACACTTGACATTGAAGCAACTCGAATACCACAACTCAAAACAAAACAAAGGGTTGGCTTGCAAAATAAGCCGGAACAAACATATGATCGAAATTTCGTCCGAAGTTTTCGTGGTGGGACCTACACGGGCTCGACCGTACAGCACCATCATGTACAAGGCAGTGCACATGACATACGAAGCGTCCCCTAGTCAGCATAGCCAAGGACTCTTTAAGACACAACGAGGCCACTGTAAAATCGACCGTGAATAGGCGAACCACTAGACGTCGAACCCCAATTTCATATCATACATCTGTTGGAAGGATATCCTAAGAGCTACTTGAATTCCCACTTATGAAACTCCCGAAATTTTTCGGTTATGCAATCAGGTGTTGAGGATACAGGGGAAGCATAATATCTCACCCAAACTAGCAAATCCTACATCCAGTTGTATCCATCCTTCAACACATAACCAAGAAACCTTCGGAAACCATCTACCTCAACCTTCGAAAAGCATCCGTTATACAAGTTATGGCGATACTCCCGAACTCCCGCCCCAGTATTGGGTGGCGTCGAGGTTATCTCACCAATGAACTGCATAAAAGAGATTTTAGATGTCGCGCACATATCTCAAGTATACCAGAATTGCGACGATAAAATTATGATGACAACACCTCAGAGCTCAACTCCCCGGGACACTTCCACTAAACCCCTGACAGGAGGCACCAAGACAGTATTCTCATCATAAGCCATCGGAACAAAACCAAGATACTCGCGTGATTCTAAAAATTTTTTTAGTGAAATTTGAGAAGAGAAGAGTCAAAACTCTACGTCAGGATGCCTCACCAGAGCGACGAAGGGACCGGGAAGTAAAAAGAATTCCTAAGCTCTCTGATATATAATTCCTAGATGACTCAAAACATTTTTCTAGACACAACTCGGCCGCTAAAAACGATCAAGCAATGGGGGCTCCTAAGGTCGGGGAAGGCTCTGATACCAACTTGTAACACCCTCGATGCGACTATATCTCCCACGTGTCGAGGCACGACTTAGAGGCATAATCGCATTGAAGGCATATGTCGCAAGTGAGGTAATCTTCACACAACCCATGTAATATAATAAGGAAAAGGATACATAGTTGGCTTACACTCGCCACTTCACACAATTACATGAATAAAACATTACAACATCCAAATACACTCAGGGCCCGACTACAGAGCCAAAAGAAAAGAAGAACCCCAAATGCGACAAAGGTCCCCGATCGACCCCAACTGGGCTCCACTACTGATCAACTAGCACGAAACAACACAAAGGACAAGTTCTTCATCAAGCTCCTCCTGAGCTGGGTTGCGTCGCCTGCACGGAATCATCGGCACCTGCAAACTGGTTTTGGAAGTATCTGTGAGCCACGGGGACTCAGCAATCTCGCACCCTCGCGATCAAGACTATTTAAGCTTATGGGTAAGGTAAAGGTATGAGGTGGAGCTGCAGCAAGCGACTAGCATATATGGTGGCTAACATACGCAAATGAGAGCGAGAAGAGAAGGCAAAGCACGGTCGACAAAATATGATCAAGAAGTGATCCTGGACTACCTACGTCAAGCATAACTCCAACAACCGTGTTCACTTCCCGGACTCCGCCGGAAAGAGACCATCACGGTTACACACGCGGTTGATTCATTTTAATTAAGGTCAACTTCAGGTTTTCTACAACCGGACGTTAACAAATTCCCATCTACCCATAACCGCGGGCACGGCTTTCGAAAGTTCAAATCCCTGCAGGGGTGTCCCAACTTAGCCCATAACAAGCTCTCACGGTCAACAAAGGAATAGACCTCCACCCGAGACATTCCGATCAGACTCGGTATCCCAGTACAACAAGACATTTCGACAGGGTAAAACTAAACCAACAACACCGCCCGAATGTGCCGACAAATCCCGATAGGAGCTGCACATATCTCTTTCTCAGGGCACACTCAGATTGTCCAAACTTCCGGTAGGCCAGCCCAGAGTTGCCCCTGGTAGCCACCGGCGGCTGACGTTTCGGACCAACACTCAGAGGAGCACTGGCCCGGGGGGGTTAAAATAATGATGACCCTTGAGTCTGCAGAACCCAAGGGAAAGAAAAGGCTAGGTGGCAAATGATAAAACCAATGTTGGGCATTGCTGGAGAAGCTTTACTTAAGGCGAACTATCAAGGGGTTCCCATTATAGCCCAACCGCGTAAGGGACGCAAAATCCGGGAACATAACACCGATATGACGGAAACTAGGGCGGCAAGAGTGGAACAAAACACCAGGCATAAGGCCGAGCCTTCCACCCTTTACCAAGTATATAGATGCATTAATTAAATACGATATATTGTGATCTCCCAACAAGTAAACATGTTCCAACAAGGAACAACATCTCCATGTTCCAACAAGGAACAAACTTCAATCTTCACCTGCAACTAACAACGCTATAAGAGGGGCTGAGCAAAGCGGTAACATAGCCAATCAACGGTTTGCTAGGACATTGGTGGGTTAGAGGCTGAACATGGCAATTTGGGAGGCTGACAAGCAAGTGGTAGGCATCGTAGCAATGGCATAGCAAAAGAGCGAGCAAACTAGCATAGCAAAGATAGTAGTGATTTCGAGGGTATGATCATCTTGCCTGAAATCCCGCAAGGAAGAAGAACGAGTCCATGAAGAAGACAAACGGGCATAGACGAACGGGTCCTCACAACGCAACGTTATCGGAACCAACCCGAAGAAGCAATCACCGGAAAAGAAGCACACAACATAGTAAACAACCACGACATCAACATGACATGATGCACAATCGAGTATGATGCATATCCGGTTTAAATATGCATGGCATGGCAAAGAGCACAAACAATCCTACAAATTAAGTGGAGCTCAATATGCAACGAGTTGCATATTGACGAAACACCACATGACTTATTTAGTTCGATCTCGGTTATGTACTCAACAATATTAAATGTTGTTAAAACATGGCAAGAGGGAGAAGCAAATGAAAACTATCTAATCTAGGCAAGTTTAAATGAGGCCGGGAACAACAAACAACAAATCCGGAAAATCCTCATGTGCAAACATTAGGTTTGGTCCTGATCTGTCCTAAACACAATTTTAGAGTTGTTAAACATGCAAGATGAGGCCACCACGTTAAACTAGGCAAAATTCTACCCCATTTACATATAAAGTTTATTTAATTCGGAGCTACGGTTATTTAGTTATGAATTAAATCATTTTTAACATGGCATAGGGGCAAATTTAAACAAACAGCATTTTAAACATTTCAAACATAGGTGAAAGTTGGATATTATTAAACTAGATGAAATTCTAGTCAAGGTTCATATATAATTCATTTTAATCCGATGCACTATTTGTGAGTTATTAAATGCATTAAGAACAGGGGCTAATCTGTAAAACTGCAATCTCTGGATAAATAGATAAATCTCAGGCGCTGAAAAAAAAACAGGACGGGCTGAATCCGGGGCAAGCCCAACAGAGAAAAAAAACAAAAGAGGTGGGCGCTGGGGCGGCTCACCCTGGGCCATGGCCCGGTCGGAGGGAGAGGCAGGCCGGCTGGCCTGGCGCGGCGCGGAGGAGGTGGCCCGGCTGGGCCTGGCGCTGCGTTGCGCTGGGGAAGCAGGCCGGATGTGGCGCGCTCTGGGCCTGGGAGGCCAAGGCCCACGCGAGGAGGCAGTGGAGGCAGGCCGTCGGGCCGGCTGGAGATGGAGCTAGGCCGGTTCGGAGGAGGTGGAGGCGCTCGTCGTCTCTCCCGATCCGATCGGGATCGAAGCAGGGCGACGGTGGTGCTGGGAACTCCGACGAGGCTCAAGGCGACGACGGCGGCCGAAGAGTGATGGGGAACGCCGGGGACGGCGCGGGGGCTGCCGGATCTGGGCGATGGCGAGGTGGATCGGCGGGCTGGAGGACGAAGGCAGGCGCGCGGGGTGCGGGATCCATGGCGGCGGGGTACTCCAGTGGCGGCCACTCCGGCGATGGCCGGACTCCGGCGAGGGCGGCGGGTGTCAGCGCGGCGAAGCAGAGGAAGGGTGTGGGCGGCGGAGATCTGAGCCCGGGAGGGCCGGACGCGGGCCCGAGCGGGCCGCGGCGAAGTGGGCGCCGAGCGCCACATGGCGGCGCGCCATTGGCGTGGGCGGCGGCGGCAGGCGACGTGGCGGCTGCCGATTGGCCCGGGTGAGGTGGAGGGCGGAGCGGACATGTCCGGGCTGCGGTTTTTTTTGTCCGGCGGCGACGGGGAAGATAGATTTAGGGTTTGATCCGGGATTTCGGGGAGGAGGCTATATTTATAGGTAGAGGGAGCTAGGAGAGTCCAAATGAGGTGCGGTTTGCGGCCACGCGATCGTGATCGAACGACCGAGATGATGGAACAGAGTTTGGTGGGTTTTGGGCCACTTTGGAAGGGTGTTGGGCTGCAACACACACGAGGCCTTCTCGGTCCCTCGGTTAACCGTTGGAGTATCAAACGAAGTCCAAACGACCCGAAACTTGACAGGCGGTCTACCGGTAGTAAACCAAGGCCGCATGACAAGTCCCGGTCCAATCCGGAAATGTTTAACCCCCACACACAAGAGGAAGGTAGAAATGACCACCGGAGGAGAACGAAGCGTCGGAATGCAAAACGGACAACGGGGAAAAAGATCGGATGCATGAGACGAACACGTATGCAAATGAAATGCGCATGATGACATGATATGCAATGCATGACACGCAAGCAATGACAACGCAACCACGACGAATAACTGAACGACACCTGGCACATCGGTCTCGGGGCGTTACAGCCTCCCTGGCAAATGGGATCGGAGGAAGGGGCTCTACGTTGTGAATGTCGGCGAGGCAGCGGCCGAAGGCGAGCCCGACGGTGAGCACGGGTGTTCGTGGCATGAAATAGGCGGCCACGGAGGGCGGATCTGAGGCCACCCCAATCGCCGGTGGCCCTTCCTCCCATCGCTCATCGCCTCCATTCTCTCTCTCCTCTAAATCTTTGTTGCCCCTGCCTGATTCTGGCCGACGCCATATGGCTCTCGCATCGACCACCACCAGCACGGCTGCGGACGAGGCGCAACCGCAGACGCCGCCGCCACCATCCTCATCCACCTCCTCCACCATCCTTCCCAGCCGTCGTCGGGGGCACCCGCCATCTGCGCTCTAGCCCACCCGCTCCCTCCTATCCCCTCCCCCTGCCTGCCAACCCCGTGATCCATCGCACAGATGGCAGGTACTACAACGACCTCCTCCCCAGCGGATCCGGCCTCCTCCGATGGAGATCCATCCTGGGCACCGCCTTATTCTCATGCGTGCACGTCTATATCAACGTCTCATTCCTCCTCACCTGAGCCTTTATCTTCCCACCTCTGCTTCAGATCCACATCACTTTGCAAGGTATGTGCTTGATTGTTCCGAACTGGATCGATGGATTGTGCAAGGTACTTTGGGTGTCGTCATTGACGGCAATTGTCACGCCATGCTACCATCGGAGGGGTCCCTCATCGATCATTAGGGTCTTCCGAACTGCACGAACTCCATTGAGAATGATGTTTTTAATTTTGGTTTTGCCTACATGCTTTCTTTGCCTGTATCTACTTAGCTAATGTCTTCTTATAGATAGTAGTTGCTGAAGTGGTGATCAAAGTTGTTCACTATAAGGAAACAACCATGATAACAAAAGTGTATATTCCCTGACCTTTGACCTGAAGTACTTTTTTATTAGAAACTTGCAACAGTCAGGCATTGAAATTAGTAACAGCTTCGTACGTACTGAACTAATTTGCAGCAACACGTACTGAACTAAGTTAGGTTATGCTCATCGTTCCAACATGCTTAGTGATAACCACCTAGCAAGCTGATCAAACATGAAAAAATTGAAGTGCTACTGCTAATCGTACTATTCTGAATATGAAAATCTATTTAATTGGCTCTTCTTTAATTGTACACTTGCATAAATCTCAGATCTTGCAAATTACAGTATAACCATAAAAGTCATGTTTTGACTCCTATAGGGCCTTTTGCACTTTAATATGACTAATAATTTGCCTTAATATCACAGATTGTATTACTACCTTTCTAAGTGAATGACATTCAAGAAGGTCATTAAATAAAACCAAGAAATCCTTCTGGTATTGGAGTGTAGGAAAGTTGAGACTATAAAACCAAAAGGTTATATTTACGTTTATTAGAAAAGGTTCTTTACTCTTTTTATAGGAAAACACAAAATGTTGCGATGTAGAGTCTAGGTGGTGGGCCTCCTTGATCCACTTGGTGGATGAGGGCGACTCCGGTCCTGGCACCCATAGTGCCAGTGATCCAAAAATATAGGGCCTGGATATAGCTCTAGCAGACGTATGCGGCCTGCGCATCGAGCTTGGTCGTCTCGAGCATGGAGATAGGCGAGTTGTAGATCAAGAGCTGGTACAAAGATAGGCGAGTTGTAGACAAGAGCTGGTGGGCAGCAAGAAACGCATGCACACCAAAGAACAAATCTGAGTCACATGCCTACTTCTATTGGTTTCTACAAAGAGCGGCTAGCTTAGATCTTAGACCAGTCGGTCACTGTCGAGGTCGCCAAGGTGATCTTACAGCACCGCCGTGGGGATTTCTCATGATTTTATGTAGGCAAGCCGCAAGCAGTGGTGGTGATTGGCTGGGTGGTGTCGCTGCCTTGGGAAGAGACGAAGTGATGGTAAAAGTAAGCAGGATCCGATGATTCTTCCGTGGGGATAGCCAAAGTCAAGATGTCGACTACAGACTCGTCGCAGACTTGCAGTGAACCTGGATGCGGCGAGCCTGATTTGTGGATCGATGGCGGGTCTTGACTTTGTTAGGCTGGGATTGGATGTTGCGGAGGGTGGTGTGCTTGGTTGGGTTCCCATGGAAGAATGTGGCCTCCTCGTCGATCTGGTCATGCCCATCCTAGAGAACATTGTGTCCCTAGCTCCCTTGAGGAGCAAGGACAGTGCAAGCGGCAGCAGGGGGTAGGGGTAGATGTGGGGAGGGATGTCGGCGGCTGCTCGAGGTCATCATGATGAAACCCTTGACGTCCCATCTTCATCAATGGAAGTGGAAGAGCACGAAGTCGAGATTGGATAGGAGTTTGAGTTCTTTTTGGCACCGATCGGTTCCCCACTTTAGAGATGTATTTTTTTGCGTGCGAGCAAACAGTGGGTTGATTCTAAAAGGGATAGGCACTTTTCAACAGAAGTGCATGACGGACCAAAAATATGACCTCATTTTATTCGTTTGATAGATATCGTATTATTCGTTGTTGTTCGTTCGGTGAAATTTTCTAATATTTGATTGTTGTGTTTCTAATTAGAGCACCCCATAATCACCCAATATGAGGAAATAATAAATGAAAGATACTGATTATAAATTTTGAAGAGCCCGTGGCAACGCACGGGCGTTATACTAGTTTATTTAGTTCTTGAGGATTTTGGAAAGAAGATTTGGATGCATCGTCAACAATTATTGTTTCTCTCTCTCTCCAATCCATATTAATTGTTGCTGATTTAATAGGTCATAGGGAGTACATATATTTGGTTCTTACTTTATTGAGAGAACCACAAATGGGAAGGATTTAATTAGACCATCAGTGACAATATTTTCTACACCTATTTGACTTTTGGTTGTTACATGAGCACAAGGGCACACTGATCACCGCGGTTAGTTCCGTCTCTCACGAACTAGGAGAAAAAGGCAATCGCTTGCCCCGTGCGCAGCGCGTTCCGGCATCGATCCTAGTGGCTCCCCGTCCCTGATGACCTAGTGGTCGTCGGTGGGTGAGGGCCACCGGGATCCTCGTGTAGATCTTTGTAGCAGTAGGCTTTAGGTGTAGGTTCTAGTAGCTAGTGTTTCCTCGTCAGTTCTATCGGACTGGCAGTTACGACGGGGGCGGTGAATACCTCTGATCTTCTCCCGACATGGTGATCCTCTCCGTTGGTGGTAATGGATCTAGGATTTTCCGCTTTTGCTGCCCGGTTCCTCTTGGATCTGGGTGAACGACTTGGTGTTCTGGGCGGTGGCGTTGAGGTAGCGGCAGCAGCGCCATTGTGGAATAATTTTCCTCTAGTCCGCTCCTTCCTAGGTGATGCCTGCTTCGACTTAGCCAGGGTGTCCGGACGAGATGAGTTTAGGTGTCTGACAGCATCCACTACTCCATCAGACCGTGGTGTTGTCGATGTTCAGGAGATGCTTGTTCAGGTGCAAGGTTTGTGGTTGATAGAGGGAAGATCTTATTCGCCTCTCCAATGATGTTGGCCGAGCAAACAAGATCTGCGGTCTGAGGAACAGGGGGGAAACCCCGCCCGACGCGCCACATCGACATTAGCTTTACCATTCATCGCACGCCACTTCTTCGGCTCATAAAGCTACTTCAGCGATGGTGTTTCCTTGGTCCTAGATTCAATTGCTCCTCACTTTGTTTTCTTCCGGAGGTCGCCCTAGCGATGACGATGAACGGTGGTGGGCAACGGTATGGCTATGCACGGAGGCCCCAACAAGTTCAAGCTACCTCTGATTTTCTTTGGGTTATGTGTCCTTCCTGGATATTTCTTTTCAGTCCAATGTGAGTTGTATTTGCTATATTATGTTTAATGGAAATGCGGCAAATTAAAAAAAAGGACAGACTAATCAATATGTTCACTTCGACAGATAAGAGGGTTAGTTGATATAATTCTACAAAAGAAGGGAATATTGTTCCAGGAATTGTTTTGGACAGCAGTAGGTTCTGCGAATAATGCCTTTGGAGCACATACACATTGAGCCCGACTTTTGAAGTTAAAAAATGGATTTTACGGTATGAAAATTTCCAAAAAAAAAAACGTGTACATGCAGGTATATTAGTGTACTGTAACTGTAAATTTTCATCCATATACATGCTTGCATGTGAGACAAAAAAAACAACTACATGCAAAAAATTAGGTTTGTTTTTTTGTTAATTTTGGGGACGGATTTTCTATTGTGTAGCGTACAATATAACGTATTATTGAACAAAAATTAAGGTGTACTTAGGCCAAAAAGAAAACGAAACTTTTAAGCACCATTTTTGAGTGGTTAAGAAAAATGTACTCCAATCACTTGTTCAAAAAATCTTCAGATTCAACGATTTATCGTCCGAATTATCGCTACTCCTGAGGTGACTGATAAGATTATGTCTTATCTTCATCATTTATCGTTTGGACCGATTCATCACCTTGACAAGCGATTTATCAGGAATATACCGATAAAATCGGGCCTCTTCCTAACATTATGTTTGTTTGTGTCTTGTGGACCTTTTTATGCAATATGTACTATCGTGCTATTTTGTTTGTCACTAGAAAAAGGCTTATCCCCAATATCTCTACTAGTGGCGCACCATGATGGTGGTATGCCACTGCTATATAGCAATGGCGCAACCGGGGCTTAAATGCTCCCATGATACGAGCTCTTAGGAGCCGTTGGGAGGCTTTCAACATTCTGCAAAAAAAACCTTTTGAAGTCAACAAATTGCAAACAAGTACGGCAGCCTTTCAGATTCTCCAGGAGCCTAAGGCATGGTATCATGGTATCACCTAAGGCATGGTATCACCTGATATCCCTCCCCCCCCCCCCACACACACACACATAGCAGTGGCACCTAGGTGTGGTGCGCCATTGCTATGTCTGGTGGGGGTGTGCCTGCGTGTGTGTGTGAGGTTAGTAATGGCGCACCAGGGAGGGTGCGCCATTACTAACGTCTCACACACACAAACACCCCCTGGATCGCCTTTTAGGTTTTTTTAAAAGAAAATGATAAAAGATTCAAAAAAAGTTCAAAAAATGGATGCCCATGTGTTATGTGTTCTAGTTGTTAGGAAAATTAACAAACATATATTTTGAATTTATTTTTTTGCAAAAGGCCGCCGTGTTTCGGTAAAATGGCCGTAACTTTTGCATACGACCTCCGATGAAAAAGTTTTTTATATGAAAAATCATCTACTCGAAAAGTTACATACGAATTCAACGGGGGGACCCGGTTGAAGATTTTTAGAATCCCCAAAAACCTAATAGAATAAAAGATACAGGGCTTTTAAGATCTGGAGGCAAAAAAATCGAAAAAATGCAAAAAATAAATAAATTAGCAATGGCGCGCTAGTGCATGGTGCGCCACTGCTATTTTCCCGCCTTCAAGTTATCAATGGCGCACCTTATGAATAATGCGCCACTACTATTTTCCCGCCTTTACAATTCAAAAAAATTCGAAAAAATTAATAATGGGGCAGCAGGCAATCCTCGATGCCCTCCAATCGGAGGCAAAGGAGGAGGCCAACCGTCGTATCCTCCAGGTGGATTAGGAAGCAGAAGTCAACGAGATGCTTGCCGATATGGTTGAGTGCTCCTATGCTCCCGTCTATCCGGTGCCCACCACAGAGATCCGACGACGCCGAAGCGCAGTTGAGGCTAGTGTAATTTGCGCAGTACGCAGAATTTTTTTCTTGTGCATGCTTTCTATGGATTTTGGGGCCGGGTGAAATATGAGATACTCGGATGCATAGTAAAAAATATGAGGTGTGACCGGTAATTGCCCACAAACTGCCAGTGTAGCTCTTAGGGCATCTCCAGCCGCGCCGCCAGGAAGGCCTCCTCAGGCGGGTTTTTTTCGTCGGCGCTGAAAAAACGGCCCAGACGCACCCCCAGGAGCCTGATTTTCGCCGGCCTGGGTCGAAAACAGCGCCGGCAGACCCAGGCCAAACCCGGCACGCTGGGGGCGCCCGGGGGTGCCGGGGCGAACTGTTTTGGCGCGAAAAAGCCGCGGGCCAGCTGCGTCAGGGACACGGCGGCTCGTCTTCCCCCCAACTGCATCGGTTCCCGCGGGGAATCAATGGCAAGGCTGCCGCCGGTCAGCCTTGCCATTGATTCCTCATGGGCGGCGCGTCTCGGGACGGCGCGCCGACGCCTCCCCTCCCTCGCACGCGTACACATGGGCGCGGAGCGGCTATAAAATGTTGGGGAACGTAGTAATTTCAAAAAATTTCCTACGCACACGCAAGATCATGGTGATGCATAGCAACGAGAGGGGAGAGTGTTGTCTACGTACCAACGCAGACCGACTGCGGAAGCGATCACACAACGTAGAGGAAGTAGTTGTACGTCTTCTTCCCGATCCGACCGATCCAAGCACCGTTACTCCGGCACCTCCGAGTTCTTAGCACACATTCAGCTCGATGACGATCCCCGGGCTCCGATCCAGCAAAGCTTCGGGGAGGAGTTCCGTCAGCACGACGGCGTGGTGACGATCTTGATGTACTGCCGACGCAGGGCTTCGCCTAAGCACTACAACGGTATGATCGAGGTGGAATTTGGTGGCAGGGGGCACCGCACACGGCTAAGGAACGATCTCAAGGATCAACTTGTGTGTCTTGGGGTGTCCCCTGCCCCCGTATATAAAGGATGAAGGGGGGAGGCTGGCCGGCCAAGCTAGGAGGCGCAGGAGGAGTCCTACTCCTACCGGGAGTAGGACCCCCCCCCCCCCAATCCTATTCCTAATAGGATTCCCCAAAGGGGGAGAGGGAGAGAGAGGTGGCCGGCCCCTCTCCTAGTCCTAATAGGACTAGGGAGAGGGGGGAGGCGCAGCCCTATGTGGGCTGCCCTCTCACCTTTCCACTAAGGCCCATGTTGGCCCATTTGGCTCCCGGGGGGTTCCGGTAACCCTCCCGGTAATCCGGTAAAATCCCGATTTCACCCGGAACACTTCCGATGTCCAAACATAGGCTTCCAATATATCAATATTTATGTCTCGACCATTTTGAGACTCCTCGTCATGTCCCCGATCTCATCCGGGACTTCGAACTCCTTCGGTACATCAAAACTCATAAACTCATAATACAACTGTCATCGAAACCTTAAGCGTGCGGACCCTACGGTTCGAGAACAATGTAGACATGACCGAGACACGTCTCCGGTCAATAACCAATAGCGGGACCTGGATGCCCATATTGGCTCCTACATATTCTACGAAGATCTTTATCGGTCAGACCGCATAACAACATACGTTGTTCCCTTTGTCATCGGTATGTTACTTGCCCGAGACTCGATCGTCGGTATCCAATACCTAGTTCAATCTCATTACCGGCAAGTCTCTTTACTCGTTCTGTAATACATCATCCCGCAACTAACTCATTAGTTGCAATGCTTGCAAGGCTTAAATGATGTGCATTACCGAGAGGGCCAAGAGATACCTCTCCGACAATCGGAGTGACAAATCCTAATCTCGAAATACGCCAACCCAACATCTACCTTTGGAGCCACCTGTAGTACTCCTTTATAATCACCCAGTTACGTTGTGACGTTTGGTATTACCCAAAGTGTTCCTCCGGCAAACGGGAGTTGCATAATCTCATAGTCATAGGAACATGTATAAGTCATGAAGAAAAGCAATAGCAACATACTAAACGATCGGGTGCTAAGCTAATGGAATGGGTCATGTCAATCAGATCATTCAACTAATGATGTGACCTCGTTAATCAAATAACAACTCTTTGTTCATGGCTAGGAAACATAACCATCTTTGATTAACGAGCTAGTCAAGTAGAGGCATACTAGTGACACTCTGTTGGTCTATGTATTCACACATGTATTATGTTTCCGGTTAATACAATTCTAGCATGAATAATAAACATTTATCATGATATAAGGAAATAAATAATAACTTTATTATTGCCTCTAGGGCATATTTCCTTCAGTCTCCCACTTGCACTAGAGTCAATAATCTAGTTCACATCGCCATGTGATTTAGCAGCAATAGTTCACATCACCATGTGATTAACACCCATAGTTCACATCGTCATGTGACCAACACTCAAAAGGTTTACTAGAGTCAGTAATCTAGTTCACATCTCTATGTGATTAACACCCAAAGAGTACTAAGATGTGATCATGTTTTGCTTGTGAGATAATTTTAGTCAACGGGTCTGTCACATTCAGATCCGTAAGTATTTTGCAAGTTCTATGTCTACAATGCTCTACATGGAGCTACTCTAGCTAATTGCTCCCACTTTCAATATGTATCCAGATTGAGATTTAGAATCATCTGGATCAGTGTCAAAAACTTGCATCGACGTAACCCTTTACGACGAACCTTTTTGTCGCGTCCATAATCGAGAAACATATCCTTATTTCACTAAGGATAATTCTGACCGCTGTCCAGTGATCTACTCCTAGATCACTATTGTACTCCCTTGCCAAATCAATGCAGGGTATACAATAGATCTGGTATACAGCATGACATACTTTATAGAACCTATGGTCAAGGCATAGGGAATGACTTTCATTCTCTTTCTATCTTCTGCCGTGGTCGGGCTTTGAGTCTTACTCAATTTCATACCTTGTAACATAGGCAAGAAACTCTTTCTTTGACTGTTCCATTTTGAACTACTTCAAAATCTTGTCAATGTATGTATTTGTTGAAAAAACTTATCAAGCGTCTTGATCTATCTCCATAGATCTTGATGCTCAATATGTAAGCAGCTTCACCGAAGTCTTTCTTTGAAAAACTCCTTTCAAACACTCCTTTATGCTTTACAGAATAATTCTACATTATTTCCGATCAACAATATGTCAGTCACATATACTTATCAGAAATGCTGTAGTGCTCCCACTCACTTTCTTGTAAATACAGGCTTCTCCAAAAGTCTGTATAAAACCAAATGCTTTGATCACACTATCAAAGCGTTTATTCCAACTCTGAGATGCTTGCACCAATCCATAGATGAATCGCTGGAGCTTGCATATTTTGTTAGCACCTTTAGGATTGACAAAACCTACTGGTTGCATCATATACAACTCTTCTTTAAGAAATCCATTAAGGAATGTAGTTTTGTTTATCCATTTGCCAGATTTCATAAAATGCGGCAATTGCTAACATGATTTGGACAGACTCAAGCATAGATACGAGTGAGAAAATCTCATCGTAGTCAACACCTTGAACTTGTCGAAAACCTTTTGCGACAATTCTAGCTTTGTAGATAGTAACACTACTATCAGCGTCCGTCTTCCTCTTGAAGATCCATTTATTTTCTATGGCTTGCCGATCATCGGGCAAGTCAACCAAAGTCCATACTTTGTTCTCATACATGGATCATATCTCAGATTTCATGGCTTCAAGCCACTTTGCGGAATCTGGGCTCACCATCGCTTCTTCATGATCTAGTAGCATGACTTCCAGAACAGGATTACCGTACCACTCTGGCGCGGATCTTACTCTGGTTGATCTACGAGGTTCAGTAGTATCTTGTTCTGAAGTTTCATGATCATTGTCATTAACTTCCTCACTTATTGGTGTAGGTGTCGCAGAAACAGTTTTCTGTGATGTACTACTTTCTAATAAGGGAGCGGGTACAGTTACCTCGTCAAGTTCTACTTTCCTCCCACTCACTTCTTTCGAGAGAAACTCCTTCTCTAGAAAGTATCCATTATAAGCAACGAATGTCTTGCCTTAGGATCTGTGATAGAAGGTGTACCCAACAGTCTCCTTTTGGGTATCCTATGAAGACATATTTCTCCGATTTGGTTTTGAACTTATCAGGATGAAACTTTTTCACATAAGCATCACAACCCCAAACTTTAAGAAACGACTACTTTGGTTTCTTGCTAAACCACAGTTCAGATTGTGTCGTCTCAACGGACTTAGATGGTGCCCTTTTAACGTGAATGCAGCTGTCTCTAATGCATAACCCCAAAACGATAGTGGTAGATCGGTAAGAGACATCATTGATTGCACTATATCCAATAAAGTACAGTTATGACGTTCGGATACACCATTATGCTGTGGTGTTCCATGTGGCATGAGTTTGTGAAACTATTCCACATTGTTTTAATTGAAGACCAAACTCGTAACTCAAATATTTGTCTCCGCGATCAGATCGTAGAAACTTTATTTTCTTGTCACGATGATTTTTCACTTCACTCTGAAATTCTTTGAACTTTTCAAATGTTTCAGACTTATGTTTCATCAAGTAGATATACTCATATCTGCTCAAATCATCTGTGAAGATCAGAAAATAATGATACCTGTCGCGAGCCTCAATATTTATCGGACCACATACATCAGTATGTATGATTTCTAATAAATCTGTTGCTCTCTCCATAGTACCGGAGAACGGTGTTTTAGTCATCTTGCCTATGAGGCACGGTTCGCAAGTACCAAGTGATTCATAATCAAGTGGTTCCAAAAGCCCATGGAGTTTCTTCATGCGCTTTACACCGATATGACCTAAACGGCAGTGCCACAAATAAGTTGCACTATCATTATCAACTCTGAATCTTTTGGCTTCTACATTATGAATATGTGTATTACTACTATCGAGATTCAACAAGAATAGACCACTCTTTAAAGGTGCATGACCATAAAAGATATTACTCATATAAATAGAACAACCATTATTCTCTGATTTAAATGAATAACCGTCTCGCATTAAACAAGATCCAGATATAATGTTCATGCTCAACGCTGGCACCAAATAAGAATTATTTAGGTCTAATATTAATCCCGAAGGTATAGGGAGTGTGCGATGATGATCATATCAATCTTGGAACTACTTCCAACACACATCGTCACTTCACCCTTAACTAGTCTCTGTTTATTCTGCAACTCCCGTTTCGAGTTACTACTCTTAGCTACTGAACTAGCATCAAATATTAAGGGGTTGCTATAAACACTAGTAAAGTACACATCAATAACATGTATATCAAATATACTTATGTTTACTTTGCCATCCTTCTTATCCGCCAATCATTTGGGGTATGTCCGCTTCCAGTGATCAGTCCCTTTGCAGTATAAGCACTTAGTCTCAGGCTTAAGACCAGACTTGGGCTTCTTCACTTGAGCAGCAACTTGCTTGCCGTTCTTCTTGAAGTTCCCCTTCTTCCCTTTGCCCTTTTCTTGAAACTAGTGGTCTTGTCAACCATCAACACTTGATGTTTTTCTTGATTTCTACCTTCGTTGATTTCAGCATCACGAAGAGCTTAGGAATTACTTTTGTCATCCCTTGCATATTATAGTTCATCACAAAGTTCTACTAACTTGGTGATGATGACTAGAGAATTCTGTCAATCACTATCTTATCTGGAAGATTAACTCCCACTTGATTCAAGCGATTGTAGTACTCAGACAATCTGGGCACATGCTCACTAGTTGAGCGATTCTCCTCCATCTTTTAGCTATAGAACTTGTTGGAGACTTCATATCTCTCAACTCGGGTATTTGCTTGAAATATTAACTTCAACTCCTGGAACATCTCATATGTTCCATGACGTTCAAAACGTCTTTGAAGTCCCGATTCTAAGCCGTTAAGCATGGTGCACTTAAACTATCAAGTAGTCATCATATTGAGCTAGCCAAACGTTCATAACGTCTGCATCTGCTCCTGCAATAGGTCTGTCACCTAGCGGTGCATCAAGGACATAATTCTTCTGTGCAGCAATGAGGATAAACCTCAGATCACGGATCCAATCCGCATCATTGCTACTAACATCTTTCAACACAATTTTCTCTAGGAACATATCAAAATAAACACAGGGAAACAACAACGCGAGCTATTGATCTACAACATAATTTGCAAAATACTACCAGGACTAAGTTCATGATAAATTTAAGTTCAATTAATCATATTACTTAAGAACTCCCACTTAGATAGACATCCCTCTAATCATCTAAGTGATCACGTGATCCAAATCAACTAAACCATAACCGATCATCACGTGAGATGGAGTAGTTTTTGAAGGAAATATGCCCTAGAGGCAATAATAAAGTTATTATTTATTTCCTTATATCATGATAAATGTTTATTATTCATGCTAGAATTGTATTAACCGGAAACATAATACATGTGTGAATACATAGACCAACAGAGTGTCACTAGTATGCCTCTACTTGACTAGCTCGTTAATCAAAGATGGTTGTGTTTCCTAACCATGAACAAAGAGTTGTTATTTGATTAACGAGGTCACATCATTAGTAGAATGATCTGATTGACATGACCCATTCCATTAGCTTAGCATCCGATCGTTTAGTATGTTGCTATTGCTTTCTTCATGACTTATACATGTTCCTATAACTATGAGATTATGCAACTCCCGTTTACCGGAGGAACACTTTGGGTACTACCAAACGTCACAACGTAACTGGGTGATTATAAAGGAGTACTACAGGTGTCTCCAATGGTAGATGTTGGGTTGGCGCATTTCGAGATTAGGGTTTGTCACTCCGATCGTCGGAGAGGTATCTCTGGGCCCTCTCGGTAATGCACATCACATAAGCCTTGCAAGCACTGCAACTAATATGTTAGTTGTGAGATGATGTATTACGGAACGAGTAAAGAGACTTGCCAGTAACGAGATTGAACTAGGTATTGGATACCGACGATCGAATCTCGGGCAAGTAACATACCGATGACAAAGGGAACAACGTATGTTGTTATGCGGTCTGACCGATAAAGATCTTCGTAGAATATGTAGGAGCCAATATGGGCATCCAGGTCCCGCTATTGGTTATTGACCGGAGACGTGTCTCGGTCATGTCTACATTGTTCTCGAACCGTAGGGTCCGCACGCTTAACGTTACGATGACAGTTATTATGAGTTTATGCATTTTGATGTACCGAAGGTTGTTCGGAGTCCCGGATGAGATCACGGACATGACGAGGAGTCTCGAAATGGTCGAGACGTAAAGATTGATATATTGGAAGCCTATGTTTGGACATAGGAAGTGTTCCGGGTGAAATCGGGATTTTACCGGGATACCGGGAGGGTTACCGGAACCCCCCGGGAGACTAATGGGCCTGTTGGGCCTTAGTGGAAAAAGAGAAAAGGGACAAGCCCATGGCTGGCCGGCGCCCCCCCTTTCCCCAAGTCCTAGTAGGACTAGGATAGGGGGCCGGCCCCCCTTCTCTCTCTTTTCCCCCCGGGAGTCCTAATTGGATTAGGATTGGGGGGAGGAGTCCTACTCCCGGTGGGAGTAGGACTCCCCTGCGGCTCCTCTCCCTGGCCGGCCGGCTCCCCCTCCTCCAACCTTTATATACGGGGGCAGGGGGCACCCCAAGACACACAAGTTGATCCTTGAGATCGTTCCTTAGCCGTGTGCGGTGCCCCCTGCCACCAAATTCCACCTCGATCGTACCGTTACAGTGCTTAGGCGAAGCCCTGCGTCGGTAGTACATCAAGATCGTCATCACGCCGTCGTGCTGACGGAACTCTTCCTCGACGCTTTGCTGGATCGGAGCCCGAGGAACGTCATCGAGCTGAACGTGTGCTAAGAACTCGGAGGTGCCGGAGTAACGGTGCTTGGATCGGTCGGATCGGGAAGAAGACGTACGACTACTTCCTCTATGTTGTGTGATCGCTTCCGCAGTTGGTCTGCGTTGGTACGTAGACAACACTCTCCCCTCTCGTTGCTGTGCATCACCATGATCTTGCGTGTGCGTAGGAAATTTTTTGAAATTACTGCGTTCCCCAACAGTGGCATCCGAGCCTAGGTTTTATGGTTTGATGTTATATGCACGAGTAGAACACAAGTGAGTTATGGGCGATACAAGTCATACTGCCTACCAGCATGTCATACTTTGGTTCGGCGGTATTGTTGGGTGAGACGATCCGGACCAACCTTACGCGTACTCTTACGCGAGACCGGTTCCCTCGACGTGCTTTGCACACAGATGGCTTGCGGAAGACTGCCTCTCCAACTTTAGTTGAACCAAGTGTGACTACGCCCGGTCCTTGAGAAGGTTAAAACAGAGTTTTTTGACGAACTATCGTTGTGGTTTTGATGCGTAGGTGAGATGAGTTCTTACTTAAGCCCGTAGCAGCCACGTAAAACTTGCAACAACAAAGTAGAGGACGTCTAACTTGTTTTTGCAGGGTATGTTGTGATGTGATATGGTCAAGGCATGATGCTGATTTTATTGTATGAGATGATCATGTTTTGTAACCGAGTTATCGGCAACTGGCAGGAGCCATATGGTTGTCGCTTTATTGTATGCAATGCAATCGCGATGTAATGCTTTACTTTATTACTAAACGGTAGTGATAGTCGTGGAAGCATAAGATTGGCGAGACGACAACGATGCTACGATGGAGATCAAGGTGTCGCGCCGGTGACGATGGTGATCATGACGGTGCTTCGGAGATGGAGATCACAAGCACAAGATGATGATGGCCATATCATATCACTTATATTGATTGCATGTGATGTTTATCCTTTTATGCATCTTATCTTGCTTTGATTGACGGTAGCATACAATAAAGCGACAACCATATGGCTCCTGCCAGTTGCCGATAACTCGGTTACAAAACATGATCATCTCATACAATAAAATCTGCATCATGCCTTGACCATATCACATCACAACATGCCCTGTAAAAACAAGTTAGACGTCCTCTACTTTGTTGTTGCAAGTTTTACGTGGCTGCTACGGGTTTAAGTAAGAACTCATCTCACCTACGCATCAAAACCACAACGATAGTTCGTCAAATAGACTCCGTTTTAACCTTCTCAAGGACCGGGCGTAGCCACACCTGGTTCAACTAAAGTTGGAGAGACAGTCTTCCGCAAGCCATCTATGTGCAAAGCACGTCGAGGGAACCGGTCTCGCGTAAGAGTACGCGTAAGGTTGGTCCGGATCGTCTCGTCCAACAATACTGCCGAACCAAAGTATGACATGCTGGTAGGCAGTATGACTTGTATCGCCCACAACTCACTTGTGTTCTACTCGTGCAAATAACATCAAACCATAAAACCTAGGCTCGGATGCCACTGTTGGGGAACGTAGTAATTTTAAAAAATTTCCTACGCACACGCAAGATCATGGTGATGCATAGCAACGAGAGGGGAGAGTGTTGTCTACGTACCAACGCAGACCGACTGCGGAAGCGATCACACAACATAGAGGAAGTAGTCGTACGTATTCTTCCCGATCCGACCGATCCAAGCACCGTTACTCCGGCACCTCCGAGTTCTTAGCACACGTTCAGCTCGATGACGATCCCCGGGCTCCGATCCAGCAAAGTTTCGGGGAGGAGTTCCGCCAGCACGACGGCGTGGTGACGATCTTGATGTACTACCGACGCACGGCTTCGCCTAAGCACTACAACGGTATGATCGAGGTGGAATTTGGTGGCAGGGGGCACCGCACACGGCTAAGGAACGATCTCAAGGATCAACTTGTGTGTCTTGGGGTGTCCCCTGCCCCCGTATATAAAGGATGAAGGGGGGAGGCTGGCCGGCCAAGCTAGGAGGCGCAGGAGGAGTCCTACTCCTACCGGGAGTAGGACTCCCTCCCCCCCAATCCTATTCCTAATAGGATTCCCCAAAGGGGGAGAGGGAGAGAGAGGTGGCCGGCCCCTCTCCTAGTCCTAATAGGACTAGGGAGAGGGGGGAGGCACAGCCCTATGTGGGCTGCCCTCTCACCTTTCCACTAAGGCCCATGTTGGCCCATTTGGCTCCCGGGGGGTTCCGGTAATCCGGTAAAATCCCGATTTCACCCGGAACACTTCCGATGTCCAACCATAGGATTCCAATATATCAATCTTTATGTCTCGACCATTTCGAGACTCCTCGTCATGTCCCCGATCTCATCCGGGACTTCGAACTCCTTCGGTACATCAAAACTCATAAACTCATAATACAACTGTCATCGAAACCTTAAGCGTGCGGACCCTACGGTTCGAGAACAATGTAGACATGACCGAGACACGTCTCCGGTCAATAACCAATAGCGGGACCTGGATGCCCATATTGGCTCCTACATATCCTACGAAGATCTTTATCGGTCAGACCGCATAACAACATACGTTGTTCCCTTTGTCATCGGTATGTTACTTGCCCGAGACTCGATCCTCGGTATCCAATACCTAGTTCAATCTCGTTACCGGCAAGTCTCTTTACTCGTTCCGTAATACATCATCCCGCAACTAACTCATTAGTTGCAATGCTTGCAAGGCTTAAATGATGTGCATTACCGAGAGGGCCCGGAGATACCTCTCCGACAATCGGAGTGACAAATCCTAATCTCGAAATACGCCAACCCAACATCTACCTTTGGAGCCACCTGTAGTACTCCTTTATAATCACCCAGTTACGTTGTGACGTTTGGTAGTACCCAAAGTGTTCCTCCGGCAAATGGGAGTTGCATAATCTCATAGTCATAGAAACATGTATAAGTCATGAAGAAAAGCAATAGCAACATACTAAACGATCGGGTGCTAAGCTAATGGAATGGGTCATGTCAATCAGATCATTCAACTAATGATGTGACCTCGTTAATCAAATAACAACTCTTTGTTCATGGCTAGGAAACATAACCATCTTTGATTAACGAGCTAGTCAAGTAGAGGCATACTAGTGACACTCTGTTGGTCTATGTATTCACACATGTATTATGTTTCCGGTTAATACAATTCTAGCATGAATAATAAACATTTATCATGATATAAGGAAATAAATAATAACTTTATTATTGCCTCTAGGGCATATTTCCTTCATAAAAGCCGGCGGTTCTCGCCGGTGTCCACACCAGACTCGCCGCCGACGCCCAGCCCTTCTCTCTCCGTCTCCGTCTTCCTCTCCCGAGCGCCACTGGCAGCCCCTCTCTCTCCCTCTCTACCACCGCCGAGCCCGTCGCCATGGCAGAGCGCTTCCCCGGAGACGAGGCGACGGCGAACGGCTTCGGCCGGCGTTCGCTCCGCGAACAGGAGTCCTGGCTCCTGTTCCAGGCGAACATCCTGGCGTCGCCGGACATGCGCGCCGGGCCGACGGGGTGGCGGCTCAGCGACGGGGGAGTGCCCGTTCCCCCGTTACCCGACGCCGTGGCGAAGCCCACGTACTTCGCCGAGGAGGTCGAGGTCGCGCGCGCCTCCCTGCCCGACGACGAGCGCTCCCTCCCCCAGTACGCCGCCGGCAATCACGCGGCTTGGGCGGCGTACTTCCAGCGCCGCCAGCAGCAGCGCCTGGCCTCCACCAACGGCATGCCGGTGGTCGGCGGCGTGAAGAACAGCGTGGGGCGCCACCTGTGGTGGGGCGTCCCGGGCCGCACGCTGGAGGGCGTGCTGACGCACCTCGACGGCGGCAACAACCCGCCGTTGACCTATCCTGCGACGGGGGCCGCCCCGTCGCAACACCGACGCGTATGGGCGCCAAGGAGGTTCGCCTCCTCCTCGTCTTCCTCCTCTCGCTCATCTTCCCACTCCTCCGGTTCTCCGGCGCTTCTCGGCGTCAAGGCCGAGCCCGCGGCGGAGACGCCAATCGGTCGGCGCACTCGCAGCGTCGGCATCGTCATCAACGAGGACGGCCGGCGCGCCCCCTCCTCGTCGGCTCCTCCGCGCTTCGTCAAGCCGAAGATGGAGCCGTGGCTGGCGCCGGTGAAGACGGAGCCGGGGCTGGCGCCGGTGGAGGCGGAGTTCGACGACGACGACGCGGCCTTAGAATGGGCGCGCCAGGACTCCATTGCGATGGAGAAGGCGCGCCGGGAGAAGGAGAAGGAGCACCAGCGCGTCGCCCTGCGCCGCTTTGAGGAGCGCCGATGCGGCCGCGTTGAAGACGGGGTCGTCGTCTTATGCGACAGTGACGACGACGACGACGCGCCGCCGCCAGTCCGCCATGGTGACGCCGGGCAGGGGTCCAGCAGGGGCGCCCGCGTCAAGGAGGAGAAGGCCGACGACGACGATGTCGGCGACGACTTCAGCCTTTTTTAGATTAGGTTAATGTAATGAAAATGCGCGAATTTCATCAAAATTTGCTATGTTTGACCAAAATTTAACTAGTTTTTATCATAACTTCGCCGAACGGTCTTTTTTTTAATACGCGTATGGGGCGGCTCTGAGGGCCGACGGCTAGGGACCGACTCGCCCCAGGGCCATTTTTTACGCCGGCTCATCCCCAGGCAGCCTTTTAGACGCCCCGTGGGAGGGCAACGGCTGGAGATGCCCTTATATCAGCGTTTTGTTTCGACGGGACCCTGAGACGCAGCTGGACCCATATGTGGGCCCTTTTGTTATGGCAAGACGAGCGACACACATGTCGGATGCTCTGCTCCCACTCCACTAGAGTGTGAATGACAAAAGCAAATTCACATGGCAGTTGAGCTGTTCGAAAATGCTATACACGATCACACGGACGGACCACGTAGATACTTTGCTTGCTTCCACCCCCGTCCAGAGATCCTCCTACCCACAGGCTCTAGCGCCTGATAAACACCCACCTCCTCTGGAGTCAGCAATGGCAGCAAACTCCTGTTGAACACCATCTCCGCCGAGAAGAAAAGCCTCCGGCCGGCGGCAACAATGTGCGGCCGCGACGACGACTGCTACCTGACCAGAGATGAAGTCAAGTACCTCTTCATCTGCTTCGGCGTCGTCGCGGTCGTGGTCCTCCTCGCCGTCCTCCTGGCCGCCTTCGTCTACCTCCGCCACGTCACCATCACCGTGGAGGACGCCTCGCTCACCAGGTTCGACCTGCTCACCTCCCCGGTGACGGGGATCGCCTACAACCTCTCGCTCACCCTCAAGGTCCGCAACCCCAACTGGGCGATGAGCATGAAGAACGTGGAGCCGTTCGTCGCCGCCTACAGGTTCGACGGCCAGCAGTTCGACCGCGTGCAGGTCGCCGCCACGGGCGACAAGCACCCCGCCGGCGCCACCAGGGTGTACCACCTCACCTCCTCCTCCCAAGGCGCCTTCGTGTCGCTGGGCAGCGCCGGCGAGCAGGAGTACAAGAAGGAGAGCAAGACGGGGACGTTCGGCGTGGAGGTGGCGCTGTCCCGCAAGGTGAGCTACACGGCGCGCTACACCAAGTGCAAGATCGAGGCCGTCTGCCCGCTCAAGCTGCAGCTCGTCAAGCCCGACGCCACCACCGTCGTCTTCCAGAAGGTGACGTGCAAGCTACACAAGGCCGAGAAGAACTGCTAGCTAACTAGCGTATATATGCATGGATATTGATCATGTTCGTGGTTTGTGTGCCCACGATCATCATTAATTACTTTTATTATTCCATCACATCATTTGCCCGTTTGTTTGGACTTCCAGTGTGTGTGTGTGTGTGTGTGTGTGTGTGTGTGTGTGTGTGTGTGTGTGTGTGTGTGTGTGGCGTTTTTCTTCCCATTCTTTCACGCCCATCACGTCGGTTTCGATTTGAAGTGTGTGTGCTGGGGTTTTTTCGTTAATTATTTGTTGTGTAAGATGTAATAATAATATTTTCGATGCTATCTTCCTATGTAAAAAGAACAGGTTTGATGTTGTTTCTTGGTTGTAAGGGAAAAAGATTTGATGCTAGCATTTTGTTGGTTCAACATTCAAGGGGGGAAAAGGTTTGATGCTATCTTCTCATGAGCATCCACACTGCTTGTGAGGGAGGCTAGACGGGTGTACACGCAACGTGTATGCCGCGGCCCGTGGGTCGCATCTAAGCAATTAATGTTCATCATTCAGTTGTATCTTTGCATGGCATACAAACAAAGAGCAAGTTTTTTTTTAAAGGAGGATGACCCCCCGCCTCTGTATCTGAGAGATGCATGCGGCCATTTTAATAATTATTCTCGAGGACCTTATAAAATAAAACAATAATATGTCTGAATCCGTCATCTTGTCAACATCCGCCGCTACTCCTATCCAAATGATGAAGGGGTGCAAGTTGGGTCACATACCCAGACCTTTCACCTAAGCCTGACACCTAAAGCCGGAGGCCCCGACCGAGCCATCTACCAGGTCCGGGGCTCAAACCGGTCCGACGCACTCACATGTGTCGTCGCTGCCGTCTTCCGCTGGTCCATCTTCAGAGCAGATTGAGGTGACAACCTTGACAGGTCCTCCGCCATCGACACCACCATGACGCCAAATGACGACCTTTGCCCATGCGAGCCTTGCCAGGTCCCTGCCATTGACGCCACCACGACGTCAGCCGACAACCTCCACCTACACAAGTCCATCTCCAAGCAACGGACATAAATCCATGCTAGGATAGGGCCACACCACCGTCGTCGCCCACCACCCACAAGCGCCACCCAACCCCAAGATTCCCAAAGCGGCACCTTCAAGAAGGGAACGACGCCGTGAGCGTCGCCGCTGCCCAACAAAGTTAGGGTTTTCGCCCGGAAGACCTAGGGGGAGGTGAAGTGAGGAGATCAGTCCATACGGACGCCTCCAAGGAGGGGAACGACGCCCTCAGGCGTCGCCGTCGGCGCGGCCGGTCTCATGTTGCCGACAATGAACACACACACAAAATAGACAAAGGTACAAGGATGTGGCTCTTCTCTTTATTATTTCGATCTCACAATGAGCATAATCCTACCCCATCATATAGAGCCAGCGGACATGTTCGAGTAGAAGTCCACAAACCTTTGCTTGAGAAAGGTGAAAGCTAACCACCCTCTTGACCCCCCGTGTCCATTCCGGAGGCGCCACAGATCCCTAGCTCCGCCCGCCATTGGCCCTCCCCTCCGCACAGAGAGGGAGCCTGACTAGGCTGGCCCATCAAGTTCTACCACAGGACGAAAAAGATAGCAGAAAAAAGAAACGCGCCGACCCCGTATTTGAACCATAGACCAACTATGTACTAATACGTGCTCCTAGCCACTCCAGCTAACCAATATTGTTGTTAACAGAGCAGTGCATAGCTTAAAGAACTAACCATAGATGTAGTAGCGAACCGAAAGTAGCTATTGTAGTGAATCTGAATTACTTACTGGGGTGAATGTTATTTTAATGTATATTTTGAAAAAGTACCAACATTTCTTGAGTTCCTGGAGAAAAAACCGGAGACAGGAACACTTTTTGAATATGTGAACAAAAAAAATAAAAACATTTATTGTTTTTGGAAAAATATAATTCATTTTTTGAATTTGTAAACAAATTACTAAATTCTGAACAAATGTTGAAACCGTGAACATTTTTGAATTTTAAAAAAATATTTGATAAGTGGAACATTTCATGATATGTGGAACAAAATTTTGAAACCGCGGACATTTTTAAATATTGTGATTTTTTTTAAAATGGAACATTTCATGAAATTCCAACAATTTTCAATAACGAACATTTTCTAAAATTCTTGAACAATTTTTGAATCTCTGACTAAAATTTGTAATCACGAACAAAAGAAAATTACTTGAAATTCCGAACAAAAATTTGAAATCACGAACATGTTATGAAATGTGAACGTTTTTTATTTTCAGACAAAAATTTGAAACCAAAACATACAAGCACATTTTTTCAAAAATTCAAAAAATTTCAACTTGTGAACAAAAAATAATAAACATATTTTGAAATTCCTGAACATTTTTTCAACTTGTAAAAAAGTTTAAAGACAGGAAGATTTCTTGAAATTGTTATATATTTTTATACTAGAACATTTTTTTATTTATGAATAAAAATTAAAAGATAAATATTTCTTGAAAATATGAACAAAATTTGAAAATTTCGAAAAACATATTGAAAGAAAAATCAACTTGAAAAAGGAAAAGGAAAAAAGAAAAGAAAAAGTAAAAAACGAAAAATTAATAAAAAAAATAAAAACCAAAACAAAAAAGGGAAACCAAAAAAAATCGTTCAGCAATAAACCAGGATCCGTGTATATGCTAAACAGGTAACATGGGCCGGCCCACTGCGATCGCTCCATCTATCGCTAGTTGCAAACATTGACATCTTGACGCAATGTGCGTCATTTAGGGAATTCCGTCGCTAACATCACGTAGACCGGAGCCCTATGCCCTGGGTCTCACATGGCTGTGCCACCAATGTGAGCATTATTGGTCTGGGAGCAGAAAGAGCTTATGCCCTGCCCCCTTCGAAAGCAAAGTCAAAGAATCAGCTGCGTAGCAGCAGCACATGAGTAGCACTTGCTCAAGAAAACCATTGGCAAGCTCCAATAAAACAAGCTTTGTATTGCTCAAATGTATTCACGGTTATTTCAAATGTTCAGTAACTGGTTGATTGTTTCTACATTTACTTGTGTGTACAACATATTGGGGGTGAAAATTCTATTGCGGAGGATTTAGCTCGATTCCGAAATGGTGACACCATCACGGGCGCAGAGCTTCGTGTACTTCTCCTCGACACCCGAACTTCTGACGACTAGTGCCACTGCAATGCCTGGGTCTGATCTGTCCTCGGTTGCGTACAGCGCAATTTAGTGACCGATCAAGTCGACAACTTACAGTTTCTCTTGTGATCCTAAAAACTGGGCTTCTCCGTTCCCTCGAAAAAAGTGTTCCAAGGCGAATAAGTTTTACCGGAACCGGTACCTATCGGTGAGACATCCGCCGTTGATGTTGTTTTGGAGATTCGAGCCCTTTTTGATGTATAAGTGACATAATTGAAATACACCGAATACATGTGGGTCCTTTGCATGCTATTGTCAACTTTTGTCAGTAGAGAGAAAAAATGTCCATAGAAGGCCGGTTGCATGCATGTTAAAATATTCCCTCTCTCGCCATCCAAAGACTCCAATTTAATTTCATTGTGAATTTTTGGATGATAGATATCTTTTGAACAAAAACTTCAATTTGAATTCATAGCTTCCAAATAAGATCAATTATGGATATGTTTGAACTAGTTTCAATTTCGATGATCTCAAAAAACATATTTCACTCAAACTGAAAAAACAGATTTCACTCATCTCCAAAAAACATATTTCACTCAAACTAAAAAAACAGATTTCACTCATCTCCAAAAAACATTCCAGTTGATTCAAAGTAACAATTGACTCAATTAAAAAAAATACGATCTCACTCATTTCAAATGGCAGATTTGATGCTTTAAAAAATATTTCACACATATTTTTAAACTGATTTAATTGCTTTTAAAATACTGATTTACTTGTTTCATATAACCGATTCACTTGTTTTAAAAAACATGCATGTTTATAAACTGATTTCACTCATTTAAGTTATAATTTCACTCATTTAAAATTATAATTTCACTCAAAAACTAACTTCACTCGCTTCATTCATTTAAGAATATAATTTCACTCATTCCAAAAACTGGTTTCAATCATTAAAAGACTGATTTCACCCGTTTTGCAAGAAAACATATTTCAATCATTTTGCAAAAAATGATTTCAATCATTTAAAAAACCGATCTAAAATATTTCAAAAAAGCACTTGCTTCATTAAACAGATTTCACTCATTATAAAAAGTTCTAAAATAATTGAATTTTTGTGTGTTTGAAATAACTAGTTAAAAAATTCTAAATAACAAGGTTCACGTATTTCACATCGAAATATGTGTCATGTATATCAAAAAATAGATCTCACTTATTTCACTTGTGAAACGCCAGATGTCTTACTTATCAAACGAGGGAAATGCATGAACCTCGTTTAAAAAAACTATTTTACTTATTTCAGAGAACTGATTTCACGTAGTTGAAAAAATTATCATTTCAAAAAACAATTTCAGTAGTTTCAAACAAGACTTCACTCACTTAAAAAAAGAAATTGAGACAATCAAATTCAAATTTTCTAAATAACTAGTGTGTTCATTTTTGAAATAATAAGTTTCACATATTTCACATTGAAAAAGGGTTCATACACATGCATTGTTTTTCTTTCAGAAAAGTGATTTCAATCATATCAGTAACTGATTTCAATAATCTACATATGTAAAAATGAAATGAGTGAAATTAAAATTTTAATATGATTGAAATAGCAAAAATTAAACTAGTTTAAACATATTCAAGATTGGTCCTGTTCTAAAGATCAATGGGTTTTGGGTGGGGAGAGAGGACAAAAAAATAGGGACCCAAGCATGCATGCAGCGTGTACTTCTCTAACGAAAGGTACTCCCTCCATCCCATAATATAAGACGTTTTTTGGCACTACACTAGTGTCAAAAAACGTCTTACATTATGAGACGGAGGGAGTAGTTGTTTATTCTGTGAGAAAAGTTTGTAAGACCGGCATGTCAGTTGATGTGACTTCTTAAAACTGCTATACAAGAGGGGATTTACAGAATATAGAGATATACGAATGTGGTACCAGATGATTTGGCTGCACCTTATTGGATGTGTAGGCGCACTGTTTTGACCCTTTGATCAAAATTTAACATGATTTGACCCCATTTACATTTTTTTTGAATATGACCCTTTTACTATTGTCATCGTGTTTGGCAGTAGGGTAAGACGGGCTACTGTAGATCTTACTGGATTATTGCTTCTCCCGCAGGAGTGGTTGGGATTCTCCTAAGTGTAAGGGTGAAGTAACCCATCAGCAGGTTTTTTCCTCAGTTAGGAACCAATGTTGTCAATCCAGTATGAGTCACCTAACAAACAAAATGAGCGGCACCTGCGCACAAAACACGCTTGTCCTAACACATCAAGAGGTTTATCAAGCCCCTTGCCTTGCTAGTCACAAGATTAAAACCAAGTGATGGTAGAGATAATGGGTAGTAAAGTTGCCCCAAAAAAAAAGATAATGGGTAGTAGAGTAAAACGGTTTTGCAGTACCTTTTTTTTTGTGAAATGGAGTATTTTTTTTTTTATGTTAGGATAGCAAAAGGAGGGGAAGAGAATTGTGCAATCGGCGCTGATCCAATCGGACGGCCCAGACTTCCCAGCGTAGCGTCAACGGAAACCCCACCATAAGTAAGGCCCCGGCGAAGCCCACATCCCTTGGCCTAAACCCTAGCCTCTTCCCCGCCCCCGTCCCCCGCCTCCCAAACCCCTCGGCCGCCGCCGGCGAAGCGCGCGGGCGAGATGGCGCTCTACCTGCTCTTCGAGTCGGCGTCGGGGTACGCGCTCTTCCACGCCCACGGCATCGACGAGATCGGCCAGAGCGTGGACGCCGTCCGCTCCACCGTGCTCGACCTCAAGCGCTTCAGCAAGGCCGTCAAGCTCGCCGGCTTCACCCCCTTCCTCTCCGCCGTCGACGCCCTCAACCAGTGCAACGCCATCTCCGAAGGTACCGTGCCCCCTCCCTCCTCCCCCGGTGGAATCCTCGTGTCAAATCTCCCTGCTTTATTATGGCCCCCGTGACGAGCGAATGCTCCTTTGGTGGCCCAGGGATCATGACCGACGAGCTGAGGAACTTCCTGGAGCTCAACCTGCCCAAGGTCAAGGAGGGGAAGAAGGCCAAGTTCAGGGTCGGCGTCATGGAGCCCAAGGTCGGCTCCCACATCACCGAGGCCACCGGAATCCCCTGCGAGTCCAACGACTATGTCCAGGAGCTGCTCCGTGCCGTGCGGCTGCACTTCGATCAGTTCATTGACCAACTCAAGGTGATGGATTTTTGCATTCGCGTCTAGTTTCCATGTTTTTTTTACATTGTTCCGTAAAGATTGAACTGTCAGACATGGGTCGTAAAGCTGTGTAGTAGGATAAATCACATTGTGGTCTGTCTGACTTGGGTTGCGGCTGGATTTTGCAGCAGTGGGAAAAGTTTAATGTTTTGGTGGTATGAACTAGTATGATTTTGCATGAAGTCGGTGCAGAGAGTTGGACAATTACCACCCTATGCTTGACACATCATTTTTACTAATTAAGGCCCTGTTCGGTAACCCTCTAGCTCCGTCAGATCCTCAACTCCTCAGCCCAACTCCTCCGCCCAACTTCTCATTGCAAAAAACCAGAATTCAGAAACGTTCGGCAGCACAGCTTCTTAATCGGGAGCACTGGCATGGGCTGGCAGCTCATTCGGCTTTGATGTGGCCCCGCTCGAGAGATTAGCTGCAGCGAAACGGTACGCTTGCTCACTTGGCGGTGGCATGCAGCTGTAATTCCAGTCAACTCTCGCTCCTTTGATTTCTGAGAGCAGCAAATGTCCAGCTCCTCAACTCCTCGTAAAATACAGTATGCTCTGCTCCCAGCTTCTTCTTCTTAACTCCGGGAGTTAACCCGTTCGGCGCAGCTCCAGAGCTGGAGTTGGTGGAGTTGGGAGCTGGAGAGTTACCGAACACGCTCTAAGTTTACCTAGATCATACAGTGAATTGCCCGGAGTTTCACAAATTGGTTGCTGACATGTTGACCCTTCTTCAAGGGTTTTATTCCATCACTGCTCTTATTCCATATATACTTGTCTGTAAACTTTGTTCTGTTTGTTTTTTATTGCAGCCATCTGACCTGGAGAAGGCTCAGTTAGGTCTGGGGCATAGCTATAGCAGGGCAAAGGTCAAGTTCAATGTGAATCGTGTGGATAACATGGTGATTCAAGCCATCTTTCTGTTGGATACACTTGATAAGGATGTCAACTCCTTCTCCATGAGAGTGAGGTTGGTTCCTCATCTTATTCTTAATTTGTTAACTAGTATCTGGTTCTTTGGTTTGGCTGTCGCGATGAGACTTGGATTATCTCAGAACGAAAAGTTGATGATGACATAGAAGTCCTGAGAAAGTTCTAGGTATAGGCACTAGAGTTGACATTTGTTCATTACTTTTCCAGTTAAGCTGTCGGTATATACTGGTTATGCCACCATTTTCTGATTGCAGGAGTTAAAAAAAAACAGCTGAAATTTGATTAATATTGTTTGTCCTCTTCTTTTGTAACCAGTTTTTCTTTTACATCAGTGGCATCAGTCATATTTTGTCTATTTTGTCTATATGCTATATTTCAAACCCTAAGCCCAAGTCTCTGGTTTTACCATGTGCATTCAATTGCGTATTGTGAGTTTTGACAAATTTCCTCAATACACGTGATCAAATACATCTTCCTGTGTCTATGTTAGTTGCATGTCCAGTCACGTCACTGTCTGGCTTACAGTGACACTTGCAGTATATCCCATGGTAGTGAAAGATCATTTTAACTTATCAACTGCGCAGTATATCCTGCGCTATGTATTTTTTTTTGTGGGTGGGGGGGGGGGGGGGGGGTGGCACTGTATGCTTTCGGTGGGTGTAATTACATTTTTCTTTTTCTTTTTACCCTTGTTGACGCTTTTATACTGTATGCTTTTGGTGGGTGTAATTATTACATTTTTCTTTTTCTTTTTACCCTTGTTGATGCTTTCATATAGTTTTGAACATTTGTCACTGTAGTTGTGTTAGTTGCATGGGTGTAGTTAATTGTTGCTTAACCATGATGCAGGGAGTGGTATGGATGGCATTTTCCTGAGCTGGTCAAAATTGTGAATGACAACTACCTTTATGCTAAGCTTGCCAAGTTTGTAGTAAACAAATCTGATTTGTCAGAGAAAGACATTCCAGCTTTAGCAGATCTGATTGGAGATGAGGACAAGGCAAAAGAAATTGTTGAAGCAGCAAAGGCATCTATGGGTAACAACCATGTCAACAATTGGTATGCTTCTCAGTAGTTGCCATGGTTGCTTAGTTTACATAATCTTCTTTTTATTTTCAGGCCAGGACCTTTCACCAGTTGATTTGATCAATGTCCAACAGTTTGCTCAAAGGGTCATGAATCTATCTGAGTACCGTAAAAATCTCTATGAGTATCTGGTGACAAAGATGAATGATATTGCACCAAATCTGACGTCATTGATTGGTGAAATGGTTGGAGCTCGGTTAATCTCTCATGCTGGCAGTCTTTCAAATCTTGCAAAATGCCCTGCCTCCACTCTCCAGATACTAGGTGCTGAGAAGGCGCTCTTCAGGTAATTGTGACTCACTGGACTGCTGCTTATGCATTCCCACACCCTATTTCCAAGCTGTGCTTTCTTATTTGTAGTTGCCCTTCTACTCAAATATACTAACTGTTTTGTCAGGTATTCAGACTTTGTCCTCTATGCTTCTGAAATGTTGTGATTGATTTCCTAATTTTACTGCAGAGCTCTTAAAACACGTGGAAACACACCGAAGTATGGCCTCATATTCCACTCATCTTTTATTGGTCGTGCATCGACCAAGAACAAGGGAAGAATGGCTAGATACCTGGCAAACAAATGCTCAATTGCTTCACGCATTGACTGTTATTCAGGTTAGTCGGAGGACTTTGTTTGCAAAGCTTACACATCCTGACTGCCTTTTCTGTTTGTTTTCCTCACTGGGTTATGAATTCCAGATATGAGTAGCTCCATCTTCGGTGAGAAACTGCGTGAACAAGTCGAGGAGAGATTAGACTTTTATGACAAGGGTGTTGCTCCACGCAAGAACCTTGATGTAATGAAAGCTGCAATTGAGGAGGGTATGACCAACACAGTCTCAGAGGAGGGTAAGGGTACTTGTCTTTATATATTGGTCTCTCAATAACTTAATTTCAAGTCTTTTTGTACATGTGTATATTTACACCTTGCCCTGAACATTTCTTTTCGCAGATAAGGAGAAGGAGAACGGTGACACAACTGCCAAGAGAAGTAAGAAAAAGAAGTCCAAATCTGAGGCTGACGGTGACGCCATGGATCTTGATAAGCCTGCCGACACGGCCGCAGCAGAAGAAGGGACAGAGAAGAAGAAAAAGAAAAAGAAGCACAAGCTAGAGGAGCCCCAGGATCAAGAGATGGCAGCTAATGTCGACGGAGAACAAGACGAGACTCCCAAGAAAAAGAAAAAGAAGAACCGTGATGCTGCAGAGTCTGTCGAGCCTAAGACAGCCACAGAAGGGAAGAAGAAGAAAAAGAAGTCGAAAACCGAGGCCGATGATTAGACTAGAACCCCTTTGTTCTGCTCAATGAAATTAAACATCTACTAGTAGTGTATAACTTATGTACAATCATGGATCTGATCGGGTCTCGACTATTGAATCTTTCATCATCCTATGGTGGTGCTGATCACACATTTTGAGGTCTATAACGTGGAAGAGCATGGATTGAGGAGGCTGTTCAACTATTGCTGTTTAGAGCATGTTTTGTGATTCATGTTTCATATGCTAAATATAAGAACGTTTTTGGTACTATGCTAGTGTAAAAAACGTTCTTATATTTTGGGACGGAGGGAGTAGTAAGTAGCCCTGTTGCACTAGAGTATGTTTTGATTAGCACTTGGGATGTTTTGATTCTTGAGGGTCTTTTATTTATTGCCTAGTTTTGTCAAATCTTATTTCCAAGTTATTTCTTCTCTCTGCACACATTTTGAGGTCTATAATCTAGAAGAGCATGAATCGAGGAGCCTGTTCAGCACTACAGTCTGGTTTTCATTATTTGAACAAGATGTTTTAGTTGACACTACTGTTGCCTTCAGCTACATACAACATAGATCCTGGCATCCTGCCTCTTGTGGTTAAGGGGTTACTCATGATTGTTCCTGTTATTTCTGAAAACTTATTGTCATAATATGAATGCTAATGGAACTGGAGTTACAAAATCACTTGAGTTGCAGAGGTAATCGACTGAGGGATTTTGCTCTTCCTGTTGGTTGCCCCTTTGGTGTGGACTGAAATGAAAAATGCTCTGTTTTTCTCCCTTCCTTCTTGACACCGTCTTCGCTCTTCCTGCTCTTCGTCCCTTCCTAAAGTTCCTCCGTCTGCTTGCTCCTGCTGATCCTCCGTCTGTTTAATCAGATCTTGTGCTTGGACGTGCACTTATCGAGCGGTGGTAGGCCCACCAACACCATCTCTTCCAATTTTTCATGGCCTGGAATGCTTCCTCGGTTGGCTTCCCGCAACAGATTTTGCTTGCCGTAGATTTGTGTCAGTTTGGCGCAGTCGCGTCCAAAGAATCCTCCAGCAGTGCATATTCTAGTCTAGTACCTAGCCAACATCAACATACAGTCCATTCCTAAGGTCACATTGCCGATAAAATTAATGCAATTCAAAAGTTGAGCCATTTCTAGTTCAATGTTCAGTAAAGTATCGAGTTGAGATGAGAAATTCATTCACAAATTATAAATATGAAACTCGGTAAACAAGATGTGAGTAAAGTAAGAAAGAGCGTGTTCATCCTCCAAGAAAGATCACAATCTTAGGCAATGGTGGTGCCAAAAAATAACGAGGATCTCAACCTACCTAGCACGGCAAACACGCAGAGAAGAGAAAATTTCAGTTTCTCAAGTAAGTATTGCTAATTCAATCGCCTCATGAACATGAGAATGCTTAGGATTCGAAACCTGGTCGCGAGGTTGAGCACGTACAGCCAGAGCTAACCATTGCGCCGGCTTATAGTAATTGGTTAGAAGTAGGATCGCGGCCTACTAGAGGCGACCGGAGCCGGTTTTCTCCGTTTTTTCTCTCTGTTTTCGTTTCGTTTTGTTTTGTTTCTTTTTTCTTCTCTGATTTTTCATTTTTTTGGATTTTTCTTTGTTTCCCATTCTGCATTCCTTTATACATCACCAACATTTTTTCAAATACTTGTTCAACATTTGCTATATACATGATCAACATTTTTTCAAATAATTTGTTCAACATTTTTCAAATACTTGTTTTACATTTTTAAAATACTTGTTAAACATTTTTAAAATAATTGTTTACATTTTTTTATACATGATCAACATTTTTTCAAATACTTTGTTCAATATCTTTTCAAATATTTGTTTTGCATTTTTCAAATATTTGTTCAACATTTTCCAAATATTCGTATAACATTTTTAAATAGTTGTTCAACATTTTTTCATATACCCATTCAACATTTTTAGTACTTATTCTACATTTCTCAAATACGTGTTCAACATTTCTAATACTTATTCAATATTTTTAAAAACTTGTTCAACATTTTTCAAATCCTTGTAACATTTTTTATTCCCTATTCAACATTATTTTCACAATGTGTTTTTGGGAGAGTGTTTTTATAATATATGTATTTAGATTATTTTAAAGTATAAACAAAGTAAGAAAGAAAGCAAAAAAGAAAAAAACGTGAAGTTCTTTTGCCTGTTAACCATCGTTTGACAGTTCAAATCTTCCAAATTTTCCTCCATTTCCTGTCTTATACACTACACCTAAGATCTGCGCATTGTCAAAATTAGCCTAAAAACATCCCAAACAAACTGCAACCCCATGGCAGCGGTGGTGCTGGCAGCTGGCTTAAAAATGGTGGCATCGCCGATCCTGAAGAAGCTCCTCACTGATGCTTCGACGTACCTTGGTGTTGACATGGCGAGTGAGCTCCATGAACTGGAGACCACCATAATGCCACAGTTCGAGCTGATGATTGAAGCAGCTGACATGGGAAACCACAGGACTAAGCTGGACAAATGGATCCAAGACCTCAAACAAGCCTTCTTCAAGGCAGAAGACTTGCTGGATGATCATGAGTACAACCTCCTTGAGCGCAAAGCAAAGAGCGGGAAGGATCCCTTGCCACCGCATACCTCTACCAGCAGCACTATTCTGAAGCCTCTGCATGCTGTGTCCAACCGGTTGTCCAATCTGCGCTCCAACAACAGGAAGCTAATTCGCCAGCTGAATGAACTGAAGGCCATTCTGGCGAAAGGCAAGGAGTTACGTGATCTTCTTTGCTTGTCAGCTGGTAAAACTGAAGAAGGCCCTGTTTTAGAAGCAGCCGTTGTTCCTCCAGTCACATCAATTCCACCTCCAAAAGTAATAGGTCGTGACAATATTATAAACCTTCTTACCAAGCCGGTTGGTCTTGAGGCTAATTCAGCTATATGTTTGGGCTTGGCCATCGTTGGAGCAGGAGGCATGGGAAAATCCACCTTGGCACAGTATGTTTACAATGATAAGAGGGTACAAGAACATTTTGATGTCAAAATGTGGGTGTGCATCTCGCGCAAACTTGACGTCAAACGCCATACACGGGAGATTATTGAGTCTGTGGTGGAGGGTGAATGCCCACGTGTTGGTAATCTTGATCCTCTCCAGTGCAAATTAAGGGGCTTACTGCAAAACAAGAAATTCCTGCTTGTGTTGGATGATGTTTGGTTTGAAGAATCTGGCAATGAGATGGAATGGGAGCAACTCCTGCGTCCATTAGTTTCTGAGCAGACTGGAAGCAAAGTTTTGGTGACTTCTCGATCGAGTATACTTCCTGCTTCTCTTTACTGTAACAAGATTGTTCCTTTGGAAAACATGGGAGATGCCGAGTTCTTGGCACTCTTCAAAAACCATGCCTTTTCTGGAGTAGAAATCGGAGAACATAGTTTGCGTCAGAAGCTAGAAGAGATTGCAGAGAAGCTTGCTACCAGATTGGGACGATCTCCATTGGCAGCAAAAACTGTGGGTTTACAGCTGAGCAGGAAAAAGGATACCACTTCATGGAAAGATGCTCTAAAGAAGGACAACTTGAGTGATCCCACGAAAGCTCTGTTGTGGAGTTATGATAAGTTAGATCCACGTCTGCAGAGATGCTTTCTGTACTGCAGCTTATATCCAAAAGGCTATCGGTATGACATGAGGGAGTTGGTTCACCTGTGGATGGCAGAGGGATTTATTGATTCGTGCAACGAGAACAAAAGAGTGGAAGATATTGGAAATGATTGCTTCAGTGAGATGGTCTCAGTTTCATTCTTTCAACCAGAGGGATTTCGTACATACTATGTTATGCATGATCTTATTCATGATTTGGCAGAGTCACTCTCTAAAGAGCACTGCTTCAGATTAGAAGATGACAAGGTGGCAGAAATACCATGCACTATTCGACACTTGTCTGTTCGTGTTGAGAGTATGATACAACATAAGCAAAGCATTTGCAAGCTACATCATTTACGCACTATTATCTGCATTGACCCGGTCAAAGATGATGTAAGTGATGTTTTTACTCAGATATTGCGGAATTCCAAGTTGCGTGTACTATATCTGTCATTCTACAACAGTAGCAAGTTGCCAGAATCAATTGATGAGCAGAAGCATCTTAGGTATTTAAACATCATCAACACGTCAATTTCTGAATTGCCAAGATCATTATGTACTCTTTACCACTTACAGTTCCTTAAGTTAAGTCTCCAAGTTAAGAGTTTGCCCGACAAACTCTGCAATTTAAATAAGCTGTGGTATCTTGAAAGGCACGGCAGTTGGATAAATGATTCATACAACACTACTCCGCCTCAAGTCCCCAACATAGGCAAGCTAACTTTGCTCCAACAACTTTATAACTTTTCTGTGGAAAAGCAGAAGGGATATGAGTTGTGGCAGCTGAGGGACATGAATGAGCTTGGTGGCTGTATAAATGTTACAAATCTTGAAAATGTCACTGCAAAGGATGAAGCTTTAGAGTCGAACCTACACCGGAAAACTCATCTTGAAAGTTTGCAACTAGGCTGGAGTTATATGGATGACATAAATGTAGAGGACAGTTTACACTTGAAGATTCTGGAAGGCCTGATACCACCGCCCCGACTTAAGGGCCTCACAATCAAAGGTTACAGATCGGCGAAATATCCAGGTTGGTTTCTTCAGGATCCATATTTTGAGAATTTGGAAACCTTTGAGCTTGTTAATTGCACTGCATTACAAGGCCTACCAACCAATGCAGAACTCTTTGGGAATTGCTGCCCACTTAGCCTTAGGAATGTGCCAAACCTAAAGACATTGCCGTGTCTTCCAGCAGGTCTTAAAAAGTTGTCAATTGCCAAATGTCCATTGCTTATATTTGTTTCCAGCGATGCACCAGAACAGCATGACCAGTTGGAGAACATCATGAATATAGACCAATTGGCATCAAACCTTCCTTTGATAACGCGTGTGGGTCCAGTATCAAAAACACGCGACATAATAGCATCTGAATTTTCATCTCTGGAGCAGTTGATGGCATTGATGGATGTGGATATGTCAAGTATTGAAAACATTAGAAGTGTTATAGAGAGAGAGGAATTTGTGATAAAGGATAGCATCAATGCATGGATATGTTGCCACAAGGAGAGGATGAGACTCATTTATGGAAGGAGGATCGGGATGCCTCTGGTTCCACCATCAGAACTTACCCAACTTTATCTTTCTTCATGTAGTATTACAGATGGGGCATTAGCTGTTTGCCTTAATGGTCTCACTTCACTGAGAAGTTTGCACTTACATGAGATCATGACTCTGACTAGACTTCCGTCTCAAGAGGTCCTCCAACATTTGACAAACCTATACTACCTGGGTATCACGTCTTGCTGGTGTCTCAGGTCATTAGGGGGTTTACGAGCTGCTACCTCTCTTTCAGATGTCAGATTGTATTCCTGCCCTTCTCTAGACTTAGCACGTGGAGCAGATGAAATGCCATTATCTCTTGAGAACCTCACTATATTCTGTTGTGTGGTTGCAGCTAATTTCTTCAGTAGTGATCTGCCGCACCTGACAGAGCTTAACATGGTTGGCTGCAGAAGCCTTGCATCCTTGTCAATCGGTCATCTGACCTCCCTTGCAGAATTAGAACTAGTAGATCTCCCGGATCTGTGCTTTATTGAAGGACTGTCTTCCCTGCAACTTCATATTGTAACCTTAAAAGATGTCCCAAAGCTTAATGCGAAGTGCATCTCACAGTTTCGGGTGCAGAAATCACTCTTTGTTAGCAGCCCTGTGATACTCAACCACATGCTCTCGGCTAAAGGTTTTATAGTTCCAGAAGTTCTCTTTCTTTCTGATTGCAAGGAGTCATCTGTTTCATTTGAAGAATCTGCAAACTTCTCATCCCTGCGACACCTGTATTTAAAAGAATGTGAAATGGTGTCCTTGCCAGGAAATCTCAAGTGCCTGACAAGTCTGACACAACTTTATATCATCAACTGTCCCAACATATCATCTTTACCTGATCTGCCATCCTCCCTCCAACATATATATGTTCGGGGCTGTGAGCGCTTGAAGGAGAGCTGCCAAGCACCTGATGGAGAAAGCTGGCCAAAGATTGCGAGTATCCGCTGCAAGGAATTCATATGAATTATGATTTCAGATTCACAACAACAAAGAAATGCAAATGTAAGTGGCATACCAACACTCTCACAGAAAACCTTTTGTAAACATTACTTTAAGATATATTGATCATTCATTTCATTGCATCCTTCATTAATTTGGATGCAGGCTCAGACTGCCAGATCGCGGACGTCCTCTGATGTGCTCTCCGGCAGGCTTCTGCTGTCGCCGGCTCCACGTGTCGTGCAACTGCAACCGGAACCATGCCGCCCGGGGCCGCGCGCACCTCCGCTGGCGACCTCACCGGTAGGGCCTCTGGTGCCGTCGGCTCCATTACCGCGCAAGCCGAGGACCACTAGTCAGATGCGCAGCAGGAAGGCGAGATGGGATGCGGCCATCGGAGACCGCCGTGGCGATCTGCTGTAACACAAGAACGGAAAAGCCACCGCCGAGAGGAGGACCCTCAAAGGAGAGCAAGGAGCCGCTGTGGAGCATCCGTTAATGCATTGGTTGGATCGGTTTCATGGGAGTAAATAGCATAAAACTACTACTTTATAAGCAAGGGTTTCAAAAAACTATCGATTTTTAATTTTTCGCTGATAACTACCAAGTCGGGGGTTGGCTGTTTCAAAAAACCCTAATAACTCGTTGCTAGCGATTTAAACCGTTTTATGACAGGTCGGACCCACTCCTAAACAATCCGTTTGTTTGACCGTTAACTTACATGTCTTTTATCCTCTTCCTTCTCCTACTGACCAAGGCCCAAGCTCCACCACCCGCTGCACGCAAACCATGGCCGGCCGCGGGAAGGAGCGCCGCGTGGAGGACCAGCCGCCACCAACTGCTCGCCATGGCCAGGGGGCAGGGACTCGGCCCGCCGCGTCCAGGGGCATGGGCTGCCGCCATCCTTGCGCCATGGCCAGGGCCGCCGCCAGCCGAGCTCCATGGCCACGGGCTCAGGTCGCCATGCCCAGGAAAGGGAGAGAGAGAGATAGGCCGTGCGGCGGGGGAGCTCGCCGGCAGGAGGAGGTCGCGGCCGCCACGCACGCTGGAAGGGAGCTCCGCGGCACCGCGCATCGGACGGGCGACGGGAGGGATCTCCGCAGCGACGCCATGGCTTCTAGCCGGCGCGCTCTTTACGGCGGCTGCTGGCCGGCGGGCACGGCGACGGGGCGCTCCTCTCGATCTTGAGCACGGGAGGGCGCGCACAGAGGAGCAAGGGCCCGATTGCTTTTTTCATAAAACATTCAGGGACCCCATTGCTTTTTAAAAAAATTATAGGGACCCGGTTGCTTTTCTAAAAAACTTACAGAAATACAGACATGTGGGCCCTATATGTAAGGTAACAGTCAAACAAACGGTTCTCTTACGTGCGGGTCCTGACTGTCATAATCGCGATCAATTTTAAAGCACTGAGTGATTAGGGTTTTTTTGAAACAGCCAACCCCTGACTACAACCGATAGTTTTTTGAAACCCTAGCCTGTAAAATAGTAGTTTTATGCTATTTACTCGTTTCATGGACATCTCAAATGCTAGGCCCGTATATATGGACCGATTTGGTGGAGATTTTTATTTTTTTGAAATAATTGACTTCCTTTGATTTAGATTTGGTGGACATCATATGACCTCCACTTTTTTTAAGGCAATCATGGCACCGGCTTGCAAATTTATTTATTTATTTGCGGGTGGCTTGCAATTTTTTTTGTCATGGATTTTCCTATAGATCCAAGACTAGTCGAGAATAATTCAAGCTGGTGATGGAGAATAGTTCTTTCTTTTACAAAAATAGGATCCCGCAGGCTCCTGGTTCCATCGCATCTATGAAACCAGGGATACACAGGTTCATAGTGCTCGGGGTTAATACGAGAGTAGGCACTAGGCAGCCACCGAGAAGCATGATCTGACTTGACTTGAGTACAACCAAGGTCCAAGGTGCACAGGCAAATTTAGACGATAATGTCTAACTCTGAAGTCTGAACAAGATCGACTAAATGGGTGCGGTTCAGTACTTACCAGTTAAGAGTTGGGCAACGGGGATAATGGGCAAAGCGCAGGAGTTGCAGTAGAGCGCCGAGCTGGGGTCGATGCCGGAGCAGCTCCGCCGCGGCCGCATACCAACAACCGGCGCCGAGCTGAGCTCCAGTGTGTGCCGTCTAGCGCTGTGACAGCGACCACGACCTGCAATCCAACAACACAAACCCAAAATCAGGTAGATTGGCGAACTGGAGCAGGCATCAATCCTCGCCCGTCGGCGACTCTGATGAGGAGGGCGACCTGTGCAAGCAACACACGATGCATTCGGAACCTGCAGCCGTGCCGCCACTCGCCGGAGACGGCCGCATCTTGTTCCACGAGAGCAGAGCAGCCCCAGCCGGCAAGCTGGGTGGCTTGCTGGGCGACGGCTATGCATCCGCCACGGCGAGAACGAGCGGATGGACGGCGTACGCGTCCGCGACGGCGAGGGCGACGCCAGTCCAGCACTGGGGAGAGGAAGGGATCATCCCGGAGCGCCCGCCCGCCCGCTGGGTGTTCGGCATAATGCCAACACTCAGTAACGCCTGCCGTGGGCGCTGTCTGCTCCTTGCTACGTGGCCCCGATGAGTGGGTTGAAAACAGATACAAAGAGCAAGCCAACGCGCCGACCTAAACGGACGGCGATCCGCTTTTTATCCGTGAGTCGGCTGGCGGACACCCATATCTGTTTTTGTGTTTGGGTTGGCGCTTGCGTTCAACGCTGGCTCGACCCATTTTTTAAGTTGATAAAAAACATTACTACAAACATTTTAAAAAATAAAAACGTTAATCAAACATTAATGCCGGTCACAAATGCCTCCTCATGCTCGAATGCGAACCGTTGCTCCCCAGCGGGAGAGTCGAATGCGTAGGCGAGGTCGCGGCGCCGCCGACACCGGAGGATCCAAGTGTCAGTCGTGTGGTAACGTCACGTCGGGATAAGGGAGGGGGGACACGGTGCTCCTAGTGCCACTTCGCCTGGTGCACTATGACGCTGATGCCCCGTCGAGGCCCACGGAAAGACGCCGACAAAGGCGGAGGAAGCGGGCGGGAAGGGCCGGTGGGGGCCTTGCCCTTGCCAGAGAAGAAGCCCATGGCGGTGCTAGGGTTTGCCGCCGACGGGGAAGCACAGTGGGTGGCGAGATGGGGATGGGGCGTCTGGAAACGGATGAGGATGGCCCCAACCGCACGCTCGGATCAAAAAAAGGCCGATCGCTGTCGCTGGCACGTGGGCCCGTGGGAGGCGGTCGTTATTAATAAAGACGACCGCGGTAGTTGAGCAGCTGCCAGGTGGGGACGCGGCGGACACTGAGAGGACACGCGGCGCGTTCGCTTCCCGTTTGTGCCGACGCATTTCAGCCGCAAATGGGTCCGCGCAGACACATTTTGAGAATGGGTCGACGCGTTGGGCCAGCACTTTTGTCTGCGGCGATCCAAATGAACGGCAGCAGACGATATGGGTACATACGTTGGAGTTGCTCTCACTCCATCCAAAAATACTTGTCGAAAAAATGGATGCTAAAATAGGAAGTATCACCAAATGTCCGTAAAAGTCCACGACACGACCAAATATTCAGTCCACTTAAACGATTGAATCAAGCAGGGATGAAATTCAAGCTAAATGGATACAGTTTAACAAAGTTTGATATATTTATAATCAAACGGACGAAATTTAACAAGTACAAACCAAACATAAACTAAACTAGGCCAGGTCCGAGTGGTGACCTCCTTCGTCATCTATGGCATGTCCAATCTGCCGGCTGCTGTCGTTGCGCCAGTGGTGGAACGCCGTCCATGCGTCGTGGCATCCCACCCGGCCTATGCGGTGTGCTCACATCGCAGGCGCTGCGCCGCATCTTCCACCACCTTACGCAGTTTGCAACAATTTCCCGCCCGACAACTATGGCACCGGCCGCCCATACTGATCATGCGTGGCGTTCAATGATCAGGTCGTGCATGCAAATCAACTGCATCCGATCCGACCACGTGGTGCGTCAAAGTCTTTTACCACTTTATTATGCATTTGTTCCCTTGATTCACAAATTGTGTTTGTTCAAAAATAAATAAATTCACATTTTAATCGTTGCTGACATTATGTGACCATACCAGTCCATTCATACAAGTGGAGACCACATGCTACCAATTATATGAAACATGAAAACATAAATTTTCCATGTTCACATGAAAACACAAAAAGAAATAAGTTTGCCATGTTCAAGATAAAAAAAAATCAACTACATGAAACATCAAAAAATCAAGCAAAAGAGGTCCCCCCCCCCCCCCCCCCCCCCCCCTGACATTTATAGTAGCCAAGAACTAGATCCGAACATCATCCGAAAAACGGAAAGGACAAGTTGACAAGCAGGATATGAAACATAAATTTGCCGTGTTGATGATTTCATATACGTGGATATTTGATAAGAACACAACAAGTTTGCCCTGTTCATGATAAAAACCACCTATATTTGACATAAAAGTTGCCATGTTCAAGATTTCATATACATGGATATATATAAAAAAACAAAGAGAAAATTGACATGACATGAAATGGGAAAAATCCACCTATATGTAAGACAACCAGGTTCATATGAAACATGGCAAATTTTGCAACTGTTACATGTCAATTTAGAAAATTTGCAATTAAGGACTTTGTGTTCTATAAAACATGTAAAATTGTCGGAAATTTTCTAATCATCGCATGGAATGTAATTTTTTAAAGAAGTCTGCACTTATAACATGGCAAATTACAAAAACCATTTTTGATCTCCTGAATCATTGCAACTTTTAGAAGAAGAAAATTGTAATAGACACATGGCAAATATCGGAACTTTATTCTCCAAAAAACATGGTAAATTGTTGGAAATATTATTGTATTCGTCACATAATTTTTTTTTAAAGAGTTTGAAATGATCACATGGAAAATTTACAAAAATTTATTGTCTAAATCATTGCAACTTTTCGGAAAAAACTGAAATAGTCACATGATAGTTATAGGCATTTTATTGTCAAAGATATCTCTACCGAGCATTTGACAAAGAGAAAAGAGTACCATAGAAGTCCCTAGGAAAAAATTTAGAATCCAGGAAATAAGAAACGAGGTATCAGACAGACAGACCTCCTGTCAGTTGCTCAATTCAAATTAAGAAAAAGAAACGAGATATGCAACCCAGAAACAGGTAGTCTCTATGAAGTACTCCCTCCGTAAACAAATATAAGAGCTTTTAGATCACTAAAAGTGATCTAAACGCTCTTATATTTGTTTACAGAGGGGGTATTTCCTATATAATTAAGAGGAACAAAATAAAACCAATTGAAACAAAGAATCGACAACAATCTTCGTCCCTCATCATTTGCTCCATTTTCTTACTCGGTTCAATAAAATGAGAGAAATTAAATACCATCACTTCATGGAGGAGCAATCAAAATCGGAGGACAAAAGAACTCTCGTTTGTAGAAAAGAGTCGGTACAATGCATACTAGCATTTGGGCCAATGCACTTTGTTTTTAAAATTATGCGGGTAGAATTGGATTCAACTCTCTTGGTAACGTTGCTCGTGGAAACAAGACAATTCTGGACAAACGCATGTCAAACTAAAGAGGGTGTCACGAAGAATGCCCATAGAAAGTGGGAAATGTTTGTGTGGCAGGTTTTTCTTCAGCTAGGCATTGCTTCATGGAAACCATTGCGCAGTAGTGGTGTCATGAATAGATACACCAGATGTTTCGATATTTACTGATCCCTTGTAACTGGCGCTGTATAGGAGTACTCAATTTAGGGAGTCCCCAGATCTGACATTCTGATATTCGCTCAATATCCAGGTCCTAAATTAGTAGGGTGGCTCGAAGAGCTTGTCCATTGGTGCGAGCCCAGCATCTTTGCCGCGTCCACTATTCTGCTAAGAGCTTGGGCAGAGCTGCATCTTATTCCTGTGCAATTAAAGATCCTTCCGTTAATCTCTTTACAAAGCATCCAGATGACTAGGAGTCTGGTGACCTTCCAAGTTTTTCGATTGGAAGGCGGCGACACACCTTCAATTGTCATTGGGGTCATATTATTCTTGCTCGTAGCTTTTAGAAACGAAACGAAGGCACACGGAAAGTGCTAAAGGCCAGTGCTGGTGCTGGATAATAAAATGGGAGAAGCAGGTAACCTTACCTAACCCACCATTTCACTGAACTTTCTTTGATTTTGACGTGCTAAACTAACAGCAGGCCTATCACAATGAGAGGGTAGTTCTCTGAGGCTACATGGTAATGTAAGCGAAAGGGATTCTAACACACACAGGGTTTGTTTGTTCTATTCACTGAGTGTTATCCCACGTACCACTAAGTCAGTAACTGCCGAGAGATATCTGTCAGTTGTATGTATATTTTGGCGGTACAGCCTAGGCTACTTGCACATAATTCATAGATTAATTAGGCCACTTGCACATGTTTTATTGATTAATGAGCTATCAGGAGTGGTTAAAGTTTAGCTTTTCAGCAAGTCCAACTCAGCGGAACTTAATTATACAGGATTAGATCTGGGGTTATCTTCCTGACCTGCTACTTTTGGAGACTTCTGCTTCTCATTTGCAATAGCATCTCCGCGAACCTTGCATACGCCCTCCTTCATTTGCAGCAGCATCTCCGGCAACCTTGCATCCGCCTTCCTCGCTGCGCTGTGCCACTCCAATAACTCCGCTTCTCAGGTCGATCTTCCGTGTAAGCTTCAAGACCATTTCCATTTCCCTCGATGTTTTCACATGCTTTTTTTCTTGGAAAGGGAAGACTTTTATTAATTCTTTGCAGAAATATCTGGGTGATGTTTTCACTTGTTAGTTTTGCATCTAGAAATATTATTGTCCACACAAAAGATGGAAAAAAAAATCTTATAATGAGCTATCAAGAGTGTTACAGTTTAGTTTTTCAGAGAGTCCAACTTAGCTGAACTTAATTATACAGGATCTGACCTGGGGTTATCTTGCTAACCTGCTCATTGAAGACTTCTGTATCTCATTTGCAATAGCACAACACTAGCTCGAACCTGCATCTCTGGCAACTTTGCATCTGCCTTCCTCGACACGCTCCATCATCCGTGTAAGCTTCTAGATCATAGCTCTGACGTATTCACTATATAGTTTTTTGCTCTATTTTCCTCTAGATATACTTCTGTCAGCACAAAAGAAGAATGAAAAGAAATCTGTCTTTTTGGCTCTGCTCCATTTCTCCCTTTCAGTGGTTTGCTAATTTACCTCGTTGTTCCAATTTCTGCAGGTTTTTCACCCACTGCAGCCTTCACCACCTGTTTGGCCCTCCAGAAGCACTTCTACTGCCCGATTTCATTTCCTCAGATTTCATCCAGAAGCACTTCACCACCTGTTTGGCCCTCCATTATACCCAAAAAAAAACAAAAACAGTCCACTTCTTTGTAAGCACTTCCAAAGTTTCCTCCATTCCGTGTCTTATACACTACACCTAAGATCTATACATTGTCAAAATCAGCCCAAAAACATCCGAAACAAACTGCAACTCCATGGGGGCGGCGGTGTTGGCTGTATTACAAATGGTGGCATCACCGATCCTGAAGAAACTCCTCGCTGATGCTTCGACGTACCTTGGGGTTGACATGGCGAGTGAGCTCCATGACCTTGAGACCACCATCATGCCACAGTTCGAGCTGATGATTGATGCGGCTAACAAGAACAATCACAGGGCTAAGCTGGACAAATGGATCCAAGAGCTCAAACAAGCCTTCTTCAGCGCAGAAGATTTGCTGGATGATTATGAGTACAACCGCCTTGAGCGCAAAGCAAAGAGCGGGAAGAATCCCTTTCCACGGCATGCCTCTACTATCAACACTTTTGTGAAGCCTCTGCATTCTGTGTCCAATCGGTTTTCCAATCTGTCCTCCAACAACAGGAAGCTAATTCACCAGCTGAATAAACTGAAGGCCATTATGGCAAAAGGCAAGGAGTTCCGTGATCTTGTTTTCTTACCAGCTGGCAACACTGCAGAGGGCCCTGTTGTACAAGCAGCCGCTGTTCCTCAGGTCACATCAATTCCACCTCCGAAAGTAGTAGGTCGTGACAAGGACCGCGACAATATTATAAACCTTCTTACCAAGCCGGTTGGTGTTGAGGCTAATTCAGCTATATGTTCGGGTTTGGCCATCGTTGGAGCAGGAGGCATGGGAAAATCCACCTTGGCACAGTATGTTTACAATGACAAGAGGGTCCAAGAACATTTTGATGTCAAGATGTGGGTGTGCATCTCACACAAACTTGATGTCGAACGTCATACACGGGAGATTATTGAGTCTGTGGTGGAGGGTGAATGCCCACGTGTTGGTAATCTTGATCCTCTCCAGTGCAAATTAAGGGGCTTACTGCAAAACAAGAAATTCCTGCTTGTATTGGATGATGTTTGGTTTGAAGAATCTGGAACTGAGATGGAATGGGAGCAACTCCTGCGTCCATTAGTTTCTGAACAGACTGAAAGCAAAGTTTTGGTGACTTCTCGATCGAGTATACTTCCTGCTTCTCTTTACTGTAACAAGATTGTTCCTTTGGAAAACATGGGAGATGCCGAGTTCTTGGCACTCTTCCAAAACCATGCCTTTTCTGGAGCAGAAATCGGAGAACATGGTTTGCGTCAGAAGCTAGAAGAGATTGCAGAGAAGCTTGCTAACAGATTGGGACGATCTCCTTTGGCAGCAAAAACTGTGGGTTTACAGCTGAGCAGAAAAAAGGATATCACTTCATGGAAAGATGCTCTAAAGAAGGACAACTTCACTGATCCCACGAAAGCTCTGTCGTGGAGTTATGATAAGTTAGATCCACGTCTGCAGAGATGTTTTCTATATTGCAGCTTATATCCAAAAGGCTATCGATATGACATGAGGGAGTTGGTTCACCTGTGGATGGCAGAGGGATTTATTGATTCGTGCAACGAGAACAGAAGAGTGGAAGATATTGGAAATGATTGCTTCAATGAGATGGTCTCAGTTTCATTCTTTCAACCAGTTGACCATAGATCTCGTACATACTATGTTATGCATGATCTTATTCATGATTTGGCAGAGTCACTCTCTAAAGAGCACTGCTTCAGATTAGAAGATGATAAGGTGGCGGAAATACCATGCAGTGTTCGACATTTATCTGTTCATGTTGACAGTATGATACATCATAAGCAAAGCATTTGCAAGCTACATCATTTACGTACGATTATCTGCATTGACCCAGTTAAAGATGATGTAAGTGATGTTTTTAATCAGATATTGCGGAATTCCAAGTTGCGTGTACTATATCTGTCATTCTACAACAGTAGCAAGTTGCCAGAATCAATTGAGGAGCTGAAGCATCTTAGGTATTTAAACATCACCGACACCTCAATTTCTGAATTGCCAAGATCATTATCTACTCTTTACCACTTGCAGTGCCTTAAGTTCAGTCACAGAGTTGAGAGTTTGCCTGACAAACTATGCAATTTAAGTAAGCTGTGGTATCTTGAAGGCCACATGATTCATCTAGTACATGATCCGTACAGGTTTGGTCCGCCACAAATCCCAAACATAGGCAACCTAACTTTGCTCCAACAACTAAGTAATTTTTCTGTGCAAAAGCAGAAGGGATATGAGTTGTGGCAGCTGAGGGATATGAACGACCTTGGTGGCTTTTTAAATGTTACGAATCTTGAAAATGTCACTGCAAAGGATGAAGCTTTAGAGTCGAACCTACACCGGAAAACTCATCTTGAAAGCTTGCACCTTGGCTGGAGTTATATGGATGACATAAATGTAGAGGACAGTTTACACTTGGAGATTCTGGAAGGCCTGATGCCACCGCCCCAACTTAGGGGCCTCACAATCAAAGGTTACAGATCAGTGAAATATCCAGGTTGGTTTCTTCAAGATTCATATTTCGAGAATCTGGAAACCTTTGAGCTTGTTAATTGCACCAAGTTAGAAGGCCTACCAACCAATGCAGAACTCTTCGGGAATTGCTGCTCACTTGGCCTCAAGGATGTGCCAAACCTAAAGACATTGCCTTGTCTTCCAGCAGGTCTTAAAAAGTTAGTAATTGCCAAGTGTCCACTGCTTATATTTGTTTCCAGCGATGAACCAGAACAGCATGATCAGTGGGAGAACATCATGAATATAGACCAATTGGTATCAAACCTTCCTTTGATCATTAGTGGGCATCTGGTATCAGACACACGGGACATAATATCATCGGAATATTCATCTCTGAAGCAGTTGACGGCATCGATGGATGCGGATATGTCACATGTTGAAAACATTAGAAGTGCTATAGAAAGAGAGGAATTTGTGATAGAGGATAGCATCAATGCATGGGTAAGCTGCCACAAGGAGAGGAAAAGACTCATTTATGGAAGGAGCATCGGGCTGCCTCTGGTTCCACCATCAGGACTTACCGAACTTCAACTTTCTTCATGTAGTATTACAGATGGGGCATTAGTTGTTTGCCTTAATGGTCTCACTTCACTGAGAACTTTGTGCTTAACTGAGATCATGACTTTGACTACACTTCCGTCTCAAGAGGTCCTCCAACATTTGACACAGCTTGACGAGATGTTCATCAATTCTTGCTGGTGTCTCAGGTCATTAGGGGGCCTACGAGCTGCTACCTCCCTTTCAGATGTCAGATTGTATTCCTGTCCTTCTCTAGACTTGGCACGTGGAGCAGATGAAATGCCATTATCTCTTACGAGGCTCATTATATCCTGGTGCGTCGTTGGAGCTAATTTCTTCAGTAGTGGTCTGCCGCACCTGAGAAATCTTGAAATGGCCGGCTGCAGAATACTTGCATCCTTGTCGATCGGCGATCTGACCTCCCTTGCATCATTAACACTAAAAGATCTCCCGGGTCTGTGCTTTATTGAAGGACTGTCTTCCCTGCAACTTCAGAGGTTAGAGTTAAAAGATGTCCCGAAGCTCAACGCGAAGTGCATCTCACAGTTTCGGGTGCAGGAATCACTCATTGTTAGCAGCCCTGTGATACTCAACCACATGCTCTCGGCTAGAGGTTTTATAGTTCCAGAATTTTTCTGTCTTACTGATTGCAAGGAGCCATCGGTTTCATTCAAAGAATCTGCAAATTTCTCATCCCTGCGGCACCTGACATTATTTGAATGTGAAATGAGGTCCCTGCCAAGAAATCTGAAGTGTCTGTCCAGTCTGACAAAGCTTGCTATCTACAGGTGCCCCAACATATCATCTTTACCTGATCTGCCATCCTCCCTTCAATATATAACTGTTTTGTATTGTGAGCTCTTGAAAGAGAGCTGCCAAGCACCTGATGGAGAAAGCTGGCCAAAGATAGCGAATATCCGCTGGAAGGAATTCAACTGAATTGTGATTGCAGATTCACAGCTATAAATAAATGGGAAGGTAGATGTGCCACCAGCGCTCTCAAAAGAAACCTTTTGTAAGCATTACTTCATGATGTTTTGATCATACATTTAATTGTATCCTTCATTTATTTAATATGGATGCAGGCGGGGGAGTAATGAAGCTTCGGCTTCCAACAGTCTCATTGTCTCAAGATCCAGTGACCTCGTCTCCACTGCTTGTCAGGAGTTGAGTGTTGGATGTCTCAAGCTCGCTTACACTTCAACCCTTTCTGCACTGTGGCTGGTGCTGAACCCTTGGCTCCTTTTGCTCTTCCACTCTTGACGGCTACACTGCTGTGCTGAGACAGTGTGTCTAAATTTGAATCGTGTTCTATATAGTTGTGTTTTTTATCCTGTCTTGGAGTGTTACTTTTGATTTTGCTTTGTGCTGGACTGCTGGTCATAAATACGTACTCCCTCCGATCGGTACTGCGACACTTATTCTCAATCGGAGGGAGTATTATTTCTTGTGTGCTGTCATGTACTTCGATATCTCATGACGTCTGGATGGCTCAGCTCCACAATTCTGTACAGTATTGTAGCTGAACTTCTGCGGTTTATGTTTGGAGTTTGCTGAAGGTCTGATGCGAAGCAAATCTGAATGCACTACAATCAAGCAAATTTGAGGTCTTAACTTCTCATCAAGTTATAGCAGTCACCATGTGAATCATTCGATTTTGTGGTCTTTCTGGAGACACGGAGAAGCAACTACAATCAGTTCGACCTGAATCACTTGAGTGTAGGCCATGAATTTGTGTGCCATTATTTCCCTCTAGAGGTCTCTCGGGTTGCAAGATGTCTGAACAAGATCGGCTAGATGGGTGCAGTTCAGTACCAGTTAGAGTTGGGGAACGGGAATAATGGGGAAAGCCCAGGAGTGGGCGGTAGAGCACCAGGCTGCGTGTCGACGCCGGAGCAGCTCCGCCGCGGCCGCGTACCCCGAGCTCCGGCGTGCGCCGTCTAGCGGCACGGCTGCGTCCGCGACCTGCAATCCAACAACGCGAGACTAAAATCAGGTCACTGGAGCAGGCATCAATCCTCGCTCGTCGGCGACTCTGATGAGGAGGGCGACATGTGCAAGGAACACACGATGCATTCTGCCAGCAATGCCGCGTCGGCCCCCAAGCGGAGCAGGAGGAGGGGGAAGGAGACGGAGCCCCCGCACGGCCATGGCCTCGACTTCCGCCACCATCTGCCTCTCCCGCTACCTCCATCGGCTCCGCCAAGCTTCCCGGAGCACGGCACGACCGGCAGCCGCGCCGCCACTCGCCGGAGACGGCCCCATCTTCTTCCACGAGAGCGGATACACGTCCGCGACGGCGAGGACGACACCAGTCCGGCGCTGAGGGGCGGAAGGAGTCATCCCGGAGCGCCCGCCCGCCCGCCCGCTAGGTGTTCGGCACAATGCCAACACTCCAATAACGGGCACGGGAATGGGAGGTTGCACAAGGATGTTTATGAAGGGATTAGGTATGGGAAGTAGATTTTTACTCTCATTCCTTTGTTTGATGTATGATGGGAATTGGCGTGAGATAAAACTCTGCTCACGAATTAACAAAGTACCCCTGGGATGAAATCGGTGGGACCCTTCCCACTTAAACTCCCACTCCCTCTAATCAAACAGTGGACTTTTAATCTCCTCGCCTCTCAACTCCCATTCCCCATCTCTAATTCCCCCGAACCAAACACACCGACTGGCCAAACGGGCAGGCCCGGCCCGGCCCGGCACGGCACGGCCCATCCTAATCGTGCCTGGCACGGCCCGACCCGCCGAGGCACGATTATTATACGGGCCGTGCCATGCCAGCCCGCATGCTGCAGCCTGCAGCCGCCCATATGCTAATCGGGCCGGCCCACAGGCATGCTAGGCCCGCTAATCTGCCACCTATTTTGCGCACTGAGTATTTTTTAGCCTATCCATATTAGGATACATAAAAAAATAAAAAAGATAATCGAGCCATGCCGTGCCGGCCCGCATGCTCGGCCTTCAGGCCCAGGCACGGCCCCTGGCGTGCCGCGTGCCGGGCCTGGCCCGTTTAGCACGTGTCGTGCTATGCCGGCTGTGCTACCGGGCCGGCCCAGCTATCCCGGCCCATTTGGCCACCTATAATAACGCCTGTGGGCGTGCGCCGGCTCCTCCTTGCCATGCGGCCATGAGTGGGTTCGACTCCTCAACGACACTTAGGCCAATTCCACCGCGCGATCCCATCCTGTCCGCGCGCGTCCATTGGAGGTAAAACGGATGAACCAGACGGCTCAGCGCGTGGGAGCAAACGGATTTTTGTCTATTTTCTGTCCGCTTTCGACCCATCCCCAACCCAAGTTTGCGCCGATTTTGAGGTGAAACGGACAGCATGCGGGCGGGTGGGACGCGCGCGCTTGTCCTCCCCTGCCCCGCCTGTCGGTGGCACAAAGCAACCCCCCCCCGCGCCCCATTTGACGCCATTTCCCCCAAACCCTCCCACGCCCCTCCCGCCGCCCCTCCCTCCCCTGTCCATGGCCGATGCCTAGCTGAATTCCGACGGCCTGGCCGTCGACCCGCCCGGAAAGGTGAAGAAGAAGGCGGCCAAGGCGCCAAGGAAGACGCGGTCGGAGTGCACGCCGGAGGAGATCGCCAAGTTGGACGCGGAATCGGCGAAGAGGAGGAACCGGAGGGCGGTCGTCAAGGGCAATGCCGCCGCGGCCAAGTTCGCCACCGAGCACGATGCGATGGAGGCCGCGCGGCACAAGGCCGAGGTCGACGAGAAGGAGGACATCGTCAACAAAGCGCATGCCCTCCTCATGCTTGGCATTTGCCGTCCGGTCGATTTCCCTGCAGCGGCCGTCGGCCCGGCGAGCAAAGGCTCGTTGGTCGCTCGACCTCCGCACTGCCAGTCACCGACGTCGCGGACCACGCCTATGTCGCCCGGCTTTCCCCCGCCAAGGCAGGACGGCCAGACCCGTTTCTCGAGGTCGCCGGACGTTGGTGTGATCGCGCCGTCCACCCCGCGCCCCTCGGCCGTCATCGATCTCAACGTCACGCCTGGGTCCAGCAGCGGTGGCCGGCCGTCCGTCGAGATGCAAAGAAAGCAAGCATGGCCACCGTTTACCGGCACCATGCCGTCCCCCGCGTCTTGTTCGACGAAATGCCAACACCAATGCCACCGGTCGACGACCCCTTCTACAACCAGTTCATGGAGGATGTGATCTACAAGGGTGGGCAGGGCCATGCCTACGACCCCGACGAGACCCAAAGTCAGGATGGCCGCGCCTAGTACGTTTCCGATGAAGAGGCCGACGACGGTGCTGACTACGACCATGGTGACTCGTGGCATGAAGACGATGACATCTATTGCGAAGGTGATGGTGATGCAGAAGAAGGCAATGACATTGATATTGGTGGCGAGCCATTGTTCATCGACGAGCTCACCCAAAGAGCGGAAGCACAAAAGAGGAGGAAGAGCATTCGCACGGGTTCATATACACAAGAGGAGGACAAGTTGATTTGCCAATGTTGGATGAAGATTAGCCAAGATCCGAGGACCGGCGCGCAACAAAAGGGCCTTGTTTTTTGGATGAGAGTCCACAAAATATTCCATGAAAGGACGATGTTTGAGCCCTACCAAATTACAAGCAACCGTGGCATCACCTCGATTCAAAAGAGGTGGTTGTTCATCCAACAAGAGTGCAACAAGTATTGCGCCATATTTGAGAGCGTTGAAGCACGGCCCGTGAGTGATCTCGGCGTTGGGGACATGGTATGCTCTCCTCATCCTAGTCCTTTCCTTACTACGGCCATGAGACTTCGGCCTTGTATATGTTTGCATGTTCAATTGTTGTTGATCATGTGGTGTAGGCATTTCAATCTTTGGAAGCATTCAAGGCCCGGCAAAATGACAAGTCATTCACTCTTACGCATTGTTGGACGATCATCAATAATTGCCCTAAGTTCAAGGATCAATACCGTGAACTTCAAAGGAAGAGAGGCAAGAAGACGGCCAAGTTTGCCGGAGGTGGATATGGCGAGGCGTTGAAGAGGCCGAGGGGCAAGACAAACTCCAAGGTGGACGACATACGTGATGCCTCATCCATGGCCTTGCATGAGACTTTGCATGGCATGATGTCTCAAAGGGATGTGAGGGACGACAAGAAGCAGCAAAGCAAGGACGAGCAAATGAAGTAATACCTAGAGCTTCAAAGGAAGAAGCTTGAGATGGAGGAGGCGGCCAAGAGGAGGGAGATCGACATGGAGGAGGCGTCCTGGCAAAGGCAGCTCGACATCGAGGCCGCCAATGTCTCGGCCAGGCATATGCAGCTCGACATCGAGGCCACCAATGCCGCAACCAAAGCAAAGGAGGTGGCCCTTGCGATCATGAGCGTAGACTTGACCAAGATGAGCGAGAAGACAAGGAGCTGGTTCGAGGCCAGGCAGAAGGAGATGTTTGACGCCGACGACGTGAACTAGGTCGCCCGATCGGTCGTGACCGTTTGAGGCCGGCATGGGTGTCGCCCGCCCGCTGGGCCGCTGGCTGTGTGCCAGCGAGAAACACATTCATTTTGGAGGCTGGCTGTGTTGCCGGCGAACAAAACTATTCATTTTGGAGGCTGGTTGTGTTTCCGGCAGCTGGCTTTGTTGCCGGCGAGGACGTGTAGGCCGCTGGCTCTGTTGCCGGCGTGAAATAGGGCCGCTGGCCTAAACTAGGGCTTGGTATTTGAAACGTTATTCTCTTTTTAAAATGGAGGCGGACAAGATGGGGCCAAAGGATGTGGCGCCGCGCTGGGCGCACGGCCACCGCATCTCAGGACACGCTCGGACACGACCCCATCCCCTACCCAAACGAACAGAATCCGGGCAAAGCGGACATCCATTTGGGGTCGCACGGTGGAGTTGGCCTTAGTGCTAAAGACATCTTCAATCATCAAACAGGTATCACTAAATGTCTGCAAAAGTCCATGAACACAACTAGAGTCGCCAAATATGCAGTCCATTTTAAACCATTGAATACAAGCATGGATGAAATTCAAGCTAAATGGTCAATTTAACAAAGTTTGATATATTTACAATTAAACGGACAAAATTTAACTAGTTCGAATTAAACTTAAACTAAACTAGGCAAGGTACTGAGCGGTGACCTGGTAGGCATGGCCTCTGAGGCCATCAGCACCTCCGTCGTCATCTGCGGCATCGTCCCATCTGTTGTTCGCCGTCATCATTGTCATCATCGTTGCACCAGTGGCAGAGCGCCCGCTAGGCATCGTGGCATCCCTGCCCCGGCCTTTGCAGTGTGTTCGCGGCACAGACGCTCTGCCGCATCCTCCATCACCTTGCGTCGCTTGTCTTTGACGATGACAGTGGCTCAGATGAAGAGGGCATGCTCGGACTCCATCAACCCCACTTGGAGGAGATGTGTGTTGAGTCGGTGTCAGCCGGCTCATTAGTGGTCTTGGACCGGTCGATGGCCCAGCCTCCGTGAGCACCTAGGTCGGCGCCAGCTGGGTCTTGGCCTTGGCGAACGCCGCCTTGCACCGCGCGTTGCGCAGCACCTCGGCCTCAGTTTTGCACTTGTAAAAGCACTCAGAGTCACATTTTATGTGTCTAAAATAAATATTTAGCTTTGGTTGTAGCAAATCAATTGTCTTACACCCTCAAATAAACAATAGGTGAGATCTCTATCGAGCATTTGAAACGGAGAAAAATACAAACAAGGATGAATCCATAAGTAGATGCTGTAATAGATAGAGTAATGCGGAAGTCCTGAGGAAAAAAACGAGGTGTGCGACAGACCTCCTGTCGGTTGCTCAAGACAAATTAAGAAAAAGATGCGCAACCCAAAAACATGTAGTATGAAGCACTTCCTATATAATTAGTAAGAGGAATGAAATGAAACCAATTGAAACAAATAATTCACAACTATTTTCGTTTGCTCCATTTTCTTAAGTGTAACCTTGCTACGGTTCAATAAAATGGGAGCAACTAAACACCATCACTTCATGGAGGAGCAACTAAAATCAGAGGACAAAAGAACTCACGTTCGTAAAAGAGAGCTGGTACGGGTGCATACTAGCATCTGGGCCAACGCGCTTTATTTGTTCTGCGGGTAGAATTGGATCCAGCTCTCTTGGCGATGTTGATCGTGGAAACCAAGACAATTCTGGACAAACACTTTTTTTTTTCGAAAAGGGGATCTTCCCGGTCTCTGCATCAGAACGATGCATACGGCCATCTTATTAACAAAGGTGTCAATAAGGTTTCAAAGTCTCCAACCAAACAACAAGCAAAAGATAAATGCAGCTCATCCAGAGCGACCGACGGCTAGATACACAAACTAGCCCGAAAAAGATGCCACAACCGGCTGGCTAAAAATAGATAGGGAAACTAATTGCCTATCCTATTACATGACCGCCATCCAAACCGGTTGAAGATATCCCGAGCTACCATCTCCCAGCGGATAGATCCAGTAACCAAATGCTCCCTGGCCTCCATTGGGGTGAGTAGCGACCACGAACGGATCAGTGCCGTGGCTCGGAAAATAACCTGCAAAAAATGAATCCGTAATGTTCTGTTAAAAACCAAATCATTTCTGCAATTCCAGATAGTCCATAACAAAGCGCAAACTCCAACCCGAATATGTCTTGCTAATTCAGGCTTAACCCCATTAAGCCATGTCCCAAATAAAGCATTGATCGAAGTCGGTGGAGTAATATTAAAAGCAATATGGACCGTCCGCTAAAGGACTTTGGCCAACAGGCAATCAAAGAATAAATGTTTAATCGTCTCATCCCGATCACAGAAACTACACCTAGTAGGTCCTGTCCAATTGCGTTTAATCAAGTTGTCCTTTGTTAAAATAACTTGTTTATGGACAAACCACATAAACACTTTAATTTTTAAAGGAACTTTGACAGCCCAAACATACTTGGAAGTTGGAATAGCTTGCGAATTAATAACATCAATATACATTGATTTAACTGTAAATACTCCAGAGCTAGTCAACTTCCAGCGCAATATATCGGGATGGTGAGAAAGTTGAATCTCCATCAGTCTCCTAACTAGATGGAGCCATTGTTTCCATCGATTGCCCGCTAGCGACCGTCGAAACTGAACATTAAGGGGGGCAGATTGGAATACCGTTGCCACGAACACGTCACGTCGTTGCAATCCGATATAAAGACGGATATTGAATGGCTAAAGGTGATTCACCAAGCCAAGTATCCTCCCAGAAACGTGTACTTGTACCGTTTCCAATAACAAATCTCATCCTATTAAACAAAGATTGTTTGACTTTCATTAGTCCTTTCCAGAAAGGCGAATCAGTCGGCCTGACTGCGACCTGGGATAATGTTTTAGTTTGGAGGTACTTGTTGCGAAGGATCTGCGCCCACATGGCCTCAGTCCCGGAAGACAGCTTCCACAACCACTTACTAAGAAGGCATCTGTTCTTAACTTCAAGATTTTCAATACCGAGACCCCCTTGGTCTTTCGGTCTACAGATGATGTCCCATTTAGCAAGCCGGTATTTTCTTTTAAGTTCATCACCCTGCCAAAAGAAACGCGACCGATAGAAGTCCAGTCGTTTCCTAACACCAACTGGGACCTCAAAGAAAGATAAGAGAAACATAGGCATACTCGTGAGCACCGAATTAATCAATATCAAACGGCCTCCGTATGACATGAGCTTACCCTTCCAACAACTCAGTTTTTTCTCAAATCGATCCTCGATGCATTTCCATTCTCCGTTCGTTAGCCGACGATGGTGGATCGGGATACCAAGGTAAGAGAAAGGTAAACTCCCCAACTCGCACCCAAACAATTGCCTATAAGACTCCTGGTCGTCTTTGGCTCTACCAAAGCAGAACAACTCGCTCTTATGAAAGTTAATCTTTAACCCGGTCAATTGTTCAAACAGGCATAACACTAGCTTCATATTTCTCGCCTTGGCCAAATCATGCTCCATAAAGATGATCGTATCATCGGCGTACTGAAGGATGGAAACCCCTCCCTCAACAAGATGAGGTACCAACCCACCAACTTGACCATTCTCCTTCGCCCTTCCTATCAAAATTGCTAACATATCCACCACAATGTTAAACAGGATAGGGGACATCGGATCTCCTTGTCTTAGGCCTTTATGTGCCTGGAAATAATGACCTATGTCGTCATTCACTTTAATTCCCACACTCCCTTTTTGCGTAAATGAGTCAACCTGTCGGCGCCAGGCTTCATCAAAACCTTTCATACGCAGTGCCTGTTGGAGGAATGACCACTTAACCTTATCGTACGCTTTTTCGAAATCCACCTTAAAAATTACTCCATCTAATTTCTTGGAATGGATTTCATGGAGCGTTTCATGAAGAACAACCACCCCTTCAAGGATGTTCCTGTCCGGCATGAAAGCAGTTTGGGATTGCTGCACCACAGACTGCGCAATCTGTGTGAGCCTATTAGTCCCGACCTTGGTGAAGATTTTGAAACTAACATTGAGGAGGCAGATCGGTCGGAACTGCTCAATCCTCACAGCATCCGTTTTCTTCGGAAGCAATGTGATAGTTCCAAAATTCAAGTGAAATAGTTGAAGCTGACCGGAGAATAAATCATGAAACATCGGTAGTAAATCCCCCTTAATGATGTGCCAGCACTTTTTATAGAACTCAGCCGGGAACCCATCCGGACCGGGAGCCTTATTGTTCTTCATTTGTGCAATAGCATCGAACACCTCCTTTTCTGAGAACGGGGCAACCAGGATATCATTATCAGCAACAGACAATTGAGGCACGTCCTCGATCCTGGACTCATCGAGGGACACACAATTGTCCTCCGGCGGTCCAAATAATTGTCTATAGTATTCGGTAATATAGGTTTTGAGATTATCCTGACCTAAAATAGTGCCCTCATCCTGCTCGAGCTGAAAGATCCTCTTCTTTCTGTGCTTACCATTAGCAATGAGGTGGAAGAATTGAGTATTCGCGTCTCCGTGGACTACTTTGCGGACCTTGGCACGCAAAGCCCACTTCAATTCTTCTTCGCGGAGAAGTTCTTTCAGCCTCTTCTCCGCCTCATGTTTAACCTGGAGCTCGGCGGACAACAACATCGCGGATTCGGCTTTTACGTCCAAAGCCTGTATAAGAGAGAGGAGCCTATCCTTCTCAGTCTTATACACCCCACTGAGGTGCTTAGCCCAACCCCGTAAGAAACTTCTCAAATGCCTAATCTTATTCTGCCAGCGCTCGACCGCCGTCCTTCCTCCGACACCCTTGGCCCACTCCCTGGCTATGATGTCTAAGAACCCCTCGCGTTCGAACCAGGCCATCTCAAATGAGAAGGTGTTTTTGTTTCCCATATGATTCGGCTCCCCTGAGTCAACGAACAATGGTGTGTGATCGGAGATTCCCCGCGTGAGAGCTTGCACCGTAACAAGAGGGAACTTCTGTTCCCATTCCACGCTGGCGAGAACCCGATCAAGCTTTTCATATGTCGGGTTTGGCAGAGCATTAGCCCAGGTAAATTTTCTACCAGAAAGCTCTATCTCCCTTAGATCTAAGATTTCAATAATGGTATTGAACATAAATGACCACCTGCCGTCAAAGTTATCATTATTTTTCTCCTCTCTCCTCCTAATGATATTGAAATCACCCCCGACCAAAATCGGAAGCTGTTCGGACCCACATATCCGAACAAGATCCGCTAGAAACTCCGGTTTAAGCTCGGGTTGTGCGGCACCATAGACCGCTACCAAAGCCCAGTTGAACCCATCAACTTTAGACCTAACTCAAAACTTCACCGCGAAGTCACCCATTACTACACTCCGGACTTCAAGGGATTCACATCTCACACCCAGTAAGATACCTCCCGATCTACCTCGTGGCGGGAGACAATGCCAATCGAAATCAATACCTCCCACAAGAGAGGAGAGAAACTGCGGCGCAAAGTTGTCTCTACCGGTTTCCGATAAAGCAATGAAATCTAACCGATGTTCCAGAGAAGCTTCAGCAAGAAACCTTCTTTTAGCCAAGTCCTTCAGACCTCTGCTATTCCGAAAGATTCCTTTCATAGTTCATCATGGAATTTTTTAGCAGTTCGAAACCTAGCACTCCTACGAACTGCAGAATCGGGATAAATCTTTCGTGTCCACTTACGCTTAGGCTTAGTGGGCTCCGTCACCCGGTCCTCATAACCGGGTTCAACGGAACCGCCAGCTACATCATCTAAGGGCGCATCATCGCCCTCAGACTCCTGATTAGAAGGTGCTAGATCCGCACATAGATTATTTAGCACTCTAACCCCTAACGCATCAATTTCCTCATCATTCATGGGTTTGACCGCAGCAAGATTACGAATAGTCTCTAAGGCCCGCTCCGCCTCTAAATCTAACATATCATTCACCGAATTGGAAATTTCATTATCAGTAGCGCCTAGTGAAACTCCTAATTGGTTTGCATTATTAATAATCTCCTCATGAGCAAAATGCAATAAAGAATTAGATATGTTAACGGACATACCAGCAGAGATCGCAGCATCGTGAAGCTTGGCCGCCCTCATAGCGCACCGCTGCTGCATATCGTCCACCTCCGGAAGGTCCAGAACGCGAGCACTCATCTGTCTCCCCGTCGAGACCGGGTCTGGGATCCCGCCAAAAGCAATAACCTCCTCTCGAGAATGAGGAGGCCGCGGGCTCCCAATGCCCTCGGACAGGTGCCCGGCGGGTGGGACAAGAGACGGGACAACTGGGGCCACCTGCCCACTCCCTCCTCCTGCCCCTACCACCGGCTCAGAGCGAAGTGACGAAGTCGCCGATGGGGCGGTCCTCCTGGCCGCAGACGAGGACGGGATGTCTAGGGCCACCTGCCCCAGCCCCCCCTCCCCCGGCGTCATGGGAGACGCAGGTGCCACAACCAGGGCCTGAGGGTGAGGAACCGAAGCCACCTGCCTCGGGCTCCCACTCCTAGCGCTGGCGGGCCCCGACGTGGCCGGCTCCACCGGCGTCAGAATAGGATGGGGAGAGGCCACGACCACCTGCCCTGACCCCCGTCCTCCAAGGCCCGCCTCGGACGCAGATGCCATTGCCGGAACCACGGCAACCGGTGAAGCAGGGGAAATAGGCGGGATCTCCGGCGCTACATCCTGAACTGCAGACCCCGCAAAGTCCAATATAGGAAGCGTGTGCTCAAACACACCATCAGTCTCCACCCTATCGCTCCATAGTCTGGGAGGCGCGGAAGCAGGCGCAAAGGACCCAAAACGCAGTGTCGTCGTGGACACCAAATGTGACAGTGTCGGCTCAACCCTGGTCCCCTCCCCAGGCAACTGAGCATCTGGGCGAGACCCGGTCGACCCCTCTCGAGCAGACTCGGCTGGCGCCCCCTTGGCTCGTGCACCACCATCACTCTCGTGCATATCAACATCATCCCCAGCAACTTCTTCAGCAAGCATCTCAACGTCCTCAAACTCTATGTCGAGCGGGAATACCTCTCCCCGATAGGTCCAGTGTACCACATCAGGCACGAAATCAACATTCAGAACACTCACCAAAATCTGAGCCACTCCATGAGCCCGAGTGAAAGCCATATCCACTCTCTCCGTCTTACCAACCATGATACCCATACTGGCTACAACTCGAACGTCCTGCAGAGGCTTAGATGGGGCCCCAGAAAACCGCAACCAGATCTGCGTAAGCGGCTTTCCTTTAGGCTCCACCTTCGTCCAGTCGTGAAACTCCAAGATACACGTAGTACCAGGAACTCTACACAAGCCAAAACTCAACAGTTTCTGTAAATCCTCCACAGAAGGGAAATCCACCTTAAAGACATTAGCTTCTACGCTGACTAACTCCCATTGAAAATCCCCTGGTACCAACTCCTGAAGCCTCTGGATAATCTGAGCCTCAGTCACCTCGCCCTGGGTTGCTTTCACAATCCCGGTATTCTGGCCTTGTGGCTCCTCTGGGATCTCCCTCGCAACCGGGGACTCGAAGAACAACAGCTCCGCGCAATATAATCCATACATAGTCAGAGCCGGAGCCTGGTCACGCAAGACCGGGCACTCTCCCGAAGCATGTGCTGGCTTGCCACATGAGTCACACAACTCTGCCACGCACTCTGCAATAAAATGGCCCTTTTCACCACACCGATAACAGAGCATCTTTTCCTTCTTGCGCGCCCACTTCGCTGCCCTCTCAGAATCAAACCTGTCCAATGCCGCAGCCGCCGCCCCGGCCAGGCACAGGAACCTCAACAGTAGCCAGTGTCGTTACCACATCCATCGCCTTACTAGTAAGATCGGTGGACTGAGCGCTATCTGTTTCAATAGCTGTCGCCTCATGGTCAACTGCAGCCGGGGGCGGAGGCTGTCGACGAAACCTCCCATGGCCACCACCCCGACCACCTCGATATCCACGGTAGCCACCTCTCTGGCGGTGCTCTGGGCCGGATGTCCCCTCGACAAAGCCACCCGGAGGCCCGAGGAAAGGTCGCTCCGCCGACCCGTCACCCTGCCAGGCATATCCTCGACCTCCACCCGTAGATGAAGAACCACAGTGCTTCCCTTCTCCGTACGCATCAACACCGTCGTCCCCCCACTGACCTCGGGGTGGCTCGAAGGACTCTGGAACTGCCAAAGTTTGCCTCGTCTGCGACGGTCCCGACCGGTTCTGAGCCGGTCTCGCTACGAAGTGCGGCGGGGGAGCGCCCCGAGGCGGACCAATACCCTGGACCGGCACCACAGTAGTCTGTCCAGTCCCGTCGCCCCTACCCGCAGCAGCAGTTACTGTAGGAGTTGGCCCTGTCGGTCGGTGCGCCGCGGCAGCGCGACGGCCAGCGCCAGCTGCAACGACGCCTCTAGCATGGGCATCTCTTCCCGCCTGCCGCGCGGGCGGTCTGGCAGCCGCATGCACCGGCGGCCTTGGCCCGTGGTTGCTGCCTGGCCGCCCCATGGCAGAGACAGCGGCGCCCCGCCCGGCTCCGACAACCGCGCCTGCCGCACCAGGCGCAGTGCCGGCAGCACCCCGTCCAAAACCCCCCGGCGGTGGCGGCACGGCTGCCCCGGCCCTGTCCCTGGCTAACTGGGGTGTTGGCGCCGGCGGCGGCTGGCCCCTCGTCCCTCTGCCCGTCATAACGCGAAGAGGGGGGATCCGACGAGCTCGGCCGGAACCGCACGGAGGAAACACTGGCGTTCCGATCCGGCGAGCCCTAGGGCGCAACTCGAGGACGTTCGTACGGCAATACCCGATCTCCTCCGTGCATGCGGCTTTCCCTTCGATACCTGTGGCACCCGGTCTCGCCTGGGCCTCATACCCAGCGTTTACCGGCCCACATAGGCTCTCGTGAGAAACCAACTCAGCCGGCCCACCTCGGCCCAGCAGGTGGTTCAAACGAGCAGTACGAGCGGTGCTGATCCCGATCGACGAGGACGCATCAGCCGCCGCCGGCGGCGACAATCCGGCCCTCAACCGGCGCACCGGCCTCTTCTTCTTGACGACCTTCCACGAATCCGGATGAATCAAGTCGAAAAGCGTAAGGTTTGGAAGTTGTACCTTAGGTATAGGGCCCTTCCATGGCTTGACTGCCGTCGCGCCGTTCTCCGGTGAACGGCACGGAGCACCATCTCCTTCCTCTCCTCCGGATGTAGCCCGATCCGCGCCGGATCCTCCATCGGCAAAACGGAGTCTACGGTATTGGCCACATCATCCTCGTCGTACCCTGCGTGAAATAAATCCAAAATCAAATCTGATGGAGTAGGCGACGTCGGAGAACCTCCTGGATCCTCTCCGTCGCCGTCGGCTTCCTCGTCGTCCGAATCTAGAAGAGCCCAGAAACGGCCGCCGACGCCGGCTCGGTCCGCAGGTGCGGGGCGACGCGCTGCGGTGGCCTACACCGTCGCCTGGGACGTCGCCCTGGGAGTCGCCCAGGGAGTCGCCATCCGCTCAGCTGCTTAGCAACGTCTTGTACTATGCATATAGCAAACAAACACATGTCAACTATAGAGGGTATCACGAAGAATGCCCTGAGAAAGTAGGAAATGTTTCTGTGGCAGGTTTTTCTTCAGCTAGGCATTGCGTCATGGAAACGGGAAACCATTATTCAGGACAGGAGTGTTAGCATGAGTAGATACACCGGGTGTTTCAATATTCATTGATCCCTAATTATTGGATTTCTCCAACTATACTGATCTGTATTGTGTAAAGATACGATAAACGTCTTACCTCGGTGCGAGGGGACGTGGTTCGTGTTTATAGGCAGGGGCGCAGAACCCTGTAGCGCATACAAGAGATAGAGTACATCTTGGAGAAGAAGAAAGAGAGAGATAGAGTTAGCCACGGTTTAAGCTAGAGTTATCTAGGCCAACAAACTACCAGAATATCTCCAAGAGATCTACCACGTTACAACTCTGAACTATGCGCTAAACCTGAACCTTGTATGTTTAACACCCTCCCATAATCACAACTTTGTTAAGTTGAGATTACGTTTGAATTCTTCAAAACTCCTTGTAGGCAATGCCTTGGTGAAGCCATCTGCAACTTGATCTCTGGAATGCACAAACCGGATCTCAAGTTTTCTGCTAGCAACCCTTTCTCGAACGAAGTGGAAGTCAATCTCAATGTGTTTTGTCCTTGCATGAAACACAGGATTCGCAGACAGATAAGTGGCACCAAGATTGTCACACCAAAGACATGGAGCTTGAGTATGCTTTATGCCAAGTTCTCTGAGCATGGACTGAACCCAGATAATTTCTGCTATTGCATTAGCCAAGGCCTTGTATTCTGCTTCTGTACTTGACCTTGAGACTGTAGCCTGTTTCTTTGCACACCAAGATATTAAGTTAGGTCCAAAGAATACTGCAAAACCACCAGTAGAGCGCCTATCATCAATATCTCCTGCCCAGTCAGAATCAGAGAATGCACTGACAAGAGTTGAAGTAGACTTGGAGAAAGTAAGACCAACATTAACAGTGTTTTTGACATATCTTACTATCCGTTTTGCAGCAGTCCAATGAACTGTAGTGGGAGCATGAAGAAACTGACAAACTTTGTTCACAGCAAAAGAAATATCTGGTCTTGTAAGGGTCAAGTACTGGAGTGCACCAACTAAGCTTCTGTACTTGGTGCTATCTTCCTGATTCAGGAGTTCTCCCTCTGTAAGGGAAATATTTTCAGAACTTGACATTGGTGTTGGTGATGACTTGCATCCCTGTAGCCCAGCTCTTCTTACAAGATCAGTAGTATATTTTTCCTGAGATAGGTGAAGTTCACTTCCTTGTTTTCTTACCTCAATACCTAGGAAAAAAATGCAACTCTCCTAGATCCTTTAGTGCAAATTCAGCACTAAGATCTTTCAACAGTCCTGTCACTGCTTCATCTGATGAGCTTGTAACAATAATATCGTCAACATAAATGAGCATAAAGATAGATGTGTTGCACTTATTGTAAATGAACAGTGACGTGTCAGACTTGGAAGGAACAAAACCAAGTGCTTGTAATTTTTGACTGAGACGGGAATACCATGCCCTAGGAGCTTGTTTAAGACCGTACAAAGCTTTATCCAACTTGCAAACATGGAAAGGTGTGTTTTTGTTCTCAAACCCAGGAGGTTGCTTCATATACACTTCCTTTTCCAGAACACCATGAAGGAACGCGTTCTGAACATCTAGCTGTCTGAGACTCCATCCCCTAGAAACAGCAATGGACAAAATAAGGCGAATGGTGGCAGCTTTTACAACGGGACTAAATGTGTCCTCATAGTCTATTCCATACCGTTGCTTAAATCCTTTTGCAACAAGTCTAGCCTTATATCGATCAATAGTTCCATCAGACTTCCTTTTTATTCTGAATACCCACTTGCAATCAATGAGATTTTTACCTTGCCGTGGAGGAACTAGACTTCCATAGCTTGCTTCCACTTTGTGTCACCTAATGCCTCATCAAGCGTTTGTGGTTCACCTGTAGAGCAAGCTAAGCCAAACTTAAGTACCTTTTTATAATTGACAGGTTGCAATACCCCTTTTTGTAGACGTGTGCGTGGCCTGGACGGTGAAGCAGCAGCAGTTTGCTGCGCAGAAGATCCGGGTTCTGCAGCAGAAAAATCCACAGCAGCATGCCCCGGTGATCCCCAGGCAGATACTCTGCGATCTGACGAGGAAGCAGGATTTTCTGCGGTTGCAGCGTGTGAGGAAGGGGCGCCATCCGCCACAGAAGATCCGCCCGTAGCAGGAGATCCGCTCTCACCAGATGTGTCATCGGGATCCATGCAGGGTCCAGCGCCTGTCGGGTGGTCCACCACACAGGACCCCGAGCCGGTCGGCTGACGCGGGCGCCGCGCATAGCACGTGGGCGGATCGGGGAAGCGGCTCGTCAGCTGCCGCGTGGGGCCCGGAGATTGGCGCGGGTCATCAGCGCCCGCTGATTGGTCGGAGGCGTGGCGCGCTCCCGAGTCAGGGCGGGCGACCCGAGCGTTGTCGGGCGTGTCATTGTCAGGCGCAGGTCCAGGGGGCGTCAATCCCGAAGGAGATCGCCTACAGGACTGGTGCGGCCCAGATCCCGAGGAAGATATGTTCCTCGAGGGCCTGCACATGAAATATGGCTCGTTTGGAGCCATGTCTTCACTGTTTTCATCACCGCGACCACTATTGGCTTCGTTGTTTTGTCCTGCATCATCACATAGCTCAAGCAAACTGTTATGAGGATTAGTTGGCATGTGATCATTACAGTTATCTTCCCCAGAGGCACCTATGAGATGTGATGGCAAAAGGAGAATTTCTTGGCGAAGCAAAGCACCGGCGTTTGGATATAGATCAGCAAAGGGAAATTTTGTCTCGTCAAACACGACATCTCTAGAGATATAGACTCGTCCAGTGAAAACATCAAGGCACTTGACTCCTTTATGTTGAGGGCTATAGCCCAAGAAGACACACTGTTTTGAGCGAAACATAAGTTTACGATTGTTGTAGGGTCTAAGGTTTGGCCAACATGCGCACCCAAAGACACGAAGTGATGTGTAATCGGGTTTGATGTGTAGGAGTCTTTCTACCGGTGTTTCATGATTATTGACACGGCTAGGAAGCATGTTTATGAGATGAACAGCGGTAAGAAAAGCCTCGTCCCAAAATTTGAGGGGCATAGATGCGCCGGCCAAGAGAGCTAGACCAACCTCTAACAGTGTGCCTATGTTTTCTTTCAGCAGATCCATTCTGCTGATGAGCATGAGGACAAGAAACTTGGTGAGTGATGCCAAGAGTTTGGAAGAACGAATTTAATTTTTCGTATTCCCCTCCCCAATCGGATTGAACGGCAATGATTTTGCTATTAAACTTTCGTTCGACAAGAGCTTGGAAGTTGTGAAACACTTGAAAAACCTCGGATCTTTTTTGAAGTAAATAGATTCAAGAATACTTGCTATAGTCATCAATAAAGCTAACACAATAAGTATGCCTACCAACAGAACTTGGAGCAGGACCCCAAACATCAGAAAAGATAAGTTGCAACGGTTTGGTAGAAATACTTGTGGAAATTGGATAAGGTAATTGATGGCTTTTAGCCTTTTGACAAGAATCACAAATTGTTTCGACATCACGCTCTCCAACATATGGGAGCTTATTCTTCCTAAGCAATCGTTCAACTAAAGAAAAAGATGCATGCCCTAATCTATCATGCCACCTTGTCGAGGAGATTTTGGTGACACCATAAGCTTGCTTATTTATTCTTCTAAACTCCGGAATCAATGGGTAAAGCCCGCGAACACATCTACCTCGGTAGAGCACCTTCCTCGTTGCCTGATCCTTGATCAAAAAGAAAGAAGGTGAAACTCGAGAAAAACATGATTGTCAATGGCAATACGATGAACGGAGAGTAGATTCTTAGATGCACTAGGGACATGAAGAATTTTTCTTAGATGAATCTTTCGGTGAGGGGTTTGAAAAACTGAATGACCAACATGTTTAATCCTCATACCTGATCCGCTTGATGTATGTATCTGGTCTTGGCCACGGTACTTCTCCCGCATAGTCACTTTTTCAAGTTCACCGGTGATGTGATTTGTAGCGCCACTATCAACATACCAGTTTATATCAACCCCGTATGAGGCTTCTGCAGCACCAGCGACCTTCTCATATTGCGAGGACTCTCCTTCATCTTCCTCAAACCGGTACCAGCAATCCCTTGTCGAGTGACCGATCTTGCCGCAGATTTGACACTTGACAGCGTCGGGGCGGCTCTTGGAGTTGTTGTGACGACCCTTGTTGTTGGTGTAGGAGGGCCGCCCACGAGAGGCGCTGTTGTTGGAGTTGCCGCTACCACCGCCGCTGTTCTTTCCCTTGTTGCGCGGAGGGCCACGGTAGCCACGTGAGCCACCACGACCACCACGAACGGCGGCGTTGGCGGAGCTCTTGAACCCGGCGTTGTTGCCAGCACCATGGAACATAGCAATGCGCTGGTCGAAGTTGCTTACTTGAGCGAACAGGTCATCGATCGTGACCGGCTCTTTGCGGGCGTCGAGTGCCGACACCAGCGGCTGGTACTCCATATCTAGCCCTGCCAGGATGTAGGAGATGACTTCATCGTCATCCAGCGGCTTGCCAGCGGCCGCCAGTTCGTCGGCGAGGGAGCGGATGTGGGCGAAGTAGGCGCCCACCGTTTGCGTGCCCTTCTGTGCATTGGAGAGGGCGATCCTGATGTTGTTGATGCGGGATCGGGACTGGGACGAGAACATGCTCGCCACAACAGTCCAGAGCTCATGCGCCTTGCGGATCGAAGTCACCTGGATAAGAACTTCTCGAGAGAGATTAACCAACAGATGGCCAAGTACCTGCTGATCTTCCCTTACCCAGGCTTGATGTAGAGGGTTCGGGATGGCTTCCTCCTTGCCATCTTTATCCTTGGTGACGAGGAACTTCTCCGGTTCCTTGATGGATCCGTCGACGTAGCCAAACAGGCCAGCGCCGATGAGCTGGGGCGTGATCTGAGCACGCCAGAGGACATAGTTCGTCCTGGTGAGCTTCTCTGTAACCTGACCATGGATGGTGGGTACAGGAGCGACGGCGGAAGACGACATGGTTGGAGCTAGGGTTTGATGGATGCTAGATGTTGTGGAAGAAGGAGGCTCTGGTTACCATGTAAAGATACGATAAACTTCTTACCTCGGTGCGAGGGGACGTGGTTCGTGTTTATAGGCAGGGGCGCAGAACCTTGTAGCGCATACAAGAGATAGAGTACATCTTGGAGAAGAAGAAAGAGAGAGATAGAGTTAGCCACGGTTTAAGCTAGAGTTATCTAGGCCAACAAACTACCAGAATATCTCCAAGAGATCTACCACGTTACAACTCTGAACTATGTGCTAAACCTGAACCTTGTATGTTTAACATATTGGACTTGTCCAGCGCACGCATTGTCAGACTTTGTCAACTGGCTAAAGTTCAGCCATGCCGGCCGCAATCTCGATGACATCCAGGCAAGAGGGGAAGTGGAGCCGGCTGCTCGCGGGCGTCTATGAGAACGAGGCCATGGCACGCGGGTCATAGAGGACGAGCTCCACTGCCGGTGCGAAGACACAGACAACGAGCTGCCCCTGGGTGAGTTTTCAACCCAGCCTGCGACGGTTTCTGTCGGACTTTATCGGGCGTTGAGTGAATCAGATTCTTGGTCTAGAGTCTAGACAACTCTGTCACTTTTGGTCCGTGAATCAACGGCTCGACCAGCCTCTCGCGAATCACTGACGTGACAGAAACAAAGAAACCATCGATGTTCGAGAACTTGACCCGTTGGTAGAGCGGATCAAGGCCAATGCGAAGCTGTGGCACAAAAAGAAGCAAAGCAGCGAGCGCTGATTTTCATTGATGAAGTAGGACAGTAGAGTGTAGCTAAAGAAAAGGAAATGGACAAAGTCCATGGCGGGAAAAATAAATCCCAGCTTGTGCTTATTTGCAAGCAGATTTGATTGATTAGGAAATTCCGGTTTCACCAGCTGGTATTAACCTCAATGAGAGGGACAACAAACTGAAGAACTTGTCCATGGGTGCAAAAACCCCAGGGTCCCTCCACTCCAACATCTTCTTGCCTCGCCCACTATTCTGCTGACAGAACTTGAGCAGAGCTGCTGCATCTTGTGCTATTGAAGATCCTTTCATTCCTCTCTCTTCAAAGCATCCACATGACTAGCTAGGAGGCTGGTGGCCTTCCAAGTTCTTCGCTGAGGAGGTGGCAACGCGTTCAATTGAAACGAACCGAAACAGGGGTTAGCCCAGGATCATATATTATTCTTGCTAGTAGCTTTCGAAACTGAAACGATGGCGCTCGGAATGTGCGAAGGTCGGTGATGGAGAATAAAATGGGAGAAGCAGGTAGCCTAACCCACCATTTCAATAACAGTCATCCCTGATTTCAGACGTGCTAACAGCAGGTCTACCACAATGAGAGGATGGTTCTCGAGTTCTTTGACTGCTACTACATGTAATGCAAGCAAGCGCAAGGGTTTCTAACTGGCGAAGCTTCAGCAACTAACACAAACGGGGAAGCTCCAGCATCTTGTCAGTATGTCCGTTCACATTAGTTTTATAACATGAATGAGCTGTCAGTTGTTTATATTTTGGCGCTATAACTTATGCCACTTGTGCATTGAATAATCGGTATAGCTTAGGCTACTTGCACATATTGTATTGATTAGGGAGCCATCCACAGTGGTTGCAGTTTAGTTTTTCAGAGAGTCCAGGTCAGCTGAACCTAGTTACACTGGATAGGATCTGGGGTTATCTTGTTGACCTGCTGCTTGGAGACTTCTGCATCTCATTTGCAATAGGACAAACCTTAATCTCTGGCATCCTTGCAACCACCTTCTGCTCCGACAACTCTTCTTCCGAGCTCCATCATCCGTGTAAGCTTCGAGATCATACTTTTGATGTTTTCACTTGTTAGTTTCACACTGCACAAAAGAAGAAAATCTGCCTTTTTGACTGTGCTCATTTTTCTCCCTTTCAGCAATTTGCTAATTTATCTCATGGTTTCCAATTTCTACAGATTTTACATCCACTGCTGCCTTCACCAACTGTTTGGTCCTCCAGAAGCACTTCTATTGCTCGATTTCATTTCTAAATCCTCAGATCGCTCCAATATAACCCCCCCAAAAAAAATCCACATCTATTGCTTGATTTCATTTCCTCAGATTGCTCCATTATACACAAAAATCCAAAAGTAGGAACAAGTTTTTGTTCGTGTTATGTCCCGCACTTGTCCCATAAAAAACTTCTCAAGTTTCCTCCATTTCGTGTCTTTACGTTGCACCTTAGATTCCTGCATTCTAAGAATTAGCTGAAAATTTCCGCAAAAAGGAAATCCATCTCTGGAGTTCTTTTACCTGTTTCCCATCGTTTGACAGTTGATATATTCCAAAGTTTCCTCCATTTGTGTCTTATACACTACGCCTGAGATCTGTACATTATCAAAATTAGCCCCAAAACATCTCAAACAAACTGCAACTCCATGACGGTGGCCATGCTGGCTGTCTTACAAATGGTGGCATCGCCGATCCTGAAGAAGCTCCTCGCTCATGCTTCGACGTACCTAGGGGTCGACATGGTGAGTGAGCTCCATGAACTGGAGACCATCATCATGCCACAGTTCGAGCTGATGATTGAAGCAGCTGACAAGGGCAACCACCGGACTAAGCTGGACAAATGGACCCAAGACCTCAAACAAGCCTTCTTCAAGGCCGAAGACTTGTTGGATGATCATGAGTACAACCTCCTTGAGCGCAAAGCAAAGAGCGGGAAGGATCCATTGCCACCACATTCCTCCACCAGCAGCACTATTCTGAAGCCTCTGCATGCTGTGTCCAACCGGTTGTCCAATCTGCGCTCCAACAACAGGAAGCTAATTCGCCAGCTGAATGAACTGAAGGCCATTCTGGCGAAAGGCAAGGAGTTCCATGATCTTCTTTGCTTACCAGCTAGTAATTCTGCAGATGGCCTAGTTGTAAAAGCAGTCGTTGTTCCTCAGGTCACATCAATTCCACCTCCAAAAGTAATAGGTCGTGACAAGGATCGGGACAATATAATAGACCTTCTTACAAAGCCGGTTGGTGTTGAGGCTAATTCAGCTATACATTCGGGTTTGGCTATTGTTGGAGCAGGAGGCATGGGAAAATCCACATTGGCACAACATGTTTACAATGATGAGAGGGTAAAAGAACATTTTGATGTCAGGATGTGGGTGTGCATCTCACGCAGACTTGATGTTGAACGTCATACACGGGAGATTATTGAGTCTGTGGTGGAGGGGGAATGCCCACGTGTAGGTAATCTTGATCCTCTCCAGTGCAAATTAAGGGGCTTACTGCAAAACAAGAAATTCCTGCTTGTACTGGATGATGTTTGGTTTGAGGAATCTGGCACTGAGATGGAATGGGAGCAACTCCTGCGTCCATTAGTTTCTGAGCAGACTGGAAGCAAAGTTTTGGTGACTTCTCGATCGAATATACTTCCAGCTTCTCTTTACTGTAACAAGATTGTTCCTTTGGAAAACATGGGAGATGCCGAGTTCTTGGCACTCTTCCAAAACCATGCCTTTTCTGGAGCAGAAATCGGAGATCATAGTTTGCGTCAGAAGCTAGAAGAGATTGCAGAGAAGCTTGCTACCAGATTGGGACGATCTCCTTTGGCAGCAAAAACTGTGGGTTTACAGCTGAGCAGGAAAAAGGATATCACTTCATGGAAAGATGCTCTAAAGAAGGACAACTTGAGTGATCCCACGAAAGCTCTGTTGTGGAGTTATGATAAGTTAGATCCACGTCTGCGGAGATGCTTTCTGTACTGCAGCTTATTTCCAAAAGGGCATAGGTACGACATAAGGGAGTTGGTTCACCTCTGGATGGCAGAGGGATTTATTGATTCATGCAACGACAACAAAAGAATGGAAGATATTGGAAAGGATTGCTTCAGAGAGATGGTCTCAGTTGCATTTTTTCAACCAGTTGAAGAGAGATACTCTTTTACGCCCTATGTGATGCATGATCTTATTCATGATTTGGCAGAGTCACTCTCTAAAGAACACTGCTTCAGATTAGAGGATGATAAGGTGGAAGAAATACCACACACTGTTCGACACTTATCTGTTTGTGTTGAGAGTATGATACAGCATAAGCAAAGCATTTGCAAGCTACCACATTTACGTACTATTATCTGCATTGACCCGGTTATAGATGTTGTAAGTGATGTTTTTAATCAGATACTGCAGAATTCGAAGTTGCGTGCACTATATTTGTCAGCCTACAACAGTAGCAAGTTGCCAGAATCAATTGATGAGCTGAAGCATCTTAGGTATTTAAACATCATCGACACATCAATTTCTGAATTGCCAAGATCATTATGTACTCTTTACCACTTACAGTTCCTTAAGTTCAGTAACAGAGTTGAGAGTTTGCCCGACAAACTCTGCAATTTAAATAAGCTGTGGTATCTTGAAGGCCACGGGAGATGGGTAGGTGATCCATACAACAGTACTCTGCCTCAAGTTCCCAGCATAGGCAAGCTAACTTTGCTCCAGCAACTTTATAACTTTTCTGTGGAAAAGCAGAAGGGATATGAGTTGCGGCAGCTGAAGGAGCTTAACGAGCTTGGTGGCTGTTTAAATGTTACAAATCTTGAAAATGTCACTGCAAAGGATGAAGCTTTAAAGTCCAACCTACACCAGAAAACTCATCTTGAAAGTTTGCACCTTGGCTGGAGTTATATGGATGACATAAATGTAGAGGAGAGTTTACACTTGGAGATTTTGGAAGGACTGATGCCACCGCCCCGACTTAAGGGCCTCACAATCAAAGGTTACAGATCGGCGAAATATCCAAGTTGGCTTCTTCAGGATTCATATTTTGAGAATCTGGAAACCTTTGAGCTTGTTAATTGCACTGCATTAGAAGGCCTACCAACCAATGCAGAACTCTTTGGGAATTGCTGCTCACTTCACCTCGAGAATGTGCCAAACCTAAAGACATTACCTTGTCTTCCAGCAGGTCTTAAAATGTTATCAATTACCAAGTGTCCACTGCTTATGTTTGTCTCCAGTGATGAACCGGAGCAGCATGATCAGTGGGAGAACATCATCAATAGAGAGCAATTGGTATCAAACCTTTCTTTGATATCGAGTGATGGTTCAGTATCAAAAACAAGTGACATAATAGCATTGGAATTTTCATCTCTGGAGCAGTTAATGGCATCGATGGATGTAGATATGTCACGTGTTGAAAACATTAGAAGTATTACAGAAAGAGAGGAATTTGTGATAGAGGATGGCATCAATGCATGGATATGTTGCCACAAGGAGAGGATGGGACTCATTTATGGAAGGAGCATCGGGCTGCCTCTGGTTCCACCATCAGGACTTACCGAACTTACTCTTTCTTCATGCAGTATTACAGATGGGGCATTAGCTGTTTGCCTGAATGGTCTCACTTCACTGGGAAGTTTGTGCTTAACTGAGATCATGACTTTGACTACACTTCCGTCGCAAGAGGTCCTCCAACATTTGACAAAGCTTAATTCTCTGGATATCAAGTCTTGCTGGTGTCTCAGGTCGTTGGGGGGCTTACGAGCTGCTACCTCTCTTTCATGGGTTCAATTGGAATCCTGCCCTTCTCTAGACTTGGCACGTGGAGCAGATGAAATGCCATTATCTCTTGCGGTGCTCATTATATCCTGGTGCTTGGTTGGAGCTAATTTCTCCAGTAGTGGTCTTCCGCACCTGACAGACCTTCACATGGTTGGCTGCGGAAGCCTTGCATCCTTGTCAATCAGTCATCTGACATCCCTTGCATCATTAGAACTAACAGATCTCCCGGATCTGTGCTTTATTGAAGGTCTGTCTTTCCTGCAACTTGACAGCTTAGAGTTGAAAGATGTCCCGAAGCTCGACGCGAAGTGCATCTCACAGTTTCGGGTGCAGAAATCACTCGATGTTAGCAGCCCTGAGATACTCAACCACATGCTCTCGACTAAAGGTTTTATAGTTCCAGAAATCACTCTTAGTGATTGCAAGGGGTCATCCGTTTCATTAGAAGAATCTGCAAATTTCTCATCCCTGCGGGACCTGACATTATATAGATGTGAAATGGTGTCCTTGCCAGGAAATCTCAAGTGCCTGACCAGTCTGACACGACTTGATATCCTCGACTGTCCCAACATATCATCTTTACCTGATCTGCCATCCTCCCTCCAACATATATGTGTTCGGCGCTGTGAGCGCTTGAAGGAGAGCTGCCAAGCACCTGATGGAGAAAGCTGGCCAAAGATTGCGAGTATCCACTACAAGGACATATGATTTCAGGTTCACAACTACTCCCTCCGTCCCAAAATAAGTGTCTTAGCTCTAATATAACTTTGTACTAAAGTTAGTACAAAGTTGAGACACTTATTTTAGGACGGAGGGAGTACTTACAAATAAATGCAAAGGTAAATGGCATACCAGCACTCTCACAGAAAACCTTTTGTAAACATTACTTTAAGTTATATTGATCATTCGTTTCATTGTATCCTTCATTAATTTGGATGCAGGCTCAGACTGCCAGATTGCACGGACGTCCTCTGATGTCCTCTTCGGCAGGCTTCCGCTGTCGCCGACTCCACGTGTCGTGCAACTGCAACCAGAACCGTGCCGCCGGGGGCCGCGCGCGCGCACCTCCGCTGGCGACCTCACCGGTAGGGTCTGTGGTGCCGTCGGCTCCATTACCTCGCAAGCCGGGGACCACTAGTCAGATGCGCAGCAGGAAGGCGAGATGGGATGCGGCCACCGGAGACTGCCATGGCGATCTGCTGCGACACAAGGTTGGAGAAGCCACCACCGAGAGGAGGAGCACGAGTCCACGACCCTCAAAGGAGAGCAAGGAGCCGCCGCGGAGCAACCGTTAATGCATTGGTTGGATCGGTTTCATGGACATCTCAAATGCTAGGCCCGTATATATGGACTGATTTGGTGGGGATTTTTAATTTTTTGAAATAATTGACTTCCTTTGATTTAGATTTGGTGGACATCATATGACCTCCACTTTTTTTAAGGCAATCATGGCACCGGCTTGCAAATTTATTTATTTTTTTGCGGGTGGCTTGCAATTTCTTTTTGTCATGGATTTTCCTATAGATCCAAGACTAGTCGAGAATAATTCAAGCTGGTGATGGAGAATAGTTCTTTCTTTTACAAAAATAGGATCCCGCAGGCTCCTGGTTCCATCGCATCTATGAAACCAGGGATACACAGGTTCATAGTGCTCGGGGTTAATACGAGAGTAGGCACTAGGCAGCCACCGAGAAGCATGATCTTCTAAACTCTGATGCAGGCCAGCAAACGGCGAGCAAGAGAGCAAGCGACAAAAGAGCCCTAGCAAGCACCAAACACTCAAGCTGACATCAGTGATGGATGGAACCAGCTTCTGCAGTTAAAATTGGGAGCTGAGATATACTTTGATATCACAAGACTTCTGGAGCGCTAAGTTCCACAATTCTGTACAATACTGTAGCTGAACTTCTGCAGTTTATGCTGAAAGTCTGATGTGAAGCAGCTCTGAATCATTTTAGGAGGTTCAGCATATCCACAGCTCACTGTCCAGCTTTTAACCCATTGCCAGTCACATCCTCCTTTGACCAATACAAATCTGAATACACTACTAACGGTTGCAAGCACTCACAGTCACAGCAGACCTTAACTTCTCATCAAGCTCTGGCAGTCACCGTGAATCTATGTCGAAAAAAGTCACCATGAATCGCTTGATTTTGTGGCCATTCAGTCCTACCCTGAATCACTTTTGTGGCCACTCAGGTGGGATCTTGCTTAGGGTAAATCAAAACACTGCCGAAATCCGGTTGATTTCCGATGGTGAGTTTCACTTCAAGTCCCATCATCAGAACCCAGCGGGTGAATTTGGTTGGAGTCTAGTGGTTGTCTATAGTGCGGCACCTAGCAGATCAGTAAACCAAGAGTTTATGGTGACTGTTAAAATTCAGTAGAACAGTGATTTTTTTTCAGAGATGATGGTCAGGGTGCACTAGCTATCAATCTCGACAGCATGCGTTCTGGGATAGATTTAACTTGGTACAAGAGAAGATAATTTGAACCACCAAGGTCCAAGGTGCACAAGCAAACTTAGACGATAATGTCAAACTCTGAAGTCTGAACTAGATCGACTAAATGGGTGCAGTTCAGTACCTACGAATAATTGGGAAAGCGCAGGAGTGGTAGAGCGCCGAGCTGGGGTCGATGCCGGAGCAGCTCCGCCGCGGCCGCATACCCGAGCTCCAGTGTGTGTGCCGTCTAGCGGTGACCAGGACCTGCAATCCAACAACGCAAGCCCAAAATCAGCGAGATTGGGGAACTGAAGCAGGCATCAATCCTCGCTCGTCGGCGACTCTGATGAGGAGGGCGACCTGTGCAAGCAACAGACGATGCATTCGGAACCTGCAGCCGTGCCGCCACTCGCCGGAGACGGCCGCAGCTTCTTCCACGAGAGCAGAGCAGCCCCAGCCGGCGAGCTGGGTGGCCTGCTGGGCGACGGCTACGCATCCGCGACGGCGAGGACGAGCGGCTGGGCGGCGTACGCGTCCGCGATGGCGAGGACGACACCAGTCTGGCGCTGCGGAGCGGAAGGAGTCATCCCGCCCGCTGGGTGTTCGGCATAATGCCAACACTCAGGGCGTGTTTGGTTGCTCGTATTAGGCCCAGCCTAGCCCGCGCGGGGAAAAAGTAGCCCGTTTGGTTACCTGTGTTTATTGTGCGGCTCGCCTCGCACAAACCTTAAAGCAGGTCCAGGCAGAAACGCTCGAATCGGCGGTAGCTCGCGAGCCTGGCTGAGACAGTGCATATGGTGGGCCACTTGCACGAGGAGATGGGAGGGATTGCTGGTATGTATCCTGTGAGTGTTTATCTTCTCCTACCTCCATTAATCTTCCCTCTAATTTTGTTCTTCCTAGCCCCTTCTGATCTACACAACGGTGCTTCCATTCGAGGTAAACTCTACACGAAAAAGATGCACCTCGATGCTACAGTTCCATTCAGGCGATCGGTCTGTAGTTTCGTTGGCCGTAAGTTCTTAATTTCGTCTTCTCGTTTGAAGTTGTTCACGAATTTTGTCAGATCCGCCGCGCACGATTGATCGTTTGAATTTTCCTTTGACCAGCAGCCTAATCTCGCAGTTCCTCACAATATTTGTGTTGTAAGTTTTTGGTTTCGACGATCATAGCTTCATCTCTCTTTGAGCAACACTCTACTACACTACCGATGTTATGTTGAGCTCCTCTATCCTCTGCTCAGAGCCCTCCTATTCGTCCCTCTCGACGCCGAAGCCCTTCCCCTTGATCTCCTTGCCCACGTTCTACTACACTAGAGTCGTTTCCAGCGTCGCTCATCTCGGCATACTCTCTGTCGTCCTCCTACTGCACTGACGCTGCAATAGCGTGCACACTGCTTTCTTGTATCCTCTGCCTTCGTGCACACTGCAGTTCGCTGCGCCGCCGTGGGGTCGATCATCTTGGCCTCCTCTCTCTCGCCCTACTACACTGGAGTCATTTCCGGTGTCGATCATCTCGGCCTCTCCACTGCACTGACGATACCATGGCGCGGGCACTGCATTCTCCACCTCTGTCGACTGTCTTTGCGCAAGCACCGCAACTAGTTTGCCGACGGTGTCGCTCGCCGTGCCGCCGAGGCGCCGACGGGGTCGCTCGTCCACGACTCCATGCTCGTCATGTCGGACACAGCGCCACGACCACTATCCACCGCAGTCGCCATGGTCCAGCGCACACTGCATTTCTTCTCCCACTTCCTCTGCTATCTCTTAACCCTGTGTGCTAAGTGCAAGTGCTAGCTCTTAATCATACCCCATGCGGGCAACCAAACAGCGTATAGTTGCATGCGCCGAGACAATGCAGGCAATCAAACAACGTGCCAAAGTTGATCTCCTAATGCAGGCAGTCCATATGCAGGCAACCAAACAACTACCAGATGGCGTATTAGGGCCTGTTGTTGCTCAACCAGGCTGGTTTGAGAAGTGTATGCGATGCAGGAACTGTTCACAACGGCAACCAAACACGCCCTCAGTGACGCCCGTCGGTGCGCGCTGTCTGCTCCTTGTCACATGGTCCCAATGAGTGGGTTAAAAAACAGACAGTTCTTCCGTGTAAAAATACTTGTCGAAAAAATGAATGCTAAAATAGAAAGTATCACCAAATGTCCATGACACGACCAAATATTTAGTCCATTTAAACGATTGACTTAAGCAAGGATGAAATTCAAGCTAAATGGATACACTTCAACAAAGTTAGATATATTTATAATCAAACAGATGAAATTTAACAAGTCCAAACTAAACATAAACCGAACTAGGCCAGGTCCGAGTGGTGACCTCCTTCGTCATCTATGGCATCGCCCAATCCGCTGTCTGTCAGAATGCCGTTCATGCGTCATGGCATCCCGCCCGGGCTATGCGGCGTGCTCACATCGCAGGCGCTCCGCCGCATCTTCCACCACCTTGCGCAGGTTGCAACATTTTCCCGTCCGGCAACTATGGCACCGGCCGCCCATATTGATCGCGTGCAGCCGTTCAATGATCCGTGTGAGGGGATCGTGGCGATGCCCCGGTGGAGATGGCGCCGGAGTGAGATTGGAGGGGCGGGCGGTCCAGATCCAATCTGGCGGCAGTCTCTCGGTGTTGATGAAGGCTGATGGAGCGGATCTGGCTTTTGCTTCGCTTGGAGGATGTGGTTGCTTCTCGACGGCGATGTTGGTGGAGGTCTGGTTCACGCTCTCTCGGCAGTGCGGGTGGTGTTGGACCACGGCTACGCGGCTTCGGTGGATTTGCTGCGGCGACGGGGGTGCGACGCTTCAGGAACGGTCCTGCCCGGTACCTCGTCGGAGTGGAGATGCGCAACATTATGGATGAAAATCCTGTCCGGTTTTGACCGGCCGGCGTCGATGGCACCCGTGGGTGTTGTTCCCCTCTCTGGAGGCGACGTCAAGTGTGTCGTCATCTCCCTCGTGCTTGGTGTTGGCAGTTGTCTCTGGGCGAAAGCCTTGGTCCTCTGGAGCGGCATGATGGCGGCGTCTGCTACGTTGTTTCTCTATTGGGAGCATCGTGCGAGGAGACTGAGTTTCCTGTTGGCCCTCCTCCGGTGTTCGTCGTGGCCCTGACCGCTCTCCTCCGGCGCTATGTATGGTCGTCGCGGATGAATCCAAAGGAAGCTGGAGTTGCTGTTCTTCGGAGGTGTTCGGTGTCGATCAAGACGCGACGAGGTTTTTCGGTTTTGGGCAGGTTTTTCGGTGTTGTAGTTGTGTTGTCGTGTGTGGTTCTCCTGAGGATAGTCGGGTGTGGTGTTGTGCTACGCTCATTGTTCGCAGCGAATGGTGGATGTCATGTACTAATTTTCTCTCCTTCTATAAAGCTATGGTACGCAATTTGCGTACACTCGAAAAGGTCATGCATGCAAGTCAACGATATGCCCACGTGGTGCGTCAAAGTTTTTTACCACCGATTATGCTTTATTATGCATTTGTTCCCTTCATTCACAAATTGTATTTGTTCAAACATAAATAAATTTCTTTCATAAAAATAAATAAATTCACATTTTAATCGTTACCTACAGTATGTGACCATGGATATCCATTCGTACAAGTCGAGACCACAAACTACCAATTATATGAAACATGAAAACATAAATTTTCCATGTTCACATGAAACACATAAAAAGAAAGAAGTTTGCCATGTTTGTTCAAGAAAAAAATTTAACTACATGAAACATAAATTTGCCGTGTTGATGATTTCATATAAATGGATATTTGATAAGAACACAAAAAGTTTGCCCTGTTCAAGATAAAAAAACACCTATATTTGACATAAAAATTGCATGTTCAAGATAAAAATTCAACTACATGAAACATAAATTTGCCGTCTTGATGATTTCATATACATGGATATTCGATAAGAACACAACAAGTTTGTCATGTTCATGATAAAAAAACACATATATTTGACATAAAAATGGCCATGTTGAAGATTTCATATACATGGATATATATATTAGAAAAAAGAGAGAAAATTGCCATGACATGAAAAGAAAAAAATATCCACCTATATGTAACACAGACATGTTCATATGAAAACACATCAATAAGTTTGATGTAATGGTAACATGTCAACATATAGAAAAATTGTAATGGTAGCACTGAAAATTTAGGAATTTTATACTCTAAACACTGCAAATATTGGAAATTGTGTGATCGTCACATGGCAATTTTAGAAAAAGTTTTGTACTGGTCACATGACAAAATCTAACAAAAATATAATTTATAAAAATCTGGGAAATTTTGTATTGCTCGCATGGCAAATTTTAGAATTTTATTTCGTCTAAAACATGGAAAAATTTGCAACCGTTGCATGTCAATTTAGAAAAATTGCAATTTAGGATTTTGTGTTCTATAAAACATGTAAACTTGTCGGAAATTTGTAATCATCACATGGAAATTTTTAAAGAAGTATGTAATTATAACATGGCAAATTACAAAAATCATTTTTAATCTCCTGAATCATTGCAACTTTTAGAAGAAATTTTTTTAATAGACACATGAAAAATATAGGAACTTTATTCTCCAAAAATCATGGTAAATTGTTGAAAATTTTGTATTCGTCACATAATTTTTTTAAGGAGTTTGAACTGATCACATGGAAACTTTATAAAAATTTATTGTCTAAATCATTGCAACTTCTCAGAAAAAACTGAAATAGGCATTTTATTGTCAAACACATGGCAACTTTGGGAAAACTATTTTGTGATGGTCACATGGAAAATTAGGGTTTTTTTTCTCCAAAATCAGCGCAACTTGTTGGAAATCTTGTAATCATCAGATGAATTCTTTTGAAAAGTTTGAAGTGATCACATGGCAAATTTATAAAATAAATAATGTCTAAATCATTGCAACCTTGTGCCATTCTAGCTTTTGCCCATTATCCATGAAAATAATTTGAATCGGGAGGAGATATGTCCCTTTACTTTCTTGAGAATTAAATAAATTCTTACAGACTTGTGGAAAAAAACTTAGATGTGGGAGCCACTTTTTTGCACCTAGGCTCATGTAAACCCGGCCATAAATAGTAAATTAAAAAATAGTAAGAAAATAAATAAAAGAAATTTAAAAAAATAGGCATCCAAGAAGCTCATGTGCGCAAGGTGTGTGCAAAATTTTGTGTTGTTTGGGCATCTGAGGAGTTCGTGTCAAGAAAAACAAAATTCAGGTGTCTAAGAAGCTTTGAAAAAGAACACGATTTGGAGTCAATTTTGCTATTTTTCGGCACGAGCTCCTCATATGTCCAAACACCACGAAAATTTGCACACACCTTGCGCACACGAGCATCTTGGACACCTACAAATTTCGGAATTTTAAATTTTATTTTACTATTGTTTTTGAATTTACTGTGCACTGGGTGTAGATGAGCCTGGGCACTATTTTGAATGATAGCCTAACCAGTAGCTTTAACTACGTATGAAACACATATTGGTATTTTTTTCAAAAATTTTGTATGACCGTTTGTTTTACTTTTTGTGAAGGTCGTGTCTGATCAAATTGAGAAGATGATTTTTCTTTGAAAAACAAATACTTAGTGTGCTGTAAAAGCACTCAGAGTCATATTTTTTATATGTTTAAATAAATCTTTAGCTTTTGTTGTAGCAAATCAATTATCTCACACTGGCAAATAAACAGTAGAGAGATCTCTACCGAGCATTTGACAAAGAGAAAAGTACAGACAAGGATAAATCTATAAGTAGATGCTGCAATTGATAGTGTGTCAGAGAAGTCCCGAGGAAAAACTTTAGAATTCAGAGACAGACCTCCTGTCAGTTGCTTAATTCAAATTAAGAAAAGGAAACGAGATATGCAACCCAGAAACAGGTAGTCTCTATGAAATAGTACTTCGTATACAATTAAGAGGGCAAATAAAACCAATTGAAACAAAGAATCAAAAACTATATTCGTCCCTCATCGTTTGCTCCATTTCTTAAGTGTAACTTGCTAGGTACAGTAAAATGGGAGAAATTAAATACCGTCACTTCATGGAAGAGCAATCAAAATCGGAGGACGAAGGAACTCTCGTTCATAACATACTAGCATTTGGGCCAATGCGCTTTGTTTTTTATGCGGGTAGAATTGGATTCAACTCTCTTGGCGACGTTGCTTGTGGAAACAAAACAATTCTGGACGAACGCATGTCAACTATAGAGGGTATCACGAAGAATGCCCATAGGAAGTCGGAAATGTTTGTGTGGCAGGTGTTCCTTCAGCTAGGCATATATTGCTTCATGGAGACCATTATGTAGTAGTGGTAGGTATCATGAATAGAGATGCACCAAACGTTTCAATATTAGGTATCATGAATAGAGATGCACCAAACGTTTCAATATTCACTCATCCCTTGTAACTGGCGCTGCATATATAGGAGTACAAATTCAGGAAGTCCCCAGTTCTGACACTCTGACGTTCGCTCCATATCCAGGTCCTAAATTAATTAGTAGGGTGGCTCGAAGAACTTGTCCATTGGTGCGAGCTCAGCATCTTGCCGCGTCCATTATTCTGCTGAGAACTTGGGTAGAGCTGCATCTTGTTCCTGTGTTATTAAACATCTTGACTACGAAGCTGGTGGCCTTCCAAGTTCTTCGCCCAGGAGGTGGAGACGCACCTTCAATTGTCATTGAAGCCATATATTATCCTTCCTCGTAGCTTTCGGAACCGAAACGAAGGCACACGGAAAATGCGAAAGGCCAGTGCTGGACAATAAAATGGGAGAAGCAGGTAACCTTACATAACCCACCATTTCACTGAACTTTCTTTGATTTTGACGTGCTAAACTAATAGCAGGCCTATCACAATGAGAGGGTAGTTTCTCTGAGGCAACATGGTATTACAAGCGAAAGAGATTCTAACACAAACAGGGTTTGTTTGTTCTATTCACTGCGTGTTATCCCACGTACCACTAACTGCAAAGAGATATCTGTCAGTTGTATGTATATTTTGGCGGTACAGCCTAGCTACTTGCACATAATTCATAGATTAATAACCCACTTGCACATGTTTTATTGATTAATGAGCTATCAAGAGTGGTTAAAATTTAGCTTTTCAGAGAGTCCAATTCAGCAGAACTTAATTATACAGAATTAGATCTGGGGTTATCTTCCTGACCTGCTACTTGGACACTTCTGCATCTCATTTGCAATAGCATCTTCAGCAACCTTGCATCTGCCTTCCTTCATTTGCAGCAGCATCTCCAGCAAACTTGCATCCGCCTTCCTCGCCGCGCCACTCCAACAACTCTGCATCTCGGGTCCATCATCCGCGTAAGCCTCAAGACCATCCCTTTAATGTTTTCACATGCTTTTTTCTTTTTGGAGAAGGAAGCCTTTTATTGATTCTTTGCAGAAGTATCTAGGCGATGTTTTCACTTGTTAGTTTTGCATCTAGAAATACTACTGTCCACACAAAAGATGAAAAAAAACTTATAATGAGCTATCGAGAGTGTTACAATTTAGTTTTTCAGAGAGCCCAACTCAGCTGAACTTAATTATACAGGATCTGGCCCGGACACGGGGGTGCGACGCTTCAGGAACGGTCCTGCCCGGTACCTCGTCGGAGTGGAGATGCGCAACATTATGGATGAAAATCCTGTCCGGTTTTGACCGGCCGGCGTCGATGGCACCCGTGGGTGTTGTTCCCCTCTCTGGAGGCGACGTCAAGTGTGTCGCCATCTCCCTCGTGCTTGGTGTTGGCAGTTGTCTCTGGGCGAAAGCCTTGGTCCTCTGGAGCGGCATGATGGCGGCGTCTGCTACGTTGTTTCTCTATTGGGAGCATCGTGCGAGGAGACTGAGTTTCCTGTTGGCCCTCCTCCGGTGTTCGTCGTGGCCCTGACCGCTCTCCTCCGGCGCTATGTATGGTCGTCGCGGATGAATCCAAAGGAAGCTGGAGTTGCTGTTCTTCGGAGGTGTTCGGTGTCGATCAAGACGCGACGAGGTTTTTCGGTTTTGGGCAGGTTTTTCGGTGTTGTAGTTGTGTTGTCGTGTGTGGTTCTCCTGAGGATAGTCGGGTGTGGTGTTGTGCTACGCTCGTTGTTCGCAGCGAATGGTGGATGTCATGTACTAATTTTCTCTCCTTCTATAAAGCTATGGTACGCAATTTGCGTACACTCGAAAAGGTCATGCATGCAAGTCAACTGCATCCGATATGCCCACGTGGTGCGTCAAAGTTTTTTACCACCGATTATGCTTTATTATGCATTTGTTCCCTTCATTCACAAATTGTATTTGTTCAAACATAAATAAATTTCTTTCATAAAAATAAATAAATTCACATTTTAATCGTTACCTACAGTATGTGACCATGGATATCCATTCGTACAAGTCGAGACCACAAACTACCAATTATATGAAATATGAAAACATAAATTTTCCATGTTCACATGAAACACATAAAAAGAAAGAAGTTTGCCATGTTTGTTCAAGAAAAAAAATTTAACTACATGAAACATAAATTTGCCGTGTTGACGATTTCATATAAATGGATATTTGATAAGAACACAAAAAGTTTGCCCTGTTCAAGATAAAAAAAACACCTATATTTGACATAAAAATTGCATGTTCAAGATAAAAATTCAACTACATGAAACATAAATTTGCCGTCTTGATGATTTCATATACATGGATATTCGATAAGAACACAACAAGTTTGTCATGTTCATGATAAAAAAACACATATATTTGACATAAAAATGGCCATGTTGAAGATTTCATATACATGGATATATATATTAGAAAAAAGAGAGACAATTGCCATGACATGAAAAGAAAAAAATATCCACCTATATGTAACACAGACATGTTCATATGAAAACACATCAATAAGTTTGATGTAATGGTAACATGTCAACATATAGAAAAATTGTAATGGTAGCACTGAAAATTTAGGAATTTTATACTCTAAACACTGCAAATATTGGAAATTGTGTGATCGTCACATGGCAATTTTAGAAAAAGTTTTGTACTGGTCACATGACAAAATCTAACAAAAATATAATTTATAAAAATCTGGGAAATTTTGTATTGCTCGCATGGCAAATTTTAGAATTTTATTTCGTCTAAAACATGGCAAAATTTGCAACCATTGCATGTCAATTTAGAAAAATTGCAATTTAGGATTTTGTGTTCTATAAAACATCTAAACTTGTCGGAAATTTGTAATCATCACATGGAAATTTTTAAAGAAGTATGTAATTATAACATGGCAAATTACAAAAATCATTTTTAATCTCCTGAATCATTGCAACTTTTAGAAGCAAAAATTTTAATAGACACATGAAAAATATAGGAACTTTATTCTCCAAAAATCATGGTAAATTGTTGAAAATTTTGTATTCGTCACATAATTTTTTTAAGGAGTTTGAACTGATCACATGGAAACTTTATAAAAATTTATTGTCTAAATCATTGCAACTTCTCAGAAAAAACTGAAATAGGCATTTTATTGTCAAACACATGGCAACTTTGGGAAAACTATTTTGTGATGGTCACATGGAAAATTAGGGTTTTTTTTCTCCAAAATCAGCGCAACTTGTTGGAAATCTTGTAATCATCAGATGAATTCTTTTGAAAAGTTTGAACTGATCACATGGCAAATTTATAAAATAAATAATGTCTAAATCATTGCAACCTTGTGCCATTCTAGCTTTTGCCCATTATCCATGAAAATAATTTGAATCGGGAGGAGATATGTCCCTTTACTTTCTTGAGAATTAAATAAATTCTTACAGACTTGTGGAAAAAAACTTAGATGTGGGAGCCACTTTTTTGCACCTAGGCTCATGTAAACCCGGCCATAAATAGTAAATTAAAAAATAGTAAGAAAATAAATAAAAGAAATTTTAAAAAATAGGCATCCAAGAAGCTCATGTGCGCAAGGTGTGTGCAAAATTTTGTGTTGTTTGGGCATCTGAGGAGTTCGTGTCAAGAAAAACAAAATTCAGGTGTCTAAGAAGCTTTGAAAAAGAACACGATTTGGAGTCAATTTTGCTATTTTTCGGCACAAGCTCCTCATATGTCCAAACACCACGAAAATTTGCACACACCTTGCGCACACGAGCATCTTGGACACCTACAAATTTCGGAATTTTAAATTTTATTTTACTATTGTTTTTGAATTTACTGTTCACTGGGTGTAGATGAGCCTGGGCACTATTTTGAATGATAGCCTAACCAGTAGCTTTAACTACGTATGAAACACATATTGGTATTTTTTTTCAAAAATTTTGTATGACCGTTTGTTTTACTTTTTGTGAAGGTCGTGTCTGATCAAATCGAGAAGATGATTTTTCTTTGAAAAACAAATACTTAGTGTGCTGTAAAAGCACTCAGAGTCATATTTTTTTATATGTTTAAATAAATCTTTAGCTTTTGTTGTAGCAAATCAATTATCTCACACTGGCAAATAAACAGTAGAGAGATCTCTACCGAGCATTTGACAAAGAGAAAAGTACAGACAAGGATAAATCTATAAGTAGATGCTGCAATTGATAGTGTGTCAGAGAAGTCCCGAGGAAAAACTTCAGAATTCAGAGACAGACCTCCTGTCAGTTGCTCAATTCAAATTAAGAAAAGGAAACGAGATATGCAACCCAGAAACAGGTAGTCTCTATGAAATAGTACTTCGTATACAATTAAGAGGGCAAATAAAACCAATTGAAACAAAGAATCCAAAACTATATTCGTCCCTCATCGTTTGCTCCATTTCTTAAGTGTAACTTGCTAGGTACAGTAAAATGGGAGAAATTAAATACCGTCACTTCATGGAAGAGCAATCAAAATCGGAGGACGAAGGAACTCTCGTTCATAACATACTAGCATTTGGGCCAATGCGCTTTGTTTTTTATGCGGGTAGAATTGGATTCAACTCTCTTGGCGACGTTGCTTGTGGAAACAAAACAATTCTGGACGAACGCATGTCAACTATAGAGGGTATCACGAAGAATGCCCATAGGAAGTCGGAAATGTTTGTGTGGCAGGTGTTCCTTCAGCTAGGCATATATTGCTTCATGGAAACCATTATGCAGTAGTGGTAGGTATCATGAATAGAGATGCACCAAACGTTTCAATATTAGGTATCATGAATAGAGATGCACCAAACGTTTCAATATTCACTCATCCCTTGTAACTGGCGCTGCATATATAGGAGTACAAATTCAGGAAGTCCCCAGTTCTGACACTCTGACGTTCGCTCCATATCCAGGTCCTAAATTAATTAGTAGGGTGGCTCGAAGAACTTGTCCATTGGTGCGAGCTCAGCATCTTGCCGCGTCCATTATTCTGCTGAGAAATTGGGTAGAGCTGCATCTTGTTCCTGTGTTATTAAACATCTTGACTACGAAGCTGGTGGCCTTCCAAGTTCTTCGCCCAGGAGGTGGAGACGCACCTTCAATTGTCATTGAAGCCATATATTATCCTTCCTCGTAGCTTTCGGAACCGAAACGAAGGCACACGGAAAATGCGAAAGGCCAGTGCTGGACAATAAAATGGGAGAAGCAGGTAACCTTACATAACCCACCATTTCACTGAACTTTCTTTGATTTTGACGTGCTAACCTAATAGCAGGCCTATCACAATGAGAGGGTAGTTTCTCTGAGGCAACATGGTATTACAAGCGAAAGAGATTCTAACACAAACAGGGTTTGTTTGTTCTATTCACTGGGTGTTATCCCATGTACCACTAACTGCAAAGAGATATCTGTCAGTTGTATGTATATTTTGGCGGTACAGCCTAGCTACTTGCACATAATTCACAGATTAATAACCCACTTGCACATGTTTTATTGATTAATGAGCTATCAAGAGTGGTTAAAATTTAGCTTTTCAGAGAGTCCAATTCAGCAGAACTTAATTATACAGAATTAGATCTGGGGTTATCTTCCTGACCTGCTACTTGGACACTTCTGCATCTCATTTGCAATAGCATCTTCAGCAACCTTGCATCTGCCTTCCTTCATTTGCAGCAGCATCTCCATCAAACTTGCATCCGCCTTCCTCGCCACGCCACTCCAACAACTCTGCATCTCGGGTCCATCATCCGCGTAAGCCTCAAGACCATCCCTTTAATGTTTTCACATGCTTTTTTCTTTTTGGAGAAGGAAGCCTTTTATTGATTCTTTGCAGAAGTATCTAGGCGATGTTTTCACTTGTTAGTTTTGCATCTAGAAATACTACTGTCCACACAAAAGATGAAAAAAAACTTATAATGAGCTATCGAGAGTGTTACAATTTAGTTTTTCAGAGAGTCCAACTCAGCTGAACTTAATTATACAGGATCTGGCCCGGACACGGGGGTGCGACGCTTCAGGAACGGTCCTGCCCGGTACCTCGTCGGAGTGGAGATGCGCAACATTATGGATGAAAATCCTGTCCGGTTTTGACCGGCCGGCGTCGATGGCACCCGTGGGTGTTGTTCCCCTCTCTGGAGGCGACGTCAAGTGTGTCGCCATCTCCCTCGTGCTTGGTGTTGGCAGTTGTCTCTGGGCGAAAGCCTTGGTCCTCTGGAGCGGCATGATGGCGGCGTCTGCTACGTTGTTTCTCTATTGGGAGCATCGTGCGAGGAGACTGAGTTTCCTGTTGGCCCTCCTCCGGTGTTCGTCGTGGCCCTGACCGCTCTCCTCCGGCGCTATGTATGGTCGTCGCGGATGAATCCAAAGGAAGCTGGAGTTGCTGTTCTTCGGAGGTGTTCGGTGTCGATCAAGATGCGACGAGGTTTTTCGGTTTAGGCAGGTTTTTCGGTGTTGTAGTTGTGTTGTCGTGTGTGGTTCTCCTGAGGATAGTCGTGTGTGGTGTTGTGCTACGCTCGTTGTTCGCAGCGAATGGTGGATGTCATGTACTAATTTTCTCTCCTTCTATAAAGCTATGGTACGCAATTTGCGTACACTCGAAAAGGTCATGCATGCAAGTCAACTGCATCCGATATGCCCACGTGGTGCGTCAAAGTTTTTTACCACCGATTATGCTTTATTATGCATTTGTTCCCTTCATTCACAAATTGTATTTGTTCAAACATAAATAAATTTCTTTCATAAAAATAAATAAATTCACATTTTAATCGTTACCTACAGTATGTGACCATGGATATCCATTCGTACAAGTCGAGACCACAAACTACCAATTATATGAAATATGAAAACATAAATTTTCCATGTTCACATGAAACACATAAAAAGAAAGAAGTTTGCCATGTTTGTTCAAGAAAAAAATTTAACTACATGAAACATAAATTTGCCGTGTTGATGATTTCATATAAATGGATATTTGATAAGAACACAAAAAGTTTGCCCTATTCAAGATAAAAAAAACACCTATATTTGACATAAAAATTGCATGTTCAAGATAAAAATTCAACTACATGAAACATAAATTTGCCGTCTTGATGATTTCATATACATGGATATTCGATAAGAACACAACAAGTTTGTCATGTTCATGATAAAAAACACATATATTTGACATAAAAATGGCCATGTTGAAGATTTCATATACATGGATATATATATTAGAAAAAAGAGAGACAATTGCCATGACATGAAAAGAAAAAAATATCCACCTATATGTAACACAGACATGTTCATATGAAAACACATCAATAAGTTTGATGTAATGGTAACATGTCAACATATAGAAAAATTGTAATGGTAGCACTGAAAATTTAGGAATTTTATACTCTAAACACTGCAAATATTGGAAATTGTGTGATCGTCACATGGCAATTTTAGAAAAAGTTTTGTACTGGTCACATGACAAAATCTAACAAAAATATAATTTATAAAAATCTGGGAAATTTTGTATTGCTCGCATGGCAAATTTTAGAATTTTATTTCGTCTAAAACATGGCAAAATTTGCAACCGTTGCATGTCAATTTAGAAAAATTGCAATTTAGGATTTTGTGTTCTATAAAACATGTAAACTTGTCGGAAATTTGTAATCATCACATGGAAATTTTTAAAGAAGTATGTAATTATAACATGGCAAATTACAAAAATCATTTTTAATCTCCTGAATCATTGCAACTTTTAGAAGAAAATTTTTTAATAGACACATGAAAAATATAGGAACTTTATTCTCCAAAAATCATGGTAAATTGTTGAAAATTTTGTATTCGTCACATAATTTTTTTAAGGAGTTTGAACTGATCACATGGAAACTTTATAAAAATTTATTGTCTAAATCATTGCAACTTCTCAGAAAAAACTGAAATAGGCATTTTATTGTCAAACACATGGCAACTTTGGGAAAACTATTTTGTGATGGTCACATGGAAAATTAGGGTTTTTTTTCTCCAAAATCAGCGCAACTTGTTGGAAATCTTGTAATCATCAGATGAATTCTTTTGAAAAGTTTGAAGTGATCACATGGCAAATTTATAAAATAAATAATGTCTAAATCATTGCAACCTTGTGCCATTCTAGCTTTTGCCCATTATCCATGAAAATAATTTGAATCGGGAGGAGATATGTCCCTTTACTTTCTTGAGAATTAAATAAATTCTTACAGACTTGTGGAAAAAAACTTAGATGTGGGAGCCACTTTTTTGCACCTAGGCTCATGTAAACCCGGCCATAAATAGTAAATTAAAAAATAGTAAGAAAATAAATAAAAGAAATTTAAAAAAATAGGCATCCAAGAAGCTCATGTGCGCAAGGTGTGTGCAAAATTTTGTGTTGTTTGGGCATCTGAGGAGTTCGTGTCAAGAAAAACAAAATTCAGGTGTCTAAGAAGCTTTGAAAAAGAACACGATTCGGAGTCAATTTTGCTATTTTTCGGCACGAGCTCCTCATATGTCCAAACACCACGAAAATTTGCACACACCTTGCGCACACGAGCATCTTGGACACTTACAAATTTCGGAATTTTAAATTTTATTTTACTATTGTTTTTGAATTTACTGTTCACTGGGTGTAGATGAGCCTGGGCACTATTTTGAATGATAGCCTAACCAGTAGCTTTAACTACGTATGAAACACATATTGGTATTTTTTTTTCAAAAATTTTGTATGACCGTTTGTTTTACTTTTTGTGAAGGTCGTGTCTGATCAAATTGAGAAGATGATTTTTCTTTGAAAAACAAATACTTAGTGTGCTGTAAAAGCACTCAGAGTCATATTTTTTATATGTTTAAATAAATCTTTAGCTTTTGTTGTAGCAAATCAATTATCTCACACTGGCAAATAAACAGTAGAGAGATCTCTATCGAGCATTTGACAAAGAGAAAAGTACAGACAAGGATAAATCTATAAGTAGATGCTGCAATTGATAGTGTGTCAGAGAAGTCCCGAGGAAAAACTTCAGAATTCAGAGACAGACCTCCTGTCAGTTGCTCAATTCAAATTAAGAAAAGGAAACGAGATATGCAACCCAGAAACAGGTAGTCTCTATGAAATAGTACTTCGTATACAATTAAGAGGGCAAATAAAACCAATTGAAACAAAGAATCCAAAACTATATTTGTAACGCCCCATATGTAACCTTCCCGAATTGTACTCCAACTCTTGCCGTTTCCGGCATTAAGTTATATTTAATTCTCGGGTTCGGGTCTTTGTCTCCGTGTGTTGTTTTTGTTTTCGTGCATCTTATATCATGTCGTCACGTGCATTGCATTTGCATACATGTTCATCTCATGCATTCGAGCATTTTCCCCGTTGTCCGTTTTGCATTCCGGCGCTTCGTTCTCCTCCGGGGGCCAATTCTAGCTTTCTTTCGTGTGTGGGGATTAAACATTTCCGGATTGGGCCGAGACTTGCCATGCGGCCTTGGTTTACTACCGGTAGACCGCCTGTCAAGTTTCGGGTCATTTGGACTTCGTTTGATACTCCAACGGTTAACCGAGGGACCGAGAAGGCCTCGTGTGTGTGCAGCCCAACACCCCTCCATTTTGGCCCAAAACCCACCAAACTCTGCTCCATCGTCTCGGTCGTTCGATCATGATCGTGTGGGTGAAAACCGCACCTCATTTGGACTCTCCTAGCTCCCTCTAGGTCTATAAATAGACCCCCCCCCTCAAAATCCCGGGTCTCTCCTCCCCCAAACCCTAGCCTCTTTCGTCCTCCGCGCCGCCGGACAAAAACCGGACGGCCGGACGTGTCCGTCCGCCCCACCGCACCAGTACGGAGCCGACACGTGGCAGGACCACATCGCCGCAGCCGCCGGCCCGCTCGGCCCGGGGCGGGCCCTCCCGGCCCACGACGCCCGCGCCGCCGCCCAGGGAGCTGCACCGCCCGACCCCGTCGCCTCTCCGATCTCCGGTGGCCCGCGCCGCCGCCGCGCCATTGTCGCCACCTGCCGGAACCTCGCCGGCGACCCCGCCGCACCGGATCCCCGCCGTGCCGCTCGTCGCCGGCCCCGCCCGAGGCTCGCCGGGGCTCGCCTCCCTCGTCGCCGCGCCGCCTCGGGGGTGCCCCGCCTCCCCTCGCCACCGGCCGGGCTCGCCGGAGCCGGAGCCGGCCGCCGCCACCGCCGGATCGGCTCGGATGTACAGTGCACGCGCGCCGATGAACAGTAAAACCCTAGATCCATAGGTTGACTTTCTCCCCTGATTTCCAGAATTTTATGCTACCTTTGACCTGCCATATCTTTGCATCCGTAGCTCCGATTTGGGCATATGATATGTCAAAATCTTCGTCTCGACGAGTACATCATTTCATTCCATTGCATCATTTGCATTTGAGGTCATCTTGGTGCCCAAAATGCTGTTGGAAGGAGGCATCATGAGTTAAATTGCAGATTCGATAGTTCATCATGCACTTTTGTCATTTTTGCCATGTTTAATCCGTGCATGATATGCCTGTGCCCCTTTGGGATGAATTGTTAAGCATGTTGTCTTCTTTCCAGGGGTGCCTCCCATGCATTTTTAGGATGTGTATGTTGTCTTGTGCAAGCTTGCGAAGTAGGCTACCTGAGTTTACTGATTTCAGGGACTTAGTGAAAATCACTAAGTCTGGGATGTTTTAGTTCACGATGCTATATGTCCGGCTTGTTTCCTAGTGATCCGTGCCTCTTTTGAGGATGATCAGTAAGAGTGATTTGTTATGCGTGTTGTGCTTAATCCATCCATGTCTTTACTTGTTATGTTGGAGCACCCTAGGTTGACTCAATCGAGCTCAACTTTTGGATAGTTGTTGTTTTGGGCAGATCGTGAACTCTTTTGCGATTTTGCCGGAGTTATTGCTAGTGATCCATGCATGCTATGCCATTGTTCTTGCCATGTCTAGCTAGCATTTTGTGCCTTCTTAATGGATATATGCTTGCCTTGCCATGACTTGCACCGTAGTGAGTGCATCGAGCTCGTTTACATGCCTCCATGAGTTATATTTCAGCATGTCCCAGTTTTCACTAAGTCTGAAAACTGATTGTGTTTCATCGATGTTCGTGTGCTCGGTAGAGTATTTTGTGAACCCTTTTGGCCCCAGGTCATTTTGGGTGTTTTGTTAAGCTTGTTGAGTAGCTCCATGCCATGCTCTTACTTGCCATGTTCAGGTTTTGCATCATGTTGTTTTGCTGCTCCGAAGAGAGCATCGTGGTCTGAAATTCCAGACTAGCGTTAATTTCGCTAAGTCTGAAATCTGTTTTGCTTATTCAGTTTTGCCATGCTTGTTTGAAGCCCTTAATGGATGAATTTGCCTATGCCTCAGTCCTGGTGATTTGTTAAGCTTCTTGAGTACATCACTGCCATGCAATTTGTTTTTATGTTGGGTGGCTGTAGCATGTTCATTTTGTTGCATTTAGGAGCCTACTTGCTGTAAATCGCAGATCGGTTCGTTTAGTAAATCGCTTGCCATTTCTAAACCGTAGCTCCGATTGCCATGATCTTTATATCATTTTTAGGGGATTTCTTCCCCTATATCTAGTGGCACACTTGGTTTTCCAAGTGGAGGCCAGGTTCATGCATTTCCTGTTACATCTTGCATTTGGCATCCCGCATCGCATCCCGCATAACATATCATCTTTGCATCTTATTGGTTGCCTTTGCACGTGGTTGATTGTATCCTTGTTGCTTGTTTGTGTTGTTGGGTAGAGCCGGGAGACGAGTTCGCTAACGAGGAGCCCGTTGAGTTTGCTTTTGAGGATCCAGTCAATTCTGACAACTGTGCAGGCAAGATGATCACACCCTTGAAATCACTACTATCTTTGCTATGCTAGTTTGCTCGCTCTTTTGCTTTGCCAATGCTACGATGCCTACCACTTGCTTGTCAGCCTCCCAATTGCCATGATTGAGCCTCTAACCCACCTTTGTCCCAGCAAACCATTGATTGGCTATGTTACCGCTTTGCTCAGCCCTCCTTATAGCGTTGTTAGTTGCAGGTGAAGATTGGAGCCGTTCCTTGTTGGAACACTTATTTACTTGTTGGGATATCATTATATTGCTATGTTATCTTTACTCATCTATATACTTGGTAAAGGGTGGAAGGCTCGGCCTCTCGCCTAGTGTTTTGTTCCACTCTTGCCGCCCTAGTTTCCGTCATATCGGTGTTATGTTCCCGGATTGTTGCGTCCCTTACGCGGTTGGGCTATAATGGGAACCCCTTGATAGTTCGCCTTGATTAAAGCTTTTCCAGCAATGCCCAACATTGGTTTTACCATTTGCCACCTACCCTTTTCTTTCCCTTGGGTTTCCGGAGCCCGAGGGTCATCTTTATTTTAGCCCCCACGGGCCAGTGCTCCTCTGAGTGTTGGTCCCACCAAGCGATGTCCGGGGCTACCAGGGGCAACTCTGGGCTGGCCTACCCGACGTCTTGCTCATCCGGTGTGCCCTGAGAACGAGATATGTGCAGCTCCTATCGGGATTTGTCGGCACATCTGAGTGGTGTTGCTGGACTAGTTTTGACCTGTCGAATCATCTTGTTGTACCGGGATACCGAGTCTGATCGGTGGGTCCTGGGTGGAGGTCTATTCCTTCGTTGACCGTGAGAGCTTGTTATGGGCTAAGTTGGGACCCCCCTGCAGGGATTGATATTTCGAAAGCCGTGCCCGCGGTTATGGGCAGATGGGAATTTGTTAATGTCCGATTGTAGATAACTTGAACTTAAATAATTAAAATGAATCAACTGAGTGTGTTGCCGTGATGGCCTTTTCTCGGCGGAGTCCGGGAAGTGGACACGGCGTTGGAGTTATGTTTGCGTAGGCTGCTCTATTTAGTTTTTCGCCCGTGCTTTGCTTCCTCTTCTCGCTCTATTTTGCGAATAAGTTAGCCACCATATATGCTAGTCGCTTGCTGCAGCTCCACTTACATTACCCCTTTCCTACCTATTAAGCTTAAATAGTCTTGATCGCGAGGGTGTGAGATTGCTGAGTCCTTTGTGGCTCACAGATTACTATTACACCAGATGCAGGGACCGATGATACTTCTCCGGATGGCGCGCTCGAGCTGAAGTGGGAGTACGACGAGGACTCTCAGCGATACTATGTGTCTTTTCCTGATGATCAGTAGTGGTGCCTATTCGGGGTTAGATTCAGGGCCTAGTCGCTTGTTGGGGGTCTTTTCTATTTTGGCGCCGTAGTCGGGCCATGAGTGATTGTATGATGGATGTTATTTATGTACTTTGATGTGACGTGGCGAGTGTAAGCCAACTATGATATTATTCCCCTTTTATATTATATATGTACATGGGTCGTGTAATGATTCCCGACTTGCGACATTGCTTTCAATGCGCCTATGTCTCTAAGTCGTGCCTCGACACGTGGGAGACATAGCCGCATCGAGGGCGTTACAATCGTCCCTCATCGTTTGCTCCATTTATTAAGTGTAACTTGCTAGGTACAGTAAAATGGGAGAAATTAAATACCGTCACTTCATGGAAGAGCAATCAAAATCGGAGGACGAAGGAACTCTCGTTCATAACATACTAGCATTTGGGCCAATGCGCTTTGTTTTTTATGCGGGTAGAATTGGATTCAACTCTCTTGGCGACGTTGCTTGTGGAAACAAAACAATTCTGGACGAACACATGTCAACTATAGAGGGTATCACGAAGAATGCCCATAGGAAGTCGGAAATGTTTGTGTGGCAGGTTTTCTTTCAGCTAGGCATATATTGCTTCATGGAAACCATTATGCAGTAGTGGTAGGTATCATGAATAGAGATGCACCAAACGTTTCAATATTAGGTATCATGAATAGAGATGCACCAAACGTTTCAATATTCACTCATCCCTTGTAACTGGCGCTGCATATATAGGAGTACAAATTCAGGAAGTCCCCAGTTCTGACACTCTGGCGTTCGCTCCATATCCAGGTCCTAAATTAATTAGTAGGGTGGCTCGAAAAACTTGTCCATTGGTGCGAGCTCAGCATCTTGCCGCATCCATTATTCTGCTGAGAACTTGGGCAGAGCTGCATCTTGTTCCTGTGTTATTAAACATCTTGACTACGAAGCTGGTGGCCTTCCAAGTTCTTCGCCCAGGAGGCGGAGACGCACCTTCAATTGTCATTGAAGCCATATATTATCCTTCCTTGTAGCTTTCGGAACCGAAACGAAGGCACACGGAAAATGCGAAAGGCCAGTGCTGGACAATAAAATGGGAGCAGCAATAAAATGGGAGAAGCAGGTAACCTTACATAACCCACCATTTCACTGAACTTTCTTTGATTTTGACGTGCTAAACTAACAGCAGGCCTATCACAATGAGAGGGTAGTTTCTCTGAGGCAACATGGTATTGCAAGCGAAAGAGATTCTAACACAAACAGGGTTTGTTTGTTCTATTCACTGCGTGTTATCCCACGTACCACTAACTGCAAAGAGATATCTGTCAGTTGTATGTATATTTTGGCGGTACAGCCTAGCTACTTGCACATAATTCATAGATTAATAACCCACTTGCACATGTTTTATTGATTAATGAGCTATCAAGAGTGGTTAAAATTTAGCTTTTCAGAGAGTCCAATTCAGCAGAACTTAATTATACAGAATTAGATCTGGGGTTATCTTCCTGACCTGCTACTTGGACACTTCTGCATCTCATTTGCAATAGCATCTTCAGCAACCTTGCATCTGCCTTCCTTCATTTGCAGCAGCATCTCCAGCAAACTTGCATCCGCCTTCCTCGCCGCGCCACTCCAACAACTCTGCATCTCGGGTCCATCATCCGCGTAAGCCTCAAGACCATCCCTTTAATGTTTTCACATGCTTTTTTCTTTTTGGAGAAGGAAGCCTTTTATTGATTCTTTGCAGAAGTATCTAGGCGATGTTTTCACTTGTTAGTTTTGCATCTAGAAATACTACTGTCCACACAAAAGATGAAAAAAAAACTTATAATGAGCTATCGAGAGTGTTACAATTTAGTTTTTCAGAGAGTCCAACTCAGCTGAACTTAATTATACAGGATCTGACCTGGGGTTATCTTGCTGGCCTGCTCTTTGAAGACTTCTGCATCTCGTTTGCAATAGCACAACACTAGCTCGAACCTGCATCTCCGGCAACTCTGCATCTGCCTTCCTCGACACGCTGTGCTCTGACAACTCTGCTTCCGAGCTCCATCATCCGTGTAAGCTTCTAGATCATAGCTCTGACGTTTTCACTTTATAGTATTTTGCTCTATTTTCCTCTAGATATACTTCTGTCGGCACAAAAGAAGAATGAAAAGAAATCTGTCTTTTTGGCTGTGCTCTCCCTTTCCGTGGTTTGCTAATTTATCTCGTTGCTCCAATTTCTGCAGGTTTTTCATCCAGCTGTCTTCACCACCTGTTTGGGCCTCCAGAAGCACTTCTATTGCTCGATTTCATTTCCTCGGATCACTCCATTATACCCAAAAAAAACAAAAACAAAAACAGTCTACTTCTATTGCGCATTTTTCATTTCGTCATATCGTTCCATTATACCCAAAAGCAAAAACAAAAATCCAAAAGTAGGAACACATTTTTGTTCCTGTTAATGTCCCGCCCTTGTCCGGTTGTCCCCCCTAAATAGACACTTCATCTCCTCCTGCATCCCACCATCCAAGTTACCCTCCCCCCCCCCCCACACACACACACACCACCCACCCACCCAAAAAAAGGGAAAATCTGTCTTCGGAATTCTTTTGCCTGTTAACCATCGTTTGACAGTTGAAATCTTCCAAATTTTCCTCCATTTCGTGTCTTATACACTAAACCTAAGATCTGTACATTGTGAAAATTAGCCCAAATACATCCAAACAAACTGCAACTCCATGGGGGCGGCGGTGCTGGCTGTCTTACAAATGGTGGCATCGCCGATCCTGAAGAAGCTCCTCGCTGATACTTCGACGTACCTTGGGGTCGACATGGCGAGTGAGCTCCATGAACTGGAGACCACCATCATGCCACAGTTCGAGCTGATGATTGAAGCAGCTGACAAGGGAAACAAAAGGACTAAGCTGGACAAATGGATCCAAGACCTCAAACAAGCTTTCTTCAAGGCAGAAGACTTGCTGGATGATCATGAGTACAGCCGCCTTGAGCGCAAAGCAAAGAGTGGGAAGGATCCCTTGCCACCACATTCCTCCACCAGCAGCACTATTCTGAAGCCTCTGCATGCTGCATCCAACCAGTTGTCCAATCTGTCCTCCAACAATAGGAAGCTAATTCGCCAGCTGAATGAACTGAAGGCCATTCTGGCGAAAGGCAAGGTGTTACATGATCTTCTTTGCTTACCAGCTGGTAACACTGCAGAGGGCCCTGTTGTACAAGCAGTCGTTGTTCCTCTAGTCACATCAATTCCACCTCCAAAAGTAATAGGTTGTGATAAGGATCGCGACAATATTATAAACCTTCTTACCAAGCCGGTCGGTGTTGAGGTTAATTCAACTATATGTTCGGGTTTGGCCATCGTTGGAGCAGGAGGCATGGGAAAATCCACCTTGGCACAGTATGTTTACAATGACAAGAGGGTCCAAGAACATTTTGATGTCAAGATGTGGGTGTGCATCTCACGCAAACTTGATGTGGAACGTCATACACGGAAGATTATTGAGTCTGCGATGGAGGGCGAATGCCCACGTGTTGGTAATCTTGATACTCTCCAGTGCAAATTAAGGGGCTTACTGCAAAAAAAGGGCAGCCCCAGTGCATGTAGCTCCCGCTTGCGCAGGGTCTGGGGAAGGGTCCGACCACTTTGGGTCTATTGTACGCAGCCTTTTCCTACATTTCTGCAAGAGGCTGTTTCCAGGACTTGAACCCGTGCCACTGCGCCAAGGCTCAAGGGGCTTACTGCAAAACTCAAAGAAATTCCTGCTTGTACTGGATGATGTCTGGTTTGAAGAATCTGAATCTGGCAGTGAGATGGAATGGGAGCAACTCCTGCGTCCATTAGTTTCTGAACAGACTGGAAGCAAAGTTTTAGTGACTTCTCGATCAAATATACTTCCAGCTTCTCTTTACTGTACCAAGATTGTTCCTTTGGAAAACATGGAAGATGCCGAGTTCTTGACACTCTTCAAAAACCATGCCTTTTCTGGAGCAGAAATCAGAGATCATAGTTTGCGTCGGAAGCTAGAAGAGATTGCAGAGAAGCTTGCCAGTAGATTGGGACAATCTCCTTTAGCAGCAAAAACAATGGGTTTACAGTTGAGCAGGAAAAGGATACCACTTCATGGAAGGATGCTCTTAAGATGGAAAACTTAAGTGATCCCACGAAAGCTCTGTTGTGGAGTTATGATAAGTTAGATCCACGTCTGCAGAGATGCTTTCTATATTGCAGCTTATTTCCAAAAGGCTGTCGCTATTTCTACCACAGGGAGTTGGTTCACCTGTGGATAGCAGAGGGATTTATTGATTTGTGCAACGAGAACAAAAGAGTGGAAGATATTGGAAAGGATTGCTTCAGTGAGATGGTCTCAATTTCATTCTTTCAACCAGTTTACGAGAGATTTCGCACATACTATGTTATGCACGATCTTATTCATGATCTGGCACAGTCACTCTCTAAAGAGCACTGCTTCAGATTAGAAGATGAAAAAGTGGCAGACATACCATGCACTGTTCGACATTTATCTGTTCGTGTTGAGAGTATGATACAACATAAGCAAAGCATTTGCAAGCTACATCATTTGCGTACTATTATCTGCATTGACCCAGTTAAAGATGATATAAATGATGTTTTTAATCAGATACTGCAGAATTCAAAGTTACGTGTACTATGTCTGTCATTCTACAACAGTAGCAAGTTGCCAGAATCAATTGATGAGCTGAAGCAAAACGTCAATTTCTGAATTGCCAAGATCATTATGTACTCTTTACCACTTACAGTTCCTTAAGTTCAGTTGCAAAGTTAAGAGTTTGCCCGACAAACTCTGCAATTTAAATAAGCTGTGGTATCTTGAAGGGGACGGGGGCGGATCATATGCTCCGTACAACAGTGCTCTGCCTCAAGTCCCTAACATAGGCAAGCTAACTTTGCTCCAATAACTCTATAACTTTTCTGTGCAAAAGCAGAAGGGATATGAGTTGCGGCAGCTGAGGGATATGAACGAGCTTTGTGGATGTCTAAATGTTACAAATCTTGCAAATGTCACTGCAAAGGATGAAGCTTTAGAGTCGAACCTACACCAGAAAAGTCACCTTGAAAGCTTGCGCCTTGGCTGGAGTTATATGGATGACATAAATGTAGAGGACAATTTATACTTGGAGATTCTGGAAGGCCTGATGCCACCGCCCCGACTTAGGGGCCTCACAATCGAAGGTTACAGATCAGCGAAATATCCAAGTTGGTTTCTTCAGGATTCATATTTTGAGAATCTGGAAACCTTTGAGCTTGTTCATTGCACTGCGTTAGAAGGCCTACCAACCAATGCAGAACTCTTTGTGAATTGCAGCTCACTTAGTCTCAACAATGTGCCAAGCATGAAGACATTACCTTTTCTTCCAGCAGGTCTTAAAAAGTTATCAATTGCCAAGTGTCCACTGCTTATATTTGTTTCCAACGATGAACCAGAGCAGCATGATCAGTGGGAGAACATCATGAATAGAGAGCAATTGGTATCAAATCTTTCTTTGATATCGAGCGAGGGCTTAGTATCAAAAACAAGTGACATAATAGCATCGCAATTTTCATCTCTGGAGCAGTTGATGGTATTGATGGATGTAGATATGTCAGGTGTTGAAAACATTAGAAGTGTTATAGAAAGAGAGGAATTTGTGATAGAGGATAGCATGAATGCATGGATATGTTGCCACAAGGAGAGGATGAGACTCATTTATGGAAGAAGCATCGGGCTGCCTCTGGTTCCACCATCAGAACTTCACAAACTTCATCTTTCTTCATGCAGTATTACAGATGGGGCATTAGCTGTTTGCCTTACTGGTCTCACTTCACTGAGATCTTTGTCCTTAAGTGGGATCATGACTTTGACTACACTTCCATCGCAAGAGGTGCTGCAACACTTGACAAAGCTTGACTACCTGGACATCAAGTCTTGCTGGTGTCTCAGGTCATTAGGGGGTTTACGAGCTGCTACCTCTCTTTTGGATGTCAGATTTTATTCCTGCCCTTCTCTAGACTTGGCACGTGGAGCAGACGAAATGCCATTATCACTTACGATGCTCATTACATCCCGGTGCGTGGTTGGAGCTAATTTCTTCAGCAGTGGTCTACCGCACCTGGGAGATCTTGACATGGGTGGCTGTGGAGGCCTTGCATCCTTGTCAATTGGTCATCTGACCTCCCTTACATCATTAAGACTAGTAGATCTCCCTGATCTGTGCTTTATTGAAGGACTGTCTTTCCTGCAACTTCACAGCGTATATTTAAAAGATGTCCCGAAGCTCAAAGCGAAGTGCATCTCACAGTTTCGGGTGCAGAAATCACTCTTTGTTAGCAGCTCTGTGATACTCAACCACATGCTCTCGGCTAAAGGTTTTACAGTTCCAGAATTTCTTGATCTTTATGATTGCAAAGAGCCATCCATTTCATTTGAAGAATCTGCAAATTTCTCATCCCTGCGGCACCTGTCATTATCTAAATGTGAAATGAGGTCCCTGCCAGGAAATCTCAAGCGCCTGACCAGTCTGACACGACTTGATATCATCGACTGTCCCAACATATCATCTTTACCTAATCTGCCATCCTCCCTCCAATATATATGTGTTCGGCGTTGTGAGCGCTTGAAGGAGAGCTGCCAAGCACCTGATGGAGAAAGCTGGCCAAAGATTGCAAGTATCCGTTGCAAGGAAATCGAATAAACTGTGATTTCAGATTCACAGCTATAAATAAATGCAAAGGTAAATGGAATACAAGCACTCTCACAGAAAACCTTTTGTAAACATTACTTTATGATATTTTGGTCATTCATTTCATTGTATCCTTCAGTAATTTAATTCGGATGCAGGCTGGGAGAATGAAGCTTCGTTTTCCAACAGTCTCAAGATCCAGTGACCTCATCTCCACTGCCTTCAGGAGTTGAGTGTTGGACTGCCTCAAGCTCACTTACACTTCAGCTCTCTCCGCACTGTGGCTGGTGCGGACCCCTTGGCTCCTTTCTTCCTCGACTGCTGCATGCATCGCTCTTCCACTCTTGACGGCCCCACTGCTGTGCTGAGACACGTGCGTCTAAATTTGAATCTTGTTCTATGTGGTTATGTTTGGAGTTTGCTGAAGGTCTGATGTGAAGCAAATCTGAATGCACTACTAGCAGTTACAAGCCCTCACAGCAGGGCTTAACTTCTCATCAAGTTATAGCAGTCACCATGTGAATCGCTTGATTTTACGGCCATTCTGGAGGCAGGGAGAAGTAACTACACTCAATCCGACCTGAATTACTTAAGTGTAGATCGTGACCTTGTGTGCATTGTCTCCCCTCTAGAGGATGCTCAGGTGGGATCTTGTTTGAGGACTATGGTAACTGTTAAAATACCGTAGAACCAAGTGTAAATGATTTCTTTTTTAGAGATGATGGTCATGGCGCACTAGCTATTAAATCTTGACATCATGTGTTCTGGGATAAATTTAACCACCAAGGTCCAAGGAGCACAAGCACGGTCAGTAGAAATCCACACCACAGTGGAAAACGTCTAACTCTGAAGTCTGAACTAGATCGGTTAGATGGGTGCAGTTCAGTAGTACTTACCAGTTAGAGTTGGGGAACGGGAATAACGGGGAAAGCGCAGGAGTGGCAGTAGACGCCGGAGCAGCTCCGCCGCGGCTGCGTACCCCGAGCTCCGGTGTGCGCCGTCTCGCGGCGCGGCTGCGACCATGACCTGCGATCCAACAACACAGGCTCAAAATCAGGGAGATTAGGGCGTCAATTGATCGGGGGAAAAATAGAGGGACGACGTCAGGAACGAGAAGGAACTCGGGGGATTCAGTAGCGGGCATTAATCCTCGCTCGTCGGCCACTCCATTGAGCAGAGGCCGAGAGGGGCCTGGGCGAAGGAGCAGGGGGGAGCAGAGGAGGGTTGAGGAAGAAAGAAGCCTGTGTGAAACTTAGCCTTGTGGATGAAAATTCCAAGATCAGTCCAGGGTTGAACTCGTCATCATAGCTGCACGTGCGACGATTTCTTCTTGGAGGGTTAGCTTAGAAGCTGGAGTATGTATTTCTCGTTTTGCCTCAATCTATTACTATATGGTTAGTGGTTGTCTGCCGCGAAGCCGCATGCCTCGTGTTTTCTTTTTCCGGCCGAATTTGTTCGACTGCTCAACTTTGAATAATACTACTCACTCCATTCTTTAAACTACCAAAATTTTACTCCCTTCGTCTCATAATATAAGACGTTTTTTGAGTGTCAAAAAACGTCTTACATTATAGGATGGAGGAAGTATTTAAGAAAGGAAGGAGTATATGGTCACTTGTTCGGCTGCCGACACCTCGCTAGCCAGATACTGCAGGAGGACATATCAAAAGACAAAGACGTCCCATACCACCTCGCTTCAAGTCACCGTCGCACCACTTTCGATTCAGCAACAACAAGCAAAACATGACACCTCCGTCGGAGCCACCGTGCATCACCTGTCGACAGTAGGCATGACTTGACGTCTCCGCATGAGATGTCATACGTAGCATCAGCCGACAGCTTCACTTGTCAACAATAGACATGACTTGACGCCTCCAGAAAAGACGCATGTGTCACCTGCCGAGTCGCATCGAACCCGATCGGGTTGGTGGAGAGGGCGTTTCGTATCACTGCCAGCCTCGTAAAGGCCTTCACCACCTTGTGACCCAACCTCCGCATCGTCCACACGACCACGAACGCCACCGCCATCGAAGAACCAGGGTCGAACCCTCAAAATGCCAAATTCATGTGATGTCGGGATGTGACGAGGCCACACATCAGCCTCCACCGAGGCGCTGCAAGGGGACCGCCGCCGAAGACGCCAATAGATCTGGAAGCCGCCCAATATACATCGTGCCCGCCCTTCCTCTCCTCCACAGCTGATGGGCGTGGTGGGAGAGCCGATGCCCTGGCCACTACACTGCCATGGGAGCAGCAAGGGGACCCACACCCCTGCCCTTCCGCACCATCGCAACCCACGCCTTGCACAACGGTCCAGCCGCAGGAGAATCGGGCCTCTTCCTGACTCATCGTGCTGCAACCACGGAGGAAGACATGGAGAAGACCCCGGTCGACAACACATGAGACCGTCGTTCGCCACCCTATCTCTTTATTTTTTATTTTTGGTTTTCTTTGTTTCTTTCACTGTTTTCATTGTATTTTATTATTTTTTCTTTGTTTCTCTTCGTTTTTGTTTGTCTACTTCTCGTTTTTATCGCTTTTTTGTTTTCTCTCAGTTTTTGTTCTTTTCTATACACGTTTAACATTTTTCAAATACAAGATTAACATTTTTTGAAAACCTGGTCAACATTATTTCTATATTAATTTAATATTCTTAAAATGATTGATTAACATATTTCAAAAAAAATATTAATATTTTTCTAATACATGGTCAATATTTTATTTAGAAATTATTTTTTAAATGCTTGATTAACATTTTAAAAATATTATTTTATAATTTATTGAATTCAATATAAGATTAATATTTTTATATACATGGTCAACATTTTTTATATACACATTTAATTTTTTTGAATGATTGACTAATTTTTTTAAATACTAGTTTACATTTCTTTGAAAACCATAAAAGATGAAAAAAATTAGATGTATGGTCAACATTTTTTCTACATGCATTTAACATTTTTCAAATGCTTGATTAGAACTTTTAAAATACTTGTTAATATTTTTTAAATACATGAATAACATTTTTAACACACATTGTATATTATTGGTATACATTTTTTTGTATACATGGCCAACATTTTTTGTATACACATTTAACATTTTATAAATGCATTATTTTCATAACATTATGTAAAGTATATATTTGTAATATATATGTTCAGAATATTTGGAAGTCTAAAGTAAAAAAGGAAATAAAAACACAAAAACAAAAATCATGAAAAAAGGAAAACAACGGGGTAGTGGCCTCGCGCTCACTGGGCGGTGACAGTGGAAATGGCGACAGGGACGAATCGGGCGACAGCGGTGGAGCCGCGGAAAAACGGTCGATTCGCGGCGTGCGGCGGTAGGCGGTGGTGGTGTGGGGGCAGGGCGGGGGCGGATGAGCGGTGGAGACGGCGTAACCGGCGGCGGGGGCGAATAGGGCAGCGGCGGAGGGGTGGCGAAAAAACGCCCGATTCACGGCGTGCGGCGGCGGAACCGCCCTGGGAGTGATGGAGCGGCCGGATCCGGTGCAGGGCGAGGGCGGCGTTGTCTGGTGTGGGCAGGCGGGCGGCGGCGGCTGTGTGGCGGCGGGCGGGAGGAAGAAGACGCGTGGGGAGTAACTAAATGAACGAACGGTTGACGTTGGCGGTTGGCGCGCGGCCGGGGTTTTACATCACCTGGGAGGTGGAAAGGTGTTGTATTTTACAACACTTGGTGCAGGTGATGTATTTTTTTTTTTTTTGCATCTACATCATCTGTTGGAGATGGGTTTTGGGGCCTCATAAATGCAAAAGTTAGTTATTTTTGCATATCTAGATTTTTTATTGGAGATGCTCTTAGAGATGATCTTGTGAGGTCAGGACTAGGACATGGAGTTTTGGATGCACCTGGATGATCGACCAGTAAAAATAAGAAGATAAAATATCATTTAAAAAATAAACTGTTTTTTCTTACAAATTAGTGAGTGTTTCATGTGTTTAAAGTTTCATGAAGCAAAAAATTTGTAATGCTCTGGGCAAAAAAGTGATGCTCCTAAATTATTATTTTTGAAAGCATTTTGAAACACTATTCCTAGACCTTTACAAATGTCATTCCATCACGAAGCAGTCTTTATTGCCAAAAAAACTTCAGAACTTTCTGATTTTTTGGACTTAATATATTGAATACTATATTGAAATAAGTGCGTGTAGCAAGCTTTTGCATTAGCTAATTAGTTAATATACTGAAATAGTTATAACAAAAGAGAATTGTAGCTTCTTTTGCGGAAGAAAGAGAGAATTAGCTAGCTGACCGTCGTGACCAAGTCCACAAACATTATATTAGACGGGGTCAACTGAGAACCCAATGCAAAAGCTTGGTACGCGCAGTGTGTGAAACAGCTTGCATGCAGCTTAATTAAGTACCAACTTTGTGTACATAGTTGGTGTCGAGAACTTTATAGCACGCAACGAAATGAAACAAGGAATCGACCTTGTACAGAACCGTCGTCGAAATAACCCAATGCTACCTCGTATGCGCACACATCATACACATTATATATATGTATGCGTGATTTTCTACCTCGTATGCTACCTCGCATCGATCAAGCCTTGCTTAATCTCGCTAGGAAACTAAACCTTTTTCTGCGAGAGGAGTTAGAAAGAAATTAAAGCTGAGAGTTCCGTCGAGATATTTTGGCTAGGTCGATGGGGATGACGAAAGGGATGGTGGGGGCGTGTGCCGTGGTGGGCGTCCTCGGCCTCGTCACGGTCATCTTTGGCATCGCCAGCGCGGCCTCGGCGGCGCCGGTTAGACGAACAAAATGCTCACACATCTCCTGCTGATTCTCGAATTGCATGCATGTTTGCTAACTGCGCATACATGGATTGATGGATATGCAGTCACTGGTTACGAGAGACGACAGACTGTCGTGCGAGTACAGGGGCTCGCCTGCGGTGGGCTGCGGGGTCGGCGCTATGGTGCTGGCGCTGACGACGCAGATCGTGACCACCGCCGCCACCGGCTGCTGCGGCTGCTGCCGGACGTGGGGCATCGCCGGCGAGACCAAGCGCATCGTCGCCATCGTCCTGCTGATTGTCTCATGGTACGCCCATGCTTCGTAGTTTGTACCCGTTGATTGATGGTACAGACTTCATCCATTCGAAATTACTTGTCGCTAAAATGGATGTATCTACCACTATACATGTACATGCATACATGACATACGTGTATAACAAACATGCAGGATTATTTCCACCATAGTGGTGATACTGTTCATGATGGGCGTCATCGTGAGCACAGACAGAGACCTGCCGACCAGCAACGAAGGGGAATGCATCCCGCCGGGCACCGGGGTGTTTGTGGTTGGCACGGTCATGTTCCTCATTTCGATGGTCTGTCAGATCACCTCGTACATCCTATTGCAGGCTACAACGGTCGCAGGCTCTGTGAATTCGCCGCTCGCGAAGGAGTTGGGGATCGCCATGGGACAGCCGGTGGCGGTGGAGCCTGTGAATAATGCTGAACAGAAGGCCGCCCCCGCCGGTGACCTTCCTCCTTGGGCGCTTACTGCAGCTGTCGCCGGTGACCTCCCTCCTTCGGCACCTACTGGGTTGTCAGAAGCCAATCTCGACCTTCCTCCGACGCCTATCATGTTGCCCAAAGCTAGTGCTGACCCCGCAAGCCATGTTTGAAGCTCATATATCATGTCCCTTGGTTACTTAATGTTTTGTATAACTTTATTTATTTTATAATATTTCCTCACATCCAAAATAAGAGTCGTGGAATCACGACACTTATTTTGGATCGGAGGGAGTAACACTTTAGCTATACGTAAGTCGCCTGAATTGTTAGGTTATGCTTCAAATTCAAGTATAAAGATAAATGCTAACTTCTGACGAGCGAGCGGAGCCAGGCCCGTCGCCGGTAGGCTTGGGCCGAAATGGATCAGTATTGACCTAGTCACCTGTGTTATAATATATGCTTTGTAAGCCGCCACAAGGGATAAGTTAATCAGTTGTAAATCCCCGGTGTTTGTAACCTCCCCGATATAGTAAAGATTTGCTGGCTGGCGCCCATGGTTTTTCCCCTTCGTGTTGGAGGGGTTTTCCATGTTAAAATCTCGTGTCTCCCCTTGATTTTGTTTTTTGTTGTTTGATTTGCATGCCGTATATCTAAAAAGTGGTATCAAAGCCTTATTTCTATCTAGGGTTTTGACGACATGGCATGGATGAAGTTCGATCTTCCGCTGCTGGATTACAGAACAAGGTCTTCCCTATGGCAAGTGAAGATGCAGGCAGTGCTAGCGCATCCTGATCTGGACGAGGCGCTAGATGGCTTTCAGTGGAAAAGAACAGAAGGCGTGGACTGATGATAAAAACGGAAAGACTGTAAGGCTACATGTATGACTCATCTTCATATATCTAACAATATTTTGCATGAAGTGTTGGAGGAGAAAACCAGTCCTTTGATTGAAACCGGAATCGACCTGCATGTCCAAGGATCTGACCAGTAAGATGCATATGAAGATGAAGTTGTTCATGCACACGTTGCAAGAAGCCAAGAAGGTGGTTCGGTGCTAAACCACTTATCGATCTTCAAGGAGATCATCTTCAAGGAGATCATTTCTGACTTGCAGTTTATGGAGGTAAAGTATGATGATAAAAATTTAGGTCTTCTACTTTTATGCTCGTTGCCTAGTTCCTTTGCAAATTTTTGAGATATCATAATATGTAGTCGTGATGAACTAACTGTTGCGGAAGTATATACGGCTCTTCAACAAAAGAAAAGGATGAAAATATATGTTACAATCCGAGGAATCATCTTCCGAAGGAGAAGGTTTGCATGTACGAGGCAGGCTTGAGCAAACAACTACAACTACAACAATAGAGATAAAAATAAGAACACCAAAGGTCATTCGAAGTCTAGGGGGTCTGGAAAGAAATTTTTTTACACGTATTGCATTTGTAAGAAAAAAGGTCACCTCATTGATGAATGCTGGAAGTTAGAAAATAAGAAGAAAAGGAACGGTACGTGGAAACCTGAAAACAAATCCAATGGAGATGGTAAGGTCAATGTTACATCTGGTAATAAGTCTGATTCACATGATGCTCTAGTTATTTTTGCTGGCTTTGTTTCGTCTCATGATGAATGGATACTTGATCATGCCTGTTCATTTCATATATGCTGTAACAAAGATTGGTTCGGTACTTATAAGTTTGTGCAGAGTGGAGATGTTATGTGTATGGGAGATGACAACCCATGTGAGATTGTGGGAATTGGTTCTGTTCAGATCAGGACGCATGATGGCATGATACACATGTTGACATATGTGAGACACATACCAGACATGGACAGAAACCTCATCCCGCTGAGTACTTTTGACGTCAAAGGGTACAAGCACTCCGGTTTAGGTGGAGTTCTAAGGTAACAAAAGGTTCCTTCGTTTATATGGTAGGTGGCATGAATTCTACTAAGTTGTCCTTAGAGAAAACACTATTACTGGTACTGTTGCGTCTGTTACTTCTGATAATCCACTAAAACTAATATTTGGCATATACGCCTTGGGTATATGAGTAAACTTGGCATGGAAGAATTGACCAAGAGGGAACTTTTGGATGACTGCAATGTAAGTGAGTTGAAGCTTTGTGAGCATTGCATCTTCGGTAAGCACAAGAGGGTAAAATTCAATGTTGTTGTTCATACATATAGATTATGTACATGCTGATTTCTGGGGACCTTCCCGCAAACCCTCGCTTGCTGGTGCTCATTATATGCTTACAGTTATTGATGACTACTATAGAAAAGTGTGGCTTTATTTTCTTAAAAACTAGATGACACCCTGCGTGTTGTTGCGGAACATTTAATAAATAATTTGATGTTTACAAACATGAGAAAGTTCATGAAACATAATGTAAGTAGATGTAAATATTTTTTTGAAAAAAATATTGTTTAGAGTAATGCTTGGGAGTGCATGAAGAAAATATATAGTAAATGATTATTTGTTGTAGACTTCATGCGCATGAAGAGTTAGTGGGAGCATGTGCATGAAAAATCAGGGCCGGCCCTGACGTATGGCCAGAGGGGTCACCGCTGATGCGGCTTGAACTACGTCGGTATTTCCCCAAAGAGGAAGGGATGATGCAGCACAACTACGGTAGGTATTTCCCTCAGTGATGAGACTAAGGTTATCAAACCAGTAGGAGAACTACACAACACCACGTAAACGGTTCCTGCACACAAAGAACAAATACTTGCAACCCGACATAAGAAAGGGGTTGTCAATCCCTCACGGGTAAAAAGGTAGGTAAAATTATAATAGATTGAATAAATAGATATCGCGGGAACGCGAAATAAAATAAATAACAATAAATTGTAGTAAGGTATTTTTTTGTGTTTTTGGATTAATAGATCTGAAAATAAAAGCAAATAAAAATAGATCTCGAAGGAAAATATAATAAAGAAGATACCCGGGGCCGTAGATTTCACTAATGGCTTCTCTCGAGAAAAATAGCATACGGTGGGTAAACAAATTACTATTGGGCAATTGATAGAACTTCGGATAATCATGACGATATCCAGGCAATGGTCATTATATAGGCATCACGTCCAAGGTCAGTAGACCGACTCCTGCCTGCATCTACTACTATTATTCCACACATCGACCGCTATCCAGCATGCATCTAGTGTATTAAGTTCATAGAGAAACGGAGTAATGCAATAAGAACGATGACATGATGTAGACAAGATATATTTATGTAGAAATAAACCCCATCTTGTTATCCTTAATAACAACGATACATACGTGTCGGTTCCCCTTCTGTCATTGGGATTAAACACCGTAAGATCGAACCCATCACAAAGCACCTCTTCTCATGGCAAGAAAAATCGATCTAGTTGGCCTAACTAAACCAAAGATTCGAAAAAGAAATACGAGGGTAGAAGTAATCATGCATATAAGAGATCAAAAGACTCAAATAACTTTCATACATAAAAACGGCCATAAACTCAAAGTTCATCGGATCCCAACAAACACAACAGAAAAAGAGTTGTATCAAATAGATCTCCAAGAGACCATTGTATTGAGAATCAAGAGAGAGAGAGAAAGAGAGAGAGAGAGAGAGAGAGAGAGAGAGAGAGAGGAAGCCATCTAGCTATTGACTATGGACCTGTAGGTTTACAATGAACTACTCATGCATCATTGGAGAGGCACCAATGAGGATGATGAACTCCTCCGTGACAGTGTCTAGATTGGATCTGGTGGTTCTAGAATTTGCGGCGACTGGAATTGATTTTCATCGACTCCCCTATGATTTCTGGAATATTGGGGTATTTATAAAGCAAAGAGGCGGTGCGGGAGGCCACCGAGGTTGGCACAACCCACTAGGGCGCGCCTGGCCCCCAGGCGCGCCCAGGTGGGTTGTGCCCCCCTCGGGGCACCCCTCTGGTACTTCTTCGGCCCAACGTGCATCTTCCGGTTTAGAAAAATTCTCCAAAAATTTTTGATGCGTTTGGACTCCGTTTGGTATTGATTTTCTGCGAAGTAAAAAATAAGCAAAAAACAACAACTGGCACTGGGCACTATGTCAATAGGTTAGTCCTGAAAAACAATATAAAGTTGTTATAAAATGATTGTAAAACATTCAAGAATGATAATATAACATCAGGGAACAATACAAAATTATAGATACGTTGAAGACGTATCAACCGCCAAGGGCCGAGGTCTAGTAGGGGCCCATAATTTGTTATCCATGTATATATATAGCCCAATATAAAAATAAAAATAGAAGGGTTGCTTTTGCCGGCTCTGTCATGTTTGAAGAGCTATACAATGTGTGCTAGAGAGCTCAATTATTCTTGTCCGACAATTATTGATGACCATCTGTGTTAATGATGTATTTTATTAGGTGGGCAGAAGAGGTCGTCATTTTATTATGACATCTGGAACATAAAGTATCTCAGGAAGTTCAAATGGGATGATCTGGTTGGTGAAATAGTATGCCTAAAGTACAAAACTATAAAGTAGCTATAAACTTGTCAGTAATGTGAACTGATTTGTACATAGTCTAATCCTTGGAGTTTAATGCAGCTGAGAAGACTCATATCAGGGAACAGAAATTAACATTGGAGATAACAGCTGCGAAGAAACAACGCGATCATCATCTCTCTAATGCTGAAAAGTCTCGGACACAGAAATTTATTCGTGAGCGCATAAAAAAGGTATGCTCTATTGTTTAACATACTTCTGCTAGCATAATTCATGCTGGGGATTTTCTTTCTGTCCTGTGCCATCTTTATTTATGATTACCAGACACTTGGTGACACATGGTTTGGTTATAGTAGGAAAAACATTTCAGTTACAAGCTAGCCCCAACACTGGATATTTTCTCCCTTATTTCGCCGTTCACTGCAAGTTTCATTACTAAAATCTCTATATACGTTGGTGACATCCTTGAAACAGAAGCAAAAGACTGAAGGAAAAGAATCCAATAATGTTGGTGAGACGAATAACGATTGTCCAATTCCTCGACAGAATAGAGCAGTTGAGGAGAGAGGCCCTAATAAAAAGGCAAAGCTCTCAAAAAATATTCTGGCCGGAGTAAGTGCGCAGCCCTCTGACAGTTTATCTGCTGGTGCTTTTTTATGTTAGCTAGCTAGTCATTTGACCTGCTTTCATCGCACTTGCAGGTATTCGGTGGTTCATCATGATCGATTTTGATTCCTGGTGGATTGGAGCATTGCAAACTGAATGTTCGAGCACAAGATCATTGCTGTCTTCTCCATCTGCTCCGCCTTTGTAGATTAGGCTGTCGTTTTTTGTAATGGAGGGTGAATGGTTTGGTCGTTTGGTGGTTGCGGATTGCCAAATATGTATTGCTTCTGTTGGGATGGATGTACACTGTTGTTAATTTGAAACTGTGAAGTAATATTACCCTGTATTGGCCATATGACTGTTCGTTCTGTTGTGATTCTCGTGGTGTGTTACAGTTTGCTGCAATGTTGTAGACAGATTTTATTTTTATTTCTATTTGAAACGAGGTAAGACTGTAGTCCATCTAAGAAGGTTCTCAGTTTCCAGACCATGCTTGTTTGGAACATAAGAATTTTCATAGTAATTGTTCATTTTTTGCAGGAAAAGATTGCGGAATAATGAAAAAATAGACGCCCTGCATAAAACATATAGAGATCTAAATATATACATCGTGGCCAACCTGAGTTTTTGATGTACGTCGATGGTGGACTGGCTGTTCTTTACAGTGTTTGATTGGCTATTTTGGGGAGTTCATTGGGAGATGGCATCTCCAACAGGCATACATCTCAACCCGCATACTAGGATTTACAGTGTTTTTTTCGGCTGGTGTAATTGGATTCAACTCTCTTGGCAACGTTGCTTGTGGAAACAAGACGATTCTGGACAAACGCATGTCAAACTAAAGAGGGTATCACGAAGAATGCCCATAGAAAGTGGGAAATGTTTGTGTGGCAGGTTTTTCTTCAGCTAGGCATATATTGCTTCATGGAAACCATTATGCAGTAGTGGTATCATGAATAGATCACCAGATGTTTCAATATTCACTGATCCCTTGCAACTGGCGCTGCATAGGAGTACTCATTTCAGGGGTGTCCCCAGATCTGACTCAATATCCAGGTCCTAAATTAGTAGGGTGGCTTGAAGAACTTGTCCATTGGTGCGAGCCCAGCATCTTGCCGCATCCGCTATTCTGCTGAGAACTTGGGGAGAGCTGCATCTTGTTCTTGTGTTATTAAAGATCCTTTCGTTCATCTATTTCCAAAGCATCCAGAAACGAAACGAAACGAAACAAAGTTTTTAGTCATTGGGGTCATATTATTCATCCTTGTAGCTTTCAGAAACGAAACGAAGGCACACGGAAAGTGCGAAAGGCCAGTGCTGGAGAATAAAATGAGAGAAGCAGGTAACCTTACCTAACCCACCATTTCACGAGACTTTTTTTGATTTTGACGTGTGAGGGAGTCCTGGATTAGGGGGTCTCCGGACAGCCGGACAATATCCTTTGGCCGGACTGTTGGACTATGAAGATACAAGATTGAAGACTTCGTCTCGTGTTCGGATGAGACTCTACTTGGCATGGAAGGCAAGCTAGGCAGTACGGATATGGATATCTCCTCTATAACCGACCTTGTGTAACCCTAACCCTCTCCGGTGTCTATATAAACCAGAGGGCTTTAGTCCGTAGGACACAACAAGAACATACAATCATACCATAGGCTAGCTTCTAGGGTTTAGCCTCTCTGATCTCGTGGTAGATCTACTCTTGTAATACCCATATCATCAATATTAATCAAGCAGGACGTAGGGTTTTACCTCCATCAAGAGGGCCCGAACTTGGGTAAAACTTTGTGTCCCCTGCCTCCTGTTACCATCCGCCTCAGACGCACAGTTCGGGATCCCCTACCTGAGATCCGCCGGTTTTGACACCGACATTGGTGCTTTCATTGAGAGTTCCTCTGTGTCGTCGCCGTTAGGCTTGATGGCTCCTACTATCATCGATAGCGATGCAGTCCAGGGTGAGACTTTCCTCCCCGGATAGATCTTTGTGTTTGGCGGCTTTGCACTACGGGCCAATTCGCTGGGCCATCTGGAGCAGATTGAAAGCTACGCCCCTGGCTGCCAGGTCAGGTTTGGAAGCTTAAACTACACGGCCGATGTCCGCGGAGACTTGATCTTCGACGGATTCAAGCCTCTGCCTTGCGCGTCACGCGGTCACGATGAGTACGATTTAGCTCTACCATCAGACAGTGTTCGGGAGATCGCACCGGCAGCCGCTCCGACCCTCAATTCGGAGCCAGTTGCGCCGTCCGTGGACGGGCGGATGGACCCTGCCACAGAGGCCTTACCCTCAGCGGCGATCGAGCCGAACATCGACCTTACCTTGCACGAGAGCCGTATTGTTAAACTGCCGGATCTTTCTCCGGCACCCGACTCCGAACCGCCTGCGCCCGTTCCTATCGAATCCGATTGGGCGCCGATCATGGAGTTTACCTCCGCGGATATCTTTCAGCACTCGCCCTTCGGCGACATACTGAATTCATTAAGGTCTCTCTCCTTGTCAGGAGGATCCTGGACGAACTATGTTCGGCAGGACTGGGATGCGGACGATGAAGAAATTCACGGCCCACCCACCACCCACTTAGTAGACACTGTCGATAACTTAACCGACATGCTCGTCCTCGACTTCGAAGATATCAACGATATGGACGACGATGCAGGAGACGAACAGGAACCACTGCCCACAGGGCACTGGACGCCCACTTCATCACATGACGTATACATGGTGAACACACCAAAAGAAAACGACGACGAGGAACGGAAGGACGTAACGAAGGGTTATCCCCTCGAGAAGCAGTCAAAGCAGCGGCGTAAGCGCCGCTCCAAATCCCGCCTCGACAGAAACAACGATCATATAGACCCAGCGTTAGAGCAGGGTGAACCATCGCCAGATCACGACAATACGGAGAATCAAACGGAACAACCTGACTCTGTCAAAGATAATAGTCCGGATGACCTCACACCGGACAGACACCCCTGAGCAACAGAATGCCCGTCAAAAGCTTGTTGTCACTGCGAGGAGTCTAAAAAAGCAGAAGCAAAGACTCAAGGCTGCACAAGACACAGTTGGAATCAGATGGAGCAAAGTACTCAACGCAGTAGCGAAGTACGGCGGTAATCGCCCCACCAAGAGCTACCCGAAGCGGAAGTTGCTACCCGAATTCGATGAGGAGGCCTTAGATCCCCCGCAACCAAAAATCAAAACGGCCACCTGGCCGGATAGACGTCCTCACGGCCAACATAGAGCGGCAAACAACGCCACACATAAGCCAATATGCGATCCACGCGAGGGCTCGCATCAAAAGGACGATGCAACTAGATCCATCTATGGACCACACAAGCGCGCTCTAGCATATGATGAAACACAACAAACATCCGAACAACACGGTACACCCAGATACAGGGGTGCCGCACACCCCCTATGTTTCACCGATGAGGTGCTGGACCATGAATTTCCAGAGGGATTCAAACCCGTAAACATAGAGGCATACGACGGGACAACAGACCCTGGGGTCTGGATTGAGGACTATATCCTCCATATCCATATGGCTCGAGGAGATGATCTCCACGCCATCAAGTACTTACCCCTCAAGCTCAAAGGGCCAGCTCGGCACTGGCTTAAAAGCCTCCCCGAAAACTTCATTGAAAGCTGGGAAGAGCTCGAATACACTTTTCGGGCAAATTTTCAAGGGACTTATGTCCGACCCCCAGATGCGGACAATTTGAGTCATATAACTCAACAGCCAGGAGAGTCAGCTCGAAAGGCTTTGGAACAAGTTTCTTACTAAAAAAACCAAATAGTTGACTGTCCGGACGCCGAAGCCTTGGCAGCTTTTAAGCATAGCGTCCGCGACGGATGGCTTGCTAGACACCTCGGCCAAGAAAAGCCGAGAACAATGACAGCATTAACAAGCCTCATGACCCGCTTTTGCGCGGGTGAGGACAGCTGGCTAGCCAGATGCAGAACCAGCGACCCAAGTAGATCCGAAGTTAGAGATGAAAACGGAAAATCACGACGCAGCAAAAATAATAAGCGCCGGAATAAAGAAGACAGCCCGAGGAGCACGGCGGTAAACGCCGGATTCAGAAGCTCTCGGCCAGGTCAGCAAAAGCTGCCCTCTAAAGGCGCTAGAGATGAACTGTCCAGCCTCAACAAAATTCTGGACCAAATATGTCAGATCCATAGCACCCCTGGTAAATCTGCTAATCATACCCACAGAGAATGTTGGGTCTTCAAGCAGTCCGGCAAGCTCAACGCCATACACAAGGGGGAGGATACACCAAGCGAAGACGAGGATGAGCCTCTCAAGCAAGACACCAGGGAACAAAAGAAATTTCCACCAGAAGTCAAAATAGTAAACGTGTTACACGTGATCAAGGGGAGAAACAAAGCGGCACTCCCAGATAAATATGCCCAAGGGCCTATCACCGCGGAGTCCTGCCACTGGTCGTTTCAACCGATCACTTTTGACCATCGGGATTACTCAGCAAGTATCCGGCGTGCAGGATGTGCTGCCTTGGTGTTAGACCCAATAATTGATGGATACCACTTCACACGAGTCCTGATGGACGGTGGCAGCAGTCTAAACCTGATATATCAGGACACAATCCGTAAAATGGGGATAGACCCAACGAAAATTTGCCTCAGCAATACTACCATTAAAGGAGTAACGCCAGGCCCAGGGGCTCATTGCACGGGCTCCCTGCTACTAGAATTTATATTCGGCTTCCCCGATAACTTCCGTAGCGAAAATTTAACGTTCCACATTGCTCCGTTCCAAAGTGGCTATCAAGCACTACTTGGATGCGAAGCTTTCGCTTGCTTTAACGCAATACCGCATTACGCTTCCCTCACACTTAAGATGCCCGGTCCGCGTGGCATCATTACAATAAATGGAAATATTGGCGATCCCTGCGCGCCAAGGAAGGTGCGGCTGCCTCGGCAGCCACACACTAATACGGCCTCACCAACTAAAGTATTCAATAGGTCGTCAAGACCACGGACACGGTTAGATGAGTCCGACGCAGCTATATGAAATTCGTACAGGTTTGATGGCCACACCCCTATCACAAACACAAGGGGCTCAACGCGCGCAAACAAGTGGCAATTTTTACTCATCTTGAATTATACATGATTTTTTTTCAAAAACCTACCTTTTTGCACGACAACTTTTCACCTAAGTTACCTCTCTTTTACAGATGACCACCGTGCTACACCCGTCCAGGATACGGCACAACGGAGACACAGGCGCAGACGTGCAGCATGGACCCGTTCCAAGGATTCTTTTTAGATTAAGACCCTGCCTCAACCTCTTTTACTGTCTCTTGTTGATACACATCCCTCGGATTCTCAGTACAATTCCGACGGATGCTGGCGTCTTGGTATGTGGACACGTCAGAGTAATGCACGTACCTGAACACCAGGGGCTTCTTACAAAGGGCACTGATTAGGCCCGGTTCATACCATAAAGACCGAATACCTTAGGGAGTGTTCAACGTCGTGAGTTTGGCCCTATATGCATCATCTCCGAATCATGTCTTTGGTCAAATGTTGGGTTTGCCCGGCTCTTATGTTTTGGTACCTTACGTTCTGCTCTATCGGCTAAGCTAGGTAGCACTAGGAGAACTACTGCGATTGTGCCCCGGGTCATCTGGACGAGCACCTCAGTAGAGAAAGCCGAAAACTGACTGTCATGATATAGCGTGAGACTGGTCAACCACTCGATGACCTATCAGAATGTTAGAATTCCTCTGCCTTAACGAAGGGCCGTTTCCCAGCCAGGCATGTACGCACCTCGAATCCGGGAGAGTGCGGAGCCACCAGGGGCTATATAGTAGCCCCACTGTTAAACTCCTATGGCTAAATGAAAGTGTTAAAGCATTATAGTCCGGTTGCCTCGTTCGCTGCGCTATCACCTCCTTAATAGGACCAAGACGTTGGGTTAAGTGTGAACACGCATCTTCTGCGAACACCTCCGCATTATATGCGTGGAGGCTGAAGCCGACGACTGCAATCTTTCAGGTTATACACATGTATACATAAACGGCCACACATGAGGCATCATATTACTTTCAGGCAAAAGTATAAACACAGCCTTAATAAATTTCATAAAAACATTGTGTTTACAATGGGAATACATGTCACTCAAACATAATATTCTTCGAGCACTGGGCCTCTATCAAATGAGCACCCTCGAGAACCTCTTTGAAATAGTGCTCGGCAGCCACTCGGCCTATGGCCGAACGCTGCGCCGCAACAGTGGTAGCATCCATCTCCGCCCAGTATGCTTTAATACGGGCAAGGGCTATCAACGAGCCTTCTATGCACGCCGACATCTTCATCGCATTGATGCACGGCACCGCACCAAGGAACTGATGCACTAAGCTGAAATAGTTGTTCGGTTTGGCTTTTCCGGCAACAGCTGATCCACGACAGACCTCATGGCGAGTCCGGACAACCTATTGAGTTCGGCCCATTCGGCTAGCTGATCAGTCAACGGAAGCGGGCGCTCTGGAACGTTAAATTGCGACCAGAACAGCTTGTCCACTTCACGATCTGTTTGATCTCGGAAGTATTTGGCCGCATCAACAACGCTCGCCGCCAATTCCATATATGCATCTCCGAACTCCACAGCCGATCCAAAGGGGCATACCGCAGATCTCCGAACTTCCTCCGCAGCATAAATGGCTTCCAAGCCGCAATATCCCTGGCTTCACGCAGCTCCTCCTTCTTCGCTCTCATAGCAGAGCGGGTGTTTTTGTTCACCATCGTGGCCTTTTCAAGGTCCGTTGCCTTCGCTTAGTTTTCTTTTTCAAGGAACTGGCAACGGTCGGCAGTGTCTTTCAACTTTACGGCCATCTTGGCCATCTTCTCTTTGCTCTCGCAATGCACGGCCTTCTCGGCTTTCAACTCTTCGGCCGCCTTCAAAGCAGCCGCATTACTAATCCTTGCTTGTTCTTTGGCTCGGGCAAGTTCCGCCCGCAGGGTTTCCACGGTGGCAGCTCCATCTGCAGTCACAACATATTAAAGATACTGGCATCATGCTGCTCTTACTATGTGGCATTCACCAGAAAATACCACTTACCCTGTGCCTCGTCAAGCCTCTTGTTAACAAGCTCGATGTCGGCATCCGCCGCATCCAGTTGCCGCTTCAGTTCGGCAAACTCATGAGTCCGGCTAGCCACCGGAGCTCCCACTACCTGCACATTAAAGCGGTATGATTATTGCCTGGGACTATGATCCTCTGTTTGCCGCCGTTCTCGGCGACAACCAGAGTCTCAGGGGCTACTATCTACACAGGGCACACCTAAAAATGTGCGGTACCATCACAAATGTACATCATTTTACGTACCTCAAAGCCCGTCAGTAGACTCATAAAGGCATCATGCAACCCGCTTTCGGCGGATGAAATCCTTTCCATCACCATACCCATCAATGTACGGTTTTCTTCTGAGATGGCCGCTCGCTCCAACAGCTCTCTCAGTACGTCCGACCGCATAGCAGACGGTGCCGGACTCTTCTGTTTGCTCTCTTCGAGAGCCGGATGCTGGGGACTTCCGGTGACTATAGGATTATCTTCTGGCCTCACCGGATCGGGAGAGGCCCTCCGTGACGACACTTCAAGGTCGCCCGCTTCTTGAGCGGAGGAGTCCGGGGGAGGCGTTTCGCTCTCCATCATCTCCGGAAGAAGATCCCCCGAAGACGAGCTCTGCTGAGAAGGGCTAAGATCCGAACTGCAAGATAAATACTTCGGTTATTTTCCTCAGAGGTAAGGTAATGTATCTTCACTATTAAAGTACTTTTAAATTACTTACAGCTTGTTAGAGGGCTGATCCCCGCGCGGACTTTGTGCGGCAAGAGCACCCTCCAAGGCAGGACCCTCTGGTGGAGATTTCTTCTCCCGCTTGGAAACCTTGGTTTCCGGATCTTCAGAGGTAGTCCTCTTCCTTCCCCGGGGTGAGAGAATGTCCGATTCCTCCCCTCGGCTATCCTCCCTCACGGAGGCGCTCGTTCCCTCAGTCGGAATAGGTAGCGGTGGAGGCCCGCTTTCACCCTCATTATTCCCCCCTTTGTCTTCCTTTGAGGGCTTCGGGCAAGGTGCTAGCTCAAGTATCTTTTCCAGTACCGGATTTTCCAAACCCTCAGGAAGGGGGGGCCGAACACCGAATCATCTTCGCCTTTGTTATCCAGTCCTGGTCAGAGAGCGATTTCTCAGAATAACGTCATGATAAATGAAAGACGGTGTGTCCGGCTAGAGGATAACTTACTTGGTCGGCGGTGCGGTTGCTGCCCAGGCCCACGTCCTCGGTAGTATCCGGACACTCTATCTGGGGTCCAAAGAATGATCTATACATCTCCTCGTGCGTCAGGCCGAGGAAATTCTGAATAGTGCGCGGTCCTTCTGGGTTGAACTCCCACATGCGAAGAGGTCGGCGTTTGCATGGCTGGATTCATTGAACCAGCATGACTTGCATTACCATAATCAAACTGAAATCTCCTTCGAAGAGATTTTGAATGCGGCTTTGCAGTACAGGCACGTCCTTGGCGGGACCCCAGCTCAGCCCTCTGCTAATCCATGACATCAGTTGTGGTGGAGGGCCTGAGCGGAAAGCAGGGGCAGGCACCCACTTGGCACTTCTGGGAGCTGTGATGTAAAACCACTCCCGTTGCCATAATCCGGACACCTCTGGAATAGAATCCTTTGGCCATGGAGCTCCGGCGATCCTGCTTATTAATGCGCCTCCGCACGCTACATGCCGCCCCTCGACCATCTTCGGCTTCACGTCAAAGGTCTTGAGCCATAGGCCGAAGTGAGGGGTAATGCGGAGGAAAGCCTCATACATACAACAATAAATGATGAGATGTGGAGAAAGGAGTCCGGGGCTAGATCATGGAAATCTAGCCCGCAATAAAACATCAGCCCCCTAACGAAGGGATCCAGAGTGAGGCCTAGACCTCGGAGGAAGTGGGAGATGAACACGACGTCTTCGTTGGGTTCAGGAGTAGGGACGACCTGCCCTCGGGCAGGCAGACGATGTGAAACCTCGACGGTCAGGTATCTAGCCTCCCTCAACTTCTTGATGTCTTCTTCCGTAATGGAGGAGGGCATCCACCGGCCTTGAAGGCTAGATCCGGACATGATTGAAGATCCGGAGCACCTGACCTGGGCTTTGGGTGTTAGAGCTCGAGGCGGGGGAAGGATTCGATTGAGCACGGGAGGGAAAAAAGTAAAAGCCTTGTCCCTTTATAAAGAGTGTGAATATCAAGCGTCCTCTCTGTAGCCGTTTGGTACTTGCCTATAATCTAGGAGTCCTAGACACGGTTGGGTTACCCACGACTGTATTGATGAGAATCCCGTAATTAGGGGAACACGATCTCTGCTTTGACAAGACGTGTCAAAAACTGCCTCGCGTTATGTGCAGGGTTAGTTAAAGGAAACGGTTCGAATAATCGCCGGGCCCTGACATAATGTCGTGTTGCCAAAACAAGTCAGCAAATTAGATTTGCGAAAATATTATTCTCTCTACGATGGTGTGTGGAACTTATTTTGCAGGGTCGGACACTATCCTTGTATTCAAATTCTTTCATGGTGTATTCGGAGGAGGAACCCGCCTTACAATGCCGAAGACAATGCTGCGCGCCGGACTCATCGTCATTGAAGCCTGGTTCAGGGGCTACTGAGGGAGTCCTGGATTATGGGGTCTCCGGACAGCTAGACTATATCCTTTGGCCGGACTGTTGGACTATGAAGATACAAGATTGAAGACTTCGTCTTGTGTCCGGATGGGACTCTACTTGGCGTGGAAGGCAAGCTAGGCATGCAGTACGGATATGGATATCTCCTCCTTTGTAACCCTCTCCGGTGTCTATATAAATCGGAGGGTTTTAGTCCGTAGGACACAACAAGAACATACAATCATACCATAGGCTGGCTTCTAGGGTTTAGCCTCTCTGATCTCGTGGTAGATCTACTCTTGTAATACCCATATCATCAATATTAATCAAGCAGGACGTAGGGTTTTACCTACATCAAGAGGGCCTGAACCTGGGTAAAACTTCGTGTCTCCTGCCTCCTGTTACCATCCGCCTTAGACGCACAGTTTGGGACCCCCTACCCGAGATCCGCCGGTTTTGACACCGACAACGTGCTAAACTAACATCAGGCCTATCACAAAGCGAGGGTAGTTTCTCCGAGGCTACATGGTATTGCAAGCGAAAGAGATTCTAACACAAACATGGTTTGTTTGTTCTATTCACTGAGTGTTATCCCACGTATCACTAACTGCCGAGAGATATCTGTCAGTTGCATGTATATTTTGGCGCTGTACAACCTAGGCTACTTGCACATAATTCATAGATTAATTTGCGCACTCGCACATGCTTTATTGATTAATGAGCTGTCAAGAGTGGTTAAAGTTTAGCTTTTCAGAGAGTCCAACTCAGCGGAACTTGATTATACAGGATTAGATCTGGGGTTATCTTCCTGACCTGCTGCTTTTGGAGACTTCTGCGGCTAATTTGCAATAGCATCTCTGCAAACCTTGCATCCACCCTCCTTCATTTGCAATAGCATCTCCAGCAAATTTGCATCCACCTTCCTCGCTGCGCCACTCCAACAACTCTGCTTCTGAGGTCGATCATCCAACTCTGCTTTCGAGGTCAATCATCCGTGTAAGCTTCAAGACCATTCCTTTGATGTTTTCACATGCTTTTTTTCTTGGAAAGGAACCCTTTTATTGATTCTTTGCAGAAGTATCTAGGTGATGTCTCCACTTGTTAGTTTTGCATCTATAAATACCACTATCCGCACAAAAGATGGAAAAAAAAATCTTATAATGAGCTATCGAGAGTGCTACAGTAGTTTTTCAGAGAGTCCAAATCAGCTAAACTTAATTATACAAAATCATACCTGGGGTTATCTTCTTGACCTGCTCTTTGAAGTCTTCTGCCTCTAACTTGCAATAGCACAACACTAGCTCGAACCCGCATCTCCGGCAGCTTTGCATCTGCCTTCTTCGACACGCTGTGCTCTGACAACTCTGCTCCCGAGCTCCATCATCTGTGTAAGCTTTAGATCATAGCTCTAACGTTCTTACTTGATAGTTTTTCGCTCTATTTTTCTCTAGATATACTTCTGTCGGCACAAAATAAGAATGAAAAGAAATCTGTATTTTTGGCTGTGCTCCTTTTCTCCCTTTCAGCCATTTGCTAATTTATCTTGCCGTTTCAATTTTTGCAGGTTTTTCATCCACTACTGCCCTCCAGAAGCACTTCTATTGCTCGATTTCATTTCCTCGGATCACTCCATTATACCCCAAAAAACAAAAACAAAAACAGTCCACTTCTATTGCGCGTTTTTCATTTCGTCATATCGTCCATTATACCAAAAAACAAAAAACAAAAATCCAAAAGTAGGAACAATTTTTTGTTCCTGTTAATGTCCCGCCCTTGTCCCCCTAAATAACCACTTCAGCTCCTCCTGCATCCCACCATCCAAGTTACCCCCCCCCCCCCAACCCACCCACCCAAAAAAGGAAAAATCTGTCTTCAAGAGCTCTTTTACCTGTTTCCCATCGTTTGACAGTTGAAATCTGTTGGAAATATGAGCAAGTTACCAAACAACTTTGTTGACAGAAATACAAGATAAAGCATGACTAATATAGCAGAGATAAAGCAAGTCATGCAATTTGACAAAGAGAAGGTAAACAACATCTTCATATATGAGTTGTAAGTAAACATATCTAGAGCAGACAGTATAACAAGTAGCATATATGAAGTAGAACCTATCAGGTGTAGGACAAGGACTAGAACAAGGAACTGCGGTAGAACCTTTAACAAGAAAAACAGGAACACGTACGGGACAGCAGCAGCAGAAGCGCTGGACTTGGGGTCGGTGTCCTCGCCTGCCATGTCGTCGAGGAGGTCGTGGACATCGGGGAAGAAGTCATCGTCGGGGAAGTAGTCGTCGGCGACCGGATCGTCCATAATGAAGCAGCCAGTAGTCACGCTGAGCGCTCCCCAAAAATCTTATCACCCTTGTCCCGTACATGACTCAAAAGGTGCAGTTTTGGAGGCCTACTGTCCCGACTCGCGGTGCACGCCGCAAGCCGGGATGAGGAAGACAACAACAACTCAGAGATTGGAACCGGTGGCGAGAGGAAGGAGAAGTTCTGGGAGGAGGGACCTCCCTTTTATAGGCGCAAGAGAAAGAGGCGAGAGGGCAACAACAGGAGGCGAAACGAAGAGACAGAAACGAAGCGAACAGCCAACAACCGAAGGGCTGCACCGTTCGCATTCGAACTCCACTTTCGCAAAAATCTTTTCAGCTTCTGCGTGACCTTTCGTATACCCGTAGTGCGTGGCAGAAATTTAGATATCGGCTCGGCTCATTCCCGCAACCCGCGGCGCGTCGTGACGAGGCGTGGCGAGGCGGGCGGCGGAGGAGGAGCGCGCGCTGATATCCCTCTTGTTCTCATGCTCGTACAAGTGGGGAAAGAACCTCCCTTATAAGGAGGTCTAATGTAACGCCCTGAGACCGATGTGCCAGGTGTCCTCCAGTTATTCGCTGTCGTTGCCATGTCATTCGCTTGCGTGTTGCATCCTGTCATGTCATCATGTGCATTGCATCATCATGTTTTTCAAAAGTTGCATCCGTCCGGATTCCCTCAGTTTCTCTCCGTTGTCTGTTCTGAGCCCAGACACACTTGCACGCGCCCGCGACATGTCCGAAATAGTATTTTATAAGTGGCCGGAAAATGTTCTCGGAATGGGATGAGAGTTGGCGTGTGGTCTTATTGTAGTGTAGATAGACCGCCTGTCAAGTTTCATCGCATTCGAAGTTTGTTTGATAGCCCAACCGTTAAACTATAGCGGCATTATAGCTGGGCACACGTCGGACGTTTTTGGTCTCCCGAAACAGTTGCCGGGCCTCCCTCTCTTCTCTTCTCTCAGCTCGAGACCGTCTACACAGCTCACTACCTACCGCCAGGTCCAACCTGACCTCTCTCGTCAGCCCGCGGCCCTCCTCGCGCGCGCGTCCGAAAATTATCCCGAACCCAATCCGGGGAGTCATCACCGTTGGGTCCGGATCATCCCCAAACGTCTACAAAACATCACCGTTTCTTTATTTGGACTTCCTAGTCTATTTTTCTCGATCGCTCGATTTTAATTGGAGGGACGGATTAGCCCCTAAACTCTCCCTCTTTCCTTTTATATATATAATCCCTAGTCTAAATCAAGACCAAACCCTAAAATCTAGAAGTCTTGTCCCTGCCGTCGCTATATATATAGTCCCTAGTCTAAATCAAGACCAAACCCTAAAATCTAGGAGTCATGTGCCTGCCGCCGCCACACTCAAATCCCCATCGGGATCTCACCCGAGCCAACCACCCACACCCCAGATCCCCTCCTCTCGATCCAGAGCATCAGCGGCAGTCCCGAGCGCCAAGCCCCTCCAGGATGGATCGGGAGCAGTGCTGCCGTTCGCTCGTCGCCGGCGGCCTCAACCACCAGGACGCCAGTGCTAGAGTACCAGCAGGACCGCCGCGTCCCTCTCGTTTCCCTGCTCGTCCTTCTCCTTTCCCTGCCTCTCCCTCACGTTTTCTCTCACTCACAGGAACGCCATGGTCGGCCCTCGCCCTCGAGCTCCAACGGGATCCGTGCCCCTGGGTCCCCTGCTTCGACCACCTCCTGGAGCCCGACCATGCGCGCCCTCAAGCCCCTGCCACGGGCACCCACGCAGGCAGCCGCAGTTCCCGCGTCTCCGGCGAGTCGGCGACCACGAGAGACATCCAGGCCGGGCCTCCTCGCGCCCTCCTTCCTCCCGTTCTTCTTGCCTCTGGTCTCTAACCTCTCTTCCCCGTGTTCCTCGCAGAATAACCACGCCATAGCACCGCCCTCACCTCGTCCCGATCCAGTGGACCCGGACGCAAGGATCTTGCCGCCCTACCAAGTCCCACGCCATGGACGCCCGTCGAGCCGCCCCTAAGCTTCGTCCGCACCGCCGTTTCCTGGATCCGCCCGTCTTCACCGTCTCCGGCGCTGCCGGAGCCCCAAGACCCCTCCGCCAAGACCCGTCGTGGCCGCTGTCGTGCCCCGCCGCCGCTTCCTGGTTCTAGTGCCCGTGCGAGGATGCGTTGACCTCATTGAGCGGGACGAGCCCAGCCACCCGATGGGCCTCCAGGGCCCATACCTCCGCGCGTAGCCCAGCTCCATCAACGCCCGCTGACCCCATCTACGAAGCCCAGCCGCTACTAGATGCAGCAGCGCTGCGGCCCAGCTTCTCTCCCACCGAATGGGCCTTAGCCCATGGTGAGGCCACCCTGAGCCCCTTTTTTTTCCATTGTTGGGCCGGCAAGATTCGGCCCAGCTCTAATTTTTTTTTCTGCCTGAACATTTTTCCTATTTTCCTGTGAACGCCAATTTACAGAAAACCCCTTAGCCTTCATGCATTTAATATCTCACAAACGGTGCATCATATGTGAAAACGTTAAATATGAAACTTGCTTAGAATTCCATCTAGTTTAATAATTCGCCACTTTCATCTATGTTCGAAATGCTTAAATGTTGTTTGGTTAAATTTGCTCCTATGCCATGTTAAAATGATTTAATTCATAACTAATTAACCGTAGCTCCGAATCTAACAAACTTTATATGTAAATGGGGTGGAAAAATTCCTAGTTTAACATGGTGGCCTTACTTTGCATGTTTAACAACTCTAAAATTGTGTTTAGGGCAGATCAGTTCCAAATCTATAATATGCATATGGGAATTTACCGGAATTGTTGTTCGTTGCTTCCGGCCTCATTTAAACTTGACTAGATAGGTAGTTTTATCATGCTTCACCTCTTGCCATGCTAACAACATTTATTATTGTTGGGTACATAAACGAGAGAGAACTAAATAAGTCATGTGGTGTTTTCTTCAATATGCAACTCCGTTGCATAATGAGCTCCACTTAATTTGTAGGATTGTGTGTGCACTTTGCCATGCCATGCTTCATTAAATCGGACATGAATCATACTCGATTGTGCATCATGCCATGTTGATGTGTTGGCTGTTTACTATGTTGTTTGCTTCTTTCCGGTGTTGCTTCTTCGGCTTGGTTCCAGTAACGTCGCGTTTGTGAGGACCCGTTTGACTACGTCCGTTTATCTTCTTCATGGACTCGTTTCTTCTTACTTCCGGGATTTCAGGCAAGATGACCATTGAAGGAAATATGCCCTAGAGGCAATAATAAAGTTATTATTTATTTCCTTATATCATGATAAATGTTTATTATTCATGCTAGAATTGTATTAACCGGAAACATAATACATGTGTGAATACATAGACAAAATTAGTGTCACTAGTATGCCTCTACTTGACTAGCTCGTTAATCAAAGATGATTATGTTTCCTAACCATGAACAAAGTGTTGTTATTTGATTAACGAGGCCACATCATTGGTTGAATGATCTGATTGACATGACCCATTCCATTAGCTTAGCACCCGATCGTTTAGTATGTTGCTATTGCTTTCTTCATGACTTATACATGTTCCTATGACTATGAGATTATGCAACTCCCGTTTGCCGGAGGAACACTTTGGGTGCTACCAAATGTCACAACGTAACTGGGTGATTATAAAGGAGCATTACAGGTGTCTCCAAAGGTAGATGTTGGGTTGGCGTATTTCGAGACTAGGATTTGTCACTCCGATTGTCGGAGAGGTATCTCTGGGCCCTCTCGGTAATGCACATCACATAAGCCTTGCAAGCATTACAACTAATATGTTAGTTGTGAGATGATGTATTACGGAACGAGTAAAGAGACTTGCCGGTAACGAGATTGAACTAGGTATTGGATACCGACGATCGAATCTCGGGCAAGTAACATACCGATGACAAAGGGAACAGCGTATGTTGTTATGCGGTCTGACCGATAAAGATCTTCGTAGAATATGTAGGACCCAATATGGTCATCCAGGTCCCGCTATTGGTTATTGACCGGAGACGTGTCTCGGTCATGTCTACATTGTTCTTGAACCGTAGGGTCCGCACGCTTAAAGTTACGATGACAGTTATTATGAGTTTATGCATTTTGATGTAACGAAGTTAGTTCGGAGTCCCGGATGTGATCACGGACATGACGAGGAGTCTCGAAATGGTCGAGACATAAAGATTGATATATTGGTCGGCTATATTCGGACACCGAAAGTGTTCCGGATGATTTCGGATAAAACCGGAGTGCCAGAGGGGTTACTTGAACCCCCTGGGGAAGTAATGGGCCTTATTGGGCCTGAGGGGAGAGAGAGGTCAGCAGCCCAAGAGGTGGCGCGCCCCCCCCTCAAGGGGAGTCCGAATTGGACTAGGAGGGGGGGGGGGGCTTTTCCTCTCCCTCTCCCTCTCTTTCCTTCCCCCTCAAGTCTCCTAGTTGGACTAGGAGAGGGGAGTTCTACTCCTACTAGGAGGAGGACTCCTCCTCCCCTTGGCGCGCCCCATAGGCCGGCCGGCCTCCCCCTTGCTCCTTTATATACGGGGGCAGGGGGGCACCCTAGGACACACAAGTTGATCCACGTGATCGTTCCTTAGCCGTGTGCGGTGCCCCCTGCCACCATATTCCACCTCGATCATATCGTTGTAGTGCTTAGGCGAAGCCCTGCGTCGGTAGAACATCAAGATCGTCACCACACCGTCGTGCTGACGGAACTCCTCCCTGAAGCTTTGTTGGATCGGAGCCCGGGGATCGTCATCGAGCTGTACGTGTGCTAAGAACTCGGAGGTGCCGGAGTAACGGTGCTTGGATCGGTCGGATCGGGAAGAAGACGTACGACTACTTCCTCTATGTTGTGTCAACGTTTCCGTTGCGATCTACAAGGGTACGTAGATCAGACTCTCCCCCTCGTTGCTATGCATCACCATGATCTTGCGTGTGCATAGGAAAAATTTGAAATTACTACGTTCCCCAACAGTGGCATCCGAGCCTAGGTTTTATGGTTTGATGTTATATGCACGAGTAGAACACAAGTGAGTTGTGGGCGATACAAGTCATACTGCCTACCAGCATGTCATACTTTAGTTCGACGGTATTGTTGGACGAGACAACCCAGACCAACCTTACGCGTACGCTTACACGAGACCGGTTCCCCCGACGTGCTTTGCACACAGGTGGCTTGCGGGCGACTGTCTCTCCAACTTTAGTTGAACCGAGTGTGGCTATGCCCGGTCCTTGCGAAGGTTAAAACGGAGTCTATTTGACAAACTATCGTTGTGGTTTTGATGTGTAGGTGAGATTGGTTCTTGCTTAAGCCCGTAGCAGCCACGTAAAACTTGCAACAACAAAGTAGAGGACGTCTAACTTGTTTTTGCAGGGCATGTTGTGATGTGATATGGTCAAGACATGATGCTAAATTTTATTGTATGAGATGATCATGTTTTGTAACCGAGTTATCGGCAACTGGCAGGAGCCATATGGTTGTCGCTTTATTGTATGCAATGCAATCGCGATGTAATGCTTTACTTTATCACTAAGCGGTAGCGATAGTCGTGGAAGCATAAGATTGGCGAGACGACAACGATGTTACAATGGAGATCAAGGTGTCGCGCCGGTGACGATGGTGATCATGACGGTGCTTCGGAGATGGAGATCACAAGCACAAGATGATGATGGCCATATCATATCACTTATATTGCATGTGATGTTTATCTTTTTATGCATCTTATCTTGCTTTGATTGACGGTAGTATTATAAGATGATCTCTCACTAAATTATCAAGAAGTGTTCTCCCTGAGTATGCACCATTGCCAAAGTTCGTCGTGCCTAGACACCATGTGATGATCGGGTGTGATAAGCTCTACGTCCATCTACAACGGGTGCAAGCCAGTTTTTGCACACGCAGAATACTCAGGTTAAACTTGACGAGCCTAGCATATGCAGATATGGCCTCGGAACACGGAGACCGAAAGGTCGAGCGTGAATCATATAGTAGATATGATCAACATAACGATGTTCACCATTGAAAACTACTCCATCTCACGTGATGATCGGTTATGGTTTAGTTGATTTGGATCACGTGATCACTTAGAGGATTAGAGGGATGTCTATCTAAGTGGGAGTTCTAAAGTAATTTGATTAATTGAACTTAAACTTATCATGAACTTAGTACCTGATAGTATCTTGCTTGTTTATGTTGATTGTAGATAGATGGCTCGTGCTGTTGTTTCGTTGAATTTTAATGCGTCCCTTGAGAAAGCAAAGTTGAAAGATGATGGTAGCAATTACACGGACTGGGTCTGTAACTTGAGGATTATCCTCATTGCTGCTCAGAAGAATTACGTCCTGGAAGCACCGCTGGGTGCTAGGCTTGCTGCTGGAGCAATGTCAGATGTTATGAACGTCTGGCAGAGCAAAGCTGATGACTACTCGATAGTTCGGTGTGCCATGCTTTACGGCTTAGAATAGGGACTTCAACGACGTTTTGAACGTCATGGAGCATATGAGATGTTCCAGGAGTTGAAGTTAATATTTCAAGCAAATGCCCGAATTGAGAGATATGAAGTCTCCAATAAGTTCTATAGCTGCAAGATGGAGGAGAACAGTTCTGTCAGTGAGCATATACTCAAAATGTCTGGGTATAATAATCACTTGATTCAGATGGGAGTTAATCTTCCAGATGATTGCATCATTGACAGAATTCTCCAATCACTGCCACCAAGCTACAAGAGCTTCGTGATGAACTATAATATGCAAGGGATGAACAAGACTATTCCCGAGCTCTTCGCAATGCTGAAAGCTGCGGAGGTAGAAATCAAGAAGGAGCATCAAGTGTTGATGGTTAACAAGACCACAAGTTTCAAGAAAAAGGGCAAAGGGAAGAAGAAGGGGAACTTCAAGAAGAACGGCAAGCAAGTTGCTGCTCAGGAGAAGAAACCCAAGTCTGGACCTAAGCCTGAAACTGAGTGCTTCTACTGCAAGCAGACTGGTCACTGGAAGCGGAACTGCCCCAAGTATTTGGCGGATAAGAAGGATGGCAAGGTGAACAAAGGTATATGTGATATACATGTTATTGATGTGTACCTTACTAGAGCTCGCAGTAGCACCTGGGTATTTGATACTGGTTCTGTTGCTAATATTTGCAACAAGAAACAGGGACTACGGATTAAGCGAACACTAGCGAAGCTCGAGGTGACGATGCCCGTGGGAAACGGTTCCAAAGTCGATGTGATCGCGGTCGGCACGCTACCTCTACATCTACCTTCGGGATTAATATTAGACCTAAATAATTGTTATTTGGTGCCAGCGTTAAGCATGAACATTATATCTGGATCTTGTTTGATGCGAGACGGTTATTCATTTAAATCAGAGAATAATGGTTGTTCTATTTATATGAGTAATATCTTTTATGGTCATGCACCTTTGAAGAGTGGTCTATTTTTGATGAATCTCGATAGTAGTAACACACATATTCATAATGTTGAAGCCAAAAGATGCAGAGTTGATAATGATAGTGCAACTTATTTGTGGCACTGCCGTTTAGGTCATATCGGTGTAAAGCGCATGAAGAAACTCCATACTGATGGGCTTCTGGAACCAGTTGATTATGAATCACTTGGTACTTGCGAACCGTGCCTCATGGGCAAGATGACTAAAACACCGTTCTCCGGTACTATGGAGAGAGCAACAGATTTGTTGGAAATCATACATACCGATGTATGTGGTCTGATGAATATTGAGGCTCGTGGCGGATATCGTTATTTTCTCACTTTCACAGATGATTTAGGCAGATATGGGTATATCTACTTAATGAAACATAAGTCTGAAACATTTGAAAAGTTCAAAGAATTTCAGAGTGAAGTTGAAATTCATCGTAACAAGAAAATAAAGTTTCTACGATCTGATCGTGGAGGAGAATATTTGAGTTACGAGTTTGGTGTATATTTGAAAAATTGTGGAATAGTTTCACAACTCACGCCACCCGGAACACCACAGCGTAATGGTGTGTCCGAACGTCGTAATCGTACTTTACTAGATATGGTGCGATCTATGATGTCTCTTACTGATTGACCGCTATCGTTTTGGGGTTATGCTTTAGAGACGCCGCATTCACGTTAAATAGGGCACCATCAAAATCTGTTGAGACGCCGCCTTATGAACTATGGTTTGGCAAGAAACCAAAGTTGTCGTTTCTTAAAGTTTGGGGCTGTGATGCTTATGTGAAAAAGCTTCAACCTGATAAGCTCAAACCCAAATCGGAGAAATGTGTCTTCATAGGATGCCCAAAGGAGACAGTTGGGTACACCTTCTATCACAGATCCGAAGGCAAGACATTCGTTGCTAAGAATGGATCATTTCTAGAGAAAGAGTTTCTCTCGAAAGAAGTGAGTGGGAGGAAAGTAGAACTTGACGAGGTAACTGTACCTGCTCCCTTATTGGAAAGTAGTACATCACAGAAAACTGTTTCTGCGACACCTATACCAATTAGTGAGGAAGCTAATGATGATGATCATGAAACTTCAGGACAAGATACTACTAAACCTCGTAGATCAACGAGAGTGAGATCCGCACCAGAGTGGTACGGTAATCCAGTTCTGGAAGTCATGCTACTAGATCATGATGAACCTACGAACTATGAAGAAGCGATGATGAGCCCAGATTCCGCAAAGTGGCTTGAAGCCATGAAATCTGAGATGGGATCCATGTATGAGAACAAAGTATGGACTTTGGTTGACTTGCCCGATGATCGGCAAGCAATTGAGAATAAATGGATCTTCAAGAAAAAGACTGATGCTGACGGTAATGTTACTGTCTATAAAGCTCGACTTGTCACAAAAGGTTTTCGACAAGTTCAAGGGGTCGACTACGATGAGACCTTCCCACCCGTAGCGATGCTTAAGTCTGTCAGAATCATGTTAGCAATTGCCGCATTTTATGATTATGAAATTTGGCAGATGGATGTCAAAACTGCATTCCTGAATGGATTTCTAGAAGAAGAGTTGTATATGATGCAACCGGAAGGTTTTGTCGATCCAAAGGGAGCTAACAAAGTGTGCAAGCTCCAGCGATCCATTTATGGACTGGTGTAAGCCTCTCGGAGTTGGAATAAACACTTTGATAGTGTGATCAAAGCATTTGGTTTTATACAGACTTTCGGTGAAGCCTGTATTTACAAGAAAGTGAGTGGGAGCTCTATAGCATTTCTGATATTATATGTGGATGACATATTGCTGATTGGAAATGATATAGAATTTCTGGATAGCATAAAGGGATACTTGAATAAGAGTTTTTCAATGAAAGACCTCGGTGAAGCTGCTTACATATTAGGCATAAAGATCTATAGAGATAGATCAAGACGCTTAATTGGACTTTCACAAAGCACATACCTTGACAAGATTCTGAAGAAGTTCAAAATGGATCAAGCAAAGAAAGGGTTCTTGCCTGTGTTACAAGGTGTGAAGTTGAGTCAGACTCAATGCCCGACCACTGCAGAAGATAGAGAGAAAATGAAAGATGTTCCCTATGCTTCAGCCATAGGCTCTATCATGTATGCAATGTTGTGTACCAGACCTGATGTGTGCCTTGCTATCAGTTTAGCAGGGAGGTACCAAAGTAATCCAGGAGTGGATCACTGGACAGCGGTCAAGAACATCCTGAAATACCTGAAAAGGACTAAGGATATGTTTCTCGTATATGGAGGTGACAAAGAGCTCACCGTAAGAGGTTACGTTGATGCAAGCTTTGACACTGATCCGGACGATTCTAAATCGCAAACTGGATAAGTGTTTACATTAAACGGTGGAGCTGTCAGTTGGTGCAGTTCTAAACAAAGCGTCGTAGCGGGATCTACATGTGAAGCGGAATACATAGCTGCTTCGGAAGCAGCAAACGAAGGAGTCTGGATGAAGGAGTTCATATCCGATCTAGGTGTCATACCTAGTGCATCAGGTCCAATGAAAATCTTTTGTGACAATACTGGTGCAATTGCCTTGGCAAAGGAATCCAGATTTCACAAGAGGACCAAGCACATCAAGAGACGCTTCAATTCCATCCGGGATCCAGTCCAGGTGGGAGACATAGAGATTTGCAAGATACATATGGATCTGAATGTTGCAGACCCGTTGACTAAGCCTCTTCCACGAGCAAAACATGATCAGCACCAAGGTTCCATGGGTGTTAGAATCATTACTGTGTAATCTAGATTATTGACTCTAGTGCAAGTGGGAGACTGAAGGAAATATGCCCTAGAGGCAATAATAAAGTTATTATTTATTTCCTTATATCATGATAAATGTTTATTATTCATGCTAGAATTGTATTAACCGGAAACATAATACATGTGTGAATACATAGACAAAATTAGTGTCACTAGTATGCCTCTACTTGACTAGCTCGTTAATCAAAGATGATTATGTTTCCTAACCATGAACAAAGTGTTGTTATTTGATTAACGATGTCACATCATTGGTTGAATGATCTGATTGACATGATCCATTCCATTAGCTTAGCACCCGATCGTTTAGTATGTTGCTATTGCTTTCTTCATGACTTATACATGTTCCTATGACTATGAGATTATGCAACTCCCGTTTGCCGGAGGAACACTTTGGGTGCTACCAAACGTCACAACGTAACTGGGTGATTATAAAGGAGCATTAAAGGTGTCTCCAAAGGTAGATGTTGGGTTGGCGTATTTCGAGATTAGGATTTGTCACTCCGATTGTCGGAGAGGTATCTTTGGGCCCTCTCGGTAATGCACATCACATAAGCCTTGCAAGCATTACAACTAATATGTTAGTTGTGAGATGATGTATTATGGAATGAGTAAAGAGACTTGCCGGTAATGAGATTGAACTAGGTATTGGATACCGACGATCGAATCTCGGGCAAGTAACATACCGATGACAAAGGGAACAACGTATGTTGTTATGCGGTCTGACCGATAAAGATCTTCGTAGAATATGTAGGAGCCAATATGGGCATCCAGGTCCCGCTATTGGTTATTGACCGGAGACGTGTCTCGGTCATGTCTACATTGTTCTCGAACCATAGGGTCCGCATGCTTAAAGTTATGATGACAGTTATTATGAGTTTATGCATTTTGATGTAACGAAGTTAGTTCGAAGTCCCGGATGTGATCACGGACATGACGAGGAGTCTCGAAATGGTCGAGACATAAAGATTGATATATTGGTCTGCTATATTCGGACACCGAAAGTGTTCCGGATGATTTCGGATAAAACCGGAGTGCCGGAGGGGTTACCGGAACCCCCCGAGGAAGTAATGGGCCTTATTGGGCCTGAGGGGAGAGAGAGGTCAGCAGCCCAAGAGGTGGCGCCCCCCCCCTCAAGGGGAGTCCGAATTGGACTAGGAGGGGGGGTGCGGCCCCCCTTTTCCTCTCCCTCTCCCTCTCTTTCCTTCCCCCTCAAGTCTCCTAGTTGGACTAGGAGAGGGGAGTCCTACTCCTACTTGGAGGAGGACTCCTCCTCCCCTTGGCGCGCCCCATAGGCCGGCCGGCCTCCCCCTTGCTCCTTTATATACGGGGGCAGGGGGGCACCCTAGGACACACAAGTTGATCCACGTGATCGTTCCTTAGCCGTGTGCGGTGCCCCCTGCCACCATATTCCACCTCGATCATATCGTTGTAGTGCTTAGGCGAAGCCCTGCGTCGGTAGAACATCAAGATCGTCACCACGCCGTCGTGCTGACGGAACTCCTCCCCGAAGCTTTGCTGGATCGGAGCCCGGGGATCGTCATCGAGCTGTACGTGTGCTAAGAACTCGGAGGTGCCGGAGTAACGGTGCTTGGATCGGTCAGATCGGGAAGAAGACGTACGACTACTTCCTCTACGTTGTGTCAATGCTTCCGTTGCGATCTACAAGGGTACGTAGATCAGACTCTCCCCCTCGTTGCTATGCATCACCATGATCTTGCGTGTGCGTAGGAAAATTTTGAAATTACTATGTTCCCCAACAACCATACCCTCGAAATCACTTCTATCTTTGCTTGCTAGATGCTCGCTCTTTTGCTATGCCTATGCTGCGGTACCTACCACTTGCTTATCATGCCTCCTATATTGTTGAACCAAGCCTCTAACCCACCTTGTCCTAGCAAACCGTTGTTTGGCTATGTTACTGCTTTGCTCAGCCCCTCTTATAGCGTTGTTAGTTGCAGGTGAAGATTGAAGTTTGTTCCTTGTTGGAACATGGAGACGTTGTTCCTTGTTGGAACATGGTTACTTGTTGGGATATCACGATATATCTTATTTAATTAATGCATCTATATACTTGGTAAAGGGTGGAAGGCTCGGACTTATGCCTGGTGTTTTGTTCCACTCTTGCCGCCCTAGTTTCTGTCATATCGGTGTTATGTTCCCGGATTTTGCGTTCCTTACGCGGTTGGGCTATAATGGGAACCCCTTGACAGTTCGCCTTGAATAAAATTCTTCCAGCAATGCCCAACATTGGTTTTACCATTCGCCACCTAGCCTTTTTCCCTTGGGTTCCACGGACTCAAGGGTCATCTTTATTTAAACCCCCGGGCCAGTGCTCCTCTGAGTGTTGGTCCAACCTGTCAGCCGCCGGTGGCCACCAGGGGCAACTCTGGGCTGGCCTACCGGAAGTTTAGACAATCTGGGTGTGCCCTAAGAACGAGATATGTGCAGCTCCTATCGGGATTTGTCGGCACATTCGGGCGGTGTTGCTGGATTTGTTTTAACTTGTCGAAGTTGTCTTGTAGAACCGGGATGCCGAGTCTGATCGGAATGTCTCAGGAGAAGGTTTATCCTTCGTTGACCATGAGAGCTTGTGATGGGCTAAGTTGGGACTCCCCTGCAGGGATTTGAACTTTCGAAAGCCATGCCCGCGGTTATGGGCAGATGGGAATTTTTTAATGTCCGGTTGTAGAAAACCTGAAGTTGATCTTAATTAAAATACATCAACCGCGTGTGTAACTGTGATGGTCTCTTTCCAGCGGAGTCCGGGAAGTGAACACGGTGTTGGAGTTATGTTTGACGTAGGTTGTTCTAGGATCACTTCTTGATCATAGTTTCGATCGCGCTTTGCCTTCTCTTCTCGCTCTCATTTGCGTATGTTAGCCACCATATATGCTAGTCGCTTGCTGCAGCTACTCCTCATACCTTTTACCCTTCCTATAAGCTTAAATAGTCTTGATCGCGAGGGTGCAAGATTGCTGAGTCCCCGTGACTCATAGATACTTCCAAAACCAGCTTCCAGGTGCCGTTGAACCGTGCAGATGACGCAACCAAGCTCAAGGAGGAGCTCGATGAAGATATTGTCCTTTGTGTTGTTCCGTTTCCAGTTGATCAGTAGTGGAGCCCAGTCGGGACGATCGGGGATCTGTGTAGCATTTGGGGTAGTCTTCTTTTATTTTGGTTCCGTAGTCGGACCTTGATTGTATCTGGTTGATGTAATGCTTTATTCATGTAATTGTGTGAAGTGGCGATTGTAAGCCAACTATGTATCTCTTTCCCTTATGTATTACATGGGTTGTGTGAAGATTGCCTCACTTGCGACATTGCTTTCAATGCGGTTATGCCTCTAAGTCGTGCTTCGACACGTAGGAGATATAGCCGCATCGAGGGCGTTACATCCAACTCCCACTAAACTAGCAATGTGGGACTAAACTTTAGTAGTATCCCTTGCCTTGCACAAATGGTCTAAGTGGGCCTCTAGGATTTATGAGGAATTTCTAAAATAGTTATTAGGCTGCCCAAAATAGACTAAATTCCAGCAATCCCCCACCAGATCCCAGAGGCACACATAAATTTGCCTTTGGTTCCAAAACACTGTTTTATATACCGGTACTGTAGTGGAGACTGTTAAGTTGAACTTCCACCTAAAACTCTATGCTACACTAGTAAGCAACTTGAACAGTGGACTGGGCCTTGAACTGCAAGTTTTCTGCGAATCTAGCTTCACATAAAGCCTTGACCGATACGTGGCTACCGTGGGTCTTCCCCGCGGGTGGAGCTTATGCGTCATACTCTGTGACCTTTCATGAGTTTACTAGAGAGAACCCTACTCTCATAGATTGCGACATTTGACAATCAGACTCATATAGGTGTGTTCTTCAAAAGATGTTCTGCAGGATAACATCTCTGCTTAAATAAGCCACCTAGAACACATTAAGATATACATCAACCTGCCATGCAGATTAGGAGAGTATTGCATCTTCATGGAGTGGTATTGTGAATAGTAAGGATACTCTCCTCTCAGTTGACCAACAGTTGGTCTTCCTGAAAGTGCGTTATATCGACTAGAGGGGGGGGGGTGAATAGGCGATTTTTATGAAAGTCTTCAAAACGTGGAAGTTATGAAGACAAACGATAGAAATAAACCTATTACCCTGTAGCGGAAGGTAGACTACACTAGGCAAGCCATAGTCAAGTATTCAATAGAGTGAAAGCACAATGACTAATAGCAGCAATGTAGTAAGGATCAGGTAGGAAGATATTGTGAAGCCACATAGAACACGCAGTCACTCAGTGAAGACAAAAGATAGTGCGAACATACAATGACTTCACAAGGAGTAACAGTAAGTAAAGGGAAGGGAAGATGAAACCAGTGACTCGCTGAAGACAATGATTTGTTGGACCAGTTCCAGTTGCTGTGACAACTGTACATATGGTTAGGGCGGCTAGGTATTTAAACCTTAGGACACACAGTCCCGGACACCCAGTCCTGAACACGCAGCTCAGGACACCCAGTCCTCACCGTATTCCCCTTGAGCTAAGGTCACACAGACCTCGCCCAATCACTCTGGTAAGTCTTCAAGGTAGACTCCCAAACCTTCACAGACTTCGTTCACCGGCAATCCACAATGTCTCTTGGATGCTTAGAACGCGACGCCTAACCGGCTGGAGGATGCACAGTCCTCAAGTGTAATAAGTCTTCAGATCACACAGACAAGAAGACTTAAGTGATGCCTAATTCTCTTTGGCTCTGGGTGGTTAGGGCTTTATCCTCGCAAGGAATTCTCTCTCAAAGGCTTCGAGGTGGGTTGCTCTCAAATGACAAAAGCCGTACTCTGAATCTGAGCAACCAACCGTTTATGGTTGTAGGGGGTGGGCTATTTATAGCCACTTGGCAACCCAACCTGATTTGTCCGAAATGACCCTGGGTCACTAAGGAACTGACACGTGTTCCAACGGTCAGATTTCAAACTCACACGGCAACTTTACTTGGGCTACAAGCAAAGCTGACTGTCCGACTCTGGACAAGATTCCCTCTCAAAGTCTTCACTCGAAGACATAGGTTTTGTTTAAGCATCACTTCAGTCATTCTGACTGGTTCTCTTGGACCCCACTTAACAGTACGGTGGTTCCTATGGCTCAACACAGAAGAAAAAGAACTATGAAAGATCTAAGTCTTCGAGCTCCATAGGCTTCATGCGGTGTCTTCTCTTGTCACAGTCTTCAATGTGAATATCTTCATATACCACCTTTGACTTCAATGTCTTCATACATTTTTAGGGGTCATCTCTGGTAGGAAAACCGAATCAATGAGGGACTTCTACCTGTGTTATCCTGCAATTCTCACAAACACATTAGTCCCTCAACTAGGTTTGTCGTCAATACTCCATAACCAACTAGGGGTGGCACTAGATGCACTTACACTTCCACATCTAATTCACGGGATCTCCGATCACAAATAATAGGTTACCACTGTGAACAACTCATATTGTGGGTCTCATGCCCATCTCCCTCGATGCATTATCTATCACATTATGTGATAGACCCTTGGTAAAAGGATCTGCCAGATTTTTAGACGTTTGGATATAATCCGACGCAATAACTCCGGAGTTTTTCATTTTCCTGACAGACTTTAACCTTCTCTGAACATGTCTTGATGACTTCATGTTATCCTTTGAGCTGCTCACTTTCGTGATCACAGTTTGATTGTCGCAGTTCATAGGGACACCCGGTACAGGTTTCTCAACAACCGGCAAGTCATTCAAGAGCCGGCGAAGCCAATCTGCTTCAACCGTAGCTGTATCTAGTGCTGTGAGTTCTGCTTCTATTGTTGACCTTGTTAAGATAGTCTGCTTGCAAGACTTCCAAGAAACAGCGCCACCTCCATGAGTGAATACATAACTGCTCGTGGCCTTTATCTCATCAGCATCTGAGATGCAGTTTGAGTCACTATACCCTTCAAGCACCTTTGGATGCCCGGTGTAGTGAATTCCATAATTTGCAGTGCCTTTCAAATAACGCAAAACTCTCTCTAGAGCTTTCCAATGCACATCTCCTAGTTTTGAGACAAACCGACTCAGTTTGCTAACAACAAAAGAGATGTCAGGTCTTGTAGCACTTTCTAAGTACATAAGCGAGCCAATAATCTAAGAATATTTCAATTGATCTCTAGCAATTCTTTGATTCTTTCGAAGTAACACACTCGCATCATATGGTGTTGGAGAGGGCTTGTAGTCACTATAGCCAAAGCGACTCAAGATCTTTTCCACATAGTGAGATTGAAGCAATGTAATCTTACCATCATCGTCTCTCAACAACTTGATGTTCAGAATGACATCAGCCGCTCCTAAATCCTTCATCTCAAAACAATGAGATAGGAAATCCTTGACCTCCTTAATAACATTCAGATTTGTTCCGAAAATCAGTATGTCATCAACATACAAGCACAGGATAACTCCCTCGCCCCCACCATGGCGATAGTACACACATTTTTCAGCTTCATTCACAACAAAGCCTGCAGCTATTAAAGTTCTTTCAAACTTCTCATGCCACTGTTTGGGTGCTTGCTTAAGTCCGTACAAAGACTTTAGCAACTTGCACACTTTCCCTTCCTGACCATCTAGTACAAACCCATCTGGTTGTTCCATATAAATTTCCTCGTCCAACTCTCCATTTAGGAAAGCAGTCTTAACATCCATTTGATGAACGAGAAGACCATGTGAGACAGCTAGTGAAAGTAGAACTCGAATAGTGGTCAGTCGAGCCACAAGTGACTAAGTATCAAAGAAGTCTTCACCTTCCTTTTGGGTATAACCCTTAGCCACGAGCCGAGCCTTGTACTTTTCAATAGTACCATCAGGCCTAAGCTTCTTCTTGAATACCCATTTGCATCCTATAGGTTTGCACCCATAAGGACGATCAGTTATCTCCCAGGTTTCATTCGCCAAGATGGAATCCATCTCGCTACGAACCGCTTCCTTCCAGTAGTCAGTGAAAGTACGTTATATCGACTAGAGGGGGGGTGAATAGGCGATTTATGAAATTCTTCACTAAGGAATTTGCCGGTGAGGAAATTCCTTAGCGAAGAACTACTAGCAGTGGAATAAGTACTCAAAAGTAAACATAACAGAATACAAGCATGGTCATCATGATGAAATGAAGACAGGCACAGAGTACAGGTAGCATAAGCACAGGATGAAGACAAACAGACTGAAGAAATTGAACTGAGGAAATTGAGAAAGTCTTCAGTCAAAGTCTTCAAACACAGATATGAACAAGCACACAACACAGTTATGAGTAAATGAACGAGATGAGGGAATAGAACCAGTAAGCTTGGTGAAGACAATGATTTGGTAGACCAGTCCCAACTGCTGTCTCAGTTGTACGTCTGGTTGGAGTGGCTGAGTATTTAAACTCGAGGACACACAGTCCCGGACACCCAGTCCTGAGCACGCAGCTCAGGACACCAAGTCCTCACCGTATTCTCCTTGATCTAAGGTCACACAGACCTCACCCAATCACTCATGGTAAGTCTTCAGGCGACTTCTGAACCTTCACAAACTTGGTCACTCGGCGATCCACAATTCCTCTTGGATGCTCTAGACCAAGACGCCTAACCATCTGGAAGAAGCACAGTCTTCAAAGGTAACAAGCGTCGGATCCACGTAGGATCAATCTCTTCAGTGATGCTCAATCACTTGGGGTTTGTAGGTGTTTGGGTTTTGGGTTTTTCCTCACTTGATGATTTTCGCTCAAAGTCCTCGGAGGATGGATTGCTCTCAAATGACAAGTGTCAGTTTCTCTCAGAGCAGCCAACCAGCTAGTGGTTGTAGGGGGCGGCTATTTATAGCCTAGGGAGCAGCCCGACATGATAAGACATAAATGCCCTTCAATGATATGACCGTTAGGTGGATAGATATTTTGGGACAGCTGACGCATAGCACAGCAACGGTCGGAATTTTGAGTAGCAAAATCCTCAGGGCTATCATGTTCCTCACTTTGTAGGTAATCCGCACTAGCGAATTCCTAACTCTTTAGTCAGAACAAATTCCTCAGAGACCAGAAGAACTTCGTCTCTGTCACTGAAGAAATTGACTGAACTGTATGAGATTTCCAATGGCTTCACTCGAAGGGATTGGTAGGTGTAGGATTTTGAGTTGAGCATCACTTGGAAATTTTTCCTTAGTATTTCCTCGACCCCTTTAATAGTACAGTGTTTCCTATGACTCAAGAAAGAGCAAATGAAACTACGAAAACAAAAGTCTTCACGCTTCATGTTCCTCGAATGAATACCAAGTCTTCAAGGTCACAGCAATTTCTTCACTTTCAAAGTCTTCAGACGAAGAACTTCATTTTTAGGGGTCGACTTTCTCTGTAATTATCAAACTCCTCATAGACTTATAAATCTGTGTACACTCATAAACACATTCGTCCCTTAACCTATAAGTCTTCAATACACGAAAATCACTAAGGGGCACTAGATGCACTTACAATCTCCCCCTTTTTGGTGATTGATGACAATATAGGTTAAGTTTTCAACGGGGATAAACATATGAAGTGTAAATACTAATATTGAGGAATTTGATTGCAAGATATAGAAGAACTCCCCCTTGAAGATGTGCATAGTGAGGAATTTGCTTTTGAAGCAAAGCACACTTGAAGAGTTGAATCATGGAGATCTCCCCCTATATCTTGTAATTCATACATGCATTTGACATATAACAGTGAAGAATTTGAAATGCATGATGAAATATGGTGACTGATGTAATTCAGCATGCGTGCATTAGCATATATGAGGAATAAGCATGCAGAAAAACATATCAAAAGTATCAGAGCACCATCGGGTTTAAGTTTACAACTCGATCCAATAAAGTCTCAGAAGAACGAGAGTTGTAACTTGGAAAAAAACGCCCATATAGAAAGACCCGCTTGAAGACTAACTCAAAATTCTCCCCCTTTGTCATCAAATGACCAAAAGGGTCGAATATGAGGACTAACGCCCCTGAAGAATATCAAGTTGATGAAGGAGCGCCAGCGTTGTTGGGGTCGTTTGTTGTAGTAGGGCCTGCCGCAGTGTCGTCCAAGTCTTCATTTTCATCAGTGTCACGTGATGAAGAATATGAGCTGGCCACCAGAGAAGGAACCTTGACCTTCTTGAATTTCTTCGGTGGAGGTGCAGACCAGTCAAAATCTTCATTGAGACCCATTTTCTACAGATCATCTTCACCATACAGATGTGAAAGGAATGCCCAGGTGCGACCGAAGACTTGATGGAGGTAGTAATGGTTTTTCTTCACTGCATTGTGTGTAGCAGTCATGTTGTGAAGAAATGAACCAAACTAACGCTTAACCCATTTGTGATTTCGATCCACCTTCTGGTGAAGACTAAGCAGAAGTTCATGGTCAGTCATCACGCGCGGAGTAGTGGCTTGAGGAGTGGACTTGGGTGCATTGGCAGAGTCATGTGTGGCAGAGTCATCATTGGTGGAGTAAGAGACAGCTTTGCGAAACTGGCCATCCAATGGACGAATGCCGTAATCTATAACAGCGGGTGCCTTGCCCTTTCCATCAACTGAGGAATAGGTCTGCTTGAGGACTTCAATCAGGGGCAAGTAGCTGAGGTGATTCTGAAAATCAGCTTTGTTGTTGAGTGAAGACCTTGTCCCGAGGAATGTCATAATCCAAGGTGCATAAGGCTTCAGCTCAAATGGAGACAGTGCAACATTTGCCAGAGTCCTCATGAAGAAATCGTAATAATTGACAGGAATGCCATGAACGATGTTGAATACCAGATTCTTCATGATGCCAACAATTTCCTCATTAGATGAGTCGTGGCCTTTGATAGGACTCATTGTCCTCGTAAGAATACAATAGACAGTTTTGGGCACATAAAGCAATTTCTTCACAAGGAATTTGGTTCTTGGTGCCTGACCTAGCTTCAAAGGTTTCATAATCACCTGCATGTAGTGATTTGTAAGCTCAGGTTCACTGTAGATGCAACGAGCGTCTTCAAGGGGAGGACTGAGTGGTAAGGCACGAAGCAATTCAGGGGCTGGTGCAGTGTAGTGAGTGTTTTCAGACATCCAGTCCAGCACCCATGAATTCACATCTTCAGAGTCTCCGGTGATGTGCAACATTGCATAAAATTGAAGAATCAGTTCTTCATTCCAATCGCAGATGTCAGAGCAAAAGTTTAACAGTCCAGCGTCGTGAAGAACACTGAGGACTGGTGCGAAGCACGGCAGAGATTCCATATCCACATGAGGAATATGCTCATGGTAGAAGATTTTCTCTTTGTTGAACAACACTGAGGAATAGAAATTTGATTGACTAGCAGTCCAGAAACGTCTCTTCCTAATGCGAGCAGAGTTATGAGGGTTGTAGTGTTCGAAGAATACATGCTCGCCGAAGAAATCATCAGCCTTGAACTTTTGCTTGTGTGAGAATGGATCCTTTGGCTTGGGCAGAGGAGTGTCAGTGAGTTGCATCACGACCTCAGGAATCGCAATCTCAAGTTCTTCAGGCTGAGGAATTTCTGGTTCCTCTTCAGTGGCAGTCTGCTTCTTCAGATGTTCAGCAGCAGCGGTAGTTTCTTCAGCACTAGTGGCTAGAATTTCCTCATGTACAGATGAAGTGGGGTGAGTTTCTTCAGAGCCCATTTGAACAGTTGGTGCAGGAGACTGAGGTATTTGCTACAACGGTGTGAACATTGGAGAGTTTGGATGCTGACTTTCCCAGAATTCATCACTTATTACTAGTGTGGAGCAGCCAACGTTCACATCTTCATCTTCCATTTCTTTAATGCCAGCCTCTTTAGCTGTGAACTGAGGCATGAGCGAGGAGATGATAGGTGTTGAAGGGATCATATCCACTTCAATTTCTTCATCAATCTGCTCTGACGAAGCAGCAGAATGATTTTCTTCATCAGATCTGCTAGGGATCTCATATTCTTCACCAAAAGGAACAAGGTCCTTTGATGGCCTGGTCGAGATGGGAACAACATCAATGGGATTAGCAAATGAACTTGTCATAGGCTTCATCTTCTTCGAAGCTGAAGAATCTGAAGCAGCAGATGTTTTCCTTTTCTTCACTGCTGCACGCTCCGTAGCCTTGGTCTTGTTCACATCTGATGCAGATGGAAGGATTGGAGTTGGTGTAGGCGCAGGAGGAGCAGAGGAATCTGGTTGATTTTCTTCATTTTCTTCAGGTGCACCACTAGTGGGTGCCCTGGCAATTTCTTCAGCGGCTGGAATGCAGTCATCAGCCCTGGAACTCACATTTTCTTTAGCAGCCTAATTGTCATCAGCGGTGCTGACATTTTCTTCAGTAGGCTCAGCAGATGCTTCAGCCTGAGGAATTTCCTGTTGCGTTGGGGCTGCAACATTGGAGGTGAACTGTTTTGTGATGTTTACAAATCTGACTTTGGCTCCCAGCCAGTCAGCATAAGAGCGATCAAATTCATCACTCAGTTTCTTGATTTCTGATTGGAGAGCAATAAGTTCTTCAGGTGAAAGCTTCAGAATGTTTTGCTTCAGAAAGCGGTCTTTCTTGTACTGCGCTTTCTTCACTTTCCTCCCTGAAGGAAATATGCCCTAGAGGAAATAATAAAGTTATTATTTATTTCCTTATATCATGATAAATGTTTATTATTCATGCTAGAATTGTATTAACCGGAAACATAATACATGTGTGAATACATAGACAAACTTAGTGTCACTAGTATGCCTCTACTTGACTAGCTCGTTAATCAAAGATGGTTATGTTTCCTAACCATGAACAAAGTGTTGTTATTTGATTAACGAGGTCACATCATTAGTATAATGATCTGATTGACATGACCCATTCCATTAGCTTAGCACCCGATCGTTTAGTATGTTGCTATTGCTTTCTTCATGACTTATACATGTTCCTATGACTATGAGATTATGCAACTCCCGTTTACCAGAGGAACACTTTGTGTGCTACCAAATGTCACAACGTAACTGGGTGATTATAAAGGAGCTCTACAGGTGTCTCCAAAGGTAGATGTTGGGTTAGCGTATTTCGAGATTAGGATTTGTCACTCCGATTGTCGGAGAGGTATCTCTGGGCCCTCTCGGTAATGCACATCACATAAGCCTTGCAAGCATTGCAACTAATGAGTTAGTTGCGGAATGATGTATTACAGAACGAGTAAAGAGACTTGCCGGTAACGAGATTGAACTAGGTATTGGATACCGACGATCGAATCTCGGGCAAGTAACATACCGATGACAAAGGGAACAACGTATGTTGTTATGCGGTCTGACCGATAAAGATCTTCGTAGAATATGTAGGAGCCAATATGGGCATCCAGGTCCCGCTATTGGTTATTGGCCGGAGATTTGTCTCAGTCATGTCTACATTGTTCTCGAACCGTAGGGTCCGCACGCTTAACGTTACGATGACAGTTATTATGAGTTTATGCATTTTGATGTACCGAAGTTAGTTCGGAGTCCCGGATGTGATCACGGATATGAGGAGGAGTCTCGAAATGGTCGAGACATAAAGATTAATATATTGGAAGCCTATATTTGGACATCGGAATTGTTCCGGGTGAAATCGGCATTTTACCGGAGTACCGGGGGGTTACCGGAACCCCCCGGGGGTTATTGGGCCTACATGGGCCTTAAGGGAGAAGAGGAGAGGAGGCAAGAGGTGGCCGCGCGCCCCTCCCCTTCCTAGTCCGAATAGGACAAGGGAAGGGGGGCGCCCCCCCTTTCCTTCCTCTCTTCCTCCTATTTCCCCCCTCTCTCTCCTAGTCCAACTAGGAGTCCTACTCCCGGTGGGAGTAGGACTCCCGTTGGCGCGCCACACCCTGGCCGTCCGTCTCCTCCCCTTGCTCCTTTATATACGGGGGTAGGGGGCACCTCTAGACACACAAGTTGATCCACGTGATCGTTCCTTAGCCGTGTGCGGTGCCCCCTGCCACCATATTCCACCTCGATCATATCGTTGTAGTGCTTAGGCGAAGCCCTGCGTCGGTAGAACATCATCATCGTCACCACGCCGTTGTGCTGACGGAACTCATCCCCGAAGCTTTGCTGGATCGGAGCCCGGGGAGCGTCATCGAGCTGTACGTGTGCTAAGAACTCAGAGGTGCCGGAGTAACGGTGCTTGGATCGGTCGGATCGGAAAGACGTAGGACTACTTCCTCTACGTTGCGTCAACGCTTCCGCTTCGGTCTACGAGGGTACGTAGACAACACTCTCCCCTCTCGTTGCTATGCATCACCATGATCTTGCGTGTGCGTAGGAAAATTTTGAAATTACTACATTCCCAATAGTGGCATCCGAGCCTAGGTTTTATTGTTTGATGTTATATGCACGAGTAGAACACAAGTGAGTTGTGGGCGATATAAGTCATACTGCCTACCAGCATGTCATACTTTGGTTCGGCGGTATTGTTGGATGAAGCGGCCCGGACCGACATTACGCGTACGCTTACGCGAGACCGGTTCTCCCGACGTGCTTTGCACAAAGGTGGCTTGCGGGTGAATGTTTCTCCAACATTAGTTGAACCAAGTGTGGCTACGCCCGGTCCTTGCGAAGGTTAAAACGGAGTCAAATTGACAACCTATCGTTGTGGTTTTGGTGCGTAGGTGAAATTGGTTCTTACTTAAGCCCGTAGCAGCGACGTAAAACTTGCAACAACAAAGTAGAGGACGTCTAACTTGTTTTTGCAGGGCATGTTGTGATGTGATATGGCCAAGACATGATGCTAAATTTTATTGTATGAGATGATCATGTTTTGTAACCGAGTTATCAGCAACTGGCAGGAGCCATATGGTTGTCGCTTTATTGTATGCAATGCAATCGCGATGTAATGCTTTACTTTATCACTAAGCGGTAGCGATAGTCGTGGAAGCATAAGATTGGCGAGACGACAACGATGCTACGATGGAGATCAAGGTGTCACGCCGGTGACGATGGTGATCATGACGGTGCTTTGGAGATGGAGATCACAAGCACAAGATGATGATAGCCATATCATATCACTTATATTGATTGCATGTGATGTTTATCTTTTATGCATCTTATCTTGCTTTGATTGACGGTAGCATTATAAGATGATCTCTCACTAAATTATCAAGAAGTGTTCTCCCTGAGTATGCACCATTGCGAAAGTTCTTCGTGCTGAGACACCACGTGATGATCGGGTGTGATAGACTCTACGTTCAAATACAACGGGTGAAAAACAGTTGCACACGCGGAATACTCAGATTACACTTGACGAGCCAAGCATATACAGATATGGCCTCGGAACACGGAGACTGAAAGGTCGAGCATGAATCATATAGTAGATATGATCAACATAGTGATGTTCACCAAAGAAACTACTCCATCTCACGTGATGATCGGACATGGTTTAATTGATTTGGATCACGTGATCACTTAGAGGATTAGATGGATATCTATCTAAGTGGGAGTTCTTAAGTAATTTGATTAATTGAACTTAAACTTATCATGAACTTAGTACCTGATAGTATCTCGCTTGTTTATGTTTGATTGTAGATAGATGGCTCGTGCTGTTGTTCCGTTGAATTTTAATGCGTTCCTTGAGAAAGCAAAGTTGAAAGATGATGGTAGCAATTACGCGGACTGGGTCCGTAACTTGAGGATTATCCTCATTGCTGCACAGAAGAATTACGTCCTGGAAGCACCGCTGGGTGCTAGGCCTGCTGCTGGAGCAACACCAGATGTTATGAACGTCTGGCATAGCAAAGCTGATGACTACTCGATAGTTCAGTGTGCCATGCTTTACGACTTAGAATCGGGACTTCAACGACGTTTTGAACGTCATGGAGCATATGAGATGTTTCAGGAGTTGAAGTTAATATTTCAAGCAAATGCCCGGACTGAGAGATATGAAGTCTCCAATAAGTTCTATAGCTGCAAGATGGAGGAGAACAGTTCTGTAAGTGAGCATATACTCAAAATGTCTGGGTATAATAATCACTTGATTCAGATGGGAGTTAATCTTCCAGATGATTGCGTCATTGACAGAATTCTCCAATCACTGCCACCAAGCTACAAGAGCTTCGTGATGAACTATAATATGCAAGGGATGAACAAGACTATTCCCGAGCTCTTTGCAATGCTGAAAGCTGCGGAGGAAGAAATCAAAAAGGAGCATCAAGTGTTGATGGTTAACAAGACCACTAGTTTCAAGAAAAAGGGCAAAGGGAAGAAGAAGGGGAACTTCAAGAAGAACGGCAAGCAAGTTGCTGCTCAAGAGAAGAAACCCAAGTCTGGACCTAAGCCTGAAACTAAGTGCTTCTACTGCAAGCAGACTGGTCACTGGAAGCGGAACTGCCCCAAGTATTTGGCAGATAAGAAGGATGGCAAGGTGAACAAAGGTATATGTGATATACATGTTATTGATGTGTACCTTACTAATGCTCACAGTAGCACCTGGGTATTTGATACTAGTTCTGTTGCTAATATTTGCAACTCGAAACAGGGACTACGGATTAAGCGAAATTGGCCAAGGACGAGGTGACGATGCGCGTGGGAAACGGTTCCAAAGTCGATGTGATCGCAGTCGGCACGCTACCTCTACATCTACCTTCGGGATTAGTATTAGACCTAAATAATTGTTATTTGGTGCCAGCGTTGAGCATGAACATTATATCTGGATCTTGTTTAATGCGAGACGGTTATTCATTTAAATCAGAGAATAATGGTTGTTCTATTTATATGAGTAATATCTTTTATGGTCATGCACCCTTGAAGAGTGGTCTATTCTTATTGAATCTCGATAGTAGTGATACACATATTCATAATGTAGAAGCCAAAAGATGCAGAGTTGATAATGATAGTGCAACTTATTTGTGGCACTGCTGTTTAGGTCATATCGGTGTAAAGCGCATGAAGAAACTCCATACTGATGGACTTTTGGAACCACTTGATTATGAATCACTTGGTACTTGCGAACCATGCCTCATGGGCAAGATGACTAAAGCACCGTTCTCCGGTACTATGGAGAGAGCAACAGATTTGTTGGAAATCATACATACAGATGTATGTGGTCCGATGAATATTGAGGCTCGTGGCGGATATCGTTATTTTCTCACCTTCACAGATAACTTAAGCAAATATGGGTATATCTACTTAATGAAACATAAGTCTGAAACGTTTGAAAAGTTCAAAGAATTTCAGAGTGAAGTTGAAAATCATCGTAAAAAGAAAATAAAGTTTCTACGATCTGATCGTGGAGGAGAATATTTGAGTTACGAGTTTGGTGTACATTTGAAATATTGTGGAATAGTTTCGCAACTCACGCCACCCGGAACACCACAGCGTAATGGTGTGTCCGAACGTCGTAATCGTACTTTACTAGATATGGTGCGATCTATGATGTCTCTTACTGATTTACCGCTATCGTTTTGGGGATACGCTCTAGAGACGACCGCATTCACGTTAAATAGGGCACCATCAAAATCCGTTGAGATGATGCCTTATGAACTATGGTTTGGCAAGAAACCAAAGTTGTCGTTTCTGAAAGTTTGGGGCTGCGATGCTTATGTGAAAAAGCTTCAACCTGATAAGCTCGAACCCAAATCGGAGAAATGTGTCTTCATAGGATATCCAAAGGAAACTATTGGATACACCTTCTATCACAAATCCGAAGGCAAGACTTTTGTTGCTAAATTCGGAAACTTTCTGGAGAAGGAGTTTCTCTCGAAAGAAGTGAGTGGGAGGAAAGTAGAACTTGACGAGGTAACTATACCTACTCCCTTGTTGGAAAGTAGTACATCACAGAAAACTGTTTCTGCGACACCTACACCAATAAGTGAGGAAGTTAATGATGATGATCATGAAACTTCACAACAAGATACTACTGAACCTCGTAGATCAACCAGAATGAGATCCACACCAGAGTGGTACGGTAATCCAGTTCTGGAAGTCATGCTACTAGATCATGATGAACCAACGAACTATGAAGAAGCGATGGTGAGCCCAGATTCCGCAAAATGGCTTGAAGCCATGAAATCTGAGATGGGATCCATGTATGAGAACAAAGTATGGACTCTGGTTGACTTGCCCGATGATCGGCAAGCAATTGAGAATAAATGGATCTTCAAGAAGAAGAATGACGCTGACGGTAATATTACTGTCTACAAAGCTCGACTTGTCGCAAAAGGTTTTCGACAAGTTCAAGGGGTTGACTACGATGAGACCTTCTCACCCGTAGTGATGCTTAAGTATGTCAGAATCATGTTAGCAATTGCCGCATTTTATGATTATGAAATTTGGCAGATGGTTGTCAAAACTGCATTCCTGAATGGATTTTTGGAAGAAGAGTTGTATATGATGCAACCGGAAGGTTTTGTCGACCCAAAGGGAGCTAACAAAGTGTGCAAGCTCCAGCGATCTATTTATGGACTGGTGCAAGCCTCTCGGAGTTGGAATAAATGCTTTGATAGTGTGATCAAAGCATTTGGTTTTATACAGACTTTCGGAGAAGCCTGTATTTACAAGAAAGTGAGTGGGAGCTCTATAGCATTTCTGATATTATATGTGGATGACATATTACTGGTCGGAAATAATATAGAATTTCTGGATAGCATAAAGGGATACTTGAATAAGAGTTTTTCAATGAAAGACCTCGGTGAAGCTGCTTACATATTAGGCATAAAGATCTATAGAGATAGATCAAGACGCTTAATTGGACTTTCACAAAGCACATACCTTGACAAGATTTTGAAAAAGTTCAAAATGGATCAGGCGAAGAAAGGGTTCTTGCCTGTGTTACAAGGTGTGAAGTTGAGTCAGACTCAATGCTCGACCACTCCATAAGATAGAGAGAAAATGAAAGATGTTCCCTATGCTTCAGCCATAGGCTCTATCATGTATGCAATGCTATGTACCAGACCTGATGTGTGCCTTGCTATAAGCTTAGCAGGGAGGTACCAAAGTAATCCAGGAGTGGATCACTGGACAGCGGTCAAGAACATCCTGAAATACCTGAAAAGGACTAAGGATATGTTCCTCGTATATGGAGGTGAAAAAGAGCTCACCGTAAAAGGTTACGTTGATGCAAGCTTTGACACTGATCCGGACGATTCTAAATCGCAAACCGGATACGTGTTTACATTAAACGGTGGAGCTGTAAGTTGGTGCAGTTCAAAACAAAGCGTCGTAGCAGGATCTACATGTGAAGCGGAGTACATAGCTGCTTCGGAAGCAGATAACGAAGGAGTCTGGATGAAGGAGTTCATATCCGATCTAGGTGTCATACCTAGTGCATCGGGTCCAATGAAAATCTTTTGTGACAATACTAGTGCAATTGCCTTGGCAAAGGAATCCAGATTTCACAAGAGAACCAAGCACATCAAGAGACGCTTCAATTCCATCCGGGATCTAGTCCAGGTGGGAGACATAGAGATTTGCAAGATACATACGGATCTGAATGTTGCAGACCCGTTGACTAAGCCTCTTCCACGAGCAAAACATGATCAGCACCAAGGCTCCATGGGTGTTAGTGTAATCTAGATTATTGACTCTAGTGCAAGTGGGAGACTGAAGGAAATATGCCCTAGAGGCAATAATAACGTTATTATTTATTTCCTTATATCATGATAAATGTTTATTATTCATGCTAGAATTGTATTAACCGGAAACATAATACATGTGAGAATACATAGACAAACTTAGTGTCACTAGTATGCCTCTACTTGACTAGCTCGTTAATCAAAGATGGTTATGTTTCCTAACCATGAACAAAGTGTTGTTATTTGATTATCGAGGTCACATCATTAGTAGAATGATCTGATTGACATGACCCATTCCATTAGCTTAGCACCCGATCGTTTAGTATGTTGCTATTGCTTTCTTCATGACTTATACATGTTCCTATGACTATGAGATTATGCAACTCCCGTTTACCGGAGGAACACTTTGTGTGCTACCAAACGTCACAACGTAACTGGCTGATTATAAAGGAGCTCTACAGGTGTCTCCAAAGGTAGATGTTGGGTTGGCGTATTTCGAGATTAGGATTTGTCACTCCGATTGTCGGAGAGGTATCTCTGGGCCCTCTCGGTAATGCACATCACATAAGCCTTGCAAGCATTGCAACTAATGAGTTAGTTGTGGAATGATGTATTACAGAACGAGTAAAGAGACTTGCCGGTAACGAGATTGAACTAGGTATTGGATACCGATGATCGAATATCGGGCAAGTAACATACCGATGACAAAGGGAACAACGTATGTTGTTATGCGGTCTGACCGATAAAGATCTTCGTAGAATATGTAGGAACCAATTTGGGCATCCAGGTCCCGCTATTGGTTATTGGCCGGAGATTTGTCTTAGTCATGTCTACATTGTTCTCGAACCATAGGGTCCGCACGCTTAACGTTACGATGACATTTATTATGAGTTTATGCATTTTGATGTACCGAAGTTAGTTCGGAGTCCCGGATGTGATCACGGACATGGCGAGGAGTCTCGAAATGGTCGAGACATAAAGATTAATATACTGGAAGGCTATATTTGGACATCGGAATTGTTCTGGGTGAAATCGGCATTTTACCGGAGTACCGAGGGGTTACCGGAACCCCCCCGGGGGTTATTGGGTCTACATGGGCCTTAAGGGAGAAGAGGAGAGGAGGCAAGAGGTGGCCGCGCGCCCCTCCCCTTCCTAGTCCGAATAGGACAAGGGAAGGGGGGCGCGCCCCCCCTTTCCTTCCTCTCTTCCTCCTATTTCCCCCCTCTCTCTCCTAGTCCAACTAGGAGTCCTACTCCCGGTGGGAGTAGGACTCCCCTTGGCGCGCCACACCCTGGCCGGCCGCCTCCTCCCCTTGCTCCTTTATATACGGGGGCAGGGGGCACCTCTAGACACACAAGTTGATCCACGTGATCGTTCCTTAGCCGTGTGCGGTGCCCCCTGCCACCATATTCCACCTCGATGATATCGTTGTAGTGCTTAGGCGAAGCCCTGCGTCGGTAGAACATGCCGTTGTGCTGACGGAACTCATCCCCGAAGCTTTGCTGGATCGGAGCCCGGGGAGCGTCATCGAGCTGTACGTGTGCTAAGAACTCGGAGGTGCCGGAGTAACGGTGCTTGGATCGGTCAGATCGGGAAGACGTATGATTACTTCCTCTACGTTGCGTCAACGCTTCTGCTTCGGTCTACGAGGGTACGTAGACAACACTCTCCCCTCTTGTTGCTATGCATCACGATGATCTTGCGTGTGCGTAGGAAAATTTTGAAATTACTACGTTCCCAACACTCCCATGTTCAAATTTTCCATTTCTTTTCTTGTATGAAGTGAGTCAGCATGTGACTTTGACCAGGAGTCAGCTTGAAATCAGGCATGGGAGTGTTGGGGTCCTTATGCAAAACATCAATGCATTCGAGGATCAACTTGGGATCCAAAAGCAGTGGCACATCTGTTCCATGGCTCTAGCGGCCCTGACTTGCCTATCTCGGATGATTTCTGCAAGTTCGTCATCATCAGCTTCTTCTTCATCAGACGGCACTTGGAATGCGACTTGCTTCTTCTGAGGAATAGGGAGAGGACCTCGTCCGTGGCCTTAGTCTTCAGTAGAGAGGGCCCCGTTGAGGAAGTTGGTGCAGCTGAGGAACTAGCTGAAGCTCCTGAGGCAATGGACATGCCTGCAGTCCTTTGGCACGAGGCGAGATGCACAGGTGCTGAGGACTTTGTTGGAACAGCTGAGGACTTTGGAGGAGCTGAGGATTTTGAGGGAGCAGGAGCAGCATGAGGAATTGGCCGTGAGGGCTTTGAGGATTTTGGCCGTGAGGGCATTGCTGAGGAGCTTGGCCTTGAGGGCATTATTGGTGAAGCACTTGGCTTGCGCGTAGGCTTCTTTGACATAGCCTTCTTTGGATTGAAAGCAGAGGCCTCAGTAGAGGCAGCAACTGAAGCAGAGTCTTCATTGAATTTCCTCACTGCTTCTCTGGCTTGCTTAGCCAACTTGGCTTGGTGCTTGGCCCATTCATCAGGATAGTCCTCACCGCGCTTCAGGCTGGTGGGATCAGCTATTTGGCCAGGTGCCAATGGAGGTCTTGGGCATGGAGGATTGAGTGCAAATTTCTTCATGTACTTGGGAGTGACATATCTGTACTCCCTCCACTCTCTAGCCCATCTCCTCTCTATCTTCTGAATGCGCACCTTGCGCTCATTCTTGGTTTCCTCAATAGGTGTGCAGTACCCAGCATATATTTCATCAGGGACCTCAAACGCTGTATTGACCTCAGGCCTCTTTCCTCCTTTCTGTGGCTTCTTACCGTCAGCCATTTTCTTCAGTTGAGGAATTTGGACAATTGAATTCTCTGAAGAAGTATGCAACTTTTCTTCGAGGAACGCTGCAAATGAGTTAAGTTGATGAGAACCTAGTGATTCAGCAGCTGACATGAGTACCTGTGAATAGAGTGTAGTTGCAAGGAATTTGGAGAGGTCATATGCATTCTCAAAAGGTTTTTCAAAAAGAACAAGTTTGAGGAATTTGACCAGATGAGTCTTGAAGAATTTCACTAAGCGATCTTTGTCTTAGGTTCCAGAGTTGTATAGATCGAAGATCCACACAACCGAGGAATCTTGAAGAAAAATGATGCTTAGAGAAATGAATCAAGAACAGATGACTTGTGAGGTGTTTAGTGTGTGAGGATTTGAAGAAAAACACCTTTGAAGATTTTGTAGATAATCATTCGAATCAATGAGGGCAGTAAAAGTAACTTTTAATTACCCTGGATGAAGAACAGGACGAATAGTGAAGTGGAGAGGTGAACTTCGTCTGTGTAGATCTTCCACGCCCTAACTCGGTGAAGGAAGACGGCTACGGCGGCGACGGAGTGAAGATTTCCGCGGTCGGCGTGAGTACGTCGGCGATGAGGTCGAGGCAGTGAAGCTCTTCCTCACCGGCGACGATGAAGTAGCGGCGGCGCTAGGGTTTGAGAAGCTCGAGATGGAGAGAGATCGAGCGGAGTAAAAGAAGTGAGGAAGGGAAGGAGGGGTATTTATAGCCACGGTGAAAAACTGTTCGCCCAAAGAAATTGGACGAACGTGCCCCTGACCCTTCTCATTTGCTTGACATGTGTCACCCACGTACTGAGAGGTGGCGATCGTGTGCGATCGTGGGTGAATGGATAAGTGTATCCTGGGATGCAAAACGGTTTGAGCGGCAAAGCCGAAAATTTAGATACGATAGGTTTTAACGTTCCGTTCGCAATTTCTTTAGCTAACAAGGACACAGTGAAGACTTTGAACGGGTTTCAAATAGAACACACATGCAGAATTTGTGAACAGATTGGGTTGAGTATAGCATAGAGGGGAAGGGTCCGATCACATTCACTTAGCAGAAAAAACCAACTTGAAGAATTAGCAATAAGTGAATGATGTAGGGGACATAAACTTATATATAGAACAACAATCATACCATAGGCTAGCTTCTAGGGTTTAGCCTCTCCGATCTCGTGGTAGATCTACTCTTCTACTACCCATATCATCAATGTTAATCAAGCAGGACGTAGGGTTTTACCTCCATCAAGAGGGCCCGAACCTGGGTAAAACTTCGTGTCCCTTGCCTCCTATTACCATCTGGCCTAGACGCACAGTTCGGGACCCCCCACCCGAGATCCGCCGGTTTTGACACCGACATTGGTGCTTTCATTGAGAGTTCCTCTGTGTCATCGCCATCAGGAAGGATGCCTCGCCCCGTCTTTAAAGACGGCACCGTTGCTAAGGGAGCTTTGGCTGTCAGCCAAACCCTCCGGCTAGGTGGTTTTCTTATGACCGCCTGTTCGGCTTCTACGCCGACGATGACCTCTCGAGCCATCGAAAACAATCTTCATGTCAGCTCGGAACTCGCCGAGCAGTTAGATCCAATGGAGCTCTCCTCCATAAACGAGCTCTTGGATTGCATCGCCGCCCTGGGAGTCGCTACGGATTATGACCAGATTGGGCCTAAACCCGATCTGAGAGAGATTAACTCTCCCCAAGTCACCCATCACGTTGCCGTGGTAGAGGGACAGTGCGGCGACCCTTCATCTATCTTATGGACTAGCTACGTCCGGATTCCCGATCCCTCCAAGCCGGATACCCGCGGAGGGGAGGATATCACTCAAGACCTGAACTTAGAGTCAGGCGACGGGCTGGATTCATTGGACAACATCCAGGAATCCAAATTTTCGAGTTCGGAAATTCCTCGGCCTCTGAGCCTCAGATTGGGTGAGGCTTTGGATTTAATTTCACCCACCCACCCGAACATAAACGATCTATCCCAAATCAGGCAAGAGTCCGATGAAACAGTACATCATTACTGGGCCAGATTCCTCCTAGTTAGGAACAGGATAAGGGACTACCGCGAGGAAGACACAATCTCAATCTTCTGCAATAATTGCACGGAGAAGGGAATCCTCAACGCCATAAGTCGCCTTGATATTACACGCTTCGCTGACTTAGTGTCCATTGTACGAAAGTACTGTGCGATGGAAAGCGCCTGGAAAACCGAAATAAAATTTTGGGACGATCCGGCCCTGAATACAAACCCAGTCCAAAATAAAAGGGTGCATCATCGCCAGACACCCAGGTCAAACACCAAAAAGCAAAAACCTCCACAGGGCATGGAAACGTACTGGAAGGATGGCTCAATGAACCCTGTAAAATTCGCAGTACAGAGGACACCACACCAACTCACAACCTTAGAGCATGTTGGATACTCCGGCAGGTGGCCAAAATTGGCGAAGATCTCCTAATTCCGGAGGCCACAGAAAGCCACCCTAGAGACACCAATACGGTATTAACAGTCTTCGAGACTTTCGCATCAAATAATATGCGAAAAAGGACACTCCGCAGCCTTGCCGAAGTCTACCAAGTAGCAACAATAAAACCATGGAGTGACACGGCTATTACCTTTAACGCCAGTGATGAACCTAAATTCCGAACAGCCCGAGCACCAGCCGCATTGGTCCTCAGTCCAATAGTGGACGACTTTCATCTTACCAAGGTACTCATGGACGGCGGTAGTGGATTGAACCTCATTTATGAGGAAACCCTTCAAAAAATGGAAATAGACTGGAACCCCATTGAGTGAAGCAGCACAACCTTTAGAGGAATAATCCCTAGTCGGGAAGCGCGCTGTACAGGAAAAATCACACTAGATGTGGTGTTCGACACACTGGATAATTACAGGTCCGAAGAGGTCACGTTCCATGTGGCTCCGTTCAGCAGCGGTTATCACGCTCTGCTAGGGCGGGAAGCATTTACAATCTTCCAAGAAATACCCCATTACGGGTACATGAAGCTCAAGATTCCCGGGCCTAACGGGATCATCACTCTCGCTAGTGATCCAGACATAGCACTCCGCGCCGAAAACAAGACAGCTGCACTGGCCCTTGAGGCACTATCCGAAGCCCTAGCGGCTGAGGAACCGACGGCGCTACGCTCCACGGTGAATAGGGATGATGTGGTACTCGACAAAAGATCCAAGTCCACCTCCTTTAAACCGGCGGACGAAATAGTCAAATTCCAGGTCCATCCAACGGACCCCAATAAAACAGCTTCCATCGGGGCATAGTTAAACCCTGATGTATACGCCGCACTGGGAGAGTTCCTACGAGAGAACTGGGACATTTACGCCTGGCACCCTTCAGACATGCCAGGAATCCCACGCAGGCTGGCCGAGCACAGCTTAAATATCCTAAAAGGATTCAAATCTGTCAAACAAGCTCCTCAGCGTTTTTCCGAACCTAAGAGACAGGCCATGGGAGAGGAGCTAGCAAAGCTATTGGAGGCCGGATTCATTAGAGATATAAAACATCCGGACTGGCTAGCAAACCTGGTGATGGTACCAAAGAAGGACAAATCATGGCGCCTGTGCGTTGATTTTCAAGACCTTAACAAGGCTTGCCCAAAGGATCCCTTTCCCCCCCCCCCGCATCGATCAAATTATCTACGCTACCGCAGGACACGATTTGTTGTGTTTCCTCGACGCATATTCTAGCTACCATCAAATCAAGATGGCAGAATGAGACCAAGTCGCAATGGCATTTATCACACCATACGGCCCATTCTGCTTCAACACAATGCCCTTTGGGATCAAAAACGCCGCCGCAACATATCAGCGCATGATTTAGACATGTCTGGCAAACCAGATCGGCAAAGCCGTGGAAGCATATGTAGATGATGTGGTCGTCAAAACAAGACATGTCGAATCTCTAGTAGACGACTTGAGGCTCACATTTGATAACCTCCGAACATACGACATCAAGCTCAACCCGGAAAAATGCGTTTTCGGCGTCCCAGCCGGAAAGCTCTTGGGCTTCATTGTATCCGGTAGAGGAATTGAAGAAAATCCAGCCAAGATCCGAGCTCTGTCACAATTGGACATCCCAAAGGAGCTCAAACAAATACAAAAGTTAACCGGATGCGTGGCGGCTCTAAGCCGCTTTATCTCCCGCTTGGGAGAAAAGGCCCTACCCCTTTACCGCCTCCTTCGGTGCACCGAACACTTTGAATGGACGGATGCAGCCACAGCCGGACTCGACGAAAGAAAAGCCATATTGGCAAGAAACCCAGTCCTGGCCGCGCCAAACATTGGTGAAACCAATGCTATTGTACATTGCAGCAACACATCAGGTTGTAAGCGCAGTGCTCATCGTCGAACGAGAAACGGACGGACACAAATTCCCCCTTCAAAAGCTGGTCTATTATGTGTCCACTGTCCTCACTCCATGCAAATCACGGTACCCGCATTATCAAAAGATTGCGTATGCGGTATTCATGGCATCCCGGAAGCTACGACACTACTTTCAAGAGTGTTCAATAACAGTAGCCTCGGAAGTACCACTTAACGATATTATAAACAACCGTGATGCAACGGGCCGGATTGCAAAATGGGCCATTGAGCTCCTCCCGTTTGACATAAATTATAAGCCACGGCGAGCCATCAAGTCGCAAGTTTTGGCCGACTTCATCGCAGAATGGACGGAGGCCGAACTCCCCAAAGAGTACGACACATATTCAAATTGGATCATGCATTTCGACGGCTCCAAGATGTTGGCGGACTAGGGTCTGGCGTCGTTTTGACGTCGCCCACAGGAGACACAGTTCAATACGTACTCCAGATTATGTACACAGACTCCAACAATGCAGCCGAACATGAGGCCCTTTTACATGGTCTCCGGATGGCAGTATCCATGGGCATTCCATGCCTAGAGGTGCGCGGGGACTCGAACCTCGCAATATCCCAAATAAATGGAGACTTTGATGCCAAGGATCCAAAAATGGCAGCTTACCGCAACGCCGTCCTAAAAATGTCATCCCGGTTCGAAGGGCTTGAATTTCACCATATAGCCCGGGAAAATAATCAGGCGGCAGATGTCCTGGCACGCATCGGCGCAAAACGCGATGTAGTCCCCCCAACATATTCTTGGAAAGGCTGTTCAAGCCATCGGTAGTATGGGAAGGGGAGCCGAACAATAACAGCCCGGACCCAACCGCACTGCCCGACACCGAACATTCTGACACAATCGGAGGCTCTGCCAACAAAATAACACCTTCAGCCCACGTAATAATGGCCGTCATCGCCCCGTGGATAGAACCATTCCTCGCCTACCTTACTAGGCAGGAACTCCCCGAGGACTAAAATGAGGCACGCTGCATAGTGCGGCGATCCAAAGCCTACAAAGTCCACGATGGAGAGCTTTATAAGAAAAGCACTATTGGAGTCCTTCAAAGGTGCATCTCCGAAGGGGAAGGGCGGAACCTCCTGGCTGAAATTCATGCCGGACTCGGCGGTCATCACGCTGCAGCTCGGTCCCTTGTAAGCAAGGCCTTCCGTACAGGCTTTTATTGCTGACGGCCCGGGCAGACGCCCAGGACTTAGTCCAACGATGCGTCGGTTGCCAGCTCTTTGCAAACCAAAGCCATATGCCACCCACCGCCCTCCAAACTATCCCCATCACTTGGCCCTTCGCGGTCTGGGGGCTTGACATGGTTGGACCCCTTAAAGGCAGAACCCACAAGCAAAAATACTTACTGGTCATGGTGGATAAGTTCACCAAATGGATAGAAGCCAAGCCTGTTAAGACGGCCGAATCCGGACCGGTGATAGACTTTATATCCGGGGTTGTACACCATTACGGCGTCCCCCACAGCATCATCACTGATAACGGCACGAACTTTACGGCTGACGAGGTAAAACTCTGGTGCAAAAACATGGGCATCAAGCTCGATTATGCTTCCGTCTATCACCCACAAACTAACGGCCAGGTCGAACGTGCAAATGGTCTTATCATGAGTGGCATCAAACCCAGATTAGTGCGGTGGCTTAAGGAATCTAACACGCACTGGGTAGAGGAGATCGACTCCGTACTCTGGGGGCTGCGGACCACGCCGAATCACACCACCGGATACACACCATTCTTTATGGTGTACGGCACAGAGGCAATTTTGCCTTGCGACATAATTCATGACTCACCTTGAGTGCGCATGTACGAAGAAAGATAAGCCGAGCTCGATCGGCATGACAGTTTGGACGCATTGGAGGAGGAGCGTGACGTGGCAAAAGCCCGTTCCGCATTCTATCAATAGCAGGCTCGAAGATACCAAAGCAGAGAAGTACGGGCCAAAAATTACAACATTGGCGAATTAGTTCTATGCCTGCCGGACAAGAAAAAGGACAAACTCAAGCCCAAGTGGGAAGGTCCCTTCATAATTGACCAAGTCCTGAATGGTGGAGCGTACCGCCTGCAAGATGCATCGGATAACCGACTCGAGCCGAACCCATGGAATGCAGCCCGTCTCCGAAGATTTTATGCCTAGCGCCGGACTCTGTGTTCGTCTCCTTCCTCTGTCCATTTTTTATACACTGTCTGTCTTACATATCTCTCCTTCTACCCTCCCTTTCTCTTATAGCCTTTAAAGGCTCATCAAATGACGTGCTATTCACACTCATTAAACCTGGGGGCTTCTTTTAACAGAAGCTTATTTATACGGGCTTCATGGCCAACACATGTGTTACACTTCCACATGTACCTTTTATTTCACCATTATATGCATCGATATGACTTAAGTTTTGGCCAAGCTGGGTTGCTTGGCTCCTGTGCTTACCCCTACGTTCCCGATTATTCGACTAGGCGGTAAAGGGAGCACCTCTGCGATTGTTACTGCCGGATCAGCCGGATGTGTACCTCAAACTGGGTGAAGCCGAAAGCTAGTGTTCTTAAGGGAATATTCGGTCGGTGACCTAAAAGATGATCTTTTCACTTATTTATTTACACGCCTCCAGATGCTTTTTCCCGCGTCTTTTTCGCAGAATGGGCATGCACTTTAGGGCATGCCTCCCAGGGAAAGGAACCCCTAACGGAACTATTCTCCCTGGAAGATGTTTCTTACTAACCATGTAATATAACATAAATAGTCGGGCACTTGTCTGTTCACGCACTAATGACCCCTACGCCTGGTGAGGGAGTCATGGATTAGGGGGTGTTCGGGTAGCCGGACTATACCTTCAGCCGGACTCCTGGACTATGAAGATACAAGATTGAAGACTTCGTCCCGTGTCCGGATGGAACTTTCCTTGGCGTGGAAGGCAAGGTTGGCGATGCGGATATTCAAGATCTCCTACCATTATAACCGACTCTATGTAACCCTAACCCTATCCAGTGTCTATATAAACCGGAGGGTTTTAGTCCATAGGACAACTTCATCAACTCCATAGACAACAATCATACCATAGGCTAGCTTCTAGGGTTTAGCCTCCTTGATCTCGTGGTAGATCTACTCTTGTACTACCCATATCATCAATATTAATCAAGCAGGACGTAGGGTTTTACCTCCATCAAGAGGGCCTGAACCTGGGTAAAACATCATGTTCCCTGTCTCCTGTTACCATCCGGCCTAGACGCACAGTTCGGGACCCCCTACCCGAGATCCGCCGGTTTTGACACCGACACTGGTGCTTTCGTTGAGAGTTCCTCTGTGCCGTCGCAATCAGGAAGGATGCCTGCTCCCGTCTTTAAAGACGGTGCCGTTGCTAAGGGAGCCTTGGCTGTCGGCCAAACCCTCCGGTTAGGTGGTTTCCTCATGACCGCCTGTTTGGCTGTTGCGCCGACGGTGACCTCTCGGGTCATCAAAAGCAACCTACACGTCAGCTCGGAGTTCGTCGAGCAGCTAGATCCAATGGAGCTCTCTTCCGTAAACGAGCTCTTGGATTGCATCGCCGCCCTGGGGGTCACTACGGATTATGACCAGGTTGGGCTTAAACCCGATCTAAGAGAAATTAACTCTCCCCAAGTCACCCACCATGTTGCCGTGGTAGAGGCGCAGTGCGGCGACCCTTCATCTATTCTAAGGACTAGCTACGTACGAATTCCTGACCCCTCCAAGCCGGATACCCGCGGAGGGGAGGATGTAACTCAAGACCTGAGCTTAGGATCAGGCAACGGGCCAGATTCATTGGACAACACCCAAGAATCCGAACTTGAGAGTTCGGAAACTCTTCGGCCTCCGAATCCTGGATTGGGTGAGGTTTTAGACTCAACGACACCCGCCCACCCGATCATAAGCGATCTCTCCCAAATCAGGCAGAGGCCCGAAGAAACAGTACATCATTACTGGGCCAGATTCCTCCTGGTTATGAACAGGATAAAGGATTGCCGCGAGGGAGACGCAATCTCAATTTTTTGCAGTAATTGCACGGACAAGGGAATCCTCAACGCCACAAGTCGTCGTGATATTACACGCTTCGCCGACTTGGCGTCATAGTACAAAAATACTGTGCGATGGAAAGCGCCTGGAAAACCGAAATAAAATTTTGGGATAATCCGGCCTTAAGTAGTAATCCCGTCCGAACTAAGAGGGTGCATCATCATAGGACACCCAGGATAAACACCAAAAAGCCAAAACCCTCTACAGGGCATGGAACCGTACAGGAAAGATGGCTTGATGGACCCTATAGAATTCACAGTACAGAGGACACCACACCAACTCACAACCTTAGAGCATGTTGGATACTCCGGCAGGTGGCCAAAATCGGCGAGGACCTCTTAATTCCGGAGGCAGCAGAAAGCCTGCCCAAGGACACACTACCGTTCTCACAGTCTTTGAGACTTTCCAATCAAACAATGTGCGAAAAAGAACACTCCGCAGCCTCGCTGAAGTCTATCAAGTTGCAACAATAAATCCATGGAGCGACACTGCCATTACCTTCAACGCAAGTGATGAACCTAGATTCCGAACAGCCCGAGCACCAGCCGCATTGGTCCTCAGTCCCATAGTGGACGACTTTCGCCTCACCAAGGTGCTCATGGATGGAGGCAACGGACTAAACCTCATTTACGAGGAAACCCTTAAAAATGGAAATAGACTGGAACCGCGTCGAGCGAAGCAGCATATCCTTTAGAGGAATAATCCCCAGTCGGGAAGCGCGCTGCACAGGAAAAAATCACACTAGATGTGGTATTCGGCACGCCAGATAATTACAGGTCTGAAGAAGTCACGTTCCAGGTGGCCCCGTTTAAGAGCGGATATCACGCTTTACTAGGGCGGGAAGCATTCACAATCTTCCAAGCAATACCCCATTCTGGGTACATGAAGCTTAAGATGCCCGGGCCGAACGGAATCATCACTCTAGCTAGTGATCCGGACATAGCACTCCGCACCGAAAACAAGACAGCCGCATTAGCCCTTGAGGCGCTATCCGAAGCCTTAGCGGCCGAGGAATTGACTGCGCTGCGCTCCACGGTTAACAGGGATGATGTGATACTCGACAAGAGATCTAAGTCCACATCCTTCAAGCCAGCCGACGAAATAGTAAAATTTCAGGTCCATCCAATGGACCCCAACAAAACAGCTTCCATCGGGGCACGACTGAACCCTGATGTAGACGCCGCACTACGAGAGTTCCTACGAGAGAACTGGGACATCTTCGCCTGGCACCCTTCAGACATGCCAGGGATCCCACGCAAGCTGGCCGAACACAGCTTAAATATCCTAAAAGGATTTAAACCTGTCAAACAAGCCCTTCGGCATTTTTCCGAACCCAAGAGACAGGCTATGGGAGAGGAGCTAGCCAAGCTATTGGAGGCCGGATTCATCAGAGACATAAAACATTCGGACTGACTAGCAAACCTGGTGATGGTACCAAAGAAGGACAAATCCTGGCGCCTGTGTGTCGATTTTAAAGACCTTAACAAGGCTTGCCCAAAGGATCCCTTCCCCCTCCCCCGTATCGATCAAATTATCGATGCCACCGTAGGACACGATTCGTTGTGTTTCCTCGACGCATACTCCGGTTACCATCAAATCAAGATGGCAGAATCAGACCAAGCTGCAACAGCATTCATCACACCATACGGCCCATTCTGCTTCAACACAATGCCCTTCGGGCTGAAGAACGCCGGCGCAACATATCAGCGCATGATCCAGACATGTCTGGCAAACCAAATCGGCAATACAGTGGAGGCGTACATGGATGATGTGGTCGTCAAATCAAGACATGTCGAATCTCTAGTAGACGACTTGAGGCTTACATTCGATAACCTCCGAAAATATGACATCAAGCTCAATCCGGAAAAATGCGTCTTCGGCATTCTAGCCGGAAAGCTCTTGGGCTTCATTGTATCCGGTAGAGGAATTGAAGCAAATCCAGCCAAGATCCGAGCTTTGTCACAATTAGATGTCCCAAAGGACCTTAAACAAATACAAAAATTAACCAGATGTGTGGCGGCTTTAAGCCGCTTCATCTCCCGCTTGGGAGAAAAGGCACTACCCCTCTATCGCCTACTTCGGCGCACCGAACACTTCGAGTGGACGGATGCCGCCACGGCCGGACTTGATGAAATAAAAGCCATATTGGCAACAAACCCAGTCCTGGCCGCGCCAAACACCGGCGAGCCAATGTTATTGTACATTGTAGCAACACACCAAGTTGTCAGCGCACTGCTCGTTGTCGAGCGGGAAACGGACGGACACAAATTCCCCCTTCAAAGACCGGTCTACTACGTGTCCACAGTCCTCAGTCCATGCAAATCACGGGACCCGCATTATCAAAAGATTGCATACGTGGTATTCATGGCATCCCGGAAGCTACGACACTACTTTCAAGAGTGTTCCATAACAGTAGCCTCGGAAGTACCACTCAACGATATTATCAACAACCGCGATGAAACGGGCCGGATTGCAAAATGGGCCATCGAGCTTCTCCCTTTCGATATAACCTATAAGCCACGGCAAGCTATTAAATCACAAGTTTTGGCCGACTTCGTCGCAGAATGGACGGAGGCCGAGCTCCCTAAAGAGTACGGCACATATTCAAACTGGATTATGCATTTTGACGGCTCCAAAATGTTGGCCGGACTGGGGGCCAGCGTCGTCCTGACATCCCCCATAGGAGACACAGTCCAATATGTGCTCCAGATCATGTACATGGATTCCAACAACGCGGCCGAATATGAGGCCCTCCTACATGGCCTTCGGATAGCAGTATCCATGGGTATCCAGCGCCTAGAGGTACGCGGGGATTCAAACCTCGCGATATCCCAAATAAATGGAGACTTCGACGCCAAGGACCCAAAAATGGCAGCTTACCGCAACGCCGTCCTAAAAATGTCAGCTCGGTTCGAAGGGCTGGAGTTTCACCATATAGCCCGAGAAAACAATCAAGCGGCGGACGTCCTAGCACGCATCGGAGCAAAACGTGATGCAGTCCCCCCCAACATCTTTTTGGAAAGATTGTTCAAGCCATCCGTAGCATGGGAGGGGGAACCTGCAAACAACAGCCCGAACCCAGCCGCACCACTCGATGCCGAACAATCTGACACAATTGGAGGCTCTGCCAACCAAATTACACCTTCAGCCCACGTAATAATGGCGGTTATCGCCCCGTGGACAGAACCATTCCTAGCCTACCTTATTAGGCAGGAACTCCCGGAGGACCAAAACAAGGCCCGCTACATAGTGCGGCGATCTAAAGCCTACAGAGTCCATGAGGGAGAGCTTTATAAGAAAAGCACTACCGGAGTCCTTCAAAGGTGCATCTCCGAAGAGGAAGGGCGGAACCTTCTGGCTAAAATTCATGCCGGACTCGGTGGTCACCACGCCGCTGCTCGGTCCCTTGTTAGCAAGGCTTTCCATACAAGCTTTTATTGGCCAACGGCCCAGGCAGACGCTCAGGACCTAGTCCAACGATGCGCTGGTTGCCAACTTTTTGCCAACCAAAGCCATATGCCACCCACCGCAGTCCAAACTATACCCATCACCTGGCCTTTTGCGGTCTGGGGGCTTGACATGGTCGGACCCCTCAAAGGTGGAACCCATAAGAAAAAATACTTACTGGTCATGGTGGATAAGTTCACCAAATGGATAGAAGCCAAGCCTGTTAAAACGGCCGAATCCGGACCCGTGATAGACTTCATATCCGGGGTTGTACACCGTTATGGCGTCCCCCACAGCATCATAACCGATAACGGTACAAACTTTACCGCCGACGAGGTAAAACTCTGGTGCAAAAACATGGGCATCAAGCTCGATTATGCTTCCGTCTATCACCCACAAACCAACGGCAGGTCGAACGTGCAAATGGTCTTATCATGAGCGGCATTAAACCCAGACTAGTGCGATCCCTCAAGGAATCTAACACACACTGGGTAGAGGAGCTCGACTCCGTGCTATGGGGGCTGCGGACCACGCCAAATCGCACCACCGGATACACACCATTTTTTATGGTGTACGGCGCAGAAGCAGTTTTGCCCTGTGACATAATTCATGACTCACCCAGAGTGCGCATGTACGAAGAAAGAGAAGCCGAGCTCGATGGGCAGGACAACTTGGACGCCTTGGAGGAGGAGCGTGACGTGGCAAAAGCCCGTTCCGCATTTTATCAATAGCAGGCCCGAAGATATCAAAGCAGAGAGGTACGGACCAAAAATTACAATGTTGGCGAACTAGTTCTACGCCTACCGGATAAGAAAAAGGACAAACTCAAGCCCAAGTGGGAAGGTCCATTCATAATCGACCAAGTCCTGACTGGTGGGGCGTACCGCCTGTGAGATGCATCGAACAACCGACTCGAGCCGAACCCGTGGAACGCCGCCCGTCTCCAAAGATTCTATGCCTAGCGCCGGACTCTGTGTTCGTCTCCTTCCTCTGTCTATTCCTTTTTGAATTTTTCTCCTTCCCATTCTTTCTTCTATAGCCCTTAAAGGCTCATATAGTGACGCGCCACTTGCGCTCATTAAACCTGGGGGCTTCTTTAACAGAAGCTTATTTATACGGGCTTCATGCCCAACACATGCGTCAAACTTCCGCATGTACCTTTTCTTCACCATTATATGCATCGATATGACTTAAGTTTTGGCCAAGCTGGGTTGCCTGGCTCCTGTGCTTACCCCTACATTCCCGATTGTTCAGCTAGGCGGTAAAGGGAGCACCTCTGCGATTGTTACTGCCGGGTCAGCCGGACGTGTACCTTAGACCGGGTGAAGCCGAAAGCTAGCGTTCTTAAGGGAATATTCGGTCGGTGAAATAAAAGATGATCTTTTTTACTCATTTTATGCGCCCCCAGATGCTTTTTCTGCGTCTCTTCCCGCAGTCCGGACATGCACATTAGGGCATGCCTCTCAGCGAAAGGAACCCTTAACGGAATTATTCTCTCTGGAAGATGTTTCTTACTAACCATGTAACATAACATAACATAACTAGTTGGGCACTTGTCTGATAAAGCACTGATGACCCCTACGCCTGGTCTCCATGCATACCCCGGTTCTTATATAACCGCTAGGGTATTCGGACACACTCTGGACCGTCAGGTCCCGAGGTTGAAGCGAAACGGTCGGCAACGACAAACGATTTACAATCCGGCTAGAAGGCATTACACATGTCAATTCAAAATTACACAGTCATTCTAACTGATTGTATTCCTCTTCTATACCATCTAACAGACTGTCTAATTTACAGTCCTGCTGGGAATACTTCGCGACCAACTCTACTTGGCCGTACACTAAGCTTACAGGGATCTCCTTCCCGTCAGGCCCCACTGGTCCGACCTCGGCCATGTGGTTTGGGTCAGACTTCGTAAAACGGGTCTTCACCATGGCCCAGGCCTCCCTAGCGCCTTGTCGGCAGGCCGATATCTTCCACAACCAGAAGCGCCGCCGAGCTCCCTTCAGCTTCTCCGCAAGCTCTCCAAGGCCCTCGGGCACGGAGTGGGAAGGCCATAAGGCTTGGGAAACACCTCGCATTGCCTGCCGAATTCGCTCGTGCAGTTGCAAGAGTTCGGGAAGAAGGTCACCCGTAGAACTGGGCATCTCCTCTGCAGGACGACCTGTGAGCATACCTACAGACATTACTCTGTTAGTCGACTTCCTCGCCGAACTCTTTTTTCAAAGTTCGTTCAAGCACTTACTAAATATGCCGCGTCGAAGCCGCTGATTCTCCTTCGTGGAGTCCGACAGCTGGCCACGAACATCTTTAAGGTCGACGTCCAGCTTGGTGTTGGCATCCTGAAGATCATTCTTCTCCAGCCTCACCCTTGTCAACATACTCTCACCGGCCTTTAACCGGCGTAAGAGTTGTTGTTTGTCCGGATCTAGTCCGGCGCCATCTGCAATATGATCTGTCAGATTTGCACCCACACCGCACAATACTAATCTTTCGAAGTGTATCTTACCTGAGGGGGTCTCTTTGGGCTCCCCTGCTGCGGCTAGTGCGGCCTCTAGTTGGGCCTTGCACTTTTCCAGCTCCTGGGACAGTACGGTATTCTTCTCTGTAAGAACCTGCATATTAAATGGTCCTTAAATCAGTTTCTCTAACTGCTTCAAGTCTCGGGGGCTACTGGCATATATATATATATAACCAAATTTTCTTACCCGTATGTCTTTTACATACTGCTCCGTGGCTCTGGCTAAACCATTTTGAGCGGCACGGAGGTACGCATCTCCCGAATTAAAGGCATCTAAAGCCTCTTGGGAGAAACAACCGTCGCGTAGAACGGTCCGGCGACGCCTGTGGTTCATGGCACTCTCCACTTCGGAATTTGTGGCAGACAGCCTGTCCTCATCCTCTGTCGGAGGAGCGTCCGGTGCGCGCCTTGTGCTCGCCTCCGCTTCCTGGCCAGACGTTGGAGCCTGGCTGGTGGAGGCGCGATTGGCAACCTCTCCGAATGTAGTCCGGCAGGGCCTCTTCGTTCTGAAGATACCACGAACGTTAATACGCCCTGACAAAATAACCTCAGGGAAACAGAGGGTGCGCTATACCTTTGCGCCGGCTTCTCAGTCCGGACTACATTCCTTTTTGCCCCACGGGGCCCTGCGGCCCCTCGTCGGCTAGCCGCCGCAGGTTTGGCCTCCTGCCTCGGAAATCTCCCCTGCAAAACACGGTTGTTGTTAGGAACACTGGTATACGTGAGAATGGAATCTCTTTCAAGAGAATGGGACTCCGGTTTCCTTCACCTGGGAGGCCGGGATTAACCCTGGGTAATCCGCCGTAATGGCCACCAGGGTATCGTCCTTGCTTAGCTGAAAGAACACCCCGTCAATAAGCTCCACCGATATGTCCGGATCTTCTTCGGAGTCCAGATTGAGGGACCGTTCTGGGTCCTCAGGCTATGGAGGACGGTTGTTTATATCCTTTACCTCATGTCGCAGTTCCTGCATTGAAATCATTAGACTACCTATCTAAACGTGGGGGGTGTAAAGCAAACGGGCAAGCGCAATTGTTCACTTACCCAACTTGGAGGATCGTACAAACTTAATCCGGCCTGCGGATTGACGCGGAGGAATTCCTCCTTTTCTCCCTTGTACAAAGAGGATAAGATATTTACTAAGGCGGTGGCTGAGGCCGGCCCCTTACGACCGTAACGGGTGGCGTCATCCTCCCCGTTGAAATTCCACATGGGGTGGCCTTTATATTGAAGCGGCTGCACCCCCCGCATAATGCATGCGGCCATGACTCCAATCATGGTTAGTCCAGAATGAGCCAACAGTCTTATCCGGCCCATCAGGTGAAGGACGTCTCTGTCGCTTTCTCTCTGAGAGCTCCGTGGACGCCAGCTCAAGCGTTTCTTCAATGGGGCATTGTTGAACTCAGGGAGACCGACCCAGACAGGGTCCGGTAGCGGGACGTCATCTATGTAAAACCATTCCGAAGGCCAGTCCTCGGACGCCTTCTTCGGGGTTCCGGATAGGTATCCGGTCCCGGCGATGCGCCATACTTCGGCTCCGCCCACTTGATAAATAGACCCCTTTTGAGAACGGGGCACCAAGCAGAATAACCTCTTGCACAGCGCGAAATGAGCCTCGACGCCTAAAAATAGCTCGCAAAGGGCGACGAAACCCGCGATATGTAATATGGAAGCAGGCGTGAGATTGTGCAGCTGGAGACCGTAAAACTTCAGAAGCCCGCGGAGAAATGGATGAATTGGAAATCCCAGTCCCCTTATTAGATAGGGGACGAGGCACACCGGCTCTCCTTTAGAAGGATTAGGAGTGCTCTCCGCCAGTTTTCCGCCATTGTAGGTGGCGAGACCGGCTCGGACCGGGACCATGTATGCCGAGGGAAGAAATCCCTTGGCCTGAAGCGACGCTAACTCGCTGTGCGGGATGGTGCAACTCTCCCAGTCCCCGGGTTTGGGACCGGAGGGGCGAGGGGAGGAGCTGCGACGGCTGGACATGTTGGAATGGACCTTTGCTGGAAGCACTCTGATGATAACTCGCGGAGAGGAGAAGATGTGGTTTGAACCTGAATTCCCATCCAGTTAAATAGGAGGCTCGTTTATACGGCTAGGGGTGCGGATGTAAAAACGCCCCGGCTTTTCGCATTCGTTTGACACGTGGAAGACGGCCATTATCGGGCGTAGAAGCCAAGGAGCGCAACATTTACAAGAAACCGGACTTTATTCAACAGGTACACGGAATTTGGAGGAGTACCCGCCTTGCAATGCCGAAGACAATCTGCGCGCCGGACTCATCGTCATTGAAGCCTGGTTCAGGGGCTACTGAGGGAGTCCTGGATTAGGGGGTGTTCGGGTAGCTAGACTATACCTTCAGGCGGACTGCTGGACTATGAAGATACAAGATTGAAGACTTCATCCCGTGTCCGGATGGGACTTTCCTTGGCGTGGAAGGCAAGGTTGGCGATGCGGATATTCAAGATCTCCTACCATTGTAACCGACTCTATGTAACCCTAACCCTATCCGGTGTCTATATAAACCGGAGGGTTTTAGTCTGTAGGACAACTTCATCAACTCCATAGGCAACAATCATACCATAGGCTAGCTTCTAGGGTTTAGCCTCCTTGATCTCGTGGTAGATCTACTCTTGTACTACCCATATCATCAATATTAATCAAGAAGGACGTAGGGTTTTACCTCCATCAAGAGGGCCCGAACCTGGGTAAAACATCGTGTTCCCTGTCTCCTGTTACCATCCGGCCTAGACGCACAGTTCGGGACCCCCTACCCGAGATCCGCCGGTTTTGACACCGACACCTGGTCTCCATGCATTCCCCGGTTCTTATATGACCGCATGGGAATTCGGACACACTCCGGACCGTCAGGTCCCGAGGCTGAAGCGAAAAGGTCGGCCATGACAAACGATCTACAATCTGGCTAGAAGGCATTATAAATGTCAATTAAATTACATAGTCATTCTGACTGCTTGTATTCCTCTTCAATACCATCGAACAGGCTCTCTAATTTATAGTCCTGCTGGGAATACTTTGCGGCCAATTCTACTTGGCCGTATACTAAGCTTACAGGGATCTCCTTCCCATCGGGCCCCACAGGACCGACCTCGGCCATGTGGTTGGGCTCAGCCTTTGTGTACCGCGTCTTCACCATGGCCCAGGCCTCCCTAGCGCCTTGTCGGCAGGCCGATATCTTCCACAATAGGAAGCGCCGCCGTGCTCCCTTTAGCTTCTCCGCAAGCTCTCCAAGACCTTCGGGCATGGAGATGGATGGCCACAAGGCCTGGGCGATGCCTTGCATTGCTTGCCGAACTCGCTTGAGCAGTTGCGAGAGCTCGGGAAGAAGGTCACCCGTAGAACCGAGCATCTCCTCTGCAGGACGACCTGTTAGCACACCTACACACATTACTCTATTAGTCGACTTCCCCGCCGAACTTTTTTTCAAAGGTTCGTTCAAGCACTTACTAAATATGCCGTGCCGAAGCCGCTGATTCTTCTTAACGGAGTCTGACAGCTGGGCACGAACATCTTTCAGGTCGACACCCAGCTTGGTGTTGGCATCTTGGAGATCATTCTTCTCCCGCCTCACCTTTGTCAGCACCTTCTCACCAGCCTTCAGCTGGCGTAGGAGTTGTTGCCTTTCCGGACTCAATCCGGCACCATCTGCAGTTTCATTTATCAGATTCGCACCCATGCCGTGCTTCGCAAAATACTTATCTTTCGAAGTGTATATTACCAGAGGGGGTCTCCTTGGGCTCCCCTGTCGCGGCTAGTGCGGCCTCAAGTTGGGCTTTGCAATCTTCCAGCTCCTGGGACAGTAGGGAATTCTTTTCTGTAAGAACCTGCATAACAAATGATCCTTAAATCAATTATTCTAACTGTTTCAAGTCTCGGGGGCTACTAGTATATATATATATATATATGTGTGTGTGTGTGTGTGTGTGTGTGTGTGTGTAATTACCAAAATTTTCTAACCCATATGTCTTTTACATATTGCTCCGTGGCTCTGGCTAGACCATTTTGAGCGGCACGGAGGTACACATCTCCCAAATTGAAGGCATCTAATGCCTCTCGGGAGAAACAAGTGTCGCGAAGAATTGTCCGGCGACGCCTATGGTTCATGGCACTCTCCACCTCAGAGTTGGTGGCAGACAACATGTCCACATCCTCTGTCGGAGGAGCATCCGGTGCGCGCCTTGTGTTTGCCTCCGCCTCCGGACCAGGCTTTGGAGCCTGGCTGGTGGAGGCGCGATTGGCAGCCTCACCGGATATAGTCCGGCGAGGTCTCTTTGTCCTAAAGACAGCACGAGTGTTAATATGCCTTGAAGGTATAGCACCTGGGACAAGGGGGCGCGCCATACCTTTGCGCTGACGCCTCGGTCCGGACTGCACCTCTTTTCTGCCCACGGGGCCCTACGGCCCTTCGTTGGCTTGTCGCCGCAGGTTCGGCCTCCCGTCTCAAAAACCTCCCTTGCAAAGCTCAGTTGTAATCAGGAAACTGAAAACACGAGAGGGCGGACCCCTATTCGGGGTACTAGGACTTCGATCTCAGTTACCTGGGAGGCTGGGATTAGCCCTGGGTAATCGGCCGTAATGTCCACCAAGGCGTTGTCCTTGCTCAATTGATGGAACACTCCATCAATCAGCTCCACAGATAAGTACGGATCCTCTTGAGAGGCCGGGCCGAGGGACCGTCCTGGGTCCTCAGGTTGTGGAGGAGGGCTGTTTATTTCTTTAACAGCCTGGCGCAGTTCCTGCGTCAAAGTCGTTAGACTGAATATTTAACAATGGGAATATAAAACGGATGGGCAAGTAAACCACTTACCCAGCTTGGGGGATTGTACATAGAGAATCCACCCTGTGGGTTGACGCGGAGAAATTCCTCCTCTTCTCCCTTGTACAAAGCGGACAAGGTCTTTGTTAGGGCCGCAGCCAAATCCGGTCCCTTACGGCCATAGCGGGTGGCGTCGTCCTCCCCGTTGAAATCCCACATGGGGTGGCCTCTGTACTGTAGCGGCTGCACCCCTCGCATGATGCATGCAGCCATGACCCCGATCATGGTCAGTCTGGAATGAGCTAACAATATTATCCGTCCCATCAGGTAATGGACGTCCTTGTCACTTTCCCTCTGAGGGCTCCGTGGACGCCAACTTAGGCGCTTCTTTAGTGGAGCACTGTCGAACTCAGGGAGGCCGATCCGGACAGGATCTGGCAGCGGGACGTCCTCTATGTAAAACCATTCCGAAGGCCAGTCCCCGGACGCCTTCTTTGGGGTTTCGGATAGATATCCGGTCCCGGCGATACGCCACACTTCGGCTCCGCCCACTTGATATATCGACCCCTTTTGAGAACGGGGCACAAGGCGGAATAGCTCTTTCCACAGCCCGAAATGAGCCTCAACACCCAAAAATAGCTCGCAGAGGGCTACGAAGCCCGCGATATGCTATACGGAGGCAGGCGTGAGATTGTGTAGCTGGAGGCCATAGAACTCCAGGAGCCCCCGGAGAAATGGATGGATTGGAAATCCGAGCCCTCTTATTAAATAAGGGACGAGGCACAACCGCTCTCCTTTGGAGGGATTAGGGGCACTCTCCGCTTGCTCTCCGCCATTATAGATGGCAAGACCGGCTCGAACCGGGACCATATAGGCCCGGGGGAGAAATCCCTTGGTCTGGAGCGTCACTAGCTCGCTATGCAGGATGGAGCATCTCTCCCAATATCCAGGCTGAGGGCTGGAAGGGCGAAAGGAGGAGTTGCGACGGCTGGCCATGGTGGTACGGACCTTTGTCGGATGCGCTCTGATGAACACTCACGAAGGGGAGAAGGTGTGGTTTGGATCTAAATCCTCGTCCCCTTAAATGGGCGGCTCATTTACGCGGCTAGGGGTGTGGATGTAAAAACACTCAGACTTTTCATATTCGTTTGACACGTGGGAGATGGCCATTATTGGGCGTAGAAGCCAAGGAGCACAACATTTACAAGAAACCGGACTTTATTCAACAGGTACACGGAATTTGGAGGAGAACCCGCCTTGCAATGCCGAAGATAATCTGCACGCCGGACTCATCGTCATTGAAGCCTGGTTCGGGGGCTACTGAGGGAGTCCTAGATTAGGGGGTGTCCGGATGGCCGGACTATACCTTCAGCCGGACTCCTGGACTATGAAGATACAAGATTGAAGACTTCGTCCCGTGTCCGGAAGGGACTTTCCTTGGTGTGGAAGGCAAGCTTGGCGATACGGATATGTAAATCTCCTACCATTGTAACCGACTTTGTGTAACCCTAACCCTCTCCAGTGTCTATATAAACCGGAGGGTTTTAGTCCATAGGACAACATACAGAACAACAGTCATACCATAGGCTAGCTTCTACGGTTTAGCCTCTCCGATCTCGTGGTAGATCTACTCTTGTACTACCCATATCATCAATATTAATCAAGCAGGACGTAGGGTTTTACCTCCATCAAGAGGGCCCGAACCTGGGTAAAACTTCGTGTCCCTTGCCTCCTGTTACCATCCGGCCTAGACGCACAGTTCGGGATCCCCTACCCGAGATCCGCCGGTTTTGACACCGACAGAGGGCCATGTTGAGTCTGAAGACTTTGTCGGGATTCTTTGGATCTTCAAAACCTGGGGGTTGAACAACATATACTTCTTCCTCAAGCTTACCATTGAGGAATGCACTTTTCACATCCAGTTGATATAAAGTGATATCATGATGGTTAGCATAAGCAAGTAATATGTGAATAGCCTCCAGTCTAGCAACAGGTGCAAAAGTTTCATCGAAATCAATTCCTTCAACCTGTGTGTAGCCTTGAGCTACGAGCCATGCCTTATTCCTCACCACAAGGCCATTTTCATCTTGCTTGTTGCGGTAGATCCACTTTGTGCCAATGATATTGTGCTTGCGAGGATCTGGACGTTGGACCAGTTCCCAGACATTGTTGAGCTCGAATTGATGTAATTCTTCTTGCATGGCCTGAATCCACTCAGGCTCCAGAAATGCTTCATCTACCTTAGTGGGCTCTGTAATAGAGACAAAAGCATAGTGCCCACAAAAGTTAGATAAATGTGAAGTTTTTGAGCGTGTGAGAGGACCTGGCGCTTTGATGTCATTGATGATATTTTCAACTTGCACTTCTTTTGCAATGCGAGGATGAGCTGGTTGCCGTTGAAGATTTTGATCAGCATTCTCTTCAGCACCATTTTCTTCAGTATTTTCTTCAGGTGCATTAACTTGACGTTCTTCATGTTCTGGAATGAAATCTTCAGCAGATTCTTCAGTGGGAATGACATCCTCAGTAGCCTTGAACTTGATAGTTTCCTCAGGTGCTGGTTCATCTATCACAGTAGGTAGGTGCTCTCTTTGCGAGCCAATAGTTTCATCAAACCGCACATCTACAGTTTCAACAACTTTGTGAAGAACGTTGTTGAAGACTCTGTAGGTGTGCGAGTCCTTTCCGTAACCAAGCATAAAACCTTCATGTGCTTTCGGTGCAAATTTTGAGTTGTGATGAGGATCTCTAATCCAACATTTAGCACCAAAGACTTTTAAATAATTGACATTGGGTTTCTTATCAGTGAGGAGTTCATAGGCAGTCTTCTTGAAGAATTTGTGAAGATATACTCTGTTGATGATGTGGCACGCAGTATCAATTGCCTCAGTCCAGAAACGACGATGCGTTTTGTATTCATCAAGCATAGTGCAAGCCATCTCAGCAAGAGTCCTGTTCTTGCGCTCCACGACACCGTTCTGTTGAGGAGTATAGGGAGTAGATAACTCATGAGTAATACCAAGTTCATCAAGATAGTCATCGAGACCATAATTCTTGAACTTAGTGCCATTGTCACTACTGATGTGCTTGATCTTCACACCAAAGTTGGTTGAAGCCCTTGAGGAAAATCGTTTGAAGACTTCCTGCACTTCATGTTTGTAAGTAACAAGGTGTACCCATGTGTAACGAGAGTAATCATCAACAATAACAAAGCCATATTGAGATGCCTCATTTGAGACAGCAGAATAATGATTAGGACCAAAGAGATCCATGTGAATCAATTCAAATGAGCGAGTGGTGGCCATGATAGTCTTCGCTGGATGCTTGGCCTTTGTCATCTTCCCAGCTTCACAGGCTCCACATCGGTGATCCTTGAGGAATTTGACATTCTTGATGCCAATGACATGCTTCTTCTTCGCAAGCGTGTGCAAATTCCTCATGCCTACATGACCAAGTCGTCGATGCCAGAGCCAGCCTTCTGAAGCTTTTCCAAGTAGACACACGGCTGGTTGTAGTCCTATAGAGAAATCAACAATATACAGGTCTCCTCTCCTAAAGCCTTCGAAGACTTTGGAATTGTCAGCTTCCATAAGCACAACACAACGGTACTTGCCAAAGACAACAACCATATCAAGATCACAAAGCATTGAGACAGACATAAGGTTGTATCCTAGGGACTCAACAAGCATGACTTTGTCCATGTGTCGATCCTTTGTGATCGCAACCTTACCTAGACCCAATACCTGACTTTTGCCTTTGTCAGCAAAGATGATATGCTTCAGATGCGACGGAGATAATGGAGCATCCATCAATAGATTCTTGTCACCAGTCATGTGATTTGTACATCCACTATCGAGGACTCACTCAGTGGCTTTGGGTTGATCATCCTGCAGATGAATTAGTGCAGCTTACATACTCATATACTTCATCAGTGAAGAATATGACATCAATTCATCAGATCAATTTCATCAAGCAAAAGAACAGATAAAGCAGTGTGAGGACGTGAGAAATGAAAGTTCATTTCTTCATGATTAGCCTGCGTCCTATCAGGCATGCTCAGGTCTCCAGCAAACTCTTCAGACGATTACGTACGTCTGGAGACCTGACCCTGCAGAAGAGATTAGTTATTTTTCTTCACCACCCACATCTGAAGGGGTGGTGAAGAGTTCATCATTCTACGAGCTCCATACGAGAAGGATGGCATAGAAGCCAGTCCACTTCGTTTCACATAAGAGGGGTTAGAATAAGCATACGAGTAAGCAGAGAAATTCTTCGAGGACTTATGGACATAGTGATTTGAAGAATAATGCACATATCCATAATCCTTAGATCTTCCCTGCGAAACAGACGGGTTAGCACGATGATGTTCATATGAGGACTTTGATCCTTTTGAGGAATATGATCCATGTGAGGAGTTTGGTCCGTATGAGGACTTGGATCCATATGAAGAATTTGATCTGGGGTTCCTATTCTTCACAGGTGGCGTCATGATGACATTCACCTGAAGATTTTCAAGGCATCTTTTGGCAACCCAGATTTTCTTCATAGGGGGACTGTTCCTGCAGTTAGTGCCAACATATCTAGCAAATACTTCACCATTCTGATTTTTGAACAGTTTGTAGTTGGAGTCAAATGACTCATCATCAGAATGAGGAGATTCACATGCATATCCAGATAGGTTAGATGGATCAACTGGAGGTCCCTTTGCAGCAACCCATGTAGTTTTGGGGTACTGCTCAGGCTTCCAATATGTACCATCAGCATTGAGTTTCCTCTCAAAAGCAATACCCTCTTTCCTAGGGTTCCTGTTGAGGATCTGCTTTTTAAGCACATCACAAAGAGTCTGATGCCCTTTGAGGCTTTTGTACATGCCTGTCATGTACAATTCCTTCAACCCCGCATCATCAGTGATACTAGCAATGTCCTTAGATGAGGAATTAGTGATAGCAGAGGCATGTGAAGAATTTGAAACATTAGCAGCATTTGAACATTCAGGTGAAGAATTAGCAGATTCACGTTCAATGCACTTCAAGCATGGAGGAACAAATTCTTCCTGAGAAGCGCTGATTTGTTGAGCAAGTAATGAGTCGCGCTCCTTCTGAAGATCTTCATAACTCACTCTTAGCTTCTCAAGGTCTTGCTTTCTTTGAAGAAATTCATAAGAAAGCTTCTCATGATCAGATAAGAGAGTGTTATGATGACCTTGAAGATTGTCAAACCTAGTCTGAAGTCTCTGAAGATTTTCAGTCAAGGCTTTAGTGCGATCCATTTCTTCACCCAACATATCATCACTTTTGTCTAGCATGTTTTAAACCTTTTCAAGAGCCCTTTGTTGTTTTACATCAATCTTAGCAAGTTTAGAATAGCTGGGCTTAAGGTTTTCATCAGATTCATTCTCACTTGATTCAGAGGAGGTATATTTGAGTACCTTGGCACCCTTTGCCATGAAGCAGTAGGTGGGAGCATAGTCATCATCGCCTTCATCAGCCTTGTTGGTGAGGTCATTTTCTTCAATGTTGAAGATAGACTTGCTGACGAATGCAGTAGCGAGAGCTAGGCTAGCCACTCCGGATTCGGACTCCTTAGATGTCTCCTCTTCCTCATTTTCTTCAGATTCAGCCTCAGAGTCCATTTCCTTGCCAATGAATGCCCTAGCCTTCTTGGAGCTGCTCTTCTTGTGATATGAAGGCTTTGAGGATTTTGATGATGAAGATTTTGTGGATTTCTTCTTTTTCTTCGCATCATCAAAACTGTAATCCTTGTATTTCTTCTTCTTTGATTCCTTTTCCCACTGAGGACAATCTTGAATGTAATGTCTAGGTTTCTTGCATTTGTGACAGAGTCTCCTTTTGTAGTCACTGGATGAGGAATCATTGCTCCTTGTGGGTCTTCCAAAGCGACCACGTCTTGAGAACTTTTGGAACTTCTTCATGAGCAGAGCTAGATCATGGCTTAGTTCTTCAGGATCACCAAGGCTGCTACCAGAGTCTTCATCTTCGGACTCAAATACTGCCTTGGCCTTCAGTGCACGTGATCTGCCATAGCTCGAACCATAGAGATCTCTTTTTCAGCAAGTTGGAACTCATGAGTATTTAGCCTCTCGAGAATATCAGCGGGATCAAGTGACTTGCAATCAGCACGTTCTTGTATCATCAATGCCAGAGTGTCAAATGAGGAATCAAGCGATGTCAGCAATTTCTTCACCACCTCATGGTCGATGATGTCAGTGGCACCAAGTGCTTGAAGCTCATTTGAGATGTCAGTGAGGCGATCGAAGGTTTGTTGAACATTTTCATTGTCGAGTCTTTTGAAGCGATTGAAGATATTGCGAAGAACATCAACTCGAGAGTTATGCTGTGTTGAGACTCCTTCATTCACTTTGGACAACCTGTCCCAGATAAGCTTCGGTGTCTCCAAAGCACTCACTCTGCCATACTGTCCTTTGCTTAGATGTCCACATATGATATTCTTCGCTTGAGAGTCGAGTTGCTTGATTCTCTTCACATCAGCAGCATTTAGAGAAGGTGTGACTGAGGGAACACCATTTTCCACAACATACCAGAGATCGTTATCAATTGCCTCAAGATGCATTTGCATCTTATTCTTCCAGTAGGGGTAGTGTGTCCCATCGAAGGTAGGACACCCCGCAGAGACCTTGATCATACCTGCAGTCGACATAACTAAAACTCCAGGCGGTTAAACCAAAATCACACAGAACAAGGGAGTACCTTGCTCTGATACCAATTGAAAGTGCGTTATATTGACTAGAGTGGGGTGAATAGGCGATTTATGAAATTCTTCACTAAGGAATTTGCTGGTGAGGAAATTCCTTAGCGAAGAACTACTAGCACCGGAATAAGTACTCAAAAGTAAACATAACAGAATACAAGCATGGTCATCATGATGAAATGAAGACAGGCACAAAGTACAGGTAGCATAAGCACAGGATGAAGACAAACAGACTGAAGAAATTGAACTAAGGAAATTGAGAAAGTCTTCAGTAAAAGTCTTCAAACACAGATATGAACAAGCACACAACACAGTTATGAGGAAATGAACGAGATGAGGGAATAGAACCAGTAAGCTTGGTGAAGACAATGATTTGGTAGACCAGTTCCAACTGATGTCTCAGTTGTACATCTGGTTGGAGCGGCTGAGTATTTAAACTCGTGGACACACAGTCCTGGACACCCAGTCCTGAGCACGCAGGTCAGGACACCAAGTCCTCACTGCATTCTCCTTGAGCTAAGGTCACACAGACCTCGCCCAATTGTTGGGGAACGCAGTAATTTCGAAAATTTTCCTACGCACACGCAAGATCATGGTGATGCACAGCAACGAGAGGGGAGAGTGTTGTCTACGTACCAACGCAGACCGACTGCGGAAGCGATCACACAACGTAGAGGAAGTAGTCGTACGTCTTCTTCCCGATCCGACCGATCCAAGCACCGTTACTCCGGCACCTCCGAGTTCTTAGCACACGTTCAGCTCGATGACGTTCCTCGGGCTCCGATCCAGCAAAGCGTCGAGGAAGAGTTCCGTCAGCACGACGGCGTGATGACGATCTTGATGTACTACCGACGTAGGGCTTCGCCTAAGCACTACAACGGTACGATCGAGGTGGAATTTGGTGGCAGGGGGCACCGCACACGGCTAAGGAACGATCTCAAGGATCAAGTTGTGTGTCCATGGGGTGCCCCCTGCCCCCGTATATAAAGGCCAGGGGCAGGGGGTTCGGCCGGCTAGGAGGGAGGCGCAGGGAGGAGTCCCACTCCTACCGGGAGTAGGACTCCTTCCCCCAAATCCTATTCCTAGTAGGACTCTTCGGGAGAAAGAGAAGAGAGGGGGGCCGGCCCCTTCTCCTAGTCCTAATAGGACTAGGGAAGGGGGGTTCGGCCGGCTAGCCTGTGGGCTGCCCCTTCTCTCTTTTCCACTAAGGCCCAATAGGCCCATTTGCCTCCCGGGGGGTTCCGGTAACCCTCCCGGTAATCCGGTAAAATCCCGATTTCACCCGGAACACTTCCGGTGCCCAAACATAGGCTTCCAATATATCAATCTTTACGTCTCGACCATTTCGAGACTCCTCGTCATGTCCATGATCTCATCCGGGACTCCGAACAACCTTCGGTACATCAAAATGCATAAACTCATAATAACTGTCATCGTAACGTTAAGCGTGCGGACCCTACGGTTCGAGAACAATGTAGACATGACCGAGACATGTCTCTGGTCAATAACCAATAGCGGGACCTGGATGCCCATATTGGCTCCTACATATTCTACGAAGATCTTTATCGGTCAGACCGCATAACAACATACGTTGTTCCCTTTGTCATCGGTATGTTACTTGCCCGAGATTCGATCGTCGGTATCCAATACCTAGTTCAATCTCGTTACTGGCAAGTCTCTTTACTCGTTCCGTAATACATCATCTCACAACTAACATATTAGTTGCAGTGCTTGCAAGGCTTATGTGATGTGCATTACCGAGAGGGCCCAGAGATACCTCTCCGACAATCGGAGTGACAAATCCTAATCTCGAAATACGCCAACCCAACATCCACCATTGGAGACACCTGTAGTACTCCTTTATAATCACCCAGTTACGTTGTGACATTTGGTAGTACCCAAAGTATTCCTCCGGTAAACGGGAGTTTCATAATCTCATAGTTATAGGAACATGTATAAGTCATGAAGAAAGCAATAGCAACATACTAAACGATCGGGTGCTAAGCTAATGGAATGGGTCATGTCAATCAGATCATTCAACTAATGATGTGACCTCGTTAATCAAATAACAACTCTTTGTTCATGGTTAGGAAACATAACCATCTTTGATTAACGAGCTAGTCAAGTAGAGGCATACTAGTGACACTCTGTTGGTCTATGTATTCACACATGTATTATGTTTTCGGTTAATACAATTCTAGCATGAATAATAAACATTTATCATGATATAAGGAAATAAATAATAACTTTATTATTGCCTCTAGGGCATATTTCCTTCAGTCTCCCACTTGCACTAGAGTCAATAATCTAGTTCACATCGCCATGTGATTTAACAGCAATAGTTCACATCACCATGTGATTAACACCCATAGTTCACATCGTCATGTGACCAACACTCAAAAGGTTTACTAGATTCAGTGATCTAGTTCACATATCTATGTGATTAACACCCAAAGAGTACTAAGGTGTGATCATGTTTTGCTTGTGAGATAATTTTAGTCAACGGGTCTGTCACATTCAGATCCGTAAGTATTTTGCAAATTTCTATGTCAACAATGCTCTGCATGGAGCTACTCTAGCTAATTGCTCCCACTTTCAATATGTATCCAGATTGAGACTTAGAGTCATCTAGATTAGTGTCAAAACTTGCATCGGCATAACCCTTTACGACGAACCTTTTGTCACGTCCATAATCGAGAAACATATCCTTATTTCACTAAGGATAATTCTGACCGCTGTCCAGTGATCTACTCCTAGATCACTATTGTACTCCCTTGCCAAATCAGTGCAGGGTATACAATAGATCTGGTAAACAGCATGGCATACTTTATAGAACCTATGAATGAGGCATAGGGAATGACTTTCATTCTCTTTCTATCTTCTGCCGTGGTCGGGCTTTGAGTCTTTACTCAACTTCACACCTTGTAACACAGGCAAGAAACCTTTTCTTTGGCTGTTCCATTTTGAACTACTTCAAAATCTTGTCAAGGTATGTACTTATTGAAAAAACTTATCAAGCGTCTTGATCTATCTCTATAGATCTTGAAGCTCAATATGTAAGCAGCTTTACCGAAGTCTTTCTTTGAAAAACTCCTTTCAAACACTCCTTTTATGCTTTACAGAATAATTCTACATTATTTCCGATCAACAATATGTCATTCACATATACTTATCAGAAATGCTGTAGTGCTCCCACTCACTTTCTCGTAAATACAGGCTTCACCGCAAGTCTGTATAAAACTATATACTTTGATCAACTCATCAAAGCGTATATTCCAACTCCGAGATGCTTGCACCAGTCCACAGATGGATCGCTGGAGCTTGAACATTTTGTTAGCACCTTTCGGATCGACAAAACCTTCTAGTTGCATCGTATACAACTCTTCTTTAGCAAATCCATTAAGGAACGCAGTTTTGTTTATCCATTTGCCAGATTACATAAAATGCGGCAATTGCTAACATGATTCGGACAGACTTTAAGCATAGATACGAGTGAGAAAATCTCATCGTAGTCAACACCTTGAACTTGTCGAAAACATTTTGCGACAATTCTAGCTTTGTAGATAGTAACACTACTATCAGTGTCCATCTTCTTCTTGAAGATCCATTTATTTTCTATGGCTTGCCGATCATCGGGCAAGTCAACCAAAGTCCATACTTTGTTCTCATACATGGATCATATCTCAGATTTCATGGCTTCAAGCCACTTTGCGGAATCTGGGCTCACCATCGCTTCTTCATAGTTCGTAGGATCATCATGATCTAGTAGCATGACTTCCAGAACAGGATTACCGTACCACTCTGGCGCGGATCTTACTCTGGTTGATCTACGAGGTTCAGTAGTGTCTTGTTCTGAAGTTTCATGATCATCATCATTAGCTTCCTCACTAACTGGTGTAGGTGTCACAGAAACATTTTTCTGTGATGTACTACTTTCCAATAAGGGAGCAGGTACAGTTACCTCGTCAAGTTCTACTTTCCTCCTACTCACTTCTTTTGAGAGAAACTCCTTCTCCAGAAAGTTTCCGAATTTAGCAACAAAAAGTCTTGCCTTCGGATCTGTGATAGAAGGTGTATCCAATAGTTTCCTTTGGATATCCTATGAAGATGCACTTCTCTGATTTGAGTTTTGAGCTTATCAGGATGAAACTTTTTCATATAAGCATCGCAACCCCAAACTTTAAGAAACGACAACTTTGGTTTCTTGCCAAACCATAGTTCATAAGGCGTCGTCTCGACGGATATAGATGGTGCCCCTTTTTAACGTGAATGCAGCTGTCTCTAATGCATGACCCCAAGAACAATAGTGGTAAATCGGTAAGAGACATCATAGATTGCACTATATCCAATAAAGTACGGTTATGACGTTCGGACACACCATTATGCTGTGGTGTTCCAGGTGGCGTGAGTAGTGAAACTTATTTCACATTGTTTTAACTGAAGACCAAACTCGTAACTCAAATATTTGTCTCCGCGATCATATCGTAGAAACTTTATTTTCTTATCACGATGTTTTTCACTTCACTCTGAAATTCTTTGAACTTTTCAAATGTTTCAGACTTATGTTTCATCAAGTAGATATACCCATATCTGCTTAAATCATCTGTGAAGGTGAGAAAATAACGATATCCGCCACGAGCTTCAATATTCATCGGACCACATACATCGGTATGTATGATTTCCAATAAATCTGTTGCTCTCTCCATAGTACCGGAGAACGGTGTTTTAGTCATCTTGCCTATGAGGCATGGTTCGCAAGTACCAAGTGATTCATAATCAAGTGGTTCCAAAAGCCCATCAGTATGGAGTTTCTTCATGCGCTTTACACCGATATGACCTAAACGGCAGTGCCACAAATAAGTTGCACTATCATTATTAACTTTGCATCTTTTGGCTTCAATATTATGATTATGTGTATCACTATGATCGAGATCCAACGAACTATTTTCATTGGGTGTGTAACCATATAAGGTTTTATTCATGTAAACAGAACAACAATTTATTCTCTTCTTAAATGAATAACCGTATTTACAATAAACATGATCAAATCAAATTCATGCTCAACGCAAACACCAAATAACACTTATTTAGGTTCAACACTAATCCCGAAATTATGGGGAGTGTGCGATGATGATCATATCAATCTTGGAACCACTTCCAACACACATTGTCACTTTACCCTTAACTAGTCTCTGTTTATTCTGCAACTCCCGTTTCAAGTTACTAATCTTAGCAACTGAACTAGTATCAAATACTGAGGGTTTGCTATAAACACTAGTAAAGTACACATCGATAACATGTATATCAAATATACTTATGTTCACTCTGCCATCCTTCTTATCCGCCAATCACTTGGGGTAGTTCCGCTTCCAGTAACCAGTCCCTTTGTAGTAGAAGCACTTTGTCTCAGGCTTAGGACCAGACTTGGGCTTCTTCACATGAGTAGCAACTTGCTTGCCGTTCTTTTGAAGTTCCCCTTCTTCCCTTTGCCCTTTTCTTGAAACTAGTGATCTTGTCAACCATCAACACTTGATGTTTTTCTTGATTTCTACCTTCGTTGATTTCAGCATCACGAAGAGCTTGGGAGTTGTTTCCGTTATCCCTTGCATATTATAGTTCATCACGAAGTTCTACTAACTTGGTGATGGTGACTAGAGAATTCTGTCAATCACTATTTTATCTGGAAGATTAACTCCCACTTGATTCAAGCGATTGTAGTACTCAGACAATCTGGGCACATGCTCACTAGTTGAGCGATTCTCCTCCATCTTTCAGCTATAGAACTTGTTGGAGACTTCATATCTCTCAACTCGGGTATTTACTTGAAATATTAACTTCAATTCCTGGAACATCTCATATGGTCCATGACGTTCAAAACGTCTTTGAAGTCCCGATTCTAAGCCATTAAGCATGGTGCACTAAACTATCAAGTAGTCATCATATTGAGCTAGCCAAACGTTCATAACGTCTGCATCTGCTCCTGCAATAGGTCTGTCACCTAGCGGTGCATCAAGGACATAATTCTTCTGTGCAGCAATGAGGATAAACCGCAGATCACGGATCCAATCCGCATCATTGCTACTAACATCTTTCAATACAATTTTCTCTAGGAACATATCAAAATAAACACAGGGAAGCAACAACGCGAGCTATTGATCTACAACATAATTTGCAAAATGCTACCAGGACTAAGTTCATGATAAATTAAAGTTCAATTAATCATATTACTTAAGAACTCCCACTTAGATAGATATCCCTCTAATCCTCTAAGTGATCACGTGATCCAAATCAACTAAACCATAACCGATCTTCACGTGAGATGGAGTAGTTTTCAATGGTGAACATCGTCATGTTGATCATATCTACTATATGATTCACGCTCGACCTTTCGGTCTCTGTGTTCCGAGGCCATATCTGCATATGCTAGGCTCGTCAAGTTTAACCTGAGTATTCTGCGTGTGCAACTGTTTTGCACCCGTTGTATTTGGACGTAGAGCTTATCACACCCGATCATCACGTGGTGTCTGGGCACGACGAACTTTGGCAACGGTGCATACTCAGGGAGAACACTTCTTGATAATTTAGTGAGAGATCATCTTATAATGCTACCGTCAATCAAAGCAAGATAAGATGCATAAAAAGATAAACATCACATGCAATCAAAATATGTGACATGATATGGCCATCATCATCTCGCTTCTTTGATCTCCATCTCCAAAGTACTGTCATGATCTATATCGTCACCGGCATGACACCATGATCTCCATCATCTTGATCTATATCAATGTGTCGTCACACGGTCGTCTCGCCAACTATTGCTCTTGCAACTATTGCTATCGCATAGCGATAAAGTAAAGCAATTATTGGGCGCTTGCATCTTATGCAATAGACATACAACCATAAGGCTTTTGCCAGTTGCCGATAACAAAACATGATCATCTCATACAACAACTTATATCTCATCACGTCTTGACCATATCATATCACAACATGCCCTGCAAAAACAAGTTAGACGTCCTCTACTTTGTTGTTGCAAGTTTTACGTGGCTGCTACGGGCTTAAGCAAGAACCAATCTCACCTACGCATCAAAACCACAACGATAGTTTGTCAAATAGACTCCGTTTTAACCTTCGCAAGGACCGGGCGTAGCCACACTCAGTTCAACTAAAGTTGGAGAAACAGTCACCCGCAAGTCACCTATGTGCAAAGCACGTCGGGGAAACCGGTCTCGCGTAAGCGTACGCGTAATGTCGGTCCGGGGCGCTTCATCCAACAATACCGCCGAACCAAAGTATGACATGCTGGTAGGCAGTATGACTTGTATCGCCCACAACTCACTTGTGTTCTACTCGTGCATATAACATCAAACCATAAAACCTAGGCTCGGATGCCACTGTTGGGGAACGCAGTAATTTCGAAAATTTTCCTACGCACACGCAAGATCATGGTGATGCACAGCAACGAGAGGGGAGAGTGTTGTCTACGTACCAACGCAGACCGACTGCGGAAGCGATCACACAACATAGAGGAAGTAGTCGTACGTCTTCTTCCCGATCCGACCGATCCAAGCACCGTTACTCCGGCACCTCCGAGTTCTTAGCACACGTTCAGCTCGATGACGTTCCTTGGGCTCCGATCCAGCAAAGCGTCGAGGAAGAGTTCCGTCAGCACGACGGCGTGATGACAATCTTGATGTACTACCGACGTAGGGCTTCGCCTAAGCACTACAACGGTACGATCGAGGTGGAATTTGGTGGCAGGGGGCACCGCACACGGCTAAGGAACGATCTCAAGGATCAAGTTGTGTGTCCATGGGGTGCCCCCTGCCCCCGTATATAAAGGCCAGGGGCAGGGGGTTCGGCCGGCTAGGAGGGAGGCGCAGGGAGGAGTCCCACTCCTACCGGGAGTAGGACTCCTTCCCCCAAATCCTATTCCTAGTAGGACTCTTCGGGAGAAAGAGAAGAGAGGGGGGCCGGCCCCTTCTCCTAGTCCTAATAGGACTAGGGAAGGGGGGTTCGGCCGGCTAGCCTGTGGGCTGCCCCTTCTCTCTTTTCCACTAAGGCCCAATAGGCCCATTTGCCTCCCGGGGGGTTCCGGTAACCCTCCCGGTAATCCGGTAAAATCCCGATTTCACCCGGAACACTTCCGGTGCCCAAACATAGGCTTCCAATATATCAATCTTTACGTCTCGACCATTTCGAGACTCCTCGTCATGTCCGTGATCTCATCCGGGACTCCGAACAACCTTCGGTACATCAAAATGCATAAACTCATAATAACTGTCATCGTAACGTTAAGCGTGCGGACCCTACGGTTCGAGAACAATGTAGACATGACCGAGACATGTCTCTGGTCAATAACCAATAGCGGGACCTGGATGCCCATATTGGCTCCTACATATTCTACGAAGATCTTTATCGGTCAGACCGCATAACAACATACGTTGTTCCCTTTGTCATCGGTATGTTACTTGCCCGAGATTCGATCGTCGGTATCCAATACCTAGTTCAATCTCGTTACTGGCAAGTCTCTTTACTCGTTCCGTAATACATCATCTCACAACTAACATATTAGTTGCAGTGCTTGCAAGGCTTATGTGATGTGCATTACCGAGAGGGCCCAGAGATACCTCTCCGACAATCGGAGTGACAAATCCTAATCTCGAAATACGCCAACCCAACATCCACCATTGGAGACACCTGTAGTACTCCTTTATAATCACCCAGTTACGTTGTGACGTTTGGTAGTACCCAAAGTATTCCTCCGGTAAACGGGAGTTGCATAATCTCATAGTTATAGGAACATGTATAAGTCATGAAGAAAGCAATAGCAACATACTAAACGATCGGGTGCTAAGCTAATGGAATGGGTCATGTCAATCAGATCATTCAACTAATGATGTGACCTCGTTAATCAAATAACAACTCTTTGTTCATGGTTAGGAAACATAACCATCTTTGATTAACGAGCTAGTCAAGTAGAGGCATACTAGTGACACTCTGTTGGTCTATGTATTCACACATGTATTATGTTTCCGGTTAATACAATTCTAGCATGAATAATAAACATTTATCATGATATAAGGAAATAAATAATAACTTTATTATTGCCTCTAGGGCATATTTCCTTCACCAATCACTCGTGGTAAGTCTTCAGGCGACTTCCAAACCTTCACAAACTTGGTCACTCCGCGATCCACAATTCCACTTGGATGCTCTAGACCATGACGCCTAACCGTCTGGAAGAAGCACAGTCTTCAAAGGTAACAAGTGTCGGATACACGCAGGATCAATCTCTTTAGTGATGCTCAATCACTTGGGGTTTGTAGGTGTTTGGGTTTTGGGTTTTTCCTCACTTGATGATTTTCGCTCAAAGTCCTCGGAGGATGGATTGCTCTCAAATGACAAGTGTCAGTTTCTCTCAGAGCAGCCAACCAGCTAGTGGTTGTAGGGGCGGCTATTTATAGCCTAGGGAGCAGCCCGACATGATAAGACATAAATGCCCTTCAATGATATGACTGTTAGGTGGATAGATATTTTGGGACAGCTGGCGCATAGCACAGCAACGGTCGGAATTTTGAGTAGCAAAATCCTCAGGGCTATCATGTTCCTCACTGTGTAGGTAATCCGCACTGGCGAATTCCTAACTCTTTAGTCAAAACAAATTCCTCAGAGACCAGAAGAACTTCGTCTCTGTCACTGAAGCAATTGACTGAACTGTATGAGATTTCCAATGGCTTCACTTGAAGGGATTGGTAGGTGAAGGATTTTGAGTTGAGCATCACTTGGAAATTTTTCCTTAGTATTTCCTCGACACCCTTTAACAGTACGGTGTTTCCTATGACTCAAGAAAGAGAAAATGAAACTACGAAAACAAAAGTCTTCACGCTTCATGTTCCTCGAATGAATACCAAGTCTTCAAGGTCACACCAATTTCTTCACTTTCAAAGTTTTCAGAAAGTCTTCAGACTACCAAAGTCTTCAGACGAAGAACTTCATTTTTAGGGGTCGACTTTCTCTATAATTATCAAACTCCTCATAGACTTACAGACCTGTGTACACTCATAAACACATTAGTGCCTTAACCTATAAGTCTTCAATACACCAAAATCACTAAGGGGCACTAGATGCACTTACAGTCAACATCTTCAGATGCATAGGCCTCTGAAATCGAACTAGGAGTGTCATCTATGAGATACACAAGAAAATCATCACCAAAAGACTTTGCAGTCCTCTGTCTCTTGCTCCTATTAGGAACTTCATTGTTCTCCTCCACAGGACTTTCAAAGTGTTCCATCGAAATGGCAGGTTCGGTAATTGTAACTGGTTCCTGATTTGATGAACTAGGCATCTCCTGATTAGATGAGGTAGCCATATCCTTCATGGGAAAGATATCTTCAAAGAAAGTCGCATCATTCGACTCCATGATCGTACCGACATGTATGTCAGGTTCCTCAGATTTTACAACCAAGAATCTATAGCCAATGCTATGAAAAGCATATCCCAGGAAAACACAATCCATAGTCTTTGGTCCAAGCTTCCGCTTCTTTGAAATTGGAACATTGACTTTCGGCAAACAACCCCATGTTCGTAGATAAGAGAGTTTTAACCTTTTCTTCTCCCATTCCTCGAATGGAGTTATCTCTTTGTTCTTTTTGGGAACTCGGTTTAGGACATGACATGCAGTCAATATCGCCTCCCCCCACCATGCCATGGAGAGACCCGAAGTGTCTAACATGGCGTTAACCAAATCTGTTAGAGTACGGTTCTTTCTTTCGGCCACCCCATTTGACTGAGGTAAATAGGGAGGCGTCCTCTCATGGATTATACCATGTTCCGCACAAAAAGCATCAAATTCATTGGAAAAATACTCTCCACCATGGTCGGACCTAAGCCTCTTGATTTTTCGATCAAGTTGGTTTTCCACTTCAGCTTTATAGATCTTGAAAAAGTTCAAAGCCTCATCCTTAGATTTCAGAAGATACACACGACAGTATCTAGTGGAGTCATCAATTAACATCATGAAATATTTCTTTCCACCTTTTGTCAACACACTATTCATTTCACATAGATCTGAATGTATGAGCTCTAGTGGTGCAAGATTTCTTATTTCCGCAGTCGTGTGAGACTTACGAGGTTGCTTAGCTTGCACACACACTTGACACTTAGATCCCTTGACGGTGGTGAAACTAGGGATTAAGTTCAACTTCGCTAGTCATGACATGCAACCAAAGTTAACATGACAAAGGCGTGAATGCCACACATTGGATTCACTATTGTTGCAAATATGATTAACAACTTTATTGCAAACGTCTGATAAGGATAAAAGAAATAAGCCTCCTGACTCATAGCCTTTACCAACAAAGGTTCCACACTTGGATATTACAAATTTATTCGACTCAAAGACAAGCTTGTAGCCATCTCTACACAGAAGAGATCCACTAACAAGATTTTTATTAACGGAGGGGACATAATGCACGTTCTTCAGCCGCACGATCTTCCCCGAAGTAAACTTCAGATCGACCGTGCCAACACCACGAAGAGAAGCACTTGAACCGTTGCCCATCAGCACGGTTGAAGTCCCTGCGGTCTGATAAGACGAAAACATGGAAATATCACCGCATACATGCACATTAGCACCTGTGTCAATCAACCAGTCAGGAGAATGACATACTGAAAGAATAGTGGGAAATATACCATACCCAGCATCCTTCATGTCAGTGTCTCCAATGACAACATTAGCGGTCTTGCCGGCGTGACCTTTCATATACCCGTAGTGCGTGGCAAAAATTTAGATATCGGCTCGGCTCATTCCAGCAACCCGCGGCGCGGCGCGGCGTGGCGAGGCGAGCGGCGAAGAAGGAACGTGCGTGGATATCCCTCTTGTTCTCATGCTCGTACAAGTGGGGAAAGAACCTCCCTTATAAGGAGGTCCAACTCCCACTAAACTAGCAATGTGGGACTAAACTTTAGTAGTATCCCTTGCCTTGCACAAATGGGTTAAGTGGGCTTCTAGGATTTATTAGGAATTTCTGAAATAGTTATTGGGCTGCCCAAAATAGACTAAATTCCAGCAAAATCTTCCAAAGTTTCCTCCATTCTGTGTCTTATACACTACACCTAAGATCTGTGCATTATCAAAATTAGCCCAAAAACATCCGAAACAAACTGCAACTCCATGGGGGCGGCAGTGTTGGCTGTCTTACAAATGGTGGCATCACCAATCCTGAAGAGACTCCTCACTGATGCTTCGACGTACCTTGGGGTTGACATGGCGAGTGAGCTACATGACCTTGAGACCACCATCATGCCACAGTTCGAGCTGATGATTGATGCGGCTGACAAGAACAATCACAGGGCTAAGCTGGACAAATGGATCCAAGAGCTCAAAAAAGCCTTCTTTAGTGCAGAAGACTTGCTGGATGATTATGAGTACAACCGCCTTGAGCACAAAGCAAAGAGCGGGAAGGATCCCTTGCCACACATGCCTCTACCATCATCACTTTTGTCAAGCCTCTGCATTCTGTGTCCAACCGGTTGTCCAATCTGTCCTCCAACAACAGGAAGCTAATTCGCCAGCTGAAGGAACTGAAGGCCATTCTGGCAAAAGGCAAGGAGTTCCGTGATCTTGTTTGCTTACCAGCTGGTAACACTGCAGAGGGCCCTGTTGTACAAGCAGCCGATGTTCCTTAGGTCACATCAATTCCACCTCCAAAAGTAATAGGTCGTGATAAGGATCGCGACAATATTATAAACCTTCTTACCAAGCCGGTTGGTGTTGAGGCTAATTCAGCTATATGTTCGGGTTTGGCCATCGTTGGAGCAGGAGGCATGGGAAAATCCACCTTGGCACAGTATTTTTACAATGACAAGAGGGTACAATAACATTTTGATGTCAAGATGTGGGTGTGCATCTCACGCAAACTTGATATCGAACGTCATACATGGGAGATTATTGAGTCTGTAGTGGAGGGTGAATGCCCACGTGTTGGTAATCTTGATCCTCTCCAGTGCAAATTAAGGGGCTTACTGCAAAACAAGATATTCCTGCTTGTATTGGATGATGTTTGGTTTGAAGAATCTAGCAATGAGATGGAATGGGAGCAACTCCTGCGTCCATTAGTTTTTGAGCAGATTGGAAGCAAAGTTTTGGTGACTTCTCGATTGAATATACTTCCTGCTTCTCTTTACTGTAACAAGATTGTTCCTTTGGAAAACATGGAAGATGCCAAGTTCTTGACACTCTTCAAAAACCATGCCTTTTCTGGAGCAGAAATCGGAGATCATAGAATGCGTCATAAGCTAGAAGAGATTGCAGAGAAGCTTGTCAATAGACTGGGACGATCTCCTTTAGCAGCAAAAACAGTGGGTTTACAATTGAGCAGGAAAAAGGACACCACTTCATGGACGGATGCTCTTAAGATGGACAACGTAAGTGATCCCACGAAAGCTCTGTCGTGGAGTTATGACAAGTTAGATCCATGTCTATAGAGATGCTTTCTGTATTGCAGCTTATATCCAAAAGGCTATCTATATGACACAAGGGAGTTGGTTCACCTGTGGATGGCAGAGGGATTTATTGATTCGTGCAACGAGAACAGAAGAGTGGAAGATATTGGAAATGATTGCTTCAGTGAGATGGTCTCAGTTTCGTTCTTTCAACCAGTTTCCTACAGATTTCATACATACTATATTATGCATGACCTTATTCATGATTTGGCACAGTCACTGTCTAAAGAGCACTACCTCAGATTAGAAGATGACAAGGTGGAAGAAATACCATACACTGTTCGACATTTATCTGTTTATGTTGAGAGTATGATACATCATAAGCAAAGCATTTGCAAGCTACATCATTTACGTACTATTATCTGCATTGACCCAGTTATAGATGATGTAAGTGATGCTTTTAATCAGATACTGCGGAATTCAAAGTTGCGTGTACTAGATCTATCATTCTACAACATTAGCAAGTTGCCAGAATCAATTGATGACCTGAAGAATGTTAGGTATTTAGACATCATCGACGCGTCAATTTCTGAATTGCCAAGCTCATTATGTACTCTTTACCAATTACAGTTCCTTAAGTTCAGTCTCAGAGTTAAGAGTTTGCCAGACAAACTTTGCAATTTAAATAAGTTCTGGTATCTCGAAGGGCATGGGATTTTGATAGCTGATCTGTACAACAGTGCTCTGCCTCAAGTCCCTAACATTGGCAAGCTAACTTTGCTCCAACAACTTAGTTATTTTTCTGTGAAAAAGCAGAAGGGATATGAATTGTGGCAGCTGAGGGACATGAACAAGCTTGGTGGCTGTTTAAATGTTACAAATCTTGAAAATGTCACTGCAAAGGATGAAGCTTTAGAGTCGAACCTACACCGGAAAACTCATCTTGAAAGTTTGCACCTTGGCTGGAGTTATATGGATGACATAAATGTAGAGGACAGTTTACACTTGGAGACTCTGGAAGGCCTGAGGCCACCGCCCCAACTTAGGGGCCTCACAATCAAAGGTTACAGGTCGGCGAGATATCCAGGTTGGTTTATTCAGGATTCATATTTTGAAAATCTGGAAACCTTTGAGCTTGTTAATTGCACCGAGTTAGAAGGCCTACCAACCAATGCAGAACTCTTTGGGGATTGTTGTTCACTTCGCCTTGTCTTCCAGGTCTTAAAATGTTATCAATTGCCAAGTGTCCACTGCTCATATTTGTTTCCAGCGTTGAACTAGAACAACATGATCAGTGGGAGAACATCATGAATAGAGAGCAATTGGTATCAAACCTTTCTTTCATATCACATGAGTATTTAGTACCGAAAATAAGTGACATAATAGCATCGGAATTTTCATCTCTGGAGCAGCTGATGGCATTGATGTATGTGGACATGTCACGTGTTGAAAACATTAGAAGTATTATACAAAGAGAGGAATTTGTGATAGAGGATAGCATCAATGCATGGATATGTTGCCACAAGGAAAGGATGGGACTCATTTATGGAAGGAGCATTGGGCTGCCTCTGGTTGCACCATCAGGACTAGCCGAACTTCATCTTTCTTCATGCAGTATTACAAATGGGGCATTATGTTGGGGATCGTAACAGAAATTCAAAATTTTCTACGCATCACCAAGATCAATCTATGGAGTAATCTAGGAACGAGGGAAGGAGAGTGCATCTACATACCCTTGTAGATCGCTAAGCGGAAGCGTTGCAAGAACGTGGATGAAGGAGTCGTACTCGTAGCGATTCAGATCACGGTTTATTCCGATCTAACAGCCGAACCATGGAGCCTCCGTGTTTAACACACGTGCAGCCCGGTGACGTCTCCTACGCCTTGATCTAGCAAGGGGAGAAGGAGAGGTTGGGGAAGACTCCATCCAGCAGCAGCACGACGGCGTGGTGGTGAAGGAGGAGCGTGGCAATCCTGCAGGGCTTCGCCAAGCACCGCGGGAGAGGAGGAGGACTTGGGAGAGGGGGAGGGCTGCGCCAAGACTTGGGTGCGGCTACCCTCCCACCCCCCACATATATATAGGGGCAAGGGAGAGGGGGGCCGGCCCCCTCAGATCCAATCTGAGGAGGGGGCGGTGGCCAAGGGGGGTTGCCTTGCCCCCCAAGGCAAGGGGGGCGCCCCCCTTTAGGGTTCCCCCAAACCCTAGGCGCATGGGCCCTAGGGGGGAGGCGCCCAGCCCACTAAGGGGCTGGTCCCTCTCCACATACAGCCCATAGGGCCCTCCGGGGCAGGTGGACCCTCCCGGTGGACCCCCGAAACCCCTCCGGTGGTCCCGGTACAATACCGGTAACCATCGAATTATTCCGGTGACCGTATGATGACTTCTCATATATAAATCTTTACCTCCGGACCATTCCGGAACTCCTCGTGACATCCGGGACTCCGAACAACATTTGGTAATCATGTACATCTATTCCCTATAACCCTAGCGTCATTGAACCTTAAGTGTGTAGACCCTACGGGCTCAGGAGTCATGTAGACATGGCCGAGACAACTCTCCGGTCAATAACCAACAGCGGGATCTGGATACCCATGTTGGCTCCCACATGCTCCACGATGATTTCATCGGATGAACCACGATGTCAAGGATTCAATCAATCCCGTATACAATTCCCTTTGTCCATCGGTACGATACTTGCCCGAGATTCGATCGTCGGTATCCTATACCTTGTTTAATCTCATTACTGGTAAGTCTCTTTACTCATTCCGTAACACATCATCCCGTGATCAACTCCTTGGTCACATTGTGCACATTATGATGATGTCCTATCGAGTGGTCCTAGAGATACCTCTCCGTTTACACGGAGTGACAAATCCTAGTCTCGATTCGTGCCAACCCAACAGACACTTTCGGAGATACCTGTAGTGAACCTTTATAGCCACCTAGTTACGTTGTGACGTTTGGCACACCCAACGTACTCCTATGGTATCCGGGAGTTGCACAATCTCATGGTCTAAGGAAATGCTACTTGACATTAGAAAAGCTTTAGCATAGGAACTACACGATCTTTGTGCTAGGCTTAGGATTGGGTCTTGTCCATCACATCATTCTCCTAATTATGTGATCCCATTATCAACGACATCCAATGTCCATGGTCAGGAAACCGTAACCATCTATTGATCAACGAGCTAGTCAACTAGAGGCTTACTAGGGACATGGTGTTGTATATGTATCCACACATGTATCTGAGTTTCCTATCAATACAATTCTAGCATGGATAATAAACGATTATCATGAACAAGGAAATATAATAATAACCAATTTATTATTGCCTCTAGGGCATATTTCCAACAGTCTCCCACTTGCACTAGAGTCAATAATCTAGTTCACATCGCCATGTGATTAACACTCACAGGTCACATCGCCATGTGACCAACATCCAAGAGTCTACTAGACTCAATGATCTAGTTCACATCACTATGCGATAAACACTCAAAGAGTTCTAGGTTTGATCATGTTATGCTTGTGAGAGAGGTTGTAGTCAACGGGTCTTGCCATATTCAGATCCCTATGTATTTCGCAAAACTTTATATCGTAGATGCTGCTACCACGTTCCACTTGGAGCTATTCCAAATTATTGCTTCATTATACGTATCCGGTATCTCTACTCAGAGCTATCCGGATAGGTGTTAACCTTGCATCGACGTAACTCTTTACGTCGAACTCTTTATCACCTCCATAACCGAGAAACATTTCCTTATTCCTCTAAGGATAATTTTGACCGCTATCTGGTGATCTACTCCTAGATCACCTTTGTACCCTCTTGCCAGACATGTGGCAAGGCACACATCAGGTGCGGTACTTCAGCATGGCATACCGTATAGAGCCTATGACAAAAGCATAGGGGTCGACCTTCGTCCTTTCTCTTTCTTCTGCCGTGGTCAAGCTTTGAGTCTTACTCAACTTCACACCTTACAACTCAGGTAAGAACCCCTTCTTTGACTGATCTATTTTGAACTCCTTCAAAAACATGTCAAGGTGTGCGTTCTTTGAAAGTACCATCAGGCGTCTTGATCTATCTCTATAGATCTTGATGCCCAATATGTAAGCAGCTTTATCCAGGTCTTCCTTTGAAAAACACTCTTCAAACAACCGTTTATGCTTTCCAGAAATTCTACATTATTTCGGATCAACAATATGTCATCCACATATACTTATCAGAATTGTTGTAGTGCTCCCATTCACTTTCTTGTAAATACAAGTTTCTAGCAAACATTGTATAAACCTAAAAGATTTGATCACTCCATCAAAACATATATTCCGATTCCGAGATGCTTGCTCTAGTCCATAGAAGGATTGCTGGAGCCAGCATACCTTTTAGCATCCTTAGGATCGACAAATCCTTTTATTGTATCACATACAACTTTTCTTACGAAAACTGGTAAGAAAACTTGTTTTGACATCCATCTGTAAGATTTCATAATCGAAAAATACAGCTAATGCTATCATGATTCCGACGGACTTAAGCATCGCTACGGGTGAGAAATTCTCATCGTAGTCAACTCCTTGAACTTGTGAAAAGATTCTTTCCCACAAGTCGAGCTTCATAGACGGTAACATTACCGCCCATGTCCGTCTTCTTCTTAAAGATCCATTTATCTCTATGGCTTGCCGATCATCGGGCAAGTCCACCAAAGTCCATACTTTGTTCTGATATATGGATCCTATCTCGGATTTCATGGCTTCTAACCATTTGTCGGAATACGGGCCCACCATCGCTTCTCCATAGATCATAGGTTCATTGTTGTCTAACAACATGATATCTAAGACAGGATTACCGTACCACTTAGGAGTAGTACATATCCTTGTCGACCTACGAGGTTCGATAGCAACTTGATCCAAAGCTTCATGATCACTATCATTAACTTCCTATTCAACAGACGTAGGCGCCACAGAAAAACATCTTTCTGTGTTGCGTCACTCTCTGGTTGAAGTAAAGGTTCGACAACCTCATCAAGTTCTATCTTCCTCCCACTCAATTCTTTCGAGAGAAACTCCTTCTCGAGAAAGGACCCGTTCTTAGTGACAAACAATTTGCCCTTGGATCTGAGATAGAAGGTATACCCAACTGTCACCCTTGGGTATCCTATGAAGATGTGTTTGTCCGCTTTGGGTTCGAGCTTCTTTGGCTGAAGCCTTAAGCATCGCAGCCCCAAACATTAAGAAATGACAACTTTGGTTTCTTGCCAAACCAATGTTCACACGACGTCGTTTCAACGGACTTAGATGGTGTCCTATCTAAAGTGAATGCAGCTGTCTTTAACGCATAACCTCAAAATGAAAACGGTAGATTGGTAAGAGACATCATAGATCGCACCATATTTCATAAGGTTCGATTACGATGTCCGGACACACCATTACAACTGTGGTGTTCCAGGTGGCTTCAACTGTGAAACAATTCCACAATATCTTAAGTGATTGCCAAACTCATAACTCAGAAAATCCCCTTTTGATCATATCGTAGGAACATGATCTTATTGTTATGATGATTCTTAACTTCACTCTGAAATCGCTTGAACTTTTCAAACGTTTCAGACTTGTGCTTCATTAAGTAAATATACCTATATCTACTCAAATCGTTAGTGAAGATGAGAAAATAGCGATATCCACCGCACGCTTCAATTCTCATTGGATCACACGCATCAGCATGTATTATTTCCAACAAGTCACTTGCCCGTTTCATTGTACCTGAAAACGGGGTCTTAGTCATCCTGCCCATGAGGCATGGCTCGCATGTGTCAAGTGATTCAAAATCAAGTGACTCCAAACATCCATCAACATGAAGTTTCTTCATGCATCTTACGCCAATATGACCTAAGCGGCAGCGCCACGAGAAAGTGGTACTATCATTATTAACTCTACATCTTTTGGCGTGAACATGTGTATTACCACGACTGAGATTCAATGAACCATTCACATAGGGTGCATGACCAAGAAAGGTATCATTCATGTAAACAGAATAACCATTATTCTCTAATTTAAATGAATAGCCGTATTGCAATGAACATGATCTAATCATATTCATGCTCAACATAGACACCTGATAACATTTATCTAGGTTCAACACTAATCCCGAAGGCAGATGGAGCGTGCGATGGTGATCTCATCAACTTTGGAAACACTTCCAACACACATCATCACCTCGCCCTTAGCCAGTCTCCGTTTAGTCCGTAGCTTTTGCTTCAAGTCACCAATAATAGCAACTGAACCGGTATCCAATACCCAGGTGCTACCAGGAGTACTAGTGAGGCACACGTTAATAACACGTATATACTTTGTTGAAGTTGACAGCCTTCTTATCTACCATGCATTTGGGGTAATTCCGCTATCAGTGACCGTTCCCCTTACAATAGAAGCACTTAGTCTCGGGTTTGGGTTCAACCTTGGGTTCCTTCACTGGAGCGGCAACTAGTTTGCCATCATGAAGTTTCCCTTCTAGCCCTTGCCCTTCTTGAAACCAGTGGTCTTGTTAAGCCATCAACACTTGATGCTCCTTCTTGATTTCTACCTTTTGCGGTCTTTAAGCACCGCGAACAGCTCTGGGATCAATTCCATCCCTTGCATGTCATAGTTCATCACGAAGATCTAGTAGCTTAGTGATAGTGGCTAGAGAACTCTATCAATCACTATCTTATCTGGAAGTTTAACTCCCACTTGATTTAAGTGATTGTAGCACCCAGACATTCTGAGCACATGCTCACTAGCTGAGCTATTCTCCTCCATCTTGTTGGCAAAAGAACTTGTCAGAGGTCTCACACCTCTCAACACGGGCATGAACCTGAAACCCAATTTCAGCTCTTGGAACATCTCATATGTTCTATGGCATTCAAAACGTCATTGGAATCCCGGTTCTAAGCCGTAAAATATGGTGCACTAAACTATCAGGTAGTCATCAGAATGTGTCTGTCAGGTGTTCACAACATCCACAGACGACGTTGTAGGGGTTTGCACATCGAGTGGTGCATCAAAGACGTAAGCCTTCTGTGTAGCAGTGAGGACACTCCTCGGACTATGGACCTAGTCCGCATCATTGCTTACAATATCTTTCAACTTAATCTTTCTCTAGGAACGTATTGAAACAGGGAGCTACAACGTGAGCTATTTATCTACAACATATTTGCGAAGACAATTCAGACTATGTTCATGATAATTGAGTTCATCTAATGAACTCCCACTCAGATAGACATCCCTCTAGTCATCTAAGTGAAACATGATCCGAGTCAACTAGGTCGTGTTCGATCATCACGTGAGACGGACTAGTCAACATCAGTGAACATCTTCATGGTGATCGTATCTTCTATACGACTCATGCTCGACCTTTCGGTCTTCCATGTTCCGAGGCCATGTCTGTACATGCTAGGCTCGTCAAGTCAACCTAAGTGTATTGCGTGTGTAAATCTGGCTTACACCCGTTGTATTCGAACGTTAGAATCTATCACACCCGATCATCACATGGTGCTTCGAAACGACGAACCTTCGCAACGGTGCACAATTAGGGGGAACACTTTTCTTGAAATTTTAGTGAGGGATCATCTTATTTAAGCTACCGTCGTTCTAAGCAAATAAGATGTAAAACATGATAAACATCACATGCAATCAAATAGTGACATGATATGGCCAATATCATTTTGCTCCTTTTGATCTCCATCTTCGGGGCTCCATGATCATCGTTGTCACCGGCATGACACCATGATCTCCATCATCGTGTCTTCTTGAAGTTGTCTCGTCATCTATTACTTCTACTACTATGGCTAACGCTTTAGCAATAAAGTAAAGTAATTACATGACGTTTAATTTGACACGCAGGTCATAAATAAATTAAGACAACTCCTATGGCTCCTGTCGGTTATCATACTCATCGACATGCAAGTCGTGATTCCTATTACAAGAACATGATCAATCTCATACATCACATATATCATTCATCAGATCCTTTTGGCCATATCACATCACAAGGCATATGCTGCAAAAACAAGTTAGACGTCCTCTAATTGTTGTTGCAAGTTTTTACGTGGCTGCTATAGGTTTCTAGCAAGAACATTTCTTACCTACGCCAAAACCACAACGTGATATGCCAATTTCTATTTACCCTTCATAAGGACCCTTTTCATCGAATCCGATCCGACTAAAGTGGGAGAGACAGACACCCGCTAGCCACCTTATGCAACTAGTGCATGTCAGTCGGTGGAACCAGTCTCACGTAAGAGTACGTGTAAGGTCGGTCCGGGCCGCTTCATCCCACGATGCCGCCGAATCAAGATAAGACTAGTAACGGCAAGTAAATTGACAAAATCGACGCCCACAACAACTTGTGTTCTACTCGTGCATAGAAACTACGCATAGACCTAGCTCATGATGCCACTGTTGGGGATCGTAGCAGAAATTCAAAATTTTCTACGCATCACCAAGATCGATCTATGGAGTAATCTAGCAACGAGGGAAGGAGAGTGCATCTACATACCCTTGTAGATCGCTAAGCGGAAGCGTTGCAAGAACGCGGATGAAGGAGTCGTACTCGTAGTGATTCAGATCACGGTTGATTCCGATCTAAGCGCCGAACCACCGCGCCTCCGCGTTCAACACACGTGCAGCCCGGTGACGTCTACTACGCCTTGATCCAGCAAGGGGAGAAGGAGAGGTTGGGGAAGACTCCATCCAGCAGCAGCACGACGGCGTGGTGGTGAAGGAGGAGCGTGGCAATCCTGCAGGGCTTCGCCAAGCACAGCGGGAGAGGAGGAGGACTTGGGAGAGGGGGAGGGCTGCGCCAAGACTTGGGTGCGGCTGCCCTCCCACCCCCACATATATATAGGGGCAAGGGAGAGGGGGGCCGGCCCCCTCAGATCCAATCTGAGGAGGGGGCGGCGGCCAAGGGGGTTGCCTTGCCCCCCAAGGCAAGGGGGCGCCCCCCTTTAGGGTTCCCCCAAACCCTAGGCGCATGGGCCCTAGGGGGGAGGCGCCCAGCCCACTAAGGGGCTGGTCCCTCTCCACATACAGCCCATAGGGCCCTCCGGGGCAGGTGGACTCTCCCGGTTGACCCCCGGAACCCCTCCGGTGGTCCCGGTACAATATCGGTAACCCCTGAATTATTCCGGTGACCGTATGATGACTTCTCATATATAAATCTTTACCTCCGGACCATTCTGGAACTCCTCGTGACATCCGGGATCTCATCCGGGACTCCAAACAACATTCGGTAACCACGTACATCTATTCCCTATAACCCTAGCGTCATCGAACCTTAAGTGTGTAGACCCTACGGGCTCGGGAGTCATGCAGACATGGCCGAGACAACTCTCCGGTCAATAACCAACAGCGGGATCTAGATACCCATGTTGGCTCCCACATGCTCCACGATGATTTCATTGGATGAACCATGATGTCAAGTATTCAATCAATCCCGTATACAATTCCCTTTGTCCATCGGTACAATACTTGCCCGAGATTCGATCGTCGATATCCGATACCTTGTTCAATCTCGTTACCGGTAAATCTCTTTACTCGTTCTATAACACATCATCCCGTGATCAACTCCTTGGTCACATTGCGCACATTATGATGATGTCCTACCGAGTGGGCCCAGAGATACCTCTCCGTTTACACGGAGTGACAAATCCCAGTCTCGATTCGTGCCAACCCAACAGACACTTTCGGAGATACCTATAATGAACCTTTATAGCCACCCAGTTACGTTGTGACGTTTGGCACACCCAAAGTACTCCTACGGTATCCGGGACTGGCACAATCTCATGGTCTAAGGAAATGCTACTTGACATTAGAAAAGCTTTAGCATAGGAACTACACGATCTTTGTGCTAGGCTTAGGATTGGGTCTTGTCCATCACATCATTCTCCTAATGATGTGATCCCGTTATCAACGACATCCAATGTCCATGGTCAGGAAACCGTAACCATCTATTGATCAACGAGCTAGTCAACTAGAGGCTTACTAGGGACATGGTGTTGTCTATGTATCCACACATGTATCTGAGTTTCCTATCAATACAATTCTAGCATGGATAATAAATGATTATCATGAACAAAGAAATATAATAATAACCAATTTATTATTGCCTCTAGGGCATATTTCCAACACATTAGCTGTTTGCCTTAATGGTCTCATTCACTGGGACTTTTGTCCTTAAATGAGATCATGACTTTGACTACACTTACGTCACAAGAGGTCCTCCAACATTTGACAAACCTAAGTCGTCTGAATTTCAAGTCTTGCTGGTGTCTCAGGTCATTAGGAGGCTTACGAGCTGCTACCTCTCTTTTGGATGTCGAATTTTATTCCTGCCCTTCTCTAGACTTGGCACGTGGAGCAGTTGAAATGTCATTATCTCTTGCGATGCTCATTATATCCTCCTGCGTGGTTGGGGATAATTTCTTCAGTAGTGGTCTGCCGCACCTGACAGAATTTCACATGGATGGCTGCGGAAGCCTTGCATCCTTGTCAATCGGTCATCTGACCTCCCTTGCATCATTATCATTATCAGATTTACCAGATCTATGCTATATTGAAGGACTGTCTTCCCTCCAACTTCACTGTGTATATTTAAAAGATGTCCCGAAGCTCAACGCCAAGTGCATCTCACAGTTTCGAGTGCAGAAATCACTCCGTGTTTACAGCCATGTGATACTCAACCACATGCTCTCGGCTAAAGGTTTTACGGTTCCAGAATTTCTCAATCTTTATGTTTGCAAGGAGCCATCCTTTTCATTTGAAGAATCTGCAAATTTCTCATCCCTGCGGCACCTGACATTATTTAAATGTGAAACGGGGTCCTTGCCAGGAAATCTCAAGCCCCTGACTAGTCTGACACGACTTGATATCATAGACCGTCCCAACATATCATCTTTACCTGATCTGCCATCCTCCCTCCAACATATACGTGTTCTGCGTTGTGAGCGCGAAAATGTTGGGCAGGACCATGGTCTAGCCGAACCTACACTCGAAGCCATTGATTCCTGGACACTGTTTCTATGGATTTGTGCATGGTTGATTAAACAAGTCATGGCGGGAAGAGTTTGCATGATAAAGAATGCATGGCGCGAACCGTTGAATGGAGTTGACGGGTGTGGTCATGCATGGGGCAAGTAGTTTACTCTAGGTTATGAGCCAAACATCACTAAGCAAGCCTACTCAATTCTTATACAATAGGCAATATAATAGTCAGACTCCAACGGGCATGGAAATGTTGTCTTCATGCATATCAACATTGTTCACTATTTGTTTATTTGTTTGATATGCGTGATAGCTCTCTCCCCAAGAGTAGCAATGAGTAGGCTATGGCTGACAAAACGAAGCCTAGTGCCTTCAGTTTATATGATGGTGCCCGAAAAGAATGATAAAAGTAAGTATATTTCTTGTTGTCATAATAATTTTTGTGTTTTTTTGTGTGTGATTACACAGTTTGCAAAGACTATTCTCACCTACTCCATCTCATGCAGGAACTTTATGAGTAAACATTTGCAAGCTTATCTAAAAAACCATATGCTCACTTCGCATTTTTCTGAAACTGGGAAGTCTGACATATCTGGCTATGTTATGAAAATCAAGGCCTCTTTTGGTTCATAGGATAGAAATGTTGTAGGAATAGGAAAATCATAGGAAGTGAGATGACATGCATCTCAATTCCTATAGAGAAAGAGATGTCATTTGATGCATAGGATAGGAATTTTTCCATTGAGTCTTAGCTAATGTTTTTTTTTCTCCAAAATGTGAACGATTAATTCCTATCCTATATAGGAATAGGAATCCATTCCTACAAACCAAAGGGCCTCAAAGGAAATTTTCCTATGCAAATCCTATTCTATAGAAATCCTATAACATTCCTACAAACCAAAGAAGGCCAAGTGTTTTTATGTCAGTCAATGCATATGTTAAATTATTCAGATAAGACATCTATGAATTTATAAAAAATAAACAGTACTACTCCGCGGTTTTTTTTATTCATGGGGCATTGGCTCAAGCGCTGAAGTGCCTAGAGAGGTGTGCCAGCCCATCAATACGAAGAAAACAAAACTAGCCCGCGCAGGCCTAGGGTGTGCCAGCCCATCAGTATAAGCAAAGACATTAACGCAGGCCTCGAGCTGTTTAAGCCTTAATCGATTGTTTTGAATTCAAAAGGCACACGTATCCACATGCAGAAGGCTGGAGAATCATATGGCGTGGACTATGGGTTCGGTCAAACCATGGTCCTGAATCACGCCTCTCGTTGTGAGCGCTTGAAGGAGAGCTGCCAAGCACCTGATGGAGAAAGCTGGCCAAAGATTGCGAGTATCCGTTGCAAGGAAATCGAATGAACTGTGATTTCAGATTCACAGCTATGAATAAATGTAAAGGTAAATGGCATACATCACTCTCACAGAATACATTTTGTAAACATTACTTCATGATATTTTGGTCATTCATCTCATCGTATCCTTCAGTAATTTAATTCGGATGCAGGCTGGGAGAATGAAGCTTCGTTTTCCAACAGTCTCAAGATCCAGTGACCTCGTCTCCACTGCCTTCAGGAGTCGAGTGTTGGACTGCCTCAAGTTCACTTACACTTCAACTCTCTCCGCACTGTGGCTGGTGCGGACCCCTTGGCTCCTTTCTACCTCGACTGTAGCATGCATCGCTCTTCCACTCTTGACGGCCCCACTGCTGTGCTAAGACACGTGTGTCTAAGTTTGAATCTTGTTCTATGTGGTTATGTTTTGTTATCCTGTCTTGGAGTGTGGTACTTTTGAGTTTGCTTGATGCTGGACTGCTGGTCATAAATATTACTCCTATTTCTTATGTGCTGAGATGTACTTCGATATCTCACGACCTCTGAAGGGCTAAGCTCCACAACTCTGTACAATATTGTAGCTGAACTTCTGCATTATGTTTGGAGTTTGCTGAAGGTCTGATGTGAAGCAAATCTGAATACACTACTAGCAGTTACACGCCCTCACGGCAGGCCTTAACTTCTCGTCAAGTTGTAGCAGTCATCATGTGAATCATTTGATCCTGCGGTCATTCTGGAGACAGGGAGAAGTAACTACATAGGTCTAAAAGATTTTTTTTAGAGATGATGGTTTAGGGTGCACTGACTATTAATCTTGACAGCATGTGTTCTGGGAAAAAATTTAACCACAAGGGCCCAAGGTGCACAAGCAAATCCAGCACTGTAGAAAACCGCACCACAGTGGAAAATGTCTAACTCTGATGTCTGAACTAGATCGGCCAGATGGGTGCAGTTCAGTAGTACCAGTTCGACTTGGGGAACGGGAGTAATGGGGAAAGCGCAGGAGTGGCAGTAGAGCACCAGGCCGCGGGTCTACGCCGTGCTCTACGCCGGAGCAGCTCCGCCGCGGCTGCGTACCCCGAGCTCCGGTGTGCGCCGTCTAGCTGCGCGGCTGCGACCAGGACCTGTGATCCAACAACACAGGCTCAAAATCAGGGAGATTAGGGCGTCAATTGATCAGGTTGAGGAAGAAAGAAGCCTGTGTGAGCGTAGCAGCTCGGTGCACATATACATAGGAAAAAAAAACTTCAGGCCCATAGGAGATAGCACGAGGATTTTAGTCGTGGTACCTTTCCCTCAAAAAAAATATAGTAGTGGTACCTTTCAAACGAATTCCATAGCGAAATCACTCAATTCATATGGGTATTCAATTCAAAATAAATAAATTCATAGGGGTTTTGGATTCTTCGGATAGGGATTTTGGCCACCCATATGTTGAACACGCTTAGCGCGCTAACCCAAATCCATAAAACCATACGCAATGTTGATTAACACATAGCACACATACATCGAATCATCACATAAGAGCACATACCACAAACAACGTTCCATACAAGCACAAAAGGACACATCAATTCTAGTAGTTCATAGGATAGGATCGTGGCCACCTTGACCTTGCCCATGTCATCTCTGAGGTGGCGACAGTACATCTCAAAGACAACGTAGGGGATCGTTATCCGGGGGCGTCGGAGTCGGCGGAGGAGCTAGCGGAGGAGGGGAGCATGAAGAGACGTCGGGCAGTGTAGGCCTACTCCACGGTGAGGCAACGGGCTTTGGCGGCGGTGCCGGGTTGCTCATCTGCCAGCCACTCTGGTGCCTCAATGCCCTATTGCAATGTTCGCATTCTTGTGGCAGTGGCAGCGGGTGTCCATCTCCGTGCTGGTCAAGGAACGACACAAGTCGTCGTGAAGTAACAACTCTTTGTTTGACTCAAAGTGCAGGGGGCGGCGCGGACCTCGACGAGCTACCCGCAGACATGACCGAAGCAACTGGATCCTACCCGGGACGCTTGCTTGGCACGGCAAGTTGGTCGTGCCTTGTACTTAGGGAGCCACTATGGGCTCGGAGGACTAGGGGCCAACACCTAGTGTCGGTAGGGAGTTCTTGCCGGTTGTGACGATCCAGGGCTGGAAGATCCCTGCTAGGTCACCAAGGACGACACAGACATCTGCGAGCTGCAATGGTCGATCGAATAGCTGCAAGAGCACTGTTGGGTCATCGCGGAGGCCACGAAGCTCGACGACCATCCATTTCCATCCGGGAACAGTGGATGGCTACGCGTGCAGAGAACTCCTTGACGTAGTCTGCCGCGAGGGTGTCTCAGTCAATGGGCTCTGCCTCGGATCTGGATTCGCTGCCGGAACCGAACATGATGGCGAGGGACGGCCGGAATGACACCGGAGTGGAGCGAGAGTATAGGACAAATCTAGGAGCAGAGGAGATAGAGTGAGTTAGGGGTCCATGGTGGGGTGGCGGTGAGGTTTTATGGGGTCATGGTGGGCTGGTCCGACTTGGACGCGTCCAAAAGTATCCAGCCACTGCCATTTCCGCCCCACATATGGGCTTAGTAATGGGGGTGTCAGATTGCTCGGACATATGGACTGAAAGTGAAGGGTTCAGTTGCAGAATGTTTTTCTGTCCAGGCCCCCTCTGGGTAGTACACTCGGACAAATGTAGAGCTGGCGAGGTGAATGGGTGTCTGCTTAGAGACGCTCTTACGAGGTGACTAGAAGGACATGGAGTTTTGGATGCACCTGGATGAACAGTGAAAAGGATAAAAATTATCATTTAAAAATAAACATTAGTGAGTGTTTTCATGTATGTAAAGTTTCATGAAGCACAACATTTGTATTGCTCTGGCCAAAAAAGTGATGCCCCTAAATTGCTATTTTTGAAAGCATTTTGGAACACTATTCCTAGACCTTCAAAAATGTCATTCCATCACGAAGCAGTCCTTGTTGCCAAAAAAACTTCAGTACTTTTTGATTTTTTTTGGACTTAAAGTTAATATATTGAATACTACTATATTGAAAGAAGTGCGCGTAGCAAGCTTTTGCATTAGCTAATTAGTTTATATATTGAAATTGTTATAACAAAAGAGCATTGTAGCTTCTTTTGCGGGAAAAAGAGAGAATTAGCTAGCTGCCGGTCGTGACCAAGTCCACAACCATTAGCCGGATCAACTGAGAACCCGATGCAAAAGCTTGGTACCCGCACAGTGTGCGAAACAGCTTGCATGCAGCTTAATTAAGCACCAACATCATAAACATAGGTGGAGTCGACAACTTTATAGCACGTAACGAAATGAAACAAGGAATCAACCTTGTACAGGACCGTCGTCGAAATAACCCTAGCTACCTCGTATGCACACACATCATATATACGTATACATAAGGTTCTATATAGAGCATCAAAAGCCTTGATTAACCTCGTTAGGAAAACCTAAACATTTTGTTTTTGCCAGGGGTTAGGAAATTAGAGCTGAGAGAGTAGAGTCGACATCTTCTGGCTAGAGCGATGGGGATGACGAAAGGGATGGTGGCAGCGTGCGCCGCGGTGGGCGTCCTCGGCCTCGTCACGGTCATCTTCGGCATCGCCGGCGCGGCCTCGGCGGCCAAGGTTAGACGACAAAACGCTCACACATCTCCATTGATTCTTGGTTTGCATGCCTGCGCGCCAACCGTGTGTCCATGGGCATGCAGTCATTCGTTACGAACAACGACGGACTGTGGTGCGACTACAATGGCTCGCCGGCGGTGGGCTGCGGGGTCCTGGCTATGCTGCTGGCGCTGACGACGCAGATCGTGGCCACCGCCGCCACCGGCTGCTGCGGCTGCTGCCGGTCGTGGGGCATCCCCGGCGAGGCCAAGCGCATCGTCGCCGTCGTCTTGTCCAGCGTCTCATGGTACCCCGTGCATGCTTCGCAGTTCGCACCTGTTGATTGATTGATGGTTTACATACATGCATACATGACATGCGTGTATATCAAACTTGCAGGGTCCTTTCCATCATCGTGGTGATACTGTTCATGGTGGGGGCCATCGTGAGCTCACCCGGAGGCCTGCCGACCGACGACGACGGGAAATGCGTCCCGCCGGGCACCGGACCGTTCGTGGCGGCCACGGTCATGTTCGTCATATCGATGGTCTGTCAGATCGCCTCGTACATCCTGCTGCAGGCCACATCGGTTGCAGGCTCTACGAAGTCGCCGCTCGCGCAGGAGTCGGGGATCGCCATGGGACAGCCGGCGGCGGCGGTGCCTGCGAGTAATGCTGAACAGAAGGCAGCTGCCGCCGGTGACCTTCCTCCCTCGGCGCCTACCGCAGCTGCCGCCGGTGAACTTCCTCCTTCGGCGCCTACTGCAGCTGCCGCCGGTGACCTACCTCTTCCGGTGTCTACTGCGTCGTCAGAAGCCAATGTTGACCCTCCTCCTTCGGCGCCTGCCATGTCGCCCAAGGCCAGTGCTGACCCCACAAGCCATGTTTGAAGCTCATCTATCATTTTCTTGTTTTTTGAAGAAAAGTCGCTTGGATACTTAATATCTTGTATCACTTTATTTATTTTATAATAACACATTTGCATAACTGCATTTGCCACCTTTGTTTTCTAGGTGTTGCGAAAGTTTTGTTATCTCTAACTTTTTTTCTTCTAAATCTAGAGCTTGATTGATTACTTAGCAGGAATAAAAGAAGAGTTAAATTCAACACTACAAATAGTTCAACGTGACATGAACTGATGTCCATCATATGACAACCCGACAGCACCGATTTCAAATTCAATAGCGCAATAATAATAAGAGTGATATGCAAAGTATTCGAGGTGTATCAACTAAGTCTTAAAAGTTCTAAATGCAAATTTGGGTTCTAATTGTAGAAAGCGATTCACCGAGGGTCCTGTGCGCATCTGATAAGTACACGTGGCAAGTTGATTGGCATCAGGTAGACAACATTTTACATCAGGATCATGGGTTGGTTCACCACTGCTCCGTTTTTTTTACCATGGTTTGGCAGCCTCCCCCATCTGATTACATCATCATCAACCTTGATATGCCAGTTTTGTGGAGAGCATTGGTGTCGCAAGCATGGGTTTATTGTTAGGATTTTCTTCGACGATGTGTCATCATCTTCGTGGAATTTCATTGGATAGCATTCCAGTGTGAATGAAGCCGAGCTTGGGGCTTGCCTGGTCGGTCTCTACGTTGGACTGATTGTGCTTTTATTGCTTTCTTCCTTGCAAGTGAAAATATTGACAGGCCCCCTTTTGTTGATTTGAAGAAGAAGGCTCTAACCATTTCCAGGCTGCTTCAGAATTTTGAAGTTTTAAAAATTAACCGCCTGACCAATGGGATGGCGCATGAGATTGTGAAGTATAGTTTTGATACTAGATCGGATGGTGTTCTTCGTAATAGTTTTTCGCCCTCCGTGGTGTATGCTCTAACGAATGGTTGTAATAACCTTTTATAAGTAACTAATGAATGTGGGTGTTTAAAAAACAATTAGGATTTAGACATGCATTCTTAAACATTTAGGACCTAGTTGACACACCATGAATACATTTAGGATCTATGGTGTATTTTACTCTAATCATAATTATGGTTGCAAAGGGAGTGATGCACTAGTCCTTAGATCGGCCATGCTCGTAGCACACCAGTTATGATTCTTCTTGTTCATGATAATCAACAACTAAAGGTATTTGCTCAGTTGGTTCGACAAGCCATACATATAGGAACCTCACTGCCTTAGGTGGTCCTGCTGGCATCACCAGTTATCAACCTTCCAAAATTCAACGACTCAACAAAACTAAGATTAATTTAAAATTGATTGATGAGTTTGACCTAACACTTCAACGTTACAAATATCTAGGTACCAACTAAAATTACCAATTTTTCATAAATTTTGTTGAAATTTTGAACCCTCCAATCCATTGCGGGTTACAAATATCTAGGTACCAACTAAAATTACCATTTTTTCATAAATTTTGTTGAAATTTTGAACCCTCCAATCCATTGCGGGTGAACCGACCAACAAATAGTGCATAATTGAAGTGAATAGAACCTCATCCAACCATGAATGTTGTGTCACACAACACTTTCCCTTATCCCCTCACCTACTCTTATTTCTTCTATAAAGCATTGAAGCAAGAGAAAACATATGAATGCAATGACGGTCGTCACCATGTCTACTTTGATTCCGCAAGCTCATCACGTGTCCAACCCAACTACATCTTTAACCATGTTTATTTATGAATGTTCCAGGACTTTCGAGTCCGTTCATCATCCTATATAGAGTGCTCAAGTGCCATAGTTGTCCTTCTTTTTGCGGTTGCCATAGTTGTCCTTTTAGAGAGGAGTTCCTACTACAATCAAACTATAGTTGCATTATTATGTGAAAAATCCCCTTCGGTGCCCGGGCTCAAATGAGCCGGTGAACAGTACATCGATTAAAAATAGAAAAAAAAATCTGAATTTCTTTTTTAAGCAAGATGTTCATGCATGTGATGTTCGTGCAAAATTTGATGAAGTTTGGGCATTCGAGGAGCGCGCGGCAAAAAAGACAAATTCGGGCATGGACAATGCTATTTTCAAATGTTTCTCACAGACCTGAATTTTTTTTGCCACGAGCTACTCGAATGACGAAACTTCACAAAATTTGGCACGAGTATCACGCATCCGAGCATCCACTACTAGGGAAAAGCCTAGCAGCAGCGCGGGTTTTAGGTACATTAGTGCGGGGACCGGCGCTACAGCTAACACTTAGCAGCAGCGCGTGGGCGCTTGCGCTACTGGTATACAAGTGTAGCAGCAGCGCGCTTCGTGCAAGCTCGCTACTGCTAATAGCTCTAGCGTGCTTGGGCTAGACACGCTACTGCTACTGTCACGCTGCTACTAACTTTCTCCACTCGCTACTGCTAATTTTAGTAGTTTTTGTTTTTTTCTACATAATTGTTTTGTATTTGAACAGGCTTTATACAAGAATCTTTAGCAGATACAAATGGCATCATGATACACATACAAATGGCTGCGAGGCCACAAATGTAATCATAGTATATACATACAAATAATCTCATGATAATCATCATCCAACACAAAGTGGTATCTTGTCATCATCTCGAAAATAGCGATACAAGTCTCGATTACTTGCAACTACATCGTCATCCATCTAAACAATGATATACGCGAGAAGAGCTATCACTTTGAGTGAGAGCAAAACTATGCAGTACATGAGTTCGTATCCCTCTCTCGCATTAGCGTGAACCTAAACTAACTACTGCCTGTCGCTCGGAAACCGGAAACTGGTACACCTGGGCTTGACACTCCGGCCACTCGTCGTATATATACTCCTGGCGTAGCACTTCTTTGCCATCGATGATCTATGCACCTGCATCGTCACATGAGTCGATGATATGCAACATATATAGTTGAGCAACAGAAAGAGACAGACTTGACAAAAATAGAAGCAACATATCATAAGCAAAAATAACAAAGTTGATCGTACCCAAAATGCCCTAACTAGAGTCATCGTCGCTAGTCGAGGAGGACGGTTTAATTACATCACAAATAAAGTTTCGTCATGCATAACTCAAAGTTTCGTCATACAAAAAGTATGGACTGAACGGACACATTATCATAAATTGACAATCACTCCAACATGTCGTGCCATCCATCCAAGTCAGGGAGATAGTCCCCGAGCCTAGTGAAATGCTTCAGGTCGAGACGCTGAGAGGCTACCCGTGTTCGGACGTCTTCCCGCGAAATTTTTCCTTCTTCGTAGAACATCCCTGTTTTTTCGACGACCTCCTTCATGATGATTTGGGCAAGTTCACACTGGATGTGATAGAATTTGGCTCGAAGTCGATGATCCTCGGTATCTCCTACGTTTTTTCCCATTGCAGAATATGGGCATCACCGGATGTAGGTGACATGCGAAGGTTCTGGTGATCCCGTCTGTACTCCAGCATGTGGTGTAGGACATAGAATCCATCATTAAGAGAACCACTCGGTTGCTGGATGCAGCAGAAGTCGGTCTTATGGCCGAAGGCGAGCCTGCCGCCCCTTCTCTTCTTGTCCGTGACCTCTCCACCCCGTGCTTCGTAGTAAAACATAGGACCGTCGAGAACATCCTGGATGTGGGTGTAATCCTTTTTGTGAATGTTCTTCGACGAGTCCAAGTAAAGAGCGTGGGAGTATCGGGGGTAGAGGATGAGGAGGACGGCGCGCCCGCAGCTGCGCAAAATAGTACACCTCAAATTAATTAGCCTCCACCGTGCAAATGAATGATTGAAATCGAAGGAAGGATATCTGTGCGGATGACTTATAGGGGATGATAAGGCACAAGAATCGCCTCATTATCCTTATTGGCGAGCATGAAATTGACGATGTATTCCCTCGCGTATTCACGGTGCTTTGTGCAAACTCCCAAGAAGCTCTCGTGCATGAAGTATGGGTCAGTGACACAGATATGAGGTATCTGCTGAACCCCGATGATGTAGTTCATGTGCAAGGCATTAAAGGCGGACAAACGTAAAATCCAGCTTCTTCACATGGAACATGTCGAATATGTAATCGAATCGAAGGAAGAACTTATCCGCGGGGAAGAAGTCGACGTACGATGATGTCTACTACACAACCTTCTTCTTGTAGACGTTGTTGGGCCTCCAAGTGCAGAGGTTTGTAGGACAGTAGCAAATTTCCCTCAAGTGGATGACCTAAGGTTTATCAATCCGTAGGAGGCGTAGGATGAAGATGGTGTCGGGGGTTGCTGATCCCACGTACACCTATGGGGATCGGCGGACCGAGCCCCTTTCGGTTCGGCAGGGGGCGGTGGATGCACAAAGAGCAGATCGAGGCGAACGCACGAGCGACGCGGTCGGTTTACCCAGGTTTGGGCCGCACGGATGCGTAAAACCCTACTCCTGTTTTGGTGGTTGTATTGAGTTCTTGCTCGGGAGCGATGAGTGCTACAGTACACTCAAGCAGCTGGCGAGACCGGGCGTGAGAATGGCCGTCCCTCCCTTCCCTGTTACGCATGGGCCTCCTTTTATATGTCTAAGGGGTCACCGACAGGTGGCAACAGAGGTGGGGGTAAAAATGTAAAAGAGGTGGTAGTTGGCTCCACCGCCTACAACAGTTGTATCATACCTAACCCTGACGGCAGGGGACAAGGGCATTAAATGCCTGTCTGTGTCACCTAGACGGTACAGAGAGGGACCGCTAGGAACACCACCGTTTGCCACGATGGCTATCTTGTCAGCGCTTGCTTGCCACCGCATGCCCCCGGCTGCCCAGCCTCCCGCCACGTACGCCAGGAGCGGTCCCAGAGCGACACGTTGGTGGGTGAGCTGGAGCGCGGGCTGCGGAGTAGTAGCTTGCCACGGCAAGCGCCTTGCCGCGGATGTTGCCTTGTCGCGTCCGGGATCTTCTCGCTCACCGGGTCTTGTCGGGACGCGCAGTGCGCCACCGCGAGCTTCTTGAGATGCTTTGGTTGTCTTCCCGGCAAGCTCCTCTTGCCGGGGTCTCGTCTCCTTCCCGGCAAGCTCCTCTTGCCGGGGTCTTGTCTCCTTCCCGGCAAGCTCCTCTTGCCGGGGCCTCGTCTCCTACCCGGCAAGCTCCTCTTGCCGGGGTCTTGTCTCCTTCCCGGCAAGCTCCTCTTGTCGGGGCCTTGTTTTGCTCTTGGGTACTTTGTTCTTGAATGGCCCCAAAGGAACCACGGAGGGTCTTGGCGGTCGCCCGGCAAGCCTTGCCGCGGGTCGCTGCGACTGCCCGTGCACAAGTTCGGGGTACTAAGGTACCCCTACTTTAGTACACCGACAGGAGCCCCCGGGCCTGGGCCATACACGGTGCCGAGCGCTGTTGGGCCAGGCCCAAAACAGTGCACGGGCACGCGCGGCCTAGGTGACGCCATAACTCACTCCGCATCCACCGCGCCCTCCCCGCACGGCACGCGTCAAACGCGGCATCGTGGGAGAGATCATGGGCGGTTTTCAAGGCGTCCACTCCCCACGATCACGGGGGGGGGGGGGGAGGGGTCGCCTCATTCGTCGCCTCGGTTTTGCACGCCTGCCACGCGGCTCCCATGCACTTGGGGTCACAGACGGCGGAGGCGGGAAACCGGGCCGTCACGGGTCGAGGCAGCGGGTCGGCCCCAGCTCCCTGCTCTCCCCGTGTCTTGATTCGCTGAGCGGGGCGGCCGAGCCCCCACCTCGCTCCTTTATAAAGAGCGGGAGGGGAGGACGGAAGCCCGCATTCTCTCATCCCCTCCTCCCTACAACTTCTGCTCCCCTTCCTCCCATTCGCCATGGAGAAAGGGAACCCTGGTCCCTCATCGGTGGCGGCGAGGGTTGCCGCCAGACAGCGCATCCCTCCCTCTCCCGCACCTGTGGTGGTGGAGCCAGCCGTAAGGGGAAGAGGGAGGGGGCGAGGTCGTGGACGAGGTCGAGGACGAGGCCGCGGCGCTCAGGGAAGAGGTGGACGGGGCGGCGCGCCGGCTTCGCCTCCGCCGGCGGCTCCTCTTCCCACGGGGGTCCATGTTGGGGACGACCCCTGCGAGTTCTTCGTCAGGCTGCGCCGGGCGCCTCTTTTGCCCTTCTCGCCTCCTTGACCTACCTCCTGAAGAGAGGGACAAGAAAAGGATTACGGGCATCTTATCTTTTTAATTTGTAAGCCTTCGGGCCTTAGTTGCATTTAAAACTTGTAATTCTCTCTTTCATGTTTTTCATCCTCTATGGACTGTACCTGCGTGGAATGTTTTTTAATGAAAAGGGGATGTTTGCCGGGTCATCTGTCTCGCGGGTAGAACCCACGTCAAGGAGCAAATCCTTGGTATCTTTTAGATAGACACTCCTTCCCCGGCAACAGGCCCTGCCGTCTTCCCACGTCGCTCGACCTTTCTCACGCTTTTGACGGAGGCAGGGACGAGGCGGGTGCGGCCCCTCGTTTCATCCCTTTGCTGCCGCGACTACGACCAAAACTTGGCCCCAGGAACGAGCCCCAGGGCCTAGAGCTAAGGGAGCACGGTAGTTTTCGGGAAGAAACGAGGTTTCGTATTCCCCAGTCCATAAGAGAATGCATGAAGAGGGATGAAAGACTTATCTGAGATTGCAGCCCCCAGCAACTCTGGCTTGCCGTGGGTGAACCTTGGTACTTGCAGCCCCCGGCAACACTGGCTTGCCGGGGTCCAGATGCCGGCACGTCCTTCTTCTCCTTTTCGTCCCCAGGCGGTCCGGCAAGGATATGCGAGCCCTGCGAACCAAAGGAAACGAAAGAAAGGCAAAGGGACGCACACTCGACCTCTAAGTTAGGGGTTAGCCGCTGTTAAGCACTCTCAACCCTAACCAAGGACCCGACTCGACCTAGCATGCATGCTATAACTCTGGGCGCCAGTGCTTCATTTACTTGTGCTCAGGGTCTGCACCTGGCTTTGTACAAAGGATTACATGCAACAGCGGCAAGACTTGTACAAAAGGGTGGTTGCTGGACAGGGTCCGACAACCGCGCCTTATGGGTAAAACTTACGAAGATGCTCGATATTCCAGGAGTTGCTCACTGGTACGCCATCTTCGGTCTCCAGGCGGACAGCGCTAGGCCTGGTGACTCGTTTCACCCGGTAAGGGCCTTCCCACTTCGGCATCAACTTGTTGGAATTCTTGGCGGACTAGACGCGCCGAAGAACAAGGTCGCCTTCCTCGAGACTTCTGGCGTTAACTTTGCGGCTATGATAGCGGCGCAAAGCTTGCTGGTAGCGAGCGGCTCGCACAGCAGCCTGAAGACGATCTTCCTCAAGGAGCAGCGCGTCATCTTGCCGCAACTGCTCTTGCTCAAGCTCATCATAAGCGAGCACTCGAGGTGACCCGTATACGTGTTCCGTGGGGATAACTGCCTCCGCTCCATAGACTAGAGCAAAGGGTGTCTGGCCAGTGGCTCGATTTGGCGTCGTCCTGATCGACCAAAGAACCACCGGCAGCTCCTCGATCCAGTTGCGTCCGCACTTGTGCAGCCTGTCGAAAGTCCTGGTCTTGAGCCCGCGCAGCACTTCAGCATTTTCCCTCTCCGCTTGGCCGTTGCTTCTCGGGTGAGCAACAGAAGCGAAGCAGACCTTGGCGCTAAGATCTTGGACATAGTGCATGAAGGTGTGGCTCGTAAACTGTGTACCGTTGTCGGTGATTATCCTGTTGGGGATTCCGAAACGGCAGACAATCGACCTGAAGAACTTGACTGCTGACTGTGTTGTCACCTTCCTCACTGGTTCCACTTCCGGCCACTTTGTGAACTTGTCGATTGCGACGTACAAGTACTCAAAGCCCCCGACAGCTCGGGGAAAGGGGCCGAGGATATCGAGCCCCCAGACCGAGAATGGCCAGGATAAAGGGATCATCTGGAGAGCTTGAGCTGGCTGGTGTATCTGCTTGGAATGGAACTGGCACGCTTCACACTTGGTTACTTGTGCAGTTGCATCCTGGAGGGCTGTCGGCCAGAAGAAGCCTTGCCAGAATGCTTTTCCGACAAGAGCTCTCGCGCCAATGTGGTGACCACATATGCCTCCATGTATCTCTGCCAACAGCTTCTGTCCATCTTCCCGAGGAATACACTTCAATTTCACACCGTTGAGTCTTCTTCTACACAGTGTGTTGTCGACAAACTGGTACATACTAGACTGTCGGGCTACTCTTTCCGCTTCTTTTGGTTCCTCGGGAAGTTCTCCTGTCTGAAGGAAACGGACAATCTGCTGCGCCCATGTTGGAGCCTGTGGCTCGACAACAAGGACTAAAGGCACATCTGCTGCTACGGGAACGTCCGCTTCTACGGCAAGAGCACGTGGCTCTGCCGGAGCTTGATGTTCCCCGGCAAGCTTGCCGGAGCAAAGCTTGTCGGGAGAATCTGCTTCAACGGAACAAACCCTGGGGTTTGCCGGAGCAGATTGCTCCTCAGCATTCTTGGCGTCAATCTTGGGGACCTTCTTGGCGGCGGCTTCGGGAAGCTCTGCCGGAAGATAGTCACCAGAAATCGACTTCCTCTTCTTGCTCTGTCCAGTTGATGGTGTTATGGACGGCTGAGTCAGCTTGAGCACAAAAATCCCTGGTTCCACAGGTAATTTAAGTGCAGCGCACTTCGACAGGCCATCGGCAATGTCGTTCTCAGCTCTTGGAACATGTTCCATTTGTAGGCTGTCAAAGCGCTCTTCTAGCTTCCTCACTTCATCAACGTAAGCTTCCATCAACGGACTCTGGTAAACCTTGTTCACTTGGCGGACGACAAGCTGCGAGTCACCCCTGACAATGAGCTTCTTGATCCCAAGTTCTGCCGCGATCCTGAGACCGGCAAGCAAGCCTTCATACTCTGCAGTATTGTTGGTCGCTTTCTCTTTGGGAAAGTGCATCTGGACTATGTACTTGAGGTGCTCTCCGGTGGGTGCGACAAGCAGTACACCAGCACCGGCGCCTTGCAGCGAGAAGGCACCGTCAAAGTACATGAGCCACTCTTTGCTTGCTTCCTTGGCGGGGATGCTCGTCTCCGGAATTTCTTCGTCTGGAGTTGGCGTCCATTCTGCTATGAACTCTACCAACGCTCTGCTCTGGATTGTTGATGTACTATCAAACTTGAGGCCAAAGCTTGACAGTTCCAGTGCCCACTCGACAATCCTGCCTGTTGCTTCTGGATTTTGCAATATCCTCTTCAGCGGAAAGTGAGTGACAATTGTGATCTCATGTGCTTGGAAGTAATGGCGCAGCTTTCTCGAGGCCATGAGAAGGCCGAAAAGCAACTTCTGCACACCAGAGTACCTTGACCTAGCCCCCTGCAAAAGGGAACTGACAAAGTAAACTGGGCGCTGCACCATCTTCTTCTGTATCTCTTCTTGCATCTGCGCAGACCCTTGCTTGTCGGGACCAGAGCTTGTCGGGGAAGCCCCCTGCTTGTCACTGGATGTGCTTGCCGCGGTCGCTGGCTCATCATCTGCCTTCCTCTCCGCTACTAACGCAGCACTAACCACTTGATTGATTGCCGCTATGTACGGCAGCAACTTCTCTTGTGGTTTAGGTGCGACAAGTGTTGGAGTGGAGGACAGGTATCTCTTCAAGTCTTGCAGCGCAGCCTCCGCTTCCGGAGTCCATTTCATTGGACCTGCCCTTTTCAAAATTTTGAAAAACGGCAGGGCGCGCTCAGCAGACCGAGAGATAAACCTGCTGAGAGCAGCCACGCAGCCGGCAAGCTTCCGTACATCCTTGACGCGCTTTGGTGCTTCGATCTGCTCAATGGCCTTGATCTTGTCGGGATTAGCTTCGATTCCCCGCTGAGACACAAAGAACCCGAGAAGCTTGCCGGAAGGGACTCCAAACACACACTTCTCGGGGTTGAGCTTGAGGTTGATCTTGCGCAGATTTGCAAAAGTCTCTTCTAAGTCTCGGATCAGAGTTGCCCTGTCCTTGCTTTTGACCACTATATCATCCATGTAAGCTTATACATTTCTGTGTATCTGTGGCTTCAAAGCGATATGGACTACTCTGGCAAATGTTGAACCAGCATTCTTTAATCCGAAAGGCATCCGTACAAAACAGTACGTGCCACATGGAGTAATGAATGCGGTTTTCTCCTCATCCTCTTCTGCCATGAAGACCTGATGGTATCCTGAATATGCGTCAAGAAATGAAAGCAACTCACATCCGGCTGTGGAGTCAACAATCTGGTCAATGTGCGGCAAGGGAAATGGATCTTTGGGACAAGCTTTATTAACATTAGTAAAGTCAATACAAAGCCTCCATTTCCCATTTGCCTTGCGCACTACAATCGGATTGGCCAACCACGTGGGATGGAGCACCCCTCTGACAAGGCTTGCTGCTTCCAATTTCTTGATTTCTTTTGCTATGAATTCTTGGCGCTCCACCGCCTGTTTCCTGACCTTCTGCTTGACGGGCCGCGCATGAGGACAAACGGCAAGATGGTGCTCAATTACCTTCCTGGGAACACCGGGGGTGTCAGACGGTTGCCATGCAAACACGTCGACATTCGCCCGCAGGAAAGTAACGAGCGCGCTTTCCTATTTGGGGTCAAGCATGGCACTGATGGTGAAGGTACCACCAGTGCTGTCCTCCTTGGCGGACACCTTCTTGGTAAGTGGTGGAGCTGTCATCGTCTTCTTACTCTTGCCGGTGGAGCTCGATGGTGCGTCCTCGACGGCAGCGCAGCACTCCGAAGAGGCGCGCTTGCCGGAGTAGGCATCAGAGCTCTTGCCGGACTTGGTCCACTTGCCGGTGGAGCTCAATGGTGCGTCCTCGACGGCAGCACGGCACTCCAAAGAGGTGCACTTGCCGGAGTGGGCACCATAGCTCTTGCCGGACTTAGTCTTCTTCCCCTGGGAGCTTCAGCGGCAAGTGTCTTGCGGTCTGTCGCGGCAGCTGCTTCCCGGTAGATCTTGTCGGCGCAGATAAGGGCATCCTTCTTGTCGCCAGGGACAGAGATGACGCTTATCGGGTCTGGCATCTTGAGCATGTTGTATGCATAGTGAGAGGCTGCCATGAACTTGGCGAGCGCTGGACGGCCAAGTATCCCATTGTAAGGCAATGGGAAATCAGCAACGTCAAAAGTGACCCTCTCCGTTCTGAAATTCAGCTCGCTGCCAAATGTCACCGGCAACGTGACCTTCCCTTTCGGCTTGCTCCTTCCCGGGTTAATTCCTTGGAATGTACCGGTCTCTTCGAGCTCGCTGTCCGGGATCTGGAGTTTCTGGAGCACAGCGGAGGAGATCAGATTTAAGCCGGCCCCGCCGTCAACTAGCATCTTGGTGACCTTGAGGTTGCGGATTGTTGGCGAAACCAACAACGGCAAGCACCCGACCGCAGTTGTGCGATCAGGGTGGTCCTCAATGTCAAAGACGATAGGCGTGCTGGACCACTTCAGAAGCTTGCGTGATTCGACAGGTGGCTCTGCCGCATCAACTTCCCGGAGCCACTGTTTGAGTTGGCGGTGGGAAGTATGCAGAGAAGCACCACCGTCCACACACAAGACTTCTGTAGCCTTCTAAAACTCCTGCTCACTGTTCTCAACATCATCCATGTCTTCGTCGTCGTCTTCGTCTTCGTCCTTGTCGCGGCCACGGGGAGGTCTGTCTCCTTGCCGCTGCTTGGCCTTGCCGCGGCTTCCTCCCTGGCCAGCGCGCTTCTTGCCGGCTTCTCCACCGCCTCCTTGGGCTCTCTCCTTGTCGCGCCGCTCGTACTCAGCTTTTTGTTGCTGGACAAGCTGCTCGACCTTCCTGCAGCTCTGGAGATCGTGGCCCTTGGTGCGGTGGATCTTGCAGTACTGCTTGTCGGAGCTGCCTTGCTTGTCGGCGGCCGCCACAGCTTGGCAGTTGGTGCATGCGGCAACCTCCTTGCCGGAGCTACCAATTTTGGCTTGCTTGGCGGCGCCGTCATCGTCGAACTGCTCGACGACTAGCACCTCTTTACCCTTCCTCCTGTTGCGCCTCCGGCTCTTCTTTGCCGGGGCGGCATCCTCACTGTCAGATCCCCCTGTTCCAGTAGTCTCTCCGGGGAGTTTCCTCCCTTCCTCAGCGCGTGCGCACTTGTCGGCCAGGGCGTATAGCTCACTGGCGTCTCTGATCCTGCTCATCGCCATCTCCTCCCGCATCCTGCGATTACGCACGTTCTGATGGAACGCGCTGATAACCGCGGCAGGGTGGATGTCTGGGATGTTGCGCTGCACGCGGCTGAATCTCTGGATATACTTGCACAGGGGTTCTCCTTCCTTCTGGGCAAGCAGGTGGAGGTCACTCTCTTGGCCATGTGGTTTGTGGCCGCCCGTAAAGACGCCGACAAACTGATGGCACAAGTCCGCCCAAGAGGATACGGAGTTGTCCGGCAAGTGCATGAGCCAGGATCTGACTTCGGGCTTGAGCACGAGCGGGAAGTAGTTGGCAAGGACCTTGTCGTCTCGCCCCCCGGCAGCTTGCACCGCAATGGTGTAGATGCTGAGGAACTCCGACGGGTGCGACTTGTCGTCGTACTTCTCTGGCACATCTGGCTTGAAATGTTTCTGGCTGGGCCACTGGACTTGCCGCAGCTCACGGGTAAACGCAGGGCAACCTGCCGCGCATGGCAAGTCGCCTGGTCCTCCGGGCGCATGCATATCAACAGAGGGCCCAGCGCGCAGGTCTGATTGACGCCGCGCTTCTCTTCGGCGCTCGATGCGTGTTCGAGCGTCTTCCTGCTGTCTCTCATGAAGAACTTGGCGCTGATCGCGACAAGCTCGCGGATCTGACGACGCGGTGGAGTAGCTGTCGAGGTGGATCCGGCGAGTCGGCGATCTTGGCCTTCGGGGCGGAGAGTGCACAGTGGTTGCACCTTCGCCGGTCTTGTCACCACCGGCTCGCACCTGGCTGACTTGCCACGGCAGCGATGCGCTCGGCTGCCGTGGGTTGTCACCGTTGGCGAAGCCGATGAGGCTCTGGATAGTGGCCCTCCAGTCGTCGATCTTCTCTGGCGCTGGAGGGTAGTCTAGGAGTAGCGGGCACGTGCCAACGCTTCCGCTGGAGTGGTGGGCAGCGGCAGCGAACGGTGCGAGGAGCGAGATATGCTTGGACTTCTAACTGCGTTAGAATGAGCAACATCTCGTCCAAGCGACCGCGCCACGCTCGCGCCAGCATGTTGGCGTGCATGCTGGTCCTGAGCACTCCGGGATCCGCCAGCTTGATCTTGGCCCAGCAGACGTATGGTACCGTGGGTACCATGACGCTGCTGGTCCCGCGCCTCCTGGGACGGGCGTGGTGCGTGTACGGACGCCGAGGTCTTGGAGTGTGCGCGGTCGTTGGGGGAGGCGACCGCACCGCCGACGTGCGGTGCAGCCTTGTCCTTGGACCCGGCAGCACCATGAGTCCCCCGGTCGTCGCCCGTTCTTCCGCCGGCGCCTACCCTGAAGGAAATATGCCCTAGAGACAATAATAAAGTTATTATTTATTTCCTTATATCATGATAAATGTTTATTATTCATGCTAGAATTGTATTAACCGGAAACATAATACATGTGTGAATACATAGACAAACAGAGTGTCACTAGTATGCCTCTACTTGACTAGCTCATTAATCAAAGATGGTTATGTTTCCTAACCATGGACAAAGAGTTGTTATTTGATTAATGAGGTCACATCATTAGTTGAATGATCTGATTGACATGACCCATTCCATTAGCTTAGCACCCGATCGTTTAGTATGTTGCTATTGCTTTCTTCATGACTTATACATGTTCCTATGACTATGAGATTATGCAACTCCTGTTTACCGGAGGAACACTTTGGGTGCTACCAAACGTCACAACGTAACTGGGTGATTATAAAGGAGTACTACAGGTGTCTCCAAAGGTAGATGTTGGGTTGGCGTATTTCGAGATTAGGATTTGTCACTCCGATTGTCGGAGAGGTATCTCTGGGCCCTCTCGGTAATGCACATCACTTAAGCCTTGCAAGCATTGCAACTAATGAGTTAGTTGCGGGATGATGTATTACGGAACGAGTAAAGAGACTTGCCGGTAACGAGATTGAACTAGGTATTGGATACCGACGATCGAATCTCGGGCAAGTAACATACCGATGACAAAGGGAACAACGTATGTTGTTATGCGGTCTGACCGATAAAGATCTTCGTAGAATATGTAGGAGCAAATATGGGCATCCAGGTCCCGCTATTGGTTATTGACCAGAGACGTGTCTCGGTCATGTCTACATTGTTCTCGAACCGTAGGGTCCGCACGCTTAAGGTTTCGATGATAGTTATATTATGAGTTTATGAGTTTTGATGTACCGAAGGAGTTCGGAGTCCCGGATGAGATCGGGAACATGACGAGGAGTCTCGAAATGGTCGAGACGTAAAGATCAATATATTGGACGACTATATTCGGACATCGGATAGGTTCCGAGTGATTCGGGTATTTTTCGGAGTACCGGGTAGTTACGGGAGAAGTAATGGGCCTTGATGGGCTTTAGTGGGAGGAGGAAAAAGGCTGCTGCGCCCCCCCCCCCTCCCCTTTGGTCCGAATTGGACTAGGGAAAAGGGGGCCGGCCACCTCTCCTTCTCCTCCACTTCCTTCTCCCATCCTCCCCTCCTGATGGACTCCTACTAGGACTTGGAGTCCTAGTAGGACTCCCATCCTGGCCGCACCAATAGCCTTGGCCGGCCTCCTCCTCCTCCATCCTTTATATACTGAGGCAGGGGGCACCCCATAGACACACAAGTTGATCCACGTGATCGTTCCTTAGCCGTGTGTGGTGCCCCCTGCCACCATATTCCACCTCGGTCATATTGTAGCGGTGCTTAGGCGAAGCCCTGCGACAGTAGAACATCAAGATCGTCACCACGCCATCGTGCTGGCAGAACTCCTCCCCGAAGCTTTGTTGGATCGGAGCCCGAGGATCGTCATCGAGCTGTACGTGTGTTAAGAACTCGGAGGTGCCGGAGTAACGGTGCTTGGATCGGTCGGATCGGGAAGACATACGACTACTTCCTCTACGTTGTGTCAACGCTTCCGCAGTCGGTCTGCGTGGGTACGTAGACAACACTCTCCCCTCTCGTTGCTGTGCATCACCATGATCTTGCGTGTGCGTAGGAAATTTTTGAAATTACTGCGTTCCCCAACAGTGGTATCAGAGCCTAGGTTTTATGGTTTGATGTTATTTGCACGAGTAGAACACAAGTGAGTTGTGGGCGATACAAGTCATACTGCCTACCAGCATGTCATACTTTGGTTCGGCGGTATTGTTGGACGAGACGACCCAGACCAACCTTACGTGTACGCTTACGCGAGACCGGTTCCCTCGACGTGCTTTGCACATAGATGGCTTGCGGGCGACTGTCTCTCCAACTTTAGTTGAACCGAGTGTGGCTACGCCCGGTCCTTGAGAAGGTTAAAACGGAGTCTATTTGACAAACTATCGTTGTGGTTTTGATGCGTAGGTGAGATTGGTTCTTACTTTAAGCCCGTAGCAGCCACGTAAAACTTGCAACAACAAAGTAGAGGATGTCTAACTTGTTTTTGCAGGGCATGTTGTGATGTGATATGGTCAAGGCATGATGCTAAATTTTATTGTATGAGATGATCATGTTTTGTAACCAAGTTATCGGCAACTGGCAGGAGCCATATGGTTGTCGCTTTATTGTATGCAATGCAATCGCGATGTAATGCTTTACTTTATTACTAAGCGGTAGTGATAGTCGTGGAAGCATAAGATTGGCGAGACGACAACGATGCTACGATGGAGATCAAGGTGTCGCGCCGGTGATGATGGTGATCATGACGGTGCTTCGGAGATGGAGATCACAGCCACAAGATGATGATGGCCATATCATATCACTTATATTGATTGCATGTGATGTTTATCTTTTATGCATCTTATCTTGCTTTGATTGACGGTAGCATTATAAGATGATCTCTCACTAATTATCAAGAAGTGTTCTCCCTGAGTATGCACCATTGCGAAAGTTCTTCGTGCTGAGACACCACGTGATGATCGGGTGTGATAGGCTCTACGTTCAAATACAACGGGTGCAAAACAGTTGCACACACGGAATACTCAGGTTATACTTGACGAGCCAAGCATATACAGATATGGCCTCGGAACACGGAGACCGAAAGGTCGAGCGTGAATCATATAGTAGATATGATCAACATAGTGATGTTCACCATTGAAACTACTCCATCTCACATGATGATCGGACATGGTTTAGTTGATTTGGATCACGTGATCACTTAGAGGATTAGAGGGATGTCTATCTAAGTGGGAGTTCTTAAGTAATATGATTAAATTGAACTTAAATTTATCATGAACTTAGTCCTGGTAGTATTTTGCAAATCATGTTGTAGATCAATAGCTCGCGTTGTTGCTTCCCTATGTTTATTTTGATATGTTCCTAGAGAAAATTGTGTTGAAAGATGTTAGTGGCAATGATGCGGATTGGATCCATGATCTGAGGTTTATCCTCATTGCTACACAGAAAAATTATGTCCTTGATGCACCGCTAGGTGACAGACCTATTGCAGGAGCAGATGCAGACGTTATGAACGTTTGGCTAGCTCAATATGATGACTACTTGATAGTTTAGTGCACCATACTTAATGGCTTAGAATCGGGACTTCAAAGACGTTTTGAACGTCATGGACCATATGAGATGTTCCAGGAGTTGAAGTTAATATTCCAAGCAAATACCCGAGTTGAGAGATATGAAGTCTCCAACAAGTTCTATAGCTAAAAGATGGAGGAGAATCGCTCAACTAGTGAGCATGTGCTCAGATTGTCTGGGTACTACAATCGCTTGAATCAAGTGGGAGTTAATCTTCCAGATAAGATAGTGATTGACAGAATTCTCTAGTCACCATCACCAAGTTAGTAGAACTTCGTGATGAACTATGATATGCAAGGGATAACGGAAACGATTCCCAAGCTCTTCGTGATGCTGAAATCGACGAAGGTAGAAATCAAGAAAAACATCAAGTGTTGATGGTTGACAAGACCACTAGTTTGAAGAAAAGGGCAAAAGGGAAGAAGGGGAACTTCAAGAAGAACGGCAAGCAAGTTGCTGCTCAAGTGAAGAAGCCCAAGTCTGGTCGTAAGCCTGAGACTAAGTGCTTCTACTGCAAAGGGACTGGTCACCGGAAGCGGAACTGCCCCAAGTATTTGGCGGATAAGAAGGATGGCAAAGTGAACAAAAGTATATTTGATATACATGTTATTGATGTGTGCTTTACTAGTGTTTATAGCAACCCCTCAGTATTTGATATTGGTTCAGTTGCTAAGAGTAGTAACTCGAAACAGGAGTTGCAGAATAAACAGAGACTAGTTAAGGGTGAAGTGACGATGTGTGTTGGAAGTAGTTCCAAGATTGATATGATCATCATCGCACACTCCCCTATACTTTCGGGATTAGTGTTGAACTTAAATAAGTGTTATTTGGTTTTTGCATTGAGCATGAATATGATTTGATCATGTTTATTGCAATACGGTTATTCATTAAAGTCAGAGAATAATTGTTGTTCTGTTTACATGAATAAAACCTTCGATGGTCATACACCCAATGAAACAAGTTCGTTGGATCTCGATCGTAGTGATACACATATTCATAATATTGAAACCAAAAGATGCAAAGTTAATAATGATAGTGCAACTTATTTGTGGCACTGCCGTTTAGGTCATATTGGTGTAAAGCGCATGAAGAAACTCCATGCTGATGGGCTTTTGGAATCACTTGATTATGAATCAATTGATGCTTGCGAACCATGCCTCATGGGCAAGATGACTAAGACTCTGTTCTTCGGAACAATGGAGCGAGCAACAGATTTGTTGGAAATCATACATACTGATGTATGTGGTCTGATGAATATTGAGGCTCGCGACATGTATCATTATTTTCTGATCTTCACAGATGATTTGAGCAGATATGAGTATATCTACTTGATGAAACATAAGTCTGAAACATTTGAAAAGTTCAAAGAATTTCAGAGTGAAGTGAAAAATCATCGTAACAAGAAAATAAAGTTTCTATGATCTGATCGTAGAGAAGAGTATTTGAGTTACGAGTTTGGCCTTCAGTTAAAAACAATGTGAAATAGTTTCACTACTCACGCCACAAGGAACACCATGGTGTAATGGTGTGTCCGAACGTCATAACCGTACTTTATTAGATATAGTGCGATCTATGATGTCTCTTACCGATCTACCACTATCGTTTTGGGGTTATGCATTAGAGACAGCTGCATTCATGTTAAAAAAAGGGCACCATCTAAGTCCGTTGAGACGACACAATCTGAACTGTGGTTTAGCAAGAAACCAAAGTAGTCGTTTCTTAAAGTTTGGAGTTGCGATGCTTATGAGAAAAAGTTTCGTCCTGATAAGCTCAAACCCAAATCGGAGAAATATGTCTTCATAGGATACCCAAAGGAGACTGTTGGGTACACCTTCTATCACAGATCCTAAGGCAAGACATTCGTTGCTTATAATGGATCCTTTCTAGAGAAGGAGTTTCTCCTGAAAGAAGTAAGTGGGAGGAAAGTAGAAAACTTGATAAGGTAATTGTACCTTCTACCTTATTGGAAAGTAGTTCATCACAAAAATCTGTTCTTGTGACTACTACACCAATTAGTGAGGAAGCTAATGATGATGATCATGTAACTTCAGATCAAGTTACTACCGAATCTCGTAGGTAAACCAGAGTGAGATCCGCACCAGAGTGGTACGGTAATCCTGTTCTGGAGGTCATGTTACTTGACCATGACGAACCTACGAACTATGAGGAAGCGATGATGAGCCCAGATTCCGCGAAATGGTTTGAGGCCATGAAATCTGAGATATGATCCATGTATGAGAACAAAGTTTGGACTTTGGTTGACTTGCCCAATGATTGGCAAGCAATTGAGAATAAATGGATCTTCAAGAGGAAGACGGACGCTGATAGTAGTGTTACTATCTACAAAGCTAGAATTGTCGCAAAAGGTTTTCGACAAGTTCAAGGTGTTGACTACGATGAGAGCTTCTCACTCGTATCTATGCTTGAGTCTGTCCGAATCATGTTAGTAATTGCCGCATTTTATGAAATCTGGCAAATGGATAAACAAAACTGCATTCCTTAATGGATTTATTAAAGAAGAGTTGTATATGATGCAACAGAAGGTTTTGTCAATCCGAAAGGTGCTAACAAAATGTGCAAGCTCCAGCGATCCATCTGTGGACTGGTGCAAGCATCTCGGAGTTGGAATATACGCTTTGATGAGTTGATCAAAGCATATAGTTTTATACAGACTTGCGGTGAAGCCTGTATTTACAAGAAAGTGAGTGGGAGCACTACAACATTTCTGATAAGTATATGTGAATGACATATTGTTGATCGGAAATAATGTAGAATTATTCTGTAAAGCATAAAGAGTGTTTGAAAGGAGTTTTTCAAAGAAAGACTTCGGTGAAGCTGCTTACATATTGAGCTTCAAGATCTATAGAGATAGATCAAGACGCTTGATAAGTTTTTTCAATGAGTACATACCTTGACAAGATTTTGAAGTAGTTCAAAATGGAGAAGTCAAAGAAAGAGTTCTTGACTGTATTACAAGGTGTGAAGTTGAGTAAGACTCAAAGCCCGACCACGGCAGAAGATAGAAAGAGAATGAAAGTCATTCCCTATGCCTTGGCCATAGGTTCTATAAAGTATGTCATGCTGTATACCAGATCTATTGTATACCCTGCACTGATTTGGCAAGGGAGTACAATAGTGATCTAGGAGTAGATCACTGGACAGCGGTCAGAATTATCCTTAGTGAAATAAGGATATGTTTCTCGATTATGGACGTGATAAAAAGGTTCGTCGTAAAGGGTTACGCCGATGCAAGTTTTGACACTAATCTAGATGACTCTAAGTCTCGGTCTAGATACATATTGAAAGTGGGAGCAATTAGCTAGAGTAGCTCCATGCAGAGCATTGTTGACATAGAAATTTGCAAAATACATGTGGATCTGAATGTGGCAGACCCGTTGACTAAGATTCTCTCACAAGCAAAACATGATCACACCTTAGTACTCTTTGGGTGTTAATCACATAGCAATGTGAACTAGATTACTGAATCTAGTAAACCCTTTGGGTGTTGGTCACATGGCGATGTGAACTATGGGTGTTAATCACATGATGATGTAAACTATTGATGTTAATCACATGGTGATGTGATCTAGATTATTGACTCTAGTGCAAGTGGGAGACTGAAGGAAATATGCCCTAGAGGCAATAATAAAGTTATTATTTATTTCCTTATATCATGATAAATGTTTATTATTCATGCTAGAATTGTATTAATCGGAAACATAATACATGTGTGAATACATAGACAAACAGAGTGTCACTAGTATGCCTCTACTTGACTAGCTCGTTAATCAAAGATGGTTATGTTTCCTAACATGGACAAAGAGTTGTTATTTGATTAATGAGATCACGTCATTAGTTGAATGATCTGATTGACATGACCCATTCCATTAGCTTAGCACCCGATCGTTTAGTATGTTGTTATTGCTTTCTTCATGACTTATACATGTTCCTATGACTATAAGATTATGCAACTCCCATTTACCGGAGGAACACTTTTGGTGCTACCAAACGTCACAACGTAACTGGATGATTATAAAGGAGTACTACAGGTGTCTCCAAAGGTAGATGTTGGGTTGGCGTATTTCGAGATTAGGATTTGTCACTCCGATTGTCGGAGAGGTATCTCTGGGCCCTCTCGGTAATGCACATCACTTAAGCCTTGCAAGCATTGCAACTAATGAGTTAGTTGCGGGATGATGTATTACGGAACGAGTAAAGAGACTTGCCGGTAACGAGATTGAACTAGGTATTGGATACCGACGATCGAATCTCGGGCAAGTAACATACCGATGACAAAGGGAACAACGTATGTTGTTATGCGGTCTGACCAATAAAGATCTTCGTAGAATATGTAGGAGCCAATATGGGCATCCAGGTCCCGCTATTGGTTATTGACCAGAGACGTGTCTCGGTCATGTCTACATTGTTCTCGAACCGTAGGGTCCGCATGCTTAAGGTTTCGATGACAGTTATATTATGAGTTTATGAGTTTTGATGTACCGAAGGAGTTCGGAGTCCCGGATGAGATCGGGAACATGACGAGGAGTCTCGAAATGGTCGAGACGTAAAGATCGATATATTGGACGACTATATTCAGACATCGGAAAGGTTTTGAGTGATTCGGGTATTTTTCGGAGTACCGGGTAGTTACGGGAGAAGTAATGGGCCTTGATGGGCTTTAGTGGGAAGAGGAAAAAGGCTGTTGCGCCCCCCCTCCCCTTTGGTCCGAATTGGACTAGGGAAAAGGGGGTCGGCCACCTCTCCTTCTCGTCCACTTCCTTCTCCCTTCCTCCCCTCTTGATGGACTCCTACTAGGACTTGGAGTCCTAGTAGGACTCCCATCCTGGCCGCACCAATAGCCTTGGCCGGCCTCCTCCTCCTACATCCTTTATATACTGAGGCAGGGGGCACCCCATAGACACACAAGTTGATCCACGTGATCGTTCCTTAGCCGTGTGCGGTGCCCCCTGTCACCATATTCCACCTCGGTCATATTGTAGCGGTGCTTAGGCGAAGCCCTGCGACAGTACAACATCAAGATCGTCACCACGCCGTCGTGCTGGCAGAACTCCTCCCCGAAGCTTTGCTAGATCGGAGCCCGGTGTTGGGGAACGTAGTAATCTCAAAAAAATTCCTACGCACACGCAAGATCATGGTGATGCATAGCAACGAGGGGGAGAGTCTGATCTACGTACCCTTGTAGATCGCAACGGAAGCGTTGACACAACATAGAGGAAGTAGTCGTACGTCTTCTTCCCGATCCGACCGATCCAAGCACCGTTACTCCGGCACCTCCGAGTTCTTAGCACACGTTCAGCTCGATGACGATCCTCGGGCTCCGATCCAGCAAAGCGTCGAGGAAGAGTTCCGTCAGCACGACGGCGTGGTGACGATCTTGATGTTCTACCGACGCAGGGCTTCGCCTAAGCTCTACAACGATATGACCGAGGTGGAATTTGGTGGCAGGGGGTACCGCACACGGCTAAGGAACGATCAACAATGATCAATTGTGTGTCTAGAGGTGCCCCCTGCCCCCGTATATAAAGGGGCAAAGGGGGAGAGGTGCGCCGGCCAGGGAGAGGGCTCAGGAGGAGTCCTACTCCTACCGGGAGTAGGACTCCCCCCTCCAATCCTATTCCAACTAGGACTCCCCAAAGGGGGGGGAGAGAGAGGTTGGCCGGCCCCTTCTCCTAGTCCTAATAGGACTAGGGGGAGGGGGGCGCGCAGCCCTTTGTGGGCAGCCCTTTCACCTTTCCACTAAGGCCCATGTTGGCCCATTTGGCTCCCGGGGGTTTCCGGTAACCCTCCCGTTATTCCGGTAAAATCCTGATTTCACCCGGAACACTTCCGATGTCCAAACATAGGCTTCCAATATATCAATCTTTATGTCTCGACCATTTCGAGACTCCTCATCATGTCCGTGATCACATCCGGGACTCCGAACAACCTTCGGTACATCAAAATGCATAAACTCATAATAACTGTCATCGTAACGTTAAGCGTGCGGACCCTACGGTTCGAGAACAATGTAGACATGACCGAGACACGTCTCCGGTCAATAACAAATAGCAGGACCTGGATGCCCATATTGGCTCCTACATATTCTACGAAGATCTTTATCGGTCAGACCGCATAACAACATACGTTGTTCCCTTTGTCATCGGTATGTTACTTGCCCGAGATTCGATCGTCGGTATCCAATACCTAGTTCAATCTCGTTACCGGCAAGTCTCTTTACTCGTTTCGTAATACATCATCTCATAACTAACATATTAGTTGCAGTGCTTGCAAGGCTTATGTGATGAGCATTACCGAGAGCGCCCAGAGATACCTCTCCGACAATCGGAGTGACAAATCCTATTCTCGAAATACGCCAACCCAACATCTACCTTTGGAGACACCTGTAGTACTCCTTTATAATCACCCAGTTACGTTGTGACGTTTGGTAGCACCCAAAGTGTTCCTCCGGTAAACGGGAGTTGCATAATCTCATAGTCATAGGAACATGTATAAGTCATGAAGAAAGCAATAGCAACATACTAAACGATCGGGTGCTAAGCTAATGGAATGGGTCATGTCAATCAGATCATTCAACTAATGATGTGACCTCGTTAATCAAATAACAACACATCGTTCATGGTTAGGAAACATAACCATCTTTGATTAACGAGCTAGTCTAGTAGAGGCATACTAGTGACACTCTGTTTGTCTATGTATTCACACATGTATTATGTTTCCAGTTAATACAATTCTAGCATGAATAATAAACAGTTATCATGATGTAAGGAAATAAATAATAACTTTATTATTGCCTCTAGGGCATATTTCCTTCACCCGGGGATCGTCATCGAGCTGTACGTGTGTTAAGAACTCGGAGGTGCCGGAGTAACGGTGCTTGGATCGGTTGGATCGAGAAGACATACGACTACTTCCTCTACGTTGTGTCAACGCTTCCGCAGTCGGTCTGCGTGGGTACGTAGACAACACTCTCCCCTCTCGTTGTTGTGCATCAATATGATCTTGCGTGTGCGTAGGAAATTTTTGAAATTACTGCGTTCCCCAACAGTGGTATCAGAGCCTAGGTTTTATGGTTTGATGTTATTTGCACGAGTAGAACACAAGTGAGTTGTGGGCGATACAATTCATACTGCCTACCAGCATGTCATACTTTGGTTCGGCGGTATTGTTGGACGAGACGACCCGGACCAACCTTACGCGTACGCTTACGCGAGACCAGTTCCCTCGACGTGCTTTGCACATAGATGGCTTGCGGGCGACTGTCTCTCCAATTTTAGTTGAACCGAGTGTGGCTACGCCCGGTCCTTGAGAAGGTTAAAACGGAGTCTATTTGACAGACTATCGTTGTGGTTTTGATGCGTAGGTGAGATTGGTTCTTACTTTAAGCCCATAGCAGCCACGTAAAACTTGCAACAACAAAGTAGAGGACGTCTAACTTGTTTTTGCAGGGCATGTTGTGATGTGATATGGTCAAGGCATGATGCTAAATTTTATTGTATGAGATGATCATGTTTTGTAACCAAGTTATCGGCAACTGGCAGGAGCCATATGGTTGTCGCTTTATTGTATGCAATGCAATCGTGATGTAATGCTTTACTTTATTACTAAGCGGTAGTGATAGTCGTGGAAGCATAAGATTGGCGAGACGACAACGATGCTACGATGGAGATCAAGGTGTCGCGCCGGTGACGATGGTGATCATGACGGTGCTTCGGAGATGGAGATCACAGGCACAAGATGATGATGGCCATATCATATCACTTATATTGATTGCATGTGATGTTTATCTTTTATGCATCTTATCTAGCTTTGATTGACGGTAGCATTATAAGATGATCTCTCACTAATTATCAAGAAGTGTTCTCCCTGAGTATGCACCGTTGCGAAAGTTCTTCGTGCTGAGACACCACGTGATGATCGGGTGTGATAGGCTCTACGTTCAAATACAACGGGTGCAAAACAGTTGCACACGCGGAATACTCAGGTTATACTTGACGAGCCAAGCATATACAGATATGGCCTCGGAACACGGAGACCGAAAGGTCGAGCGTGAATCATATAGTAGATATGATCAACATAGTGATGTTCACCATTGAAACTACTCCATCTCACGTGATGATCGGACATGGTTTAGTTGATTTGGATCACGTGATCACTTAGAGGATTAGAGGGATGTCTATCTAAGTGGGAGTTCTTAAGTAATATGATTAAATTGAACTTAAATTTATCATTAACTTAGTCCTGGTAGTATTTTGCAAATCATGTTGTAGATCAATAGCTCGCGTTGTTGCTTCCCTGTGTTTATTTTGATATGTTCCTAGAGAAAAATGTGTTGAAAGATGTTAGTGGCAATGATGCAGATTGGATCCGTGATCTGAGGTTTATCCTCATTGCTGCACAGAAAAATTATGTCCTTGATGCACCGCTAGGTGACAGACCTATTGCAGGAGTAGATGCAGACGTTATGAACGTTTGCCTAGCTCAATATGATGACTACTTGATAGTTTAGTGCACCATACTTAATGGCTTAGAATCGGGACTTCAAAGACGTTTTGAACGTCATGGACCATGTGAGATGTTCCAGGAGTTGAAGTTAATATTTCTAGCAAATACCCGAGTTGAGAGATATGAAGTCTCCAACAAGTTCTATAGCTAAAAGATGGAGGAGAATCGCTCAACTAGTGAGCATGTGCTCAGATTGTCTGGGTACTACAATCGCTTGAATCAAGTGGGAGTTAATCTTCCAGATAAGATAGTGATTGACAGAATTCTCTAGTCACCATCACCAAGTTAGTAGAACTTCGTGATGAACTATGATATGCAAGGGATAACGGAAACGATTCCCAAGCTCTTCGTGATACTGAAATCGACGAAGGTAGAAATCAAGAAAAACATCAAGTGTTGATGGTTGACAAGACCACTAGTTTGAAGAAAAGGGCAAAAGGGAAGAAGGGGAACTTCAAGAAGAACGGCAAGCAAGTTGCTGCTCAAGTGAAGAAGCCCAAGTCTGGTCGTAAGCCTGAGACTAAGTGCTTCTACTGCAAAGGGACTGGTCACTGGAAGCGGAACTGCCCCAAGTATTTGGCGGATAAGAAGGATGGCAAAGTGAACAAAAGTATATTTGATATACATGTTATTGATGTGTGCTTTACTAGTGTTTATAGCAACCCCTCAGTATTTGATATTGGTTCAGTTGCTAAGAGTAGTAACTCGAAACAGGAGTTGCAGAATAAACAGAGACTAGTTAAGGGTGAAGTGACGATGTGTGTTGGAAGTAGTTCCAAGATTGATATGATCATCATCGCACACTCCCCTATACTTTCGGGATTAGTGTTGAACTTAAATAAGTGTTATTTGGTTTTTGCATTGAGCATGAATATGATTTGATCATGTTTATTGCAATACGGTTATTCATTAAAGTCAGAGAATAATTGTTGTTCTGTTTACATGAATAAAACCTTCGATGGTCATACACCCAATGAAACAAGTTCGTTGGATCTCGATCGTAGTGATACACATATTCATAATATTGAAACCAAAAGATGCAAAGTTAATAATGATAGTGCAACTTATTTGTGGCACTGCCGTTTAGGTCATATTGGTGTAAAGCGCATGAAGAAACTCCATGCTGATGGGCTTTTGGAATCACTTGATTATGAATCAGTTGATGCTTGCGAACCATGCCTCATGGGCAAGATGACTAAGACTCTGTTCTTCGGAACAATGGAGCGAGCAACAGATTTGTTGGAAATCATACATACTGATGTATGTGGTCTGATGAATATTGAGGCTCGCGACATGTATCATTATTTTCTGATCTTCACAGATGATTTGAGCAGATATGAGTATATCTACTTGATGAAACATAAGTCTGAAACATTTGAAAAGTTCAAAGAATTTCAGAGTGAAGTGAAAAATCATCGTAACAAGAAAATAAAGTTTCTATGATCTGATCGTAGAGAAGAGTATTTGAGTTACGAGTTTGGCCTTCAGTTAAAAACAATGTGAAATAGTTTCACTACTCACGCCACAAGGAACACCATGGTGTAATGGTGTGTCCGAGCGTCATAACCGTACTTTATTAGATATAGTGCGATCTATGATGTCTCTTACTGATCTACCACTATCGTTTTGGGGTTATGCATTAGAGACAGCTGCATTCATGTTAAAAAAGGGCACCATCTAAGTCCGTTGAGACGACACAATCTGGACTGTGGTTTAGCAAGAAACCAAAGTAGTCGTTTCTTAAAGTTTGGAGTTGCGATGCTTATGAGAAAAAGTTTCATCCTGATAAGCTCAAACCCAAATCGGAGAAATATGTCTTCATAGGATACCCAAAGGAGACTGTTGGGTACACCTTCTATCACAGATCCTAAGGCAAGACATTCGTTGCTTATAATGGATCCTTTCTAGAGAAGGAGTTTCTCTTGAAAGAAGTAAGTGGGAGGAAAGTAGAAAACTTGATAAGGTAATTGTACCTTCTACCTTATTGGAAAGTAGTTCATCACAAAAATCTGTTCTTGTGACTACTACACCAATTAGTGAGGAAGCTAATGATGATGATCATGTAACTTCAGATCAAGTTACTACCGAATCTCGTAGGTAAACCAGAGTGAGATCCGCACCAGAGTGGTACGGTAATCCTGTTCTGGAGGTCATGTTACTTGACCATGACGAACCTACGAACTATGAGGAAGCGATGATGAGCCCAGTTTCCGCGAAATGGTTTGAGGCCATGAAATCTGAGATATGATCCATGTATGAGAACAAAGTTTGGACTTTGGTTGACTTGCCCAATGATTGGCAAGCAATTGAGAATAAATGGATCTTCAAGAGAAATACGGACGCTGATAGTAGTGTTACTATCTACAAAGCTAGAATTGTCGCAAAAGGTTTTCGACAAGTTCAAGGTGTTGACTATGATGAGAGCTTCTCACTCGTATCTATGCTTGAGTCTATCCGAATCATGTTAGTAATTGCCGCATTTTATGAAATCTGGCAAATGGATAAACAAAACTGCATTCCTTAATGGATTTATTAAAGAAGAGTTGTATATGATGCAACAGAAGGTTTTGTCAATCCGAAAGGTGCTAACAAAATGTGCAAGCTCCAGCGATCCATCTGTGGACTGGTGCAAGCATCTCGGAGTTGGAATATACGCTTTGATGAGTTGATCAAAGCATATAGTTTTATACAGACTTGCGGTGAAGCCTGTATTTACAAGAAAGTGAGTGGGAGCACTACAACATTTCTGATAAGTATATGTGAATGACATATTGTTGATCGGAAATAATGTAGAATTATTCTATAAAGCATAAAGGAGTGTTTGAAAGGAGTTTTTCAAAGAAAGACTTCGGTGAAGCTGCTTACATATTGAGCTTCAAGATCTATAGAGATAGATCAAGACGCTTGATAAGTTTTTTCAATGAGTACATACCTTGACAAGATTTTGAAGTAGTTCAAAATGGAGCAGTCAAAGAAAGAGTTCTTGACTGTATTACAAGGTGTGAAGTTGAGTAAGACTCAAAGCCCGACCACGGCAGAAGATAGAAAGAGAATGAAAGTCATTCCCTATGCCTTGGCCATAGGTTCTATAAAGTATGTCATGCTGTATACCAGATCTATTGTATACCCTACACTGATTTGGCAAGGGAGTACAATAGTGATCTAGGAGTAGATCACTGGACAGCGGTCAGAATTATCCTTAGTGAAATAAGGATATGTTTCTCGATTATGGACGTGATAAAAAGGTTCGTCGTAAAGGGTTACGCCGATGCAAGTTTTGACACTAATCTAGATGACTCTAAGTCTCGGTCTAGATACATATTGAAAGTGGGAGCAATTAGCTAGAGTAGCTCCATGCAGAGCATTGTTGACATAGAAATTTGCAAAATACATGTGGATCTGAATGTGGCAGACCCGTTGACTAAGATTCTCTCACAAGCAAAACATGATCACACCTTAGTACTCTTTGGGTGTTAATCACATAGCAATGTGAACTAGATTACTGAATCTAGTAAACCCCTTGGGTGTTGGTCACATGGCGATGTGAACTATGGGTGTTAATCACATGATGATGTAAACTATTGATGTTAATCACATGGTGATGTGATCTAGATTATTGACTCTAGTGCAAGTGGGAGACTGAAGGAAATATGCCCTAGAGGCAATAATAAAGTTATTATTTATTTCCTTATATCATGATAAATGTTTATTATTCATGCTAGAATTGTATTAACCGGAAACATAATACATGTGTGAATACATAGACAAACAGAGTGTCACTAGTATGCCTCTACTTGACTAGCTCATTAATCAAAGATGGTTATGTTTACTAACCATGGACAAAGAGTTGTTATTTGATTAATGAGGTCACATCATTAGTTGAATCATCTGATTGACATGACCCATTCCATTAGCTTAGCACCCGATCGTTTAGTATGTGGCTATTGCTTTCTTCATGACTTATACATGTTCCTATGACTATGAGATTATGCAACTCCCATTTATCGGAGGAACACTTTCGGTGCTACCAAACGTGACATGACCCATTCCATTAGCTTAGCACCCGATCGTTTAGTATGTGGCAGACCCGTTGACTAAGATTCTCTCACAAGCAAAACATGATCACACCTTAGTACTCTTTGGGTGTTAATCACATAGCAATGTGAACTAGATTACTGAATCTAGTAAACCCTTTGGGTGTTGGTCACATGGCGATGTGAACTATGGGTGTTAATCACATGATGATGTAAACTATTGATGTTAATCACATGGTGATGTGATCTAGATTATTGACTCTAGTGCAAGTGGGAGACTGAAGGAAATATGCCCTAGAGGCAATAATAAAGTTATTATTTATTTCCTTATATCATGATAAATGTTTATTATTCATGCTAGAATTGTATTAACCGGAAACATAATACATGTGTGAATACATAGACAAACAGAGTGTCACTAGTATGCCTCTACTTGACTAGCTCGTTAATCAAAGATGGTTATGTTTCCTAACCATGGACAAAGAGTTGTTATTTGATTAATGAGGTCACATCATTAGTTGAATGATCTGATTGACATGACCCATTCCATTAGCTTAGCACCCGATCGTTTAGTATGTTGCTATTGCTTTCTTCATGACTTATACATGTTCCTATGACTATGAGATTATGCAACTCCCGTTTATCGGAGGAACACTTTGGGTGCTACCAAACGTCACAACGTAACTGGGTGATTATAAAGGAGTACTACAGGTGTCTCCAAAGGTAGATGTTGGGTTGGCGTATTTCGAGATTAGGATTTGTCACTCCGATTGTCGGAGAGGTATCTCTGGGCCCTCTCGGTAATGCAAATCACTTAAGCCTTGCAAGCATTGCAACTAATGAGTTAGTTGCGGGATGATGTATTACGGAACGAGTAAAGAGACGTGCCGGTAACGAGATTGAACTAGGTATTGGATACCGACGATCGAATCTCGGGCAAGTAACATACTGATGACAAAGGGAACAACGTATGTTGTTATGCGGTCTGACCGATAAAGATCTTCGTAGAATATGTAGGAGCCAATATGGGCATCCAGGTCCCGCTATTGGTTATTGACCAGAGACGTGTCTCGGTCATGTCTACATTGTTCTCGAACCGTAGGGTCCGCACGCTTAAGGTTTCGATGACAGTTATATTACGAGTTTATGAGTTTTGTTGTACCGAAGGAGTTCGGAGTCCCGGATGAGATCGGGAACATGACGAGGAGTCTCGAAATGGTTGAGACGTAAAGATCGATATATTGGACGACTATATTCGGACATCGGAAAGGTTCTGAGTGATTCGGGTATTTTTCGGAGTACCGGGTAGTTACGGGAGAAGTAATGGGCCTTGATGGGCTTTAGTGGGAAGAGGAAAAAGGCTGCTGCGCCCCCCCCCCCCCCCTCCCCTTTGGTCCGAATTGGACTAGTGAAAAGGGGGCCGGCCACCTCTCCTTCTCCTCCACTTCCTTCTCCCTTCCTCCCCTCTTGATGGACTCCTACTAGGACTTGGAGTCCTAGTAGGACTCCCATCCTGGCCGCACCAATAGCCTTGGCCGGCCTCCTCCTCCTCCATCCTTTATATACTGAGGCAGGGGGCACCCCATAGACACACAAGTTGATCCACGTGATCGTTCCTTAGCCGTGTGCGGTGCCCCCTGCACCATATTCCACCTCGGTCATATTGTAGCGGTGCTTAGGCGAAGCCCTGCGACAGTAGAACATCAAGATCGTCACCACGCCGTCGTGCTGGCAGAACTCCTCCCCGAAGCTTTGCTGGATCGGAGCCCGGGGATCGTCATCGAGCTGTACGTGTGTTAAGAACTCGGAGGTGCCGGAGTAACGGTGCTTGGATCGGTCGGATCGGGAAGACATACGACTACTTCCTCTATGTTGTGTCAACGCTTCCGCAGTCGGTCTGCGTGGGTACGTAGACAACACTCTCCCCTCTCGTTGTTGTGCATCACTATGATCTTGCGTGTGCGTAGGAAATTTTTGAAATTACTGCGTTCCCCAACATACCCCACCAGCCGTTCGCTCTGGCGATGGTGGGATCGGCGCAGACGGAGCAGCTGCTTCCGAAGCCTTCTTCTTCGGCGGCATGTTGATGAAGAGAATGAAGATTTGGCTCGTGCGAACGCCGGATCAGGTTCGCACAACCTCGACGCACCCCCTACCTGGCGCGCCAAAGATGTCGGGGGTTGCTGATCCCACATACACCTATGGGGATCGGCGGACCGAGCCCCTTTCGGTTCGGCAGGGGGCAGTGGATGCACAAAGAGCAGATCGAGGCGAACGCACGAGTGACGCGGTCGGTTTACCCAGGTTCGGGCCGCACGGATGCGTAAAACCCTACTCCTGCTTTGGTGGTTGTATTGAGTTCTTGCTCAGGAGCGATGAGTGCTACAGTACACTCAAGCAGCTGGCGAGACCGAGCGTGAGAATGGCCGTCCCTCCCTTCCCTGTTGCGCATGGGCCTCCTTTTATATGTCTAAGGGGTCACCGACAGGTGGCAACAGAGGTGGGGGTAAAAATGTAAAAGAGGTGGTAGTTGGCTCCACCGCCTACAACAGTTGTATCATACCTAACCCTGACGGCAGGGGACAAGGGCATTAAATGCCTGTCTGTGTCACCTAGACGGTACAGAGAGGGACCGCTAGGAACGCCACCGTTTGCCATGATGGCTATCTTGTCAGCGCTTGCTTGCCACCGCATGCCCCCGGCTGCCCAGCCTCCCGCCACGTACGCCAGGAGCGGTCCCAGAGCGACACATTGGTGGGTGAGCTGGAGCGCGGCTGCGGAGTAGTAGCTTGCCGCGGCAAGCGCCTTGCCGCGGATGTTGCCTTGTCGCGTCCGGGATCTTGTCGCTCACCGGGTCTTGTCGGGACGCGCAGTGCGCCGCCGCGAGCTTCTTGAGATGCTTTGGTTGTCTTCCCGGCAAGCTCCTCTTGTCGGGGTCTCGTCTCCTTCCCGGCAAGCTCCTCTTGCCGGGGTCTTGTCTCCTTCCCGGCAAGCTCCTCTTGCCAGGGCCTCGTCTCCTACCCGGCAAGCTCCTCTTGCCGGGGTCTTGTCTCCTTCCCGGCAAGCTCCTCTTGCCGGGGCCTTGTTTTGCTCTTGGGTACTTTGTTCTTGAATGGCCCCAAAGGAACCACGGAGGGTCTTGGCGGTCGCCCGGCAAGCCTTGCCGCAGGTCGCTGCGACTGCCCGTGCACAAGTTCGGGGTACTAAGGTACCCCTACTTTAGTACACCGACAGATGGTCTCTCTCAAGCAACCCTGCAACCAAATAACAAAGAGTCTCTTGTGTCCCCAACACACCCAATACAATGGTAAATTGTATAGGTGCACTAGTTCGGTGAAGAGATGGTGATACAAGTGGTATATGGATAGTAGATATGGGTATTTGTAATCTGAAAATATAAAAACAGCAAGGTAGCAAATGATAAAAGTGAGCATAAACGGTATTGCAATGCTAGGAAATAAGGCCTAGGGTTCATACTTTCACTAGTGCAAGTTCTCTCAACAATAATAACATAATTGGAACATATAACTATCCCTCAACATGCAACAAAGAGTCACTCCAAAGTCACTAATAGAGGAGAACAAACGAAGAGATTATGATAGGGTACGAAACCACCTCAAAGTTATTCTTTCCAATCAATCCGTTGGGCTATTCCTATAGGTGTCACAAACAGCCCTAGAGTTCGTACTAGAATAACACCTTAAGACACAAATCAACCAAAACCCTAAAGTCACCTAGATACTCCAATGTCACCTCAAGTATCCGTAGGTATGATTATACGATATGCATCACACAATCTCAGATTCATCTATTCAACCAACACATAGAACCTCAAATAGTGCCCCAAAGTTTCTACTGGAGAATCACGACGAAAACGTGTGACAACCCCTATGCATAGGTTCATGGGCGGAACCCGAAAGTTGATCACCAAAACATACATCAAGTGAATCATGTGAAATCCCATTGTCACCACAGATACGCACGACAAGACATACATCAAGTGTTCTCAAATCTTTAAAGACTCAATCTGATAAGATAACTTCAAAGGGGAAATTCAATCCATTGGGAAGACGTGGGGAAAGTCTTGTTGAACTTGCTGTAAAAAACAGAAACTTTAGCGCTCACGAGAACTGCTGTCATTTTTATTTGGAAAGTTCTATTTAGTTAATTCTTTTTGCAGATGATTAATAGATAAATTCCTCACGTCTAGCAATTTATTTTAGAATTTTTGGTGCTCCAGATCTTGCTCTATCTACAGATTACTACAGACTGTTCTGTTTTTGACAGATTCTGTTTTTCGTGTGTTGTTTGTTTATTTTGATGAATCTATGGCCAGTAAAATAGTTTATAAACCATAGAGAAGTTGTAATACAGTAGGTTTAACAACAATATAAATAAATAATGAGTTCATTACAGTACCTTGAAGTGGTCTTTTGTTTTCTTTCGCTAACGGAGCTCACGAGATTTTCTACTTTGAGTTTTGTGTTGTGAAGTTTTCAAGTTTTGGGTAAAGATTTGATGGATTATGGAACAAGGAGTGGCAAGAGCCTAAGCTTGGGGATGCCCATGGAACCCCCAAGATAATCTAAGGACACCTAAAAGCCAAAGCTTGGGGATGCCCCGGAAGGCATCCCCTCTTTCGTCTACTTCTATCAGTAACTTTACTTGGAGCTATACTTTTATTCGCCACATGATATGTGTTTTGCTTGGAGCGTCTTGTATGATTTGAGTCTTTACTTTTTAGTTTACCACAATCATCCTTGCTGTACACACCTTTTGAGAGAGCCATACATGATTTGGAATTTGTTAGAATACCCTATGTGCTTCACTTATATGTTTTGAGTTATATAGTTTTGCTCTAGTACTTCACTTATATCTTTTAGAGCACGGTGGTGGATTTGTTTTATAGAAACTGTTGATCTCTCATGCTTCACTTAGATTATTTTGAGAGTCTTAATAGCATGGTAATTTGCTTAAAATCCTAATATGCTAGGTATTCAAGAATAATAAAATTTTCTTATGAGTGTTTTGAATACTAAGATAAGTTTGATGCTTGATGATTGTTTTGAGATATGGAGGTAATAATATCAAAGTCGTGCTAGTTGAGTAGTTGTGAAATTGATAAATGATTGTGTTGAAGTTTGCAAGTCCCATAGCATGCACGTATGGTAATCGTTATGTAACAAATTTGAAACATGGGGTCTTATTTGATTGTCCTCCTTATGTGTGGCGGTCGGAAACGAGCGATGGTCTTTTCCTACCAATCTATCCCCCTAGGAGCATGCGCGTTGTGCCGAGGTTTTTGATGACTTGTAGATTTTTGCAATAAGTATGTGAGTCCTTTATGACTAATGTTGAGTCCATGGATTATATGCACTCTTACCCTTCCATCCTTGCTAGCCTCTTCGGTACCGTGCATTGCCCTTTCTCACACTGAGAGTTGGCGCAAACTTCGCCGGTGCATCCAAACCCCGTGATATGATACGCTCTTTCACACATAAACCTCCTTATATCTTCCTCAAAACAGCCACCATACCTACCTATTATGGCATTTCCATAGCCATTCCGAGATATATTGCCATGCAACTTTCCACCATTCCGTTCATCATGACACATTCATTATTGTCATATTGCTTAGCATGATCATGTAGTTGACATAGTATTTGTGGCAAAGCCACCATTCATAATTCTTTCATACATGTCACTCTTGGTCCATTGCATATCTCGGTACACCGCCGGAGGCATTCATATAGAGTCATCTTTTGTCCTAGTATCGGGTTGTAATCATTGAGTTGTAAAAAAATAGAAGTGTGATGATCATCATTTTCTAGAGCATTGTCCCAAGTGAGAAATAAAAAAAGAGAAAGACCATAAAAAAAGAAGGCCCAAAAAAAGAAAGGCCATATAAAAAAGAGAAGGCCCAAAAAAATGAGAGAAAAAGAGAGAAGGGACAATGTTACTATCCTTTTCCACACTTGTGCTTCAAAGTAGCACCGTAATCTTCATGATAGAGAGTTTCTTGTTTTGTTACTTTCATATACTAGTGGGAATTTTCATTATAGAACTTGGCTTTTATATTCCAACAATGGGCCTCCTCAAGTGCCCTAGGTCTTCGTGAGCAAGCAAGTTGGATGCACACCCACTAGTTTCTTTTGTTGAGCATTCATTCATTTATAGCTCTAGTGCATCCGTTGCATGGCAATCCCTACTCCTTGCATTAACATCAGTCGGTGGGCATCTCCATAGCCCATTGATTAGCCTCGTTGATGTGAGACTTTCTCCTTTTTTGTCTTCTCCACATAACCCCCCTCATTATATTCTATTCCACCCATAGTGCTATGTTCATGGCCCGCGCTCATATATTGCGTGAAAGTTTATAGGTTTGAGAGTACTAAAGTATGAAACAATTGCTTGGCTTATCATCGGGGTTGTGCATGATGAGAGCATTCTTGTGTGACGAAAATGAAGCATGACTAAACTATATGATTTTGTAGGGATGAACTTTCTTTGACCATGTTATTTTGAGAAGACATAATTGCTTTGTTAGTATGCTTGAAGTATTATTATTTTTATGTCAATATGAACTTTTGTCTTGAATCTTTGGGATCTGAATATTCATACCACAATTAAGAAGAATTACATTAAAATTATGCCAAGTAGCACTCCGCATCAAAAATTCTGTTTTTATCATTTACCTACTCGAGGACGAGTGGGAATTAGGCTTGGGGATGCTTGATACGTCTCCAACGTATCTATAATTTTTGATTGCTCCATGCTATATTATCTACTGTTTTGGACATTATTGGGCTTTATTATCCACTTTTATATTATTTTTGGGACTAACCTATTAACCGGAGGCCCAACCCAGAATTGCTGGGTTTTTTTTTCCTATTTTAGGGTTTCGAAGAAAAGGAATATCAAACGGAGTCCAAACGGAATGAAACCTTCGGGAACGTGATTTTCTCAACGAACAAGACCCAGGAGACTTGGACCCTGCGTCAAGACACAAAAGAGGAAGCCACGAGGTAGGGGCGCGCCTACCCCCACCAGGCGCGCCCTCCACCCTCGTGGGCCCCCTGTTGCTCCACCGACGTACTCCTTCCTCCTATATATACCTACGTACCCCCAAATGATCAGATACGGAGCCAAAACCCTAATTCCACCACTGCAACTTTCTGTATCCACGAGATCCCATCTTGGGGCCTGTTCTGGAGCTCCACCGGAGGGGGCATCGATCACGGAGGGCTTCTACATCAACATCATAGCCCCTCCGATGAAGTGTGAGTAGTTCACCTCAGACCTACGGGTCCATAGTTATTAGCTAGATGGCCTCTTCTCTCTTTTTGGATCTCAATACAAAGTTCTCCCCCTCTCTTGTGGAGATCTATTCGATGTAATCTTCTTTTTGCGGTGTATTTGTTTTTTTTACCTGAAACAGTAGGAGTACCTCCCACTGTGTTATATATTAATATAGGTTAGTGGAACTGTACATTGTAGTTACAAACCATCCTCCTTTGGGGGATGGGAAGCAAGTACTAGTTTACAGGGATGCAAGTATTATTGAAATGTATTGTTTGTGCTCCTCTCTAACCCTATGGGTGAGCAGTGAAAAATCAGCCTTAAGTCTACTTAACCAGGAGGTTTTAGCTGGTATGATCTTTCTAAAGTGTTTGTTGTTGCGCTCCTTCCATATACTCCAGGCCGCCAGCAAAAATAGTTCCATAAAGAGTGGCCTATTCCAGTCTTGTTTTGCTTTGGAGATGTTGTCCAGTCTTGTGCTGCCCTGAGACTAGGAGAGGCCAAGGTGAGACCAGCAATCAGAGCTGAAGGGGCACTCGAAGAAGAGATGTTCCAACGTCTCCTCAATTGGTAAACCATAAAGAATGCAGTCATGATCATCTCCAATATTGTAATGCCTTCGCTTTAGCATATTCCTGGTGTTGAGGCGGTCAGAAAGTAGCAGCCACCCGAAGACTTTTATTTTCATGGTTGACTTAGATTTCCAAATCCATCCAAAAGGTTCATGTGCTTGAATTTCTCTGAAGTATAATGTATAGTATTGTTTTGCAGAGAAGAGATTGGTGTTCCAAACGTATGTCCACTTGTCAATCTCATTGGAGAGTTGAACCTCCAAAACTTTCAGCTGAAGCTGTCTAATTTCTGCATATGCTTGTGGTGGGAGTGGTAAATGAAACGCCTCTTGTAGGGTGGTGATGCCCAAGAATTGTTGGACAGACAGATCCTCGTTTTTGGCATATGAGAGTGCTCGAGGATATGAGTCAGCAACTATGTCCTCTCTACACATGTCTTTCCAAAAGAGTACGTTTTCACCATTCCCCACAGTCACCTTAGAGATACCCCGGTAAGTTGGTATTAGCTTGATCACGTCTCTCCACCAAAACGATCCACATGGGTCAGATGCATGTGGGATTTGGTCAATGTAGTAAGTGTCCCAAATCAATTGCACCCACGGTGTGTCCCACTTATTGTAGAACTTGTGAAGGTATTTAAGTAGTAGGGCATCGCCTTGAACACACAGATTTAATACGCCCAAGCCACCACTGGTCTTGGGCTGACACACCATTTCCCAGGAGGCAAGGGAGTTAATTTTGTCGCCATGGTCCGTTTTTTTAATCCACAAGCATTTCCTTCTTATTTTGTCCAGTAATTCAATGATCTTTGTCGGCAGTCTTAGAGTACAGATGGCAAAGATAATGAGCGATGTAATGACCGAGTTTAGAAGCGATAGTTTGCCACCATAAGAAACCATGTTGAGGGTGGCAGATAACCGTCGCTTGAGGGAGCAAACAAGGGGCATAAGCTCTTGGACAGAGGGTTTAGTAGTGCCAAGTGGCAGTCCAAGGTAGGTGAATGGCATTTTCCCCACGACACATCCGAAGGTGTTGGCAATCTCCTCACTTTTTTATGCGCCACAATTGATTGGGATAAGAGTAGACTTGTGGAAGTTTATTCTTAGTCCAACTGAGGAGGCATAGTCGGTTAATATGGTCTTGACAATCTGAGCTTGTTGCATGCATGCTGGAATGACCAATATAGTGTCATCGGTGTACTGGATCACATGATACTATTTTTGGTTTGTTGAATGAAATGGTAGGCGTATAAGATTGCGCTGGAAAGCATCATTGATGGCTGCTTGAAGAAGATCGGCCGCAAGTACAAAAATTAGTGGAGAGAGGGGTCGCCGTGCCGTACTCCACATTGACGAAGAAATTGCCGACCAGGTGTTCCATTTAGTAACACTGATGATTTACCTGAGGAGAATATGCATCGAACCCAGCTTATCCATTTATCATTAAACCCCATGCTTTTCATAATGTCAATCATGGCCTCGTGCTCAATCGTGTCAAATGCTTTTGCAAAGTCTAGTTTTAGGAGCATAATTTCCTGCTTGGATTGTTGACATTGATATATGTATTCATATGCCCATGCAAGGCAATCTTGAATAGTTCTCCCCTTGAGAAATCCATACTGATTACGGTGCACGATCTTGAGTATGACTTTTTGTAATCGATTGGCCAGGATCTTCGTGATAACCTTAAGACAACAGTTCAAGAGCGTGATTGGTCTATAATCATTGATCGTTTCGGGAGAGCTGATCTTTGGGATGAGTGTGATGAACCCATCATTAATGCTCTCAAGTGAAAGATTGCCCTCGTGAAATTGATGGCAGAGCTTGTAGAAGTCCTCCTTAATTATTGGCCAACATTTCTTGAGAAACACACCTGTGAAACCATCCGGGCCAGGTGCTCTATCCGCGGGCATCTCTCTAATTACGTTGTCAATCTCGACGTTTGAAAAGGGGACAGTGAGAACATCCAAGTCATGGCACTTCTTGATGATTCTGTGTAGATCAAATTTCATGTCATGTCCAGATGAAGAACCCATTCTTTCTTTGAAAGTTTGGAAATGATTGATTCTTTCCTTGTGTGATCTTCAACAACAATCCCATTAGTAGTAGTTAGGGATGCAATATTGTTCTTTCTGTACCTTTCCGAAGCCATTGCCTGGAAAATTTTTGATGGTTCGTCCCCAAATTTAACCCACCGTATGGTGCACCATTTTTTCCAATAGAGTTGCTGATATCTGAGCAACCGGAGAATATGGTTTTTGAGTATTTTTCTGAAGTTATTCTCCGGGACAGTTAATGAACGTTTATTTTCCAATTCATCAATCTCGCAAAGAGCTTTATTAGAATTCTCAATTGCCACAGAGAGTTTGGAAATTCCTTTGCTCCATTGTTTAAGATCTCTGCGTAGAGTTTTAAGTTTACGGCAAAGATTTGTGGCAGGATTTGTGGACGTGACATTTTTGGCCCAAGACTTTGCAACCACATCCATAAAACCAGGGTGTTGGACCCAATATGTTTCAAAGTGAAATAGTTTGGATCTAGGGATGGCAGTTTCAATATTAACCACACAAGGTATATGATCAGAAACAGGTTTACCTAGTGGTTTTACCATGGTTTTAGGGTAAGATGTAGTCCAGTTTGTGCTTGTGAAGAACCAATCGAGTTGTTCAAGAAGAGGATCTTGTTGCATGTTGCTCCAGGTGAACATGCGGCCTTTTATTGGAAGTTCAATTAGGCATGTTTGTTGAGATCGATGAATTGTGGGTTTATGATCAAGTCTATCTATGAACAATATTTGAATCTTCTCTGAATTCTTTTATGTATGATTGGTTATCTTTGCAAGTCTCTTCGAATTATCAGTTTGGTTTGGCCTACTAGATTGATCTTTCTTGCAATGGGAGAAGTGCTTAGCTTTGGGTTCGATCTTGCGGTGTCCTTTCCAAGTGACAGTAGGGGCAGCAAGGCACGTATTGTATTGTTGCCATCGAGGATAACAAGATGGGGTTTTCATCATATTGCATGAGTTTATCCCTCTACATCATGTCATCTTGCTTAAGGCGTTACTATGTTTTCATTAACTTAATACTCTAGATGCATGCTGGATAGCGGTCGATGAGTGGAGTAATAGTAGTAGATGCATGTAGGAGTCGGTCTACTTGTCTCGGACGTGATGCCTATATACATGATCATACCTAGATATTCTCATAACTATGCTCAATTCTGTCAATTGCTCAACAGTAATTTGTTCACCCACCGTAGAATACTTGTGCTCTCGAGAGAAGCCACTAGTGAAACCTATGGCCCCCGGGTCTATCTTCATCATACACCGGATGATGCTGAAATTTTATTGAATAATATGTTGGCAAATGAAAATAATTGGGCACCTCCTGAGCCACCTTCCGAGCCAACTCCTGAGCCAGCTCCTGAGCCAATTACTGAGCCTATTCCTAAACCAACTCTGAAGAAGAGAGGTGTTCTATATCTCAGTCCCGAAGATATGCAAGAGGCAAAGAAATCTATGAAAGAAAAAGGTATTAAAGCTGAAGATGTTAAGAATTTACCTCCTATTGAAGAAATACATGGTATTAATTTACCGCCTGTTGAAGAAGTAAATGATCTCAATTACTTATTTACTGAAGAACCTCCCGATATCCCGACACAGGTAGTAAAGGTAAATTCTCTCTATAGATATGATAAAGTTGAAGTCCCTCCTACTAAAATTGCTAGTTAGTGTTTGGATGAGTTTGATGACTTTATGTTTAAGCAAGATGACTTTAATGCTTATTTTGGTAGACAATTAAAGCATAATACCTTTATGATTAAATGCTTGAGTGATTATATGGATAATATTAGAGGTGAACTTAAACTTGTTAGCAAACATGCTTCTATGGTTACCACTCAAGTAGAACAAGTACTTAAAGCTCAGAAAGAAATGCTTGATGAAATGAATAGTAAGAAAAATGATTATGCTGTTAGAGTGGCTACTAGAACTGGTAGAATGACTCAGGAACCTTTGTATCCTGAAGGCCACCCTAAGAGAATCGAGCAAGATTCTCAAAGAAATAATATTGATGCACCTAGTTCTTCTAAAAGGAAGAAAAAGAAAAATGATAGAACTGTGCAAACTTCTAGTGAACCTATTGCTGAACCACCTGATAATCCAAATGATATCTCTATGTCTGATGCTGAAACACAATCTGGTAATGAACATGAACCTAGTGAAAATGTTAATGATGATGTTCATGATGATGCTCAACCTAGTAATGATAATGATGTAGAAGTTGAACCTGCTGTTGATCTTGATAGCCCACAATCAAAGAATCAACGTTATGATAAAAGAGATTTCGTTGCTAGGAAACATGGTAAAGAAAGAGAACCATGGGTTCAGAAACCCATGCCTTTTCCTCCGAAACCATCCAAGAAAAAGGATGATGAGCATTTTGAGTGCTTTGCTGAAATGATTAGACCTATCTTTTTGCGTATGCGATTGACTGATGTGCTCAAAACAAATCCTTATGCTAAGTATATGAAGGATATCATTACTAATAAAAGAAAGATACCGGAGGCTGAAATTTCCACCATGCTTGCTAATTACACTTTTAAGGGTGGAATACCAAAGAAACTTGGAGATCCAGGAGTACCTACTATACCATGCTCCATTAAAAGAAATTATGTTAAAACTGCTTTATGTGATCTTGGAGCCGGTGTTAGTGTTATGCCTCTCCCTTTATATCATAGACTTGACTTGAATAAGTTGACACCTACTGAAATATCTTTGCAAATGATAAATCAACTGCTATACCTGTCGGTATTTGTGAGGATGTACCTATTGTGGTTGCAAATGTTACTATTTTAACGGACTTTGTTATTTTTGATATTCCCGAGGATGATAGTATGTCTATTATTCTTGGAAGACCTTTCCTTAATACTGCAGGGGCTGGTATTGATTGCAACAAAGGCAATGTCACTTTTCATGTTAATGGTAATGAGCATACGGTGCACTTTCCGAGGAAACAACCTCAAGTTTATAGTGTCAACTCTATTGGAAAAATTCCATCAATTATATTTGGAGGTTTTGAATTTCCTCTTCCTACTGTCAAAAAGAAATATGATATACTTATTGTTGGGGATGTCCATATCCCCGTTGAGGTAACATAGTGTTATTCGAAATTTCTCCGGTTCCATGATTATCGGAGTGAGTTTGTTAACAAGACTTGATCAACCTTGTTAGTGGATTCTTTTTTATGAGCATGAGATGGATGAAACTAGAAGCACAACCTTCTGTACCCTCTTTATATTTTTTGTTCTTTAGTAGAAATAAAGTAAAATAGTATTTTTCTGTCTGTTTCCTGACTTATCCGTGCAATATAAAAATATCCCGAAAATAAAAGTCCTCAGAATGCCATGCCAATTTAATATGATTTTTTCAAGAATATTTAAGGATTTTTAGTGCAAAAATTACCGCGGGGGGATCTGCCACCTGGTCACGAGGGTGGAGGGCGCGCCCTACCCCCCTGGGCGCGCCCCCTACCTCGTGGGCCCACGGTGGCCCTCCTCCACTTATTCCTGCACCCATCTTCTTCCTCTGTCTCGCACAAACCCGAAAAACCAACTTAAGCTCGTGTTCCAGCAACTTTTGCTGCGATTTTTGATCTCCTTGCTCAAAGCACCTCTCGCAAAACTGCTTGGGGAGATTTTTCCTTGGTATGTGACTCCTCCATTGGTCCAATTAGTTTTTGTTCTAGTGCTTTATTCATTGCAAATTTGTGCTGCATAGGTGACCATGTTCTTGAGCTTGCATGTCAAATATATATGGTTCCAAGTAGTTCTAATGCTTGATATATGCTCTAGGCACTTGTATGAGTAGTTGCTATCAATCTTATTGAAGTTGGTTCACTTTGTTTGAAGTTACTAAAAATTTTAGATTGTTTCAGAAATAATGAAGAGAATTTTGAGGGGCTCGTCGAGCCGAAGTTCTAAGGAGAAACAAAAGGAAGAAGAAACAGCGCTGCCCCGTGCTTATTTAGATTATAAGAGTACTTACATTGTTCCATGGGCGGCTGTTCAAGCCTATCGGAATCCTGCACCAGCCTCGGAACCGGAGCCTCCACGAATGTCTGTTTATTCTTGGGATCCTGAGGCGGTTGCCAGCCAGTGACAGTCAGAGTCCTCTTCATCACATTATGATCCCAACTATTCTTCATCGCAGTACGACCCCAGCTTCACCTACGGATATCAGCCAGGTTAGCCCTGGCAATAGATCAACTTAGGCCAAAAGCCTAATCTTGGGGGAGTACGTATTTCCCACCGACATTACATTCATGTTCACACTCATTGCTAGATGTCGGTGCTCATACTCTTTCATTGTAATATCCATGTTAGTTTAAATTTATTTTTCTAGCTTTCTTCTTGTGTGTTTGATAAACCTTAAAAAAATTAGTGTTAGTCTACTTTCCATGCTTGTAGTAGAATTAAAAAGAAAACCCAAAAATATTTCCCGTCCTTCTTTTGCTTGTTGGGAGCTTTCCCGTGTAAATAGTTTTTATTTTTCTTTTCCTTTCTTTGGGGTCGAGAAGACTATATTGAAAATGCTTAGTGGCTCTTATATGCATGATTGTTTATTTAACTTAGAACCCATATTACTTGTCTTCTCTCTTGAGTTGAATGCTTGCAGATTCCAGCTTAGTCCAATGCACGTGCACTCCTATTATTATACACACCGTTCGGTCGTGCAAGTGAAAGGCAATAATGATGATATATGATGGACTCATTGGGATGAGTAAAGCTGGTATGAACTCGACCTCTCTTGTTTTTGTAAATATGATGATTCATCGTTCCTGATTCAGCTATTATGAAGTAAACATATTTGCAATGACATTTAGAGATTATAGTTGCTTGTGCCATGCTTGATTAGCTATGAGTTATAATGGTTAACCTTGCGTGCCAACATGCTATTGAGATGATTATGATGTGGTATGATAGGATGGTATCCTCCTTTAAATGAACTGAGTGACTCGACTTGGCACATGTTCACGCATGTAGTTGAATCAAATCAACATAGCCTTCATGATATTTATGTTCAGGGTGGATTATATCCTACTCATGCTTATATTCGGTGTGAATTAATTTTAATGCATGTTTACGACTGTTGTCGCTCTCTCAGTTGGTCGCTTCCCAGTCTTTTGCTAGCCTTCACCTGTACTAAGCGGGAATACTGCTTGTGCATCCAAACTCCTTAAACCCCAAAGTTGTTCCATATGAGTCCACTATACCTTCCTATATGCGGTATCTACCTGCCGTTCCAAGTAAATTTGTATGTGCCAAACTCCAAACCTTCCAATGAAATTCTGCTTTGTATGCTCGAGCAGCTCATGTGCAACTATGGCTGCCTATATCTTCCATGCTAGGTGGGTTATTCTCAAGAGGAGTGGACTCCACTCCTCATTCACGAGAAAGGGCCGGTAACCGGGATGCCCAGTCCCATGATCCAAAAAGATCAAAGCAAATCAAAATAATTAAACAAAACTCCCCCTGGGACCCGTTGAATGTTGGAGGCACTCGTTGTTTCGAGCAAGCCATGGATTGATGCTTGTGGAGGAGGGGGAGTATAAACCTTTACCATTCTGTTTGGGAACTGCATATAATGCATGTAGTATGGAAGATACAACCATCTCATAGTTGTTACGTTGACAGTGAAAGTATGCCGCTCAAAATATTATTTATCTCTATTTCAAAAATCGAGCTCTCGCACCTCTACAAATCCCTGCTTCCCTCTACGAAGGGCCTATCTATTTACTTTTATGTTGAGTCATCACCCTTCTTATTAAAAAGCACCCGCTGGAGAGCACACTGTCGTTTGCATTCATTATGATTGGTTTATATTGAGTATGACTTGACTGGATCTCTTTTACCATGAGTTACAATGTTTAGTCAGTCCTTGATCTTTAAAGGTGCTCTGCATTTATGTTTTGCGGTCTCAGAAAGGGCTAGCGAGATACCATTTTGTTATATCATGTTATGATTATTTTGAGAAAGTGTCGTCATCCGAGTTTTATTATTATGGCTCGCTAGCTGATTATGCTATTGATATGAGTAATTGTGAGACCTACGTGTTATTGTGAGTATGGTTAGTTCATAATAATTGCTGAAACTTGAGTGCTGGCTTTTCATGTTTACAACAACAAGAGCAAACATAGTTTGTAAAAGTTTTTCTTTTTCTCTTTCAGCTTTCAACTGAATTGCTTGAGGACAAGCAAGGGTTTAAGCTTGGGGGAGTTGATACGTCTCCATCGTATCTACTTTTCCAAACACTTTTGCCCTTGTTTTGGACTCTAACTTGTATGATTTGAATGGAACTAACCCGGACTGACGTTGTTTTCAGCAGAATTGCCATGGTGTTGTTTTATGTGCAGAAAACAAAAGTTCTCGGAATGACCTGAAACTCCACGGAATATCTTAGAATAAATAATAAAAAATCCTCGCCAAAGATGAAGACCAGGGGGCCCACACCCTGTCCACGAGGGTGGGGGGCGCGCCCCTCCCCCCTGGGCGCGCCCCCCTACCTCGTGGGCCGCCTGGTGGCCCTCCGACGCCAACTCCAACTCCATATATTGGCTTTCGAGGAGAAAAAAAATAAGAGAGAAAGTTTCATCACGTTTTACGATACGGAGCCGCCGCCAAGCCCTAATCTCTCTCGGGAGGGTTGATCTGGAGTCCGTTCGGGGCTCCGGAGAGGGGGATTCGTCGCCGTCGTCATCATCAACCATCCTCCATCACCAATTTCATGATGCTCACCGCCGTGCATGAGTAATTGCATCGTAGGCTTGCTGGACGGTGATGGGTTGGATGAGATTTATCATGTAGTCGAGCTAGTTTTGTTAGGGTTTGATCCCTAGTATCCACTATGTTCTGAGATTGATGTTGCTATGACTTTGCTATGCTTAATGCTTGTCACTAGGGCCCGAGTGCCATGATTTCAGATCTGAACCTATTATGTTTCCATGAATATATGTGAGTTCTAGATCCTATCTTGCAAGTCTATAGTCACCTACTATGTGTTATGATCCGGCAACCCCGAAGTGACAATAATCGGGACCACTCCCGGTGATGACCATAATTTGAGGAGTTCATGTATTCACTATGTGTTAATGCTTTATTCCGGTTCTCTATTAAAAGGAGGCCTTAATATCCCTTAGTTTCCAATAGGACCCTGCTGCCACGGGAGGGTAGGACAAAAGATGTCATGCAAGTTCTTTTCCATAAGCACGTGTGACTATTTACGAAATACATGCCTACATTATATTGATGAACTGGAGCTAGTTCTGTGTCACCCTATGTTATGACTGTTACATGATGAACCACATCCGGCATAATTATCCATCATTGATCCGGTGCCTACGAGTTTTCCATATACTGGTTTACGCTTATTTACTTTTCTATTGCTACTGTTACAATCACTACAAAAATACCAAAAACATTACTTTTGCTGTCTTTACTTTGTTACCGTTATCACCACTATCATATTACTTTGCTACTAAACACTTTGCTGCAGATACTAAGTTTCCAGGTGTGGTTAAATTGACAACTCAGCTGCTAATACTTGAGAATATCTTTGGCTCCCCTTGTGTCGAATCAACAAATTTGGGTTGAATACTCTACCCTCGAAAACTGTTGCGATCCCCTATACTTGTGGGTTATCAGAGGCTGCCTGATTTTTCTCAGATTTTTAGGAAAAGAAAACAAATGAATTTCACCAAAATGGCAAATCTGGTCCAAACTTGCAGCAAGCACATTTTGAAAATTTTGAATTGTGGACCAGTGGATCTTGATGGATCTTGGTTGAGGGTGCTAAGGACTAGCCAGAGAAATTTATTTGGAGTCAAAACTCAAAGGAAATTTGGCAGTTCCTTTGTAAATCTCTAAGGTCCAAATTAAATGAAAAAAGATTTTGAGGTTAAAATAAATAGAAATAAAATTTAGGGGAAGTTGAAACTTCCTGGGATTGGATGCTTGGCTTGATCCAAACTAGGGAGGTGGGTTTTGGAAGAAAATATTTTACCTAGGTCATGGCAAGAGGATACTTTTTGGATGGGGAAGAATAAATCTAAAACTTTGGAATTCTTTTTATTAAACAGAAATTGTAAAAACCTTCCAACCTTATTTGTGCTGAGCCAATACAAGATAAAAAAACCCTCAAGACCAAAGATCAAGATTTGGATGAACCCAAAAAAAATACTTGTCATAAAAGATTTTTTTAAAAGGAGGGTCTTTTAGAAGAATTTTAAATAACCTCCTTCAAATCAAATAGAGAATTTGATAAAACCAAATCAAAATTTTTGGAGTGTTACATATATCTCCATATACCCTAAAACATCCGAGAGCACATAAGATCGGGAGTTCCACCGCCAGAAGCCTCCGTAGCCACCGAAAGCCAATCTAGACCCGTTCCGGCACCCTGCCGGAGGGGGAATCCTTCTCCGGTGGCCATCTTCATCATCCCGGTGCTCTCCATGACGAGGAGGGAGTAGTTCTCCCTCGGGGCTGAGGGTATGTACCAGTAGCTATGTGTTTGATCTCTCTCTTTCGTGTTCTTGATTTGGCACGATCTTGATGTATCGCGAGCTTTGCTATTATAGTTGGATCTTATGTTTCTCCTCCCCCTCTTCTCTCTTGTAATGAATTGAGTTTCCCTTTTGAAGTAGTCTTATCGGATTGAGTCTTTAAAGATTTGAGAACACTTGATGTATGTCTTGTCGTGCGTATCTGTGGTGACAATGGGATGCCACGTGATTCACTTGATGTATGTTTTGGTGATCAACTTGCGGGTTCCGCCCATGAACCTATGCATAGGGGTTGGCACACGTTTTCGTCGTGATTCTCCGGTAGAAACTTTGGGGCACTCTTTGAGGTCCTTTGTGTTGGTTGAATAGATGAATCTGAGATTGTGTGATGCATATCGTATAATCATACCCACGGATACTTGAGGTGACATTGGAGTATCTAGGTGACATTAGGGTTTTGGTTGATTTGTGTCTTAAGGTGTTATTCTAGTACGAACTCTAGGGCTGTTTGTGACACCTATAGGAATTGATTGGAAAGAATAACTTTGAGGTGGTTTCGTACCCTACCATAATCTCTTCGTTCGTTCTCCTCTATTAGTGACTTTGGAGTGACTCTTTATTGCATGTTGAGGGATAGTTATGTGATCCAATTATGATATTATTGTTGAGGGAACTTACACTAGTGAAAGTATGAACCCTAGGCCTTATTTCCTATCATTGCAATACCGTTTATGCTCACTTTTATCACTTGCTACCTTACTGTTTTTATTATTTCAGATTACAAATACCTTTATCTACTATCCATATACCACTTGTTTCACTATCTCTTCACCGAACTAGTGCACCTATACAATTTACTATTGTATTGGGTGTGTTGGGGACACAAGAGACTCTTTGTTATTTGGTTGCAGGGTTGCTTGAGAGAGACCATCTTCATCCTACGCCTCCTACGGATTGATAAACCTTAGGTCATCCACTTGAGGGAAAATTGCTACTATCCTACAAACCTCTGCACTTGGAGGCCCAACAACGTCTACAAGAAGAAGGTTGTGTAGTAGACATCAGACGGTGAGTCGCTTTCGGCCGGTATCCTGTGCTGCTCTCTCTGCAAAAGGCACAAGGATCGTTTACAAATATGACTAACGTGCAGTCGAATTGATCAAAAACTAAAATTACCAGCAGTCTGATGAACTCCTCGTGACCGCGTTCGTCTCGAAAACCTTCTTCACTGGGTCCCAACGGTGCCGGGCCCTGAGGACGTCACGCTCCTGCGGGACGGTGAACTCCGCCAAGGGGTCTGGGATGCCCAGACTCGTGGCTTCTGCGTCCTCCTTGGCCCATTTGGACCTCTTCCCGCCGTAACCACGGCTTCCGAGGTGGTGGCTCCCAATGTTCCTCTGTTGAAGCCCCTTCATGTACTTAGACTTTTTTTTGGCAGCTTCGGCCTCGCAAGCCGCCTTGAATATTTGAAATTGTTCTTTCGTGATTGTCGGATTATCCCTTACAATCTCAGAGTAGGGTTCCTTCTTGTCGATGATCCTTGCTTTCACCCTTGTTTCCCAGGCGACCAACGCGTCGCTAAACTTGGTCATGGCGTGTTTGTTTATCTTCTTCATTGCCGGGTCCTTATCTGGATCTTTATAATCCTTTTCATTCCGCCCCGGGAACAAGAATATCTGGTGAAACTTCTTTAGGAGGGAGGTCCTCATATTATCTATCTTCTGTAGTTTCTCATCGTTGATGGTGGCGGTTGTCTGCACGATGCAGCCTATTTGATTGTCGTAGCACGTGCGTGCTTCCTGGGGCGCTTTTGGCTCAAAATTGCCGTCGTCCACCTCCGTGACCACCATTCTAGTAGTCCTGAGCTTGTTAGGAAGCCGTTGCCTCTTTGCTTTTGGTTCTACACTGGCTCCACTAGTCTCGGCGCTGGTCTCAGTCTGAGCGCCGGTCTCGATGCCGGTCTCAGCACCGGTCTCAGTCTTAGCGCCAGTCTCAGTCTCGTCAGCAAGGCTCAAAAATTCCTATGCCGCCCGGTAGATGTCGTCGCAATCACTAGAACCCTGTCCTTCATTGTTGCTAGCCATGTTTCCTACGATTAAATCTAGTCAATTAATTCTAGACCTAATAAAATGAATAATGACATAAAAAGGCCTATTGTTTTGCACGAACGTTGACTCCTTCCCGGTGCGGCAAAACCCGGGCACTCGATATGTCCTAGTTTGTAGCACAAGTCATGCCGAAATTCACGGAAAATTTTGGCATGACCTTTGCTAAAAAGTGGACAAACTGAGAACTTGAATTTTGCCGGAACGGAAATGAATCAACATTCCGGCAAAACATAGGCCACTCAGCTTCATTCCCTGGAAACAACAAAAGGCCACTTGGGCATAATCGAACCACTTCAATTTCGATTATGATCAATGAGCAAACACAATTGAGGATTTTTCATAGATCATGACCACTTCAAATTTGCATCTCCTACTGTTTGACACTTCAAGAAAATCTACACAAATCTCATGCTCCCCGAAACTCAATTCAAAAACCAAATATAGATGGATGAACCCTAGAACTCAAATTATGAACCTAGAACTCAAATTATGTCCTAAATTTTTGTCCTAATAAAAATTCACTAAAAATTAAGAACCTACTAGACTTGCAACACTAATAGAAATTTATATTTTTATATTGATTTTTTCTCTAAACTAAATCCTACCACCCTAGTTAACATCTAGTTAAACCTTACTTTCCTAACATTTGTAATTAAACACTACAACCCTAACCCTACTGCCCTAGTTAAGCATATACAATTTTTTCCTATGGCGAGGGAGGCAGATGTGGCGAGGGAGGCAGGGGTGTCTCTGTCAAATTAACCTAACTAATTTAGGGAGAGAGAGAGAGGAGGGGTGGGGACTTACAGAGGATGGCTCCGGTGGTGGCGCGGGAGGCGGTGGTGGCGAGGAAGGCAGGGGCGTCTCCAGTGACGGCGAGGGAGGCAGTTGTGGTGAGGGAGGATCCGGTGGCGTCGACTGCGGCTCCGGTGGCATTGATGAGGTCGCGTGGCTCCGGTGGCGCTGGGGGCGGCTCCGGTGGCATCGACGGCGCGCGGCTCTGGTGGCTCCGGGGGCGTCGACGTCAGCAGGAGACGGTGGCGAAGTGGGGTGACGGCGAATCGGGCAGACGGCGGCGGGGTGGGTCGAGGGATTTGAGGGAGAAGTGGTGGCCAGGAGGAAACATTTTTTTGGTTAAGTCAAACTTAGCGGTAGCGCTTTTCGCGAAATGCGCTATAGCCAAGTTAGCTATAGCGATTTTCACAAAACGCGTTACTGCTATAGCTATGTAATTTCCTTCATATTTCTTATTTCCTTTTCTGTTTCTACAGCGGGGGTTTAGGAACGCGCTGCAACTACATTAGCTATAGCGCCTCTTACGAACAAACGCTACTGCTACGCCTTTCTCCTTTTTTCGCTTTCTCATTTATTTTGCTCTACATTTTATTTTTTTCTTTCTCCTTTTTCTATTTCTTTCTTTTTCATTTACTTTTCCATTTGTTTTTCATTTTATTTTATTTTCATTAGCAGTAGCGCTCTCCGCGCGAAACGCGCTGCTACTTATGTCCTAGCGGTAGCGCGCTTCTCTCAAGACCGCTACTGCTATGCGTAGGCTATCGGTTTAGCAATGAGAATATTAGTGGTAGCGCTTTTTCATGTGCACGCGCTACTGCTACTATTGTATCTGTAGCGCGGTTTACGCACGCGCGCTACTGCTATTTAGCACTAGCGCCCATTTTTAACACGCGCTACTGCTAAATTTCTGTGTATAAAGTTTTCCCTAGTAGTGATCTTGCATCACAAAAAAATGTTTGTTTAACTTTTTACGATTTACTGAGCCCGGACACCAAAACGCCGCTCTTATTATTCTGTCCCAATCAGTTTGCAAAAATATACTGATTTTGTCCTCTCAAACTATAGTGTGCTCTCTTATATTCTCAGTTTGGTTGGCACAAATGATACCCATATAATGCGGTCAAGGGGATATGTGATAACTGATAACTTGAAAAGTCAACACAAAATGTTATTTCTTTGTTCACATTTGATGTAATCCCCCTTGACTGCTCTTTTTTCTCTGTCTTATTATCTTCTAATTCTCAATCCAGTCATATATTGATGCTGGATAGACCATTGTTTATTAAAAGTTTTGCACACATTGTTGTTGGATGCACTGTAACACCCTTGATGCGACTATATCTCCCACGTGTCGAGGCACGACTTAGAGGCATAATCGCATTGAAGGCAATGTCGCAAGTGAGGTAATCTTCACACAACCCATGTAATACAATAGGGGAAAAAAGTTACATAGTTGGCTTACAATCGCCACTTCACACAATTACATGAATAAAGCATTACATCAACCAAATACACTCATGGTCCGACTACGGAACCAAAATAAAAGAAGAACCCCAAATGCGACAAAGGTCCCCGATCGACCCCAATTGGGCTCCACTACTGATCAACTAGAACGAAACAACACAAATGAACAAGGGCTTCATCAAGCTCCTCCTGAGCTTGGTTGCGTCATCTGCACGGAATCATCGGCACCTGCAAACTGGTTTTGGAAGTAATCTGTGAGCCACAGGGACTCAGCAATCTCGCACCCTCGCGATCAAGACTATTTAAGCTTATGGGTAAGGTAAATGTATGAGGCGGAGCTGCAGCAAGTGACTAGCATATATGGTGGCTAACATACGCAAATGAGAGCGAGAAGAGAAGGCAAAGCACGGTCGATAAAAGTATGATCAAGAAGTGATCCTGGACTACCTACGTCAAGCATAACTCCAACAACCGTGTTCACTTCCCGGACTTCGCCGGAAAGAGACCATCACGGTTACACACGCTGTTGATTCATTTTTAATTAAGGTCAACTTCAGGTTTTCTACAACCGGACGTTAACAAACTCCCATCTGCCCATAACTGCGGGCACGGCTTTCGAAAGTTCAAATCCTTGCAGGGGTGTCCCAACTTAGCCCACGACAAGCTCTCATGGTCAACGAAGGAATAGACCTCCACCCGAGACATTCCGATCAGACTCGGTATCCCAGTACAACAAGACATTTCGACAGGGTAAAACTAAACCAGCAACACCGCCCGAATGTGCCGACAAATCCCGATAGGAGGTGCACATATCTCTTTCTCAGGGCACACTCAGATTGTCCTAGGTACGGGCAAGCCAGCCCAGAGTTGCCCTTGGTGGCCACCGGCAGCTGACAGGTGGACCAACACTCAGAGGAGCACTGGCCCGGGGGGGGTAAAATAAAGATGACCCTTGAGTCTGCAGAACCCAAGGGAAAGAAAAGGCTAGGTGGCAAATGCTAAAACCAATGTTGGGCATTGCTGGAGAAGCTTTACTTAAGGCGAACTGTCAAGGGGTTCCCATTATAGCCCAACCGCGTAAGGGACGCAAAATCCGGGAACATAACACCGATATGACGAAAACTAGGGCGGCAAGAGTGGAACAAAACACCAGGCATAAGGCCGAGCCTTCCACCCTTTACCAAGTATATAGATGCATTAATTAAATAAGATATATTGTGATATCCCAACAAGTAAATAAATGTTCCAACAAGGAACAACATCTCCATGTTCCAACAAGGAACGAACTTCAATCTTCGCCTGCAACCAACAACGCTATAAGAGGGGCTGAGCAAAGCGGTAACATAGCCAATCAACGGTTTGCTAGGACAATGGTGGGTTAGAGGCTGAACATGGCAATTTGGGAGGCTAACAAGCAAGTGGTAGGCATCGTAGCAATGGCATAGCAAAAGAGCGAGCAAACTAGCATAGCAAAGATAGTAGTGATTTTGAGGGTATGATCATCTTGCCTGAGATCCCGCAAGGAAGAAGAACGAGTCCATGAAGAAGACAAACGGACGAAGTCGAACGGATCCTCACAACACGACGTTATCGGAACCAACCCGAAGAAGCAATCACCGGAAAAGAAGCACACAGCATAGTAAACAACCACGGCATCAACATGGCATGATGCACAAACGAGTATGATGCATGTCCGGTTTAATGAAGCATGGCATGGCAAAGTGCACAAACAACACTACAAATTAAGTGGAGCACAATATGCATCGGGATGCATATTGACAAAACACCACATCAATTATTTAGTTCTCTCTCGTTTATGTACCCAACAATATTAAATGTTGTTAAACATGGCAAGAGGGTGAAGCAAAATTAAACTACCTATCTAGTCAAGGTTAAAGAGGCCGGAAGCAACGAATAACAATTCCAGTAAATCCCCATGTGCAAATATTAGGTTTTGTCCTGATCTGTACTAAACACAATTTTAGAGTTGTTTAACATGCAAGATGAGTCCACCACGTTAAACTAGGCGAAATTCTACCCCATTTACATATAAAGTTTATTTAAATCGGAGCTACGGTTATTTAGTTATGAAATAAACCATTTTAGCATGGTATAGGGGCAAATTTAATCAAACATCATTTTAAATATTTTTAACATAGGTGAAAGTTGGATATTATTAATCTACACAAAATTCCGAGCAAGTTTCATATATAATTCATTTTAATCCGATGCACGGTTGATGAGTTGTTAAATGCTGATGTTCAAGGGTTTTTCTGTAAAACTGCAATGCTCTGGAAATTAGACAAATTCACAGGGCACGAAAAAAAACATAGGCAGGCTGAATCTGGTTGGCCCAATAATGCAGTGGGTGCTGGGGTGTGCTGCTCACCCAGTGGGCTTGGCCCGGTTGGAGGGGACGCAGGCCGGGGCGCTTGCTGGGCCGGATCTACAGGCGCTGGAGGGGTGGCAGCCCAGGCGCGCGCTTGCGCGAGGCGCAGTCAACGGTGCGAGCGGCTGCGCTCGTCTGTCACCGACGAGAGGAGGCAGGGGCAGCGGCTGGCGATGCAGGTGGCTCCGGCGAGGGCGAAGGAGGATGGGCGCGGCGCCGGGATGCTGCAGAAGAGGACCAGTGTCGGGGATGGCTTGCGGGAGCTCCATCACCGAAGGAGAACGGCAGAATGGCAGATTTCGGCGGCGCAGGGCGGCAGAGCTCGCCAGGGATGGGGGGTCCGGCGCGAACAGGGCTCCTCCCGAGCTCGGTGCGACTCCACGGCGGGAGGACGGAGAGGACGAAGCAAGGCGGCGGTGAAGCACCTGGCACGGGCAAATCGAGCAGGAGGAAAGCTCTCGTTCGTCTCGGTCTCGCACAAAAGGAAGCAGGCGGCAGCAGAAGGAACAACGGCCGCATCGGATCCCTCGGGGACGGACCCGATCTGGCAGCTGCGGGAAACTGGCGATGTCGGGAAGGCCATAGCGACTCGACGGTGGCGGCGGTCCATGGCGACAGTGGTGGTCCTGCAAGGACAGGGCGGAGAGAGACCCTTGAGAGAGAGAGAGAGACAAACAGAGGGAGGAGGAAGAACGAGGGAAGAACATAAAGAAAGGGCGGCGCTCATCTGCTAGCTAATTCGGTCCCTGGCGGCGGCGGCGGACGACAAGGCGAGGAGGAGGAGCACGGGAAGGCTCGGGGCAGGGGCTTGAGGACGGGCGTGCTGCGGGAGGAGGTTGCGGGATTGGGTGGATCCAGCGGAGGAGGAGGTTGGCCCGATGCTGAAAACGAGTAAGTTGGTCGGGATCGGCTGGGAATGGGTGGATGGATCTGGGAGGATCCCGATGGGGATGGTGAGTGGGTGGCGGCGGAGAGGAGAGGGATTTTAGGGAGTTGGTCTAGGGTTTGTCCAAATAGGCATGTGGGTGGACTATTTATATAGGGAAGGGAGAGAGTTGGACCTTCCGATCGAAAACCGACGGACGAGAATAAATAGGCTAGGGAGGCCAAATAAGAAAACGGTGACGTTTTGTAGACGTTCGGGGATGATCCGGACACGATGGTGGCGACTGACCGGGTCGGGTCCGGGACAGCTTTCGGACGCGCGCGAGGGGGGCTGCGGGTTGACGACAGGGTTAGGTTGGTCCTGGCGGTAGGTAGTGGGCTATGTAGACGATCTCGAGCTGAGAGAAGAGAAGAAAGAGAGCCAGCGACTGTTTTCGGAGACCGAAAACGTCCGACGTTAGATCGGCTACTATTGCCGCTATAGTTTAACGGTTAGGCTATCAAACGAGCTCCGATTGCGATGAAACTTGACAGGCGGTCTGTCTACACTATAATAAGACCGCACACCAAATTTCAACCCAATCCGAGAACATTTTCCGGCCACTTATAAAATAATATTTCGGACATGCCACGGGCGCAGTGCAAGTGTGGTTGGGCTCACAATGGACAACGGAGAGAACGAGGAGACCGGGACGGATGCAAGTTTTGAAAACATGATGATGCAATGCACATGATGACATGACAAGATGCAACACGCAAGCAAATGACATGGCAACGCCGGCGAATAACTGGAAGACACCTGGCACATCGGTCTTGGGGCGTTACAACACTCCACCACTACGAGAGGATCTCGTCCTGAGATCTAGAATGGCACCGGAGGGAAAACGGAAGAGAAAGGAGGAGAGGTAAAACAAATTGCTTCTTTTGATAAACGAGTGAAACCAAAGAACCTTGCGAGGTTGAACAAATTCGAGAAAAGGATACAATGAAGGTGAACAAAGTCGAAAACACTTCGTTAGCAAAGAGGAACGAGGAAGAACAAATTCAGGCAGCACTCCGGTTGGAAAGAAAAAGAATTGAATAAGGTCTTGATAAGATGAGAAGATACTTGATGACATCACAACACACTGCCACCGGAACTGTTGAATGAATGCAACAAGGGGTAAGAAAGATCTCAGACCGCACTCTGGTTGAGAAGGGAGTCAAAATTTGATAAGATGAAAAGAACTTGAGCAGAATGGCACCACACTCCGATTAAACAAAATAGAGAAGGAAAAAGACTGATATAATTTGGACAGCACTCCGTCTATAAATGGAAGAAATTGAACAAGACAAGATGAGAGGATACTTGAAAAGAGGACACAACACTCCAATAAAAGTATAGGCATGGAAAGATCATGATCTTTGACAAAACGAGATGATGGGTTGAAAAGAGCAACATGACAATGCCTCCGGAACAAAAGAATAAAAGATAGATAACTAAAATAGGAGAATAGAGAAGAAAATGCCAACTTCTGCCACAAAAGAGCTGAAAAGGCATCTTTAGAAGAACGTTCGAACGAAGTTGTTGGAAAAACCAACAACGAAAAGAACAAGGTTGTAGTGGGCTTATGGAAAACATCTCGAAATTACGAGGTGAAATTCTGCCACTAACGGAAATGATAGATTGGATAGATATCAACAAGGAGATGAGACGCTTAATTCACCGGGAGGATAGAAGAAGAGCTTGGATCAATTATAAGCACCATAATTAACAACAATCCTTAGGGAAAGTTTTTAGGTGAAAAATAACCCAAGATAACTCCAACGAAGAGGTTGATGGATTTAAAATACCTCATTTCTTAATAACATGTGAATCATGAACTCAAATTATCAAGAATGATGTAAAACCACCTCCAAAGATACGGTAGAAAGAAATGCACTCCGGATAGCAAGATGAAGAAGGCTTGAGCTCCTTAGCAAAGAATCTCAATTAAAAAGTTGGAGAAGGAATTAAATCCTTGATGGACCATTATGTAGAACCTCCATTAAGAACTCCGGTAACAAAAGGATGATAAAAGCAAAAGAAGTTGAAAACACAAGGTGAGACCTTGTAATGATTTAGAAGGAGCTTCGCGACGAGATAATGCAGAAAAGGTAAGAACTCCGGAAATAAATGATAAGAAGAGCAATTGAGATCAAAATCTTGATGAACCTCCGGAATAGGAAATTAATCATTAGGATGAAACAAGAATAAGAATTGCATTATGCTTATCCTTCACCAATTTAAATTGATGACAATCAACGGATTTGGCACACTACTCATTCTCATAGAAAAGATTAAGAGAGATATAACATCAGACTTGGGAAGGTATTGAACGAACCACCGGAAGGGTTGAAACAACGAATAAAATTGATATGATAAGAAAGGAAGAGAAATCTTGAACGAGCCACCGATAAGAATTAAAATAAACGATGAGAAGATAAAGAAACTCCGGAAAGAATTAGCACATGAATGAAGCTGCTTGAGAGAATTTAGATACAAGAGAACGAAAAGATCACGAGCCGATTAAAGATCACTTGAACGAAGCACCGGTAAAATAGGAGACTGATAACTGACAGCTGAGAATGAATAAACCTGAATTGACGGACTCCGGATAACGAACTGAGAAGACTCTTGAATTGCTCCAGATGGGTAAAAAGATTCTGATAATCGAAAACAATTACGAGAGGATGGCAATAAGCTAGAATCACGAATCTTGAAAGAATGGAGCAAGATTAAAGAGAAACTCTTCTTCGGTCTTCAAATGACGACGAGAAACACCACCGTGAATTGTTGAGGCACTCCGGAATGAATAATGGAAAGGTTGAGCCAACGATGAAAAGAATTTGAAAGAACTTGGAGAAAGACAGTTGACTGATGATAATTCATTCTTACGTCAAACTTTAAAAGGAATTTAGGATAGCTCCGGGAAAATAAGAAGAGTCAGGTAAGATCCTGGGAAAAAACCTGTGGGTTAGGGCCCACTTAAAAGAAACACCGTTGAACGATTTAAAAGAGAGGTTTGCACCGGTTGAATTAAATGACTTGAATGATATAACATCCTCGAAATAGGTTGAACAGATCTTGAATGACAAGATGAGCCTTTTGAGGAAGCTTTAGCACGCCGGAACAAAAGAATAGTGAGAAGTGAATGAATATGAGGTGCACCGGCATGAGAAGGTATTAGAAACGAGGAAAAAGGATATGATCCACAAAGCTTGACTTGGATCCACCGGAGAAGAAAAATGAGTAAAGAGTGACGAACTTGAAGCTCCGTTAGAAACTTCATGAGCAACACCAGGTAAGAATATTGATAGAAAAGAATGGAGAAACTTCACATGAATAAAAGGATACTTGAATAAGAAATATGGTTCCTCGAAGAAACAAGGGTGGGAGGGAGGGAAAAACAAAGGCAGCTTGGGACGAATGAAACAAACACCGTTGAGAAGAAGTGATAATTGATCTTGCAAATGTTGAAGTGAACGGATCCACTTGAGGAGAGACACACCGGTGAAAAGGATTGACATGACAATATCGATGATCGAGAAGGATTAGTGTTCACATCGAGGTATGAGAACACCACTTAAACAAGGGATGGAATCAACATTTGACTTCGAAGCAACTCGAATACCACAACTCAAAACAAAAACAAAGGGTTGGCTTGCAGAATAAGCCGGAACAAACATATGATAGAGATTTCGTCGGAAGTTTTCATGGTGGGACCTACACGGGCTCGATCGTACATCACCATCATGTACAAGGCAGTGCACATGACATACGAAGCGTCCCCGAGTCAGCATAGCCAAGGACTCTTTAAGACACAACGAGACCACTGTAAAATCGACCGTGAATAGGCGAACCACTAGACGTCGAACCCCAATTTCATATCACACATCTGTTGGAAAGATATCCTAAGAGCTACTTGAATTACCACCTATGAAACTCCCGAAATTTTCCGGTTATGCAATCAGGTGTTGGGGATACATGGGAAGCATAATATCTCACCCAAACTAGCAAATCCTACATCCAGCTGTATCCATCCTTCAACACATAACCAATAAACCTTCGGAAATCATCTACCTCAACCTTCGAAAAGCATCCGTTATACAAGTTATGGCGATACTCCCGAACTCCCGCCCCAGTACTGGGTGGCATCGAGGTTATCTCACCAACGAACCGCATAAAGGAGATTTTCGATGTCGACAAACATATCTCAAGTATTCCAGAATTGCAACGATAAAATTATGATGACAACACCTCAGAGCTCAACTCCCCGGGACACTTCCACTAAACCCCTGACAGGAGGCACCAAGACAGTATTCTCATCATAAGCCATCGGAACAAAACCAAGATACTCGCGTGATCCTAAAATTTTTTTTAGTGAAATTTGAGAAGAGAAGAGTCAAAACTCTACGTCAGGATGCCTTACCAGAGCGATGAGGAGACTGGGAAGTAAAAAGAATTCCTAAACTCTCCGATATATAATTCCTAAGGACTCAAAACATTTTTCTAGACACAACTCGACCGCTAAAAACGATCAAGCAATGGGGGCTCCTAAGGTCAGGGAAGGCTCTGATTACCAACTTGTAACACCCTTGATGCGACTATATCTCCCACGTGTCGAGGCACGACTTAGAGGCATAATCGCATTGAAGGCAATGTCGCAAGTGAGGTAATCTTCACACAACCCATGTAATACAATAGGGGAAAAAGTTACATAGTTGGCTTACAATCGCCACTTCACACAATTACATGAATAAAGCATTACATCAACCAAATACACTCATGGTCCGACTACGGAACCAAAATAAAAGAAGAACCCCAAATGCGACAAAGGTCCCCGATCGACCCCAACTGGGCTCCACTACTGATCAACTAGAACGAAACAACACAAATGAACAAGGGCTTCATCAAGCTCCTCCTGAGCTTGGTTGCGTCATCTGCACGGAATCATCGGCACCTGCAAACTGGTTTTGGAAGTAATCTGTGAGCCACAGGGACTCAGCAATCTCGCACCCTCGCGATCAAGACTATTTAAGCTTATGGGTAAGGTAAATGTATGAGGCGGAGCTGCAGCAAGCGACTAGCATATATGGTGGCTAACATACGCAAATGAGAGCGAGAAGAGAAGGCAAAGCACGGTCGATAAAAGTATGATCAAGAAGTGATCCTGGACTACCTACGTCAAGCATAACTCCAACAACCGTGTTCACTTCCCGGACTTCGCCGGAAAGAGACCATCACGGTTACACACGCTGTTGATTCATTTTTAATTAAGGTCAACTTCAGGTTTTCTACAACCGGACGTTAACAAATTCCCATCTGCCCATAACTGCGGGCACATCTTTCGAAAGTTCAAATCCTTGCAGGGGTGTCCCAACTTAGCCCACGACAAGCTCTCACGGTCAACGAAGGAATAGACCTCCACCCGAGACATTCCGATCAGACTCGGTATCCCAGTACAACAAGACATTTCGACAGGGTAAAACTAAACCAGCAACACCGCCCGAATGTGCCGACAAATCCCGATAGGAGCTGCACATATCTCTTTCTCAGGGCACACTCAGATTGTCCTAGGTACGGGCAAGCCAGCCCAGAGTTGCCCCTGGTGGCCACCGGCAGCTGACAGGTGGACCAACACTCAGAGGAGCACTGGCCCGGGGGGGGGGGGGTAAAATAAAGATGACCCTTGAGTCTGCAGAACCCAAGGGAAAGAAAAGGCTAGGTGGCAAATGGTAAAACCAATGTTGGGCATTGCTGGAGAAGCTTTACTTAAGGCGAACTGTCAAGGGGTTCCCATTATAGCCCAACCGCGTAAGGGACGCAAAATCCGGGAACATAGCACCGATATGACGGAAACTAGGGTGGCAAGAGTGGAACAAAACACCAGGCATAAGGCCGAGCCTTCCACCCTTTACCAAGTATATAGATGCATTAATTAAATAAGATATATTGTGATATCCCAACAAGTAAATAAATGTTCCAACAAGGAACAACATCTCCATGTTCCAACAAGGAACGAACTTGAATCTTCGCCTGCAACTAACAACGCTATAAGAGGGGCTGAGCAAAGCGGTAACATAGCCAATCAACGGTTTGCTAGGACAATGGTGGGTTAGAGGCTGAACATGGCAATTTGGGAGGCTAACAAGCAAGTGGTAGGCATCGTAGCAATGGCATAGCAAAAGAGCGAGCAAACTAGCATAGCAAAGATAGTAGTGATTTCGAGGGTATGATCATCTTGCCTGAGATCCCGCAAGGAAGAAGAACGAGTCCATGAAGAAGACAAACGGACGAAGTCGAACGGATCCTCACAACACGACGTTATCGGAACCAACCCGAAGAAGCAATCACCGAAAAAGAAGCACACAGCATAGTAAACAACCACGGCATCAACATGGCATGATGCACAAACGAGTATGATGCATGTCCGGTTTAATGAAGCATGGCATGGCAAAGTGCACAAACAACACTACAAATTAAGTGGAGCACAATATGCATCGGGATGCATATTGACAAAACACCACATCAATTATTTAGTTCTCTCTCGTTTATGTACCCAACAATATTAAATGTTGTTAAACATGGCAAGGGGGTGAAGCAAAATTAAACTACCTATCTAGTCAAGGTTAAATGAGGCCGGAAGCAACGAACAACAATTCCGGTAAATCCCCATGTGCAAATATTAGGTTTAGTCCTGATCTGTCCTAAACACAATTTTAGAGTTGTTTAACATGCAAGATGAGGCCACCACGTTAAACTAGGCAAAATTCTACCCCGTTTACATATAAAGTTTATTTAAATCGGAGCTACGGTTATTTAGTTATGAAATAAACCATTTTAGCATGGTATAGGGGCAAATTTAATCAAACATCATTTTAAATATTATAAACATAGGTGAAAGTTGGATATTATTAATCTACACAAAATTCCGAGCAAGTTTCATATATAATTCATTTTAATCCGATGCACGGTTGATGAGTTGTTAAATGCATGATGTTCAAGGGTTTTTCTGTAAAACTGCAATGCTCTGGAAATTAGACAAATTCACAGGGCACGAAAAAAAACATAGGCAGGCTGAATCTGGTTGGCCCAATAATGCAGTGGGTGCTGGGGTGTGCTGCTCACCCAGTGGGCTTGGCCCGGTTGGAGGGGAAGCAGGCCGGGGCGCTTGCTGGGCCGGATCTACATGCGCTGGAGGGGTGGCAGCCCAGGCGCGCGCTTGCGCGAGGCGCAGTCAACGGTGCGAGTGGCTGCGCTCGTCTGTCACCGACGAGAGGAAGCTAGGGCAGCGGCTGGCGATGCAGGTGGCTCCGGCGAGGGCGAAGGAGGATGGGCGCGGCGCCGGGATGCTGCAGAAGAGGACCAGTGTCGGGGATGGCTTACGGGAGCTCCATCGCCGAAGGAGAACGGCAGAACGGCAGATTTAGGCGGCGCAGGGCGGCAGAGCTCGCCAGGGATGGGGGGTCCGGCGCGAACAGGGCTCCTCTCGAGCTCGGTGCTGCTCCACGGCGGGAGGACGGAGAGGACGAAGCAAGGCGGCGGTGAAGCACCTGGCACGGGCAAATCGAGCAGGAGGATAGCTCTCGTTCGTCTCGGTCTCGCACAAAAGGAAGCAGGCGGCAGCAGAAGGAACGACGGCCGCAGCGGATCCCTCGGGGATGGACCCGATCTGGCAGCTGCGGAAAACCGGCGATGTCGGGAAGGCCATAGCGACTCGACGGTGGCGGCGGTCCATGGCGACAGTGGTGGTCCTGCAAGGACAGGGCGGAGAGAGACCCTTAAGAGAGAGAGAGAGACAAACAGAGGGAGGAGGAAGAACGAGGGAAGAACATAAAGAAGGGGCGGCGCTCATCTGCTAGCTAATTCGGTCCCTGGCGGCGGTGCCGGACGACGAGGCGAGGAGGAGGAGCACGGGAAGGCTCGGGGCAGGGGCTTGAGGACGGGCGTGCTGCGGGAGGAGGTTGCGGGATTGGGTGGATCCAGCGGAGGAGGAGGTTGGCCCGATGCTGAAAACGAGTAAGTTGGTCAGGATCGGCTGGGAATGGGTGGATGGATCTGGGAGGATCCCGATGGGGATGGTGAGTGGGTGGCGGCGGAGAGGAGAGGGATTTTAGGGAGTTGGTCTAGGGTTTGTCCAAATAGGCATGTGGGTGGACTATTTATATAGGGAAGGGAGAGAGTTGGACCTTTCGATCGAAAACCGACGGACGAGAATAAATAGGCTAGGGAGGCCAAATAAGAAAACGGTGATGTTTTGTAGACGTTTGGGGATGATCCGGACACGATGGTGGCGACTGACCGGGTCGGGTCCGGGACAGCTTTCGGACGCGCGCGAGGGGGGCTGCGGGTTGACGAGAGGGTTAGGTTGGTCCTGGCGGTAGGTAGTGGACTGTGTAGACGATCTCGAGCTGAGAGAAGAGAAGAAAGAGAGCCGGCGACTGTTTTCGGAGACCGAAAACGTCCGACGTTAGACCGGCTACTATTGCTGCTATAGTTTAACGGTTAGGCTATCAAACGAGCTCCGATTGCGATGAAACTTGACAAGCGGTCTATCTACACTATAATAAGACCGCACACCAAATTTCAACCCAATCCGAGAACATTTTCCGGCCACTTATAAAATAATATTTCGGACATGCCGCGGGCGCAGTGCAAGTGTGGTTGGGCTCACAACGGACAACGGAGAGAACGAGGAGACCGGGACGGATGCAAGTTTTGAAAACATGATGATGCAATGCACATGATGACATGACAAGATGCAACACGCAAGCAAATGACATGGCAACGCCGGCGAATAACTGGAAGACACCTGGCACATCGGTCTCGGGGTGTTACAACACTCCACCACTACGAGAGGATCTCGTCCCGAGATCTAGAATGGCACCGGAGGGAAAACGGAAGAGAAAGGAGGAGAGGTAAAACAAATTGCTTCTTTTGACAAACGAGAGAAACCAAAGAACCTTGCGAGGTTGAACAAATTCGAGAAAAGGATACAACGAAGGTGAACAAAGTCGAAAACACTCCGTTAGCAAAGAGGAACGAGGAAGAACAAATTCAGGCAGCACTCCGGTTGGAAAGAAAAAGAATTGAATAAGGTCTTGATAAGATGAGAAGATACTTGATGACATCACAACACACTGCCACCGGAACTGTTGAATGAATGCAACAAGGGGTAAGAAAGATCTCAGACCGCACTCCGGTTGAGAAGGGAGTCAAAATTTGATAAGATGAAAAGAACTTGAGCAGAATGGCACCACACTCCGATTAAACAAAATAGAGAAGGAAAAAGACTGATATAATTTGGACAGCACTCCGTCTATAAATGGAAGAAATTGAACAAGACAAGATGAGAGGATACTTGAAAAGAGGACACAACACTCCAATAAAAGTATAGGCATGGAAAGATCATGATCTTTGACAAAACGAGATGATGGGCTGAAAAGAGCAACATGACAATGCCTCCGGAACAAAAGAATACAAGATAGATAACTGAAATAGGAGAATAGAGAAGAAAATGCCAACTTCTGCCACAAAAGAGCTGAAAAGGCATCTTTAGAAGAACGTTCGAACGAAGTTGTTGGAAAAACCAACAACGAAAAGAACAAGGTTGTAGTGGGCTTATGGAAAACATCTCGAAATTACGAGGTGAAATTCTGCCACTAACGGAAACGATAGATTGGATAGATATCAACAAGGAGATGAGACGCTTAATTCACCGGAAGGATAGAAGAAGAGCTTGGATCAATTATAAGCACCATAATTAACAACAATCCTTAGGGAAAGTTTTTAGGTGAAAAATAACCCAAGATAACTCCAACGAAGAGGTTGATGGATTTAAAATACCTCATTTCTTAATAACATGTGAATCATGAACTCAAATTATCAAGAATGATGTAAAACCACCTCCAAAGATACGGTAGAAAGAAATGCACTCCGGATAGCAAGATGAAGAAGGCTTGAGCTCCTTAGAAAAGAATCTCAATTAAAAAGTTGGAGAAGGAATTAAATCCTTGATGGACCATTATGTAGAACTTCCATTAAGAACTCCGGTAACGAAAGGATGATAAAAGCAAAAGAAGTTGAAAACACAAGGTGAGACCTTGTAATGATTTAGAAGGAGCTTCGCGACGAGATAATGCAGAAAAGGTAAGAACTCCGGAAAGAAATGATAAGAAGAGCAATTGAGATCAAAATCTTGATGAACCTCCGGAATAGGAAATTAATCATTAGGATGAAACAAGAATAAGAATTGCATTATGCTTATCCTTCACCAATTTAAATTGATGACAATCAACGGATTTGGCACACTACTCATTCTCGTAGAAAAGATTAAGAGAGATATAACATCAGACTTGGGAAGGTATTGAACGAACCACCGGAAGGGTTGAAACAACGAATAAAATTGATATGATAAGAAAGGAAGAGAAATCTTGAACGAGCCACCGATAAGAATTAAAATAAACGATGAGAAGATAAAGAAACTCCGGAAAGAATTAGCACATGAATGAAGCTGCTTGAGAGAATTTAGATACAAGAGAACGAAAAGATCACGAGCCGATTAAAGATCACTTAAACGAAGCACCGGTAAAATAGGAGACTGATAACTGACAGCTGAGAATGAATAAACCTGAATTGACGGACTCCGAATAACGAACTGAGAAGACTCTTGAATTGCTCCGGATGGGTAAAAAGATTCTGACAATCGAAAACAATTACGAGAGGATGGCAACAAGCTAGAATCACGAATCTTGAAAGAATGGAGCAAGATTAAAGAGAAACTCTTCTTCGGTCTTCAAATGACGACGAGAAACACCACCGTGAATTGTTGAGGCACTCCGGAATGAATAATGGAAAGGTTGAGCCAACGATGAAAAGAATTTGAAAGAACTTGGAGAAAGACAGTTGACTGATGATAATTCATTCTTACGTCAAACTTTAAAAGGAATTTAGGATAGCTCCGGGAAAATAAGAAGAGTCAGGTAAGATCCTGGGAAAAACCTGTGGGTTAGGGCCCACTCAAAAGAAACACCGTTGAACGATTTAAAAGAGAGGTTACACCGGTTGAATTAAATGACTTGAATGATATAACATCCTCGAAATAGGTTGAACAGATCTTGAATGACAAGATGAGCCTTTTGAGGAAGCTTTAGCACGCCGGAACAAAAGAATAGTGAGAAGTGAATGAATATGAGGTGCACCGGCATGAGAAGGTATTAGAAACGAGGAAAAAGGATATGATCCACAAAGCTTGACTTGGATCCACCGGAGAAGAAAAATGAGTAAAGAGTGACGAACTTGAAGCTCCGTTAGAAACTTCATGAGCAACACCAGGTAAGAATATTGATAGAAAAGAATGGAGAAACTTCACATGAATAAAAGGATACTTGAATAAGAAATATGGTTCCTCAAAGAAACAAGGGTGGGAGGGAGGGAAAAACAAAGGCAGCTTGGGACGAATGAAACAAACACCGTTGAGAAGAAGTGATAATTGATCTTGCAAATGTTGAAGTGAATGGATCCACTTAAGGAGAGACACACCGGTGAAAAGGATTGACATGACAATATCGATGATCGAGAAGGATTAGTGTTCACATCGAGGTATGAGAACACCACTTAAACAAGGGATGGAATCAACATTTGACTTCGAAGCAACTCGAATACCACAACTCAAAACAAAAACAAAGGGTTGGCTTGCAGAATAAGCCGGAACAAACATATGATAGAGATTTCGTCCGAAGTTTTCGTGGTGGGACCTACACGGGCTCGATCGTACAGCACCATCATGTACAAGGCAGTGCACATGACATATGAAGCGTCCCCGAGTCAGCATAACCAAGGACTCTTTAAGACACAACGAGACCACTGTAAAATCGACCGTGAATAGGCGAACCACTAGACGTCGAACCCCAATTTCATATCACACATCTGTTGGAAAGATATCCTAAGAGCTACTTGAATTCCCACCTATGAAACTCCCGAAATTTTCCGGTTATGCAATCAGGTGTTGGGGATACAGGGGAAGCATAATATCTCACCCAAACTAGCAAATCCTACATCCAGCTGTATCCATCCTTCAACACATAACCAAGAAACCTTCAGAAATCATCTACCTCAACCTTTGAAAAGCATCCGTTATACAAGTTATGGCGATACTCCCGAACTCCCGCCCCAGTACTGGGTGGCGTCGAGGTTATCTAACCAACGAACCGCATAAAGGAGATTTTCGATGTCGACGAACATATCTCAAGTATTCCAGAATTGCAACGATAAAATTATGATGACAACACCTCAGAGCTCAACTCCCCGGGACACTTCCACTAAACCCCTGACAGGAGGCACCAAGACAGTATTCTCATCATAAGCCATCGGAACAAAACCAAGATACTCGCGTGATCCTAAATTTTTTTTAGTGAAATTTGAGAAGAGAAGAGTCAAAACTCTACGTCAGGATGCCTTACCAGAGCGATGAGGAGACTGGGAAGTAAAAAGAATTCCTAAACTCTCCGATATATAATTCCTAAGGACTCAAAACATTTTTCTAGACACAACTCGACCGCTAAAAACGATCAAGCAATGGGGGCTCCTAAGGTCGGGGAAGGCTCTGATTACCAACTTGTAACACCCTTGATGCGACTATATCTCCCACGTGTCGAGGCACAACTTAGAGGCATAATCGCATTGAAGGCAATGTCGCAAGTGAGGTAATCTTCACACAACCCATGTAATGCAATAGGGGAAAAAAGTTACATAGTTGGCTTACAATCGCCACTTCACACAATTACATGAATAAAGCATTACATCAACCAAATACACTCATGGTCCGACTACGGAACCAAAATAAAAGAAGAACCCCAAATGCGACAAAGGTCCCCGATCGACCCCAACTGGGCTCCACTACTGATCATCTAGAACGAAACAACACAAATGAACAAGGGCTTCATCAAGCTCCTCCTGAGCTTGGTTGCGTCATCTGCACGGAATCATCGGCACCTACAAACTGGTTTTGGAAGTAATCTGTGAGCCACAGGGACTCAGCAATCTCGCACTCTCGCGATCAAGACTATTTAAGCTTATGGGTAAGGTAAATGTATGAGGCGGAGCTGCAGCAAGCGACTAGCATATATGGTGGCTAACATACGCAAATGAGAGCGAGAAGAGAAGGCAAAGCACGGTCGATAAAAGTATGATCAAGAAGTGATCCTGGACTACCTACGTCAAGCATAACTCCAACAACCGTGTTCACTTCCCGGACTCCGCCGGAAAGAGACCATCACGGTTACACACGCTGTTGATTCATTTTTAATTAAGGTCAACTTCAGGTTTTCTACAACCGGACGTTAACAAATTCCCATCTGCCCATAACTGCGGGCACGGCTTTCGAAAGTTCAAATCCTTGCAGGGGTGTCCCAACTTAGCCCACGACAAGCTCTCACGGTCAACGAAGGAATAGACCTCCACCCGAGACATTCCGATCAGACTCGGTATCCCAGTACAACAAGACATTTCGACAGGGTAAAACTAAACCAGCAACACCGCCCGAATGTGCCGACAAATCCCGATAGGAGCTGCACATATCTCTTTCTTAGGGCACACTCAGATTGTCCTAGGTACGGGCAAGCCAGCCCAGAGTTGCCCCCGGTGGCCACCGGCAGCTGACAGGTGGACCAACACTCAGAGGAGCACTGGCCCGGGGGGGGGGGTAAAATAAAGATGACCCTTGAGTCTGCAGAACCCAAGGGAAAGAAAAGGCTAGGTGGCAAATGGTAAAACCAATGTTGGGCATTGCTGGAGAAGCTTTACTTAAGGCGAACTGTCAAGGGGTTCCCATTATAGCCCAACCGCGTAAGGGACGCAAAATCCGGGAACATAACACCGATATGACGGAAACTAGGGTGGCAAGAGTGGAACAAAACACCAGGCATAAGGCCGAGCCTTCCACCCTTTACCAAGTATATAGATGCATTAATTAAATAAGATATATTGTGATATCCCAACAAGTAAATAAATGTTCCAACAAGGAACAACATCTCCATGTTCCAACAAGGAACGAACTTCAATCTTCGCCTGCAACTAACAACGCTATAAGAGGGGCTGAGCAAAGCGGTAACATAGCCAATCAACGGTTTGCTCGGACAATGGTGGGTTAGAGGCTGAACATGGAAATTTGGGAGGCTAACAAGCAAGTGGTAGGCATCATAGCAATGTCATAGCAAAAGAGCGAGCAAAAGAGCATAGCAAAGATAGTAGTGATTTTGAGGGTATGATCATCTTGCCTGAGATCCCGCAAGGAAGAAGAACGAGTCCATGAAGAAGACAAACGGACGAAGTCGAACGGATCCTCACAACACGACGTTATCGGAACCAACCCGAAGAAGCAATCACCGGAAAAGAAGCACACAGCATAGTAAACAACCACGACATCAACATGGCATGATGCACAAACGAGTATGATGCATGTCCGGTTTAATGAAGCATGGCATGGCAAAGTGCACAAACAACACTACAAATTAAGTTGAGCACAATATGCATCGGGATGCATATTGACAAAACACCACATCAATTATTTAGTTCTCTCTCGTTTATGTACCCAACAATATTAAATGTTGTTAAACATGGCAAGGGGGTTAAGCAAAATTAAACTACCTATCTAGTCAAGGTTAAATGAGGCCGGAAGCAACGAACGACAATTCCGGTAAATCCCCATGTGCAAATATTAGGTTTGGTCCTGATCTGTCCTAAACACAATTTTAGAGTTGTTTAACATGCAAGATAAGGCCACCACGTTAAACTAGGCAAAATTCTACCCCATTTACATATAAAGTTTATTTAAATCGGAGCTACAGTTATTTAGTTATGAAATAAACCATTTTAGCATGGTATAGGGGCAAATTTAATCAAACATCATTTTAAATATTATAAACATAGGTGAAAGTTGGATATTATTAATCTACACAAAATTCCGAGCAAGTTTCATATATAATTCATTTTAATCCGATGCACGGTTGATGAGTTGTTAAATGCATGATGTTCAAGGGTTTTTCTGTAAAACTGCAATGCTCTGGAAATTAGACAAATTCACAGGGCACGAAAAAAACATAGGCAGGCTGAATCTGGTTGGCCCAATAATGCAGTGGGTGCTGGGGTGTGCTGCTCACCCAGTGGGCTTGGCCCGGTTGGAGGGGAAGCAGGCCGGGGCGCTTGCTGGGCCGGATCTACAAGCGCTGGAGGGGTGGCAGCCCAGGCGCGCGCTTGCGCGAGGCGCAGTCAACGGTGCGAGCGGCTGCACTCGTCTGTCACCGATGAGAGGAAGCAGGGGCATTGGCTGGCGATGCAGGTGGCTCCGGCGAGGGCGAAGGAGGATGGGCGCGGCGCCGGGATGCTGCAGAAGAGGACCAGTGTCGGGGATGGCTTGCGGGAGCTCCATCGCCGAAGGAGAACGGCATAACGGCAGATTTAGGCGGCGCAGGGCGGCAGAGCTCGCCAGGGATGGGGGGGGTCCGGCGCGAACAGGGCTCCTCTCGAGCTCGGTGCTGCTCCACGGCGGGAGGACGGAGAGGACGAAGCAAGGCGGCGGTGAAGCACCTGGCACGGGCAAATCGAGCAGGAGGATAGCTCTCGTTCGTCTCGGTCTCGCACAAAAGGAAGCAGGCGGCAGCAGAAGGAACGACGGCCGCAGCGGATCCCTCGGGGATGGACCCGATCTGGCAGCTGCGGGAAACCGGCGATGTCGGGAAGGCCATAGCGACTCGACGGTGGCGGCGGTCCATGGCGACAGTGGTGGTCCTGCAAGGACAGGGCGGAGAGAGACCCTTGAGAGAGAGACAAACATAGGGAGGAGGAAGAACGAGGGAAGAACATAAAGAAGGGGCGGCGCTCATCTGCTAGCTAATTCGGTCCCTGGCGGCGGCGCCGGACGACAGGCGAGGAGGAGGAGCACGGGAAGGCTCGGGGCAGGGGCTTGAGGACGGGCGTGCTGCGGGAGGAGGTTGCGAGATTGGGTGGATCCAGCGGAGGAGGAGGTTGGCCCGATGCTGAAAACGAGTAAGTTGGTCAGGATCGGCTGGGAATGGGTGGATGGATCTGGGAGGATCCCGATGGGGATGGTGAGTGGGTGGCGGCGGAGAGGAGAGGGATTTTAGGGAGTTGGTCTAGGGTTTGTCCAAATAGGCATGTGGGTGGACTATTTATATAGGGAAGGGAGAGAGTTGGACCTTCCGATCGAAAACCGACGGACGAGAATAAATAGGCTAGGGAGGCCAAATAAGAAAACGGTGACGTTTTGTAGACGTTTGGGGATGATCCGGACACGATGGTGGTGACTGACCGGGTCGGGTCCGGGACAGCTTTCGGACGCGCGCGAGGGGGGCTGCGGGTTGACGAGAGGGTTAGGTTGGTCCTGGCGGTAGGTAGTGGGCTGTGTAGACGATCTCGAGCTGAGAGAAGAAAAGAAAGAGAGCCGGCGACTGTTTTCGGAGACCGAAAACGTCCGACGTTAGACCGGCTACTATTGCCGCTATAGTTTAACGGTTAGGCTATCAAACGAGCTCCGATTGCGATGAAACTTGAGAGGCGGTCTGTCTACACTATAATAAGACCGCACACCAAATTTCAACCCAATCCGAGAACATTTTCCGGCCACTTATAAAATAATATTTCGGACATGCCGCGGGCGCAGTGCAAGTGTGGTTGGGCTCACAACGGACAACGGAGAGAACGAGGAGACCGGGACGGATGCAAGTTTTGAAAACATGATGATGCAATGCACATGATGACATGACAAGATGCAACACGCAAGCAAATGACATGGCAACGCCGGCGAATAACTGGAAGACACCTGGCACATCGGTCTCGGGGCGTTACATGCACCATCTATTACAATTGTATTTGCGGTATCTACATAGATCTATTCGTCAACGATAATATGAAGGTAAGCTTATGTAGTGTGATGCAGAGGTATTGGCCATACACCATGAATGATAAAAGTTGTGCAACTAATATTCATAGTTTACTCGCTTTTTCTACCATGATTTTGGTTTGATTTACAATACCGTTGTATGTATTCTCCGAAGAGATACATCATTTTAGTTGTAATGTGGTACCTTGCTGATAGGACATTGATATATTATCCAATTTGGTTCCACAATGTCTATACTCTTTAGTTTTATGTTGATGTTTGCATTCTCTTTCTTTTCTTCTGGAGTCTTGTATTTCCTTTCACTGTGTACTTCACTGTCATGTTATACAAAATATTTAATAGATAAAACCAAAAAAATTAAAGAGAACACAAGCCCTTGAATTTGGAGAACGTGGACCTATATTTTTACAATATTACTGAGACAAATTTGAAAATTTGAAGCTTGGTCTGGGCTATGGTGCTTAGTTTTTAGTGGATTTTGTCGAGCAACTAAAATTTCCAACGGGTTCTATTAACATTATTGCACCTAACGATGGTTGATTCTGTACAATTCCCCTTCATTGGTCTATTCGTAACACATCTAAATTCATTTGCGGATCCATGCTCTATGGTACGGAGCCTGAGGTCCTTGGCGCCACACACCTTGTCGCATGTTACTTGTCTTATTGATTGCCATTAGTATTAGCCTATTAGATATGAAATGTACATGGACTATCTTGGGTTTTGAATGCTAGGTTCGTGGGCAATCCGAGCAATGATGTATGGCCAGGAGTATGCAAGTTCCCAAACTTGCACGAGTACCCTCACTAGAACTTCTCAAAGCTATCTCCTGCAATTTCCGGTTTCTACGCCAATGGTCTTGATTTGCTTGAGGTTAGTAATCAAACATGTGTATTCAGGCTACTTGATCCTTGTAGAAAACAGGTAAGAAAATGTGCTCTTATAAGAATCTTGTACTAACTTATGAATGTGATCCTTGGAAAAATGCGGCAGCAAACACGAGCCGATAGAGAGGATGTCAGTAAATAAAGAATGCCATGGAGCACCCGTATTTTTTATGATGCAGGTTAAGGCATTATAGTGGAGTTGTCTTCGTGACTAGCAAGAAGCGAATTTCATACAGTTTGTGTTTGTTTTGAAGCATATCTTTTGATTCTAAGGAGGCATTTTTTTCCTCTGTTTTTCTAGCCTTCGTTTAGTTTACGCTATAACCCAATGTTGTGATGGATAATGACTATGGAGTTATGCATAACTGAACACGTATTGCCCAATCTCAAAAGTTGATCTTGTGAATCACTACTTCTCCTCCAAAACCAGTCTTTACTTCTTTTTTCTATCTGTTATTTAGTGCACACCATTCATTTTTGTTGCTGATGGAAAGTTAAAAATATCATGATGAATGTAAATGAGTATGTAAAAATTCCATTAAATAATACAACAATTTGTAGGCTACACAAAAAGACATAATTTGACCTAAAAGCAACAAAATCCCTGCTAGATCTGCCTGCATGCCTAGGAGGCTAGGCTAGAGCAAAGCAAGTCCGCAATGACATGGTTCATGGATTTCTATGTGGCAAACTGGTCTGATAAACTATAGTGCGTCTTAATTGTTTTACGATGATGGAGCGGACTGGGCCTTCGACTCAGGATGCTGATGGATGGGTTTGTATGGATGTCTCTATGCGGTGAGATAAGATGATAAGGGAGTGATTGATGCCTCCTTTAGGTAATGTTGTGATGTACAAGAAAAGAGAATGTGCGAACGAACATCTCTTTTTCTATTTGATGGGATGAATGTGTCCGAGAAAGAGCAGGCCCATGCATGCCTAGTAGGGGATGTGGCCCATAAGCAAAACCAAAACCAATGATGGGAAAGCCCAAACCTTCTTCGCCTGGACCCATCCGGGCAAGCTCACCTCCATTAGGTTACCTTGGATTTTGTTTATTAATAGCTGCAACATAATTAGGGCATCTCTAACTCTTGCCCTAATTCAAGTCCCGAAGTCTCAATTCCAAATTTGAGGAGTTAAGAAGGATCCCACATGGAAGTTTGTCTTCATCCTCTTCGTCCTTCTATCTTCTTCCTTCCACGTGGGAGACGTTTCCTGAGAGTGCTTTTCCAGCGAAATCTCTCGAACTGCCATGCAATTTCAACTAAAGTTGCCACGACAACTTCACAAAATCTACCATAGCAACTTTACAAAACTTGTCATGATCAAAAGTGGATATCGCAATGTATCGTAAAAAAATGTTGAGATGTTTTTTTTTTTGCCATTCATGTGATCTGTATCCAAGGGCTAGGGGGCCATTCGCTGGGACCTCCTAACTAGGGAACGTTTCCCAGCTACATCTCCTTCAAAAAAAAAAAGCGAAGAAATAAAAAGTTTACCAAACGAGAGCGAACAAAAACAGGAACATATTCCACCGCCCCAGCTGCGAAACGAAGCCACAATGAATCCATCCCGAATCAAAACACCCGGCAGTCCACTGGACCGGCCCCATACACCACCAGCCGGATCGCCCCGCGAGCGAGCGACCAAACGGGCCGTCCGTCCCCCCACGCTTCGCGGCCCCCGTGGACCGCGTCCACCCGCACCCCGCATTCCGCCCTTCGACACCACCACACCCGCTTTTATTCCCCAGCCCTCTCCACGCCTCACTCCCCTCCTCCCCTCTCCCCCCACCCCACCCCCACCCCCACCCAGCGGTGCCGCCGCCGCACAAAGTCCAACCCTAGATCCAGCGCCCGATCCGCGGCCATGGCGACGCGCCGGGCCCTCTCCTCGCTCCTCCGGTCGGCCTCCCGCGCGCGCGCGGCCTCCCCGTCGCCGCTCCCCCGCGCGGCGCCCCTCCACCGCCCGTCCCCGGCCGGCTACCTCTTCAACCGCGCCGCCAACTACGCCTCCGCCGCCGCCGCCGCCGCCGAGGCCCCCGCCGAGAAGCTGCCCCCCACCTCCGACAAGTACGTCGGCGCCAAGATCACCGACGAGTTCACCGGCGCCGGCTCCATCGGACAGGTCTGCCAGGTCATCGGCGCCGTCGTCGACGTGCGCTTCGACGAGGGCCTCCCGCCCATCCTCACCGCGCTCGAGGTGCTCGACAACAGCATCCGCCTCGTGCTCGAGGTGGCGCAGCATCTCGGCGAGAACGTCGTGCGCACCATCGCCATGGACGGGACGGAGGGGCTCGTGCGCGGCCAGAAAGTCCTCAACACCGGATCCCCCATCACTGTAATCGCCGCATCTCCCTTTCCGCCCGCCCTTTCCGCAACTGCATTTCCTGTCGTGCCCGATCTGATGAAATGTAGATCTGGCGGGGTTAGATTTGATCTGGATGCACGAATCCGACTGGCACGTGTCGGATATACATCTCTTTTATCTTCCATCATTACATATATGCCGATTGCTTGATTGCTTGTTGTGTTCCGTAGGATCTGTATAGATTGCTGAATATTGATATTTGTATACGTATTATTCACAAGTTCTGACTGCTGTGGTTGGGTGTTGGTAGTCTGCTGTTTGATTATCAAACCTTTGAAGTTAATTATGATTCATATGTGCATCCGTGTGATATATCTAGGTGTTCAATTAAGTCTGTTTGTTACAGTTATCTATATCAATTGTTGCTTAGTGAATACTAGAAACTTGGTTTCTGTGTCCTTAGATGAATCAATTTACAATCTGCTGCAAGAGCCTCTGCTTGTATATGATGTATACATCTACACCAGTGGTGTTCTTTTTGGAAGTTGAATCATGCTCACCTGCAGTGTGCTTCATTTGTTTGACCTGGAAGTTGTTTCTCTTTCTCAGGTTCCTGTTGGGAGGGCCACCCTTGGACGTATCATTAACGTTATTGGTGAGCCAATTGACCACAAGGGTGACATAAGTAAGTGACATTCACTACGCGAGTTCCTTCATGTACATGTCTTTTTACCATTGTTATTATTGATACATCTCTATCTTGTAGAGACACACGACTTCCTTCCTATTCATCGTGAGGCCCCTGCTTTTGTTGAGCAAGCCACAGAGCAGCAAATTCTTGTTACTGGAATTAAGGTACACCATTTCACTATCACCTTGACTATCTTAGGATATTTCATGTAACCATTGAATGCAGTGTGAGCATATGTGCCATAATGTGACAAGTGTTAATTGTAGTGTGATGGTTCTCTATCTGACAGGTCGTGGATTTGCTTGCACCTTACCAAAGGGGTGGCAAAATTGGTCTCTTTGGTGGTGCAGGAGTGGGTAAAACTGTTCTTATTATGGAGTTGATCAACAATGTTGCCAAGGCCCATGGTTGGTATTCTACAAAGTTGTATTGTTTATATTGTGTAGCTGCTTCTTATGGTTTCCTGATTGTACCTGGTTAATTTGTTTTCCTTAGGTGGTTTCTCTGTTTTCGCTGGTGTCGGAGAACGTACCCGTGAAGGTAATGACTTGTACAGGGAAATGATTGAAAGTGGTGTCATTAAGCTTGATGAGAAGCAGGTAATTGTTATGTAGTTTGAAATTTCAGCTCTGAAGCTCATATATGCAAGCTATCTTTCCTTATAAAATGATTTCTGTGGCAGGCTGAAAGCAAGTGTGCTCTTGTCTACGGACAAATGAACGAGCCCCCGGGTGCCCGTGCTCGTGTTGGTCTTACTGGTTTGACTGTTGCTGAACATTTCCGTGATGCTGAAGGACAAGATGTGCTCCTGTTTATTGACAACATTTTCCGTTTCACCCAGGTAAATTCTGCAGGGAGTTTCTTGTACTGACACCTGTTTCTGTGCTCCATATTGTGTTGTTGAACAATATTTCTCTTTCTAACCTGCTGTTACCATTGCTATCAAGTCTTAATAGTTCTATTTTTTATTACTCTTAATGGCAGGCAAACTCTGAGGTGTCTGCTCTCCTTGGACGTATTCCATCTGCTGTGGGATACCAACCAACTCTTGCTACTGATCTTGGAGGACTGCAAGAGCGGATTACGACGACAAAGAAGGGTTCTATTACATCCGTCCAGGCTATTTATGTGCCTGCTGATGATTTGACGGATCCTGCTCCTGCTACCACCTTTGCCCATCTTGACGCCACTACTGTGTTGTCACGACAGGTTTGTCCGTCGTCCTACGTACATGATCATTATTCAACGCACAACAATATGCACATCATGACTGTAATGAGCTACTTGTGCAGATTTCTGAGCTGGGAATTTACCCTGCTGTCGATCCTTTGGACTCGACATCAAGAATGCTTTCTCCCCACGTTCTGGGTGTGGATCACTACAACACTGCCCGTGGTGTCCAGAAGGTTCTTCAGAACTACAAGAATCTTCAGGATATCATTGCCATTTTGGGTATGGATGAGCTCAGTGAAGATGATAAGATGACGGTTGCTCGTGCAAGGAAGATCCAGAAGTTCCTGAGCCAGCCTTTCCATGTTGCCGAAGTTTTCACCGGTGCTCCAGGGAAGTATGTGGATCTAAAGGAGGGTGTTCAGAGTTTCCAGGTGAGAATTGAACCATGGTAGTTCTTTTTAGAACAGTAAGTAATGCCACTATTTTAGAAGTGCCTGGTCATGAAAATTAGTTGGTATTTGCCACATGCTTGCCAACCTGTGGACAGCCCATGCAGCATGAACATTGCACAAAACTTATTATGTTTCTGTTGCTTATGATCATCTTACTCAGCAACTTGAGACGCTCTTTTGTGTGCAGTTGCTTGTTTAAGAAGAATAACTGTTCCTCGTATGCCCGCTTGGTTATATTGTGTGCGCTTTGCTAACATGCCTGGTGAAACGTGCAGGGTGTTTTGGACGGCAAGTACGACGACATCTCGGAGCACGCGTTCTACATGGTTGGAGGCATCGATGAAGTCATCGCCAAGGCAGAGAAGATCGCCAGCGAGAACGCTTGATGACGAGGTGTTGCCACCGCCCTGTACAAGTTAATTTTTTTGGGATTTCAGCTGTTCGCCCGAGACTTGCTCACGAGCAGGAGTGTGCCAGCTCCTGCTGAGGGATCCTTGTTTTTGTTCGTTTTTACTCCAATTTACCCGTAATAAGCAACTGCAGTGACATTGGTTTAGTCTGCACAACAGCAACACTACTCTTGGCTTGGAAAACACTTGTGCCCTTTGTAATGCAGATCCGACAGATCATGAATTGGTTTAGTTTATTGTTGTTGGCGAAAGTTGTCTCTGTTCAGGTTTTAAAAATGCCTCGTTTTCTACGTTGTGTCTTTTGGTTTCTCTGAGAAACATAGAAAAGTAAGTTCAAATCAACGCAAGCAATGTCAAACATCGCATCGTGTGTGCCACTATGGGTGTCTTGTTTCTTTGTTTTTGATGATTCCTTGTGATGATAACATCGCATCTGCCTCTGACACTTGTTTAGTGTTTTTTTTTTGAGGGAATGCCGTCATGGCTAATTTTATTAAATTAAATCATGCTTACATCGTCAATCAACAGCGGCATAATAAAACTAGGTGGATCATCAGCCCACACACAACTATCTAGATTACATTCATGTGCAAGTGTATGCGCTACCCGATTCTTCGTTAGTGTTGGTTATATAGATTCTTGGAAAAGCTGATCTTGAATGAATGCTTTGCTGAACGGAAGTACTGTACTCTGCATATGCATGCTTTGCTTTGTAGTCTGTATGCTTTGCTTTGTAGTCTGTGGGCGTGCTTAGGAGAAAGACGTTTTGGTCAGCCTCCATGGAGGCTGGTTTCAAAGAAAAAAAAAACTGAAAAAATTGTACAAGTAAACCAGGATGTGAGGCATATGTGTATAAAGTTTCAGGATGAAATACATTGAAATGCGACCTATACAAAAGAAAACAAATTCATGGTCTGAGAGAATGAATGGTATTGTATGCGTCCAGTACAAAAAAGACAAATTCATGGTCTCGAAGAATGAATAGTGTCATCTATTGTTGGGGAACGTAGTAATTTCAAAATTTTCCTACGCACACGCAAGATCATGGTGATGCACAGCAACAAGCGATCACACAACGTAGAGGAAGTAGTCGTACGTCTTCCCAATCCGACCGATCCAAGCACAGTTACTCCGGCACCTCCAAGTTTTTAGCACACGTTCAGCTCGATGACGATCCTCGGGCTCCGATCCAGCAAAGCGTCGAGGAAGAGTTCCGTCAGCACGACGGCGTGGTGACGATCTTGATGTACTACCGACGCAGGGCTTCGCCTAAGCACTGCAACAATATGATCGAGGTGGAATTTGGTGGCAGGGGGCACCGCACACGGCTAAGGAACGATCACCAAGGATCAACTTGTGTGTGTCATGGGGTGCCCCCTGCCTCCGTATATAAAGGAGCAAGGGGGAGGGGGCGGCCGGCCTAGGAGGAGGCGCGCCAAGGGGAGTCCTACTCCCACCGGGAGTAGGACTCCCTCCTTCCTTGTTGGAGTAGGAGAAGGGGAAAGAGGGGGAGATGAATAAGGAAAAGGGGGCTGCGCCCCTTGTCCAATTCGGACCAGAGGGGGGGCGCAGGCCTCCTTCCTTTTGGACTCTTTCCTCTATTCCCGTATGGCCCAATAAGGCCCATATACTCCCCGGCGAATTCCCGTAACTCTCCGGTACTCCGAAAAATACCCGAATCACTCGGAACCTTTCCGAAGTCCGAATATAGTCGTCCAATATATCGATCTTTACGTCTCGACCATTTCGAGACTCCTCGTCATGTCCCCGATCTCATCCGGGACTCTGAACTCCTTCGGTACATCAAAACTCATAAACTCATAATATAACTGTCATCGAAACCTTAAGCGTGCGGACCCTACGGTTCGAGAACAATGTAGACATGACCGAGACACGTCTCCGGTCAATAACCAATAGCGGGACCTGGATGCCCATATTGGCTCCTACATATTCTACGAAGATCTTTATCGGTCAGACCGCATAACAACATACATTGTTCCCTTTGTCATCGGTATGTTACTTGCCCGAGATTCGATCGTCGGTATCCAATACCTAGTTCAATCTCGTTACCGGCAAGTCTCTTTACTCGTTCCGTAATACATCATCCCGCAACTAACTCATTAGTTGCAATGCTTGCAAGGCTTAAGTGATGTGCATTACCGAGAGGGCCCAGAGATACCTCTCCGACAATCGGAGTGACAAATCCTAATCTCGAAATACGCCAACCCAACATCTACCTTTGGAGACACCTGTAGTACTCCTTTATGATCACCCAGTTACGTTGTGACGTTTGGTAGTACCCAAAGTGTTCCTTCGGTAAACGGGAGTTGCATAATCTCATAGTCATAGGAACATGTATAAGTCATGAAGAAAGCAATAGCAACATACTAAACGATCGGGTGCTAAGCTAATGGAATGGGTCATGTCAATCAGATCATTCATCTAATGATGTGATCCCGTTAATCAAATAACAACTCTTTGTCCATGGTTAGGAAACATAACCATCTTTGATTAACGAGCTAGTCAAGTAGAGGCATACTAGTGACACTCTGTTTGTCTATGTATTCACACATGTATTATGTTTCCGGTTAATACAATTCTAGCATGAATAATAAACATTTATCATGATATAAGGAAATAAATAATAACTTTATTATTGCCTCTAGGGCATATTTCCTTCATCTATATCAATATAAAAAGACTCAAAGGGGCAGATCCAATTAATCTTGGCCATCGAATCATGTCAATCCAACGACCTAGATTACTTTAATGTCGAGCATCCAACACGTTTAGCGTGCAGTTAGTTTCATGCCAAATATAATGTTAATCACATGATAACATGCTAATAATATCCTACTTAACGTGCATTGCACATACACATTGGCTAGTGTCTTAAAAAGCCTAAGGCGCCGTTTGATAGCAAAGTATTTTTGAAGTATTCTAAGAATACTATAGTTTTCATATTACTGTAGTTTTATTTACGACAGACTGTTTGGTTGGGTCTAAAAGCTGTGGTTTTAATACTAGAGTATTTGCCAAACCACAGTATTATCTCTGCATAATAAAAACAACCACAAACCTTTTTTTTTTCAAAACTGGGCACGGTGAGAAAACGGGCATATTTGCTTCCTCGTTCCCAAATGGCAGAACTCGATCCACTCAATTCAGCTTGGCTGCATGGTGCACCGTCGGCACCACTGTGGATGTTCCCGTGGACCGTGGTGACCCTTGACGGCGACGCTGAAGATGGCCGAGTGTTCCAACCCACATGCAGCCGGCAGCTTCGTTCCTGGTAGTTCAACTGTCTTCGCTTTTGGTAAGCTAGCTTTGTGCATGGCCGTTCAAGTTTATGCATGCGACTGTTCGGTTGATTGTCCAGGTGTGTGATATGTCTTCAACGTACCTATAATTTATGAAGTATTCATGCCAATATATTATCATTTTTGAATATTTTACAATCATTTTATAGCAACTTTATATTATTTTTTGGGACTAACCTATTGACCCAGTGCCTAGTGCCAGTTTGTTGTTTTTTTGCTTGTTTTCTACATCGCAGAAAATCAATATCAAACGGAGTCCAAACACCGCGAAACTTTTTGTGAATTTTTTATGGGCCAGAAGACTCCCGATGGGCCAAAGCAGCACCTGGGGGGGGTGCCCCGAGGGGGGCACAACTCACCAGGGCGCGCCAGGGCCCCTTGGTGCTCCCAGGTGGGTTGTGCCCACCTCGGTGGCCTCCCGCACCCCTTCTTTGCGCTATAAATTCCCAAATATTCCGAAACCCTTCGGGATTAACCTAGATCAGAAGTTCCGCCGCCGCAAGGCTCTGTAGCCACCGAAAACCAATCTAGACCCTTTCCGGCACCCTGCCGGAGGGGGAAATCATCACCGGTGGCCATCTTCATCATCCCAGCGCCACCATGATGAGGAGGGAGTACTTCACCCTCGGCGCTGAGGGTTTTTACAAGTAGCTATGTGTTTAATCTCTCTCTCTCTCTCTCTCTCGTATTCTTGAGATGACACGATCTTGATGTATCGCGGGCTTTGTTAATATAGTCAGATCATATGGTGTTTTCCCCTCTCTATCTTGTGATGAATTGAGTTTTCTCTTTGAGATTTCGTTTTATCGGATTAAATACCTTTTTGGATTTGAGAACACTTTATGTATGTCTTGCATATGAATACTCGTGGTGACAATGGGGTATCGTATTGATTCACTTGATATATGTTTTGGCACTCAACTCGCGGATTCCCGAGGTGACATTTGGGTAATCTATGCATAGGGGTTGATGCATGTTCTTGTCTTTGTTTCTCCGGTAGAAATCTTGGGGCACTCTTTGAAGTTCTTTGTGTTGGATTGAATATTATGAATCTGAATTTGCTTTGGTGTTATTTTAGTACAAACTCTTGGCTAGATCGATCGGAAAGAATAACTTCGTGTTATTTTAGTACAAACTCTAGGATAGATTGATCGGAAAGAATAGCTTTGAGGTGGTTTCGTACCCTACAAACAATTCCGTCTTATATTCTCTGCTACGTAGAAACTTTGGAGTGATTCTTCGTCTAGGTGACCTCAACCGTCTAGGGTGCTCAAACACCCAAGAGTAACAAAATCCACACAAGAAAGTATGGGGGAAGCAAATATCCTTTGATGGAAGTGTAGATCTAGGTCTCCTCCTTCAATCCCTAGCAAATCAACAAGTTTGAGTGGCTAGAGAGAGAGATCGGGCAAGAGAGCTTGAAGTGCATTAATGGTGGAGTGAGAGAGGTCAAAGATGAGAGTGGTAGGTGGGAGAAACACTCTTATATAGTAACCCTAAAAAATCCAGCCGTTGCTGCGTTTTCAGCCCCGCAGCAGTACAACCGGTCCTTGTCCCGGTACAACCGGGACTCACGGTGTAGCTGCAGAACCCTACCAAGCGGTACAACCGGGCCACTGGGCGGTAGAACCGGTTAAGAAAAATGACCGGACCAACCGCCCAGCCACCGCACAACTACCGCCTCAGAACAGAGACGAGACCGGTACTTGAGCGGTGCAAGACCGGAACAACCGCATGGCCTTGAGCTCTTGGATGGCGAAGTTCTGAGCGGAAGAACCGCTCAGACCACCGGTGGTACCGGTCAACGAGGATCGACCGGATCAACCGGGCCACCATCGCCCGAGAACCGCATCAAAACAGAGCCTTGAGCGGTACTTGAGCGGTGCATGGCCGGAACCACCGCCCTAGCCTTTGTTGAGCAAGGTGGCGGTACCACCGCCCGGAGGCAGCGGTACAACTGCTCGGTAAAAGCTGGAGAGCGACAAGGTCCAGCGGTACAACCGCTCCAGGGGGCGGTACAACCGCTGGGAAGAGCAGAAAACAGAAGGAAAGATAGGGGGAACACTCTCTCTCTCACAACTGAGGAGGACAAATGAGGGGTGAGGAAAGTGTACGTGAAAAGATTCCCCCAGAGCTTCCTAATGAGGATTCCCTCTTGATAGTACGGGTACTCTACGACCAAAGAAAATAAAAGCGTAGAGGACACATCTTCGATCTTTTCCTACGAGAGGCAATAGCAATCCGATGTAAGCCTAAGCATCGAGAACCTGAAACATATAGCACACAATTAGACCAACAAAGAGTTGTCATCATCATCCAAAACATAAAGTAGGGAAATGCCCTTTCAATCTCCCCCTTTTTGGTGGATGATGACAACAACACGATTTGCAAGAGATAAGTCAATGAAATCTAGATGGAACTCCCCCTGAATATGTGCCCCAATAGGAACTAGCTGTTAGAAAGCATGAGCACACTTTCAAGACTAGACTCCCCCTAGAATTTATAGACTCACCACTCTGAGCATAAATAGAGAGACAATATAATACTTAGAGTGCAATAATAACGATAATGACTGATGAACGGAAGGTAAAAGGAGTAACAAGTCTCACACACAGCAAGGAACGAAACAAGTCCACGAACAAAGACCAACACGAGAAAACGAGAAAAAGAAAAACCCATGCAAATCCCCGAGGCCTATAGAACCCTCTCCCCCTTTGGCATCAAGACACCAAAAAGGAAAAGAGCGAAGCTAGCGTTCCAAAGCTCAGGCGTCCTCCTCTGACTCCTCGGTCGCATCTGGATCCTCATCATCAGAGTCATCATCGTCGTCGTGATCGGATTCTTCCATGGCATTGTCAGCTACTGCAAATGAGGAGGATGGCTGGGGAGGGGCTTCATCATCAGTCCAGGTGCTATGGGCAGATATCCAACACTCCTCCGGGGTGATGCTCTTCTCAGAGCCACTCTGAACCGGCATGTTGAGGTGCTTCATATTGCAATTTGGTGACGTCGTGCAAGCTTCTCATTGACATGTGCCTCATACATCCTCTTCTGGATGTCAGCCTGGAGACAAAAGGTCTTCTTCACCTTGGCAGTGAGCTTGGCCACCCATGAAGGCTTGGCCCCTGGCTCCAACTCAAAGTCCTCATCATCAGAAGTAGCATACACATCCTCAGGAGCATTGGCAGGGAAGCGAGGCTCGACATGCTTCTTCTTCTTAAGGAGCTTGACCTCATGAACAGTGAGGTTGTCTGGAGAAGTGAGGAGCTCTCCAGGACGACGAACAGCCCACACAGAGTTCAGGAAGCACATGACAAACGGAGCATAGATTGGGACTTTACTGTAGATGACCATGTTGTACATCTCATGCCACATCCAATTGGACACATCAAAGGTTGCCCCTGTCCCCACCATGGTCTTCATAGCAACCATCAAATCAACTAGATAACCATAAATCTCATCTTGATTGCCCACCTTGGGCAAGAGCACATTGCGGAACACTCGGTGCATGATGTCATGGACCTTCTCCAAATCCTTGGATTCTCCAATAATCCCACGGCCCTGAATGTACAGAGGGGCAAGCTTCTCCTTAAGCATGGACTCAGGAAAGTCATGAGGACGAATGCCACCCCTTCCTTCCAGACCGGTATCCTCATACCCAATAGCATTGCAGAATGCCCTCCAAGGAACGTGAAACAATTCATCACGACACATGAAGGTGAGAGTGCACGCGTCATCTTCCCCAAAATGAACCGTGGCATAGAACTGATGGATGAGTTGAACATCAAAGTCACAGTTGACTGACATGAGCTTGACAAGATCAAACTCCTCGCAGAGAGCCAGCGCCTCACCAAAATACTCCATGTTGTTCCTCCAATGGTCAAGATCAATTGTCCACTGCTTGGCATATCTGTTCTTGTTGTGCTCAAAGAGTTCATAAACAATCCGCACTTGCATCTCATTCCGGAACTGAACGGTGGTCCAACGAGGAGCAATGGGAACCTCATACGGATTCTTCGATCGGAAGGCTTCCCATTCCTTGGCTTTCCAACGATGCAACGGCCTAACCACACGTTGCTTAGCAGCTGCAGACTTTTCACGGCGAGTGGGCTTGGTGGGAATCACAACTTCTTCTTCATCATTAGACACAACCGGGCGCAAGGTCCTTCGTGCCCTCTTCTTGGTCTTGCGAGGAGTAGAGCGAGAACTAGAGCCACCTGAACACACACACGAAAAGAGCACACAAAACCCAGCAAGGATGAGAGGATTGCACACACTAGCAGAAAAGGAACATGTTGCAGCAACAGAGAAGATAGAACAGTACTGGGTGGTTGATATACTCCGATTGTACCAGATCCTCCGCCGGTAGTACCGCTCCAGCAGTTGTACCGCCCATAGGGGAGGTAGAACTGCTGACAGTGGCACTACCAGGGGAGATAGATCTAACCGAGGCATACTAATCACACAAGTAATATTCCGAATTCTAAGTGCTGCAAACAAGACAGGAGGCAAACAAAGATCTCTTCCACTCCATAGTTCAAACACTAATCGCGGAAAGTGAAGTAATGCCCTAGACAAAGGAAGAACCCTAGAAAGATCTAGGAGCAAAGAACACGAGGCATTACCACCATCCATGGGAAGAGATCGGGAGGCTTCCACGGAGAGCCCAAGGACCCGAAGCGCGAGACGCACTCCGGGGCAGGGGCAAAAAGGGCCGGCGGCTAGGGCACAGAGAAGAGGAACGAGGGCGAAGGGAAAAATAAAACCCTTCAACCCCGTCAAGTATATATAGGCCTGTAGACACGCCACGGTAGTACCGCTCGTCTGGTAGAGACCGGTGGTTGGAGGCAATACTTCCGGTGCTTGGAAGGCAGCGGTAGTACCGCCCGGCGTCCACCGGTAGTACCGGACGTAGGTTACCATGGGTTTGAGCGGTGGAACCGCCCAAGCATCGAACGGAGACCCACTAGGACGGCACAACCAGGTACCAATAGAACCGCCCGTGATCCCGGTTGTACCGCCCGACCACCTATGCCCAAGCCAAGATCAAATGAGTGCAATCCGAGGAGGGGAAGAAAGAGCACGAAACAGGAGAGAAACAACACCCTAGGAGAGCTCAACGCAATGAGCAAAGAAAGAACGAGAGAAAACAACACGAGAACAAAAAGCTAACTCCAACCTCCCCAAGAGAGGATGGTGGCCGGAGCCACCTATGTTTGAGTCAATTGGTATGGCACCGCGAAGAATTATCCTTGGGTCCATGACCAAAACTCGTCTTTGAAGCACAAGTACCATCAAACATGGCTAATGTGAAGGACTTGATCAATTTATGCATAATGGGGGGAGGGAGAGTTCATTGAGAGAACATCACCCCCCTATGTCCATGCCTACATCTAACAAGACACCACGTTGAGTGTGGTGGGGTGTGCAAGGGTTCAAGCAACATTGCTCGAATCAATGATATTTAGCTCATGCCTTAACTCGCGAAATCTTGCTTCATCCAAGGGCTTCGTGAAGATATCTGCAAGGTTATCATGAGTGTTGACATAGCTGAGCTCGATCTCTCCTCGCCTAATGTGATCCCGGATGAAGTGATACCGGATCTCAATATGCTTCGTCTTGAAGTGTTGCACCGGGTTGAGAGAGATCTTGATGGCACTTTCATTGTCACACCAAAGAGGCACTTTGTTATAAATGACATTGTAGTCCTTTAAAGTTTGCCTCATCCATAAGAGTTGTGCACAACAACTACCGACCGCCACATACTCCGCTTCGGTGGACGAGAGACACACACAACTTTTCTTTTTGGAAGATCAACTTACCAAAGAGCAACCAAGGAATTGGCACCCTCCGGAAGTGGACTTCCTATCCACTTTGTCTCCCGCCCAATCAGAATCTGAATACCCTACAAGCTTGAAGTTTGCTCCTCTTGGGTACCATAGGCCAAAGTTTGGGGTATGAGCCAAATATAGAAAGATTCGTTTGACTGCCACATAGTGACTTTCCTTAGGTGCGGCTTGAAACCGTGCACAAATTCCCACACTCAACATGATATCCGGTCTAGATGCACAAAGGTAAAGCAAGGAACCTATCATGGAGCGATATACCTTTTGATCCACCGCTTTACCATTGGGATCTATGTCAAGTTGGCACTTGGTGGGCATCGGAGTGGAAGCCGGCTTGACATCACTTAGCTTGAATCTCTTGAGCATGTCTTGAGTATATTTGGCTTGGTTGATGAAGGTTCCTTCTCTTCTTTGCTTCACTTCGAACCCTAGAAAGAACTTCAACTCTCCCATGGAAGACATCTCGAACTTTGAGGTCATGAGAGCGGCAAATTCCTCATTGAAAGCTTTGTTAGGGGAACCAAAGATAATATCATCAAACATATAATTGGCACACAAACAACTCCCCTTTGACCTTCTTAGTAAAAAGAGTGGGGTTGATTAGCCCAACTTCAAAACCACGGTCTTGTAACAACTCGGTAAGGTGGTCATACCACACACGTGGGGCTTGTTTAAGGCCATAGAGTGCCTTATCGAGTTGATACACATGATCGGGAAAGTAGGGATCCTCAAACCCGGGGGGAGGGGGGTGCTTGACATAAACCAATTCATTAATGGGACCATTAAGAAAAGCACTCTTCACATCCATTTGTTGTAACTTAAAGTTATGATGAGAAGCATATGCAATCAACATGCGAATGGATTCAAGACGAGCAACAGGAGCAAAGGTTTCACCGTAGTTGATACCCTCGACTTGGGAGTAGCCTTGTGCTACCAAACGAGCCTTGTTGCGAATGATAATCCCATGGGCATCTTGCTTGTTCTTAAATATCCACTTGGTTCCAATGACATTGTGGTTCTCCGTCGGTCTTGGAACCAATCTCCACACTTTGTTGCGCTCGAAGTTGTTGAGTTCTTCATGCATGGCATTGAGCCAATCTGGATCTTCGAGCGCCTCATAGACCTTGTGGGGTTCAACACAAAAGACAAACGCGTGATGCTCACAATAGTTTGCTAATTGTCTATGAGTGCTTACCCCCTTTCTTAAGCTTCCAAGCACATTCGTCATGAGATGATCCTTGGTGGAGAGCTTGGAAGCAACCTTGGCGGCACGACGCTCCAATTCCTCCTTGGGGGTGAGACGAGAAGTAGTCACTTGATCATCTTGAGCGTCGTCTTGAGCTTGTTCTTGTTCTTGAACTTGCCCGGAGGAGAGAACTTGACCTTGGGCATCACTTGGTGTGACAACACCGTCTTGAGCATGATCTTGCCCTTGGTCTTGTTCTTGAGGATGAGGGCCTTCATGTTGTTCTTCGGAAGCGTGTGGGCCTTGGGTTGGTGATGGCTCCACTTGAGTGGAGCTTTGTCCTTCTCCTTCGTCCACAAGGGGTTCCTCAATGGGTAGGATAAAGCCAATACCCATTCTTCTTATGACTTGGGGAGGAATTTCATCACCTACATCACAAGTGCCACTTTGCTCCACTTGGGAGCCGTTATTCTCATCAAACTCCATGTTACACGCCTCCTCAATAAGTCCCGTGGATTTATTGAGGACACGGTAAGCATGAGAGTTTGTAGCATAACCAACAAATATGCCCTCATAAGCTCTAGCCTCAAATTTAGACAACCGAACACCTTTCTTGAGAATGAAACACTTACACCCGAACACCCGGAAGTACTTGAGGTTGGGCTTGTTACCGGTGAGTATCTCATATGGAGTCTTGTTCAAGCCCTTGCGGAGGTAGAGCCGATTGGATGCATGACACGCGGTGTTGATGGCTTCGGCCCAAAAGTTGTACGGAGACTTGAACTCCACCATCATGGTCCTTGCCGCATCCATCAACGTCCGGTTCTTCCTCTCCGCAACACCGTTTTGTTGAGGGGTGTAAGGTGCGGAGTATTGATGTTTGATCCCCTCATCACTAAGAAACTCATCCAAGGTGTAGTTCTTGAACTCGGTGCCGTTGTCACTTCTTATTGTCAGGATCTTTGCATTGTGTTGACATTGAGCTTCATTTGCAAAGTCAATGACGGTTTGTTGGGTCTCACTCTTCCTCTTGAAGAAATACACCCAAGTGTATCTTGAGTAGTCATCCACAATCACCAAGAAATACTTCCTACCCCCAAGACTATCGAAGGATGGAGGCCCAAAGAGATCCATGTGAAGGAGCTCCAAAGGCCTCTTTGAGTAGATGATAGTCATGGGAGGGTGAGCCTTCTCATGTAGCTTTCCTTCGATACAAGCACTGCAAGCACGATCTTTAGCAAAACTAATATTTGTTAGTCCACGAACATGGTCCCCCTTGAGAATACTTTGCAAAGATCTCATATTGACATGGGCTAGATGGCGATGCCAAAGCCATCCCACATCAAATTTAGCCATTAGGCATGTCGCGGTCTTAGTGGGTCACCCCAAAAAGTTAATCACATATAGACTGTTCTCGACATGCCCAACAAAGGCTACTGTAAGTGTCTTGCTCCACAAGAGGGCCACGGTATCAATATCAAAGAAGGTGGCAAAGCCCATGATTGCAAGTTGACGAACGAAAAGTAAATTGTATGCAAGGGACTCTACAAGCATGACCTTCTCGATCATGAGATCATGAGAAATGACAACCTTGCCGAGTCCCAATACCTTAGAGGACGAGGCATCAGCCCATTCGACATTGGTGGGCATAGAGGAAATCTTGTGCATGTCCACCACCAAGTCCTTGCTTCCGGTCATATGATTTGTAGCTCCACTATCGAGCAACCATGATACCCCACCGGAAGCAAAAACCTATAAGAGATTAATGCTTGGTTTTAGGTACCCATTTTGTAATGGGTCCTTTGATGTTAGTAACAAGGGTCTTAGGAACCCAAATAGACCATTCAATGTATTCATAGGGAGAACCAACAAATTTGGCATAAACATGCCCATCACTAGCATGACATAACACATAAGAAGGATTAAAGTTGCCGTCTTTGTTTGGAGGGGTGGCATTGCCCTTCTCGGCGCCGCCACCCTTCGCATCGTTCTTCTTCTCCTTGGATGCACCCTCTCCCTCCTTCACAAAAGTTTGCTTGAGAGGGGGAGGTCGTTTGGCCTTGTCATTCTTCTTCTTGTTCTTGGGCTTGGGTGCGTACCCAATCCCTTCCTTGGCCACGACTTCCTTTTGACTACTCAAAAGGTCGTTGAGGTTCTTCTCACCTTGTATACATGACACAAGGCCTTTCTCAAGCTGCTCCTTCAACTTAGCATTTTCCTCAACAAGATGTATATGCTCACAACACGGGTTAGTAGCATTTGCATTATCAATTAAAACCATATGAGGAAATGTGGCTTTCTCCTTAGTTAGCTTCACCTGGAGTTGATCATGAGACTCCTTGAGACTAGCGTGAATACCCTTCAAGGCCTTGTGGGCCTTGTCAAGTATATCAAACTCCTCTTTGAGTCTAGCAAGATCAACCCCAAGTTCGGCCTTCTCGGAATTTAGCACACGAGAAACAACAAGAGCATGATCAAGATCTTTCTTTAGTTTGGCATGATCTTTGTTGTGTGACTCCTCAAGAGCCAAACGAAGACCACGCTCTTCCTCAAGAGCATTGGAAAGATCCGAAATCTCATCGGCATAGTCACGGCTATGCCCTTCCATCTTAGAGATGGTATCTTCGTGAGCGTCGATCATGTCATTGGCTTCACCAAGTTGTTCCAAGAGAGCAACAAAGTGCTTCTTGGACTTGCCCTTGAGTTTACCCATAAAGGTCTCATACTCATTCTCCTCCATATTAGTTCCCTCAAGTTCATTAATGCAATCCGTCGGAGAAGGATGATTAATGATGGTAGTTTTGATGTTGGGGGTTACCTTGTTGGTGGCTTTAGCCATGAGGCACTTGGCGGTGATGCTCTCATTTGGTGAGTCGAAGAGAGACACCCGTGGAGTCGTCGCAATGGCAACGGAGGCCATGGCAACCGACTCATCACCTTCATCATCGTTGTCATCCTCATTGTACTCTTCTTGTACCACCAATGCCTTGGGAGGAGTCTTCTGGGTGAAGTTGCTCTTGTTGGGGAACGACTTGGCCTTGTCCTTTCGGATGAGCTTGCCACCATTGTCTTCCCTCTTCTCATACGGGCACTCCGCAACAAAATGACTCACGTTGACACAATTGTAGCAAGTCCTTACACGTTGCTTGCTCTTCTTGCCACTTGAGTTGTTTTTACTAAAGTTTGTCCTCGAGTTTTTCTTGCTCCAAAATTGCCTTGAAGCGAGTGCCATGTGTTTGGGGTTGCTCTCCTCTTCTTCCTCTTCTTCTTCTTCAATGGACAGCTTGGCCTTCAATGCAAGGTTGGGCTTCTTTGCCCTTTGAGAACGAAGCACCGCATTGTCGGCGGTCTTGTCCAAAATGTTCATGGCCACAAACTCATCCAACACTTCGCTTGAGGTCAAAGTGTGGAAGTCCAGTCTTTGACGAATGATGGAGGACATGGCCTTGTGATAGGGCATCATTGCCTTGAGGAATTTGCGCTTGATCCAATTGTCATCCGTGTCCTTGCTCCCGTGATCTCGTAGTGAGACCGCGAGTTTGGTTACTCTCCGATAAAGCTCACGAGGTTCTTCATCTTCTTTCATTGCAAACTCATCGGCCTCATCTTGCACCACTTCATAGTTGGAGCGTTGAATGCTTGTGCTTCCTCGGTAGAGAGAGACAACACAATGCCATGCATCTTTGGCCAAGGCGAAGGGACGAAGATGAGGTAGGTCTTCGGGTGGAATTGCATCTTGAATGATTAAGAGAGCATTCTCATTGAATTGATTATCCGTGGCTTCTCGAGGAGTGAAGTTGCTTGGATCATGCGGATAGAAACCTTCTTCAATGATCCTCCAAATGTTAGTGTTCACATGATTTAAATGACATTTAAAGCGGTAAACCCAAGAATCAAAGTCCTCATTTTTCACAATATTAGGGGGAGGACCGGCATGATTCAAATGAGTGGAGGGGACCGGTCCACCATAAACAAGTGGTGGTTCCACATGAGCAAAAATGCCGGTGCCATTTTTACCACTAGAAGAAGGAGCCTTTTCACTACTAGCTTCCCCCTTATCGGAGATAGCATCCGTCACCTTGTCGGTGGGATCACCCACTTTTAACGGTGCGGTGGACAGTTTAAGCCCCTCAAGGAATTTAGTAAACATGCTTTCAACCTCGGTCGTCATGGAGGTTTTCAATGTCTCCAAGGCCACATTGAACTCCTCACGAGAGACCGAGCTTCCCCCATCGCCCGTAGATGAGGTCGGATTCGCACCGAAGTGTTCCTCCATACCGTCTACGGTATCAACCATACTCTTCGGATGGTAAAGTCCTCAATAAAGAGACGAGGCTCTGATACCAATTGAAAGGATCGATATGGTTGACTAGAGGGGGGGGGGGTGAATAGGCAACTAACAATTTTTAGCTTTTCTTTAACAATTTAAACTTTGCATCAAAGTAGGTTGTCTAGATATGCAACTAGGTGAGCAACCTATATGATGCAACAAGGATAGGAACACAAGCAAGCAAGCGATATGATATAAATAAGCTTGCACAAGTAAAGGCACGAGATAACCAAGAGTGGAGACAGTGGAGACGAGGATGTGTTGCCGAAGTTCCTTCCCTTTGAGAGGAAGTACATCTCCGTTGGAGCGGTGTGGAGGCACAATGCTCCCCAAGAAGCCACTAGGGCCACCGTATTCTCCTCACACCCTCACACAATGTGAGATGCCGTGATTCCACTATTGGTGCCCTTGAAGGCGGCGACCGAACCTTTACAGACAAGGTTGGGGCTCTCTCCACAACTTAATTGGAGGCTCCCAACGAAACCACAAAGCTTCACCACAATGGAATATGGCTCCGAGGTGACCTCAACCGTCTAGGGTGCTCAAACACCCAAGAGTAACAAAATCCACACAAGAAAGTATGGGGGAAGCAAATATCCTTTGGTGGAAATGTAGATCTAGGTCTCCTCCTTCAATCCCTAGCAAATCAACAAGTTTGAGTGGCTAGAGAGAGAGATCGGGCAAGAGAGCTTGAAGTGCATTAATGGTGGAGTGAGAGAGGTCAAAGGTGAGAGTGGTAGGTGGGAGAAACACTCTTATATAGTAACCCTAAAAAATCCAGCCGTTGCTACGTTTTCAGCCCCGCAGCGGTACAACCGGTCCTTGTCCCGGTACAACCGGGACTCACGGTGTAGCTGCAGAACCCTACCAGGCGGTACAACCGGGCCACTGGGCGGTAGAACCGGTTAAGAAAAATGACCGGACCAACCGCCCAGCCACCGCACAACTACCGCCTCAGAACAGAGACGAGACCGGTACTTGAGCGGTGCAAGACCGGAACAACCGCATGGCCTTGAGCTCTTGGATGGCGAAGTTCTGAGCAGAAGAACCGCTCAGACCACCGGTGGTACCGGTCAACAAGGATGGACCAGATCAACCGGGCCACCACCGCTCGAGAACCGCATCAAAACAGAGCCTTGAGCGGTACTTGAGCGGTGCATGGCCGGAACCACCGCCCTAGCCTTTGTTGAGCAAGCTGGCGGTACCACCGCCCGGAGGCAGCGGTACAACCGCTCGGTAAAAGCCGGAGAGCGACAAGGTCCAGTGGTACAACCGCTCCAGGGGGCGGTACAACCGCTGGGAAGAGCAGAAAACAGAAGGAAAGATAGGGGGAACACACACTCTCTCTCACACAACCGAGGAAGACAAATGAGGGGTGAGGAAAGTGTACGTGAAAAGATTCCCCCAGAGCTTCCTAATGAGGATTCCCTCTTGATAGTACGGGTACTCTACGACCAAAGAAAATAAAAGCGTAGAGGACACGTCTTCGATCTTTTCCTACGAGAGGCAATAGCAATCCGATGTAAGCCTAAGCATCGAGAACCTGAAACATATAGCACACAATTATACCAACAAAGAGTTGTCATCATCATCCAAAACATAAAGTAGGGAAATGCCCTTTCAAAGGTAATATTCAAGGAAGATCCAAGCAACTAAGCTTTGGGATGCCCTGAAAGGCATCCCCTCTTTCGTCTTCAACATTATCGGTAACCTCACTTGGAGCTATGTCTTCATTCGTCACATGATATGTGTCTTACTTGAAGCGTCATTTTTTGTTAGGATTTTCTTGCTGTTATTTAGAATAATGTTTTGCATCTTTTATTTCAATAAAAGTGGCATTGATAGTCTTTACTATGCTTATTTTACAAGTCTACATGTTGCTGTTTGAAAACAGAAAGTTTACCGTTGTTGCAAAAATTCCGTAGAAAATTCAGAATGTGATAAAATGTTGAAACTTTTTGCAAAATAAGATCTGATAAATTTTCTACAGTGTGGTAAAGTTTCATAACTTTTGGAGTTAGGGAACTATTGATACTCTTGCATTCTTTACAGGCTATACTGTTTTGGCAGATTGTTGTTATGCTTGCATTGTTTGCATATGTTTGCTTGTTTAATGATTTTATTTGAGGATATGAGTATTAAATATGAAGAGGCATTTAGTATGCAATGTTGAATAATAATTTTAGTGATTTTCTACAGTAGATAATGATAAGGTTTTTGCATTGGTTTATACTAACTTATCTCACGAGTTCTTTTTGAGTTTTGTGTGGATGAAGCTTTTGAGATTTAGGAAAACCGTGATATGAGAAGAATTAAGGAGACAAAAAAGCTCAAGATTGGGGATGCCCAAGGCACCCCAAAATAATATTTCAAGAATTCTCAAGCATCTAAGCTTGGGGATGCCCCGGTAGGCATCCCACCTTTCTTCCTCAACAAATAACAGTTAGTATCGGTTGAGCCCAAGTTTTTGCTTCTTCACATGAGTTGTGCTATTCTTAGAATATCATTTTATCTTCATTTTGCTTGTTTTTTTTAATAAGATACTTAGATCTGAAAGTTTTTTAAATAAAATAGAGTCCTCAAATAGTTGCCAGAGAGGCTAAGTAAGCGGCATTCACATCCCGTCAACGAAGCTCTTTTCTATGTCATTTACTCTTGTGCTTCACTTATATATTATGATTAAATTGTTGAATAAATTGAATGTTATGAAGTTGAAATCATATCATGCTTAGTGGTAGCTTCACATTGGATTTAGAAAGTGAAATCTTTTGAGACTTGACAATCACAATATTGGTCATACAAGCAATTCACGAATAATTAGTATAAGAAAGAGAACTTTCACATATAAATACACTATCATGAAAATATTTTGCGATTGTGAGTCCCCATCAAAATATTATATGCCAAAATTGTTGATGTTGGACAAGGAAGACAACGTAATGGTTTATGTTTGTTCATATTCACATAGAAGTTATATTGTCATAGATCCTTCAACATGTGGTGCTTGCCCCCATCTTTGCTAGCCAAAAATTCCGCACCAAGTAGAGATACTACCTATGCATCCAAAAATCCTTAAACCCAAATCTTATTTTCAAGAGTCCACCATACCTACCTAAGGATTGAGCAAGATCCTTCAAGTAAGTTGTCGTCGGTGCAATAAGGCAATAAAATTGCTTCTAAAAGTGTAAGATCTTTTAGTGTAAGAGAAAATTGAGCGTTGTACGAACTTGTGATGGTAAAGCAATAAAAGCGACAGACTGCATAATAAAGGTTGCTATCACAAGGAGCAATATAACGTGATGCTCTTTTGCACTAAGGGATTGAGCATACAAACAAATAAGCGCATGGCAACCTCTGCTTCCCTCTGCGAAGAGCCTATCTTTTACTTTTCAGTATTTACTTTTATGCAAAGAGTCAAAGTATTCCTCTCTATTCCTTTTTATTTTCTCTTTTGGTAAGCATCATGTGGTGAGGAAAGATCTAGGCACATATGTCCAGTTGAATATGGGTAGCATGATTTATTATTGTTGACATCACTCTTGAGGTGAATACTTTGGAAGGCAAAACAATAAGCCCCTACCTTTCTATGTGTCCGGTTGAAACGTTTTGCTCATGTGTATGCGATGAGTGTTAGCAATCATAGAAGACTATATGATGGTTGAGTATGTGAAGCTCTTACTTAAACTCTGTTGAATAAGTTGAATTGCAATTGCTTGGTGACTAAGAACATAGGTTGTTGGGTTTCAAGAGAATTCATTGTTTGAACCTTAACATGTGAATTGGTTGCCACTATAACATGAGAAGTTCATAAGAAAGAATTGCTGTTATGATGCTAGGAAAAGTGATTGAAATTATCATTGATCAAACTTGTGCACTTTGCTAGCATTCACACTTCATAAATTATTTCTTTTATCATTTACCTACTCGAGGACGAGTAGGAATTAAGCTTGGGGATGCTGATATGTCTTCAACGTATCTATAATTTATAAAGTATTCATGCCAATATATTATCATTCTTGGATGTTTTACAATCATTTTATAGCAACTTTATATCATTTTTTGGGAAAAACCTATTAACCCAGTGCCTAGTGCCAGTTCCTTTTTTTTGCTTGTTTTTACATCACAGAAAATCAATATCAAACGGAGTCCAAACACTGCGAAACTTTTTGTGGATTTTTTATGGGCCAGAAGACTCCTGATGGGCCAAAGCAGCACCTGGGGGCGCCCAGGTGGGTTGTGCCCACCTCGGTGACCTCCCGCACCCCTTTTTGCACTATAAATTCCCAAATATTCCGAAACCCTTCGGGGTTAACCTAGATCAGAAGTTCCGCCGACGCAAGGCTCTGTAGCCACTGAAAAACCAATCTAGACCCTTTTCGGCACCCTGTCGGAGGGGGAAATCATCACCGGTGGCCATCTTCATCATCCCGGCGGCCACCATGATGAGGAGGGAGTAGTCCACCCTCGGGGCTGAGGGTTTGTACCAGTAGCTATGTGTTTAATCTCTCTCTCTCGTGTTCTTGAGATGGCACGATCTTAATGTATCACGGGCTTTGTTAATATAGTCAGATCATATGGTGTTTTCCCCTCTCTATCTTGTGATGAATTGAGTTTTCCCTTTGAGATTTCATTTTATCGGATTAAATACCTTTTTGGATTTGAGAACACTTTATGTATGTCTTGCATATGAATACTCGTGATGACAATGGGGTATGGTATTGATTCACTTGATATATGTTTTGGCACTCAATTCGCGGATTCCCAAGGTGACATTGGGGTAATCTATGCATAGGGTTTGATGCACGTTCTTGTCTTTGTTTCTCCGGTAGAAATCTTGGGGCACTCTTTGAAGTTCTTTGAGTTGGATTGAATATTATGAATCTGAATTTGCTTTGGTGTTATTTTAGTATGAACTCTGGGTTAGATCGATCGGAAAGAATACCTTCATGTTATTTTAGTATGAACTCTAGGATAGATTGATCGGAAAGAATAGCTTTGAGGTAGTTCCGTACCCTACAAGCAATCCCGTCTTATGTTCTCTGCTAGATAGGAACTTTGGAGTGATTCTTCGTTGCACGTTGAAGGATGGTTATATGATCCAATTATATTAGCATTGTTGAGAGATTGCACTAGTGAAAGTACGTACCCTAGGCCTCATTTTCAAGCATTGCAATACCATTTTTTGTGCCCGTTTACTATTTGCTACCTTGCTGTTTTTATTTATTCAGATTATAAAAATATATTTCTACCATCCATTTTACACTTTTATCATCATCTCTTCGCCGAACTAGTGCATCTATGCAATTTGCAATTGTATTAGGTGTGTTGGGGGGACACAAGAGATTTCTTGTATTTGGTTGCAGGGTTGTTTGAGAGAGACTATCTTCATCCTACATCTCCCACAGATTGAAAAACCTTAGGTCATTCACTTGAGAGAAAATTGCTACTGTCCAACAAAACTCTGCGCTTGGAGGCCCAACACGTGTCTATAAGAATAAAGTTGCGTAGTAGACATCAGTGTGCAACGACTAGGGAGCTTGGTACGTACTCCATCCGTCCGAAAATACTTGTCACCAAAATGGATGAAAAATGATGTATCTAGAACTAAAATATGTCTAGATACATTCATTTTATTCATTTTGATGACAAGTATTTTCGGATGGATGGAGTACATGCGTGTTTGTAACTACGAATAGTTGCTAATTTATGTTTTACGTAAGCAACAACCAAACATGTTTGCAGTATTCTCAGTACTCTAAAAATCTTCTATATGTCAAAACTGTGGTATCTTGTGCCTATAGGTTAAAATACTGTAGTTTTCAAATACCTTGAGTTTTCCAATACTTTACTATCAAATGGGGCCTAATATGTCTTTTTTGCACAATTCTCATTTCAATGTATTTCGTCCTGAAAATTTACACATTTCTGCACTATGGCTCTATTATCTCTATTTTTTTCTTCAGATTTTTTAAAATAAAAAAATATTTTCAAGAATTTTTTATTTTGTATTTGAAGGTCTGCATGGAGCTCGACCTCCAAAAGCAATTTTCGCGTGTTTAGCATGTTTTCTGTAAAGAAACATGCCTACATTACCAAAAAATAAAAAAATGGACATGTTTTTTTTATGGAAAGGCCTTTATGGTTAGTTTTATTACACTCAAATAATGCTTACATTATCTGCTCAATCTTTTAGGAATAGAAGCCGGAGGTGCATCCACCCATACGGAAGGGGTGTTTGCATGTCCCCACTCAGATAGCTCATGAACAACTATATTTGATTCTCTATTACAATGATCAATACCAACCTTCCCGAACTTTCATAATAACTCTCTACAATCGTCTAGAATAGGAGTCGCTACCATAGAATGTCCCTCATTTAAGCGTATAGCATCAACCACCCTAGAATTGTCCATCCTCACCAAGACATTGTTACAAAAAAAGTTAAAATAAAATGGGCGTGCTTAGCGAATCTAACTCTTGCAAAAAAAAAACAAGTTACAAGCTTTTTTGGGCCTTTGGTCTGCCCATTAACTTTTTCTGTGGGCTTGAGTGAGCAGGCAACAACTCCTTTTAATCTTTTATACTAGCTTTTCTATGTGATGAAACAATGTTGTGGTGGCATGCGAGAAGTTGCTAGGGATGAAACAATATTTAAAGAGTAGTGGCATGCGAAGTGGTACATTATGAGCAGTGTAGACCATTCTGCAAAATAGGGTTAAATCCCTATTTCTAATTATCTGGAAGGCCTAATTAACCGGCTGCCTAGTAATTAAATAATTCTATTAATGACTTGATAATTGATTCCACATGGAAAATCTCTATTTAATTGGATTAATTAGTTGCACATGTAATGAATTGTGTTGCTAATTAATTCATTAATGACTTGATTTTCAAATTGATTCGACGTTTGACTTTTAAATTATTTTCCCATTGGTAGTTGCGTACGAACAAGGACGACGTATGCATTCCCCTTTAACAGTAGAGACATCATGTGGCCAATGTGATGTCTATATAAAACTGTGCTTCGGCTTGTGAATGTTGGACAATGCAAGCGAGACAAGCTCACATGCTCACGCGATCGGCTGTTTTGCACGGTGCCCCCTCAAAGAAATATAAACATATTTCCGACCTCATTTAATCCAGTTAATCGATCGGTTTTTCGGTATATACGAAAAGACCAAAATTCAAAACAGTGCCGTATCAAAAACCAGATACCGTAAAAACCATAGAATTTGTTCGGTTCGATTTATTCTTGGCATGGACTTCGAGTTCAGTTTCAAAATGCACAGAGTGAGTGATTTGTTTTTTGAGGCAGATTTTTTTCTTTTCTTTTGAGAATGAGAATGCACAGAGTTATTGTTTTTTTTTTGAGAAAAGTGCGATTGGTAACAACGAGTATAGTTTTTTTTGTTGAGAATTAATAGATTTCTTCTTCTTTTTGAGAATGAGAATGTGCAGAGAGAAAAAGAGGAGCTTGACCACTTGAAATGAGCGGTTAGCTATGCCATCTTCTCAAAAAACAAAGAAAAGAGGAGCCTGACAAGGAGGCGAGCCCAAACCCAAACGTTGCCTTCCCTCCCCCAGCGAAAGGGGAACGGGAGGCCCACGAGTGGTCCTGACGCGAATTCGAAACGAGTGGGGACCACCAGCGCAGTTCCCTTCTTCCTCCCCGGAAATCCCGAAAACACAAACGCCAACCCCCGCGTGCCCCGCAATCGCCTCCCCCCCCATTCCCAACCCATTTCAAATCAAACCTCCCCTCCTCCTCCTCCGCCGCACCCATCCCCACCTCAATCGCGCCGCCCGCCGGCACGCCGAGGCGCCGCACACTGGTGAGTGAGCTCGTAATCACGGGGCCGGAAATTAAGCCGCGGCAGGCCCCTAACTGATCCCCCTCGATTCGGCCCCCTCGCAGGCCGCGGCGCCCTCGCCGGGACCGGGATGAGCGGCGGCCAGCTCCTCCGGATGGAGACGGCGTGCGGCGCCCTCATGCGGGAGCTCCAGGTGCGTGCGCCCCCTGCCCCTTCGATTACGTGCCGCGATGGTGTGATTCGCGGCGGGTCTGATGATCGCTCGTGGTTGGTTGCGTGTGTGTGTGTGTGTGCGCGCGCAGGTCATCTGGGACGAGATCGGGGAGCAGGGCGACGCGAGGGACACGATGCTGCTCGAGCTCCAGCAGGAGTGCCTCGACGCCTACCGGAGGAAGGTGGACCAGGCCAGCCGCTGCCGGGCCAATCTGCGCCAGGCCATCGCCGACGCCCAGGCCGAGCTCGCCGCCGTCTGCTCCGCCATGGCCGAGCCGCCCGTCCTCGTCAGGCAGGTTGGTTGGTCACTGCTCGACCTGTTGTTTTCTCAAATGCCGCGAAGGAACTTGTGTTGATAAGACAAAAACCACCGTGCTAATTATGTGCAGTGTACACTGTATAAATGAATTTCGGGTCCCTACAATTCTGTCGTCCAGTAGGTCCTACTGCATCCGTCCAAAAATACTTGTCATCAAAGTGGGCAAAAAGGAATGTATCTAGAACTAAAATACATCTAGATACATCCCCCTTTATTCATTTTGATGAAAGTATTTCCGGACTGTGGGAGTAATTGTGTTAGGAACGTTAATTCTGTGCCACGGCAGGTTAGCTAGCTACGTTAGAAATTCCTGCCAGGACAGGCACCAGATATCTGTTTTTCGTTACTTCTGTCATTTCGTTGATCTGATGAGAAAGCAGGATATTAAAATCTGTCTAAATACGGATGTATCAAGTCATGTTTTAATATTAGATACATCCATATCTAGACTAATCTAAGACAAGAATTTTGAGACAGAGGGAGTATAAATTTGGTTTCAGTCATACCATTTTGATTCTATCCTAACGAGGCAGATGTGTGTATTAACTGACCAATTTGACTGTAAAACACAGTTTCAGAATAACTATGTTGCACGTTCGCTCCACACATATATTGTTAATGCAACTAATTTTAAAGGCTTGGCGCTTCCTATTGGGACTCCACCAATAATGAGTATTTTATATCATATCTTTTCTTTATTTTAAACAGAAAGGATGTGGCTTAAGGGAGGAACTAAGTGCAATCGTCCCATATCTGGAAGAGATGAAGAAGAGAAAGGTCGAAAGATGGAATCAGATTCTTGATGTTATAGGCAAGATAAACAAGATATCATCTGAGATCAGACCTGCAGATTTTGTCCCTTTTAAAGCACCTGTGGATCAATCTGATCTATCCTGCAGAAGGCTAGAAGAGTTAAGAATGGAGCTGCAGTCCCTAGAGAAAGAGAAGGTTCATATTCATGCCTTTTGCCCTTTGTAGCCACTGATTACATCTTCTATTTCTCACATATGCTAGTTCTGTTATTTTTAAAATATCCTGCAGAGTGAGCGGCTGAAGCAAGTAATGGATTACTTGAATACTTTGCATTCCTTATGTAAAGTACTTGCCGTTGACTTCAAACAAACAATATCTGATGTACACCCCAGTCTCGATGAGGATGGTGTACCAATGAACATAAGCAACACCACAATTGAGAGGTTGGCGTTGGCAATACAGAGACTACGGGAAACAAAAATTGAAAGGATGCAGAAGGTTAGCACCTTACAGTTCTAACCTAGAAAATCATCATATGACTGCTTTCGGCCCTTAACTCTGTTAGCTCTAACAGCTTCAAGACCTCTCGTCTACGATGCTCGAACTATGGAATCTTATGGATACGCCGATAGAAGAGCAACAGTCATTCCAGAATATAACATGCAATATTGCTGCATCAGAACCTGAAATAACAGAGGCCAATGCCCTTTCCATTGACGTCATGAACTTTGTGAGTCAATTTGTTGTTTGCAGAACTTGATTTAATTGTATTTCTTGGTTAGCTTAGTGGAGATGATATTCTTTGATGCAGGTAGAAGCTGAGGTACTGAGGCTTGAGCAACTGAAAGTCAGTAAAATGAAGGACTTAGTTCTTAAGAAGCAAACAGAACTAGAAGAGCATCGTCGACGGGCACATTTAGTTGGGGATGAACATTATGAAACTCAGTTCAATATCGAGGCCATTGAAGCAGGTATGTTTCTAGCTTTCTAACATGCTTTGGTGCATCTGGCAGAATAAGGATTTTTTTCCTGTAAATTTCTCTGCTGCAGCATTCAGATACAAACAGATGTGTTTGTTGATATCATTTATTAATGTTGTAATTTGTTGTCTCATTGCAGGTGCTATTGATACCTCACTTCTTCTAGAACAAATCGAAGCATACATCGCAACAGTTAAAGAAGATGCTTTTAGCAGGAAGGATATACTTGAGCGAGTTGAAAGGTGGCTAAATGCATGTGAGGAGGAAGCTTGGTTAGAGGATTACAGTAAAGTATGGTTGTCTTTGATGATTTGATCCAGGCTATATGACAAAATTTTCTATATCAACTGCTACTAATTTCGCTATCTACATGTTATGTTAGGACGATAACCGATATAATGCTGGGAGGGGTGCACATATTATGCTTAAGAGAGCTGAAAAAGCCCGTGTTTTGGTTAACAAGATACCAGGTGAAAGACCCTTACTAACTACGTTTTTCTGCTTGTTATTTTTAAAATGCTACTGCTGATCGGTTTATTGTTGCATGAAGCAGGAATTGTAGACGTTCTTACAAATAAAGTAATAGCCTGGGAGAAAGAAAGGGGCACTGAGTTTACTTATGATGGTGTATGTATCCGTAATTTCACTGCTATTCTTGTGAGTAAACACAATATCTGTTTCTATACTGTCAAAGGTTCATGCCATTCAACATTTCAGGTTAGTCTTTTGTCAATGCTTGATGATTATAGGATAGCTCGTGAAGAAAAGGAGCAGGAAAAGAAGAGGCAAAGGGTATTCATATTTTGCTTAACTTTTTCTGCACTTGCATCTGTGTTCATCTGCGGATGGTATCTGATGGGTGAGCGATTGCAGGATCAGAAGAAGCTTGAGGATCAATTCAAAGCTGAGCAGGAGATGCTGTACGGATCAAAGCCGAGCCCTTCATCAAGGTCGAACAGCGGGAAGAAGCTTACCAGAAACCCCTCGGCTGGTACAAACCGGAGGCTGTCTGTTGGCGGTGGGCCAGTGCGAACTCCAAAATCAGTGACACCTCAGTCAAGATCCGTCCGTTCAGCCAAGAAGACAGAAGATAGTGGCACTCTGTCCCCTGGCAAGTTCACTTAACCATAGCTGATGCAGTTGTTCAGTTTCTTTACTTTCAAATTAACAGACTATCTCTGATGAAAACAAAAAAAAACGCTTTCAGGTAGTAGAGGCAAAGGCACTGCCAGTCCTCCGATCAAGAAGTTATCATTCAAGGCAAGTACTCTTGGTGAGACTGAAACCCCTCGTAAACCCTTCACGCAGATCGCACCCGGAAATAGCAACCCAGCGACGCCCGTGCGGTCTGCCTCCAATGGTACCGAAGGCGAGAACCGAACTCCCAAGATACTCGCAGCACCAACTACCAAGACGCCGATGATGGTGACCTCTCCTATGCAAATGACCACAACGCCTGCTCTGACTGCCGCAAGAGCTGCACCTGTCTGCGTCTCCAATGACAAGCCGGAGCTGTGTTTGCTAGAGAGCACCGAGTACTCCTTTGAAGAGAGGCGCCTTGCCTATCTCGCTGCACATGCCGCTTGATTCTCGAGGAATGCCGGGTAATGCCGTGTAGGTAGCTGAAAGTATGTCATCAGGCATGGCAGGGCCAATGTTGGGAGAGACGCTTGGCTAAGTTGATACAGGCACATATTTTTCTGATCAAAGTCACAACCATATGTCATGTTTCTGTTAGTTGGTAACAGATTTACATTGCTGCCTTCTGCTGTAGTTCCGCAGAAGATTTGTTTCGACAGGTCGACGGAGATGCTTAACTCTATGTATCCGCGTTGCTTGTGATATTAAACCTACACAACTCAACATAACATCGCTGGCAGCATTACATTTTTCATATAGCTGTGGCTGTGCGATAAACAGGCAACATGTTGCCTGATTGGCAGGTGAATGCAGAAACTAGTTTGCACAAGGTCGACTATCCTGCATACTAATTTGTAAGATGGATAATTGGTCAACCATTCAACCCCGCATGCACTTCTGCTCAAAGCTATTGTGCCAATCGCGCCAAGTTACAAGCGTCGAAAGCACCTAGTTTCCTCAATTGATTCCCTACCTATTTACTCCGACGATGAAAATTTACAAACAGGTGGAGTGATGATTCATATCCTCTGCTTTCATGCAAACTGGCATGAACATAAAGACAATAATGTGTTCACCACTAAATGTTTCGATTCTGATACCCAGCAAAGAACTGCTACGTACGCCCTGGAATTTGTAACAGGATCGAAGCAGCTAGGATATCAATTGGTTCCCTACCTATCTAGGTTAACACGAGCATAGCTCCAAATATAGCCCCTGTCTGCATGTGCACTGAAAACTTTCCCCAGCTTTTCATCAACGGAATTGACAGCACTCAACTGTGCTTCAAAACAAGTTTTCTTTTGAAAGAGCTTCAAAATAAGAACTGAAGTCATCTTTTTGGGGTTTAGGGGCACACCTAAAAGATTTAACTTTTATAAGATCTTCGAGTTCCGACCTTCCTCTCCCATGGGGGCACAACTCAGGGAGAACAGCAAAGCACCCAGGAGAAGGTCCCTACTGGATCAAGATTTACATGTGCTTCTTGATGACCATTGGAAAAGGATTTTAACATGGGAATGCAGACAGCAAACATTATACTACACAATTAATGCATAGAGAAATATACGAGGATACAAGGACTAGCTGGTGAACTCGCACGTTGCTGCAACACAGATAAACATTGGCACTTCTGATAAGAGAGTCACTACAGGCCTAAGGAACTCGCACATTGCGGCAATGCAGATGAACATTGCTTCATTGCTCCTGAATTTACAGACCATCCATTCCATGACGAGACAGTATGCCCATATGCCGGGTTTGTCTGATTCAGCATATAGGCAAATTACACGACGAAACAAAAGCAAGACATATAGACTACAATCTCTCTAGAGAATTCCATATATGCATAAGACTGACAAGAGTGTCACTACAGGTCTAAGGAACACGCGTACATCACGCGGAGTGTTACTTCTGGTTTGAAGCAAGTTTGGCAATGAGCTCGTTCAAAACAGAGGGATAGGTCGTAATTAACGGCTCCCAGCCATCGGTCGCCATTACCTTTTGCAAACACAAGGGAGATTGGACTTGGATAAACTTCAAGCAAGCCTCCTTCAACGTGCGGCAATGGCGTTGCTCAGCTAGAGCAAGAGTGGATGCCACTGAGGTCACACCTATGTGCCGAGACAATTGGTTTTCACAGATAAACTTGAGCCGTTGGAGATCATATCTGTCTGCCGCTACGTACAAGCAAACCTTGCAGCCATTGCAGCTCCGTTTCATCCACTGCTGCTTCCTCTCCTTGTCCTTGTTCCGCAACTTCTGCCATTTCATCCTCAGCTTCCTCTTCTTGTCCTTCTTCCACGGCCTCTCCTTTGTCCTCCTCCATGTCGTCCTCCTCCATGGAGTCCTCCTCCAATAGAGGGAGTGAGTCTGTGTAGATGAAGCTAAGCAAAGCCCTGAACACTTCTGCTTCCATGTCTTTGATCCGGATGGCACTTGATGCAGCAGTGCCCTCTTTCATGGGGCCAAAGAATTGTGCCATGAAGACTTTAGACCGGGCTGCAAGCACACATCGGTGTGCAGCGAACATCTCGCCGCTGACCTCGAATGTCACATCAGCACCCACCTTAGTTTGAAGGAGATTGTTCAAATGTTGGTCTATTTCAGACATGAGCACCTTATCGCCACCGGCATCCTTGGAGCTGAACAACATGATGTCACACCGGATGGTGAAACAATCATTCATTAGATGCGATGATTGTTCAAGGACATCTTTTTCCATGAACATGTTGTAGCCCAGCATGGACTCAGAGCGGAAATTGAATGTTTCAGTTTCCGAAATGTACATTGGCTTGTGCTTCTCCGCCTCGTCGATGAAACTGGCATTGAACTTCGCCTTCACAGGCTCTTCGGCATAGGCATCGTCATCGAGAAGGTTAACAAATAGAGAAATGAAGTCGGCACAACTCTTCGTGTAGCCGTTAGGGTAGTAGTCGATGCACCATTCATGGCCTCCTACCATGAAAGGACGAGAGCTGATCCACTCGCCGGTGGGAGTGGCTTGCTTGGTACGCGCGTAGTCTTGGACCACAAGCAGGTGGTACCCCCAGTCCGTGCTGGTGAGGAAGGACGATGCTGTGGAAGGGCTCAGCTTGCCGCCGGCCACGACGGATACACCGGCGAACGTCGACGACATGGCGAATCTGCGAGTGGATCTGTCGAAAATGTTGGCATCCCTACCGCAAAAAATTAAGAAGGAAATGTTGACATCCCAGGGTTCAGAGTTGAGATGGACGAGCTGAGGGGCAAACCTGGCCCCGGACTCGCCGTTGCTCCGCTCGCTGCGTCGCCCCGCCGACGACGTCGCTTCTCCCCGGAGACAGAGTATGCGCCGCCGGGTCGACGGTGCGTGCGGCCCGGGCCTGCCTAGAGTTAGGGTTTTCTTCAAGTTACCACCTTTGTTTGGGCTTTTGTCTTAAGGGCCCTCACAGCTGAAACAAATCGGCTGAAATTTGCAGGATGCAAAAATTATAATCCAGTTTGCATTTATGAAATGCTAAATAGAATTTGACTTCGAAAATTCAGATGGTTCGTTTTTTTCCTAAAAACATAATCAATATTCACATTTTGAAGTTACTCCCTCCTTTCATCTATATAGGGCCTAATGCATTTTTTAAGACCGCCTTTGACTATTGATAAGATTAATAGTACATGACATGCACAATGTAAAAATTATATCATTGAAAGCTCCTTTCACACACGAATTTAACGGCGTGCTTTGTGTAAGTTGCATGTCATATATTATTGTTCTAATATTTGGTCAAAGTTAGCCTCAAAAAACGCATTAGGCCCTATATAGATGAAAGGAGGGAGTAAGAAATAATCACACATGTTCATATGGATGTGTACCACATATGTGTAAAGTTGGACGATGATAGTTACACAAAAAGGAAATTTCATGGGTTTTTAGTAGTGAACAATAGATAAATACATGATTTTTAAAAGGTGAGTGTGCATTCATTGTTCATTACAAAAAAACATGAATTTGTCTTTTTATGTAGCTCACATGATATTATATGTCATAGTGAAACTTTACACACTTATAGAATACATTCTTATGAACATGTAGATTTTTTCCAAAATATTTTGAGCCTTTGAAATACACTTTCTGAATTTTCAAAAAGATGAGCTCCAAAATGCCTCACTCGTTTGACTTCCCCCAAAGAAACAGCAGAATTTGACTAACCTTTTTATCTTTATATAAATCAATTAATAAATATCCACCTTGTATTTATAGAAATCGACAACCGATCTTTACCTTCCATTTTCCTAAGAGGTCAAGATACCTTCATCGTGGGCCTTCCAAAAAACATCAATTCCCGGAACACGTATCAAATCCATTAATGGCTAATTTTAGCCTCACTGTAATGAAATTGCGATCGTCGTATTTATCATGCCTTGATGAATGAATTTTGATTTCATTTTAAAGCCACTAATAGTACATTAGTATCTGAGATGATCTTATTTATTGTTTTGCATGACACATACTAGTAGTAATTCTTTTCATTAAGATATGGTTATCATTCTATGATACTAGCTTTCAGCCTTGATTCTCGTGTGAGGTTGTTCGTACATGAGGGTGGAGGCATAGAAACGATAATATGAGATTAGAAGAAATACACCTTAACTTGCAAAATTTTAGTAAAATTGAATTAAAAGTAAATACACCGTATATAAGGTAACGAAGGGAGTATTTCACAACACCCAGCTGCCAACTCTGAGTGTAAGTGGCAGCTCTAGTAATTTATAGCACGTATAAATGAATCTACGCTAGACAAAGAAATATATTTCGTCAGCGAATGTGATGTCCTAAGCCCGAGCTCATGTGAGCGCGGGTGACCAGTAATTTTCTTTTTTCCAAAATACAGATTTTTTTTGTGTGAAACATTGACAAAATGTTTGTTGGATCACAAATTTCATCATGAAACAAAAACAAAATCGATGCTCCAAAGTACATTTGAAAATAACATTTTGTCGCGTCGATTTTGTTTCTTTTGCCACGATTTCCACGAATGTAATATGGTGATGGAATTTTGCAAACCTATAAACATTTTGTCAAATCCTCCTCGTATATATTTTGTCAAACCTATAGATACCAAAAAAATTCAGAATTTTTGAATTTTTCCATTCTTTTTGTTCAACCGAGCTCACATGAGCTCGGGATTAGAACAACCGTGTCCTTTTGGTCAGATCCTATATTATCGTCCTCATATATCTATATATCCGGACAGACAACCCGAACAGTGTGTGAAGCCTCTTAAACCGAGTCCCCAAAATCCTCCGTTTGTCATGGTTGTCTGCAAATCCACAAACCCAGCCATGTGTGAAAGAAACTGAGGTGTCGGGATATATAGTCCGTCGGACCGGCCCATCTTTGACCTTTTTTTCTTTCTTTCCTCTCACTAATGAAGAGCGGACCACCCTATCATTCATGTGCTTGTTTTAAACAATTTGGAAATGGATTGAGATATATTGTTCTGTACCTAGACAAATGATGCCGCCGGTGATCATCATCCTTTTCGAAAAAACTAGACAAGTAAAGGGTCTAAAAAGTGGACACGCTGTACAATGTGTTCCGAGGACAAATGACCGTTGTGATTGGAGACGTTTAATCCATGCGTGCATAAGCACCCAATATCATTAGGATAACCAATCAATTAGAACGTACATGTGGCTAGGAGAAGGATGACCAGGGAAACCGCCATTGCGATTGTTCTGAAGGGTTAAGATGCTAGTATATGTTTGTTTTGTGTCGCCCCAACGTTACCCACTTGTCGGCCATCTGCTAAGCAGTTTTGGATGCTTGCCATGTCAATTTGATTGCCCACCGTATACTCCTGTATGTTCTGAAGGATAAACCTTTGACAAACGATTACTCTCTTGTAGTATAATCTTTGTTGAGAGAAATCTCTCTTAGTACATAGCTTGCGATACAAAATAATCTCAGAACTGGAACCACTAAGTTTAGGCCACATTCGTGCGAACCTTCGAACAAAAAATCCATGGTCAAAAAGGAAAGAACAAACTAGAGTAGCACAGAACTGTAATCCCCTTTTTATTCTACTCGTGTGTTCTTCACGCACTAGTTAGCTAGCAATTCTTGCTGCACGTGCAGCGGTAGGCTCCGCTGCCGGTGCAGTCGCCGGAGTCGTAGCCCTCGTTCCGGCACGTGATGGCGCACTCATCCGGGTCGAAGCACGCCCCGGTGCACTTCTTGCACCGCGCGTGCTCGCACGCCATGGCCTCCCGCACAGGCCCCATCTCTGCACGTACACATCAAGAACAATCAGTCTCAGGTTAGGTTTGAAGTTAATTACTAGCCCGCCCGTCACGACAAACAAGCAATCAATTACCTGTGGCCAGGAGGAGAAGCAGGAGGAGGACGGCGGCCGGGAAAAGCTTCGACGAAACCGCCATTGTTGCAAGAGTTCTTCTTCTCGAGGAGTAAGAGAGAATGTAGGAACCTGTGTTTGCAGATGACATGAGGGAGATGGGGGTAGGCTTCTTATATTGTCGAAGGTGAAGACGTGCATAGGAATGATTTGATTGGATTTGTAGTGGCATGAATCTCGAGACTTGATTGCTGGAATCAACGCGCGTTCATTAAAATGGATTGGCTGCCTAAAGCCATGGCTAATAATAGGGCAACCTGCATGATGACTATATCTTGCTGCCTTGGATGATAGTATTTTGTCATGGGTATACAAGGTAATAACAGTTTAGAGAGAGAGAGAGAGAGAGAGAGAGAGAGAGAGAGAGAGAGAGAGAGAGAGAGAGAGAGAGAAGGGTGAGTGGCTGCATGGATATAATATTCTCTCTCTTCAAAATGAAGACTAGCATTTTATTTCATTGTGATAGTTAGAATAGTTGATAACTTTTGAAATAATTTTTCGTCTTTGAAACTTTTTATAGATTTGAATTGCTCATGCCATGAGCTTTAAGATAAGGCCAATATTGGATATATTTCAACTAATTTTATTTAACCGATTTCAAGAAAACATATTTCACTCAACGAAAAGAAACATATTTCACTCATTTCACTAGTTTTAGAAAACACACTACACTCGTTACAAAAGATAGATTTCACTCATTTTAGAAAACACATTACACTCAATTAAATAGGATACATTTCACTCATTTCAGAAAACACATTACACCCACTCAATTGAAATACATATTTCATACGTTTCAAAAAACTGATTTCACTTGTTACAAAAGATATATTTTACTCGTTTCGCTAGTTTCATAAAACACATTACACTCATTTGCAAAAGATATATTTCACTCATTTCAGAAAATACATTACAGTTATTTAAACAAATTATCAGTTAAAAAACCATTTCACTCGTTTCCAAAATAGATTTCACACATTTCAGAAAACACATTATTCTCATTTGCAATACTAATCTCACTGCAAATTTACGAAATATATTGAAATGTATTCCGCTTATAAAAACATCATTTTCAAACGCTGAAAAATTAGTTTCACAGAAAAAATGGTTTTATTTCACTTTTATTCAAATAACTTATTTCACTCATTTTAGAAAACACACTGCACTCATTTACAAAATATAGATTTCGCCCATTTCACTAGTTTCAGAAAACACATTACAGTCATTTTGAGAAAACGTATAACTCCTTTCACTAGTTTCCAAAAAAAGTATTTCACAAATTTGAAACAACGCATTTCATTGATTTGGAAAATTGATTTCACTCATTATAAAATATATCTCAAAAACTCATTTCACTTCATATTTATGAAAAAATATTGAAACGTATTTCACTCAGCAGAAATATCAGTTTCACACATTGAAAGAGCCGTTTCACACCAAAAAGATATATTTCACTTTTCTCAAATAACTCATTTCACTCATTTCAGAGAACACATTACAGTCGCTCAATTGAAATACTATATTTCAGTTGTTTCAAAAAACTGATTACACTCATTACAAAAGATAGATTTCACTAATTTCAGAAAAACACATCACAATTACTCCATTGAAGAAACAGTTTCACAAGCTGGAATATGAAACTCACAAAGAAAACTATATTTGGGAAAGTGGTTTCAATCATTTCAATAACCGATTTCAATCATTTCGAAAATTGTAATTTGAAATGAGTGAAATTAATATTTTGATATGATTGAAATAGTAAAAATTAAACTAGTTTAAATATACTCAAGATTGGTCTCATTCTAAAGATCTTATGTTCAAGAATTTGAATATATGAAAATTTTAAATAATAGAACAATGCTGTAAAAAATATTGGCCATCTAAAAATGTAAACAAAAATAAAATGCATGAATTTGTTTGAGAGAGAGGAGATGATGCATGCATGCGTACATTCCACTACGAAAAGTATTGCTTCTCCTCACATGGACATATACAAAAGTTTAAGGACGCTGATAACTGCCACACGTGTGGTATATTCGACATGTGCTCACACACCGTGTGTGATGTGAGCAGGAGGCAGCCCACACGAGCTGTGTGTGGGCAGACATTAGAATTGCCCACACATGTGAGCGCGGCTACTTCGTGCCACACACCCAACAAGTACTACTCATCACCACCTCGCGTGTGTGGCACGAAGCAAAAATGCCCACACGTCCTGGCGCAGCTATGTTAGGTATCTCGTGGGATGACAATTTAGTTGCCATCTCGATTGGCAGATGTAGTTATCCGGGATGGCAATTGTAGTTGTAAAAACATGGCAACTCTATCTGTTTTGGTTAACTATAGTTGCCATGTCTAATTTCTGGTAGTTGCCGCGTGTAATCAAACCGTAGTTGCTGTGTGTGATTAACTACTTGCCATATATAGTCAAACAGTAGTTGCCATGTGTGTTTACCTAGTTGCCACGTGTGGTCCAACCATAGTTGCCATGTATTGTTAATCACAGTTGCCATGTGTGTTTATCTGGTTGCCATGTACGCGCAACTGCAGTTGCCGTCTAGCAAAGAATCACAGTTGCCATGTGTGTTTACCTAATTGCCACATTCGCGTAACTGCACTTGCCATCCATAACGTAGAAGTGTCGTGTGTGTGAAAAGCAGTTTGCTCACACGCGCATGAACTAGGTGGTGACTGTGTGGGCAGAAACTAGTTCGCCCACACAGCGCAGCTGGCAAATAGCGTGGTGCGTGCGTGTGGGCAAACTCTTCAACGCCCACACACCAACCACGTCTTACGTGGCACACCAAATCCACCTTTTTGTGTCAAGATTCGTGCAAAAGACAGTGAACGACGATTCAGACGTGCGGGCGAATTGGGGAACGCCCACACGTATGGGCGTTAGTGTTTCAGAAGATTAACTGCCACAATACATGGTTATATATATGAATGGGTCCCACTTAAACACAGTTCGTAAAAGAATGTGAACGGTGGATGGTTCACTGGTAGCTCCCAGCACCGGTAAAAAGAGCTTTCTGGGGAACAGGAGATCGTTCAGTATAATTTTCAGTGGGTTTTGACAGTTTCTTCATGAATCTAAGTGATCCTACAACCGAAAAACATATAAAGTAACACATGCCCCTTTCACAACAGTAACCACCAGACCTATACTTATAGTTTCTTTCTATGCTGCATTGGTCGAGTATTTCTGACCCAAGGACATTCATCCTACGAAAACAGTGTTGCTAATTCCAATAGGAATTGGAGCTCAGCACATAAAACAGTGTCAAGACACCACCAAGGCACAAGTAATTACTCCCTTCGTTCCTAAATACTTGTCTTTCTAGGCATTTCAATAAGTGACTACATACGGAGCAAAATGGGTGAATCTACACTCTAAAATATGTCTACATACATCCGTATGTAGTAGTCATTTGAAATGTCTAAAAAGACAAGTATTTTGGAACGAAGGGAGTAGATCAAACGGGACTCTCAAGCCTCAACCTCATCATCATCATCAAACATAAAAATTATGCCAGCCCAGGAAGAACAGCTGACCTAAACCAAACTTCAACCTGGAGAACGTCATGCTCAGCAAAGAATAAAATTTTGGTGCATATTTTTCTAACAAGTTCACATGAACTACTACTTGCCAGCTACTCCTTTACATAATAGACTACAGCACACACTCGCTAATGATAAGTTGATAACTAAGATCACGATTGCCTGTTCTTGGCAAACCGCTGCAATGCTTTCGGCAGCTCGGTCTCATCGCCGATCCGCTGTTTCTTATCCGGGTGCCCACTGCCTTCCTTGTGTTGATCCAACAAAGGCCTCTTGGCTCTGAGAACCTCCTCCTCCTTCTTCTTGGCCCGCCTGCTCGGCTTACTCCTACCCTTGGTCTTCTTCTTGGCCCTAATGTTCTTGGCGGCCTCGACGGCACTTTCAATCTCGACCTCGATCTCTTTCTTATTTTTCTTCTCTTTCTTCTTCAGTTGTCTCACAGTGGCTATCACATTCGGATCAAGCATGATGGTCTCTGGTTGGAGCTTGTCAAGAAGGGACCGCACCTCCTTCTCCCGCCTTTGCTTGCCGGTCTCCATGGGGTTGCCAACAAAGGTATCGAAGTTTGGCTCGCCTGATCCAGGAACGAGCATGGAGGAAAAGCCCATGGAGTGCCCGATCCCACAGATGTCCTCGTAAGGGCGGAACAAAACCTTGCCCACCTGATATCCCTTTACCATTCTGTGCTTCATATAGATTTTATAGTCCTGCCCCCCGCAATCCCTGTATATCTCCACTAGAGATCCGTTGCTGCTCGCCAACAACCCCTTCCGCTGAAATCCAGGGACTGAGCACGTGCGGTGTATGAATGCACAACCTCAAACTTCCTGAGATCCCAAATCTTAATCTTCTGGTCTCCACCTGCAGTTGCCATAAGGTGACCACCCCTGTCAAATGCGACGGCGGTCAGAGGGCCCTTATGGCACAACATTGTGACAAGGGGTTTCACACTGGTTGGCTTCCACATTGTGAGTTCCCCACCAGCATGTCCAAGGCCAATGACGGCATTGCAGGGATTTACCCGCATCACGTCCGTACATCCAAGACGTGTGCTGTAGTTTGCAATCATCTCACCAGTGCTCATATCTTGGTAGTGGAGCTGCCCGAAGCTGTTTATCGATGCCAAGAGTAAGTGTTTATCCAGAAACTGAAGCTTCAGCGATTTGCCATGTTCCTGTGAAACGGAAGAGTGATCACTGTTAGACTCCCAAAAGAAGTATTTTGGAGATAGCACGTCTTTCGTGGATATGCATTGGGTACAAATTCGATGATTGACTGATAGCTATGAAGGTGTCGCTACACTAGTGTTATCATGCTTAAGAAACAGAAGCACTGTCCAAAGTAATTCCTTGCGACCAATTTTTTGCAGTACTCAACTGTTTAGTACGTACCAATAAGTTCCTTTTGGAAAGCCCTATGTGAATAAAAGCATCACATTCATCAACAAAGGAACATTCAATTCGGATATTTGCATGCCCGGTATTTTGCCACCACTAAGCTTTCAGTTGTTGAAAATGCATCTGAATATCACACTGACATGCAGATGCATATCAATATGTGGTCTGGGCACTAGTTATTAGTTTTCCAACTACAAAAAAGGGAGGTCATGTATTCCCATTAGCTGATCTAATAACAAATCACTGAATGTACCTAACATAAGAGTTATATTAATCACTAGTTCTGTAGAGATCATACAAAGGTTCCTATTCCCGGATTTACTATATATACAACCACTTCTTCAAAATCATCAAAAACCAGGGCAAAGTTACCAAGAACATAGAGGCACTTAAATCATGATTACCTTCAGACAGTGAATTTCTGTGCCATGACGATTATATATGTACGGATACCTGTTTGAACAATATTCTTGTGAGGAACTATAAAAAATCTATAGAAATCATTAGCATAATCAGCCCTTCACAACTTGTAAGCACCATTTGCACATAGAGTATTAATACACGATTTAAGAAACTAACAGTTCCAGAGTCCAGATCAACAACCCATTCTCGAATATTGAAGTCAGAAGGCAACCCTAAGCTGTACCTAGCCCACATATTTATGCACTAACAGTTCAAGAAACTGCCAAAAATTAGTCTTGTTCACAGATGCCATTTTATGATGATCCCACTCATGGGAAATTGTACAGGGAAACGGTGTAGTGAATCATGTTGAAATGTTGCGTCATTCTGTAGCCTGATTGATCCACATATCAAACATATTCTGACAACGGTTCTTATTTCAGTGTGCATGGGTTTGTCCATCCTTTCTTTACATCATCAAGCTGTAGGGGTCATCTTATTACATCCTTTTTAGCACATAGAACATGTTGATATACTTCATGAGAAATGGAAATATGTCGCAAAGCTTGAGTACAGTCAATAAATTACTTTTTCTGGGCGACTGCAAAGAGTTTCTCGTTCTGTAAAAATGCCACGTCGTGCACAGTTTCCTTCACCTATAAAAAAGATAAGATCAGAGAAGTACAATACATATATGAGGTGCAACAAGAAATGATGTTGGAGATGTCTACAGTCACAGTGATTATAAAAACCAGGGGCTGATGTCGGAGAAAAGCGGGGAACAATATTAGAACGGAGTGTGGATTTTTTGTACCCACATACCAGTGTACCCTCTATCTAGACCATTCAGTTTGTGTCAAGATTCGTGGCATCCTTATATAGAAATTTCTCCTTTTTTACGAGGGACAAACAATGCGAAGGGGTCAGGTCCACTTTCTTTCATCAAGGTTCAAAAGATGCTACTAGGCGCTGCTTACACGCTCCTTTATGGACTAAAACATAGGGACAGGGGACATCATTTTGCAGACTCCACGAGCCACACTCCCCTATCGCCACGAAACATCCTCCTCCAGCTGCCAGCTGCAACGACCTGTACATTCTCTGCAGACACCCTCCATCCTACTCCCTTACCTTTGTAATTTTTGCTCTTGGATGCATGGTCCTTGGCCCAGGTATACGGTTGGCTACTTGGCTGCTTGTCACCATGTTCCAGGTTACTGTCTAGGAACTAGGCATCCATACACCGCCCGCTTAGTGCCTAGCTATCACTTCTCCAAACCTTGGGAACCAACGGGGAGACAACGGGAAAGTCTCTGAAGACTTTAGTCTTTTCTGGGCAAACAAGAAAAACTACCTACGCTAAACTCAGCATATTTTATCCGATTTTGAGCTGCTATCACTCAAACCGTATGAAATGAAAAAACTCAATTACTAGATTTACTAAGTTGTAAACTCGTACTAGGTGCACTCACAGGTTATCAGAATAACCAGAGTATAAGGCTGATTATAACTAAGTATAAGGGCGATTAACCCATGTAATCTCCTGCGAGGTGAGCAAACTGTTGGGTACCAGGTACTCTAGTTTCTAGTTTCAATACCTTGGAAAAATATGAACTATAAGTAGTTCCTTGACTTCAACATCCACGCCTTCCACAATTAAAATGTGTATCATCCTTACTTACGACTTATGAGTACATAAAATAGATATCCTTATTTCTCAATGGTATCTTAGGCTCCTTTTAGCCTTCACATGTGTATATTTGTCAAACTAGCAGACTAAACCCCAGCGTTCATTTAGTTCTTGCTTTCAGGTTGGTCTAACAAAAGGCACAAACTTTTAATACTGCTAATCTAATTTCCACCAATATTGAGGAGCAGACTAAGATCATTCACGCGAGTCTAATTTATGAGTAAAGCACTGAAATTCAATAGTGAACATTTTACTGAGGAAAAAGGAACAAAAAGAGAAGTAAACCTGACAAACTGCTTAAATACTGAAAGCTGACCTCAAATTCATTGATGAGTTCCATATTCAACATATCCATAAATGCAATATGACCTTTTCGCCCACCTACTATCATGTAGCGCCCATTTGGTGTGTATTCTAGAGTATAAGGACCAAGCACTGCATACAAAACAGCTAGTCAGCACCCTCATACAACTCATGGTCATAAACCATAATTAGGGAAACTGACAGTCAGCATTCAGCAAGGTGGCAACATAGAGTATGCCTAATGAAATAACATAAGAGCCTGCAGCAGAGTTCTTTCACTGAATTATTCGATTAGGAAAACTGTTTAGTCGTACAAAGCTGATAGTGTCAATGTTATGTTATGGTTACAAATGTTTTACAGGCTAACTTGCATCTTCCTTTCACGTAAACAGTAAGAAGGGTATATGTAACAACCACATGGTAAGTCTATAAAGGCATACACAATAAGAATCAAGAAATACGATATCGTAAATCTGAGCTGGGCATCATGTGGCTATTTTGGTACTGGATAATGTAGCTAGGGTGGCAGATTCAGATAATAGTGTAACAGATCTACATATTTACCAGGTAAGATCATGTCAAATGATTTTCTTGAACTCCAAATGTCCACCTTTGGCAGAATCGACCGCTGCTCAAATCTGTATGTCTTTTCCAGACCTTCAGGTTCTAAATAGCCCCCCTCGATAGGCAACAGCCACTGTAAATTGAGTAAAAAATAAAATCAGCATAGTGCAAATTATCTAATGTTTTTCACAAGTCAGTTTGACTGGATAGTTGTTTAGCATGAAAATCAAGAGGCTTGAGGTAGGCAAAGAATTTAGATGGGTGCAGTGTTATATTATGTTCCGACGAGCACCATGGAGTTATGCAAGAGAGTCCATACTCAAAGTGACATATAGCCATATCTATCCACAGTTTTGATTTTCGGCCGAAAAAACCGATTTTTGGCCGAATTTCGTTCATCTCGGCTCGGCCCGGTAAATGTCTGTGCCGGCCTAATATTTTCGGCCCAATTTGAATTTTTGTTGGCCCAATTTAACTTCTGAAGCTTCCCACGGCCCGCCTAAGTTAAAACCAACAAAGCGAACGACCTAACCCTAAAAAACTCACGTTCCCCTGCTCCTCCTCTGTGAGCCGCGGCGGCGCTGTGTCTAGACACCCCACCTCCACTCGTCGCTGCCTGCCTCCCAGCTCGAGCCTCCCGTGTCTGTCCGGTTCGCTCCTTTCCGACGGCCCGGCCGCTGCTGCCAACCTCCGCCGGCTGCGGCTGAATCATTCGGCAACTCCTCAACGCTGCAGCACATCTCCTTGTCCATGCTTCATTCGTTTACTTTTGGATCTGATGGTGATTTTTGGCTGATGCAGAGTTTTTAATACCTAAAGCTAGTTCGTTAAACATTTATATTCGTACTCACAGCGATGTTCGACTGCTATACTCTTCCTCTGCTTGTTTTCAAAATTTTCAGCCAATTTTCAGCTAAATTTCAGTTAAATTTGGTTTAAAATTCAAATTTTAGTTTTGTATTTTCGTCCGAGATTTTGCCGAAATTTTTGAAATGGCCGAATTTCGGCCATCTCGTTCAAGGGCGAGAAAAAACGCAAACCGAAAACCAAAACACAGTCTATCTATGCCATAATTGTCAAGCAATGTGGATTAAAACGATCCAAAAAGAGTATGTGTACACTCGGTAAATTTTACTCCTTGTCACGGTAGATGCGTCGAAAATCTACTGGCCGGTCTTTCGCCGGCTGGCCATCATCTCTTTAACAGCAACGCCAGATCAATCTATGTTTACATTTAAAATGTGGATTCTATACATATGAGTAGAGCACTTCATCCAAACAGTTCCGCACGACACTGGTGAACAGCTAAAGAAGAGCTATATATATTCTACAACATCACATTGCCGCAAGTCACTAGTCTAGAATGCCAGATTCCCTTATCATGCATACACCGTTGGTTAGTGCCCCCGGGATTTCCAGTGAGATAGCGTCATAGCAACATATATGTTGTATGAATCAACAAATTCACACACATTCTGCAACAAATCCACAAACACACACCTTTTCAGCCTGCGCGGCAGCTTTGGCGGACACTCCAATCAGCTTCTCTTTTCCCGCGAGCTGCCCTTTCAGTTTCTTGTCGCGCAAATCCTGTCGCGGAGAAAACAAAAGATGTCAAATTCACTTCTGAAGTAGCATAGCAGGCAAAGAAACTAGCACCTGAATTTCCAACAACCACACTAGGACAGAAGGAGAGTAGCAATCCTATTCCTACCCCCAGGTTCGCCGCCTTCCCCCGGGAGAATCTGGCCACCTTCATCTCCATCTCGTCCAGAGAGCCTCGGCGGTTCTCCCTCTCTCTGGGGCCTCCTTCCGTGGCGATCCCCATCCTGCTCAACCTGTCACAAACTCACGATGGAAAATGTAAATTTAATAACGAGACGGCCACGCGAGTGAATTTACAGGAAGGAACTCCTGAACAAAAAAAATCGAGTAGTTATCGTGGCATTAGCATGTTGATTAGACGAAGCAGCAGCATTCATCTGCCCTGCAATTGTGGAGGTCAGTGGGGTTTGACTGATCACAAGCTCAGACCTTGGAACCCAAAACCCAGTGGCCGAGGCTCGTGGGCGTGTGGAGTCGGCAGGGACGCAACGACGAGACGATGGGGAACGGGGACGGCGATGGCGACGGCGGCGACCCTCGTGGGTCGTGGGAGACGGGGTTGATGCGTCGGCGGTGACGCTGGCCGCGGCGGCTCAAGGCTATATAGGGCACGCGGTGGCAGGCAGGTGCAAAGCCACGTGTTGGGCCAACATAGCGATTCATGTGTCGGCCGCCTGGTTAACTCGGCCCATGCACCGTTAGGTTTTGTTTCCCCTTCTTCGAGGGAATGCTTTTTAATAATTTTTCTTATAGAAAACACTAAATAATTGTCCATGTTTATAACTGGCAATAAATATTATAGCACGTTAGTCCGTGATTTATTTTTTCATATCAATGTAATTATGTAAATAACTGTTTACAAAATGCTACTACCTGTGATTTGCCTAGCTAAATAAATGTCAGGATATTTTTAGTGAAAACTATTGGCTTGTTAAAGAAAACATATTTTTTTGGTATATCAATAAATGGTAGAACGTTAAGAAAAATTTCAAGAAAAAACAATGACATAAATAAACAAATACACAAGAAGAAAAATCAAAATGAAGAAAAAAAAAGGGAGAACATACTTAAGGATAAGGACAAGATCCCAATTTCGTTTTAAGTATGATGAAAAACAAGTAAAAAGGCGAACAAATACTTAAGAAGCGTGCGTGCTTAAACTCTTCCTTCGTATTGGAGGTTCATGGTCTTTGATGGCTCCCAGCCTTTGCGGCGAGGGGGGGGGGGGGGGGGGGGAGGTTATCGATCAACACTCGAAATCCAGTTTGCTATTCATCTATGTTTTATTTTACGTGCCCTTGACAACAAAGTCTAGATGATGGAGGTGGCGTAGTACGGAATAATTCTCATGGTTTCTATTGTCGTTCTAATATGGCTATTGTGGCTGGTACGGCCTACCGAGAATTGATGGTGTTTTAGCCCCGCAGATCAATGGCTCCCGCTCTTTTAGATTGTCGCTGGGCGCTTCAGCCTATCATTCGATAGTGGCCATGATAGTATTGTCAAGCTCTTATCAATAGGCATGTATATTCGTTCTTTTTGTCAAGCATGCTCTTGTCACTGGGTATGTTGATTTTTTGTATGTGCTCCTAGTAGGTGAAGCAACAATTCAATAACCTATCTTACAAACGATGTACCCTCGGTCACAGTATGTTCGACGGTCTTTGCTTCTAAGCCATTGTCATAGATGGCTCATACACGCTCTTTGAAACCTTTGAATTTGGCAATGCACCATGTGCAAGTTCGCTTGTCCGCAGTTTCTTCACTGGATGTTTGAAGAAAAGTCGAGATGCAAGAGACGAGTCTGGAGTCAATGACTACCAAGGACTTTTAATGTAACTTTATTTATGTTTTATCTTGACCTTTTGATTATTTTTTTTGTCTTTGTTTGATCTGACGTGATTTGTGTAAACTATCAACAAACATGGTTAAATACGCGCAACACTCGTACCCCTTCACTCCTAGGCAGTGGAACCCTGTCGCTAGTGTTTTCCATGCTTCCCGCTAGCACACCTGAGGGCCATGGATGCATGATGAATCCTGACTCTTGCCAATGGGGGGCTTTGTTTTTGAAAGTTTTTTTTAGTTTTGTTAGGGTTTATGTCTTACTCAGAGACGTTAGGTAGCGCCGGCTCTTTGAAGATGGAATAAGACTCTCCCAGCCCAGCCCTGGTACATCACTGCTTCTAGTATCGTCAGAGGGCGTGTGAAGGTTGGTCTCTGGTGGATCTCATGGGAATCAATCGGCGTTTTTGTCTTTGGTGTATTCATGTGAATTTGGTCTTCGTTTGTCTGCGTGTGTGTCTACAAATCGAATCCTTCAGATCTACGCTTCTCCTCGTCGATGGCGGTTGTTATTTTGGTGCGCTAGTCTATATGGCCTTACCACGACGACTTCTCATCTGTCTACTATAATAAAATTTGCCCCACTCCAATAAAGGGGGGTGGTGACGGTGGCGCCCCTTCAGTCGCTCGAGTGCTTATAGTCGTCGCTAGATGGTCTACTGATTTTGATGTAATTTTTTACTTATGTTATTCTTTGTACTATCTTGACACCTGATGACCAAATAGAAGTTCTTTTAAAAAACACGTTTGAATTTATTTAAAAATCAATTTGGATTTGTAGCCATTCAACTCAATGCAAAATTGTCTCTTTACCAGCCCACCGGGAGGAGCCTTGGCAGGCGAGTGGTCAGTAATGCTAAGATCAGCCTTCCCGCTGGTGTTCCAGTTGCCGCACAGGAAACCGCCCCCAATCCGCCCACCCCGCCCACCACCTGTTCGTCGCTATGCCTCCCCGGCCGCCGCCGTCCCGCCGCCGCCCCCTCCGCCACGGCCGCTCCCCCCGGCTTCCGCCTACGTGCACCTCCCCTTCTGCCGCAAGCGGTGCCACTACTGCGACTTCCCCATCGTCGCGCTCGGCTCCTCCGCGTCCTCCCCCGGCGGCCCGGGCGAGGGCGAGGACCCCCGGATCGCCGACTACGTGCGCCTCCTGCTCCGGGAGGTGGCCGCCACGCGGCCCGTCTCCGACGACGGCGTGCCGCTGCAGACCATCTTCTTCGGCGGCGGCACCCCGTCGCTGGTCCCGCCGAGGCTGGTGGCCGCGGTGCTGGACGCGCTGCGCGGCAGGTTCGGGCTGTCCGCGTGCCCGGAGGTGTCCATCGAGATGGACCCCGGCACGTTCGACGCGGCCAAGCTGCGGGAGCTGGTGGGCGTGGGCGTGAACCGGGTGTCGCTGGGCGTGCAGGCGTTCCAGGAGGAGCTGCTCCGCGCGTGCGGCCGCGCGCACGGCCTGGCGGAGGTGCACGAGGCCGTCGGGATCGTGACCGCCTGCGAGGGGCTCCAGAACTGGAGCATGGACCTCATCTCCTCCCTGCCCAACCAGACCCAGGAGATGTGGGAGGAGAGCTTGCGGTGCACCGTCGATGCCCGCCCCACGCATGTCTCCGTCTACGACCTGCAGATTGAGCAGGGCACCAAGTTTGGGCAAATGTGAGTTCACTCTGTGCATGACTACTCCTATGATCCTATCTTGAAAACATTATTGGTCCTGACAAATATGTGTGTGGTTTGTGGTGGTTCTGTTCCATAGATAAAGAATTGGGGGAAAACTAACACACTACAACCATCATCTTCACACAATTAGCTTCGATTTGCACTTGTTTGTGTTGTACAAGCTCAGTCTTCTCTTCTTCGAAAGGGGCTACTTATTAATAAGTTACAGAGCTGAGATTACAATCGCGCAGTAATCATAACCAACAGGCAGGCCAGGACTGTATCTTGTAGAACATTGACACAACCATGAACCACCTTTCTACAGTGCGGAGCTAAACCATTCGATACCCCGTGACCCTGCTTTTAGAATTCTGTGACTTGAGAGTTCAGGCAACAGGAGACAAACCTCTCGAATGGTACCACTAATTGTGAGGCTTGAGGGCATTAACCACCATCGGGCAATTGCTCTGAATCGACATCGGCCTGATTAGTGCAGACCAGCGCTTTTTGGACACCGTCTATACATCTAATGGCTTCTGTTTCTTATGCATTAGGGCAACATGGCACCACGTCCCAGGCAGGCATAATGATTTTTTCCCTCTTCATTTGTCGTCCAAGTTGCAATTTTATTTTAGGTGGCATCTAACCAGTGCTACGATTTGTCTGGCATGGGATTTCTCCTTGCTAGTTTGTCCATTGACTACAGTAGTCTTGCCCTTTTCGTCGTATTGTTTACACTATCTTGATATATTGTAAAGTGTTACTACAATTGAGTAAGAACCGAACCGTAGCTCTGATTGTTGTCTAACTGTTCGCGAAGATTATGTCATTCCAGAGAAAGAAGTTCAGTATTCTTCTCTGACTCATGATGCTGATAGTTGCGAAGTTAAAGGGCTTAACTGGATTTTTTTGGGGGTATTACACAACCAATTGCATTATACTCCCTCCATTCCTAAATACAAGTCTTTTTAGATATTTCAGTAAGGACTACATACGGATGTATATAAACATATTTAATAGTGTAGATTCACTCATTTTGCTCCGTATGTAGTCCGCATTGGAATCTCTAAAAAGACTTATATTTAGGAACAGAGGGAGTACTACTAAGGCCAAGTTTCTAACAATTTCGTCACATATTAATTTGCACTGACATTTTTGTATTAAAGATCAAGTGATCTCACGTAAATATGTGGCATACTGATGCCGATCTCATTCTTTTCATATTAAATGTTGCAGCTATACGCCTGGTGTATTTCCTCTCCCAAATGAGACAGACTCTGCGAACTTCTACAAGATAGCTTCGAAACGGCTTTCTGAAGCAGGATATCAACACTACGAGATCAGTAGCTACTGCAAGCCTGGTTACGAGTGCAAGCACAATGTAACATACTGGCAAAACAGGCCATTCTATGCGTTTGGTCTTGGATCAGCAAGCTATATCAACGGTGTTAGGTTCTCTAGGCCCAGAGGAATGAAGAACTACGCGGATTGGGTTCGGAAGCTGGAAGACGGAACCTGGTGCCATGAGTCCAGCGTCTCCGAGACGAAGGATATGGCGATGGACTCGGTGATGCTATCACTGAGAACAGCTCGCGGGCTGGATCTGCACAGTTTCAGTAAATCTTTTGGAGAGGATCTGACACGGTCATTATGTGATACGTTCAGGCCTTTTGTTGAGAGTGGACTGGTAATCCCCATGGACAAGGAGCGAGTGGCCCTGCAGTTCAATGAGTTTGAGTCAGATTTGGAGGGTGAGATGACCGGGAGCAGGGTGGCCTTCCTCCGCCTGAGTGACCCGGATGGATTTCTGCTGTCCAACGAGTTGATCTCGCTTGCCTTTGGGACTATTTCGCCATGACAAGAGTAGCTGGCTTTTCGCATTGATAATTCCACATTCTTATTTGTCAGATTTTATCTGACAAAATTGACACTTACTGATATACTAGACATTAGCTGATCACTGGGATCCATAGCAATTTTTGTTTTACAAAATTGTTCAATTGTTCAGCTGGCACCAATCGTGTGTTTACCAGACCCCTAGCCGGTGCTTTCTGAATTTGAATTTAACGGGGCGCCTTCTACCTGTCAGTTGAGCTGGCACCTCCTGAGATGGTAATGTAGTGTAGTACATCCTGGCGAGGATTATGTTTTGGCAAGGCTTGGTTATTGATAATGTGCACATGAATCGTTTAGTGGTCACGGGGTCTGGACACTGAACTTGAACTGCTGGTCCTGAAGAGAATCCTTGTGGAGGGCAAACAGAAAGGATCGTTTTCAAGATCGAGGGCCTCAGCACCAACTGTTGTGTACGCTGTGCCTTCAGGAGCCTGAAACGATGAATCATCTTGTAATGCAGTGCCCATTCTCCAGGACTGTCTGGTCATTGGTGACCGTAGCTCTGAATATTGCCATCCCGTGCCTTCTTTAGCAAAATTCAGTTCTCGTGCGTCGGCGGGAGGAGGTGCTTGCCAATTATAGGAGGGCAAACACAAAGGAAGCCGGCGCGATAATCACTCCGGTGATATTCTCCATTTGGAAAGAGAGGAATCGGCGAACTTCTGATAACATCTCAACCTCGGACAGCGAGGTGGCAAACAAAATCCTTGCGGAGTGACCATTCCTAAAACAAATCCTTGTGGAGTGGAGGCTATGGAAACTAGCTTGGCATACGAAGAGGAGTGGAGTCGGGATAGTGCGAGAACAAGAGCGAAATCCCTATAGGCTTGGGGTGGATGTGGATTGCTAGAGCCTTTCTTCTTTAGCATCATGTAACTTAAACTCTTTTGTTCTATCCAATCTTAATGAATCCACTCGCAAAGCTCTTGCGTGTTCCAGAAAAAAGAACTTGAACTGCTGCAGTCAGGTGCCGAGAGTTTCATGTAAAGAAAAAGGTACCGAGTTTCCTTCACAGAGATGGAGAAACTTAGGCCGATCGAGTTTCAGTTCATATAGACAAATTTTTTAGCAATCTCATTCGGAACTTGATTAGCTCTCCTACTACAGTAAATGTGGCCTCGGAGAAACTTAGATTACAGAAACTATCACGCTCTGTGGTCATCTGCGGATGCCCGTTATAGTCCACTACGATTAGCGCGAGGCAATGTGACAGCCCACACAAACCCCAATTCCTACCAGCGTGTAAGTGGAGGAGTGGGTTGTGGTGCATACGCCAAAGCTCTGCTTCTTCTCTTTGGTGGCAAACTGACAATAACCTGGCCGCCTGCCGCATCATGCCGCGCGAGATGATCCCGAGTGCCAGAGCATCCACAACCGGCTCCGGACCTTTGGTGAGAGGTTTGGTGCCGGTGAGCAAGGTCATGTAGCTCCCTTCATGAGTGTGGGCAAGTTCGGCCACATTGAGTGTGAATTTTGCTTTGCAGAAAACAGTGACTAGTCACTTTGTTTTACGACAAAGGTTCATGAGTAATTACATTGCAAAAAGCACCGGTCGTCCACTTAGCGCGTTTGATGCTGAAACTAGTAGGGTCCCTACTTGTCAGAGATTGATACGATAAAAATTGTCAGCCGACATGTTTACTGGTCTCATTCTTTCTCCAATCCTCATCCTGCACATCTTCGATTTCACCACAAGAGTTCTTCTTCTACCGCACCAGTTATCGTAGAATGGAAAAAATGCAACAAACGAACCAAGGGAGAAGTTTCAAATCACTGACACCGCCCTCTTCTTCCTTATCACGGGATCTCTTTCGCTAACAGGTATCGGTCTCCTTTAATTTTTGCATTCCCACAACTCCGCGGTGCTCCTATGCAGTTGGAAATGTTGTCCTCTTAAGTCACTAGTCCTATAGCCTACATTTCTGTTAGTTGTTGATTCGCCGTCCACCATCTTTGTAGGAGCAATTTGATAAAATAACACACTTTTCCTTGTACTTTGACTCAATAATGCTTCATCTTCCTTTTTATTAGATAAAATGTCACACTTTTGATTCACTGCTAGATAAAATGGCACACACTGATTTTTTTTAGCTTATTTTGTCCAGTCTCGCATGTTAGAATTCATAGGACAATTTTGCCCCTCTTTCGTTTTGACTTACTGGTTGGATCGAACCTCACCAGGGCCTTCCATCGTTTCTGCCAGCGATATGTTTCTATCGAAACAGAGGCAGATGAGACGAGGTAGAGAAGAGGAACTGTTGCCTCGCCCGCTTCCTCCCACACGTGTCGCCAATTCCACCGCCATCGCCTGGCCGTGCCTCTGTCTCGACGTGTTGTCCTCATCTCCCGACGCATCGTCCCACTTCATCTCTTCTCCTAATGCTCCACCCATTACATCGCATCCTCACCCGTCCATGGCTCATCAAGCGAGCAGAACAAAGCACAACTACAACAACAACCTGTACATGGACGCGTCGCTCCAGCCGTCCAGCATGGCCAGCAGCGACCTATACATGGACGCGCTGCTATGGCGTGACATCTGGGGCGATCAGAGGGTGCCGCAACGGCGTTGAGCGGAGGTCCGAGCGGCCAGTGTCTGACTACTAGGGTGCTTGAAGGGGCGACGCCTTTTACTTTCCAGCCGGCGGCGAAGTAGCTGGAGTGCGGCGAGACAGGGCAGACGGGCAGAGGGCTGGGGAGTGGTGAGGAGCCAGACTTAGATGCGACGACAGTGGGACCGGCGATGCACCGGGAGGAGGCACGGTGAGAAGAGCGAGGTGGCGGCGTTGTTCTGTCTCAAAGGTTCTGGTCACTGTCTCGTCTGCCGCTATTCTGATCGAACCAACCAAGTCAAAACAACCAAGAGGCAAAATCATCCAAAAATTCTTACTTGTGGGCCCAGACCTAGACCTAAAAATTGAGATAAAAAGTCAGTGTGTACCATTTTATCTAACAAGAAGAAGAATGTACCACTGAGTCAAAGTACAAGGAAAAGTGTGTTACTTTAGCAATTTCATATCTCTTTATAGAAGCCATAATTTGTCTTTCGTCGACGACCAACACCATGTACTCCGCCACTACCAACGACAACGTGCGTCACGGTTGAGAATCAAAAGTCCCCACCTATTTATATCAAACTTTTATATTTGTTTTGCACTTTTTTTTCACCAATTAGCAACAATTTTTCTTTGTTTGCTTCTCCTTTAATTATTTTAGAACACGTCACCTATTTATTCTCATAAGTTTCACTATTGATATGTTTGCCCGGCTTAAGTTCAGAAATTTTGTCTGATATTCATTGCATCCGAATTGAATACAAACAAGCTACAAAAATGATATAATGGAACATTTTACGAGTGCTCCTAATTTTATTTTAAGCTTAGAAGATGTATATTCTTACTAGAGGGAGAAGCGTCTTTCGGCATTAGCACAATTGTCAGTATATGATACTACATCTATAACTAAATATAAAATGTTTTTGCGGTTCAATTGAACTAAAAAATGTCTTATATTTAGTTATAGAGATAGTATTAACAATGTTTTTCAAACTGTGTTTATAGGAATTATGTGAGATGTTGAAAACATAGTTTAAAGGATTACAATAATTGAACTAAATTAAAATCTCTCCAAATCCAAGCAAATTAAAAGAGATGGAATCACATTCCTCGAAAATAATTTATGCCACTTTGACATGTATTATAGCGTGTATATACTGTTTTTTTAGTATATTTATATATTTTGCTGGAAGGTACTAGAGCATAGCTCTTTTTGATATCGTGATATTAAGTTTATAGGGGGTATGGTCAAACTTGGTGTATAAAAAGATAATTTTATGGGCAGCACTAGCTAGGTGCCGGTTGAGCGGTGAAAGCCTCGACCAGTCACCTTCCCAGCCGTCTGATTGTAGCGTGCAAAGCCGTCTGATTACACCAAGCACGATGACAATGCCAAGGTTGAGATCTATACCGAGGACTTCCAAGAACCAGATATAGGCATTTTAGAGTGTCAAGAGATATTGTTTAAAGTGCTCAAATTAAAGATCCAACACTAAGGTGCATCGACATCATTCATGCAAATTCAACGAGCCCAAGAATTTCAAACTTGGAATTCATATGAAGAAACAACGGTCGTTTTACTATAAAAAAGGTCCGGAGCAAAAGATGACGCTCGGTACAACCGCGCACGGTCGTATTGGCGGTCGTACCAGGCCCAGAAAGCTGCAAAGTCATCCAGATCAGACGCGATTCTTGGTGGAGCTCGTCCCCTTTTGTTTCCGCAACTTCCTTGGCCACCAAGAGAGGTATTGAGATTGGATTTGGCTCATCTACAACCCTTGGATCAAATTGGAGGAGCTGTATCAACGGAGGGACATGAGGAGGCCTCCTATATATACACCTCCAACCGTAGCTGCCGACATATACACAACCTCCATCTCCATTGCTGCTCCAAGATCACATCCATAGAAGAAGGGACAAGACAAGAACAAGGAAATGGAGGCTCCGCCACCGCGCCGCAGCGGCCTTTGGGCCTGTGCCATCTCCATTGATGTAATCTCCATCGACACTGCCTTGACTTCCCCTTCACCGACTTGGAGTCAGCTTGTATCATGCATCTCCCATCTATGTTTATCCCTTTCATGTTTGAGTAGCTGCATTAGTTCTTGAGGATATGGTTGAACCCTTGCATGATTTGAACTTAATGTTTATGAGCGATCTAGTCATCCTCTTTTGAAGTGTTGCATTGATTTTCTCATGGTGTTGTGAAGGTTGATCACTCAACATTAGTCTTTTCTGGATTTGAGGGAATTGCTATTGGTGTGACGGTTGGTTTTTGGAGGTTTGTGGCGACGATACTTATATCCCCCATTCCTTGATCATTGTAATAGAGAGTAACGAAGACCCTAAAGCTTTATGCCGTGTTCAAGCGGAAACCCTTCATCACTGTTGCGAAAACCGGCATGGGGAAATAACGGTGGTAACACGCGTGATACGTGGTTGCTAAATGTATACACATATTTTTACTTGACTCCATCCACACATAATCATATTCAAGTGGATTAGTAATACGAATCTAGAACTATATTTTCACATATTTTGTGCATATCATACTTGTGGTGATGACTCTGAACCCTCGAGAACGCTTTACTATTCAAACAGCATTCCACTTAGTTTAGTCTCTTTTTCATTTTCTGTTCGTAGCTTACATAAACTGCTCTTTATTTGTTTTCCCTGACAACCGATTAAAGTAGACTATTTTGAATGCATATGAAACTGAGCATGGAGTATTTGCTCTTCCAAAGCAGGATATCAACACTACAAGATCATTAGCTACTGCAAACCTGGTTACGAGTGCAAGCACAACGTAACATACCGTTACCGACAAAACCGGCCATTCTATGCGTTTGGTCCCGCACAAGCTTCAAGTAAATATGTTTCAGCAATCACCCATGACAACCGACCGGGTAAGCTTCAGTCGCCTGAAAACAAATTGAAATACAGTGCTTTGTCTGGAGCAGTACCTTGTGCTCGCGGTGGAACAGAAAGACACTGGTCGTCATGTCCCACGGTAGGGACTTGCTCAACACCGTCTGCGACGACATCATACATTTGCACGACGAGAACCTCCACCTCTACTGTGGCAACCTCCATGATTTTGAGAGCGGGTACAAGCAAAGGAGGAAGGAGGCGCACAAGAAGGCCGAGGTGCACGAGTAGCGGATACAAGCAGAGAGGAAAACCTGGAGCAAGGCTGCTTGGGACAAGGTGAAAGGTCAAGCGCTGTCGAAGGCCAACAAAGAAGCTGCCAAAGAGCGGGGCACCGCTCCTCCAGATCGACGCCGGGTTCAGCTAAGTGGACTCCAACACATCAACATGGGAACACACGTTGCCATCATTGGGCCCAACGGAACAAGAAGGAAGCTGAGAGTATGGATGATAGTATAGCCGGTTGATCTATATAAAGTTGCCATGTCTAGCCAGCTGATCTATATAAAATTGCCATGTCATCTATAGCCATTCACAATAGTCATTCGAATAGTAAGGTAGGCTATAAAGTTGACTATTAAAAGTGAAATCTCTCTAATTTATAAAAATACAACCAGTATGATTATAAAAGGTTGTATGAACTATAAAAATGAAAAATGCCATGCTAAAAAACTTTAAAACTGCCATCCTCGGGATAAAAATGTCATGAACAAAAAAGAGTACGCTCTCTTAATTTGTGGTTTATTAAGACTCAAAAGCTGAAAAAAAAAAGGTCTAAGAGTGGCACGCTGAAATGTCACTCACGCGTCCAGACATCTCATTGATGGTTAAGAAAATATTTTTTAATAATTTAAAGAAAACATTAAGTCACCATTTAGTGGTTCCCTCTTTTTCGAGAAAAATGGCTTACACTTATCTAACAACTTGGATCTTGATTTGTGTTAAAAAGAACTTGGATCTAGATTCAGGCTCAAAAAGAAAAGAAAAAACTTGGATCCAGATTAACATGGCAGTCGACCTGGCAATCGTCCCATGTGGCACGTGGTGTTATTGTGTCGGCAAGGAGGAGGACATACGCAAACATGACTTACAGCTGAAGTAAGAAAATACCAGAAGACAAAGACACACAACGTGTTGCCCCACCGTGCCAAAACACCGAGTTTAACCTATCCTTATATATACTTCCTCTGTCCGGAAATACTTGTCATCAAAATGAATAAAAAGGGATGTATCTAGATGTATTTTAGTTCTAGATACACCCCTTTTTGTTTACTTTGATGACAAGTTTTTCCGGACGGAGGGAGTATATATATATATATATATATATATATATATATATATATATATATATATATATAACTAATTCATCACACACAGGTCAACCATTTCCAGTTAAGCCAAGGTGGCGTCAAGCAAGCTACAAGCGTCGAAAAGTACGCCGGCCGAGCAAGTCAGAGCGGTTGCAGCACCGACCCACGGACGCCATGTACGTACTACGAGCCGGTAAATATATGGGGTGGCCGACGTGGAGCTCCAAAGTCCACACGGCCGTGGAGCATATCGATCATGTCCGGTCTCATCAGCGGACTGTTGCATGTTCAGGTTAGTTTCCTGGCAGTTTCTCTCGTCGACGTTAGCGACTTTTTTAACAAGCAGTATGATAAATGGCTAGCTGGATCGAGATCAAGAGCCTCATGTGGAAATTTTTCACCCCGTACCGGTGCTTGTGCATTTAATCACCGAAGGCTTAGTCAGTGTTACTGACCTCATTTTTTTTTCTTTTGAGGAAAAAGAGTAAAATTACATTACTCTTGAGCCAACAAAACAGTCGGCAGCTAGCACTGCTCTCAGGTAATCCGGGACGGTCGCCACCCATTGCATGTTGCCCATTCTCCTAGCTCGGGCCGCGAGGCAATGTGCCAAACTGTTCTATTTGCGGTTTGTATATATCACCTTTTTTTGCGTATATCACCTGAGATGCTTGGAATTTCCACAGTTCCTTCTTGATGTCGTGTAGCACTGAAAAACAGGCCCAGCGATTGCCTGAATCAGGCTGTAGTTCCTTCGCCAGGAAAGAGCAGTCAGTCTCTGCAATGATAGGTCCTCTGTAAAGTGTCACCAGCGTCTGCAGTCCAGAGAGCAGAGCACGAGCCTCGGCTTCCTCCACTCAAGAGCAGCGATCAATTCCTTCGGACAGCGAGAAGAAAACGAGTCCCCTGTGGTCGCGAGCCACTGCGCCCACATGAGAAATCCCGTTGTCAGTATTCAGTTTGACAGTTTCGCTGTCTGAGGGATACCACTGTTTCGCAACACCTGAATCGAGGTCCTCGTCCTGTAACTTCTCCACACCAGCATCAGTAACAGGTTGATCTTGCTCGGCCGAAGCAAGTGCAGTATGCCCCTTGCCTTGTTTATCCCTTGGTCCTGGAAAAAGCTTCCTGCTGTAGCAGATTAGTTCCTCCTCATATTGCTGCAGAAAGTGTGCCGCTAATCAGCTCCTTTTCTGTACTATGGATGCAATCATCACACAGGAACCGACACCTCCACAGCAGCAGTAGAGTTTTGGTCCTCATCTCGGTATTGCAGGTTCCTAGGAGGTTCTGAAGCCAGTCCTCCCCTGTGAACCTAAAGAGTGTCTCGCTAGGCACATCCCAGACTTTCCGCATTTCACTTCTTAAGGCCTTACTTTTCGTACAGGAAATTACCGCATGATAGTCATCTTCCTCTTCGTTGCCATAAATATAGCAGGTGCTGTCAACTTCTAGAGTACGTTTCCATTTGTTCATTTTGGTCGGTAAGGTATTTGTAGCTATTCTCCACCCAGAAAAATCTTAATTTTTTCAGGAACCTTGGCTTTCCAAATGATATCCCAGATGCTATGGTCATCGGCTACATTTGTGGAACTCGAAGCTGGCCTGTTTTCCTGGTTTTGGAGTGATGCCGCTAATCTGTACGCACTCCGGACAGTGAAGGCACCCGATTTATCATAGTGCCATGCCACCGTGTCTTCCGCCTCATATACTGGGATTTTGATATTGCATATCGCTTTGGCATCAAAACGATTGAACAGTTGGTGGATCAACTCCGAGTTCCAACCACTGCCATTTGGATTCATCAACTGATTAACCCATCTTAATATGGAACGCCGAATGAATTGTGCAGGTTTCGGTCCTTCCTCGCGCGGGATCCATTGATCCCGTTGAATGTTGACCTTCCTTCCATTACCGATCCTCCAAACAAGGCCCGCCTTGAGAAGCTCAAGCCCACGTTCAATTCCCCGCCAAACCGGAGAGGCATTCGTTGCAAACACCGTATCCAATAGCTCACCGTACGGGTAGTATTTGGATTTAAGAACTCTCGCGCAAAAGCTATCCGGCCTTTGAATCAACCTCCAGGCTTGTTGTGCGAGCAGTGCTTGGTTGAAGAGCTTCATATCTTTAAAACCAATACCACCTCCTCTTTTTGGCTTTATCATGCGCTCCCAGGACATCCAATGAACCTTCCTGTGGCCATTTTCATCACCCCACCAGAAGTCCTGTATCAGTTTCTCGTATCTCTCGCAGAAGCCCTGGGTCATTTTGAAGGCCCCCATGCAGTAAGTTGGGAGGGCTTGGAGGACTGACTTAACTAGAACCTCTTTCGCTGCATGAGACATAAACCTCTCTGACCAATCTGAGCATCTTGATGAATCTCACCATGATTGGTTGGAACATGGAATCTTTCATTCGTCCTTCTGGCATGGGAAGCCCTGAATACTTGCTTTCAAAGGTCGAGGCTGTGATATCAAGCACCCTTTTGATGTCTTGTTGGACCTCCACTCGGCATAACTCACTGAAAAGTAAAGAACACTTGCTGTAAGTGAGTAGCTGCCCCGAGCCCATTTGGAAATCAATTAGGACTTGTTTCACCCTCTCGGCCTCTTCTTTTGAAGCTTTGAAAAAGAGAAGGATGTCATCGGCGAATAGTAGATTTGATATCCTAGGGCAACCCCTAGCAATCTTAATGGGAGTTATATTTCGAGACCGTATCTCTTTATCCAACAGACAGGTGACTAGGTGAGTCCCTCCGCAACGAAAAGGAACAGGTAAGGGCTTAACGGGTCACCCTGACGAAGTCCTCTAGAGGGGGGGGGGGGGAAGGTATCAAGGAGCTCACCATTGTATTTAACAGAATACCTCACAGATTTTACACAACACATCACCCAATCCACCCATTTACGATTAAAACCAAGCTTCAACAGGGCCTCTTCCAAGAATCCCAGTCCACCCTATCGTACGCTTTCGCCAAATCCAACTTGAACGCACAATGGGTGTTAGCAGCCTGTTTGTCATGTTGAATCTTATGGAAACACTCGAATGCAATTGTTGCGTTGTCCGTAATCAAATGCCCTGGGATGAAGGTGCTTTGTGTCTCTGAAATAAGTTCATCCAAGATGCTCTGAGACGGTTTATCATGCATTTTGAGATAACCATGTATACCACATGCTTATGGGGCGGAAATCTTTCAAATGCTCTGGGTTGTTTTTCTTGGGTATAAGCACAATGACTGTATCGTTGGTTCCCTCCGACATGACGCCCTCCCTGAAAAATTTCAGAACCGCATTCACCACGTCCTTCTTGACCGTACTCCAATTCCTTTGAAAAAAACTGGCCGGGAAGCCGTCGGGACTGGGCGCTTTCAGAGGTCCAATTTGAAACAGCGCATCGCTAACTTCCTTCTTCGAGAATTCCTTAAGCAGCGATGAGTTGATATCATTTATCACTTGAAAGATTGTGGATGTGGCCTAGAGGGAGGGGGGTGAATAGGCGCTTTTAAAATAATTACGGTTTAGGCTTGAACAAATGCGGAATAAACCTAGCGGTTAATTTGTCAAGCACAAGACCTACAACACTAGGCTCACCTATGTGCACCAACAACTTATGCTAAGCAAGATAAACTACTAGGTGATAGCAAAATATATGACAAGAAACAATATGGATATCACAAAGTAAAGTGCATAATTAAAGGGCTCGGGTAAGAGATAACCGAGGAACGCGGAGACGACGATGTATCCCGAAGTTCACACCCTTGCGGATGCTAATATCCGTTTGGAGCGGTGTGGAGGCACAATGCTCCCCAAGAATCCACTAGGACCACCGTAATCTCCTGACGCCCTCGCACAATGCAAGATGTCGTTGAAGGAAATATGCCCTAGAGGCAATAATAAAGTTATTATTTATTTCCTTATATCATGATAAATGTTTATTATTCATGCTAGAATTGTATTAACCGGAAACATAATACATGTGTGAATACATAGACCAACAGAGTGTCACTAGTATGCCTCTACTTGACTAGCTCGTTAATCAAAGATGGTTATGTTTCCTAACCATGAACAAAGAGTTGTTATTTGATTAACGAGGTCACATCATTAGTTGAATGATCTGATTGACATGACCCATTCCATTAGCTTAGCACCCGATCGTTTAGTATGTTGCTATTGCTTTCTTCATGACTTATACATGTTCCTATAACTATGAGATTATGCAACTCCCGTTTACCGGAGGAACACTTTGGGTACTACCAAACGTCACAACGTAACTGGATGATTATAAAGGAGTACTACAAGTGTCTCCAATGGTAGATGTTGGGTTGGCGTATTTCGAGATTAGGGTTTGTCACTCCGATTGTCGGAGAGGTATCTCTGGGCCCTCTCGGTAATGCACATCACATAAGCCTTGCAAGCACTGCAACTAATATGTTAGTTGTGAGATGATGTATTACGGAACGAGTAAAGAGACTTGCCGGTAACGAGATTGAACTAGGTATTGGATACCGACGATCGAATCTCGGGCAAGTAACATACCGATGACAAAGGGAACAACGTATGTTGTTATGCGGTCTGACCGATAAAGATCTTCGTAGAATATGTAGGAGCCAATATGGGCATCCAGGTCCCGCTATTGGTTATTGACCGGAGACGTGTCTCGGTCATGTCTACATTGTTCTCGAACCGTAGGGTCCGCACGCTTAACGTTACGATGACAGTTATTATGAGTTTATGCATTTTGATGTACCGAAGGTTGTTCGGAGTCCCGGATGAGATCACGGACATGGCGAGGAGTCTCGAAATGGTCGAGACATAAAGATTGATATATTGGAAGCCTATGTTTGGACATCGGAAGTGTTCCGGGTGAAATCGGGATTTTACCGGATTACCGGGAGGGTTACCGGAACCCCCCGGGAGCCAAATGGGCCAACATGGGCCTTAGTGGAAAGGTGAGAGGGCAGCCCACATAGGGCTGCGCCTCCCCCCCTCTCCCTAGTCCTATTAGGACTAGGAGAGGGGCCGGCCACCTCTCTCTCTCTCCCCTTTAAAGGATTCCTAGTTGGACTAGGATTGGAGGGGGGAGTCCTACTCCCGGTAGGAGTAGGACTCCTCCTGCGCCTCCCTCCACTTGGCCGGCCAGCCCCCCTCCCTCCAACCTTTATATACGGGGGCAGGGGACACCCCAAGACACACAAGTTGATCCTTGAGATCGTTCCTTAGCCGTGTGCGGTGCCCCCTGCCACCAAATTCCACCTCGATCATACCGTTACAGTGCTTAGGCGAAGCCCTGCGTCGGTAGTACATCAAGATCGTCACCACGCCGTCGTGCTGACGGAACTCTTCCTCGACGCTTTGCTGGATCGGAGCCCGAGGAACGTCATCGAGCTGAACGTGTGCTAAGAACTCGGAGGTGCCGGAGTAACGGTGCTTGGATCGGTCGGATCGGGAAGAAGATGTACGACTACTTCCTCTACGTTGTGTGATCGCTTCCGCAGTCGGTCTGCGTTGGTACGTAGACAACACTCTCCCCTCTCGTTGCTGTGCATCACCATGATCTTGCGTGTGCGTAGGAAAATTTTCGAAATTACTGCGTTCCCCAACAGTGGCATCCGAGCCTAGGTTTTTATGGTTTGATGTTATATGCACGAGTAGAACACAAGTGAGTTGTGGGCGATATGAGTCATACTGCCTACCAGCATGTCATACTTTGGTTCGGCGGTATTGTTGGATGAAGCGGCCCGGACCGACATTACGCGTACGCTTACGCGAGACCGGTTTCCCCGACGTGCTTTGCACATAGGTGACTTGCGGGTGACTGTTTCTCCAACTTTAGTTGAACCGAGTGTGGCTACGCCCGGTCCTTGCGAAGGTTAAAACGGAGTCTATTTGACAAACTATCGTTGTGGTTTTGATGCGTAGGTGAGATTGGTTCTTGCTTAAGCCCGTAGCAGCCACGTAAAACTTGCAACAACAAAGTAGAGGACGTCTAACTTGTTTTTGCAGGGCATGTTGTGATATGATATGGTCAAGACGTGATGAGATATAAGTTGTTGTATGAGATGATCATGTTTTGTTGAAGTTATCGGCAACTGGCAAAAGCCTTATGGTTGTCTCTTTATTGCATAAGATGCAAGCGCCAAATAATTGCTTTACTTTATCGCTATGCGATAGCAATAGTTGAAAGAGCAATAGTTGGCGAGACGACCGTGTGACGACACATTGATATAGATCAAGATGATGGAGATCATGGTGTCATGCCGATGATAACAGAGATCATGACAGTACTTTGGAGATGGAGATCAAAGAAGCAAGATGATGATGGCCATATCATGTCACATATTTTGATTGCATATGATGTTTATCTTTTATACATCTTATTTTTGCTTTGATTGACGGTAGCATTATAATATGATCTCTCACTAAATTATCAAGAAGTGTTCTCCCTGAGTATGCACCGTTGCCAAAGTTCGTCGTGCCCAGACACCACGTGATGATCGGGTGTGATAAGCTCTACGTCCAAATACAACGGGTGCAAAACAGTTGCACACGCGGAATACTCAGGTTAAACTTGACGAGCCTAGCATATGCAGATATGGCCTCGGAACACGGAGACCGAAAGGTCGAGCGTGAATCATATAGTAGATATGATCAACATAACGATGTTCACCATTGAAAACTACTCCATCTCACGTGATGATCGGTTATGGTTTAGTTGATTTGGATCACGTGATCACTTAGAGGATTAGAGGGATGTCTATCTAAGTGGGAGTTCTTAAGTAATATGATTAATTGAACTTAAATTTATCATGAACTTAGTCCTGGTAGTATTTTGCAAATCATGTTGTAGATCAATAGCCCGCGTTGTTGCTTCCATGTGTTTATTTTGATATGATCCTAGAGAAAATTGTGTTGAAAGATGTTAGTAGCAATGATGCGGATTGGATCCGTGATCTGAGGTTTATCCTCATTGCTGCACAGAAGAATTATGTCCTTGATGCACCGCTAGGTGACAGACCTATTGCAGGAGCAGATGCGGACGTTATGAACGTTTGGCTAGCTCAATATGATGACTACTTAATAGTTTAGTGCACCATGCTTAATGGCTTAGAATCGGGACTTCAAAGACGTTTTGAACGTCATGGACCATATGAGATGTTCCAGGAATTGAAGTTAATATTTCAAGCAAAATACCCGAGTTGAGAGATATGAAGTCTCCAACAAGTTCTATAGCTAAAAGATGGAGGAGAATCGCTCAACTAGTGAGCATATGCTCAGATTGTCTGGGTACTACAATCGCTTAAATCAAGTGGGAGTTAATCTTCCAGATAAGATAGTGATTGACAGAATTCTCTAGTCACCATCACCAAGTTAGTAGAACTTCGTGATGAACTATGATATGCGAGGGATAACGGAAACAACTCCCAAGCTCTTCGTGATGCTGAAATCAACGAAGGTAGAAATCAAGAAAAACATCAAGTGTTGATGGTTGACAAGATCACTAGTTTCAAGAAAAGGGCAAAGGGAAGAAGGGGAACTTCAAAAGAACGCAAGCAAGTTGCTACTCATGTGAAGAAACTCAAGTCTGGTCCTAAGCCTGAGACTAAGTGCTTCTACTGCAAAGGGACTGGTCACTAGAAGCGGAACTACCCCAAGTGATTGGCGGATAAGAAGGATGGCAAAGTGAACATAAGTATATTTGATATACATGTTATTGATGTGTACTTTACTAGTGTTTATAGCAAACCCTTAGTATTTGATACTAGTTCAGTTGCTAAGATTAGTAACTCGAAACGGGAGTTGCAGAATAAACAGAGACTAGTTAAGGGTGAAGTGACGATGTGTGTTGGAAGTGGTTCCAAGATTGATATGATCATCATCGCACACTCCCCATAATTTCGGGATTAGTGTTGAACCTAAATAAGTGTTATTTGGTGTTTGCATTGAGCATGAATATGATTTGATCATGTTTACTGCAATATGGTTATTCATTAAAGTCAGAGAATAATTGTTGTTCTGTTTACATGAATAAAACCTTCGATGATCATACACCCAATGAAACAAGTTCGTTGGATCTCGATCGTAGTGATACACATATTGAAACCAAAAGATGCAAAGTTAATAATGATAGTGCAACTTATTTGTGGCACTGCCGTTTAGGTCATATTGGTGTAAAGCGCATGAAGAAACTCCATGCTGATGGGATTTCGGAATCACTTGATTATGAATCACTTGATGCTTGCGAACCATGCCTTTTGGGCAAGATGACAAAAACGCCGTTCTCCGGAACAATGGAGCGAGCAACAGATTTGTTGGAAATCATACATACTGATGTATGTGGTCTGATGAATATTGAGGCTCACGACAGGTATCATTATTTTCTGATCTTCACAGATGATTTGAGCAGATATGAGTATATCTACTTGATGAAACATAAGTCTGAAACATTTGAAAGGTTCAAAGAATTTCAGAGTGAAGTGAAAAATCATAGTGACAAGAAAATAAAGTTTCTACGATCTGATCGCGGAGACAAATATTTGAGATACGAGTTTGGTCTTCAGTTAAAAACAATGTGAAATAGTTTCACTACTCACGCCATCTGGAACACCACAATGTAATGGTGTGTCCGGACGTCATAACCGTACTTTATTAGATATGGTGCAATCTATGATGTCTCTTGCCGATTTACCACTATCGTTTTGGGGTTATGCATTAGAGACAGCTGCATTCACGTTAAATAGGGCACCATCTAAATCTGTTGAGACGACACTATATGAACTATAGTTTAGCAAGAAACCAAAGTTGTCGTTTCTTAAAAGTTTGGGGTTGTGATGCTTATGTGAAAAAGTTTCATCCTGATAAGCTCAAACTCAAATCGGAGAAGTGCGTCTTCATAAGATATCCAAAGGAAACTATTGGATACACCTTCTATCACAGATCCGAAGGCAAAAACTTTTGTTGCTAAAATTCGGAAACTTTCTGGAGAAGGAGTTTCTCTCGAAAGAAGTGAGTGGGAGGAAAGTAGAACTTGACGAGGTAACTGTACCTGCTCCCTTATTGGAAATTAGTACATCACAGAAAACTGTTTCTGCGACACCTATGCCAATTAGTGAGGAAGCTAATGATGATGATCATGAAGCTTCAGGACAAGATACTACTGAACCACGTAGATCAACCAGAGTGAGATCCGCACCAGAGTGGTACGGTAATCCTGTTCTGGAAGTCATGCTACTAGATCATGATGATCCTACGAACTATGAAGAAGCGATGGTGAGCCCAGATTCCGCAAAGTGGCTTGAAGCCATGAAATCTGAGATATGATCCATGTATGAGAACAAAGTATGGACTTTGATTGACTTGCCCGATGATCGGCAAGCCATAGAAAATAAATGGATCTTCAAGAGGAAGACGGACGCTGATAGTAGTGTTACTATCTACAAAGCTAGAATTGTCGCAAAAGGTTTTCGACAAGTTCAAGGTGTTGACTACGATGAGATTTTCTCACTCGTATCTATGCTTAAATCTGTCCGAATCATGTTAGCAATTGCCGCATTTTATGAAATCTGGCAAATGGATAAACAAAACTGCATTCCTTAATGGATTTGCTAAAGAAGAGTTGTATACGATGCAACTAGAAGGTTTTGTCGATCCTAAAGGTGTTAACTAAATATGCAAGCTCCAGCGATCTATCTGTGGACTGGTGCAAACATCTCGGAGTTGGAATATACGCTTTGATGAGTTGATCAAAGCATATAGTTTTATACAGACTTGCGGTGAAGCCTGTATTTACAATAAAGTGAGTGGGAGCACTACAGCATTTCTGATAAAGTTGATCGGAAATAATGTAGAATCATTCTGTAAAGCATAAAGGAGTGTTTGAAAGGAGTTTTTTCAAAGAAAGACTTCGGTAAAGCTACTTACATATTGAGCTTCAAGATCTATAGAGATAGATCAAGACGCTTGATAAGTTTTTCAATAAGTACATACCTTGACAAGATTTTGAAGTAGTTCAAAATGGAACAGCCAAAGAAAAGGTTTCTTGCCTGTGTTACAAGGTGTGAAGTTGAGTAAAGACTCAAAGCCCGACCACGGCAGAAGATAGAAAGAGAATGAAAGTCATTCCCTATGCCTCATTCATAGGTTCTATAAAGTATGCCATGCTGTTTACCAGATCTATTGTATACCCTGCACTGATTTGGCAAGGGAGTACAATAGTGATCTAGGAGTAGATCACTGGACAGCGGTCAGAATTATCCTTAGTGAAATAAGGATATGTTTCTCGATTATGGACGTGACAAAAGGTTCGTCGTAAAGGGTTACGCCGATACAAGTTTTGACACTAATCTAGATGACTCTAAGTCTCAATCTGGATACATATTGAAAGTGGGAGCAATTAGCTAGAGTAGCTCCATGCAGAGCATTGTTGACATAGAAATTTGCAAAATACTTACGGATCTGAATGTGACAGACCCGTTGACTAAAATTATCTCACAAGCAAAACATGATCACACCTTAGTACTCTTTGGGTGTTAATCACATAGATATGTGAACTAGATTACTGAATCTAGTAAACCTTTTGAGTGTTGGTCACATGACGATGTGAACTATGGGTGTTAATCACATGGTGATGTGAACTATTGCTGTTAAATCACATGGCGATGTGAACTAGATTATTGACTCTAGTGCAAGTGGGAGACTGAAGGAAATATGCCCTAGAGGCAATAATAAAGTTATTATTTATTTCCTTATATCATGATAAATGTTTATTATTCATGCTAGAATTGTATTAACCGGAAACATAATACATGTGTGAATACATAGACCAACAGAGTGTCACTAGTATGCCTCTACTTGACTAGCTCGTTAATCAAAGATGGTTATGTTTCCTAACCATGAACAAAGAGTTGTTATTTGATTAACGAGGTCACATCATTAGTTGAATGATCTGATTGACATGACCCATTCCATTAGCTTAGCACCCGATCGTTTAGTATGTTGCTATTGCTTTCTTCATGACTTATACATGTTCCTATAACTATGAGATTATGCAACTCCCGTTTACCGGAGGAACACTTTGGGTACTACCAAACGTCACAACGTAACTGGGTGATTATAAAGGAGTACTACAGGTGTCTCCAATGGTAGATGTTGGGTTGGCGTATTTCGAGATTAGGGTTTGTCACTCCGATTGTCGGAGAGGTATCTCTGGGCCCTCTCGGTAATGCACATCACATAAGCCTTGCAAGCACTGCAACTAATATGTTAGTTGTGAGATGATGTATTACGGAACGAGTAAAGAGACTTGCCGGTAACGAGATTGAACTAGGTATTGGATACCGACGATCGAATCTCGGGCAAGTAACATACCGATGACAAAGGGAACAACGTATGTTGTTATGCGGTCTGACCGATAAAGATCTTCGTAGAATATGTAGGAGCCAATATGGGCATCCAGGTCCCGCTATTGGTTATTGACCGGAGACGTGTCTCGGTCATGTCTACATTGTTCTCGAACCGTAGGGTCCGCACGCTTAACGTTACGATGACAGTTATTATGAGTTTATGCATTTTGATGTACCGAAGGTTGTTCGGAGTCCCGGATGAGATCACGGACATGGCGAGGAGTCTCGAAATGGTCGAGACATAAAGATTGATATATTGGAAGCCTATGTTTGGACATCGGAAGTGTTCCGGGTGAAATCGGGATTTTACCGGATTACCGGGAGGGTTACCGGAACCCCCCGGGAGCCAAATGGGCCAACATGGGCCTTAGTGGAAAGGTGAGAGGGCAGCCCACATAGGGCTGCGCCTCCCCCCCTCTCCCTAGTCCTATTAGGACTAGGAGAGGGGCCGGCCACCTCTCTCTCTCTCCCCTTTAAAGGATTCCTAGTTGGACTAGGATTGGAGGGGGGAGTCCTACTCCCGGTAGGAGTAGGACTCCTCCTGCGCCTCCCTCCACTTGGCCGGCCAGCCCCCCTCCCTCCAACCTTTATATACGGGGGCAGGGGACACCCCAAGACACACAAGTTGATCCTTGAGATCGTTCCTTAGCCGTGTGCGGTGCCCCCTGCCACCAAATTCCACCTCGATCATACCGTTACAGTGCTTAGGCGAAGCCCTGCGTCGGTAGTACATCAAGATCGTCACCACGCCGTCGTGCTGACGGAACTCTTCCTCGACGCTTTGCTGGATCGGAGCCCGAGGAACGTCATCGAGCTGAACGTGTGCTAAGAACTCGGAGGTGCCGGAGTAACGGTGCTTGGATCGGTCGGATCGGGAAGAAGACGTACGACTACTTCCTCTACGTTGTGTGATCGCTTCCGCAGTCGGTCTGCGTTGGTATGTAGACAACACTCTCCCCTCTCGTTGCTGTGCATCACCATGATCTTGCGTGTGCGTAGGAAAATTTTCGAAATTACTGCGTTCCCCAACAGTCGTGATTCCACTAAGGGACCCTTGAGGGCGGTCACCGAACCCGTACAAATGGCAACCCTTGGGGGCGGTCACCGGACCCGTACACTTTGGCAACCCTTGGGGACGGTCACCGGTACCCATCAAATTGCTTGGGGTGATCTCCACAACCTAATTGGAGACCCCGACGCTTGCTCGGAGCTTTACACCATAATGATTGAGCTCCGAACACCACCAACCGTCTAGGGCGCCCAAGCACCCAAGAGTAATAAGCTTCTCAACTTGTAACTTCCACGTATCACGTGGAGAATTCAAACCGACGCACCAAATGCAATGACAAGGGCACACAGAGTGCCCAAGTCCTTCTCTCTCAAATCCAAGATCTAGACCCAAGGGGTTCCCCTCACATAGAGGAGAACGTGATTGGTGAAAATGTGGATCTAGATCTCCTCTCTCTTTTCTCTAAAAAACTAGCGAGAATCCAAGGAGGGATCGAGAGATAGCAAGCTCTAAGAAGGTCAACAATGGGGGAAGAACACGAGCTCAAAGAATGAGGTTCATTGGGGAAGAAGACCCCCTTTTATAGGTGGGGAAAAATCCAACCGTTATGCTCATAGCCCCCACAGAGCGGTACTATCGCTCGTCCTCACGGTACTACCGCTAGGGGTAGCGGTACTACCGCTAAGGGTAGCGGTACTACTGCTTGCGAGCGGTACTAAAGAAATACATCCGTGCCTACCACCGCTGGACTTGTGACGAGTTTTTGGTCCGGAGCGGAAGTAGCCACGGAAGTATCCGCGGTATTATCGCTCCAAGCGGTAGTACCGCTCCCAAGAGCGGTAGTAAAAAATGACATCTGCTCCTGTCCGCGGTAGTACTGCTGCATCCTTTTCAGAACACCAAAACTACCACAACTTCTGCAGACGGACTCCGAATTCGACGAAACCAAGTTTGTTGGAAAGCTAGCGGCAAGGGCTAACACAATCTTGATAGAAATAACAATAAGAAGCAAATTAGAAAATTTCCAAGAGAAAATGGTGGGAACCCTTCTTCGAATAAGACTGGTAAAAACTACAACACCGAAAACGCAATAGAAGAGGCATGTGAACTCCGTTTTCGATGAACTCGAGCTTGTCATCAAGATGACATAAGCTCTAAGACTCACAAAGTGAACCAAACAAGAACCAAGAAACATGATGCAATGATGCAATGGTTTGAGCTCTCTACTAACGATACGATGAAGCTACCAACTTGAGAGCCCCCCTTGACAGTACGACAAACGATCCTATAACCTGGTCTCCCAACTACCTCCATAAGACCGGTAAAATAGAAAACCTATCAAGGGCAAACCTTTGCCTTGCACATGATCCACTTGAGCTAGATGATGACGATCTTGTCCTACTTAAGATGGACCACCTTTCTTGATTGCATTGGGTCGATGGAGACTAGATGATTGCTCCCCCATACTCCACTATGGGTGAGCCACTCTTCGGCACATCTTCACAAGTCCATTGACACCACAATGGATGGAAAGCTTCAAGAACTTGATCTCTTCATGATGCTCCACCTGAACTTGCACACGGCAATCTTGATGACGATCACCACTTGATGTCATCCTTTCCATGGGTTGTATGATATCTTTCTCTTGACGCAAGCCCATGGACACGTACCTAACCCCACATAGAACTCTCACATAGACCATGGGTTAGTACACAAAGTGCAATGGACAATGCTTACCATGCCATGGGATCACTTGATCCCTCTCGGTACATCTTTTACGCTTTGTGAGTTGATCAACTTGATTCACTCTTGACTTAATCTTGATCAACCTTAAATCTTTCCAACTCTCTTCGTTTGGATGATGTCTTGAAGTTAAACATGAATGATCACACAATCTTCTTCTTCAAGACATGCTTGCAATAAGCTCAACACTCACATGACCAATCTTTGGATAATTCCTTAATAGCACCTTGGTCAACACATAAACTCCTTGAAACCAACACATGGACTTCAAGAAATGCCTATGGACAAATCCTTCAAATATAACTCAATGCAACCATTAGTCCATAGAGAATGTCATCAATTACCAAAACCACACATGGGGGCACCACATGTCCTTTCATCACTCTTTCGGTAAGACAGCCCACAATGACTTTGGGGCCAAGTCCTTCTTATTTGGTGTACATGTTTTTGAAGAAAATCGTGGTCATATCATGTAACCTTATCCGGTCCTCCACCCAGTTTCCTTCATCATCCTTCAACTTGTTAATGGTGTTTTATTTTCATTTGCACAAAATTTGACCTCATATTTTTTTCTTTTACACAAAAGACTGTCCCTGTCGGTTTGGTTCAGACCTGAGCCCAGGGCATCAAGTGTTAGTGGAGGATAAATCTAATTTTACTTCTCTAACCTGCAACTAACTGAACCTCAAAAACTATTAGTAGATTGACCGCTCGTGGCGGCCATGACTCTTAAATATTCTCGACTGACCGCTCGCGGAGTAAAAGTTCCCCATCCTCATTCCACCTCCTCTTCCATCCCGCCGCCACCCACTTGGTTGTCATAGGCCTCGATCGCGGCTACGACGGCCGAACGTGCCAAAGGTGGAGATGAAGGGGTGGCCGCAGAAGTGCTACAACATCGAACAAGGTGGGGGTGTCCGAGTGGACGCCTTCTTCCTCTTCGTCATTGTCTCAATGAGGGCCTTCCCGGCCTCCGTCGAATTCCTCGCCAGCTTTCTGCCGGCCGGACAAAGCGGAGGGCAAGCAGTCGTCATGTTGCTGCCATGGACTTGTCGTCCGTCATTGTTGACGGCTCATCGGCCCACGCCACATCAACTGATTTTTCGGCCACTAAATAGAGCGGAACACTCTTTGGTAAGAAATATTGTGCACACGACCTCCGAAAGGGACGAAGTTTGATCTCTTCATTGGAACCATGTAGGGTGTGCTGAAATTTTTAAAGAGTTATGGAAAAAACTTGATGCACCTCATGTACAAGCTGAACACTCTTCATCGAAGTGTGAGGTTTTCGAACGGAAAAAACACAGCTTGCAACACTGAAGCTTTTAAAATCATTTGAATTCAAACTTTTTCTATGATTAATACACACCATCCAAATCCCCAATCTTAAATTTTGCCACTTTTCGAGTTGGTCTGCTATTTTCGAGGCATTAACTGATTTTTCGGTCAATAAAAATAATAAAACGCGCTTCGGCAGGAAGCAGCTTGCAAACGAGTTTCAAAAGGGGTGAAACTTGGCATGGTGCCTTGATTGGACCGATGTAGGGTGTGGTAAAAATTTGAGAGAGTTTGGGCAAAAATTGATGCACCATGTGTACAAACCGAACACTCTTCACGGGAGTGCCGGGATTTCGAACAGAAAACCAAAGTCTGCCACACTGAAGTCAATTTTTTAAAATTATTTGAACTTTGAACTTTTTCTATGATTAATAAACACCGTCCATAGCGCCATGCTCAAATTTGGCCACTTTTTTAGTTGGTCTGCTATTTTTGAGACATTAATTGATTTTTTGGCCGCTAAAAAAAGAAAAAAAGCTTTGACCGTGCAAACAAGCTCAGAAAGGGATCAAACCTGGCATGGTATCTTAATACCCCTATATGGCGTAGTAAAAATTTGATAGCCTTATGGAAAAAACTTGATGCACTTTGTGTACAAACTAAACACTCTCCTGTGACGTATCACCCTTTTGAACGGAAATTGCCGCCTTCCACACACAAATTAATTTTTTTAAGCATTCCAACTTCAAAAAAATTCCATGAGTAACACACACCATTGGAAGTCCCAAGATCAAATTTTAGACTATTATGGGATTAGTAAATTTGATATTTCAAGGATTAATCGGACATAAGACATGTTTGGTGGGCGGCCGATATCGCCCATCAATGCAAACTTTTGGAAATTTTAAGAAAAATATAGGCATTGTTTGTGTGACATGTTATTTTCCGGCCATTGATGCATGACAAACCAATGGAAGATACTTGTTACCTGCCCGCCACTGCTTCATTCATCCCTCGGGCAATTTTAGGAAGAGGTTACGAGTGGATGGTATGAAATAAGGCTCGCCACTGTTGTGTACGGAGCAGTGATTGGTGGCTTTTTTTTCACCCGCCACTTCTAATTTTCAAAAAAAGCAGTGGCGGGTCCCTGGCCCTGCCTGCCACTGATTTGAGCCCACCTATAAGCCTTTTCCCAGTAGTGATGGGAACAGATAAAGAGAGGGATTGTGGAGTAAATGCGCAGTGGATAGTGACGAGAGAGAGGTTCATCTTCCGTGCTTCGAACACTTGCAGGTGAGAGGCACGCGTGGCTCTCGCAATCTTGACTCTCAAAAAATGGGCAATTCACCTGTTCCCCCTCAGCTTGGCCCTTAATTGCTTTAAGATTCATGCAACCCAGGAAACACATGCAACCCAAGCAACCAAACGTCCAATTTTTGCATCACTCGATTCTAGTTGGGTTTAATGTAGTCTACCAAACACATCCTACATGAACTAATGGTTGCAATAAATATAATCCACCATGACCTCCTAGTGCAAAACACATTTGCACACTCTATTGTGTGTATTAAAACAAGGTGTACTCCAACACAGCCCAACCACTCCCCAGATCATCTTCCAGACCATGCCTCCTTGACTCCTGGTCGCCGCCTGTGGTCAGCTATAGGTTGCTTTATTCCTTGTGAAGTCAATTTTGGGCAAAACTATTTGTTGAGGATGATCATCATGCGCCTACTAATGAGACCAAAAATATAGATCATTAAGAAATTATTATGTACTTCTACAAAGGTGTGTACTGATCCACCTTCTCTTTAAGATGTTGAATTTTATTTTATTGTATACTCTTTCATTTCATTTGACAAAGGCAATACGATGCAGTTGTGCATCTGCTTTCCCTGGGTCACATATTCTGTATGCTAGGTGATCTTTTTGAATTTCTTTAAATATTAGTTCTATTATGATGAATGTTTTATCGATCATGTAATGTTACTTCCCACTGCACATGTATTTAACTCGGCAAGAGCGCTCACTCCTGCTGAAACTAGGGATTATATTTTATCTAGCACTTGAATGTAAAATTGTTGCTCCATCGTTCTAAAACTCTATTCTATCATGGTTAGCAGGGAAATACATTTCTCGAGAACTTTAGCCACTACTTTAGTCAATTATAAAGTCATTTTTTATTTATATTGAACTTTTTTATTTGTTCAAAACTTTTTCACTATTAGTAACATGTTTCAGTATTTAAAACATGTCAAACCATAATCTTTGTATATGTTGTTCCTACTTATTTCCCTACAAAATCATAATAATAGATTGATTAACTAGGTTATCAACTTTTGTCTTATTGTTCTCGAGGAATATTGATTGCATCTAGGTTGAACACAAGTTATGGAAATGATTTACCAACACTATTATAGATATTTTACCAAAGTTCCTAAAATTTGCTTGAAACTCTGAAAAGGCATAGTTAATCAATCTATTACTAATTATAGGCACTACACTATTGTTACAAGGTGTAGTGCCTTTGCTATCAACACAATTAGCATACGATCTGAACAATGTGTTTCGAATTGTGCCTACTTCCTTCGATCCTCATTAGTTGTTGCTCAAACGGATGTATCTAGTACTAAAATACATCTATACATCCGGTTCAACGACAAGAACAAATTAACTACATCGCTCTGTTGCTATCATCAAAACATAGTGTTCCATGTTGTATGGTTCAGTTTCTATCACTACAAGTACAACTTTGCTAATATAGAAATGTATTTTGTTTGTACGAATTATGTTGTATTTTGAAAATATAGTTTACGTGATTACAATGATTTTTATTAATTCATATCCAAGCATATAAAACGACATGGAACCAGATCCCCTAAAAATAATTTATGCATGTTTACATGTATTATAGTGGGTATATATTGTTTAATATTCATTTGAGTATATTTGTATATTACCCTGGAGGCTTCTAGAGCAAAAATGTCTATTGGATATCTTGATATAATGTTTGTAGGGGGCATTGTCTAACTTGGTGTAAAAATGACAATTTTATAGCATGAGATGAGGATAAGTTGAAGCCAGGCACATGTTGGAAGTGCATTTGTTTGAGTCACCTTTTGTGTGGTTGTATCACAACTCGTCGAGTCAATATAAGGCTATTCTAGTTTGCAACATATATGTAACTTCAATATCTATGTCGCGTCCTCACATTCCCCTGCTGGATGATCCAACAAACCACTTGGATATGCAAATCATTGATGCTTTGGCCGATGCGCTAGATAGATTCCAGGGAGGCGCTGCTTTTCTTAGCCACGATGTGTAGTTGATTTGTCGAGTATGCGAGAATGGGTAGAGCCACATATGGATTTTCTTTTGGAAAGACTTTGTTCTTGATAACATAGACATTGTTTAATGGGTGCGGAATCTCGACACTGAACTTGAACTGCTGTAGTCACACGGGTCGAGTTTCAGATCATAAAGATGGCGAGTTTCAGTTCATAACTTCATATAGACCAAAATTTTCAGAAATGTCGTTTGCAACTTGGTTAGCCTGACCAAAAGGGGTCCTCCCCAGAGAAGTTACATGTTCCCCCCTAAACGCCTCCTCAGCCTTTTTTTAACTCCTCAACTCCGGGGAGTTAAAAAATGTGGAGCTAACTGAATCCCTAAAACTTAACGCCTTAAGAAAAATCGAGAGGGGGGGGGGTGTTAGGAAGGGAGAGAGGGAGGGAGAGAGTCTTTTACCGAGAATCGATTTGGGTTGCTCAAATTTGAGGATGGAGGGGCACTTCTCCTCAAATTTTGGAGGAGTTAAACCTATTCAGGATTCAGGTAGAACGGTTTAAATCCTCAAAGAGGATATTTTGAGGAGTTAAAGCATTTTGGGCTTTTGTTAGAGATGCTCTTAGAAGGCCCACGTCATGACCTCTTCAATATCGATGTCATGTCCTCACGTTCTCCTGCTGGATGAGACGACAAATCACTTTGGCATTCAGAGCGGTGCCTTGGCGGGATCTCTAGATGAGTTTCAAGTGTGTGTGGTCTTGGTTAGCCATGACTCATGGTTGATCTCTCGAGCTTACATAAATGATCAAAGTGAGATATGGGTCATGAAGGATGGCATTTGTGTCAAAATATGATGGCACATTTCAGGATTTGTGCTTGTTACATTACAACAGATTCAATCATATGTTTCTTTTGCTTGATTTTCTCCTTAATTTCCCTCTTCGTGACATATTCATAGTTTTTTGGTGCTAAGTCGCTACTGGAACACTATTATGAAATGCCACTAAAAGTTTTGGTAACATAGAAATGCCAGTAAGGCCTAGCTTGTTTGGATTGCAACTTCGAAAAATCCAACCGTGGACTTGCTATGCTAGCAAAGTTGTTGTGCCGAGGAAAAGTTGTTATAGTGAAAGTTGACTGTTTGGCAATGCAGCTGTGGAAACGACCGCGAGCTGGTGAAAACTCTCTACTTCAGGAGGAGGGGTGAAACGGAAGATAGGTCATTGATGCGGTGTCATTTACGACATAATTACAACCAAACGTTAAGGACAGGGGGAGGGGGTAGGGAAATAGCGTTGCCTGTGAAGCACCCCGAGATGTGCTTTGGGCTGTTGTACTGAAAATAGCCCAAGTTAGCTTTGGGTTGTGATTCCACAATTGCTTTAAAATAGATGTGTGTTTCAACTTCAACTTTTCTAGGTACTAAGTTGTCTCCCAAAGCTGAAAGCTTGAAACAAACAAGGCCTAAAAGTGGCACGCTGCAGTATCTTACACTCACGCGTCCAGACATCTCATTGATGGTCAACAAGATATTTTTTTTAGATAATTTAAAGAAAACATTAAGTCACCATTTAGTGAGTGGTTCCCTCTTTTTGAAAAAAGGGCTCACACTTATCTAACAATTTGGATCTAGATTTGTGTTAAAAAAAACTTTGGATCTAGATTTGTGTTTAAAAAACTTCGGATCTAGATTCATTCTAAAAAAGGAGTTAAATACACTGCGGGTGTCTTAACTTATCCAGCACGGTCACTTTGGTGTACAAAGTTGTAAAATACACAAAATTGATGCAATAACTTGTGCTATGGTGCAAATACAGTGCCTCGTGTACATATCCGGGTGTATGTTCTGCATGTGTGGCATTCTAGCTTGGCGTTGGCCCACATGTCATTGGCTGGCAGTGGGTGAGCGATGGATGTCCCACACATGAGGATTTTTTTCATAGAAAACCCCTCATATTTTTACAACTGCCATTGGCTGGCAGTGGGTCGCGATTTGTACAGCCCGTCCAAGATGACCACCAGGTTAGACTCTACTTAAGTGAACATATTTTAGCTAGACACTATATATCACGTCGCTACTTACCTCTTCAAGCGTTTCTAATATATATTTATTTAATATATGGCATACATCTTTCTTTTTCCATGTTCATTATTTCCATTAGAAAAAAGAAATGTAAGAAAATATTACAACTGCCATAAACAAAAAGAAAGTGTTAGTGCATTTGAAAAAAAATTCAACATATTTTTTTAAATAGGTGTATTAAGAAATTGTAAACGTTTTTTTGAAAAATGTTCGTCATGCATTCAAAAAATTGATGACATCTATTTCAAAATAATGTTCAACATGTACTAAAAAAATTATTGAGTAAAATTATTCTTACATTTGTACAAACACGTTTAACATGTTTTAACACATTTATATAACTTTTTTACACAAGGATTTTTAATACATGTTGAACAGTTTTCATAATACAATTTTGTCAACTTTTAATAATTATGTATTCTAAAAATGCAATGAAGATACACATTAATTGTACATGCTTGTGGTCCTGACTGAAGATATTGTTTTTACAATATTTGAGGATATACGTTGAATTGTTTATATCCACATAAATTTTGAAAAAAAAATCATCTTTACCTATTTAAACTACACAATAATAAAAATAGAATAAATATGTAAATAGACAATAATAACATATTGATAATTATTATATTTTTATATGAGAAAACTTACATATCATAAAAACTAAACGGTAACTTGAGAAAAGAGAGTAAATAACGTGGAAGGGAATTGCATAGTGAAAGGTAGAAGATCTATATAGGTTTCCAAGGAACAGTTGGTAACAAAGTTGGTCACAAAGTATTGTTCGGCCTGGTGGCTAGTGTTCAGGAAATTTAAAGAATTTAATCATACTGATATGTGGGACTTACGTTTGTCTTTTCCTACATAATTAATTACAATATGCGAGGGGTTATGAAACAAAACTCATGCGCAAGCCATCCAGCACCTCACCGGCTGCATGCCACTTACGTGTGGGCCAACGCCTCGCTGGCACACCACACAGGCATGGTGTACACCTGAATACGTATGGAGGCACCGTATTTGCACAATAGAACAAGTTATATCATCAGTTTCATGTATTTTGCAACTTTGAGCATTAAAATGACCACGTTAGATAAGTTAAGGCACCCACAATATATTTAACTTTAAAAGAAACATGGATCCAGATTAACGTGGCGGTCCACCTAGCCCTCTGTTCATCCTCCTGTTGGAAATATGAGCAAATTACTAAGAGATTTAATCCGAATAAATAGAAAATAAATCATGACCACAGCAGCAGAGATTAAACTAATCTTGCGAACTAGCATAGCAGATGAACATATCACATCTAGGGCACATACTAGAAGCATGAATTCTACCACGATCTCGAACAGAAAGGATAGAATCACATACGGTGCAGCGGGTGCAGCACCGCCGGCGTTGACGTTGTCGCCCATGCCGTCGAGGACAAGGTTGCCGAGGTCGGGGAAGAAGTCGTCGTTCGCGAAGTCGTCGCTGCCAACAGTCGCGCGAGTGCGCTCCCCGAAAACCTGATCGCCCCTCTCCTGTATAGGATCACGAGAGACGGGGTTCCGAAGGCCTGCTGTCCCTTCTCGCGGTGCACGCCGGAAGCAATGATCTGGAACGGTGGTGAGAAACCATACGAAGCGGCGGCCGCTAGGGTAGACGTCTGCCTAACTACATAGTGCGGGCCGGGTAGGTCATGGGGGTAAACCCCACGTCCGAGAAACGGTTCAGTTAATTATTAATTAATGACTCATTAATTTTCCCATGCAGCAAAAATATAGACAACGTGCATAGCTCTGTCCTCGGCTCGGCTCAATCCCGCAACCCGCGGCGCGGCGTGGCGTGGCGAGCGAGGAGGAGGAGCGCGCGTGTAGGTCTCCTCTTCTCATGCTCATACAAGTGGTACAAGAGCTCACCTTACAAAGAGGTGCAACTCTCTCCCAACTTCCGGGGTGGGACTAAACTTTAGCCTCACTCACTCCACTCACATGTGTGCATGAATGGGCCAAGAGAATTTCAGAATTTTAGTTGGGCTTTGGGCCAAAGGCCTACTAGCAAAATTCCAACAACCCCCCACAAAGTCTCATTGGCATATCTCATCATTTAGTTCCAAAACATTGTTTTATATATCGGTGCTTAGTGGAGACTGTGAAGTTGAACTTTCACTTAGAAATTTATGCTACACTACATCACAACTTGAATAGTGGACTATGCCTTGAACTACAAGTTTTCTGTGAAACTAGTTTCACACAAATTCTTAACCAATACTGGGCTGCCGCAAGGCTTCCCCGCGGGTGGAGCGTATACGTCATACTCCAGGGCCTTTCATGAATTTATTTGAGAACACCCAATTCTCACAGACTGCGACGTTAACAGTCAAATTCATATAGGTGTGTTCCTCAGAAGATGTTCTGCAGGACAACATCTCTGCTTACCCGAATAAGCCACTTGGAACACATTAAGATTGTTGGTGAACGTAGCAGAAATTCAAAATTTTCCTACGTGTCACCAAGATCTATCTATGGAGAGACCAGCAACGAGGGAAAGGAGAGTTGCATCTACATACCCTTGTAGATCGCTAAGCGGAAGCGTTCAAGTGAACGGGGTTGATGGAGTCGTACTCGTCGTGATTCAAATCACCGATGACCAAGTGCCGAACGGACGGCACCTCCGCGTTCAACACACGTACAGCCCGGTGACGTCTCCCCCGCCTTGATCCAGCAAGGAGAGAGGGAGAGGTTGAGGAAGACTTCATCCAACAGCAGCACAACGGCGTGGTGGTGGTGGAGGAGCGTGGCTATCCTGCAGGGCTTCGCCAAGCACCACAGAAGAGGAGGGAGAGAGAGATGCAGGGCTGCACCAAACGAGAGATCTAATCGCGTGTTGTGGGCAGCCCCCAGGCCTCATATATATAGGGGAAGGGGAGGGCTGCGCCCCCTCTAGGGTTTCCCACCCCTAGGGGGGCGGCAGCCCTAGATGGGGATCAAGGGGGCGGCCAAGGGGGGGAGAGGGGAAGGAGCCCACTAGGTGGGCCTTAAGGCCCAACTGGACTAGGGTTTGCCCCCTCCCACTCTTCCTTGCGCCTTGGGCCCCTTGTGGGGGGCGCACCAGCCCTCCTAGGGGCTGGTCCCCTCCCACACTTGGCCCACGCAGCCTTCTGGGGCAGGTGGCCCCACTTGGTGGACCCCCGGGACCCTCCCGGTGGTCCCGGTACGTTACCGATAAACCCCGAAACTCTTCCGGTGTCCAAAACAGGACTTCCCATATATAAATCTTTACCTCCGGACCATTCCGGAACTCCTCGTGACGCCCGGGATCTCATCCGGGACTCCGAACAACATTCGGTAACCACATACTAACTTCCTTTATAACCCTAGCGTCATCGAACCTTAAGTGTGTAGACCCTACGGGTTCGGGAGACATGCAGACATGACTGAGACGTTCTCCGGTCAATAACCAACAGCGGGATCTGGATACCCATGTTGGCTCCCACATGTTCCACGATGATCTCATCGGATGAACCATGATGTCAAGGACTTAATCAATCCCGTATACAATTCCCTTTGTCTATCGGTACGATACTTGCCCGAGATTCGATCGTCGGTATCCCGATACCTTGTTCAATCTCGTTACCGGCAAGTCTCTTTACTCGTTCCGTAACACATCATCCCGTGATCAACTCCTTGATCACACTGTGCACATTATGATGATGTCCTACCGAGTGGGCCCAGAGATACCTCTCCGTTTACACGGAGTGACAAATCCCAGTCTCGATTCGCGCCAACCCAACAGACACTTTCGGAGATACCCGTAGTGTACCTTTATAGTCACCCAGTTACGTTGTGACGTTTGGCACACCCAAAGCACTCCTACGGTATCCGGGAGTTGCACAATCTCATGGTCTAAGGAAATGATACTTGACATTAGCAAAGCTTTAGCATACGAACTACACGATCTAGTGCTATGCTTAGGATTGGGTCTTGTCCATCACATCATTCTCCCAATGATGTGATCCCGTTATCAACGACATCCAATGTCCATGGTCAGGAAACCGTAACCATCTATTGATCAACGAGCTAGTCAACTAGAGGCTTACTAGGGACATGGTGTTGTCTATGTATCCACACATGTATCTGAGTTTCCTATCAATACAATTATAGCATGGATAATAAACGATTATCATGAACAAGGAAATATAATAATAACCAATTTATTATTGCCTCTAGGGCATATTTCCAACAGTCTCCCACTTGCACTAGAGTCAATAATCTAGTTCACGTCGCCATGTGATTAACACTCACAGATCACATCGCCATGTGACTAACACCCAAGAGTTTACTAGAGTCAGTAGTCTAGTTCACATCACTATGTGATTAACACTCAATGAGTTCTAGGTTTGATCATGTTGCTTGTGAGAGAGGTTTTAGTCAACGGGTCTGAACCTTTCAGATCCGTGTGCGCTTTACAAATCTCTATGTCATCTCCTAGATGCAGCTACCACGCTCTATTTGGAGCTATTCCAAATAACTGTTCTACTTGGAGCTATTCTAAATTGTTGCTCCATTATACGTATCCGGTATCTCTACTCAGAGCTATCTGGATAGGCGTTAAGCTTGCATCGACGTAACCCATTACGACGAACTCTTTTACCACCTCCATAATCGAGAAAAATTCCTTAGTCTACTAGTTACTAAGGATAACTTTGACTGCTGTCCTGTGATCCATTCTTGGATCACCCTTGTACCCCTTGACTGACTCATGGCAAGGCACACTTCAGGTGCGGTACACAGCATAGCATACTGTAGAGCCTATGCCTTAAGCATAGGGGACGACCTTCATCCTTTCTCTCTATTCTGCCGTGGTCGAGCTTTAAGTCTTAACTTCATACCTTACAACTCAGGCAAGAACTCCTTCTTTGACTGATCCATCTTGAACACCTTCAAGATCTTGTCAAGGTATGTGCTCATTTGAAAGTACCATTAAGCATTTTGATCTATCCTTTATAGATCTTGATGCTCAATGTTCAAGTAGCTTAATCCAGGCTTTCCATTGAAAAACACTTTCCAAATAACCCTATATGCTTTCTTAGAAATTCTACGTCATTTCGGATCAACAATATATCATCCACATATACTTATCAGAAATGTCATAGTGCTCCCACTCACTTCTTTGGAAATACAAGTTTCTCATAAACTTTGTATACACCAAAATCTTTGATCATCTCATCAAAGCATACATTCCAACTCCGAGATGCTTACTCCAGTCCTTAGAAGGATTGCTGAAGCTTTGCATACTTATCAGCATATTTTAGGATTGACAAAACCTTCTGGTTGTATCACATACAACCTTTCCTCAAGAAAATCGTCGAGGAAACAATGTTTTGACATCCCATCTGCAAGATTTCATAAATAATGCAGTAATTGCTAATATAATTCCAACAGACTCTTAGCATCGCTACGAGTGAGAAAGTCTCATCGTAGTCAACTCCTTGAACTTGTCGGAAAACATCTTAACGACAAGTCGAGCTTTCTTAATGGTGACACTTACCATCATTGTCTGTCTTCCTTTTAAAATCCATCTATACTCAACAGCCTCACGACCATCGAGCTGTTCTGTCAAAGTCTACACTTTGTTTCCATACATGGATCCTCTCTCGGATTTTATGGCCTCGAGCCATCTATCGGAATCCGGGCCCACCATCGCTTCTCCATAGCTCGTAGGTTCATTGTTGTCTAGCAACATGACTTCCAAGACAGGATTACGCACCACTCTGAAGTAGTACGCATCCTTGTCATCCCACGAGGTTTGGGAGTGACTTGATCTGAAGTCTCGTGATCAATATCATAAGCTTCCACTTCAATTGGTGTAGGTGCCACAGGAACAACTTCCTGTGCCCTGCCACACACTAGTTGAAGAGACGGTTCAATAACCTCATCAAGTCTCCACCATCCTCCCACTCAATTCTTTCGAGAGAAACTTTTCCTCGAGAAAGGACCCGATTCTAGAAACAATCCCTTATTGCTTTCGAATCTGAGACAGGAGGTATACCCAACTATTTTGGGTGTCCTATGAAGATGCATTTATCTGCTTTGGGTTCGAGCTTATCAGCCTAAAACTTTTTCACATAAGCGTCGCAGCCCCAAACCTTTTAAGAAATGACAGCTCAGGTTTCTCTAAACCATAGTTCATACGGTGTCATCTCATCGGAATTACGTGGTGCCCCCTTTTAAAGTGAATGTGGTTGTCTCTAATGCCTAACCCATAAACTATCGTGGTAATTCGATAAGAGACATCATGGTATGCATCATATCCAATAGGGTGCAGTTATGATGTTCGGACACACCATCACACTATGGTGTTCCAGGCTGTATTAGTTGTGAAACGATTTCCACAATGTCTTAATTCTGTGCCAAACTCGTAATTCAGATATTCATCTCTATGATCATATCATAGATCCTCTTGTCACGACGATCTTTCAACTTCACACTGAAATTACTTGAACCTTTCAATAATTCAGACTCGTGATTCATCAAGTAAATATACTCAACATCTACTCAAATCATCTGTGAAGTAAAAACATAACTATATCCACTACATGCCTCAGCACTCATTGGATTGCACACATCAAAATGTATTACTTCCAACAAGTTGCTTTCTAGTTCCATTTTACTGAAACCGAGGCTTTCAGTCATCTTGCCCATGTGGTATGATTTGCATGTCTCAAGTGATTCAAAATCAATTGAGTACAAACGGTCCATTTGCATGGAGTTTCTTCATGCATATACACCAATAGACATGGTTCGCATGTCTCAAACTTTTCAAAAATGAGTGAGCCCAAGGATCCATCAACATGGAGCTTCCTCATGCGTTTTATACCGATATGACTTACGTGGCAGTGCCACAAGTAGGTGGTACTATCATTACTATCTTTTGGCATGAACATGTGTATCACTACGATCGAGATTCAATAAACCATTCATTTTAGGTGTAAGACCATTGAAGGTATTATTCAAATAAACAGAGTAACCATTATTCTCCTTAAATGAATAACCGTATTGCGATGGACATAATCCAATCATGTCTATGCTCAACGCAAACACCAATCTCGATGGTAGAGGGAGCGTACGATATTTGATCATATCAATATTGGAAACACTTCCAACACATATCGTCAGCTCATCTTTAGCTAGTCTCCGTTTTAATCCGTAGCTTTTATTTCAAGTTACTAACACTTAGCAACCGAACCGGTATCTAATACCCTGGTGCTACTAGGAGTACTAGTAAAGTACATATCAACACAATGTATATCCAATATACTTCTATCGACCTTGCCAGCCTTCTAATCTACCAAGTATCTAGGGTAATTCTGCTCCAGTGGTTGTTCCCCTTATTACAGAAGCACTTAGTCTCGGGTTAGGGTTCAACCTTGGGTTTCTTCCCTGGAGCAGCAGCTGAATTGCCGTTTCATGAAATATCCCTTCTTGCCCTTGCCCTTCTTGAAACTAGTGGTTTCACTAACCATCAACAATTGATGCTCCTTCTTGATCTCTACTTTTGCGGTGTCAAACATCGCGAATATCTCAAGGATCATCATTTATGTCCCTGATATATCATAGTTCATCACGAAGCTCTAGCAGCTTGGTGGTAATGACTTCGGAGAAACATCACTATCTCATCTGGAAGATCAACTCCCACTTGATTAAGTGATTGTTGTACTCAGACAATCTGAGCACAAGCTCAACAATTGAGCTTTTCTCCTTAGTTTGTAGGCTAAGAAAATCGTCGGAGGTCTTATACCTCTTGACGTGGGCACGAGCCTGAAATCCCAATTTCAGCCCTCAAAACATCTCATATGTTTCGCGACGTTTCAAAACGTCTTTGGTGCCTCAATTCTAAACCGTTTAACTGAACTATCACGTAGTTATCAAAACGTGTATGTCAGATGTTCGCAACATCCACAGACGACGTTCGAGGTTCAGCACACTGAGCGGTGCATTAAGGACATAAGCCTTCTATGAAGCAATGAGGACAATCCTCAGTTTACGGACCTAGTCCGCATAATTGCTACTATCAACTTTCAACTAATTTTTCTCTAGGAACATATCTAAACAGTAGAACTATAGCGTGAGCTACGACATAATTTGCAAAATCCTTTTGACTATGTTCAGGATAATTAAGTTCATCTTATGAACTCCCACTCAGATAGACATCCCTCTAGTCATCTAAGTGATTACATGATCCGAGTCAACTAGGCCGTGTCCGATCATCACGTGAGACGGACTAGTCAACGTCGGTGAACATCTTCATGTTGATCGTATCTACCATACGACTCATGCTCGACCTTTCGGTCTTCTGTGTTCCGAGGCCATGTCTATGCACATGCTAGGCTCGTCAAGTTAACCCTAAGTGTTTTGCATGTGTAAAACTGTCTTACACCCGTTGTATGTGAACGTAAGGATCTATCACACCCGATCATCACGTGGTGCTTCGAAACGACGAACTTTAGCAACGGTGCACAGTTAGGGGAGAACACTTCTTGAAATTTTTATGAGGGATCATCTTATTTACTACCGTCGTTCTAAGCAAATAAGATGTATAAACATGATAAACATCACATGCAATCAAATAGTGACATGATATGGCCAATATCACATTGCTCCTTTTGATCTCCATCTTCGGGGCTCCATGATCATCATTGTCACCGGCATGACACCATGATCTCCATCATCATGATCTCCATCATCGTGTCTTCTTGAAGTTGTCACGTCATCTATTACTTCTACTACTACAGCTAACGGTTAGCAATAAAGTAAAGTAATTACATGACGTTTAAGTTGACACGCAGGTCATAAATAAATAAAGACAACTCCTATGGCTCCTGCCGATTGTCATACTCATCGACATGCAAGTCGTGATTCCTATTACAAGAACATGATCAATCTCATACATCACATATATCATTCATCACATCCTTTGGGCCATATCACATCACATAGCATACCCTGCAAAAACAAGTTAGACGTCCTCTAATTGTTGTTTGCATGTTTTACGTGGCTGCTATGGGTTTCTAGCAAGAACGTTTCTTACCTACGCAAAGACCACAACGTGATATGCCAATTGCTATTTACCCTTCATAAGGACCCTTTTCATCGAATCCGATCCGACTAAAGTGGGAGAGACAGACACCCGCTAGCCACCTTATGCAACTAGTGCATGTCAGTCGGTGGAACCAGTCTCACGTAAGAGTACGTGTAAGGTCGGTCCGGGCCGCTTCATCCCACGATGCCGCCGAATCAAGATAAGACTAGTAACGGCAAGCATATTGAACAAAATCAACGCCCACAACTACTTTGTGTTCTACTCGTGCATAGAATCTACGCAATAGACCTAGCTCATGATGCCACTGTTGGTGAACGTAGCAGAAATTCAAAATTTTCCTACGTGTCACCAAGATCTATCTATGGAGAGACCAGCAACGAGGGGAAGGAGAGTTGCATCTACATACCCTTGTAGATCGCTAAGCGGAAGCGTTCAAGTGAACGGGGTTGATGGAGTCGTACTCGTCGTGATTCAAATCACCGATGACCAAGTGCCGAACGGACGGCACCTCCGCGTTCAACACACGTACAGCCCGGTGACGTCTCCCCCGCCTTGATCCAGCAAGGAGAGAGGGAGAGGTTGAGGAAGACTTCATCCAACAGCAGCACAACGGCGTGGTGGTGGTGGAGGAGCGTGGCTATCCTGCAGGGCTTCGCCAAGCACCACAGAAGAGGAGGGAGAGAGAGATGCAGGGCTGCACCAAACGAGAGATCTAATCGCGTGTTGTGGGCAGCCCCCAGGCCTCATATATATAGGGGAAGGGGAGGGCTGCGCCCCCTCTAGGGTTTCCCACCCCTAGGGGGGCGGCAGCCCTAGATGGGGATCAAGGGGGCGGCCAAGGGGGGGGAGAGGGGAAGGAGCCCACTAGGTGGGCCTTAAGGCCCAACTGGACTAGGGTTTGCCCCCTCCCACTCTTCCTTGCGCCTTGGGCCCCTTGTGGGGGGCGCACCAGCCCTCCTAGGGGCTGGTCCCCTCCCACACTTGGCCCACGCAGCCTTCTGGGGCAGGTGGCCCCACTTAGTGGACCCCCGGGACCCTCCTGGTGGTCCCGGTACGTTACCGATAAACCCCGAAACTCTTCCGGTGTCCAAAACAGGACTTCCCATATATAAATATTTACCTCCGGACCATTCCGGAACTCCTCGTGACGTCCGGGATCTCATCCGGGACTCCGAACAACATTCGGTAACCACATACTAACTTCCTTTATAACCCTAGCGTCATCGAACCTTAAGTGTGTAGACCCTACGGGTTCGGGAGACATGCAGACATGACTGAGATGTTCTCCGGTCAATAACCAACAGCGGGATCTGGATACCCATGTTGGCTCCCACATGTTCCACGATGATCTCATCGGATGAACCACGATGTCAAGGACTTAATCAATCCCGTATACAATTCCCTTTGTCTATCGGTACGATACTTGCCCGAGATTCGATCGTCGGTATCCCGATACCTTGTTCAATCTCGTTACCGGCAAGTCTCTTTACTCGTTCCGTAACACATCATCCCGTGATCAACTCCTTGATCACACTGTGCACATTATGATGATGTCCTACCGAGTGGGCCCAGAGATACCTCTCCGTTTACACGGAGTGACAAATCCCAGTCTCGATTCGCGCCAACCCAACAGACACTTTCGGAGATACCCGTAGTGTACCTTTATAGTCACCCAGTTACGTTGTGACGTTTGGCACACCCAAAGCACTCCTACGGTATCCGGGAGTTGCACAATCTCATGGTCTAAGGAAATGATACTTGACATTAGCAAGCTTTAGCATACGAACTACACGATCTAGTGCTATGCTTAGGATTGGGTCTTGTCCATCACATCATTCTCCCAATGATGTGATCTCGTTATCAACGACATCCAATGTCCATGGTCAGGAAACCGTAACCATCTATTGATCAACGAGCTAGTCAACTAGAGGCTTACTAGGGACATGGTGTTGTCTATGTATCCACACATGTATCTGAGTTTCCTATCAATACAATTATAGCATGGATAATAAACGATTATCATGAACAAGGAAATATAATAATAACCAATTTATTATTGCCTCTAGGGCATATTTCCAACAAAGATAAGTATCAACCTGCCATGCAGATCAGAGAGTATTGCATGTTCATGGAGTGGGATAATTAATATAGGGATACTCTCCTCCCAGCTGACCAACAGCTTGTCTCCCACTTCTACTTCACGGGATCTCCGATCACATAGAGTGGATTACCACTATGGACAACTCATGCGATGGGTCTCAAACCCATCTCCATCGATGCATTATCTATCACATTACGTGATAGACCCTTTGTGAAGGGATCTGCCAAGTTTTTCGATGTTTGGATATAATCCAATGTAATAACTCCGGAGTTCCTCAATTTTTTGACAGATTTTAGTCTTCTCTTCACATGCCTTGAGGACTTCATATTGTGCTTAGAACTGTTTATCTTGACGATCATAGTTTAATTATCACAGTTCATCGGGATATGGGGTATTGGTTTTTCAACCATAGGTAAGTCCATCAAGAGTTCACGAAGCCACTCTGCTTCAACAGTGGCAGTGTCTAATGCTGTGAGTTCTGCTTCCATAGTTGACCTCGTTAAGATGGTCAGCTTGCAAGACTTTCAGGAAACAGCGCCACCACCAAGTGGAAAAACATAACCACATGTGGCCTTAATCTCATCAGCATCAGATATCCAGTTTGAGTCACTATAACCCTCCAGTACCCTTGCATACACGGTGTAGTGAATCCCATAGCTCGCGGTGCCTTTCAAATAGCGCATAACTCTCTCAAGCGCATGCCAATGATCATCTCCCGGTTTTGACACAAACCGACTCAGCTTGCTCATAGCAAAAGAGATGTCAGGCCTTGTGGCACTCGCCAAATACATAAGCGAGCCAATAATCTGAGAATACCTCAGTTGATCTCTAGCAATCCGTCGATTTTTTCGAAGCAACACACTAGCATCATATGGAGTTGGAGAAGGCGTGGAGTCGCTATACCCAAAATGACTCAAGACCTTTTCCACATAATGAGACTGAAGCAGTGTGATCCCACCATTCTCATCTCTCAACAGCTTGATGTTTAAGATAGCATCAGCTACTCCTAGATCCTTCATCTCAAAACAACGAGATAAGAAATCCTTAACCTTCTTGATTAAATCAAGGTTGGTTCCAAAGATCAATATGTCGTCGACATACAGACAAAGAATAACTCCTTCGCCCCCACCATAGCGATAGTACACGCACTTGTCACCATCGTTTACTACAAAGCCGGCAGCAGTTAATGTTCTTTCGAACTTCTCATGCCACTCCTTAGGATCTTGTTTAAGGCCATATAGAGACTTTAATAACTTGCACACCTTTCCTTCCTGACCAGGTACTACAAAACCATCTGGCTGATCCATGTAAATTTCCTCCTTCAACTCTCCATTGAGTAAAGCCGTCTTAACGTCCATTTGATGAACGAGAAGACCATGTGAGGCAGCCAGTGATAGTAGCACCCGAATTGTGGTCAGTCTAGCCACAGGTGAGTAAGTATCAAAGAAGTCTTCACCTTCTTTCTGGGTATAACCCTTGGCCACAAGTCGTGCCTTGTACTTTTCAATCGTACCATCAGGTCTAAGCTTCTTCTTGAACACCCACTTACATCCTACAGGTTTGCACCCATAAGGACGGTCAGTGATCTCCCAAGTACCGTTAGCTAAGATGGAATCCATCTCGCTACGTACAGCTTCCTTCCAGTAGTCAGCATCAGGAGATGCATAGGCTTCTGAAATAGTCCTGGGTGTGTCATCCACGAGGTACACAATGAAATCATCACCAAAAGACTTTGCAGTCCTCTGTCTCTTACTCCTCACAGGAGTTCCATTGTTACCCTCAACAGGATTCTCAACGTGTTCCATCGCAATGGTGGGTTCAGGAATTACAGTGAATTCCTCACTAGATGGAGTAGGTATCTCCTGATTTGATGAACTCGACATATCCTTCATAGGAAATATGTCCTCAAAGAAAGTTGCATCATTTGATTCCATAATCATACCAACATGCATGTCGGATACCTCAGATTTTATTATCAAAAATCTATAGCCAATGCTATGAAAAGCATAGCGCAGAAGAACACAATCCACGGTTTTTGGTCCAAGCTTGCGCTTCTTGGGAATTGGTATATTAACTTTCGCCAAACAACCCCAAGTACGTAGGTAAGAGAGTTTCAACCTTTTCCTTTCCCATTCCTCAAATGGAGTCATGGTCTTATGCTTTGTGGGAACTTGGTTTAGGACATGACACACAGTCATTAGCGCCTCCCCCCACCATTCCTTGGATAGACCCGAACTGTCTAACATGGTGTTAACCATATCAGTTAGAGTTCGGTTCTTTCTTTCGGCTACTCCATTTGACTGAGGTGAGTAGGGAGGCGTCCTCTCATGGATTATACCATGTTCCGCACAAAACAGATCAAATTTATTGGAAAAATACTCTCCACCACGATCGGACCTAAGCCGTTTAATTTTTCGATCAAGTTGGTTCTCTGCCTCAGCTTTATAGTTTTTAAAGAAAGTCAAAGCCTCATCTTTTGATTTCAGAAGATACACATAACAATATCTAGTGGAGTCATCAATCAATGTCATGAAGTATCTCTTTCCACCTTTTGTCAACACGTCATTCATCTCACAAAGATCAGAATGTATAAGCTCTAGTGGCGCCAAGTCTCTTGCCTCTACAGTCTTATGGGACTTGCGAGGTTGCTTAGCTTGCACACATACTTGGCACTTGGAGCCTTTGGCAGTAGAGATTTTCGGAATTAAATTCATATTGGCTAACCGCGTCATGCAACCAAAGTTAATATGACAGAGTCGTGAATGCCAAATATCAGACTCATTATTGTGGCAAACATTATTAATAAATTTAGTGCAAATATCTGACAAAGATAGGCGAAACAAGCCTCCGCACTCATAGCCTTTTCCAACAAATTGTCCACACTTAGAAATTACAACTTTATTGGATTCGAAAACCAACTTAAAACCATCTCGACATAAATGGGAACCACTAACGAGATTTTTATTGATGGACGGCACATGATGAACGTTCTTCAGACGCACAGTCTTCCCCGAAGTAAACTTCAGATCGACCGTACCAACACCTCGAACGATGGCATGTGACCCGTTCCCCATCAGCACTGGTGAAGTCCCTGTTGCCTAGTACGAAGAAAACATGGAGGCGTTAGCACAAACATGTACATTGGCACTGGTGTCAATTAACCAATCAGGGGATTGAAATACTGAAAGGATGGTAGGAAAAATACCGTACCCTGATTCCTTCATATCAGTATCACCGATGACAACATTAGCGGACTTGCCGCTCTTCTCATGTTTGCGCTCCTCAAAGCGGTTAGGACACTTCGGAGCCCAGTGATTAGGATCACCGCAGACATGTCAAAGTCCCTTCCCCTTCTTATGAGAATTCTTCTTGAAGTTGGTAGAATGTGATGGCTTGTTCTTTGTATCAAACTTGCCTTTGCCCTGAGTTTTGTTCTTATTGTTTTTGAACTCGTTGGGCTGGGAGTTCTTCTTCTGTACCATGTGGGCACTAGAATCTCCCTCAGCAACTCGAGCACGTGTGTCCTTTGCTCTCGCCTTCTCTTCAACATCAAGAGTACCAATGAGATCCGCAACGGAAAACTCCTGTCTCTTGTGTTTCAGGGAAGTAGCAAAATTGTTCCACGAAGGTGGAAGCTTGGCAATGATGCCTCCGGCAACAAATTTGTCCGTCAACACACACTTGAAGTACTCAAGTTCTTTTGCGAGCGACTGTATCTCATGAGCCTGCTGTACAATAGGGCGCTCATCAGTCATCTTGTAGTCATAGAATTGCTCCATGACGTACAACTCGCTGCCGGCGTCCGAGGCACCAAACTTGGCCTCAAGCGCAGCCCACATGTCCTTGCCGTTGTCAAACGACATATACGAATTCACAATGAAGTCATCAAGAACACTCAGAAGAGTGCCTTTAAAGAGGGTATCGATCTTCTCAAAAGCTTCCAGCTGTGCTGGATTAAGATCGCCCTCAGGCTTGCCCTTGGTGGCATCATAGCAGCCCATGGTCTGAAACCAGTAGACTGCTCTCGTGCGCCACATTTTATATTGTGCCCCCTTAAAGGCAGGCGGCTTCAGATGCGCAGCAAAACCACTCGGAGTAAATTGCCTATAATCAGGTTTTTGGATTGTTGGAAATATGAGAAAATTACTACGAGATTTAATCCGAATAAACAGAAGATAAATTATGACCACAACAGCAGAGATTAAACTAATCATGCGAACTAGCATAGCAGATGAACATATCACATCTAGGGCACATACTAGAAGCATGAATTCTACCACGATCTCGAACAGGAAGCATAGAATCACATACGGTGCAGCGGGTGCAGCACCGTCGGTGTTGATGTTGTCGCCCATGTCGTCGAGGACGAGGTTGCCGAGGTCGGGGAAGAAGTCGTCGTTCGCGAAGTCGTCGCTGCCAGCAGTCGCGCGAGTGCGCTTCCCAAAAACCTGATCGCCCCTCTCCCATACAGGATCACGAGAGGCGGGGTTCCGGAGGTCCGCTGTCCCTTCTCGCGGTACACGCCGGAAGGAGGGATGGAGAAGACTTGCTTGGCGGTGCAATGATCTGGAACGGTGGTGAGAAACCATACGAAGCGGCGGCCTCTAGGGTAGACGTCCCATGCAGCAAAAAATAGACAACGTGCATAGCTCTGTCCTCGGCTCGGCTCAATCCCGCAACCCGCGGCGCGGCGCGGCGCGGGGCGTCGTGTCGTGGCGTGGCGTGGCGTGGCGTGGCGAGGCGAGCGAGGAGGAGGAGCGCGCGTGTAGGTCTCCTCTTCTCATGCTCATACAAATCGTAGAAGAGCTTACCTTATAAAGAGGTGCAACTCTCTCTCAACTTTCAGGATGGGACTAAACTTTAGCCTCACTCACTCCACTCACATGTGTGCATGAATGGGCCAAGAGAATTTAAGAATTTTAGTTGGGCTTTGGGCCAAAGGCCTACTAGCAAAATTCCAACAATCCCCCACAAAGTCTCATTGGCACATCTCATCATTTAGTTCCAAAACATTGTTTTATATATCGGTACTTAGTGGAGACTGTGAAATTGAACTTCCACTTAGAAATTTATGCTACACTAGATCACAACTTGAATAGTGGACGAGGTTGCCGAGGTCGGGGAAGAAGTCATCGTTCGCGAAGTCGTCGCGCGAGTGCGCTCCCCAGAAACCTGCCGGAAGGAGGGATGGAGAAGACTTGCTTGGCGGCGCAATGATCTAGAACGGTGGTGAGAAATCATACGAAGCGGCGGCCGCTAGGGTAGACGTCTGCCTGACTATATGTGCATAGCTCTGTCCTCGGCTCGGCTCAATCCCGCAACCCGCGGCGCGGCGAGCGAGGAGGAGGAGCGCGCGTGTAGGTCTCCTCTTCTTATGCTCATACAAGTGGTAGAAAAGCTCATCTTATAAAGAGGTGCAACTCTCTCTCAACTTCCAGGATGGGACTAAACTTTAGCCTCACTCACTCTACTCACATGTGTGCATGAATGAGCCAAGAGAATTTCAGAATTTTAGTTGGACTTTGGGCCAAAGACCTACTAACAAAATTCCAACACCTCTCATGTGGCATGTGGTATCACTGTGTCGGCAAGGAGGAGAACATACTCAAACAGCACCTCACCTGAAGTAGGAAAATACCAAAAGACAAGGGCACATAACGTGTTGCCTGACTGTGCCAAATCACTGAGTTTGACTTATCATTATATAAAACTAATTCATCACACACAAGTCAAACATTTCCAGTTAAGCCAAAGTGGCGTCAAGCAAGCTACAGACAGTGGCGAAGACAGGGGGACCAGCCCCCCCCCCCCCCCCCCCCCCCCCCACACACACACACATTATCTATTTGCTGCATATTTTCTGATGAACATGGCAAAATTAGTGATGATTTACTGCTAAATTAATGTTTTGGCCCTCCTCAATCAGTTTTAAGAGCACTTGGCTCTCCTAATAGAATTTTTCTGGCTCCACCACTGGCTACATACGTCGAAAAATACACCGGCCGAGCAAGTCAGAGCGTTGCAGCACCAGCTGGTGCGGTCAGGTGCACGCACCGGCACACGGACGCCACATGTACGTACATGAGCCGGTAAACTACGGGAGTGGCCGCTGTGGTCGATTGGTGATGTAGCTCCAAAGTCCACAAGGCCGTGGAGCATATCGATCGTGTCCGGTGTCATCAGCAGGCTGGTGTTTATCCCATGTTCATGTTAATTTCCTGGCAATTTCTCTCGTCGACGCTGGCAACTTATTTAACCACCGAAGGCTTAGTCATTGTTACTGACCTCAGTTTCTTTTCTTTTGCACACAAGACTGTCCATGTCGGTTTGGTTCAGATCTCAGCCGAGTGCATCTGCAACCGATCCCTAATAAAGTAAGGAGGATAAATTTAATTTTACTTCTCTAACGAGAAACTAACCGAACTGATTGACCACTCGCAGGGGCCACGACTCCTGAATATACTCGACTGGCCGCTCGTGGAGTAATAGTTCCCCATCCTCATTTCTCCCCCTCTTCCATCCCGCTGCCGCCCACTTGGTTGTCATGGACCTCGGTCACGGCTACGACGGCCGAATGTGCCGGAGGTGGAGAAGAAGGGGTGGCCGGAGAAGTGCTACAAGCCACCAGACGAGCAGAGGGCGTCGGCGTGGACGCCACCTTCTTCTTCATCGTCATCTCAGCGAGGGCCTTCCCCTTCTCCATCGGCTTCCTCGCCCGTTTGCCGCCGGACGAACCTAGCGGAGGGCGAGCGGTCGTCATTTGGCTGTCGTCGCCTTGTCGCTGGCCATTGTTGACGGCTCGGCGACCCACACCACCTTTTGGTCCCGAGACACTTCCTTCGTGCGGCCCGCGATGCGTGGGTCAATTCCAGCTGGGTTATGAAGCACTACTAGGAAAAAGCCTATACACAGGATCTCACCAGTATCGCGCTTTAAAATAAGGCGCTGCTGCTAACTAGTAGTAGCACTCGCGCACAAACCTCGCTGCTGAAATGAATGTATCAGTAGCGCGCTCACTCTAAGACGCGCTACTGCTATAATTGCCACGACGCCGCCGCGAGGCAAGTTCTAGCAGCAAAGCGCTTGTATGAAGAGCGCTATTGCTACGGACCATAGTAGTAGCGCATTTACACAATAACCGCTACTGCTAAGTTTACTAAAAAAAATTAGTCTCACCTCGCTTCGTGAAGAGAGTTTGTACCACCTTAAATATGTTACTTCTCAAACTTTCACAACCACTTGGTCTTCATTGAACTCTATGTGTAAAATTAGTGGCCGCAATATGAGTCTTCAGCAGTTCCTAAACTGGTGAGGACTCATATTGACAAATCAGATTATACACAAAAATATCATTGATGATCAATGTATTTTTGATGTCTATTTTTACATGCTGACACATAGCAGTAGCGCGCTCTTTGTGAAAGGCGCTACTGCTAGGTCGTTTAGCAGTAGCGTCTTTTGCTATAGCGCGCTACTGCTAAGCCATTCCATCTCCCCCACTCTCCGACCTATCCGATCCACTCACACTCACTCGATCTCCCCCTCAACCCCCCACGCCGGTCCTCCCCCGTCGCCCTCCTCCGATCTGCGCCGCCGCCACCTCCTCCTCCTCGCTGGACTCGGTACCAGCCTCCTCCTCCGTCCTCCCTCTAGTCGCCGCTGGCCGGCCCCTCCTCGCCCTGCCTTCCTTCTCCGTCCTCCCTCCACTCGCTGCCGACTGGCCCCTCCTCGCTCCGTCTTCCTCCTTTGTCCTACTCTCTTCTCCCTCCTCGAGTCGCGCCCCCTCCTTCTCCCTCCTCCCTCCTCCATCCACAACCCCTCCTCCCCGCTACATTTTGATTTAGTAGGCTAGTTGATTTAGTTGATTTAGAACATTTTAATTTAGTTGATTTAGTATGTAGTTGATTTACTTGATTTAGAACATCTTGATTTAGTAGGCTAGTTGATTTAGTTGATTTAGTAGGCTAGTTGATTTAGAACATTTTGATTTAGTTGATTTAGTATGCTAGTGGATTTAGTAGGCTAGTTGATTTAGTTGATTTAGTATGCACCATTTTATTGTTATTTTTCTGTACATGGATAGATAGATGCTTTTGTTTTTTTTGTAATAAGTTATTTTTTGGCAAAATGTAGGTGCCAATTTAGTTAAATTTGCCACTTGTTTTTTTAATCAATTATCTTAGGCAATAGGGGCCAGATGAGATGAAATGTCTTGGTAGTTGGTACCCTTATTTGGTAGATATTTGTGAAAAGTTTTTTTTGGCAATAGGTGCCACTGAAATGCTTTGTCCATAAAATTGATTCTCGCGGAAGAACCAAAAATATCACATGCTACTGTTTTTCTTTCCTGTGAAGTGAATCGTTAATCCTTTACTCATATTGCTTTAGGAAAATGGTGCCACCACCACCACCACTATGTCGACTGTGCAAGTCAAGGTGCACCAGCAGCCTTACAACTGGCAAGCTGTTCGGCATCTACTTCCAGCCGAGTTTTCGTCATGCGGCGGTAAGAAATTAGATGAAATGTAACAACTATTTTATTTTTAGTGTTGGCATTAATGCATTGTGTCATTTTGTTTTTTTACACAGATCGTCCCATGCAATGTGAGGTTGAAATTCAACAAGCTGACAGGAGACACTGTGACATTTGAGGCTCCTGGGGGGCCGTACACTATGGAGGTCGAGAAAGGATGCAATATGTCGTAGATTGGAGGAGATGGATGGGTCCGTTTCCTTGCCCACATGCGTCTTACTGGTGGTGAGCTGATCAGCTTCTCCTTCAGAGCAGAAAGACCCAAGCTGGCTGTCATTTATCTCAACATGGTGGAAGATGATGAAGATGACGAAGATGATGAAGATAATGAGGACCCACTCGATGAAGATGATGAGAACCCACTTCATGAAGCCATCATAGCTCAAAGAATGAGGCTGAGCGAGGAGGAGGTGTGCAACCTATGGGACATAATTCCGCCACGTGATGACTTTGTCGGGGTGCCATTCGTGACCCGCCTGACAAGTACCATGGTTGATCGGCATGAAATGGTATGTTATACGTACTGCATGTAGTAATTTGATGATATATATATATATATATATATATATATATATATATATATATATATATATATATATATATGCTTTATTGTTATACTTACAAATGCAGTAATTTGATGATATGGTATGTTATACGTACTGCATGTAGTTATATATATATGCTTTATACGTACTGCATGTAGTAATTTGATGATATACTTAATGTAGAGTCCAATGATATGCTTTGTGGAATCTAGTCGATGATATGCTTTAGTGTAGAATCTGATCACATGCTCTTATTAGTGTATAATCCAATGAACTATTACTAGTGTAGATAATCCATATATACTTATTAGTAGAATTCATGATTAGTTAGTACAAATGCGTAGTACTGTGTCTTTTGATAGTGTAGAAATCTAGACTTAATAGAAATATATTTGCAAGAGTATGTGCGAGGCTATTTATTAATTGATATGTTTTTCTTATTCAGAAATTGCCAAAGAACCTATCTGTGAGTTGTGGTATCGAGCCTGATGAAGAAGGCAAAGCTGGAGTACGCCTTACCGCAAGGGGCTCCGTCGCCACCTGTACTTACCGCATGGACACAGACGGTCGCACACACTTAAACTCGGTTGGGTGGAAGAGATTCCTCGTTGGCAAGAATCTTCGTGTTGGACAGGCCATCCTAATTACTACAACCTCCATTTCAAAATATAGTGCGCCCGCGCTTCCCGAGGTTGAATTTTGACCATAAATTTAACGAACGAGGCCGACTGTGGCGGGAGAAAAAGTTACATAATTAAAAACTTCTTTTGAATACGAATTCACTTATATAACTTTTGCTCCCGCCGCAATCGGTCTTGGTAGTTAAATTTACGGTCAAAGTTGAAGCACGGGGATAGAGGAAGCACTACATTGTGGAATAGAGGGAGTATCAGGAACACCCACCGCCCAGGCTTGAGGATGATGATCGTCATCGATATCATCTAGAACTACATGTGTGTGTGTGTGGCTATATCATCTAGAACTACATATGATGATCGTCGTCGATATCATGTAGAATTACATATGATGATCGTCGTCGATATTATCTAGAACTACATATGATGATCGTCGTCGATATCACCTTGTACTGCTTGAGGATGCATGTTGAGTATATATGAAATTATTATCTAGTACTCCCTCGGTTCCAAATTACTCGTCGTGGTTTTAGTTCAAATTTAAACTAAAACCACGACGAGTAATTTGGAACCGTGGGAGTACGAGTAATTTGGAACCGAGGGAGTACTACCTAGTACCTATAATGCTTTATGAAATTGATATCTAGTAGTACCTAGTATCTGGAAATTGCTGTTTATTGAAGCTGAAACGGGGTAGGAAGCCGGGGGGAAATGATGAAATATATAGTAGCAACGCGGGGCAAGGAAATCGCTACAGCTAATTAATAGTAGCGCGTTCCGAAAACGCGCTGCTGATACAGTCCAAAATAGTAGCGCGTGTACGGACCGCGCTACTACTAACAGTTAGCTGTAGCGCCTTATTGATAGCGCGGCTGCCCGCGCTGCTAATAGCCCCAAAATCCGCACTACTACTAGGGTTTTCCCTAGTAGTGGAGGTGTCCTACGGCTCTCCCACCGGAATCAGGGCCTTCGGTTGTAGTAGCGATCTGGATGGCGGTGACAGGAAGAGGAGGCAGCCACTGGATGGAGTTGGGAGGAGGGAGATACTCTCCTCAGAATTGAGGCTATTCGCTTAAGAATGAGGCAGAGAAGCCATTTTTTTGCCGCAACCCCTCGAAATTTTGAGTTAAACAAATAAGGATCTGCGAGGTGCGATTAACTTCCCAAAACCAAAAACTTCAAGAAATTAACCGAATATAAAAGATTGGTTAGAGATGCTTTTAGCACCGTTAATTCCCCTAGTTCAACGGAAAGAAGAATGTGTGAAGACTAGAGTCACACAAAACTCATGCGAACACCAGATTTAAAATGGATTACGGTTCTTCTTCGCTGATCATTCTGAAGCCACAAAAAGTTATCGAGTATCGTCAGACCCAGAAATAGACCGGCGCCATGGATTATCTTCACGCTCACAACATACGCACATGGTGTTGAACGATATACTGAGCGTTCTTTATGTAACAAAAATACAAGTGCCGAGAGATAACGACACACGACGTGCTGCCCGATCGACTGCACCAAAAGTTTGACCTGCCCTTATATATACAAATAATAATATAAGCAGTTCATCATAGGTCAACCATTTCCATTTCCAGTGAAGCCAAACGCGCAATCCAGCTGCTCAAACCCATGGTTGGCATAGGCGTCAAGCTACCACCGTCGAAAAGTACACCGGTCGGTCGAGTCATCCACCAGCAACCAGGTGCAAGCACGGACGCCACATTTACATACGAGCCAGTAAATTAAGGGAGTGGATCATATGGATCGCATCCGATCTCATCAGCAGACTCCCATGTTCAGGTTAATTTCCTGGAAGTTTCTCTCGTCGACGCTGGCAGATTTTCTTAACCAGTATGATAAATGACTAGCTGGATCGAGATCAAGAGCCTCGTGTAATAGAAAACTTGGCCCCTTTTCCCGGATCAATCGTTCAACCGGCACTTGTGCATTTAAGCACCGAAGGCCTGGTCAGTGTTACTGACCTTTTTTTCTTTTGCACACAAGACTGTCCCTGTCCTAATTCACACCTGGGTCGAGGGCATCTCTAACCGATCCCCAATAAAGTGTTAGAGGAGGATAAATCTAATTTTACTTCTCTAACCAGAAGCTAACTGAACCTCAAAAACTGTTAGTGGATTGGCCACTCGCGGCGGCCGTAACTCATAAATATAGCCACTGGACGCAGGGACGGAGCCAGGATTTAAACACAGGGGGGCGAAAGAGATAACTATCACACACATAATATGTATATCAAGTCTCACGTAAATCCGCAATGTATATTTTGCAATAGTTGCACATAATTTTTGTATGAGAAAATAACACATGTTTTGCAACTGTGGGTGTAAATTTAGCCCTACCATTACCTACATGATCATAAAATTGGCAAGTTGAATTTGTATTTTCGGTGCAAAGATTTGTTCTTTTCTGTTTTTTTTTGAGAGAGAAGTACAACTAAACAGAGATGAACAATATATTAGATCTCTATCTAACATCGAGTAAATACATGTGAGTGCAACGGCAGAAATGCTACTAACTAATGCAAGGATTAGCGTATCAGATCATATTAATAATATGTTTATAGCTAGAGAAACGATCTACCGCCGGCAGCGGAAATTAGCGGCAGCCATCGCAGAATCACCATTTTCTCAAGTTTATAAACAACAATGATTCCTGACGGTGGCTGATGGAAACTAGCGGGTGGCGGCCGTGATATTGGGAATTCGGGACCAAATCGTGTGAGCTACTACCTCCGACTCAAGATCTAATGGTGAAAAAAATACTAACCTCTTTTCCTCGTTTGGTAGCTCACATGTATGGCCGGCCGGCCGGAATGCGCCGTTGGATCCATACAACGACACTTTTGTGTCCCCTTCCCGTAGAAATTATATGAAAATCTAGCAGGAAGCCGGTGGCCGGCGGCACGGTCGATCGCAGGAGCAGTTTTTTCAGTAGGGTTGAAACGAAGGGATTACAGTAGACCTGAACTGTGCGCGTAATGCTTCATAACTTTTTTTTTTTGAGACAATCACACGAAGCTTTATTTATCCTGAAGTAATGTTCACAAATACAAACACAAGATTATCAAGGGTGCCCCAACCAAACATGGCGGCCCACCCTTAACTTTAAAACATGCTTCACTAGATTGTGAGCCTCGAAATTCGAGCTCCTACATTCATGAACAAAGTTGCACTTGGCAAAACGAGTAGCTTGGTCTGTTATTTCGTGTAGAATTGCACCATAGCTAGCCGGGTTTTGTTCCTTCAAGTCCTCAATCACTGCTTTGCAATCTGATGCAATGTGTATTCTCTGCAAGTTCAGATCTTCGGCAAGGGCTAACGCCTCCCGAACAGCCAAGGCTTCGAGTGTAGGTGGATAGTAAACACCCTTCACAAGTAGAGTCCCGCTTCGGTACAACCCCCCTCGCAATACGTATAAAGGATAATATAGACATTTCGCAATTTGTATCTACCTTTGTAGTAACTTATACACCGGGGAGCTTAATTGGGCCGGCCCACTTGCGGTGGCATGCGGATGAAAAATGGCGAAAAACGATCGCACAAGCTGGGAATCGAACCCAAGACCACTCAAAAGATTAAGTGCGTCCACAACCAATGCGACAACATGCCTCTAGTTGATAATGTAAAGCTAGGCTCATTAAGTAAGTGACCGACTGGGAGTTTGAAAAAGATTTTACGAACACTTTGCGAACTGGTCATTTTCCCATAATTTATTTTTATTTATTTACTTTCCTTTTCCTGTTACATTTCTTCTTTCTTGTTCAAAAAATGATCATGCTTTCAAAATGTTGCCCAAAATTTCAAAAGGTTCGTTATGTCCATATTTTATTCATAAATTAAAAATCATTTGCATTTTTGAAAATTGTAAGGTAATTTCAAAAAATGTTTGTGTCTTTAACTTTTTTTCAAAATGTCAAAATTCAAATAATTTTTTTGAAAAGCACAAACAAATTTGTGAAAGCAAACATTTTCTCAGAGCACGGACAAAAAATTAAATTCCAAAACATTTTTCAGAAATGAGACTAAATATTTGATATCAAAAAAGTGTTCTAAATTTGCCTGACCATTTTTTGGATTTGTGATTTTTTTATATGAGAATTTTTTTTATTTCCGAACAAATTTCAATAGTCGCTTAACAGTAGTGATGTCGTCGCTTAGTTGGGCAAGGCCTAAGATTTTATTTTCTATTCTATTTTTTGTTTTTCTCATTTTTTGTTAATTATCTTTTTTCCTTTTTAAACTTTTTTTTAAACCTGTACAAAACTTGAAATACCAAAGTTACAGTTTAAAGTAACTAATTTAAATCATGATTTTAATTCTTTTTTTGTTTATATATTTATTAAATGTTTTTAAAAAACATTTGTTGTTTTGAATTCTATCATTTTGTATTTACTAGTTATGTTAGAAACTTAAAATGACAGTTTTAAGTATCTATATAAATTATGATTTTAAATACATTTTTCCTTCAAACCTGGCATGGATGACTACTTGGGCATGCTATGTTGAACATGGTGTATTTTTTGGACATTCTTGAAATGACATAAGCATTTGCGAGTAGGTGGTATGCCCATGGTAGGCATCCATGCCTCTAATATTTTTTCCATGGCCTTGTATGACAAATTAAAGGCACCAATCCAAGTTGCATGGGTTTTCGACAAGTTTTGCATTTTCTAAAGTTTTCTCGGTCAAAAAAGATCGATAAATGGCTAGACGTGTCGCAACTTGCATATGGTGTCGGAAGTAGTTCAAATCTTCCATGGTGTTCGACAAGTTTTGCATTTTTCTAGAGTTTTCTCAGTAAGAAAATGCAAAAAAAGGCTGGACGTGTCGCAACTTGCATACGGTGTCAGAAATTGTTCGAACATGGCATGGATGCCTATGAGGGCATGCACACCTGGTGGCAAGAGTTGGGAACATTTCAAGGATGAACAAAAATAGACTACGTTGGACAAAGTATGTTCTGGGGCCAGAAGGCTCCGTCTAAGAGCATGTTATTTTTCGACATCCTTGAAATTTTAAGGGCCTCGTATGAACAATTCAAGGCGTCATAAAAAGTTTTTTTGGTTTTCGACAAGTTGTGCATTTATTGGAGTTTTCTCGGTGAAAAATGACAATTAATGACAGAACATGTCGCAACGTGCATACAGTGTCGGAAATAATTCAAATCAGGTATGGATGCCTTACATGGGCATGCCCACTTGCTTGCAAAAGTTGGGGCAGTCCTGATATTTCCAAAGAAATATCATGTTCAATGAAGAGTGTTCGAATAGGCCAGAAGGATCTGTTTGGGAGCAACTCATTTCTCGACATCCCGTAAATGAACCTATTTTTTCATGGCTTTGTATGACCAATTCAAGGCACCATGCCAAATTATTTGGGGTTTCACCTAATTTTGCATTTTTTGAAGTTTTCTTGGTTAAGAAGGCCGATAAATGACCGGATGTGTCACTACTTGCATATGGTGTCGAAAATCATCCAAACCAGGCATGTGCCTACCATGGGCATGCCTACCTTCTTTCAAAAGTGGTATTCATTTTAAGGATGTCCAAAAATAGACTATAGTCCAATATTTTCCACCAACTTTTATGACCAATCAAGACACAATGCCAAGTTGTTTAGATTTTTGAGAAGTTTTGCATTTTCTAGAGTTTTCTCCGTGAAAATAGGGTGATAAATGGTCGGAGCGTGTCGCAACATGTAAATGATATTGGAAGTCGTTCAAACCTGACATGGATGCCTCATATGTCCATGCCAGGCTCTTACAAGACGTTGGGATCATTTATCCATATCCTAAAATATACTAGTTAGATGAGTGTATTTGTAATTCCCATCATTATCACTCAACATAAACTTTTTTTATTTTTTCCTAACAATTTCCAGAAATTTGTCAACAGTTTTGGAATTTCAAAGTGTGTATGAAAATGGTACTAACTTGAACACTTTTTTTCCAATTTGAAAAAAATGTTTGTGTTTTGTTTTCCAATAAGGCTTGCCAATTTGAAAAAGTGTTTGCATTTTTTTTAATGTTCGAAAATTGAAAATTTGTCATGTTTTAAAGAAAATGTTTACAAATTTGATAAATTATTCGTCTTTTTGAAAAATGTCTACAGTTTCAGAAAAATATTTACAATTCTGAAAAATTGTTCTCAAGATTTGGAAAATATTCACAATATCAAAGTATTTTTCAAAAAAAAGGTTCAGAGATTTTTAAAAATCACGTTTCCAAAAGAATTTCAAAATTTGAAAAAAAATTCATATTTTTTTAAAAATCCAAAAGTTGAAAAAACACATTAGTTTTTTTAGCTATAAAAGACGCTTTAGCTAGAATGTCCGGTCCGGTTGTATACCAATTTTGATCTTCTACAGTATTCCTCATAAAAAAACACGTACAGTACGTCAATTCTAGGTGATAAATTACTGCGCCACACAATTATCACCAACTCATGATGGTTCTGGTGGCTAGTAGCAATTTCACGACCCTGGAGGTCTTGTGTTCTATACCTAATAGTAGCACTGTTTTTTTGGATTTTCGATCCGTGCGTGCGACAGTACACAATCACTAATGGGCCGGCCCAAGGCGGACTCAAAACAGGCCAGATCTTCGACGTATTTTCTAGAAAGACCATCTTACCCTTTATTATGAAGGGGTATGAACAGATCTCGTCCATTAATGTGTTTCTGGGGGGTTGTACCGAAGAAGAAGTGTCACAAGTATTGCCGATGCTCCAAGGTAATTACCATTGTGATCTCTGCATATTGCCGCTGCAGTTCCCCTCCTACGGTTCTGTGAGACTGCTCCGTCTACATTGATCTTGCAAATTGCCTCCGGAGGATGAATCCAGTGTGTTGGCCTCGGCCATGGTACTCCCTGCACCTGCCTCGTGCTACTCCTGCTCTCCTCAGCTGAAAGAAGGTCATTCATATAGGCCTGGATAAAGTGATGTGTAGATTGAGGACTCTGAAAAATGTCCTCGTAGATCGCCTTTCGCCTAGCTTTCCAGACCGACCACACGTTACCACCAGAAGGACAAATTCTTCTTGAGATAGTACTTCATGCATTGAGAAGATCCAGTTTCTTGCATTCCTGTCCGTGTTCTGGCTCATGTGCTCCACTAGGCAAGGATCAGCCAAAGACCATATGCACCTGGACATGGTGCACTCCAGTAGGGCATGTCTCCATGAATCATCACAGCCACAGAGGGCGCAACGGCGGGTGGTAGACATATTACGACGGTGCAAAACATCCATGGACGGGATCAAGTGTTGAGCTAACCTCCAGAGAAAAACTTTTAACTTCAACGGCACCTTAATGTGCCAAAGCTCTGTCCACTCATTGCTGTTTGTATTGAGGTCTGAAACCCCACCAGATCCCTTCAACCAATTCTCACGGTGGTGTTTCGTGTTCATGACCATCCGGTAGGCTGAACTGACCGTGAGTTTACCGCTGCGTTCACCCGACCATGCCCAAAAATCATCCACAGCTCTCGTGCACAATGGGATTGACAAAATTGCATCCACATCAAAAGGTAGAAAGGTTGCCCGGATAAGTTCTTCCCTCCAGGACGCGGAGGTGGATTCTATCAGTTCGGACACTAACCTCGGAGGGTTATCCGAGATCGCTACAATTGGTCGCAAGGGACCAATCCTTGGGATCCAGTTGGTATCCCATATATCTGTTGAAGCCCCATTTCCGATCCTTCGGATAATACCTTGCTTCAAAACCTCCCTTCCGTCAATCACAGCCCTCCATATCTGCGAAGGATGATTCCCCAATTCTGCGTCCAAAAAATTGCTACCTGGGAAGTAGGCCGCCTTAAGTATTTTAGCACTGAGCGATAATGCTTCATAACCTGGCCCCTTTGCTTTCACGGTGGGCTACTTCCTATTTTCTTTTCTATGGATTTGGGCCTTTATGCTGCAATCACTTGTTCAACAACATATGGGCTCTGGGCGTTTCTAAAAAAACATATGGGCTCTGGGCTATGGGAGGCACAGGGGGGGCGAACCAAGCCACGGGCAACTGCGGGGCCAAAAAATTTAGCGATTAACTTATCACTATTAACGGGCGACACGATCGTTAGGGGCCTAGGGGGGGTATCACCCCCCCCCCTCGCCCCCCTGAATCCGTGCCTGACTAGACGAGGAGGGGGCGTCGGCGTGGGCGCCTTCTTCGTCGTCATCGCTATCATCTCAGTGATGGCCTTCCCGGCTTCCTCGCCAGCTTGCCACCCGTTTGACAAAGCGAAGGGCGAGCGGTCGTCATGCGACTGCCATGGCCCTATTCCTGGCCATTGTTCACGGTTCGGTAGCCCAGACAACTTTTGGGTCGCGAGACGCTTCCTTCACTCGGCCTGCGACGCGTGTGTCTATTACGGCTGGGTAAGGTGTCCTATGGCTCCGTTTCCCACTGGAATTAGGGCCTTCGGTGGTAGCGGCGAATTGGATGGCGGTGACAGGAAGAGGAGGCGGCCACGCGAGGGAGTTGGGACAGGGGGGACGGGGTGGTTTCATGAGACTATTAGCTTAAGAATGAGGAAGAGAAGCCATTTATTTGGCGTAACTCCTGAAAATTTTGAGTTAAACAAATAAGGATCAGTGAGGTGCGGTTAAAGTTATCCGATTATAAGAGATCAGTTAGAGATGCTCTTTGCGTGGTTGATTCCTCTAGCTCATTGAAAAGAAGAATGTGTGAAGACTGGAGTCACACGGAGCTCATGCGAACATCAGATTTAAAATGGATCGCAGTCCTTCTGCGCTGATCATTCTGAAGCCACAAAAGGTTATCGATTATCGCTAGACCCAGAAATACGCATGACGTGTTGCCCGATCGATTGCACCAAAAGTTTGACCTGCAGTAATATAAATCAGTTCATCATAGGTCAACCATTTTCCAGTGAGAAGCTAAACGCGCATTCCTGTTGGCTCAAACTGCGGTTGGAATAGGCACCAAGCTACCACCGTCGAAAAGTACATTGGTCGATCGAGTGATCCACTAGCAACCAGGTGCACCACGCACGCCACATGTATGTACTACGAGTCGGTAAATTAAGGGAGTAGCCGAATTGGGAAATTCCAAATCTGAACCATTCATGTGCTTAGTTTCAAAATCATTCTTACAGCAAGATCGGCTAGAATATAAGAAGTATACCTCCAATTCTAGCATGGGTGATCGAATATTTGATTTGTTGCTCAAAAAATAATTACTTTAGAATTCTTGATCACCATGTCAAGCCATCAATCCAAGGACGATTGTATTGTAAGTTGCATGAGTCGTTCGAGCATAATTTTGAGGATTATGATATGTTTCTTTTAATAGCTAAATCGTCCATCGATAAAAGACAATTGAAATTTGTTGAAATGCCAAGGGATGACCAGTCTATTTCTATTGGTCCCGATAGAAAACGGTTTTTGCATCGGTTTCTTCAAGCCTATTCATTAAAAGATCAGAAGGTAAGAACTACGGATGATGGGATGAAGCTTTCAAGTAAGGAAATTGCTCAAGTGTGCAATGAAGATATTCTTGAGAATGAGAATTCCATCGAAGCTACAATGAAGACATCAGGCACTGGCGGGGGAGCAAGAAAATTCAAAGGTTGGTGCAAGCAAAGGCAAAAATAAAACAAGCTGAAATAAGCACGAGGGTACGAAATCGAAAGTCACCTTCGATGAGCTATTAGATAAATATCAAAAGATGAGTGAAGAGAAGAATGCTTATCGGCCAAATCATGGAAAGAAGCCAAGAGCATCCCCTAGCCGCAACTTTGAATACTGGTATTGGCGAAAGGAGAATTTCAATGCAACATATTCATATTTTCGTTGAAATGGTTAAATTTGCCTTTTATGCGATTTGTTGGAATAGGCGTCAAGCTACCACCGTCGAAAAGTACACTGGTCGGTCGAGTGATCCACCAGCAACCAGGTGCATGCACGAACGCCACATGTACGTACTACGAGTCGGTAAATTAAGGGAGTAGCCGAATGGGGAGATTCCAAATCTAAACCATTCATGTTCTTAGTTTCACAATCGTTCTTAGAACAAGATCGGCTAGAATATAAGAAGTATACCTCCAATTCAAGCATGTGTGATCGAATATTTGATTTGTTTCTCAAAAAATAATTATATTAGAATTCTTGATCACCATGTCAAGCCATCACTCCAAGGACGATTGTATTGTAAGTTGCGTGAGTAGTTCGAGCATAATTTTGAGGATTACGATATGTTTCGTCTAATAGTTAAATCGTCCATTGATAAATGACAATTGAAATTTGTTGAAATACTAAGGGATGACCAGTCTATTTCTATTGGTCCTAATAGGAAAAGGGTTTTGCATCGGTTTCTTCAAGCCTATTCATTAAGAGATGAGAAGGTAATAACTACGGATGATGGGATGAATTTTTCAAGTAAGGAAATTGTTCAAGTGTGCAATGGAGATATTCTTGAGAGTGAGAATTCCATCGAAGCTGCAATGAAGACATCAAGCACTGGTGGGGGAGCAAGACAATTCAAAGGTTGGTGCAAGCAAAGCCAATAATAAAATGAGCTGAAATAAGCACGATGGTACGAAATCAAAAGTCACATTTGATGAGCTATTAAATAAATATCAAAAGAAGAATGAAGAGAAGAATGCTTATCGGCCAAATCATGCAAACAAAACCAAGATCACACCCTAGCCACAACTTTGAATACTGGTATTGGTGAAGGGAGAATTTCAATGCAACATATTCATAATTTCGTAGAAACGGTTAAATTTGCGGTTTATGCGATTTTGATATGAGATCGTTTACTGCACAAAAACAACCCGCAAGGTGCAACAAATTTTTGGACCCAACTGTTTTGGAAGTTTAGACCAAACCATCCAAATTGAACCCAAATTAGGGTTTTGGACGTAAACCTAAGAGTTTTTCTTGCACGAAAAGTCTATTGGCCTCTTATATACCTAATGGGTGATGGTCGATTGAGCAAAACACAATCGGACAATCACCCTACTATTTTTCTCCTTTATATTTTTAGCTCTCCCTTGTTTATCTTCTTTCTTTTCTGTCGTTGTTCTCTGCTTTCGATGGCAGCGACCCACGAGGCCCTAAGGGCGATTAGGTCAACCTAGGGCAGCCCATATCACTGCGCGCCCTGGCAGAGTCCGCCCGGGGCGTGTGGGCTTTCGGATCAACAAAAGTGCCCGTCAGATTGTTTGCATACCGCACTTCCGGCGGGGTCTCCTTCAACGTGAGTTGCGATGCATCACTCTCGGCATGGAGGGTACATGGTGACATGTTCGTGTGTGAACCCATATGTGCGTCGCGGCGATGAGAATTGAAAGTCCTCACCTATTTATAACAAACTTTTATATTTGTTAAACACTTCTTTCTTCACTAATTAACAGCTATTTTTCATTTTTTGCTTGTCCTTTAATTATTTTAGAACACATCACCTATTTATTTTCATCAATTTCACTATTTGATATGTGTGCCCGGCTTAAGTTCAGAAAATTTGTTTGATATTTGTTGCATCCGAGTTGCATAGAAACATGTTGCAAAATGATTTAATGGAACATTTTACGTGTGCTACTAATTTTATTTTGAACTTAGAAGACGTATGTTCTTACTAGAGGGAGCAACGTCTTTTGGTATTACAACAACTATCGATATATGATACTACATCCATAACTAAATATAAGATGCTTTGGCAGTTCAATTGAACTGAAAAATGTCTTATATTTAGTTATAGAGATAGTATTAACAATGTGTTTCAAACTGTTTCTAACAAATTCACCTACCAGTTGTGTTGATACTATTGAACTATAGTGTTCCTTCTATTTAACGCAAATATAATTTTGATAATATATAAATGTATGTGTTTATAGAAATTATGTTAGATGTCGAAGCATAGTTTAAGCATTTACAGTAACTAAATTAAAATCTCTCTAGATCCAAACAAACTGAAAGAGATGGAATCACATTCCTCAAAATTAATTTATGCCGCTTTGACATGTATTATAGCATGTATATACTGTTTTTTAGTATATTCATATATTTTGCTGGAAGGTACTAGAGCATAGCTTTATTTGATATCGTGATATTAAGCTTATAGGGGGTATAGTCAAACTTGGTGTATAAAAAGATAATTTTAGGGGCAGCACTAGGCGCCGTTTGACCGGTGAAAGCCTTGACGGGTCACCTTCCGAGACGTCTGATTGCATCGTGCAAAGCCGTCTGATTACACCAAGCATGATGACAATGCGAAGGTTGAGATCCATACCGAGGACTTCCAACAACCAAATATAGGCATTTTAGAGTGTCATAAGATATTGTTTAAAGTGCTCAAATTAAAGATCCAACACTACAGGTGCATCCACATCATTCACGCAAATTCAACGAGCCCAAGAATGTCAAACTTGGAGTTCGTATAAAGAAATGGCAGCCGTTTCACTAAAACAAGGTCTAGAGCAAAAGATGACACTAGGTACGACTACGCACGGTCGTACCAGGCCTAGAAAGATGACTCCCACGGTGCGCCATTACTAACTTGGCCCAAAAATTCCCTCGCATGCACCCTCCCCCCCCCCCCCCCCCCTTGACTGCCTTTTCAGTTTTTTAAAAAATAAAATAAATGATGAAAATGTCCAAAAAAATAAAAGAAAATAAGTTTCCCATGTGATATGTGGTCTAGTTGTTGGGAAAATTTACAAATATGAATTTCGATTTTATTTGCAAAATCTCTCTGGAATTTGTAAAATGGGCATAACTTTTGCATACGAACTCGGATTAAAAAAATTTCTATATGAAAAATTATCTATTCGAAATCCTCAAAAACATTTTCAAAATCCTCAAAAACCTAACAGAAAAAAGTTACGGGGCTTTTAAGATCTGGCGGCAAAAAAAATTCAAACTTACTAGTGGCGCACCGTATGCTAGGTGCGCCACTAGTAACAGAAAAAAAATTAGTTTCGATTTTTTTTCGGAAATTGTTTTTCAAAATATGATACATAATATGAATGGAAGTTTGAAATATTTTTACAAAATTTCATCACACTCATGAACATGAACAAAGTCCTAAATATCAACAAGGTTTAATAGGATTGATATGCTAGATATATCAATAAGTGTCAGTGAAGTGAGCGGATGGGTGACCTTTTGGGAAGTTTGACCACGGAGTGCGATTTGACCTGAGATTAAGCATATTGACCTGAGATTAAGCCATATTGACCCGAGATTAAGAAAAAAAATTGATAAATTTTTTAAAAAAAATTTGAAAAAAAATATTACTAATGGCGCACTTCTATGTGATGCGCCATTACTAAGTCAGATAATAATGGCGCGCCTCTAGGCATACTAATGGCGCACCAGTGGTGCGCCATTAGTAAAAAATACTAGTGGTGTGGTACTAGTGGCGCACCAGTAGTGCGCCATTAGTAGCCAAAACTGGTGCGCCACTAGTAGGCCTTTTCCTAGTAGTGTCCCCTTCACTGACTCGGTGTCAACTTGTATCACGCCTCTCCCTTCTATATTTACACCTTTCATGTTGAGTAGCTCCATTAGTTCTTGAACCCTTGCATGATTTGAACTTAATGCCTATGCGATCCGGTCATCCTCTTTTTATGTGTTGCGTTGATTTTCTCATGGTGCTGTCAATGTTGATCACTCAACATTAGTCATACTGGATTTGAGGGAATTGCTATTGGTGTGACGGTTGGTTTTTGGAGGTTTGTGGAGACGATACTTATGTCCCCCATTCCCTGATCATTGCAATAGAGAGTAACGAAGAACCCTAAAGCTTATGGCGTGTTCAAGGGAAAACCCTTAATCGCCGTTGCGAAAACCGGCGCGGGGAAACAACGGTGGTAACACGCGTGATAGGTGGTTGCTGCATGTATGCACATATTTTTACTTGCCTCCGTCCACACATAATCTTATTCAAGTGGATTAGTAATACGAATCTAGAACTATACTTTCACATATGTTGTGTGTATCATACTTGCTTGTGTTGATGACTCTCGAACCCTTGAAAACGATTTACTATTCAAACACCGCTCCACTTAGTTTAGTCTCTTTTTATTTTCTGTTTTACCTTTCTGTTCGTAGCTTACATAAACCGCTCTTTATTTGTTTTCCCTGGCAACCGACTGAGGCAGACTATTTTCAAACTATCATTTGGATGCGTATGAAACTGCTTACGGAGTATTTGCTCTTCCAAAGCAGGATATCAACACTACGAGATCAGTAGCTACTGCAAGCCTGGTTACGAGTGCAAGCACAACGTAACATACTGGCAAAACAGGCCGTTCTATGCGTTTGGTCTTGGATCAACAAGCTACATCAACGGTGTCAGGTTCTCTAGGCCCAGAGGAATGAAGAACTACACAGATTGGGTTCAGAAGCTGGAACAAGGACCTGGTGCCATGAGTCCAGCATCTCCGAGACGAAGGATATGGCAATGGAGAATGGCCTGGGGGCGTGGTTTCAGTAAATCTTTTGGAGAAGATCTGACGCGGTAATTGTGTGGTACGTTTAGGCCTTTTGTTAAAAAAATTGTTCAATTGTTCAACCGGCACGTGTCAGTGGCACTCTTGAATTTCGGGTTCTAGTGGCACTCTTGAATTTCCAAGTTGAGGCCGGGTTCAATCATTCCTTTCCAAATCATGCATATGCATCACATATCGCATCCCGCGTATCATACCATGTTTGCATCATGTTGCTTGAGCATTGCACGTGGTTGATGGTGTTCCTTTTTGTTTGTTGTTCTTGCTTGGGTAGAGCCGGGATACGAGTACGTGAACGAGGAGCCCGTTGAGTACGCTTACGAGGATCAAGTCAACTCAGAGAACTTTGCAGGCAAGATGACCATACCCTCGAAATCACTTCTATCTTTGCTTGCTAGATGCTCGCTCTTTTGCTATGCCTATGCTACGATACCTACCACTTGCTATATCATACCTCCCATATTGTTAAGTCAAGCATATAACCCACCTTGTCCTAGCAAACCGTTGTTTGGCTATGTTACCGCTTTGCTCAACCCCTCTTATAGTGTTGTTAGTTGCAGGTGAAGATTGGAGCTTGTTCCATGTTTGGAACATGGTTATTTTGTTGGGATATCACAATATCTCTTATTTAATTAATGCATCTATCTACTTGGTAAAGGGTGGAAGGCTCGGCCTTATGCCTGGTGTTTTGTTCCACTCTTGCCGCCCTAGTTTCCGTCATACCAGTGTTATGTTCCCGGATTTTGCATTCCTTACACGGTTGGGTTATAATGGGAACCCCTTGACAGTTCGCCTTGAATAAAACTCCTCCAGCAATGCCCAACTTTGGTTTTACCATTCGCCACCTAGCCTCTTTTTCCCTTGGGTTCCGTAGACTCAAGGGTCATCTTTATTAACCCCCCCCCCCCCCCGGGGGCCAATGCTCCTCTGAGTGTTGGTCCAAACTAGAGCCCCTTGCAGCGCCACCTCGGGGAAACTCGAGGGCTGGTTTTAGTTGTACGGATTGCTTATCCAGTGTGCCCTAAGAACGAGATATGTGCAGCTCCTATCGGGATTTGTCGGCACATTCGGGTGGTGTTGCTGGACTTGTTTTACCATTGTCGAGGATGTCTTGTAACCGGGATGCCGAGTCTGACCGGATTGTCTTGGGAGAAGGAATATCCTTCGTTGACCGTGAGAGCTTGTGATGGGCTAAGTTGGGACTCCCCTGCAGGGATTTGAACTTTCGAAAGCCGTGCCAGCGGTTATGGGCAGATGGGAATTTGTTAATGTCCGGTTGTAGAAAACCTGAAACTTAACTTAATTAAAATGCATCAGCCGCGTGTGTAGCCGTGATGGACTCTTCTCGGCGGAGTCCGGGAAGTGAACACGGTGTTAGAGTTATGCTTGACGTAAGTAGTCTTGGATCACTACTTGATCATAGTTTCTCGACCGTGCTTTGCCTTCTCTTCTCGCTCTCATTTGCGTATGTTAGCCACCATATATGCTAGTCACTTGCTGCAGCTCCTTGATACGTCTCCAACGTATCTATAATTTTTTATTGCTCCATGCTACTTTATCTACTATTTTGGACTATATTGGGCTTTATTTTCCACTTTTATATTATTTTTGGGACTAACCTATTAACCGGAGGCCCAGCCCAGAATTGCTGTTTTTTGCCTACTTCAGTATTTCGAGGAAACAGAATATCAAATGGAGTCCAAACGGAATGAAACCTTCGGGAACGTGATCTTCTCACCGAACGTGATCCAGGAGACTTGGACCCTACTCCAAGAAGTTTCCGGGGAGGTCACGAGGGTGGAGGGCGCCCCCCTGGGTGCGCCCCCTTGCCTCGTGGGCCCCTCGGAGCTCCACCAACGTGCTCCTTCCTCCTATATATACCTACGTACCCCCATTAGACCAAAGAGGGAGCCAAAAACCTAATTCCACCGCCGCAACTTCCTGTAGCCACGAGATCCCATCTTGGGGCCTGTTCCGGAGCTCCGCCGGAGAGGGCATCCATCACGAAGGGCTTCTACATCAACACCATAGCCCTTCCGATGAAGTGTGAGTAGTTTACTTCAGTCCTTCGGGTCCATAGCTAGTAGCTAGATGGCTTCTTCTCTCTTTTTGGATCTCAATACAATGTTCTCCCCCTCTCTAGTGGAGATCTATTCGATGTAATCTTCTTTTTGCGGTGTGTTTGTTGAGACCAATGAATTGTGGGTTTATGATCCAACTTATCTATGAATAATATTTGAATCTTCTCTGAATTCTTTTATGTATGATTGAGTTATCTTTGCAAGTCTCTTCGAATTATCCGTTTGGTTTGGCCAACTAGATTGGTAGTTCTTGCAATGGGAGAAGTGCTTAGCTTTGGGTTCAATCTTGCGGTGTCCTTACTTAGTGACAGAAAGAGTTGCAAGGCACATATTGTATTGTTGCCATCGAGGATAACAAGATGGGGTATTTATCATATTGCATGAATTTATTCCTCTACATCATGTCATCTTGCTTAAGGCGTTACTCTGTTTTTAACTTAATACTCTAGATGCATGCTGGATAGCGGTCGATGAGTGGAGTAATAGTAGTAGATGCAGGCAGGAGTCGGTCTACTAGTCACGGACGTGATGCCTATATACATGATCATACCTAGATAACCTCATAACTATGCTCAATTCTATTAATTGCTCAACAGTAATTTGTTCACCCGTGAAGGGATTGACAACCCCTAAGCGTTGGTTGCGAGTTGCTACCGTTTTGTGCAGGTACGAGGGACTTGCGCGTGACCTCCTACTGGATTGATACCTTGGTTCTCAAAAACTGAGGGAAATACTTACGCTATTCTGTTGCATCACCCCCTCCTCTTCGGGGAAAACCAACGCTAGCTCGAGACGTAGCAAGAAGGATTTCTAGCGCCGTTGCCGGGGAGGCCTACGCCAAGTCAAGTCAAGATTTACTCTCCCGTCAACGAGCCATTTCTGGCGCCGTTGCCGGGGAAGCCTACGCAAAAGTCAACATACCAAGTACCCATCACAATCTCTATCTCTCGCATTACATTATTTGCCATTTGCCTCTCGTTTTCCTCTCCCCCACTTCACCCTTGCCATTTTATTCGCCCTCTCTTTCCCTTTGCCTTTTGTTTGCTCGTGTGTTAGTTTGCTTGCTTGTCGTGATGGCCCAAGATGCCTTTATTAAAGCGTGTTCATCTAAATCCTATGAAAATCAAGATGAAGATCTAAAAGTTATTGATGTGTCCCCTATTAAATCTTTGTTTTGCAATGTGAATCTTGATGAATCTGATCTTCCCTTACCTAGAAGGCGTTCTAAGAATTCTGAGTTTTTAGATCCTGATGATGAAATTGATAAAAAAGGGATTGAAAGAAATAAAAATCTAGATATTGCTAAACCCACTATTTTGGATCTCAAGGAATTTAACTATGAAAATTGCTCTTTAATTGATTGTATTTCCTTGTTGCAATCCGTGTTAAATTCTCCTCATGCTTATAGTCGAAATAAGGCCTTTACCGAACACATTGTTGACGCCTTAATGCAATCTTATGAAGAAAAGCTTGAGTTGAAAGTTTCTATCCCTATAAAACTCCATGATGAGTGGGAACCTACAATTAAGATCAAAATTAAAAATTATGAGTTTCATGCTTTGTGTGATTTGGGTGCTAGTGTCTCTACTATCCCCAAAGCTTTGTGTGATTTGTTAGATTTCCGTGACTTTGATGGTTGCTCTCTAAACTTGCATCTTGCGGATTCCACTATTAAAAAGCCTATGGGAAGAATTAATGATGTTCTTATTGTTGCAAATAGGAATTATGTGCCCGTAGATTTTATCGTTATTGATATAGATTGCAATCCTTCATGTCCTATTATTCTTGGTAGACCTTTCCTTAGAATGATTGGTGCAATTATTGATATGAAGGAAGGGAATATTAAATTCCAATTTCCCTTAAAGAAGGGCATGGAACACTTTCCTAGAAAGAAAATAAAATTACCATATGAATCTATCATGAGAGCCACTTATGGATTGCCTACCAAAGATGGCAATACCTAGATCTATCCTTGCTTTTATGCCTAGCTAGGGGCGTTAAACGATAGCGCTTGTTGGGAGGCAACCCAATTTTATTTTGTGTTTTTTGTTTTTGGTTTTGTTTAGGAATAAATAATCCATCTAGATTCTGTTTAGATGTGGTTTTATCTTTTAATTAGTGGTTGTGCCAAGTTAAACCTATTAGATCTTCTTGGAAGATAGTTATTTGATCTTGCTGTAATTTCCAGAATCTTTGCGCTCAGTGGCCGAATTTTAAAAAATCACCAGAACGTGATAAAATAGTGATTCCAATTGATGCTGATCAATAAACAAATTTCCCAGGTCTTCTAATTTTGGTAGAATTTTTTGGGTTCCAGAAGTTTGCGTTAGTAATAGATTACTACAGACTGTTCTGTTTTTGACAGATTCTGTTTTGCGTGTGTTGTTTGCTTATTTTGATGAATCTATGGCTAGTAAAATAGTTTATAAACCATAGAGAAGTTGGAATACAGTAGGTTTAACACCAATACAAATAAAGAACAAGTTCACTACAGTACCTTAAATTAGTCTTTTGTTTTCTTTCTCTAACGGAGCTCGCGAGATTTCTATTGAGTTTTGTGTTGTGAAGTTTTCAAGTTTTGCGTGAATTCTTTTGATGGATTATGGAACAAGGAGTGGCAAGAGCCTAAGCTTGGGGATGCCCATGGCACCCCCAAGATAATCCAAGGACACCAAAAAGTCAAAGCTTGGGGATGCCTCGGAAGGCATCCCCTCTTTTGTCCACTTCCATCGGTAATTTACTTGGAGCTATATTTTTATTCACCACATGATATGTGTTTTCCTTGGAGCGTCTTGTATTATTTGTGTCTTTGCTTGTTAGTCTACCACAATCATCCTTGCTGTACACACCTTTTGAGAGAGCCATGTATGAATTGAAATTTGTTAGAATACTCTATGTGTTTCACTTATATCGTTTGAGCTTGATAGTTTACTCTATGTGCTTCACTTATATCTTTTTGAGCGTGATAATTTTTGCTCTAGTGCTTCAGTTAGATCTTTTAGAGCACGGTGGTGGTTTGTTTTAAAGAAACTTGATCTCTCATGCTTCACTTAGATTATTTTGAGAGTCGTTAATAGCATGGTAATTTGCTTAATGTTAATATACTTGGTATTCAAGATATGTGAAACTTTCTTTTTAGTGGGTTGAATACTAAGATAAGTTTGATGCTTGATAATTGTTTTGAGATATGGAGGTGATAATATCATAGTCGTGCTAGTTGAGTAGTTGTGAATTTGAGAAATACTTGTGTTGAAGTTAGCAAGTCCCGTAGCATGCACGTATGGTTAAAGTTGTGTAACAAATTTGAAGCATGAAGTGTACCTGGCTTGTGCATCCTTATGAGTGGCGGTCGGGGACGAGCGATGGTCTTTTCCTACCAATCTATCCCCCTAGGAGCATGCGCGTAGTACTTGATTTTTGATGACTTCTAAATTTTTGCAATAAGTATATGAGTTCTTTTGACTAATGTTGAGTCCATGGATTATACGCACTTTTACCTTTCCGCCATTTGCTAGCCTCTTCGATACCGTGCATTGCCCTTTCTCACATTGAGAGTTGGTGCAAACTTCGCCGGTGCATCCAAACCCCGTGATATGATACGCTCTTTCACACATAAACCTCCCTATATCTTCCTCAAAACAGCCACCATACCTACCTATCATGGCATTTCCATAGCCATTCCGAGATATATTGCCATGCAACTTCACCATCATCATCATCATGACATGCTTTACTTTTGTCATATTGCCATTGCATGATCTTGTAGTTGACATCGTATTTGTGGCAAAGCCACGATGCATTATTTTTCATACATGTCACTCTTGATTCATTGCACTATCCCGGTACACCGCCGGAGGCATTCATATAGATTCATATCTTGTTCTAGTATCGAGTTGTAATCATTATGTTGTAATCAATAGAAGTGTGATGATCATCATTATTAGAGCATTGCCCAATCAAAAAAAGAGAAAGGCCAAAAAGAAAAAAAAGAAAGGCCCCAAAAAAAGAGAAAATAAAAAGGACAATGCTACTATCTCTTTTTCCACACTTGTGCTTCAAAGTAGCACCTTGTTCTTCATGTAGTGAGTCTCATATATTGTGCTTCAAAGTAGCACCATGATTTTCATATAGTGAGTCTCATAAGTTGTCTTGTTCATACTAGTGGGAATTTTTCATTATAGAACTTGGCTTGTATATTCCAACGATGGGCTTCCTCAAAATGCCCTAGGTCTTCATGAGCAAGCAAGTTAGATGCACACCCACTAGTTTTCTTTTGTTGAGCATTCTTAGCTCTAGTGCATCCGTTGCATGGCAATCCCTACTCCTTGCATTGACATCAATTGATGGGCATCTCCATAGCTCATTGATTAGCCTCGTTGATGTGAGACTTTCTCCTTTTTTGTCTTCTCCACACAATCCCCATCATCATTTTCTATACCACCCATAGTGCTATGTCCATGGCTCGCGCTCATGTATTGCGTGAAGGTTAAAAAAAGTTTGAGATTATTTGAGTATGAAACAATTGCTTGGCTTGTCATCGGGGGTATAGAAGTTGGGAACATCTTTGTGTGACGAAAATGAAGCATAGCCTAACTATATGATTTTGTAGGGATGAACTTCCTTTGGCCATGTTATTTTGAGATGACATAATTGTTTGATTAGTATGCTTGGTCTTATCATTTTTATGTCAATATGAACTTTTGTCTTGAACCTTTCGGATCTGAATATTCATACCATGATTAAGAAGATTTACATTGAAATTATGCCAAAGTATCACTCCGCATCAAAAATTCTCTTTTTATCATTTACCTACTCGAGGACGAGCAGGAATTAAGCTTGGGGGTGCCTGATACGTCTCCAATGTATCTATAATTTTTGATTGCTCCATGCTACTTTATCTACTGTTTTGGACTATATTGGGCTTTATTTTCCACTTTTATATTATTTTTGGGACTAACCTATTAACCGGAGGCCCGGCCCAGAATTGCTATTTTTTTGCCTATTTCAGTATTTCGAGGAAACAGAATATCAAACGGAGTCCAAACGGAATGAAACCTTCGGGAACGTGATCTTCTCACCGAACATGATCCAGGAGACTTGGACCCTACTCCAAGAAGTTTCCGGGGAAGTCACGAGGGTGGAGGGCGCCCCCCCCCCCCTGGGCGTGCCCCCTTGCCTCGTGGGCCCCTCGGAGCTCCACCGACGTGCTCCTTCCTCCTATATATATACCTACGTACCCCCATTAGACCAAAGAGGGAGCCAAAAACCTAATTCCACCGCCGCAACTTCCTGTGGCCACGAGATCCCATCTTGGGGCCTGTTCCGGAGCTCCGCCGGAGAGGGCATCCATCACGGAGGGCTTCTACATCAACACCATAGCTCTTCCGATGAAGTGTGAGTAGTTTACTTCAGACCTTCGGGTCCATAGCTAGTAGCTAGATGGCTTCTTCTCTCCTTTTGGATCTTAATACAATGTTCTCCCCCTCTCTCGTGGAGATCTATTCGATGTAATCTTCTTTTTGCGGTGTGTTTGTTGAGACCGATGAATTGTGGGTTTATGATCCAACTTATCTATGAATAATATTTGAATATTCTCTGAATTCTTTTATGCATGATTGAGTTATCTTTGCAAGTCTCTTCGAATTATCCGTTTGGTTTGGCCAACTAGATTGGTAGTTCTTGCAATGGGAGAAGTGCTTAGCTTTGGGTTCAATCTTTCGGTGTCCTACTCAGTGACAGAAAGAGTTGCAAGGCACGTATTGTATTGTTGCCATCGAGGATAACAAGATGGGGTATTTATCATATTGCATGAATTTATTCCTCTACATCATGTCATCTTGCTTAAGGCGTTACTCTGTTTTTAACTTAATACTCTAGATGCATGCTGGATAGCAGTCGATGAGTGGAGTAATAGTAGTAGATGCAGGCAGGAGTCGGTCTACTTGTCACGGATGTGATGCCTATATACATGATCATACCTAGATAACCTCATAACTATGCTCAATTCTATTAATTGCTCAACAGTAATTTATTCACCCACCGTAGAATATCTATGCTCTTGAGAGAAGCCACTAGTGAAACCTATGGCCCTCGGGTCTATTCTCATCATATCAATCTCCATTACTTTATTTTACTTGTTTTGCTTTTACTTTTCACTTTGCATCTTTATACCAAAAATACCAAAAATATTATCTCTATCAGATCTCACTCTCGTAAGTGACCGTGAAGGGATTGACAACCCCTAAGCGTTGGTTGCGAGTTGCTACCGTTTTGTGCAGGTGCGAGGGACTTGCGCGTGACCTCCTACTGGATTGATACCTTGGTTCTCAAAAACTGAGGGAAATACTTATGCTACTGTGCTGCATCACCCCCTCCTCTTCGGGGAAAACCAACGGTAGCTCGAGATGTAGCACTCCACCTCATACCTATTACCCTACCCATAAGCTTAAATAGTCTTGATCGCGAGGGTGTGAGATTGTTGAGTCCCCGTGACTCACAGATACTTCCAAAAACAGTTTGCAGGTGCCGATGATACCGCTCTAGGTGAATCAACTGAGCTCAAGGAGGAGCTCGATGAAGATCTCATTCATTGTGTTGTTTTCGTTTCAGTGATCAGTAGTGGAGCCCAGTTGGGACGATCGGGGATCGGTGTAGCTTTTGGGGTAGTCTTCTTTTATTTTGGTTCCGTAGTCGGACCTTGATTGTATTTGGATGAATGTAATGACTTATTTATGTATTGTGTGAAGTGGTGATTGTAAGCCAACTATGTATCTCTTTCCCTTATGTATTACATGGGTTGTGTGAAAATTACCTCACTTGCGACATTGCTTTCAATGCGGTTATGCCTCTAAGTCGTGATTCGACACGTGGGAGATATAGCCGCATCGAGGGCGTTACATGCGCGCCTTGATAGAGTCTGTCTCGGGCGTGTGGGTTTCGGATCAACAAAAGCGCCCGTCGGATTGCTTGCATGTTGCGCTTCCGGCTGAGTCTCCTTCAACATAAATTGCGATGTATCATTCTCGGCGTGGAGGGTACACGATGACATGTTCGTGTGCGAACCCATATGTGCGTCGCGGAGATGAGAATCGAAAGTCCTCACCTATTTATAACAAACTTTTATATTTGTTCAACACTTTTTTCTTCACTAATTAGCAGCTATTTTTCATTGTTTGCTTGTCCTTTAATTATTTTAGAACACGTCACCTATTTATTTTCATCAATTTCACTATTTGATATGTGTGCCCGACTTAAGTTTAGAAATTTTGTTTGATATTTATTGCGTCCGAGTTGAATACAAACAGGTTGCGAAATGATTTAATGGAACATTTACGCGTGCTCCTAATTTTATTCTAAACCTAGAAGTTGTATATTCTTACTAGAGGGAGCAACGTCTTTTGGTATTAGCACAACTATTAGTATATGATACTACATCTATAACTAAATATAAGATGCTTTTGCAGTTCAACTGAACTGGAAAATGTCTTATATTTAGTTATAGAAACAGTATTAACAATGTGTTTCAAAATGTTTCTAGCAAATTCACCTACCGTTTGTGTTGATACTATTGAACTATAGTGTTCCTTCTATTTAACGCAAATATATTTTTGCTCATATATAAATGTATGTGTTTATAGAAATTATGTTTGATGTTGAAACATAGTTTAAGCGTTTACAGTAACTAAATTAAAATCGCTCCAGATCCAAACAAACTAAAAGAGATGGAATCACATTCCTCAAAATTAATTTATGCCGCTTTGACATGTATTATAGCATGTATAAACTGTTTTTAGTACATTTATATATTTTGCTGGAAGGTACTAGAGCATAGCTCTATTTGATATGGTGATATTAAGCATATAGGGGGTACAGTCAAACTTGGTTATAAAAAGATAATTTTATGGGCAGCACAAGGCGCCAGTTGACGAGTGAAAGCCTCGACCGGTCACCTTCTCACAGACGTCTGATTGCAGTGTGCAAAGCCGTCTGATTACACCAAGCACGATGACAATGCCAAGGTTGAGATCCGTACTGAGGATTTCCAAGAACCAGATATAGGCATTTTAAAGTGTCAAAAGATATTGTTTAAAGTGCTCAAATTAAAGATCCAACACTACATGTGCATCAACGTCATTCGTGCAAATTCAACGAGCCCAAGAATGTCAAACTTGGAGTTCATATAAACAAATGGCAACCATTTTACTAAACAACCGTCTAGAGCAAAAGATGACACTAGGTACGATCATGCACAGTCGTACCTGTTGGGGAACGTAGTAATTTCAAAAAAAATCCTACGCACACGCAAGATCATGGTGATGCATAGCAACGAGAGGGCGCAGTCTCGTTACCGGCAAGTCTCTTTACTCATTCCGTAATACATCATCCCGCAACTAACTCATTAGTTGCAATTCTTGCAAGTCTTAAGTGATGTGCATTACCGAGAGGGCGCAGACATACCTCTCCGACAATCGGAGTGACAAATCCTAATCTCGAAATACGTCAACCCAACATGTACCTTTGGAGACACCTGTAGAGTACCTTTATAATCACCTAGTTACGTTGTGATGTTTGGTAGCACACAAAGTGTTCCTCCGGCACACGGGAGTTACATAAACTCATAGTCATAGGAACATGTATAAGTCATGAAGAAAGCAATAGCAACATAGTAAATGATCGGGTGCTAAGCTAATGGAATGGGTCATGTCAATCAGATCATTCATCTAATGATGTGATCCCGTTAATCAAATAACAACTCTTTGTCCATGGTTAGGAAACATAACCATCTTTGATTAACGAGCTAGTCAAGTAGAGGCATACTAGTGACACTCTGTTTTCTATCTATTCACACATGTATTATGTTTCCGGTTAATACAATTCTAGCATGAATAATAAACATTTATCATGATATAAGGAAATAAATAATAACTTTATTATTGCCTCTAGGGCATATTTCCTTCAGTCTCCCACTTGCACTAGAGTCAATAATCTAGTTCACATCGCCATGTGATTTAACAGCAGTAGTTCACATCACCATGTGATTAACACCCATAGTCCACATCGATATGTGACCAACACCCAAAGGGTTTACTAGAGTCAGTAATCTAGTTCACATCGCTATGTGATTAACACCCAAAGAGTACTAAGGTGTGATTATGTTTTGCTTGTGAGATAATTTTAGTTACCGGGTCTGTCATATTCAGATCCGTAAGTATTTTGCAAATATCTATATCAACAATGCTCTGCACGGAGCTACTCTAGCTAATTGCTCCCACTTTCAATATGTATCTAGATCGAGGCTTAGAGTCATCTAGATTAGTGTCAAAACTTGCATCGGCGTAACCCTTTACGACGAACCCTTTGTCACTTCCATAATCGAGAAACATATCCTTATTCCACTAAAGATAATTTTGACCGCTGTCCAGTGATCTACTCCTAGATCACTATTGCACTCCCTTGCCAAAATTAGTGTAGGGTATACAATAGATCTGGTACACAGCATGGCATACTTTATAGAACCTATGACTGAGGCATAGGGAATGACTTTCATTCTCTTTCTATCTTCTGCCGTGGTCGGGCTTTGAGTCTTACTCAACTTCACACCTTATAACACAAGCAAGAAACTTTTTCTTTGACTGTTCCATTTTGAACTACTTCAAAATTTTGTCAAGGTATGTACTCATTGAAAAAACTTATCAAGTGTCTTGATCTATCTCTATAGATCTTGATACTCAATATGTAAGCAGCTTCACCGAGGTCTTTCTTTGAAAAATCCTTTCAAACACTCCTTTATGCTTTGCAGAATAATTCTACATTATTTCCGATCAACAATATGTCATACACATATACTTATCAGAAATGCTGTAGTGCTTCCACTCACTTTCTTGTAAATACATGCTTCACCGCAAGTCTGTATAAAACTATATGCTTTGATCAACTTTATCAAAGCGTATATTCCAACTCCGAGATGCTTGCACCAGTCCATAGATGGATCGCTGGAGCTTGCATATTTTGTTAGCACCTTTAGGATTGACAAAACCTTCTGGTTGCATCATATACAACTCTTCTTTAAATCCATTAAGGAATGCAGTTTTGTTTATCCATTTGCCAGATTTCATAAAATGCGGGAATTGCTAACATGATTCGGACAGACTTAAGCATAGATATGAGTGAGAAACTCTCATCGTAGTCAACACCTTGAACTTGTCGAAAACCTTTTGTGACAATTCTAGCTTTGTAGATAGTAACACTACTATCCGTGTCTGTCTTCCTCTTGAAGATCAATGGCTTGCCGATCATCGGGCAAGTCCTCCAAAGTCCACACTTTGTTCTCATACATGGATCCTATCTCAGATTTCATGGCCTCAAGCCATTTATCGGAATCTGGGCTCATCATCGCTTCCTCATAGTTCGCAAGTTCGTCATGGTCTAGTAACATGACTTCCAGAACAGGATTACCGTACCACTCTGGTGCGGATCTCACTCTGGTTTACCTACGAGTTTCGGTAGTAACTTGATCTGAAGTTATATGATCATCATCATTAGCTTCCTCACTAATTGGTGTAGTAGTCACAAGAACAGATTTCTGTGATGAACTACTTTCCAATAAGGGAGAAGGTACAATTACCTTATCAAGTTTTCTACTTTCCTCCCACTCACTTCTTTCGAGAGAAACTCCTTCTCTAGAAAGGATCCATTCTTAGCAACGAATGTCTTGCCTTCGGATCTGTGATAGAAGGTGTACCTAACAGTCTCCTTTGGGTATCCTATGAAGACATATTTCTCCGATTTGAGTTTGAGCTTATCGAGATGAATCTTTTTCACATAAGCATCGCAACTCCAAACTTTAAGAAACGACAACTTTGGTTTCTTGCCAAACCACAGTTCAGATTATGTCATCTCAACGGACTTAGATGGTGCCCTTTTTAACGTGAATGCAGCTGTCTTTAATGCATAACCTCAAAAACGATAGTGGTAAATCGGTAAGAAACATCATAGATTTGCACTATTTCTAATAAAGTACGGCTATGACGTCCGGACACACCATTATGCTGTGGTGTTCCGGGTGGCACGAATTTGTGAAACTATTCCACATTGTTTTAATTGAAGACCAAACTCGTAACTCAAATACTCTTCTCTACGATCAGATCGTAGAAACTTTTATTTTCTTATTACGATGATTTTTCACTTCACTCTAAAATTCTTTGAACTTTTCAAATGTTTCAGACTTATGTTTCATCAACGCTACTAGATTTTTCATTATAACCGAGGGTCAAATTACCGTCGGATATTTCAGTTCACCATCGGATTTCCATATAACTGACGGTACACCGTCGGCAATCTCCCGTCGGCTATGCTTGGTCGGCCATTACACTCATAGCTGACGGTACTGTTGGATAATACCTTCTCCTAGGGTAATTAGCTGACGGTGAGCCGTCGGGCACGTTTTGGTCGCCAGCCGCTTCACATAAAACTTGACGACACTTATAGCTGACGGTTCCCCGTCGGGTATTTATTTTTCTAACTGTTATTACTTCCCATTGGCTTTCGCAATAGATGACGGTATATTTGACCCTTCGGGGTTTGTTATAACCAAGAGGAGAACGGAATCCTTCAGGGATTGTTATAACCGAGAGGATAATGAAACCGAAAGCTATTATGATAGCCGACTGTGTATACACCCCTTCGGGGATTCCTATGGTTGAGAGCCCAACAAAGACCATCAATATAGAGATTCACCGAGAGTGAAGTCTCTGTACTTGAGATGTTTGTTGTACCTCATGCCATTAGTCACCCCTCAAGGTGCTTTCCACTTCAAATATACTCCCCCGATCCCAAAATGTAAGATGTTTTTTACACTATGATAGTGTCAAAAAACATCTTACATTTTGGGACGAAGGGAGTATCTCATAATTGCACAACGACACATGACCAAGTAACATATATTATATTTAGCGCAACTTTCAAAATATCATAACCCTAATGACGCGCATCCAGATTACATTTGTCATCATGATCTATCTAGGAAGTTTGAAATGCAAAACAGAATAGTAACTAATATATAATGCGCGATGCATTATGCCTAAACTAAAATTGACCAAAACTTCAGAAGTTCACTTTGTTGCATGTCCTGAAGAAAGATCATTAGACTCATCACCCTTCATCACCATATGGATCATAACGCTCATCGCCATATAGATCATGACAATCATCGCCATAGACATCATCACCCTTGCCATAGATCACGACTCTTCCAGTGCTATTTCACATTCCTAAGAAATGATTAGACTCGTTGTAAGGGAGATGAAAATGATGTAATGTAGTTGAAATTTAATTGAGCATACAGTGACAAAACTTAGATCTTCTAACTGACTAGTTAGCTGCTATCTAGCAGTATGACTACATATTTACCTTTTGATCCTTCACATGCAATTTTCAGGGTAACATGAATAAGCAGGAACACATACTCAAAATAATAAAGATTGAGGACTACAGGTTGCCATGTATACTAAAGCAATAATCTACCAATAAACCACACTGATTTCAATTTCATAGTAAGTTTGCAACGGTTCAGAGCACATCATGCTTTTCGAATTACTTGTAACATTCATATAATTCCAAGCACATGGCAATTTTCTAATTACATGTATTAATCATATCTCCAGAATCCACATGTGCTATTGTTAGACCAAGATGGCGATGTGATACAGGTAAAAAAAATCGTATATGAGTTCAACAAAATTTTACCCCTGGCACCTTGATTAAGATGGATTTAATGTGAAGAAAACAGCTAGTCCATAGATAGATATCTCAGTTATGAGCCACATCTAGGAAAATAGGGCACAAGCAGGTGCATACATTATATATATAGTACAGTAGTACCACCTAGGCAATGTGGTAAGCTAAGAAATCAGCTAAAATAAAAAAGAGTAGGTCCCGGAGCAAGTTATCTGTAGCATGATCTTCAAAGCCATTGTACGCTGGCCAAGTGGTCAGTGCGTCTCAGACACAACGATCTCAAATAAAAAAGGAAGGTCTCAAAACAAGGAAGTCGATTGACAGGGTAGTGTTCTTATCAGAAGTTCAGAACTCAATGCTAGTGATGAAGATACATGTATTTTCGTATATATGTTTCTCCATGCACATGTTGTCTAGAACTAAATTGGCGCATAACTAGATGGGACGTATGGCTAAGAGATGATGGGCCAACCTTTTCAGTTTCGTGTTGACAAACATCATCTCGCCCCCTTTCAAATAGGACTTCATGTGCCTAGGCTCAAAAGCATTACATTATTGCTCTTCAGATAGGCCCAACTGCCACCTCCATGATAACATAGTGCGTGTAAGAACAACAAGTAAGAACCCCTGCTCTACCCTGCTCTACGTCATTGAGAAAGAACACATAGGACATGATGTTAACTTGTCAATGGATGCATCAGCTTTAGGAACATGAGCTAAATGTTACAGAAATACAAAATACTGAAATGAAAAGCAAAAGCGAGATGAAAAAACTTACAAGTACATCTACAAACCAAAACTGAAGGAAAAAGAACAAGGAGTGTACGCACTACATGAATGGAGGACCTCTTCTATGTAAATTAGTTGTCTGGGCAGGGACTACTAGTTAAGTTATACTCCCTCCGTTCCTAAATATAAGTTTTTTTAGACATTTCAAATGGATTACAACTTAGGGATGTATGTAGACATATTTTAGAGTATACGTTCATTCATTTTGCTTCGTATGTAATCATTTGTTGAAATCTTTAAAAAGACTTATATTTAGAAACGGAGGGAGTACAATAGTATGAAGTATACACCCCAATCATGATTGCACATGCTGACATAGTGTCTCTTCTCTTATGTACTAGTACTAGTTCGAACTGCTGCAACTAGCTACCCTTGATCCAACATACATGTATCAACACAAGCTAGCTATCTCACCTCACTGGCGCCAAATGGCTACTTACTAGTTAATCGAACTATTTTTCAACACATAGGCTTGACTTTATTTTCCAAACTAATAGACTTGCCTTTGTTTTTCAGCAATCATACAAACAAAAAATATACCTAAACAGAAATGCAAACAACGATGGCCTCACTGTAGAACGTGAACCTCACCACCATAGTAGCCCGCCATGGCACCATCTCCTCCATCTCCCCGGTATTCAACTTGAAAGACACGAGAGAAATCCTGCAACCCCAACCACCAGAGAACAAGCCATTCACTAAAACAGCACACATACGCCACACAGATGACCTACTCGACGAATTGCGCAAAGGAAGTGGCGACCAAACCTAGTACTGGCAGGCAAAGGCGCGAGTGAGCGTGGCCCACCCGGCAACATCAGGTGGCCACTTGGATGAGGAGGAGCTTCAAGAAAGGGCAGAAGGCCGATACATGGCGTAGGAGGTGGAGGAATATAGAGCTGACGAAGAAGACCGTCGCGGTCCTGAGGAGCGGCATCGAGCACCTATTGGTTGGGGCGACGAGGCCAAGCTGACCAGATCCGACAGCGTCGTGGCCGAGGGCTGCTAGATCTGAGGGCCATGAAGATCGAGACGGGAGTTGAAGGGAGCAGGTGATGTTGCTAGACTAGGGAGAGCAACGAGGGTTGAAGTGCGCAGCGCCGCAGCCGGGTCGACGGGTGACGGCGGGGTTGGCGCATGGCGGCGGGGAATCGAGAAGAGAAGATGCGGCGTGGGAGGTTTCAGAGGGAAAAGGGGTGAGGGATGGGAGGACGTGGGTACGTGGCCGATAGAAGATGGGCCGTAAAATTTGGTAGTAAGTGGCAAGAGGGAAATAATATCGGGAGTACCTGATAAAAGAATTTATATAAAAAATACTGTCAACACGTATTCAGTGGGAAAAAATCGAAGGTAATTATCTTTAGGTTTCTCATAAAATGTACTCCAAACTTGATGGAGAACTACGAAGGACAAACCAGGCAATGCCACATGGACCCGCTACCACAACTTTGACTTCACAGCAACAAACAAATCGAAGCAATCCGGCAGACACATCGGAAAGAGCCGACTACTGAAAACATTATTGCGTCGTTCACATCGCTCCCGTCATCATCGTTGTCACAGAAGCTTGGACGCCACAACCTCGTCATCCACCGGTCCTACTTGCCGATGCCGAACTCCTAAGACGAAGCGCCTGGGAGGAATACGACACCAAGGTGTGGCCACAGTCACACAAGATCAATCGTTTCGCCCAGAGGGGTCGTGATGGCCCGATCCGCGTGGGAGGGGTGTGACATCAAAACAGTTATGCCTACAAGAAGGTCAATGATGGTCATAGCCATTGCCATCACTGGGCACAGCACAAAGCCGAGACAGGGTCTTCACCCAAGCTCCCACACCACCTCAGCCTCACATCATCCTGCACCGGTTCTGGCAAGCCCACCAACCACCACCACCATCAAAGTTGCCACCGATGAAGAAGCCCCGAGATCCGCAGCAGCCATCGGCACCTCGCCGAGACCACCGGTGGCCAACCTCCATCACGTGGCCCGAGATCCACCAACAGTCGTCCAAACGCAGAGCCACCGGACGCAGCACGAGCCGCTATGACATGTCGAGCGCCATGACGTCAAGGAACAAAAGAGCGCCACCCGAGGCCAAGAACCAACATGGTTCCGAGCCGCAACCATGCGTCAGATGCGTCCACCTTACTCTATGGAGACCAGAACTGCTGCACCTATAGCCATAGGTCTCCACACGTCAGGCTACCACATGGTCCACCGCGCCACCACATCTACACTCTATGGCCGTCGCCCCAGCTTTTAGGAAGCACGCCGGAGCACATCCGAGTGACAACCTACTTAAGCGCATGGCACCGGCCGACATTGCGTACGCAACGTCCCCCATCGCAACCGCCAGATCTGGGTGCTAGGACCCAAATCCCCCATTGAACTAGACCGCTCCATGGCTTGCTTCGCTTGAGCAGTAGTCCCTCACTGCGCATCGCATGACCCCACAGCGGTAGATCCATGCCACTGAGCCCCTCGTGTGCCTGCACCACCACATCACACTCCGTCGTAGCACCACAAGCCACATAGAAACACCGCGCCAGCCAGGACCAGAACCACGTGTGTTGCATTGGATCTGCACCCCGTGCATGGAACCAGTACCAGCTACCAGTACCGACCACCCGGTCGGGACCATCGCCATGGCTTCCTCATACCCACGACGAGCCTCCTAGCACTGCCCACTACGCATCTGTGCCTCCTACATAGCCCCGCCCAAGTTGCATGACCGCCTTGCACCGCAATGCGACCCACATGCGGCGGGTTCGCGCCGGCCGGGCCAGCCCCGCATGCCCGTGACTCAGGTCCTTGCGTCGCCCCAAGCGCCACCTCACCACGCAAGCACGAGCATCGCGCCGGGGCGCCCACTGAAGTGGTCGCCCCGCGCCGCCCAACCTCAAGTAGGATAAGGAAACATGTTTGGCTGTGAAGTACGTCGAGATGTGCTTTGGGCTGTTACGCTAAAGTTAGCATGAGTCAGCTTTGGTTGTGATTCAACAACTGCTTTAAAATAGTTGTGTGTTTCCGTTTCAACTTTTCCCTGTCCGAAGCTGTCTCCCAAAGCTGAAAGCCTGAAACAAACAAGGCCTATGAGTGGCACAATGCGGCATCTTACACTCACGCGTCCAGACATCTCACTGATGGTCAACAAGATATATTTTAGACAATTTAAAGAAAACGTTAAGCCACCACTTAGTAGTTCCCTCTTTTTGAAAAAAAATGGCTCACATTTATCTAACAAATCCGATCTAGATTTGTGTTAAAAAAAGCATGGATCTAGATTCAGGCTCAAAAAGAAGAAGAAAAACCTTGGATCCAGATCAAGTGGCGGTCCACCTGGCCCTCTATTCATCCTCCATATCAAGCTACAAGTGTCGAAAAGTACACCGGCCGAGCAAGTCAGAGCGTTGCACCAGCAGTTGGTCAAGTCAGGTGCTCGCACCGACACACGGACGCCACATGTACCTACTACGAGCCGGTAAATTATGGGAGTGGCCGACGTGGTCGATTGGTGAAGTAGCTCCAAAGTCCACACGGCCGTGGAGCATATCGATCGTGTCCGGTCTCATCAGATGACTGGTGTTTATCCCATGTTCATGTTAATTTCCTGGCAGTTTCTCTCGTCGACGTTGGTGAATTTTTTAACAAGTATGATAAACGGCTAGCTGGATCGAAATCGAGAGCCTCATGTGGAAATTTTCGCCCTGTTTCCGGTCAGTCCTTCAATCGGCACTTGTGCATCTAATCACCGAAGCCTTAGTCAGCGTTTTTTTGGAAAACTTTTGATTTATTTATCTTTAATCATGACAATACCAAAAATAATAAAGATTGCATTCGATTTCGTAGACCACCTAGCGACGATTACAAGCACAAAAGCGAGTCGATTTACTCTTCTTCTTTTTTTGCACACAAGACTGTCCATGTTGGTTTGGTTCGGACTTGAGCCAAGGACATCTCTAACCGATCCCCAATAAAGTGTCAGAGAAGGATAAATCAAATTTTACTTCTCTAAGCAGGAATTAACCAAACGTCAAAAACTGTTAGTAGATTGACCACTCGCGGGGGCCGTGACTCTTAAATATACTCGACTGACCGCTAGCTGAGTAACAGTTCCCACCCTCATTTTGCCTCCTCTTCCATACGCCCACTTGGTTTTCATGTCCCTCGGTCGTGGTTACGACAGCCGAACGTGCCGGAGGTGGAAATGACTTCTTCTTCTTCTTCTTCTTCTTCTTCTTCTTCTTCTTCTTCTTCTTCGTCCCTGTCATCGTTGTCGTCGTCTTGGTGAGGGCCTTCCCTTCCTTTGGCCGGACCAAGCGGAGGGCGAGCGGTCGTCATGCGGCTGTCGTGGCCTTGTCGCCGGCCATTGTTGACGGCTCGGCGACCCACACCACTTTTTGGTCCCGAGACACATCCTTTGTGCGGCCGGCGATGCGTAGGTCAATTTGAGCTGGGGTTACGGAGGTGTCCTACAGATCCATTCCCACCGGAATCGGGGCCTGCGGTGGTAGCAGCAAAGTGGATGGCGGTGACAGGAAGAGGAGGCAACGACGAGAGGGAGTTGTTTGGGGGGAGAAATTTTCATGAGAAGTGAGATTCTTCGCTTAAGGATGAAAAGGAGAAGCCATTTTTTTACTTAATTCCTCAAAAATTTGTGTTAGACAAATAAGGATCAATGGGGGCCTGTTTCTCCCGCAAAAAAAAAAAAAAAAGATGATAAGAGATCAGTTAGAGATGCTCTAGCATCGTTGATTCCCCTAGTTCAACAAAAAGAAGAATGTGTGAAGACTGGAGTCACACAAAACTGTGCGAGCACCAGATTCAAAACGGACAGGCGCCATGGACGGATTATCTTCACGCTCACAACATACGCACATGGTGTTGAATGATATACGTTCTGTATGTAACAAAAACACCAGTACCGAGAGATAACGGCGCACGACGTGTTGCCCGATCGATCGCACCAAAACTTTGACCTCCCCTTATATATACAAATAATAATAATATAAATCAGTTCATCATAGGTCAACCATTTCCATTCCAGTGAAGCCTAACGCGCATTCCTGCTGGCTCAAACCACGGTTGGCATAGGCGTCAAGCTACCACCGTCGAAAAGTACACCGGCCGGTCGAGTGATCCACCAGCAACCCGGTGCACGCACGGACGCCACATGTACATACTACAAGCCTGTAAAATAAGGAGTGGATCGTATGGATCGCATCCGATCTCATCAGCAGACTGGTGTTTATCCCATGTTCGTGTGTGTTAATTTCCTGGCAGTTTCCCTCGTCGACGCTGCCGACTTTCTTAACCAGAGAATGATACAATATCTAGCTGGATCGAGATCAAGGGCCTCATGTGGAAATTTTCGCCCCGTTTCCCGGGTCAATCGTTCAACTGGCACTTGAATTTAATCGCCCAAGGCTTAGTCAGTGTTACTGACCTCGTTCTCTTTTCCTTTCCTTTTGCAAACAATACTGTCCCTGTCGGCTTGGTTCAGACCAGAGCATAGTCTTCGTTTCTCCGCAGTTGATAATGTATATACATAGAGTGAGTGGTACGTTGTACTTGGCGGAGAATTTTTCTTATTAGAACAATCTTCGAAAGGATTAGCTTTATATATACTACCTGTATACATTGTTTAGTGGGCCTGGAGCCTGGACAATGAACCTGGCTTGCTAGCTGCAGTCGTCAACGCTGGGATTCTCCTTGCGAAAAGATTGAGAAATTTACAGGGGTAGAGTTTCAGTTCATGTCGGTAGGTGAATCACCCACCGTGATTATTTTATGCTGCTACAGGGGTAGAGTTTCAGAACTAGGCTAACCATGATTCTCTTACTACTTACTACATAGTTCTGCGTGTCTACATCAGCAGCCACGGACCAGACCAAATCTATTACCTGCTCCGCAGGCTAAATGGTTAAATGGCAAGCACGGCGCTGGACAGCGGGAGCACGTTTAAGGCGTGCGGAAATGACTGTCACATGTTTGAATTTGGGTTTGACAGGCCAAACCCAACCCAAGAAAACGACGTCCAACAAAAAGACATGCAATATCTTGAGCTCCTCTACTCACTCATTCTTCAGTCCAGGACTACTAAAGAAGAAGAAAACAAGGCAAGACCCAACAACGATTCGTCGCTTTCTCACTGGAAGACACAACAAGTAATCTGAATGATTTACCTGAACAAATGCTTTTGAAACCAACTGAACCGAGCCTAATAATCTCAAGGATTTACCTAAACAAGTACTACGTACTTCCAAAACCAACCCAGCCCTATGTTTCTCGTGGGATAATCATAATCGCTAATCGCTATATTTGGCGCCGCTGACGCCCTTAGATGTGCAAAGACAACAAAAAGAATGCGTGAATACTGACTAGAGTCATACAAAACCCATGCAAGCGCCGGATTTAGGAAACACAGTTTGCAGTTCTTGGCTGTTGGGTCTGAATCTGAAGCCAGAAAAGGTGTCGTTGACAGCCTGAAATAGACGGGCGCCCACGGATAAAAGCCGCGGCCACCCACGACGCGGCCGGGGCGACACCATTTTTCCATCGAACATTCCGACCCACCCACACCCAGCCAACAGGGGAGCTCCGTCCCCACCACGCCGCACGCGCATCGCAGATCACCACCGCGCGCGCGGGCCGACCGACGACCCGACCCCATCATCCACACCCTCGCACGCGCCCCGCGGCGGGAGGAGACACCCACCTCCCTCCCGCTGACTTGCCTTCGCCGTCACCTTCCTCCGCACGCGTTTCCAATCCAAGCTAGCTAGCTATCGCCGAGGCGACCCGCGGTAGCTATATAAAGCCGCGGCGTCGCCGGCAAGCCGCAAACCCAAACCAACCACCGCCAACATCCATCCCGTTCCCGGCCACTTCAACAACCTGCTTTGCTTCCGCGGCGCGATCTTGTTTTAGCTCGGCCTCCATCCCCGCTTGGCTCCTTGCGCAACAGCTTCTTCTGGTGTGGTGTGCGAGCGCGCGCGGTTCTTGGAGGAGCTTCTGTCGGCGGCGCGCGAGCGGGCATGGGGAACTACCTGTCGTGCACGCTGGCCAAGACGCCGGGCGGGAAGGGCGCGCGGGTGATCCTCCCCGACGGCGCGGTGCGGCGGGTCTCGCTGCCGGCCACGGCGGCCGAGCTGATGATGGACGCGCCGGGCCACTTCGTGGCCGAGACGCGCCACGCGCGCGTCGGCACCCGCCTCGAGGCGCTCCACGCCGACGAGGACCTCGAGATGGGCGTCGTCTACGCCACCTTCCCCATGAACCGCATCGGCACGAAGCTGGCCGCAGCCGACATGGCCCGCCTCGCCGCCGCGGCCACGCGGGAGGCCCGCCGCTCCGCCAAAGTGTCCTCCGTCGGGGCCGCGGCGGCGACTCCGCCCGAGCCGGCCATCACCTTCGTGCCGGCCGCGGAGGAGGCGCCGTCGCCGAGGGCGCGGCTGGACGAGATGGTGGACGACGCCGTGGCCGCGGAGATCGACGTGCTCAAGCACCGGCTCAGCAGCGCGCGCTCCAGGCGGCCCAACCTCGAGACCATCCACGAGGAGAATCACCTCCTGTGCAGACGCTGAAATATACTTACTAGCAGCTCATTTTTCTTCTTCTTCTTTGCTCTCGAATTTTTGACATCAAGTTCAACAGAAGTTGGAAAAGATATATGGGATGAATTCCAAGGAATTGATTGTACAGTCTAACTTTGTGGAAGAATTCAAAACGTATACATATGGATCAGCTCACCTTTGCCATTTGTTTGTTCATCCCTGTCCCTACAAAAACAGGTAAAATTCGAAATGGCGAACATCTCTTGGGAAAGGGGGAGATAATTCACATTTTGAATTTTGGGCCAATATCATTGCCCTATTGTTTCTTTCCAAAAGAAATAGTACAAGGATATTACTCTTACGTATTTCTTTTCTTAAGAATATAATTATACTAGTATTACTTTTACCAGATCAATTGAAACATATACTTCTACGTATCAGAAGTCAGAGATAGGAAATTTTGGCCGTACACGTTTTAGAATGTTTTGTACGCAAGGATACTAGGTCGTATCACTAGACAAGGTTAACATTTTTTTTCTTCAGAATCTCCATGTTTCAACCTTTTGTTATCAAGACGATGCACGAGATTTGCGAGTCATTTGTATTAAGAAGAAGATTCAAGACCGTACAAGGAACTGCCACGGTGATCCAAAGAAATGTTTGAGATCTTGATTTGAAGATGGCAGTATTAAGTATTTGTATTAATTTTGTTTGTGGTCATCTAAAAACAAACCGAGATTATTTTTTATATCTGCCATGTAGGATAATTCTCGATGTGCATGGAGAATCAAACAAACTCTTCATTAAGAGTCACACTCTCATTAAGGAGTCAACCTTGTTGCCTTTGTGCACTGACCTATTTAATGCTAGCTCTTCGTTTAGAATCAGTCCCGCATTGAAAAGTATCATATACTTGCTAGTATCATGCGTATGATACAATATACATAGTGCATAGTAGGTTGATCGTAGTGGATAGTATCTAAGTTTGGCTCGCCGGGGCAAAACCACCTTACTCCCATCATCAGGGTATGTGGTGTTTAGAGCGTCACTAAATGGGTGGTATTATATATGACGTTATTTATTATCATGCATGATACATAGTATCACATCATTTAATCTGATACGGTATCATATCAACATACTCAATCCTTTCTTTCTTTATTTAAATTGTATGTCACATTATCTAAATTGTTTTATAGCTCTTCGTGTAGAATCAGTTTAAGACTCACCCTATTGCATACACTATTTTACTGTCGACTCTAAATTACGTGGAGTGAACATAAAAGAACTGTTTTGACTACCCATCGGTGGAGATGAACAATTTTCTTGCAGTAAAAAGGACTATGACTCTACACACTTGCTCATAAAAAATATATTTAACCAAACATTTCAGTACAAACAGAGAAAACCTAGATACATATTCTTTTTTAGTACAGCTTGGCTATGACAACACCGATCGTCGGTCACAAGGTAAATACGAAAAGGACATTCTTGAAAAACAATGTGAAAGGCATAATAAACAGCCGGCAGGAACTAGAACTCCTATGTTGTTTGGCATCACCCTTGATGCGGGGTAGAAAGAAAAGCACATAGCCGATTGTGAATCGATTCTACCGCCGACTGATGTTTCCCTTTTCTTCAGATCCAAAAAATAGAGCTGGCCGGGGGGAGTAAAAGAGAAAGCAAATCACTGTCGAGTCCCCTCGGTGACAGGCAACTGGTTAAGTTAATCTGATGATAGGAGTATTGCTCTGCAGACAAGACACATAATTATGTTGCCCCTCGAAACAGGGTAAAGATGGTGAGTGAATTGATTGACGAACGCAAAGGAAAAGTGTCATTTAACAGGTTAACTTGTTGAAGCAAAAGCCAATACTTGCAACACATGAAAAGAAAACTTTTCTTATCAAACGAATGTTTCACTTGGAACGTACGTACTACTTTCAGAGCCGAAGAAAAGCATTCTTCCCCGACAGGAACTTTTTTTTCTTAGAATCCCCCGCCGGGAACTAGTTGTGCACAGTGCACACACACTAATCGTGCTACTTTTTTTATCACTTTCCTTTTCTTTAGGGAGGCGGGCTCGCGCGCGGCCTCTAACAAATGGCAAAGTGTCACGGGCACATGGCCCATTAACAACTGGGCCAGAGGACTATCTAATCCAGTACCATGTTTGTTCTAAAAAAAAAGGTCTAGACCAGTACCACACCACCGTGTGCGATAAGCCTGCCCAAACTTTGACAACGGATTCCATTTGTTACGCTGAGGAGTAAATCTCGGCGCACAGGGAGACTGCTGATCAGGCCGGCCATCTCCATGGCCGCCCACGCCAAGCCACCGCCGGCCACGACGCTGCAGGACGTCCCCGACAGGCTCCCGGAGCCGATCCTGGCGCGTCTCATGTCGTCGCCTCTCTGCCTCGTCCGCGCGGCGGCCACCTGCAAGCGGTGGCGCCGGATCATGGGCCGCTCATGGTTCTTCGCCAGCGAGCTCTACATAGCCCACCCACCGGCCCCAAACCGACGCCCCGTCGCAGGAAACTACTACAACCGTGTGTGCCCCCTGGGCGGCCGGGAGATCGTCTTCGTCCCCACCTCGCCGGCGGCGCAGCGCCGCGTCGAGAGCCGCCACTTCTCGCTCGACTTCCTCCCCGGCGGCAGCAAAAAATGGGAGATCGTGGACAGCAGCCGCAGCCTCGTCCTCCTCGCCAAGAAGAAGAAGAGCGGGTGGATGCGGCGCTGCTTCCCCGACCTCCTGGTCTGCGAGCCGGCCACGCGCCGCTACCAGCTGATCCCGCGCATGGAGGAGATGAAGCATCACCGCTGCCTCGGCTCACACCTCGTGGGCACCGAGAGGAACTTTGAGTTCAAGCCCGGGGGCGGCATGCGTGTCGTCGACAGCATGGAAACATTCAAGGTGGTCTGTGTGGTCTATCAAGGATACGACGGGGTGCGCGACGACATTGGCAGCGCCAGGGCGTGCTTCTTCACCCGGAACGACAGCAAGACCCAGCCGCGGAGAGGGAGACCCGAGACGCACAGCTGGTACTACGAGCAGAGCCACGACCTTAGCAACAACGTGTGCCTCCATCCATGGCACGGACTCGTTGCATTTCCTCGGTCACGCCGGAGGCTCTTTGTACTGGAGCATCAAAGGCCATGACGAACGAATGCTGGCTTTGGGCGGCCGCTGGTTGCCACACAATTTCCAAGGGACGGTCTTGCAGGTCACAGACGATAGCACCCGCTGGAAAATTCGATTTTTTTTGCTTGCAGGGGAGCATCCTCCACATCTTTGTGATAGCCAATGCCTTGTACGTACACAGTGGGTGGGAGCTCCACAAGAGCCTCGAGCTGATGGAGGCAACGCGTGGGCTGGCAGAGTATAAAGAGGAGTACTTCAACGAGTCTTTGAAGGTTGTTATGAGCAGCCCCAAGTCCGTCGTTCTTGCTCTGGCAAATGGAACATGGCTATTCTCCATCGACCTCGACACCATGGAGGTGGCGAAACGCAACCACAAGACAACCGATCCTTTGAGCCTGCGAGATTATCCGTGCGAGCTGCCCTGGCCACCTACTATACGTGCTTGCGTTACTTGCGTAGGGAGGTGCGTAAGGCAAGAACAAGGCCCATGTTCGCATAGTTGTATTTGTTGAAGGTGTACGCCTTCTTAGGCCTCTTTTGGTTCATATGATAGGATTATCATAGGAATAGGAATCTTATAGGAAATGAGATAACATGTATCTCAAATCCTATGAGTAGGAATAGGAAACAAGATGTCATTTGGTTGACATCAAAGGAATTTTTCCATTGAGTCTAGGCTCTTTTTTATTTTCCTATGAAATGTGGAGGATAGGAACCAATCCTATGTAGGAATAGGAATCCATTCCTATGAAGCAAAGGGCTCTAAAGGAAAAAAATCCTATAAGAATCCTATCCTCTAGAATTTCTATGAAATTCCTCTAAACCAAAGGAGGCCTTATTGTTTTATTTTCAAATATCATGAAGTTGTTGGGACGATATTTCCTATTCAAAACTACCTCTAGACTTGAACACCATTCATCATAAAAAACAAAGTGCTCTTCCTTTTGAAGTTGCTTTTGTAAAGATATATGTAAAATTAAATTATTGTTTGTATATTGTATAAAAAATGTTTCAATTGAAAGGTTTTTTTTACAGTGCTCTGACTATCATTGTACATAAAGCTATGCAAACTGGGGTTCAATAAGTAGTGGAAGGACGTTCCAATATGTTGCAATATGGTGATGATAAATATTTTTTGTTCTGATGTTTATTGTCTAGTGCTCTAAAATTTATTATATGCTTTTTTGAGTCTGACAATGTTTTTCATAAAAGCGTGTTGTTCTTGTTTGGTGATGCTTACTATAGACCGCGACTTATAGGATGTTTTGCTATCCCCGTAAGTGATTAGAACTAGAAACAAGCTTCATAAAGATGTTAAGAACACGGTTGAGAATAAAGGTGTTTGTTGGCGACTCTAAATGCTCAAATTGGGGGGGGGGGGGGGGTGTTAGTGACGAGTAACCACTGATGGGAATTGAACCTTTGATCTAGTGTCACCGCGCGCCCAAAGACAAATGCCAACCGGGCTACCTACAAACTGTGATTTAATAATAAAGCACAACCAATACTAAGTTTATATATTTGATTAGAGGTTATTTTCTTTAAATAACTTAAATATTCCTTTTTTGTCGCAAATGAAGCAGCTCAACAGATGGTCCAACAGGTAAAACCCTAAACCGGTGGCCTCACCAGTTGGATTGTTGATTATGTTTTTTCAACTATGATCAATGTAAACTCTTCGTGTAGAATCAGGTTAAGAGGCACCCTATTGCATAAATTATTTTTCCTTTGACTCTAAATTATGTGAAGTCAACATAAAAGGACTGCTAGTGACTCCATATCAGTGGATGCCCTAACCAGCTGAAGATGGACAATTATCTTGCAGTTCTTTCATCACAAAAGTGCTCCCCTTGCAATCATGCTCAACAAGATCATCGGAGAGATGGAGCTTTTGGGTCTCCGTGGGTGTGAAGAAATTAGTGCTTTAATGTTGGAGAGAAATCTCATGGTTGTATGCAGGTCACTTGTAATACAAACTCTATTCTCTTCTTATAGATGAGGCAAATATTTAGCCTCGTTTAGAAAAAGACTACGATTACACATTTATTCAGAAAAATATAATTAAGCAAAAATTTCAATAAAATTAGAGAAAATCTGGATACGAGTGGACATTCTATTGGTGCAGTGTAACAATCGCAATACCGATGGTTGATCACAAGGTTAATCCAGAGAAATCAATCTTGAAAAATGATGTGAAAGTTGAAGGAAATATGCCCTAGAGGCAATAATAAAGTTATTATTTATTTCCTTATATCATGATAAATGTTTATTATTCATGCTAGAATTGTATTAACCGGAAACATAATACATGTGTGAATACATAGACAAACAGAGTGTCACTAGTATGCCTCTACTTGACTAGCTCGTTAATCAAAGATGGTTATGTTTCCTAACCATGGACAAAGAGTTGTCATTTGATTAACGGGATCACATCATTAGTTGAATGATCTGACTGACATGACCCATTCTATTAGCTTAGCACCCGATCGTTTAGTATGTTGCTATTGCTTTCTACATGACTTATACATGTTCCTATGACTATGAGATTATGTAACTCCCGTGTGCCGGAGGAACACTTTGTGTGCTACCAAACGTCACAACGTAACTGGGTGATTATAAAGGTGCTCTACAGGTGTCTCCAAAGGTACATGTTGGGTTGGCGTATTTCGAGATTAGAATTTGTCACTCCGATTGTCGGAGAGGTATCTCTGGGCCCTCTCGGTAATGCACATCACTTAAGCCTTGCAAGCATTGCAACTAATGAGTTAGTTGCGGGATGATGTATTACAAAACGAGTAAAGAGACTTGCCGGTAACAACATTGAACTAGGTATTGGATACCGACGATCGAATCTCGGGCAAGTAACATACCGATGACAAAGGGAACAACGTATGTTGTTATGCGGCCTGACTGATAAAAGATCTTCGTAGAATATGTAGGAACCAATATGAGCATCCAGGTTCCGCTATTGGTTATTGACCGGAGACGTGTCTCGGTCATGTCTACATTGTTCTCGAACCCGTAGGGTCCGCACGCTTAAGGTTACGATGATAGTTATATTATGAGTTTATGCATTTTGATGTACCGAAGTTTGTTCGGAGTCCCGGATGTGATCACGGACATGACGAGGAGTCTCGAAATGGTCGAGACATAAAGATTGATATATTGGAAGCCTATATTTGGATATCGGAAGTGTTCCGGGTGAAAACGGGATTTTACTGGAAAACCGGGAGGTACATGGGCCTTAATGGGCCTTAGTGGAAGAAGAGGAGAGGCGGCCAGGACTGGGTCGCGCGCCCCTCCCCCCCTAGTCCGAATAGGACAAGGAGAGAGGGGGTCGGCGCCCCCCTCCTTCTCTCTCTCTCTGTTCCCACCTCGCGAATCCTATTCCAACTAGGATTGGGGGGGAAGTCCTACTCCCGGACATTTTGCATGTTAAACAACTCTAAAATTTTGCATGTTAAACAACTCTAAAATTGTGTTTAGGACAGATCAGGACCAAACCTAATATTTGCACATGAGGATTTTCTGAAATTGTTGTTCGTTGCTTCCGGCCTCATTTAAACTTGCCTAGATTAGTTAGTTTTCATTTGCTTCTCCCTCTTGCCATGTTTTAACAATATTTAATATTGTTGGGTACATAACCGAGATCGAACTAAATAAGTCATGTGGTGTTTCGTCAATATGCAACTCGTTGCATATTGAGCTCCACCTAATTCGTAGGATTGTTTGTGCATTTCGCCATGCCATGCCTCTTTAAACCGGACATGCATCATACTCGATTGTGCATCATGCCATGTTGATGTGTTGGTTGTTTACTATGTTGTTTGCTCTTTTCCGGTGTTTGCTTCTTCGGGTTGGTTCCGATAACGTCGAGTTTGTGAGGATCCGTTCGACTACGTCCGTTTATCTTCCTCATGGACTCGTTCTTCTTCCTTGCGGGATTTCAGGCAAGATGATCATACCCTCGAAATCACTACTATCTTTGCTATGCTAGTTTGCTCGCTCTTTTGCTATGCCATTGCCATGATGCCTACCACTTGCTTGTCAGCCTCCCAAATTGCCATGTTCAGCCTCTAACCCACCAATGTCCTAGCAAACCGTTGATTGGCTATGTTACCGCTTTGCTCAGCCCTCTTATAGCGTTGTTAGTTGCAGGTGAAGATCGAAGTTTGTTCCTTGTTGGAACATGGAGGCCGTTTCTTGTTGGAACATTTATTCACTTGTTGGGATATCACTATATATCGTATTTAATTAATGCATCTATATACTTGGTAAAGGGTGGAAGGCTCGGCCTTATGCCTGGTGTTTTGTTCCACTCTTGCCGCCCTAGTTTCCGTCATATCGGTGTTATGTTCCCGGATATTGCGTCCCTTACGCGGTTGGGCTATAATGGTGTAACGCCCCATATGTAACCTTCCCAAATTGTACTCCAAGTCTTGCCGTTTCCGGCATTAAGTTATATTTAATTCTCGGGTTCGGGTCTTTGTCTCCGCATGTTGTTTTGTTTTTCGAGCATCTCATATCATGTCATCACGTGCATTGCATTTTCATACATGTTCATCTCATGCATTCGAGCTTTTTCCCCGTTGTCCGTTTTGCATTCCGGCGCTTCGTTCTCCTCCGGTGGCCATTTCTAGCTTTCTTTCGTGTGTGGGGATTAAACATTTCCGGATTGGGCCGGGACTTGCCATGCGGCCTTGGTTTACTACCGGTAGACCGCCTGTCAAGTTTCGGGTCATTTGGACTTCGTTTGATACTCCAACGGTTAACCGAGGGACCGAAAAGGCCTCGTGTGTGTGCAGCCCAACACCCCTCCATTTTGGCCCAAAACCCACCAAACTCAGCTCCCCGCCGCCACCTGTCCCGCGCGGGATCCCCGCCGCCGCGGCCCGCCCGGCCCGCAGCCGGCCCCCGAGGCCCATCGGGGCGAGCCGCCGCCCCGCGTCGTCTTCCTCCCGGCTCCGCCGCGCGCCGTCGCGCCGGAGGCTGCGCGCCACTGCGCCCGCCATTGCCGGCCACCGCGGCTCGCCGGAAGCTCGCCGCCGCGCCGACTCCGCCTCGCCGGCCGGTCGCCGCGCCACCGCAGCGCCGTGGGCATCGCCGGCGCCACGCCGCCGCCCCTCGCCGCCTCCTCCCCGCGGCCCCGAGATCATCTCCGGCGAGCCCCCGCTCGGATCCGGCCTTCTCCCTCCTCTCCGGCAGCAAATCCGGCGAGATCCGCCGCCTCGGTGAACAGTGCCGCCGCCGTGAACAGTAACCCTAGATCTATTCGGGGTTGACTTTCCTCTCCTCTCTCAGAATTTTTTTCATACTTTGACCTGCCATAACTTTGCACCCGTAGCTCCGATTTGGGCATATGATATGTCAAAATCTTCGTCTCGACGAGTACATAATTTCATTCCATTGCATCATTTGCATTTGAGGTCATCTTGGTGCCCAAAATGCTGTTGGAAGGAGGCATCATGAGTTAAATTGCAGATCCGTTTGTTTAACATGCACTTTTGTCATTTTTGCCATATTTAATCCGTGCATGATATGCCTGTGCCCCTTTGGGATGAATTGTTAAGCATGCTGTCTTCTTTCCAGAGGTGCCTTCCATGCATTTTTAGGATGTGTGTGTTGTCTTGTGCAAGCTTGCGAAGAGGGCTACCTGAGTTTACTAATTTCAGGGACTTAGTGAAATTCACTAAGTCTGGGATGTTTTAGTTCACGATGCTATATGTCCAGCTTGTTTCCTAGTGATCCGTGCCTCTTTTGAGGATGATCAGTAAGAGTGATTTGATATGCTTGTTGTTATTAATCCATCCATGTCTTTACTTGTTATGTTGGAGCACCCTAGGTTGACTCAATCGAGCTCAACTTTTGGATAGTTGTTGTTTTGGGCAGATCGTGAACTCTTTTGCGATTTTGCCGGAGTTATTGCTAGTGATCCATGCATGCTATGCCTTTGTTCTTGCCATGTCTAGCTAGAATTTTGTGCCTTATTAATGGATATATGCTTGCCTTGCCATGACTTGCACCGTAGTGAGAGCATCGAGCTCGTTTACATGCCTCCGTGAGTTATTATTTCAGCATGTCCCAGTTTTCACTAAGTCTGAAAACTGATTGTGTTTCATCGATGTTCGTGTGCTCGGTAGAGTATTTTGTGAACCCTTTTGGCCCCAGGTCATTTTGGGTGTTTTGTTAAGCTTGTTGAGTAGCTCCATTCCATGCTCTTACTTGCCATGTTCAGGTTTTGTTTCATGTTGTTTTGCTGCTCCAAAGAGAGCATCGTGGTCTGAAATTCCAGACTAGCGTTAATTTCGCTAAGTCTGAAATCTGTTTTGCTTATTCAGTTTTGCCATGCTTGTTTGAAGCCCTTAATGGATGAGTTTGCCTATGCCTCAGTCCTGATGATTTGTTAAGCTTCATGAGTACATCACTGCCATGAAATTTGTTTTCATGTTGGGTGGCTGTAGCATGTTCATTTTGTTGCATTTAGGAGCCTACTTGCTGTAAATCGCAGATCGGTTCGTTTAGTAAATCGCTTGCCATTTCTAAACCGTAGCTCCGATTGCCATGATCTTTATATCGTTTTCAGGAGATTTCTTCCCCTCTATCCAGTGGCACACTTGGATTTCCAAGTTGAGGCCAGGTTCATGCATTTCCTGTTACATCTTGCATTTGGCATCCTTCATCGCATCCCGCATAACATATCATCCTTGCATATTTTGGTTGCCCTTGCACGTGGTTGATTGTATCCTTGTTGCTTGTTTGTGTTGTTGGGTAGAGCCGGGAGACGAGTTCACTAACGAGGAGCCTGTTGAGTTTGCTTTTGAGGATCCAGTCAATTCTGACAACTGTGCAGGCAAGATGATCACACCCTTGAAATCACTACTATCTTTGCTATGCTAGTTTGCTCGCTCTTTTGCTTTGCCAATGCTACGATGCCTACCACTTGCTTGTCAGCCTCCCAATTGCCATGATTGAGCCTCTAACCCACCTTTGTCCTAGCAAACCATTGATTGGCTATGTTACCGCTTTGCTCAAGCCCCTTCTTATAGCGTTGCTAGCTGCAGGTGAAGATTGGAGCCGTTCCTTGTTGGAACATTTATTTACTTGTTGGGATATCACTATATTGCTATGTTATCTTTACTCATCTATATACTTGGTAAAGGGTGGAAGGCTCGGCCTCTCGCCTAGTGTTTTGTTCCACTCTTGCCGCCCTAGTTTCCGTCATATCGGTGTTATGTTCCCGGATTGTTGCGTCCCTTACGCGGTTGGGCTATATGGGAACCCCTTGATAGTTCGCCTTGATTAAAGCTTTTCCAGCAATGCCCAACATTGGTTTTACCATTTGCCACCTACCCCTTTTCTTTCCCTTGGGTTTCCGGAGCCCGAGGGTCATCTTTATTTTAGCCCCCACGGGACAGTGCTCCTCTGAGTGTTGGTCCGGAACGTCAGCCGCCGGTGGCCACTAGGGGCAACTCTGGGCTGGCCTACCGGAAGTTTGGACAATCTGAGTGTGCCCTGAGAAAGAGATATGTGTGTTGGAAATATGCCCTAGAGGCAATAATAAAAGCATTATTATTATATTTCCTTGTTCATGATAATTGTCTTTATTCATGCTATAATTGTGTTATCCGGAAATCATAATACATGTGTGAATAACAGACACCAACATGTCCCTAGTAGGCCTCTAGTTGACTAGCTCGTTGATCAACAGATAGTCATGGTTTTCTGGCTATGGACATAAGATGTCATTGATAACGAGATCACATCATTAGGAGAATGATGTGATGGACAAGACCCAATCCTAAACATAGCATAAAGATCGTATAGTTCGTTTGCTAGAGTTTTGCGATGTCAAGTATCCTTTCCTTAGACCATGAGATCGTGTAACTCCCGGTTACCGTAGGAGTGCTTTGGGTGTACCAAATGTCACAACGTAACTGGGTGACTATAAAGGTAGACTACGGGTATCTCCGAAAGTATCTGTTGGGTTGACACGGATCAAGACTGGGATTTTTCACTCCGTATGACGGAGAGGTATCACTGGGCCCACTCGGTAATGCATCATCATAATGAGCTCAAAGTGACCAAGTGTCTGGTCACGGGATCATGCATTACGGTACGAGTAAAGTGACTTGCCGGTAACGAGATTGAACGAGGTATTGGGATACCGACGATCGAATCTCGGGCAAGTAATATATCGATTGACAAAGGGAATTGCATACGGGGTTGCTTGAATCCTCGACATCGTGGTTCATCCGATGAGATCATCGTGGAGCATGTGGGAGCCAACATGGGTATCCAGATCCCGCTGTTGGTTATTGACCGGAGAGTCGTCTCGGTCATGTCTGCTTGTCTCCCGAACCCGTAGGGTCTACACACTTAAGGTTCGGTGACGCTAGGGTTGTGAAGATAAGTATATGCAGTAACCAGAATGTTGTTCGGGGTCCCGGATGAGATCCCGGACGTCACGATAAGTTCCGGAATGGTCCGGAGGTAAAGAATTATATATAGGATGTGCAGTTTCGGCCATCGGGACAAGTTTCGGGGTACCCGGTATTGTACCGGGACCACCGGAAGGGTCCCGGGGGTCCACCGGGTGGGGCCACCTATCCCGGAGGGCCCCTTGGGCTGAAATAGGAGGGAACCCAGCCCATAGTGGGCTGGGGCGCCAGCCCCCCCAAGGCCCATGCGCCTAGGGTTGGGGGGGAACCCTAAGGGGGGCGCCCCCTTGCTTGGGGGCAAGCCCCCCACCCCTGGCCGCCGCCCCCCTGGTAGATCCCATCTACCAGGGCCGGCGCCCCCCCTGGCACCCCTATATATAGTGGGGGAGAGGAGGGACTTGATCCCCACGCCTTTGGTGCTTCCCTCTCTCCCCGTTGCTTCTTCCTCTCTCGTAGTACACGGCGAAGCCCTGCGTCGTGACGCCCTGCATCCACCACCACGCCGTCGTGCTGCTGGATCTTCGTCAACCTCTCCTTCCCCCTTGCTGGATCAAGAAGGAGGAGACGTCTCCCGTCCCGTACGTGTGTTGAACGCGGAGGTGCCGTCCGTTCGGCGCTGGTCATCGGTGATTTGGATCACGTCGTGTTCGACAACATCAACCTCGTTCTAACGAACGCTTCCGCTCGCGATCTACAAAGGTATGTAGATGCATCTCGTGACTCGTTGCTAGATGAACTCCTAGATGATCTTGGTGAAACGAGTAGGAAAATTTTTGTTTTCTGCAACGTTCCCCAACAGTGGCATCATGAGCTAGGTCTATGCGTAGTTCTTCTTGCGCGAGTAGAACACAATTCGTTGTGGGCGTGGATTTGTCAACCTTCTTGCCGCTACTAGTCTTTTCTTGCTTCAGCGGTATTGTGGGATGAAGCGGCCCGGACCAACCTTACACGTACGCTTACGTGAGACCGGTTCCACCGACTAACATGCACTAGTTGCATAAGGTGGCTGGCGGGTGTCTGTCTCTCCCACTTTAGCTAGAGCAGATTCGATGAACAGGGTCCTTATGAAGGGTAAATAGAAGTTGACAAATCACGTTGTGGCTTTCACGTAGGTAAGAAAACGTTCTTGCTAGAACCCTAATTCAGCCACGTAAAACTTGCAACAACAATTAGAGGACGTCTAACTTGTTTTTGCAGCAAGTGGTTTGTGATATGATATGGCCAAAGTTGTGATGAATGATGAATGATCTATATGTGATGTATGAGATGTTCATGCTATTGTAATAGGAATCACGACTTGCATGTCGATGAGTATGACAACCGGCAGGAGCCATAGGAGTTGTCTTTATTCTTTTATATGACCTGCGTGTCATTGAGAAACGCCATGTAAATTACTTTACTTTATTGCTAAACGCGTTAGCCGTAGTAGTAGAAGTAATAGTTGGCGAGCAACTTCATGGAGGCACAATGATGGAGATCATGATGATGGAGATCATGGTGTCATGCCGGTGACAGGATGATCATGGAGCCCCAAGATGGAGATCAAAGGAGCTATGTGATATTGGCCATATCATGTCACGTTTATTATTTGATTGCATGTGATGTTTATCATGTTTTGCATCTTGTTTACTTAGAATGACGGTAGTAAATAAGATGATCCCTCATAATAATTTCAAGAAGTGTTCCCCCTAACTGTGCACCGTTGCGACAGTTCGTTGTTTCGAAGCACCACGTGATGATCGGGTGTGATAGATTCTAACGTTCACATACAACGGGTGTAAGACAGATTTACACATGCAAACACTTAGGTTGACTTGACGAGCCTAACATGTACAGACATGGCCTCGGAACACAAAAGATCGAAATGTCGAGCATGAGTCGTATGGAAGATACGATCAACATGAAGATGTTCACCGATGTTGACTAGTCCGTCTCACGTGATGATCGGACACGGCCTAGTTAACTCGGATCATGTTATACTTAGATGACTAGAAGAGGGATGTCTATCTAAGTGGGAGTTCATAAATAATTTGATTTGATGAACTTAATTATCATGAACATTAGTCTAAAAATATTTTACAATATGTCTTGTAGATCAAATGGCCCACGTAGTCCTCAACTTCAACGCGTTCCTAGAGAAAACCAAGCTGAAAGACAATGGCAGCAACTATACGGACTGGGTCCGGAACCTGAGGATCATCCTCATAGCTGCCAAGAAAGATTACGTCCTACAAGCACCGCTAGGTGAAGCTCCCGTCCCACAGAACCAAGACGTTATGAACGCTTGGCAGACACGTGTTGACGACTACTCCCTCGTTCAGTGCGGCATGCTTTACAGTTTAGAACCGGGGCTCCAAAAGCGTTTTGAGAGACATGGAGCATATGAGATGTTCGAAGAGCTGAAAATGGTTTTCCAAGCTCATGCCCGGGTCGAGAGATATGAGGTCTCTGACAAGTTCTTCAGCTGTAAGATGGAGGAAAACAGTTCTGTCAGTGAGCACATACTCACTATGTTTGGTTTACATAACTGCTTGACTCAGCTGGGAGTTAATCTCCCGGATGATGCGGTCATTAACAGAATCCTCCAGTCGCTTCCACCAAGCTACAAGAGCTTTGTGATGAACTTCAACATGCAGGGGATGCAAAAGACCATTCCTGAGTTGTTCTCAATGCTGAAATCAGCGGAGGTAGAAGTCAAGAAGGAACATCAAGTGTTGATGGTCAATAAAACCACTAAGTTCAAGAAGGGCAAGGGTAAGAAAGCCTTCAAGAAGGACGGCAAGGAGGTTTCCGCGCCCGGCAAGCAAGCTGCCGGAAAGAAGCCAAAGAATGGACCCAAGCCCGAGACTGAGTGCTTTTATTGCAAGGGGAGCGGACACTGGAAGCGGAATTGCCCCAAGTACTTAGCAGACAAGAAGGCCGGCAAAACAAAAGGTATATGTGATATACATGTAATTGATGTGTACCTAACCAGTACTCGTAGTAGCTCTTGGGTATTTGATACCGGTGCAGTTGCTCACATTTGTAACTCAAAGCAGGAGCTGCGGAATAAACGGAGACTGGCGAAGGACGAGGTGACGATGCGCGTCGGGAATGGTTCCAAGGTCGATGTGATCGCCGTCGGCACGCTTCCTCTTCATTTACCTACGGGATTAGTTTTAAACCTCAATAATTGTTATTTAGTGCCAGCTTTGAGCATGAACATTGTATCTGGATCTCGTTTAATTCGAGATGGCTACTCATTTAAATCCGAGAATAATGGTTGTTCCATTTATATGAGAGATATGTTTTATGGTCATGCTCCTATGGTGAATGGTTTATTCTTAATGAATCTCGAGCGTAATGCTACACATGTTCTTAGTGTGAATACCAAAAGATGTAAGGTTGATAATGATAGTCCCACATACTTGTGGCACTGCCGCCTTGGTCACATAGGTGTCAAACGCATGAAGAAGCTCCATGCTGATGGACTTTTAGAGTCTCTTGATTATGAATCATTTGACACGTGCAAACCATGCCTTATGGGTAAAATGACCAAGACTCCGTTCTCAGGAACAATGGAGCGAGCAACCAACTTGTTGGAAATTATACATACCGATGTGTGCGGTCCAATGAGTGTTGAGGCTCGCGGTGGCTATCGTTATGTTCTCACCCTCACTGATGATTTGAGTAGATATGGATATATTTACTTAATGAAGCACAAGTCTGAAACCTTTGAAAAGTTCAAGGAATTTCAGAGTGAGGTCGAGAATCAACGTGACAGGAAAATCAAGTTTTTACGATCAGATCGTGGAGGAGAATACTTGAGTCACGAATTTGGCACACACTTAAGAAAATGTGGAATAGTTTCACAACTCACGCCGCCTGGAACACCTCAGCGAAACGGTGTGTCCGAACGTCGTAATCGCACTCTATTAGATATGGTGCGGTCTATGATGTCTCTTACCGATCTGCCGCTATCTTTTTGGGGCTATGCTTTAGAGACTGCCGCATTCACTTTAAATAGGGCTCCGTCGAAATCCGTTGAGACGACACCGTTTGAATTATGGTTTGGAAAGAAACCTAAGCTGTCGTTTCTAAAAGTTTGGGGATGCGATGCTTATGTCAAGAAACTTCAACCTGAAAAGCTCGAACCCAAGTCGGAAAAATGCGTCTTCATAGGATACCCTAAAGAAACTATTGGGTATACCTTCTACCTCAGATCCGAAGGCAAGGTCTTTGTTGCCAAGAATGGATCCTTTCTAGAGAAGGAGTTTCTCTCGAAAGAAGTAAGTGGGAGGAAAGTAGAACTAGATGAAGTATTGCCTCTTGAACCTGAAAATGGCGCAACTCAAGAAAATGTTCCTGAGGTGCCAGCACCGACTAGAGAGGAAGTTAATGATAATGATCAAGATACTTCTGATCTAGCTCCTACTGAAATTCGAAGGTCCACAAGGACACGTTCCGCACCAGAGTGGTACGGCAACCCTGTCTTGGAAATCATGTTGTTAGACAACGGTGAACCTTCGAACTATGAAGAAGCGATGGCGGGCCCGGATTCCGACAAATGGCTAGAAGCCATGAAATCCAAGATAGGATCCATGTATGAAAACGAAGTATGGACTTTGACTGACTTGCCCGTAGAACGGCGAGCCATAGAAAATAAATGGATCTTTAAGAGGAAGACAGACGCGGATGGTAATGTGACCATCTATAAAGCTCGGCTTGTCGCTAAGGGTTATCGACAAGTTCAAGGGGTTGACTACGATGAGACTTTCTCACCGGTAGCGAAGCTGAAGTCCGTCCGAATCATGTTAGCAATTGCCGCATTCTACGATTATGAAATATGGCAAATGGACGTCAAAACGGCATTCCTTAATGGTTTCCTTAAGGAAGAATTGTATATGATGCAGCCGGAAGGTTTTGTCGATCCTAAGAATGCTAACAAGGTGTGCAAGCTCCAACGCTCGATTTATGGGCTGGTGCAAGCATCTCGGAGTTGGAACATTTGCTTTGATGAGATGATCAAAGCGTTTGGGTTTACACAGACTTATGGAGAAGCCTGTGTTTACAAGAAAGTGAGTGGGAGCTCTGTAGCATTTCTCATATTATATGTAGATGACATACTTTTGATGGGAAATGATATATAACTCTTGGACAGCATTAAGGCCTACTTGAATAAGAGTTTTTCAATGAAGGAACTTGGAGAAGCTGCTTATATATTAGGCATCAAAATCTATAGAGATAGATCGAGACGCCTCATAGGTCTTTCACAAAGTACATACCTTGATAAGATATTGAAGAAGTTCAATATGGATCAATCTAAGAAGGGGTTCTTACCTGTGTTACAAGGTATGAAATTGAGCTCAGCTCAAAGTCCGACCACGGCAGAAGAAATAGAAGAGATGAGTGTCATCCCCTATGCCTCAGCCATAGGTTCTATTATGTATGCCATGCTGTGTACCAGACCTGATGTAAACCTTGCCGTAAGTTTGGTAGGAAGGTACCAAAGTAATCCCGGCAAGGAACACTGGACAACGGTCAAGAATATCCTGAAGTACCTGAAAAGGACTAAGGAGATGATTCTCGTTTATGGAGGTGACGAAGAGCTTGTCGTAAAGGGTTACGTCGACGCTAGCTTCGACACAGATCTGGATGACTCAAAGTCACAAACCGGATACGTGTATATTTTGAATGGTGGGGCAGTAAGCTGGTGCAGTTGCAAGCAAAGCGTCGTGGCGGGATCTACATGTGAAGCGGAGTACATGGCAGCCTCGGAGGCAGCACATGAAGCAATTTGGATGAAGGAGTTCATCACCGACCTCGGAGTCATACCCAATGCGTCGGGGCCGATCAAGCTCTTCTGTGACAACACTGGAGCTATTGCACTTGCCAAGGAGCCCAGGTTTCACAAGAAGACAAGGCACATCAAGCGTCGCTTCAACTCCATTCGTGAAAATGTTCAAGATGGAGACATAGAAATTTGTAAAGTACATACGGACCTGAATGTAGCAGATCCGTTGACTAAACCTCTCCCTAGGGCAAAACATGATCAACACCAGAATTCCATGGGTGTTCGATTCATCACAATGTAACTAGATTATTGACTCTAGTGCAAGTGGGAGACTGTTGGAAATATGCCCTAGAGGCAATAATAAAAGCATTATTATTATATTTCCTTGTTCATGATAATTGTCTTTATTCATGCTATAATTGTGTTATCCGGAAATCATAATACATGTGTGAATAACAGACACCAACATGTCCCTAGTAGGCCTCTAGTTGACTAGCTCGTTGATCAACAGATAGTCATGGTTTCCTGGCTATGGACATAAGATGTCATTGATAACGAGATCACATCATTAGGAGAATGATGTGATGGACAAGACCCAATCCTAAACATAGCATAAAGATCGTATAGTTCGTTTGCTAGAGTTTTGCGATGTCAAGTATCCTTTCCTTAGACCATGAGATCGTGTAACTCCCGGTTACCGTAGGAGTGCTTTGGGTGTACCAAACGTCACAACGTAACTGGGTGACTATAAAGGTAGACTACGGGTATCTCCGAAAGTATCTGTTGGGTTGACACGGATCAAGACTGGGATTTGTCACTCCGTATGACGGAGAGGTATCACTGGGCCCACTCGGTAATGCATCATCATAATGAGCTCAAAGTGACCAAGTGTCTGGTCATGGGATCATGCATTACGGTACGAGTAAAGTGACTTGCCGGTAACGAGATTAAACGAGGTATTGGGATACCGACGATCGAATCTCGGGCAAGTAATATATCGATTGACAAAGGGAATTGCATACGGGGTTGATTGAATCCTCGACATCGTGGTTCATCCGATTAGATCATCGTGGAGCATGTGGGAGCCAACATGGTTATCCAGATCCCGCTGTTGGTTATTGACCGGAGAGTCGTCTCGGTCATGTCTGCTTGTCTCCCGAACCCGTAGGGTCTACACACTTAAGGTTCGGTGACGCTAGGGTTGTGAAGATAAGTATATGCAGTAACCCGAATGTTGTTCGGGGTCCCGGATGAGATCCCGGACGTCACGAGAAGTTCCGGAATGGTCCGGAGGTAAAGAATTATATATAGGATGTGCAGTTTCGGCCATCGGGACAAGTTTCGAGGTACCCGGTATTGTACCGGGACCACCGGAAGGGTCCCGGGGGTCCACCGGGTGGGGCCACCTATCCCGAAGGGCCCCTTGGGCTGAAATAGGAGGGAACCCAGCCCATAGTGGGCTGGGGCGCCAGCCCCCCCAAGGCCCATGCGCCTAGGGTTGGGGGGGAACCCTAAGGGGGGCGCCCCCTTGCTTGGGGGCAAGCCCCCCACCCCTGGCCGCCGCCCCCCCTGGTAGATCCCATCTACCAGGGCCGGCGCCCCCCCTGGCACCCCTATATATAGTGGGGGAGAGGAGGGACTTGATCCCCACGCCTTTGGTGCTTCCCTCTCTCCCCGTTGCTTCTTCCTCTCTCGTAGTACACGGCGAAGCCCTGCGTCGTGACGCCCTGCATCCACCACCACGCCGTCATGCTGCTGGATCTTCGTCAACCTCTCCTTCCCCCTTGCTGGATCAAGAAGGAGGAGACGTCTCCCGTCCCATACGTGTGTTGAACGCGGAGGTGCCGTCCGTTCGGCGCTGGTCATCGGTAATTTGGATCACGTCGTGTTCGACAACATCAACCTCGTTCTAACGAACGCTTCCGCTCGCGATCTACAAAGGTATGTAGATGCATCTCGTGACTCGTTGCTAGATGAACTCCTAGATGATCTTGGTGAAACGAGTAGGAAAATTTTTGTTTTCTGCAACGTTCCCCAACAATGTGCAGCTCCTATCGGGATTTGTCGGCGCATTCGGGCGGTGTTGCTGGACTAGTTTTGACCTGTCGAATCATCTTGTTGTACCGAGATACCGAGTCTGATCGGTGGGTCCTGGGTGGAGGTCTATTCCTTCGTTGACCGTGAGAGCTTGTTATGGGCTAAGTTGGGACCCCCCTGCAGGGATTGATCTTTCGAAAGCCGTGCCCACGGTTATGGGCAGATGGGAATTTGTTAATGTCCGGTTGTCGATAACTTGAACTTAAATAATTAAAATGAATCAACTGAGTGTGTTACCGTGACGGCCTCTTCTCGGCGGAGTCCGGGAAGTGGACACGGCGTTGGAGTTATGTTTGCGTAGTCTGCTCTATTTAGTTTCCGCTCGAGCTTTGCCTTCTCTTCTCGCTCTCCTTTGCGAATAAGTTAGCCACCATATATGCTAGTCGCTTGCTGCAGCTCCACTTACATTACCCCTTTCCTACCTATTAAGCTTAAATAGTCTTGATCGCGAGGGTGCGAGATTGCTGAGTCCTTTGTGGCTCACAGATTACTATTACCCCAGATGCAGGGACCAATGATACTTCTCCGGATGGCGCGCTCGAGCTGAAGTGGGAGTACGACGAGGACTCTCAGCGATACTATGTGTCTTTTCCTGACGATCAGTAGTGGTGCCTATTCGGGGTTCGATTCAGGGATTAGTCGCTTGTTGGGGGTCTTTTCTATTTTGGCGCCGTGGTCGGGCCATGAGTGATTGGATGATGGATGTTATTTATGTACTTTGATGTGATGTGGCAAGTGTAAGCCAACTATTATTATTATTTCCCCTTTATATTATATATGTACTTGGGTTGTGTAATGATTCCCGACTTGCGACATTGCTTTCAATGCGCCTATGTCTCTAAGTCGTGCCTCGACACGTGGGAGACATAGCCGCATCGAGGGCGTTACAAATGGGAACCCCTTGACAGTTCGCCTTAAGTAAAGCTTCTCCAGCAATGCCCAACATTGGTTTTACCATTTGCCACCTAGCCTTTTCTTTCCCTTGAGTCGGCCGGCTCAAGGGTCATCTTATTTTAACCCCCCCGGGCCAGTGCTTCTCTAAGTGTTGGTCCAACTGAGCGATGTCCGAGGCTACCAGGGGCAACTCTGGGCTGGCTTACCCGACGTCTGGCTCATCTGAGTGTGCCCTGAGAAAGAGATATGTGCAGCTCCTATCGGGATTTGTCGGCACATTCGGGCGGTGTTGCTGGTTTAGTTTTACCCTGTCGAAATGTCTTGTTGTACTGGGATACCGAGTCTGATCGGAATGTCTCGGGTGGAGGTCTATTCCTTCGTTGACCGTGAGAGCTTGTGATGGGCTAAGTTGGGACACCCCTGCAGGGATTTGAACTTTCGAAAACCGTGCCCGCGGTTATGGGCAGATGGGAATTTGTTAACGTCCGGTTGTAGAAAACCTGAAGTTGACCTTAATTAAAATGAATCAACCACGTGTGTAACCGTGATGGTCTCTTTCTGGCGGAGTCCGGGAAGTGAACACGGTTGTTGGAGTTATGCTTGACGTAGGTAGTCCAGGATCACTTATTGATCATACTTTTATCGACCGTGCTTTGCCTTCTCTTCTCGCTCTCATTTGCGTATGTTAGCCACCATATATGCTAGTCGCTTGCTGCAGCTCCACCTCATACCTTTACCTTACCCATAAGCTTAAATAGTCTTGATCGCGAGGGTGCGAGATTGCTGAGTCCCCGTGGCTCATAGATACTTCCAAAACCAGCTTGCAGGTGCCGATGAGTCCGAGCAGATGACGCAACCCAGCTCAGGAGGAGCTCGTTGAAGACCTTGTTTATTTGTGTTGTTTCGTTCTAGTTGATCAGTAGTGGAGCCCAGTTGGGGTCGATCGGGGACCTTTGTCGCATTTGGGGTTCTTCTTTTATTTTGGTTCCGTAGTCGGACCATGAGTGTATTTGGTTGATGTAATGCTTTATTCATGTAATTGTGTGAAGTGGCGATTGTAAGCCAACTATGTATCTCTTTCCCCTATTGTATTACATGGGTTGTGTGAAGATTACCTCACTTGCGACATTGCCTTCAATGCGATTATGCCTCTAAGTCATGCCTCGACACGTGGGAGATATAGTCGCATCGAGGGTGTTACAAGTTGGTAATCAGAGCCTTCCCCGACCTTAGGAGCCCCATTGCTTGATCGTTTTTAGCAGCCGAGTTGTGTCTAGAAAGATGTTTTGAGTCCTTAGGAATTATATATCGGAGAGCTTAGGAATTCTTTTTACTTCCCAGTCTCCTCATCGCTCTGGTAAGACATCCTGACGTAGAGTTTTGACTCTTCTCTTCTCAAATTTCACTAAAAAAAATTTAGGATCACGCGAGTATCTTGGATTTGTTCCGATGACTTATGATGAGAATACTGTCTTGGTGCCTCCTGTCAGGGGTTTAGTGGAAGTGTCCCGGGGAGTTGAGCTCTGAGGTGTTGTCATCATAATTCTATCGTTGCAATTCTGGCATACTTGAGATATGTGCGCGACATCGAAAATCTCCTTTATGCAGTTCGTTGGTGAGATAACCTCGACGCCACCCAGTACTGGGGCGGGAGTTCGGGAGTATCGCCATAACTTGTATAACGGATGCTTTTCGAAGGTTGAGATAGATGGTTTCCAAAGGTTTCTTGGTTATGTGTTGAAGGATGGATGCAGCTGGATGTAGGATTTGCTAGCTTGGGTGAGATATTATGCTTCCCCTGTATCCTCAACACCTGATTGCATAACCGGAAAGTTTCGGGAATTTCATAGGTGGGAATTCAAGTAGCCTTAGGATATCTTTCCAACAGATGTGTGATATGAAATTGGGGTTCGACGTCTAGTGGTTCGCCTATTCACGGTCGATTTTACAGTGGTCTCGTTGTGTCTTAAAGAGTCCTTGGCTATGCTGACACGGGGACGCTTCGTATGTCATGTGCACTGCCTTGTACATGATGGTGTTGTACGATCGAGCCCATGTAGGTCCCACCATGAAAACTTCGGACGAAATCTCTATCATATGTTTGTTCCGGCTTATTTTGCAAGCCAATCCTTTGTTTTGTTTTGAGTTGTGGTATTCGAGTTGCTTCGAAGTCAAATGTTGATTCCATACCTTCCTCAAGTGGTGTTCTCATATTCCTATGCGAATACTAATCCTTCATGATAATTGAGTTTGTCATGTCAAGTTCTTTTCATCGGTGTGCTTCTCTTCAAGTGGATCCAATCATTTCAACTCCCGCAAGATCAATTATCACTTCTTCTCAACGGTGTTGTTTCATTCGTCCCAAGCTGCCTTTGTTTTTCCCTCCCTCCCACCCTTGTTTCTTCGAGGAACCATATTTCTTATTCAAGTATCCTTTTATTCATGTGAAGTCTCTCCATTCTTTTTCCACAATGTTCTTATCCGGTGATTCTCATGAAGATTTCAACGGAGCCTCAAGTTCATCATTGTTCATTCTCTTTCTTCTCCGGTGGATTCAAGTCAAGTTTTGTTGATCATATCCTTTTCGTCATTTCTATGTCTTATCATACCGGTGCACGTCATAATAGTTCACTTCTCGCTATCCATTTGTTCTGGAGTGCTCAAGATATCTCGAAGATTCGTGTTTCCACTCTTCTTTCATTCAAGCTATTTCAAGGATGTTATATCATTCAAGCCTTTTTATTCAACCAGTGCATTATCCTTTTCAAGTAATCAGTTCTACGGTGTTTCTCTTGAGTGGGCCCTAACCCACAGGTCTTTTCCCAGGATCTTACCTGACTCTTCTTATTTTTCCGGAGTTATAATCAAATTCTTTTCGAAGTTTGATGTAAGAATGATTTATCATCAGTCAAATATCTTTCTCCAAGATCGGTCAAATTCTTTTCATCGTTGACTCAACCTCTTCGTTTTGATTATTCCGGAGTGTCTAAATAAGTCTTGATGGTATTTCTCATCGTCATTCTCAGTTTGGAAGACCGAAGATGATTCTTCTTTCAACCTTGCTCCATTCTCTTCAAGTTTCGTCATTCGAGAATGTTGCAATCCTCTCATAATTGTTTTGATCGTGAGAATTCTTTTCACCCTTCCGGAGCAATTTAAGAGTCTTCTCAGTTTGTTATCCGGAGTCTATCAAGTCAGGTTTATTCATTCTCAGCTTTCAGTTATCATTCTCCGATCTTACCGGTGCAGCGTTTAAGTGATCTCTAATCGGTCCATGATCTATTATATTAATCGTATCTAAATTGTCTCAAGCATCTTCGTCCATTTGCTAATTCTTCCCGGTGATTCGTTATCTTTTATTCGTTCTTTTTCAATTCTTACAGTGGTTCTTCCAGATTTCTCTTCCTTATCAATTTATTCCTTGTTTCTATTCTACCGGTGGGTCGTTCAAGATTTTCTCGAGTTTATGCGATATCTCTCGTAATCCTTTCTACGAGAATAAGTAGTATGCCAATTCCATTGCTTGTCATCAATTTTAATTGGTGAAGAATACGCATAATGTAATTCTTATTCTTGTTTCATCGAGTTTATTCTATTCCTGGTTTTTTTCGGAGTGGCTCATCATACTCATTCTTGGTTTCACTTGTTTGATCTTTTCTTTTCCGGAGTTCCAAGTTCTCTCAATTATATCATCACGGAGAACCATCTAAATCATCGCAAGGATTCACCTTGTGCTTTCAACTTCTCCTTCTTCTTGTTTGATCATTCTTTTATTACTGGAGTTCTCATGAAGGTTCTACATGATGGTTCATAAAGGATTTAATTCCTTCTCGAAGTTTTCATTGAGATTCTTTTCTAAGGAGCTCAAGCCTTCTTCATCTTGCTATCCGGAGTGCAATTCTTTCTACCACATTATTGGAGGTGGTATTATGTCATTCTTAATAATTTGAGTTCATGTTTCATGATTCACATGTTGTTAAGTATGATGTATGTTAAATCCATCGATCTCTTCATTGGAGTTATCTTGGGTTATATTCCACCTAAAGCCTCCCCTAAGGATTGTTGTTATATGGTGCTTATAAATGATCCAAGTTCTTCATTTATCCTCCCGGTGAAATAAGTTTCTCGTCTCTTTGTTCTTATCAATCCAATTCTTCTTCCCGTGAGTGGCAGATTGTCACCTCATAATTTTGAGATGTATGTCATAAGACCATGTCAAGCTTATTCTTTCGTTGTTGGTTTCCCAACAACTCCGTTCTAGCCTTTGTTGTAACCGTGCTCTCTCAAGATCTTGTTTCCCTTCGTTCCGGAGGCTTGTGATGTTGCTCTCTTCAACCCATCTTCTTGGTTTGTCATGATAGTATTCTTTTCTTTGCTTATCCATTCAACCGGAGTGTCGTGTTTTCTTTCGAGCTTTCTCATCTTATCAATTTTTTTTGCATCCCTTCTCAACCGGAGTGCTGTCCAAATTATATAAGTCTTATTCCTTCTCTATCTTGTCTTAACCGGAGTGGTTTCAATATATATCTTGCCCTTCAACCTCACGGTTTTCGCAATGTTCTTTCTTCCTCTTTTCTATCGGTGTGTTTTTCAATTTTGTTCATCTCCGTTGTATTCTTTTCTCGTATTTGCTTAACCTCTTCAACGTTCGTGGTTTCACTCATTTGTCAATGAAGCAACTTAGTTTTACCTCTCCTTTTTTCTCTTCCGTTTTCCCCCGGTGCCATTCTAGATCTCGGGACGAGATCCTCTCATAGTGGTGGAGTGTTGTAACGCCCCGAGACCGATGTGCCAGGTGTCGTGCAGTTATTCGATGTTGTTGCGTTGTCATGTGCTTGCGTGTTGCATCATGTCACGTCATCATGTGCATTGCATCATGTCATCATGCCATCATATCATTATTTGTTGCAACTCAACTAAATAATTTGTGTGGGTCTTCGATCCATTTAAATTGAGGGAAGGATGACTTCTCTTTATAATATATCCTCCCGATATTAGTGGAGCTACTATAATAAATATTCCATTCTTTTGGAATTAACCGGAACACACTTGCAAAAATCCCAATGCCTTTTCTCGCTTCGAGTTTGGTCCCCAAACTTTGCTTTTATCCTTTCTCCATTTTCCGGAGCTCCACCAATATTCCGAACATTTTTGGACTCTCCAAAAATGTTTTCCTAATTCAAACTCATTTGAATCACATTCAAATGTGTTCGAATGCAATCCTTCCAAACGGTGTCAAATGTATTTTTCTTGGATCAAGCTCATTTTTATGAGTCCAAGAAAATTGGCGCCCTGCTCAAATTCTTCTCCTATCTCTCTCTACATTTCTTATTCCTCGGTTCATTTGTTAAATCAGGAAATAAAGAAGTGAAAGAGAAAAGGAAGAGAGAAGCCCAGCCCAGGCCGGCCTCCCTAGGCCCATCCTTCCCCGCAGGCCCACCTAACCCTAACCCTAGCGCTCCCGCATCGCTACCCCTGGCCCGATTCCTCATCTCCCTCTCGATCCCTCCTGCTCTTTACCACCGCCGCCAGAGGCACGCATCGCACCAGGAGCCCGATCCCATCTCCTTGCTCGATCCCCTCGATCTCCCTCTCCCATCGATCCCTCCCACGCCGACGCCAGCGCCGCCCCGATCTCCCGCGGTCACCTCTCCTCCCCCTCTCGCTCTCACCAGGGGGGGCCCGACCCCATCTCCCCAGTGCCGCCCTGCCATGGCCGCGTCTTCCCCCAGCCAGCGCCGCCGCCCGCACAACACCCCGCAGCTGCGCCAGGAGCTCGCCTCCTCTTCGCCATGGCCGCGAGCCCGACTCCCTCGTCTTCTCCTCTACGCCCGCAGCTGCCTTGGGTCCTGGACAAAGCCAGCCGCCCGCTGACCCCCCTCTGCTTCCTACGCGGACCTCGCCCTCGCCAAGTCCTCGTCCGCTCGGTTCCTGCGCCTTCGCCGGCGTGGAGCCGCACCAAGACGCCGCCGTCCGCGACCAGTGAGCGCCGCGCCGTCTTTTTCTCCTCCTGCCCGAGTCCAGGCCGCCGCCGTGCCTTCTTGCCTCCTCCGGTGACTGTCGTCCAGGACGACCCGCTTCCTCCTATGAGCTCCCGAGGCACCAGCCTCCCATCTGCGAGATCCGGCGATGCTGGCCACCAGGAACCGCTGCTGCTCCCTGCCGCGACCCCTTTGTTGGCCGCCAAGACTGCCAGGCTGCTGCTCCGTGCGAGACCGTCAAGTACCAAGTCAGACCGCGAGCTCCACGGATTTGCCAAGTACCACGACATGAGGACCCTCGAACGCGTCAAGTACCCCTTCGGATGCGCCAAGTTCGTCTACACGAGAACGGCAAGTACCTCGACGCCCGATGCATAGAACGACTACCGTCGCCGATGACCCGAGTACCACTACCGTCGACCCTCGAAGACCTCGTGGACGTCAAGTTCCGTGTCGTTGACCCCGAACCTCTCCGAAAACGTGCACGATTACTTCCGTGGCCGAAGACCCGTGTACAACTACCATCGCCGAAGACGTCGAGGGAACGTCTACCCACATCATGTATTTGACCAAGTTCGATGACGACGAACTCGGATTCACCAAGTTCCTCTACCGTCGCCCCCGGGAACCTTGGATTCGTCAAGTACCTCTCCGAAAACGAACGTGAACCACTACTTCCCTCGATGTCCGAGAACGCCTACTTCCCCTACGTCCCATCGAACCCGAACCGTCCCGTTGACACTCTCCGAAGGTATAACCTGAGACGACGTCCGTGAAACGAATGCTTAATTGTATGAGATGCTCGTGCTTGCACCGTGCTCGATTTGTCGGCGCACGTTGCCCTCTTTCACCTTGTCACACGTCATGTGGGAACCCGGTAACCGGGAGCACCCCACCGTTCATCTCATGTCACGCTCCCGCCGCGTTTTCGTTTGCACCGGGATCTCAATCGAGTTACCGGAACCGATATGTTGTCGTGGCATCATTTTCGGATTCGTTGCCGTGGCACCCCTTTCTTCCACCACGGTGACAATGCTTCATAATGCTCATGTCAACTCTTAATAAATATTGCATAACTTGTTCATGTCATCCGCATCATGATAACAACAATTAAAATGTTTAAAATGTTGTTTGCATTAATTTGCCCCTATGCCATGCTAAAATGATTTAATTCATATCTAAATAACCGTAACTCCGTTTTTAATAAACTTTATATGTAAATGGGGAAGAATTTTGCCTAGTTTATCATGGTGGCATCATTTTGCATGTTAAACAACTCTAAAATTGTGTTTAGGACAGATCAGGACCAAACCTAATATTTGCACATGAGGATTTTCCAGAATTGTTGTTCGTTGCTTCCGGCCTCATTTAAACTTGCCTAGATTAGTTAGTTTTCATTTGCTTCTCCCTCTTGCCATGTTTTAACAACATTTAATATTGTTGGGTACATAACCGAGATCGAACTAAATAAGTCATGTGGTGTTTCGTCAATATGCAACTCGTTGCATATTGAGCTCCACCTAATTCGTAGGATTGTTTGTGCATTTCGCCATGCCATGCCTCTTTAAACCGGACATGCATCATACTCGATTGTGCATCATGCCATGTTGATGTGTTGGTTGTTTACTATGTTGTTTGCTCTTTTCCGGTGTTTGCTTCTTCGGGTTGGTTCCGATAATGTCGAGTTTGTGAGGATCCGTTCGACTACGTCCGTTTATCTTCCTCATGGACTCGTTCTTCTTCCTTGCGGGATTTCAGGCAAGATGATCATACCCTCGAAATCACTACTATCTTTGCTATGCTAGTTTGCTCGCTCTTTTGCTATGCCATTGCCATGATGCCTACCACTTGCTTGTCAGCCTCCCAAATTGCCATGTTCAGCCTCTAACCCACCAATGTCCTAGCAAACCGTTGATTGGCTATGTTACCGCTTTGCTCAGCCCCTCTTATAGCGTTGTTAGTTGCAGGTGAAGATCGAAGTTTGTTCCTTGTTGGAACATGGAGGCCGTTCCTTGTTGGAACATTTATTCACTTGTTGGGATATCACTATATATCGTATTTAATTAATGCATCTATATACTTGGTAAAGGGTGGAAGGCTCGGCCTTATGCCTGGTGTTTTGTTCCACTCTTGCCGCCCTAGTTTCCGTCATATCGGTGTTATGTTCCCGGATATTGCGTCCCTTACGCGGTTGGGCTATAATGGGAACCCCTTGACAGTTCGCCTTAAGTAAAGCTTCTCCAGCAATGCCCAACATTGGTTTTACCATTTGCCACCTAGCCTTTTCTTTCCCTTGAGTCGGCCGGCTCAAGGGTCATCTTATTTTAACCCCCCCGGGCCAGTGCTTCTCTAAGTGTTGGTCCAACTGAGCGATGTCCGAGGCTACCAGGGGCAACTCTGGGCTGGCTTACCCGACGTCTGGCTCATCTGAGTGTGCCCTGAGAAAGAGATATGTGCAGCTCCTATCGGGATTTGTCGGCACATTCGGGCGATGTTGCTGGTTTAGTTTTACCCTGTCGAAATGTCTTGTTGTACTGGGATACCGAGTCTGATCGGAATGTCTCGGGTGGAGGTCTATTCCTTCATTGACCGTGAGAGCTTGTGATGGGCTAAGTTGGGACACCCCTGCAGGGATTTGAACTTTCGAAAGCCGTGCCCGCGGTTATGGGCAGATGGGAATTGGTTAACGTCCGGTTGTAGAAAACCTGAAGTTGACCTTAATTAAAATGAATCAACCGCGTGTGTAACCGTGATGGTCTCTTTCCGGCGGAGTCCGGGAAGTGAACACGGTTGTTGGAGTTATGCTTGACGTAGGTAGTCCAGGATCACTTCTTGATCATACTTTTATCGACCGTGCTTTGCCTTCTCTTCTCGCTCTCATTTGCGTATGTTAGCCACCATATATGCTAGTCGCTTGCTGCAGCTCCACCTCATACCTTTACCTTACCCATAAGCTTAAATAGTCTTGATCGCGAGGGTGCGAGATTGCTGAGTCCCCGTGGCTCACAGATACTTCCAAAACCAGCTTGCAGGTGCCGATGAGTCCGAGCAGATGACGCAACCCAGCTCAGGAGGAGCTCGTTGAAGACCTTGTTTATTTGTGTTGTTTCATTCTAGTTGATCAGTAGTGGAGCCCAGTTGGGGTCGATCGGGGACCTTTGTCGCATTTGGGGTTCTTCTTTTATTTTGGTTCCGTAGTCAGACCATGAGTGTATTTGGTTGATGTAATGCTTTATTCATGTAATTGTGTGAAGTGGCGATTGTAAGCCAACTATGTATCTCTTTCCCCTATTGTATTACATGGGTTGTGTGAAGATTACCTCACTTGCGACATTGCCTTCAATGCGATTATGCCTCTAAGTCATGCCTCGACACGTGGGAGATATAGTCGCATCGAGGGTGTTACACGGACGCTGATAGTAGTGTTACTATCTACAAAGCTAGAATTGTCGCAAAAGGTTTTCTACAAGTTCAAGGTGTTGACTACGATGAGATTTTCTCACTCGTATCTATGCTTAAGTCTGTCCGAATCATGTTAGCAATTGCCGCATTTTATGAAATCTGGCAAATGGATAAACAAAACTGCATTCCTTAATGGATTTATTAAAGAAGAGTTGTATACGATGCAACTAGAAGGTTTTGTCGATCCTAAAGTTGTTAACTAAATATGCAAGCTCCAGCGGTCCATCTATGGACTGGTGCAAGAATCTCGGAGTTGGAATATACGCTTTGTTAAGTTGATCAAAGCATATAGTTTTATACAGACTTGCGGTGAAGCCTGTATTTACAAGAAAGTGAGTGGGAGCACTATAGCATTTCTGATAAGTATATGTGTATGACATATTGTTGATCGGAAATAATGTAGAATTATTCTGCAAAGCATAAAGGTGTGTTTGAAAGGAGTTTTTCAAAGAAAGACCTCGGTAAAGCTGCTTACATATTGAGTATCAAGATCTATAGAGATAGATCAAGACGCTTGATAAGTTTTTCAATGAGTACATATCTTGACAAGATTTTGAAGTAGTTCAAAATGGAACAGGCAAAGAAAAAGTTTCTTGCCTGTGTTACAAGGTGTGAAGTTGAGTAAGACTCAAAGCCCGACCACGGCAGAAGATAGAAAGAGAATGAAAGTCATTCCCTATGCCTCAGTCATAGGTTTTATAAAGTATGCCATGCTGTGTACCAGATCTATTATATACCATACACTGTGTTAAGAGAGGGAGTACAATAAAGATCTAGGAGTAGATCAATGGACAACGGTCAAAATTATCCTTACTGGAATAAGGATATGTTTCTCGATTACGGAGGTGACAAAAGGTTCGTCGTAAAGGGTTATGTCGATGCAAGTTTTGACACTGATCCAGATGGCTCTAAGTCTCAATCTGGATACATATTGAAAGTGGGAGCAATTAGGTAGAGTAGCTCCATGCAGAGCATTGTTGACATAGAAATTTGCAAAATACATGCGGATCTGAATGTGGCAGACCCGTTGACTAAACTTTTCTCACAAGCAAAACATGATCACTTTTTGGGTCTTAATCACATAGCGATGTGAACTAGATTATTGAATCTAGTAAACCCTTTGGGTGTTAGTCACATGGAGATGTGAACCAATCACATAAAGATGTGAACTATTGATGTTAAATCACATGGCGATGTGATCTAGATTATTGACTCTAGTGCAAGTGGGAGACTGAAGGAAATATGCCCTAGAGGCAATAATAAAGTTATTATTTATTTCCTTATATCATGATAAATGTTTATTATTCATGCTAGAATTGTATTAACCGGAAACATAATACATGTGTGAATACATAGACAAATAGAGTGTCACTAGTATGCCTCTACTTGACTAGCTCGTTAATCAAAGATGGTTATGTTTCCTAACCATGGACAAAGAGTTGTCATTTGATTAACGGGATCACATCATTAGTTGAATGATCTGATTGACATGACCCATTCCATTAGCTTAGCACCCGATCGTTTAGTATGTTGCTATTGGTTTCTTCATGACTTATACATGTTCCTATGACTATGAGATTATGCAACTCCCGTTTACCGGAGGAACACTTTGTGTGCTACCAAACGTCACAACGTAACTGGGTGATTATAAAGGAGCTCTACAGGTGTCTCCAAAGGTAGATGTTGGGTTGGCGTATTTCGAGATTAGGATTTGTCACTCCGATTGTCGGAGAGGTATCTCTGGGCCCTCTCGGTAATGCACATCACATAAGCCTTGCAAGCATTGCGACTAATGAGTTAGTTGCGAGATGATGTATTACAGAACGAGTAAAGAGACTTGCCGGTAACGAGATTGAACTAGGTATCGGATACCGACGATCGAATCTCGGGCAAGTAACATACCGATGACAAAGGGAACAACGTATGTCGTTATGCGGTCTGACCGATAAAAGATCTTCGTAGAATATGTAGGAACCAATACGGGCATCCAGGTTCCGCTATTGGTTATTGACCGGAGACGTGTCTCGGTCATGTCTACATTGTTCTCGAACCCGTAGGGTCCGCACGCTTAAGGTTACGATGACAGTTATATTATGAGTTTATGCATTTTGATGTACCGAAGTTTGTTCGGAGTCCTGGATGTGATCACGGACATGACGAGGAGTCTCGAAATGGTCGAGACATAAAGATTGATATATTGGAAGCCTATATTTGGATATCGGAAGTGTTCCGGGTGAAATCGGGATTTTACCGGAAAACCGGGAGGTTACCGGAACCCCCCGGGAGGTACATGGGCCTTAATGGGCCTTAGTGGAAGAAGAGGAGAGGCGGCCAGGGCTGTGCCGCACGCCCCTCCCCCTAGTCCGAATAGGACAAGGAGAGAGGGGGCCGGCGCCCCCCTCCTTCTCTCTCTCTCTGTTCCCACCTCGCGAATCCTATTCCAACTAGGATTGGGGGGGAAGTCCTACTCCCGAAGGGAGTAGGACTCCTCCTGGCGCGCCCTATGATGGCCGGCCGGCCTCCCCCTCTTGAACCTTTATATACGGAGGCAGGGGCACCCCTAGAGACACAAGTTGATCCACGTGATCATATTCTTAACCGTGTGCGGTGCCCCCTTCCACCATAATCCTTGATAATATTGTAGCGGTGCTTAGGTGAAGCCCTGCGATGGTAGTACATCAAGATCGTCACCACGCCGTCGTGCTGACGGAACTCTTCCCCGACACTTTGCTGGATCGGAGTCCGGGGATCGTCATCGAGCTGAACGTGTGCTAGAACTCGGAGGTGCTGTAGTTACGGTGCTTGATAGGTCGGGCCCTGGAGACGTACGACTACATCAACCAAACGCTTCCGTTGTCGATCTACAAGGGTACATAGATCACACTCTCTCCTCTCGTTGCTATGCATCACCATGATCTTGTGTGTGCGTAGGAATTTTTTTGAAATTACTACCTTCCCAACAAAAGTTCCAATAAACAACTAGCATGAACTAGTGTTCCTGTGCTATGGAGTTAAAGATTTTTTAAATGGTAACAAGTTCCCGGCGGATTTAACAACACGGTATTGGTACCGATTCCTAAGGTTAAGTCACCTGAGTTGATATCATAGTTCAGGCCTATTAGTTAAACAATGTGTTGTACAAAATTGCCTCGAAGATTTTAGCTAACAAGCTAAAGGTTATTTCCCCAGTGTTGATCTCAAAAGAGCCAAGCGCTTTCATCCCAGGTCGTCTCATCACTGAAGAGGAAGAAGGCTCTCTGTGGGGTAAAGTTAGATATGATGAAGGCATATGGCCAAATAGAGTGGATTTATTTGGAGAAGATAAGGAGGCGGATGGGTTTTTCGGAGGAGTGGGTCAAGGTTATTATGTGGTGTGTTTGCTCGGTTAAGTTTTCCGTACGCTTCAATGGTGACACTTCTTCATTATTCACTCCTTCCCGAGGGATGAGGGCTTGAGGCAGGGAGACCCACTCTCTCCCTACCTCTTCTTATTTTGTGTGCAGGGTTTCTCTACACTCCTGAGAAAGGCTCGAGAGGAGCAGCGGATCAAGGGAGTCGAGTTTGGGAGGGATGACCCTCACATTACTCGCCTCCTATTTGCCGATGATAACATTGTTTTTCTAGAGGCTAGCGGGGATAGCCTTCTTGAGCTCCACAATATTCTTACATGTATGAATGTGCTTCGGGTCAAAAGGTGAACTACCAGAAATCCTATATTTTCTCCGGGAAGGGTTGGGATGAGGCGAGGAAATCCTCTCTGAAACAGTCAGCAGGTATAGACTAGGAAGCTCTTAATGGGCGATATCTCGGGCTCCCAACAGTGGTTCGATGCTCAAAAGATGGGTGCTTTAAATATGTGACTGAACGGTCCGCTGCAAAAATAGGCGGTTGGAAATGACAAGGGCTCTCCAACGGGCAGAGAGGCGCTAGTGAAATATGTACTTCAAGCAACTCCCACATTCTCTATGAGCTGCTTCCAGTTTGCCAAAAAAACGTGCTGAAATCTGACAACTATCTCTTCAAAATTTTGGTGGGGAGCGGATCATGGTAAACGCAGGGTCCATTGGATCGGTTCGAATGAAATGTGCCAAAGCAAGTGGGGGGGGGGGGGGCATGGGGTTCCGTGACTTCGAGGCCTTCAACCAGGCACTGCTAGCAAAACAAGCATGGCGTATACTCACCAACCCTAACTCGATGTGTGCACGGATGTTGAAGGCGCGGTGCTTTCAAGGATCAAATTTCCTCAACGCCACCTGCCCGAAGAATGGGTCACATATATGGAAGAGTATCTTGGTTGGCAGAGAACTACTCAAGGCTGTGTTAGTATGGGGCATTGGTGACGAATGTACTGTTGATGCATGGGTAGATAACTGGATTCTCCGAGCAGGTTCGAGGGAGCCACTGGGCGCTCAGAATAAGGAGAACATACGCAAGGTGGGGAACCTCCTCGACTACTCTGGGCGGGTGCGAGACATACCCACGATTGAGCATGCTCTCCTCCATGCAATGTATAGCACATCTTGAAGGTGTAGATCGGAGGGCCAGGGCGGGAGGATTATCTAGCGTGGAATCACACAAAGAACAACATCTTTGGCATCTGGTGGACAGTATCACTTGGCAATGGATATCAGACGATGCAGCAAGGGGCACCTGAATCGTCATCTTCCGTCTGAACATATTGGTTGACTGCAACTCTGGGACACCAACGCTCCGGCGAAGGCCAAGATACACGCGTGGATGCTCATACGGAATGGCCTTGCAGTATCCGAGTATCGGGGCAGTATCCGGCTGGATACTCGTGCTTTCTGAAGTATCCGCGCAACGTAGCTGCAGAGAAGAAAAATAAAGCAAGGTGTTTGCTATTCCATTTGCGGCAAGGAGGAATCAGCCCTGCACAGGTTCTGGAGCTGCTCACATACTCGTCATGTGTGGGCGTTGGTTAATTCTGACAGAGGAGATGAGGATGTTACCCTGCCGGCTGCTGTACGCCACAAGACTTGAGAAGATGCATGTTGGATTGGTTTAGAAAAGCTTCATAAGCAAACAAAAAGTGCCATGGTCATGCTTCTATATCACTTATGGCTGGCTACAAATGATTCTCATGAGGGGAGGCAAGTAGAGCTCGATCCAAGTGCCGAGGAACGAAGGACTGGATCGATCGCGGCACGGACCTCTCGTCGAGAGATTTTAGGGTGACTTGGGCTATAAGTACCGCGAATCGCGCGGCGGATACTCTAGCTAGGAATGGCTGCCTGAATAAATTGTGTAGGACCTGGTTTTCTATTCCCCGTTTTTATTCACGACATTATTCACGACATTATCGCAAAGGAAAAGTGCTGCTTAACGCGTATACCTGCTGAAGCAAACGCCAAATGCTTGCAACACATGAAAAGAAAACTTACCTCATAAAACGAATGTTTCTCTTGGAACGTACTACTACTACTTCACAAGCCGAAGAAAAGCATTCTTCCCCGCAAGAAATTAGTCTTTCTTATAGCAAATTATTCATCTTTAAAGCATTATAGCAAATTATTCTTTTCTTATTGTCGACGCAAGAAATTTATCGTGCACACACACTGATCGTTCTTTTTTTTTCACCTTCTTGTTTAGGCGGGCTCGCGCGGGGCCCACGACGACGAATGGCACGTGATCACCTCGGCCCGACGGCCCGTGTAGACCACAGCACGGTGTGATAAACCTAAAAGAAAGCACCGTGCGATCAGCCTCTAGCAGCGGATTCGATTTGCTACGGTGAGAAATAAATCTCTCTACCCCCGATCGATCGATCTGCGGCGCAGAGGGAGACAGCACATCCGGCGGGCCAGCTCCATGGCCGCGAATCGAAGCCACCAGCGCCCACGACGCTGCAGGACGTCCCTGACAGGCTCCTGGAGCCGATCCTCGCGCGCCTCATGGCGTCGCCTCTCTGCCTCGCCCGCGCGGCGGCCACCTGCAAGCGGTGGCGCCGGATCATGGGCCGCCCACGCTTCTTCCTCAGCGAGGTCGACAGGGTCGGCTACAGACAGGCCCCGCACCCGCGCCCGGTCGCAGGAAACTACCGCACTCGTTCGTCCTCCCTCGGCGGCCGGGAGTTCGTGTTCGTCCCCACCCCGCCGGCGGCGCGGTACGGTATCAAGAACAGCCACTTCTCCCTCGACTTCGTCCCCGGCGGATGCAGGAAATGGGAGGTCGTGGACACCAGCCGCAGCCTCGTCCTCCTCGCCAAGAAGAGGAAGGGAGCGTGGATGCGCCGCTGCTTCCCAAGCCTCCTCGTCTGCGAGCCGGCGACGCGGCGCTACCAGCTGATCCCGCGCATGGAGGAGATGAAACACCACCGCTGCCTCGGCTCGTACCTCGTCGGCACCGAGAGATGCACCGAGTTCAAGCCCTCGGGTGACAGGCGCCTTCTCGACACCATGCAAACATTCAAAGTGGTCTGCGTGGTCTACCAAGGACACGACGGGGTGTGTGACGACGTTGGCAGCGCCAGGGCATGCATCTTCGCCAGGAAGACGGAGGTCAGGAAAGGGAGACCCGAGACGCACACCTGGTACGCCGAGCGGAGCCGCTGCCTTGGCTACAACTTCAACGCCCACCTCCATGGCGCGGACTCGCTCCATTTCCTCGGTCACGCCGAAGGCTCTTTGTTCTGGAGCATCAAAGGCGACAAGGAACGCCTGGTGTCTTACGGCGGCCCATGGTTGCCAGAGAACTTCAACGGGACGGTCCTGCGAGTCACCGACGACAGTGCCTACGAGAACGTTCGATTTATCTGCTTGCAGGGGAGCACTCTTCAGATCTTTGTAATACCCACGGTCGCATACTTAGGTATTGGATGGGAGCTCCACAAGAGCCTCGAGTTGATGGAGGCAACGCGTGGCCTGACAGGTTATAAAGAGGAGTACTTTGACGGCTCTTTGAAGGTTGTTACGACAAGCCCAAAGTTCATCGTTCTCGCTCTGGAAAATGGAACATGGCTATTCTCCGTCGACCTCGACACCATGGAAGTGGCGAAATGCAACCACAAGACGGTCGATCATTTGGGCATGCTGGACTTTTCGTGTGAGTTGCCATGGCCACCTACTTTGCGCGCTTGCGTGGGGAGTTGTGTAAAGCAAGGGCAAGGCCCATGCTCGCATGCTTGTATTTGTTGAACTTGCACATTTTGAAATGCAACCACAAGACGGTCGATCATTTGGGCAAGCCGAATTATGAGTTTGAGCTGCCATGACCACCTATTATATATGCGTGCTTGCGTAGAGAGTTGCGTAAAGCAAGGGAAAGGCCCATTTTTCTATTGTTTGTTTTCTAGGTACAATGGAGATTTGATATGATATTCCTATTCAAAAACTACCTCTAGACTTGCACGCCATTCATCATTAAAAAAAACCTTCCTTTTGAACTTGATTTTGAAAAGGCATATGGTAAGATTAAATGACCTTATGTATATCAAATTTTGCAATTGAAATGTTTTCCCAATTTATGCAGGGATTGAATCATGAGCATAATGAGGGAGATATATAGGAACTGAAGTTAATGAAAACGTGCACCCTTAGTTTTTATTCACAAGAGTTTGAGTAATGGAAGGACTTGTAAATTGTTCCAATATGCTGAATGGTAAATATTCTTCCACTCTGATGAATGAAAAAAATTATAATGTTTCCAAGGAGCACCGCTCCTCTTATTCAAGAGGCTTCCAAGAAGAAAAATGGGAAATAAAACTAGCCCTTCAACACAATTAGTGGATAGACCGGATTGATACCTCCAGTGGCATCACGACCGAGCACATCAACAAATTCTTCAATCTCTAGACACTTCTTCAACACTTTGAGCTACACAAAGGGGTTGAGGACTCCATTGCTTGCGGAACTCACTGCAGACTCGTGCTATTTCACTAAGTTGGCCTACCACTCCCTATTCGCTGGAATCATGCCGACTATATTCCAACTTGTCATTTGGAAGCCTTTTGCACCCCGAAATGCAAAATGTTTGGGTCCGTAATCATACAAAACCGGGTCTGAATAGTTGGCAGTTTGGCCAAGTTGGCTCCCCCAACGTGCTCCCATCCGTGCTCCCGCATACGTGGCATGATTTAGTTGGAACAGAATAAGGCCCGGCCTCACCCCCTTAAAATCAGGGGGGGAGATGATTAGATTAGAAAGAAAAAGGAGAAAAGGACAGCCGTAGGATGGAGTGGGAGCACGGATGGAAGCATGGCGAGGGAGCAGGCAAGCCGGATCCCTCGCCAAATTGGGTTTGATCTGCCATGGCAACCTACTATACATGCTTGTCGTAGGGAGTTATGTAAGCCTGTAAGGCAAGGGCAAGGCCCATGCTCACATACTTGAACTTCCACATTTTGAAATGCAACCACAAGACATTCGATCATTTGGGCAAGCGGAATTATGCGTTTGAGCTGTCATAGCAACCTGCTATACGTGCTTGTGTAGGGTGTTGTCTAAGGCAAGGGAAAGGCCGATGCTCGCATACTTGTATTTGTTGAACGCATACATTTTCTATTGTTTCTTTTCCAGATATAATGGAGATTTGATATGATATTATTATTCAAAAACTACCTCTAGACTTGCACGCCATTCATCATAAAAAAGTATCTTCTTTTTCAACTTGGTTTTGAAAAGGCATTTGGTAAAATTATATGACTTTATGTTCAAATTTTGGAATTGAAATGTTTTCCCAATTTATGCAGTGATTTGATCATGAGCATAATGAGAGGGAGATATATAGGAATTGAAGTTAAAGAAAACGTGAGCCCTTAGTTTTTATTCACGAGAGTTTGAGTAATGGAAGACTCGTAAGTTATTTCAATATGCTAAATGGTAAATATTATTTAGTTCCGTTGAATGATAAAAAATTATAATGTGTCCAAGGAGAATCGCCCCTCTTATTCAAGAGGCTTCCAAGAAGAAAATTGGGAAATAGAACTCACCCTTCAACACAATTATTCAATAGACCAGATTGAAACCTGCAGTGGCATGACGACCGAGCACATCATCAAGTTCTTAAATCTCTGGACACTTCTTCAACACTTCGAGCTTCACGAAGGCGTTCAGGACCCCGTTGCTTGGGGAACTCACCGCAGACTCGTGCTATTCTGCTAAGTTGGCCTGCGGCTCCCAATTCGCCAGAATCTTGCCGACTATGTTCAAACTAGTCATTTGGACACCTTGTGCACCTTGAAATGCAAATTATTGGGTGTCTAATCGTACAAAACCGGGTCTGAATAGCTGGTAGGTTGCCCAAGCGGGGTTCACCAAACTGTGGGGTTTGCTAACTTTGCAAGCGAGATCCGGAGACAATTGATCGTCTTTTTGTCAAGTTTCCCTTCACAGTGCGGATTTGGAATATGATCAGACTTTGGCTCGGTTGGCACGACCTCGACCCTGCTCCCTGGCAAAGGTTCGACTCCGTCATTGAGTGGTGGGAGGTGGTCTCATACCATGATGGTAACTTTCCAAAATCCAACGCTTAAAACTTCATGCTTGCCTCCTTGGAAATTTGGAACGAGCGCAATGCTAGGTTCTTCCGGAACACATGCACGATGCCTACCACTGTCTTCTCAAACATCAAGAAAGAAACAACGCTTTGGATTAAAGCAGGGGCACATCTTTAGAGTCAAAATGTCGGGAGACTAGTTCCTTTGTATGAGCCACGACCGGTGTTTGTGTACTCAAATATCTTATTCTTAATCAATGAAATACGGCAAATATTTCACCATTTGTTTAAAAATAATAATTATATGTGTTTCTAGGTTTGAAAATAATTTTTCATAAAGGTTGCTCTTGTTTGATGATGGTCATGATAGACCCACAACTTATAGAAGGATATTTACATGTCAAATGGGTGCTCTAGCCATGGCATATCTTCATATCCTTGTAAGTTATTAGAATTACAAACATGCATCAGCAAAGATGTTTGAGAACATGGTTGAGAAAGAGATGCTTGTTGGCAAGGACAAAAGTTGGCAATATGGGGGGGGGGGGGGGGGGTTAGTGACGAGTCATTTTTTCTGCAATGATGTGAGGAGTCAATTATTGTAGGCCCATCGTACAGCTTCGGTTTCATGTTTTCATTTCTTGTGTACCTGAGTTGGTAAACAATTGAGATAAGAATTAGGGTTTAGGTGTTTTGGGTTTTGGTTTGAACATATTGTTTGGGTTTCATTGGGTGTTCTTCGGATCACATATGCACATAACTTATTGACATGTCTAGTTAATATATACTCCCTCCATCTAAGATTTAAGTCAAATATGTGGGTGTTTGATCCATAAGTACGCGATGTTACGCATCAGGAAAAATATGAAATAATAAAGGTTACTTTCCTAATAGTGCATTATGGTTACATTTCTGTAGATTTATAAATCCCCATTTAAATACATTTTTCATTTATTCTACTTTCAGGGTCACCAATTTAGTATAATTAAAGTTTTATCCCTCTAAATAATATGAGACAATCAATATATCTTGGTAACACCGGTATTTTTAAAGAGATACACACAAATATGAATCCCTCATTTAAATGTACCCTTATTAGAGTACATGGTTAATAATTAAAGTTCTATGAATCCAACGAATATGGTATGACTAGTGTAGCTTCTTAATGTTCGTTATATACAAATCTTTAAGAGATTTACGCAGAGTATGCCTAATTTCAATAGATCCTTCATTTATTTAACTTGGGGAGCAAACCTTAATAATTTAAGTGTTGTACATCTAGCACATCAAACAAATATGTGATAAACTTATACAAATGCCAATCCCTCATTTCAATTTATCATTCATTTATTTAACTTGGCCCCTCATATAGGGAGAACGTTCCCTCAGGAAGCTTCCCCCAAGAAACAATTGTTCCCTCAGATAGCGTCGAATGACCAACATACCTGAAGGCGTTCACACAGAACCAAAACGAACTGACGTCAGTTCATTAACTCTTAGATTTAATCTCAGGGTAAATAATTTATAATTAAAGTTTTGTCCATCGAAGATAAATATGATAGCTTAAACAATTCTAAACACATCGGCAAAATATTTACACAAAATTCACCACATCATCTAAAAATATACAATTTTACTAAAGCACATCTCGATGTGCCCTATTGCACATATAAGTCCTATGCCATTGATTTGAGGTGAAGATTTGTGCGGGTATTTTCTTTTCTCTTTTTTTCCTTTTATGTTTGCTTGAGTCAATTAGATGTGCAATAAGTAGGACACATCTCTCAAAAAATCTATGTGTGTCAAGAGAACATGATCAAACGCAGCTGCCGCCTTATCTCTTGGAAAGAAAAAAAGCATAGAGTTCCTCTGCCAACCGTCGGTGCCCACGCCGGCCTGCCTCGTCTCCGATGGCCCTAGGGCTATGGAGACGTGGTGGGCCTTAGCCCTTACTCGTGGGTGGGATCTTACTCCGTTTTTAGGTGTTTTTGTAAGTATGTTTAGGGTTTGTGTCCTGCCTAGGAAGACGCGACAATAAGATGGAATAAAATTCTTCACGTCTATTCGTCTAACCCTCATTCCTGTGATGTGCCAATCGTTCTATGAGGGCGTGTGGAGGTGTGTCTCCGACGGATCTCGTGGGATTCGGTCGTTGCCTGCCTTTGATGGATCAACTTGTTAGAGTTGTGTCGAATATTGTGTACAAGGTAGGTTACAGTTGGACTAGGAGTTGTATTGTGTTTAGATAGGATATGAAGTCGTGTCCTAGTATGACACTTGTATCCTAGGCCTCTCATATATAGCGGGGGTAGACACACGATGTAACCTATGTCAACATAATAACACCGGAACGCAGGGGAAGCCGGCGGCATGTGTTGCTGTCCAGGGCGACCGGGTGCGGTATTGTAGCGGTGTCACGGGGAGGAGCGCCCGTAGTCAGGCCCCGGGGATGTAGCCATATTGGTGAACCTCGTTAACAAATCTCGGTGTCGTGCTTGTGTGATTGCTTGGTCCTCGAATGATCAACGGTATGCCTAGGATTTATTCTAACAAGTGGTATCAGAGTAAGGTTCGATTTGAGGCCGTGATGTTGATTTGGAAGAGGAGGATGAGAGAAGATCATGGCTGCGGAAGTTGTCACGGTGACGTCCGTCGACAAGAAACAGACAGCGGAATCGATCGGTCGTTTCGTCCACGGAAGCAATCGGAAACAGGTGAGATCTCGACATACAGCAGGAACCGCAACAGGAGCAGAGTTATCGGCGAGATTTCCAAGTCGCTGTCGGAGTGGCGCTAGCGGAACATGCAAGCAGCGGAGTCTTCAGGAGATCGATCGCTGGATTGGTTTGGTAGAGGCAGCAGGCCGAACAAGCTGCGGGGGCGCGAGGGCCAAGCGAGGCCCAAGTGCGGGCGTGGCACTGAGGGCAGGTGGCCTGGTAAAGCACGTGGCTGCTAAAGGAGTGCGTGTGCGGCAGCCAGAAAAGCGATGCGGTCTGCTACGGCACTTGGGAGGCTGTTTGGTACGTGGCCGGCTCAAGGAGTGACCGATTGATGCTGCTGGTGTGACCACAAAGAGCGAGGATTTGTTGAGAACAAAATAGGCTACACACAAGAGACTTAGGTGCTATCGGTTGGAAAAGCTAATGGACCAATAGCCTACAGATGCATGTGGTGGAGTTTGGAGATTTTTTCATTGATCTTCGCAGTGAAGTGCATATGGGAAGGCTTATATGGTGGAGTTTCGCTTTATTTATTTGTACATGGTTGTGTACGAGGATGGTAGCGTGAGGGTCAATGGTGTGCGTGGCAAGGATAACGACATGTGTATAAGCCTCGTGGAGTTTGGAGCATGTCGTGCAGTCGGATATGTTCGGCTAGGTCGGACTGAACAGTCTGACGGATCGACGCAAGTCGGTTGGTACAGAAGACGGTGCTGGAATCAGCGAGGACGACATAGGAGCGTGATGCTGATGGTGGCCGACTTCTGGGGCGTGGAAACACGTGGCACAGGCCCGAGGGCTTGTGTGGCTTCGACAAGACTATGGCACGGGGTTGATTCAAGACGGTGCACACGGAGCTTGGAATCGACGGGGCGCGGGGGTGGAATGATCATCTACCATGGAGTCATGTTGAAGGTGGAGCTGGAGTTTGGAAGACTTCACTCGGTGCTGATTGAGGGGCTACGATGTAAGTCGACAGAGAGTCGAAGCCTATTCAGCGGGGGGAAAAGCGAGTGACATGCAGTTCGGACTGGAGCCCAGTGGTCTGATGTAAGCGTGAAACTCGTCATCGGTCGGTGTTGATCGGCGGTACTCTGCAGTGGGGGTTGAGTGGTGTGGGTTCGTGGCCCTTGAGACTCGACCGGGACAGCGGAGGCTCGACGCGGTAATAGCGGCGAGGCGTGCGGTACGCACGGGACATGGAGACGGGCCAGGGCTCTGGTGGTCATACATGTGGTGAGACAACTGCGAATTTGACTCGGGATGATTACAAGCAATGGTGAAATTCCTTCAAGTTTCAGACAGACGGTCAAGAAAGGAGTAGAGATGTTGAGTTCAGGTAACTCTTATGTGTGACACCCAATATGTGAGTTGTTCACTTTCATGCAGGTCGGTGATCGGTGTGTGATGGCGTTGACGGATACTCTGGAAGTTGGGAGCACAAGTTAGAGTAACAAGGAACTTAATTTTGCTCGAGTGTTGACTGTGGTCAAGAAAAGAAGGGACTACAAGTTGCAGGTGGAGTCATATGGAGTCTTTGGAGTAGCAGCAATACTCATGGGATAAGCTCAAGTCCAATGTACATGGAAGTTTGACGCATTGACGAATTCAAGGTGGTGGAGAATATTCGTCAAGGTGGAGTTTGTTAGAGTTGTGTCGAATATTGTGTACAAGGTAGGTTACAGTTGTACTAGGAGTTGTATTGTGTTTAGATAGGATATGGAGTCGTGTCCTAGTAGGACACTTGTATCCTAGGCCTCTCATATATAGCGGGGGTAGACACATGATGTAACCTATGCCAACATAATAGCACCGGAACGCAGGGGAAGCCGGCGGCATGTGCCGGTGTCCAGGGCGACCGGGTACGGTATTGTAGCGGTGTCACGGGGAGGAGCGCCCGTAGTCAGGCCCCGGGGATGTAGCCATATCGGTGAACCTCGTTAACAAATCTTGGTGTCGTGCTTGTGTGATTGCTTGGTCCTCGGATGATCAATGGTATACCTAGGATTTATTCTAACACTACTTAGATCCGGTCTTCGTTCGTCTTTATTCATGTGTCTATAGGTTGAATCCTTTCAATCTATGCTTCTTTTATCGGCGACGATTGTTGTTCTGGTGCGATGGTCTTATAGAGCGTTAGCATGACGACTTGCTGATTGTGTACAACAAGTTTGGTATGCCTTTGTTGAGGAGAAGTGATGATGGTGGCGTGTCTTCGGTTGGCTCGAGTGCTTATAGTCACCACTAGGTGGTCTACGGACATGAATATAATTTTTGTTGCACTGTGTTTAAAAAGAAAAATGATTAGGCAAAAACATGATCATGGGTGACTTACTCCATGACGGGCCACGTTAACTCGTCTTTTTTTGGGACGAGTAACTCTTTTTTCTTTTGAGATAAAGAGTCTTGTTTAGTCCGGCTTGCGTACGGATTCACGTACACGTACGTCCCCGTGCAACCCAGGCCGATATGATACACGTACACGAGACGGAGTCGATCTGTTAACCTGACAACTGACAAGCAAATATGTGCCCCGTAGGGTTTCCTTGCGCAGAGGGAAACCACCGATCGACCCGGCCATCGCCTCGATCAACTCCATGGCCACCCACTCCAAACCACCGGCGGCGACGACGCTGCACGACGTCCCGGACAAACTCCTGGGAGCTGATCCTCGAGTGTCTCATGGAGTCCCCTCTCTGCCTCGTCCGCGCAGCCGCCACCTGCAAGCGGTGGCGACGGATCATGGCCGCCCCACGCTTCTTCGAATGGGCCGTCAACACCGGCCGCTACCCGCAGGGCCCGCACCCACGGCCCCTGGCAGGGAACTACTACAACCGCGCGTCCCCGCGCGGCCGGGAGGTCGTCTTCGTCCCCACCGCCGCGCAGCAGCCTGCCGTCGACGGCCGCCACTTCTCGCTCGACTTCCTCCCAGGCGGCAGAGGGGCGTGGGAGGTCGTCGACAGCAGCCGCAGCCTCCTGCTCCTCGCCAGGAGGAGGAAGAGCGGCCGGTGGATGCGCCGCTGCTTCCCGGACCTCCTGCTCTGCGAGCCGGCCACCCGGCGCCACCGGCTCATCCCGCGCATGGAGGAGATGAAGCACCAACCCTGCCTCGGCGCGTACCTGGTCGGCACCAAGAGAACCACCGTGGCCAACCCCGTGACCGATGAACCGCACGTCGTCAACGGCATGGAGACGTTCAAGGTGGCCTGCGTGGTCTACCAAGGATACGACGGGGTGTGCGACGACGTTGGTCGCGCCACGGTGTGCCTGTTCGCCCGGAACAGCAAGACCGACGCCCGGAGAGGCATACCCGGGCCGCACAGCTGATACGCCGAGCAGAGTAGTCGCCTCTGTAACAACACCCCTCTCGACGGCGCTGGCTCGCTGCATTTCCTCGGCCACACTTTTTCCTCCGACTCCCTCTTCTGGAGCTTCAAAGGCGACGACGACCAACGCCTGGTAACTTATGGTGGTCGTTACCGCTGGTTGCCAGATAGCTTCCAAGAGAAGGTAAAAGGAGGAGTACTTCGACACGCCATTGCAGGTTGTAATGACCAGCCTTAAGAGCAACTCTAGCAGACCTCATAAAAATTCGACCTGCAAAACACGTTTGCGGTTTCACGAAAATCGCATTCGCGGGTTAAAAACATACGCGGCAGAATAGAACCCGTATCAAAACCTGCATAATTTGAAAAAACACTTTCACGAGAGAAATTGCACTAATAGTTCATCACATGATCAACAAACTACAAGCATAGTTTATACTACAAACTACGTTAAACTACTAGCATATGGGTTGGATCTGACGGCGGCGAGGTCGCGGCAACTGGACGACGGAGCCGGACGCTCAATCCTCCTCGCTGGAGCTGCACAGGTCGACGTACTTCGCCGCCTGCTCCGCACGAATGCGGCGCCACTCCTCAGCCTTCTCGTTGGCAGCGCGGTTGTTGGCGGCCGCCTGCCGCCACTCGAGGGCCTCGAGCTCCTCAGCGTGGCGCCGACGCTCCTCCTCCTCGCGCACGCTCCGCTCGGCGATGGCGGCGGCGACGGCGTCGAAGTCCGCGACGTAGTCCTCGGGGCCGACGACTCCACGGCGGTCGAGCGGAGCGGGCTCCTCGGGCTCCTCCTTCACCGGGACGAAGGCGAACAGCGCCGGCGGCTCCGGCTCCTCCTCGTCGTCCGACCACTCCCTTTTCACGGGGAGGAAGCCCGCGCTGGAGGACAAGGAGGATCCGGCGTAGGACCTCCTGGAGGAGAAGGACGCGCGCCGGTCGTACTCCTCCGTCTCGCGGCGGTTGAAGCTCGCCGGCGACGACATCCCGTGGTTGGTCCACTTCCGGGCGCCGCGCTTCCTCGCGCCGTCCGACCGAACGTGTCGCTCGCGCTCCGGGTCACGCTCACGGCCGGATCTGCTGCCGAAGCCGCGTCCGGAGCTCCACATGCGCCCCCACATGGCGGCTGGAGGCGGGGCGGGTGGTCACCGGCGGCGAGAAATTGGGAGAGAGGAAGGGGAATCGGGTGGCTCGTGGCGACGAAGGAATAGGGTTTGGACCCGCAAAAGGGTCGCGGAACCGTAGTTATACTGCTCGGGGCGTGTGGTTTGCGGGCTGCCGCAAAAAAATTTGTGGGCCAAACAAGTATGCGGATTTTGTTCTGACCAAAAAATTAGACCGAGCCTACATACTCGTCGAAATTTTTACGGACCAGACGTTTTGCAGGGTCTGCTAGAGTTGCTTTAAGTCTATCGTGTTCGCTCCAGCAAAAGGGACATGGCTAGTCTCTGTCGATCTCGACACCATGGGGGTCACGAAGCGCAACCACAAGACGACTGATCATCTGGGCATGCGGGACTTTCCGTGTGAGCTGCCATGGCCACCTACTCTGCGCGCGTGCACAATGCGTTGTTCAAGACAAGGGGAAGGCCCATGTTCTCATAGTTGTAGCTGCATGAAATAAAATATATATATCATCTGGGGTAAGCTTAGGCCTTCCACTATGTATATATGGTGCCAAAACTCTGAAAAGTATGCCACATACACATGAATGCCTGATGAAAATAATTTAGCACCGCTCACACAATGTTGAAGAATTTGACACCGATTGGAACTCAAACCCACTCATATAAACTAGTATAAATCAGCCTTGGTCACCCCACTGCCAGCGTCCCTTCCTGGCTATTGCATGGGCTGACATGGTTTACTTTATTGCATCGATGGATTTGGCGTCGGAGCAAGTTGATGCTCCGGTGCCCAGAAATTTTTGTTTGGCATCGCTTGGGCAATGTAGGGCATCGGTGCTAAATACCCAAAAAGCAAATTTAGCACCGCTTTTGGTCTACATAGTGGAAGGCCTTAGACGATGTAAAAGGTTTATATCTACATCATGTGTTAGAGGGATATTTTTTAGCCTAACTGATGTATATTCCAATTATTTTTACATCTGTATCATTTATTGAAGATGCTTTTAGGGTTGATGTTGGAGATGCCCTTTTTTTTCTATTTTAGAAAGGAACTGGTGCGTTTTAGAAGCAGGAAAAACGGGGGCCTGGCTCTGCATGCACGTGGATGATCCTACACATGCGAACAGACTACAGTGTGTGGTGCCTTGGGCGTTGGCAGTCCCAGTCCCAGCCCCCGTCTGCACTGCACCGTGCTGCGTGTGCGCCGCTTGGCCACCAGTCTCCCGTACCTTGCCGTTGTGCCTACACATGTGCACGGCCGACTCGACCGGGCACATGCCGCGGGTCACGTACGTACGTACATGGCCACACAAGTGCAGGCTCTGACAGGCAAACAGGTCGAACTGCACACGTACAGAGAGATCCTTCACGTCGTAGGCCGGCGCGGATCAAGGTCACAGTGCTCTGCAGTGCTGTCCCAGTGTGTCACTGGAACTTGAAACATGCAAGAACGAGTGAGCTGACTGCGGCCGATCATCGTCCACAGTCGTGCACAATAATTAACTCCATCCAACCACTCCTGCGTACGCCATGCGAGTTCTAGGAACCAAGTTCCAATCAATATTTTTGGATATTTGATCTGGGAACAATTTGATTTCAATTTTTTGTGGGGTTATTTGATTTCATTTATGCAATAAAAATATACTGTAGGGCCTTGCCTTACAGTTTTTCAGGTCAAATGGTATTTATAATCGTCACCTAGAAATAAGGTTTTGCAGTCTTGGGTTGCCCGAAATTCTCTTTAGCGTCAGTTGATTATGGTGAAGCCCAAAGACCTCTTCCAATGGACAGATGCTTAGAGCATGGTTAATAGTATAGCCAGCTGTTGGCTATAAGCCAGTGCCATGTCATCTACGGCCCATCTTATAGCCCACATGTACAATAATAGATCAAAAGAGTGTACTACTTTTTTATTATGTGGCCCACTTCTCATTCTCACAAAGTGCCTAGGAGCACGTGCTAGAGCTGGCTCTTCACGAAGAGCCCGCTTACCTTCTCTCTCCTCTTCTCTTTCCTCCAACTAAGCAGAAATATACTAGTTTATTTCTTATAGCCCGCTGACTCAGCTCTATTGTACTTGCTCTTAGCTGAAATGCTAAGCGCAATAAATACTTTAATAACTATAGTTCCCCAATGTATAGGTGCTTAAGGGGGTGTTTGGTTCCAAGGAATTTTTTGTGTTGGGACTAGAAAAAGCCCCTAGCAAACCAAAGAGGGTGAGACTTTTTTAAGACTTTTTGCTAAAAGTCCTTAGAAGCACTTCCTTAAAAGTCTTTTTCAAAAAGTCTTAGAGACTAGAAAAAGTCCTAGGATAGAAAACCAAACATCACCTAACTTGTTGCTAAGCTGCCTTCATTTAATCAGTTAGCTACTAAACTCTTTCTGTATTGGTGAGTTTGCTTCATTTAAATGTTCTATCTAGGTTCACGCGTTTGGCATTGGTTCTTTCTAGGGTCATCAAACCCATCTCTCTCCTTTTAATTGTCTTGCCACGTCAGATTTTTTGTCTACATGACACGCTTAGCATCTGTATAAGGTGGAGCATTGGAAGGGGCCTAAAGCTCTGCACAATGCGGGTGCTTATGCCGGTGCCCCAGAAAAAAAAACCCGGTTTTATTTAAGCTTCGGCTTGCACAGGTGCTTAGAAAAGAGAGGAGGGAAGCAAAAATTGGCTTCCGGTGCTAGCGGCTGCTTAAGAGAGAAAACTGCTCTCCTCACTTCACGTGTCAACAATCCAAACGCCATTAAGCACCTATGTAAAGCACCTATGCATATAGCCTGAGGCAGAAGATGTAAAATCCTTGGCGAGCGTCGGCGATACCTCGCCTGGAAACAACCCAGAGTCGGCAACAACTAGGCAATGGTGTCGCAGGTGGATGGGAGTCTGATGGTTGACTCGCTCCGTTCGGGTTGGAGGGTGGGAGGGGTGCGTGCTCGCCGGAGAAAAGCTGATATACCCATGAAGGTTTATAGGAATGGTCGGAGGCCGCGGCGAGGCATACACTAGTGTTGCCGGCCGCAATATGTTTAATTTTGGTTTTATTTACGTTGGCTTTGGTTTTAATTATGTTCTAATGGTATTCTTTTCATTCATATACCGTGTTGGACTGTTGTGAGAGACGGTATTTATTCTAGCCCTGTTTGGTTCAGCTTTTATCGACGGATTCCGCTGCCGCGCAGCAGAATTTGAACCAAAGGGCGAACCCAGCAAAAACGGAAGCAGCCCAGGACGTGCTTTCCAAAATCTGATTCCGCTGCGGCCAAAATCTAAAAAGGTTGTATCAGCTGGTTTGTCAAATAACCTACATCTTTTTCACATCAGATTTTTCCCAGCTATTTTTCCACAGCAAATTTTTCACAACTGCTTTTAGAAATCCACAGTCGAACCAAATAGGGCCTCTATGATGAGGGTGGAGTTTTTCAGTGTGTGGTTATGGTGTACTCTGGTTTTGACCTCAAGCTCTATTAATATGAAGTTCTGTACCATTGCTTACAATGGATCGGGGCCCTTTTTGGCACTTTTTTCAACAAAAAATAGCACCGAAGTTGGATTTTCTAACGGGTTCCACTATTTAGTATAGAAGAATTGCCCATCTACATATGCTTTGAGATCGATGACTTTTTTTAGTGATTCCAATACAATGCATATGCCAAAAGTATTTGGTACCCATGGGTTGTACCGGCCCGGTAAATACTGAACAATAATATCTCATTGATTTTCAAATAAATTTTACTCAACAAAAAAATAAAGACCTCAAATTTTATCTCAAAATTTACAATACAAGTTCCACAATTAGTATATGATTGAGTTATTGAAAAATGTCTGACATAATTCAAATATGTTTAAATAATTTTGAAGCTGTGACTGGAATAATTGAAACGTGTTTGAAACCGTTATGGGTTATATTCATGAATACCTTTGAAACAATGAAATTTTAGGTACGTGTATGAGATGTTTCTGAAGTTGATTTCAAAAGACTAAAATAATTGAAAGTGTGTTGAATGTTTTAGAAATTGATTTAATTATGTCTAAAATAATTGAGATTCGTATGAAGATTTATGAATTGTAGATGTATTTTTTTTGAAATAACGGAAAGTAACTAAAATAATTGAAAAGGGATAAAATAAGACATTCTGAAATGACAATGAAATGGTTGAAATTTTAAATACAACTTCTGAACAAGATATCCAACTATTTTGAAACTACTTTTATTTAAAAATAAATAAATGTTTTGAAGTATTTCTTTTTTTTAAACAATCTTTGAATTGCCATGGTTTTTGTGAAAAATAGTTTAAATATTTCCACGCGTCCTATAATATAAGAGCGTTTTGACACTAGTGTAGTGTCAAAATCACTCTTATATTATGGGACTGAGGAAGTATTATGTTTAGATTCCGGTTTTGTCAGTACTGAAATTTAAGGACCCTGATAAGTGTCACACATGTGGCATGAACACATGGCTATTCCGAACGTTTTTTATAGCAACTTTAGTGACGCGAGGATGACTACTCTAGTTGTCAAGCTTGGCAAATAAAATTGATGGCAAGTTTTAGTTTTTTGGGATTGGTTTTTTTGATAACAATTTTAGTTGTAAAATCGTCAGGGCCGGAGTACTTTGTGTCACACGTGTGACACTTATCATTTGAAACATGAAATGTCAATATAAAGACAAGTACTAACAGAAAAATAGAACTCAAAATACATGCATGATTGGCTTTACAGGGAGCAGCATGAGATTGGCCAGGACTCGGGAGCACTCCACCATGAAGTGACCCCAGGAAATTAGAAATGGCTTTGTGGAAGGTGTGATTTGACATTTCTGGACGCAGTTTGAACATGGCGACTCGTCAAACTGGTGTTAAGCTAAGGCCGATGACAAGAAAGTTGAGCCAACTCGTGCACGTGCTGCATGCAGAGGCCGGTCGCGGCGACCAGCATCAGTTATGAGATACGCGCGGGTGCAGTACGTTCCGTCCGTAACCACAGTCGCGCACACAGTGATGAACCCGAGCTGCCTGCCTGCCTGCCACGAGCCTCGTGCTCATTATAAAAACGCCGGGGCGGCGTCTTGGTCCTCTCTCCCGGCGCCGGCGAGTGCACAGAGCGACCACCGACCAGGCTCCCTATATATATCCCAGTTCCGTATGCAAGGAACACGTACGCTAGCTAGCACGATCGATCTCCTACTCCTCCTAGGCGACAGAGGAGTAACTCGGCGACAGAGCGAGCAAACACGCTTACCATGAGCTGCCAAGAAGGCGCCATCCCGGCGGCGGCGGTGGCGCAGCCGCACGTCCTCCTCGTGTCGTGCCCGCTGCAGGGCCACGTGAACCCGCTACTCCGCCTCGGCCGGCGCCTCGCCGCGAGGGGCATCCTCGTCACCTTCACCACCCTCCGCCACGCCGGCCTCCGTGCCACCCACCGGGACGGCGTCCGCTTCGAGTTGTACCAGCTGCGCGACCACGACGGCGGCCAGATGACCCCCGACGACATGCTGCGGCACGTCGCGGCTGAGGGCCCGGCGGCGCTGGCCAACCTGGTACGGCGCCAGGCCGACGCCGGCCGGCCGGTCTCCTGCGTCGTCAACACCACCTTCGTGCCCTGGGCGCTCGACGTGGCCCGGGAGCTGGGGCTCCCCTGCGCCACGCTGTGGAACCAGTCCTGCGCCGTGCTGTCCCTCTACCACCACTTCTACGACGACGACGCGCCGTTCCCGAGCGCGGCCGACGACGCGCCGGTGGCGCTGCCCGGGCTGCCGGCCATGTCCTTGGACGAGCTGCCTCTCATGGTCCGACCCGAGTTCGCGCGCAACCTCTGGGGCCAGATGCTCCGGAGGCAGCTCGTGGAGGTCCGTGGGAGGCAGGCGCCGTCGTGGGTGCTCGTCAACACCTTCCATGAGCTCGAGCGCGACGCCGTCGACGCGCTACGGGAACGCGCCGTCGTCGTCACGCCCGTCGGCCCGCTCCTGGACGATGATGAACCGGCCGTGGCAGACGACGACTGCTGCGTGATGGCGTGGCTCGACGCGCAGCCGCCGTGCTCCGTGGTGTACGTGGCGTTCGGCAGCCTCGTGGACATCGGGCGGGACGAGACGGCGGCCCTCGCTGAGGGGCTCGCTAGCACCGGCAGGCCGTTCCTGTGGGTGGTGCGCGACGACCTCCTCCACCTCCCAGAATCCGTCCTCGCCGCATGCCGAGCCAACACCGGCAAGATCGTGGCGTGGTGCCCGCAGGGGCGCGTGCTCCGGCACGCCGCGGTCGGTTGCTTCGTGACGCACTGCGGGTGGAACTCCGTCACCGAGGCGCTGGCCGCGGGCGTGCCGGTGGTCGCGTACCCGTGGTGGTCAGACCAGTTCACCAACGCCAAGTTCTTGGCGGAGGAGTACGGGGTCGGCGTCCGGCTGCCAGCGCCGGTCACGCAGGATGGGCTCCGTTCGTGCATCGACGAGGTGATGAGCGGGCCGATGGCGGCAGCGATCCGGAGAAGGGCGACGGTGTGGAAGGAGGAAGCGGCGGCGGCGCTGGCCGACGGCGGGTCATCGGACCGCGGCCTCGAGGCTTTCGTTGACTTCTTGCGAGCGCCCGTAGGATCTCGTGCAGTTGACACGATTAGCTCGCCGGCAAAGAAGGGATCAGTCAGTTCGTTATAATTCAGTGCCTGTTTGGTTCACAAGTCCTAAGACTTTTTTAGTCTCAATTTATAAGTCTCAAGTCCTTAAAAAGTTCCTACATGTTTGGTTCCCGAGACTTATAAGTTTTTATAAGGCCATATTACAATTATAAGTCCCTATAAGTCCCTCCTTGATAGTCTTATTTCATAAGTTCCAAATGTCCACTTTAAGTCCCTATAAGTTTCACCTATTTGGTTTAGATGGGACTTATAGGGACTTATTTAAGTCCCTAGACCAATAAATCCTTAGAAACAAACACCCTATTAGTGGTGACACTCGAATAAACCAATCTTATTCTTATCACTTGGAGAACATTTCTATTGAACCAATGAACGGGCTTCAGCCAGGTTGTATGGATATATGCTCTACGATTTGGAATAGGAGCTAAGCAAAGGTTAGCAGACCTGTACACCACTAATCCTTCTACTCATATGAAATGTCGTTGCATCATATGCATAGGCATAATGTGGATAGAGCAAACAGATGCCAAATGTTGTCGCGTCTTGTCTGGTCTTTTGCCTCTATTCTAACGACGTACTTCCTTAGTCCCTCGGTCGACCCAAACTTAATCAAATCTCAGTCGATGCTATATTCATAAGCTAGTTTTATCGTACTTTAAGTCAAATTTAAACAATATATTTGGCTAGCAAAATATAATAATTTTTGTTCTTCTTTCTAGTACTCTCCAAAGAGCCCCCCCCCCCCCCCCTCCTTTATAAATAAAGGTACAAACCGAAAAAAAAACATGGTCGAATGATATAAAGTGATAAGATAATCCTCTTACAAAGCAGATCGTAGGCTACACAGATCGTGAAGAAGACAAGCAACTACGCTATTGAAGAAGAACACGGGAGAAACTGAGAACAGGCCACACAGCACCCTAGGACACTTAAACACCTTGACAACGCCCCCAAGAGGGATAACGACGCAGAACGTTGACGCTGCCTAGCCCCGCCAGACAAGGGTATTCACCCGAAACTCTAACCCGAAGAGGAGATCCACGACAACGTCTTCAAGAAGAAAGTGGCGCCCGTAAGCGTCGTCGTCGTCAACGCGAAAGCGCTGAGCTTTCGATCGTCACCCCACCCGTGTCACCATGAGGCCTCCAAGGCAAACGCGACGTGCCCAGACCCCAGATCAAGACCTGGATGACGTCCAACAGAGGGCGCGCCCGAGCCACCAACCGCTACCCCTCTCGTCGCCCGCACAACCAAGATGAGAGTCGCCACCGCCATGGTACCCGCCGGACAGCCAACCATGCGAACCGCCATCCGAAGTCGCCGCCCCAGCATCCATGTCCGAGACCTCACCCATCGCCCATACCACAGAGTACCAGCCACTGTAGGAAGAATAAAAGGTCGCTCCTTTCACTCCTAGCCCGGCATGAGCCATGGTGGCTGGGTAGGTGCCACCAGTGTTGGGGGCCCCAGCTCCTGCGTCCCCAGACAGTCCCAATGGAGGCCGTCGCCGAGCACACTCGCACGACGCCATGTTCGTGGCCCTAGCTCCCGTGTTGCCCGACAGTATCGTGATGTTCCGACCACCAACAACGACCACCGCACCTGCGAAGGGAGGTACCTCCCCGCCTCCGGGCACTACCCCCTCAATCTCACCTACCCGGAGCAGCAACTCTGACACGCCTCGAACCCCGAGCAGATCCTCCCGAGCACGAGCCCCTGATCACAGCCACTCTGACGGCATAGACCTAGGAGAAATGAGATCGCATCCGCCACGCTGCCCCGCCGCCGGGGCACGGCCACAAGTGAGCGTTGCCCCCACCGACCCGCTCCACCCACCCCTCGGTCACGCCGTTCACCGCGACCATACCGATGGACACACCCGATTGGGGCACACCACCACGCCACGCAACCACCGGCGCCCGAAGCCACCGGAGACGGCCGGCCCACACGCGCCACATCTCGCGTCGCCCACGAGCCGGCGATTGGACGAACCCCCAATGCAGACCTAATCGGAAGGTCCACCGTTGCCACCCCAAAGCACGCCTTGCCACCCTCACGACATCCAACAGCCGCCAGCATCACGCCGCTGCCGCCGAACCTCGTTGAGCCACCACTGCCGGGCGCCACCACCGTCCAGTACCTGCCCGCCGGCCCCATGCCGCCCACTTCTCTTGGTGCCAGATCTGGGCACGAGCAGCAGCAAGCACACCCCTCCAGCAAGCATCCCGACGCGCCACGGGTTCCACCTGACATTCCCGCCGGGAGGACATTTGTCGCGCTACCGCGACCCATCAACCGCGCCGCGACCCATGGTAGCGGCCCGCACAGATGATGTTTTGCAACATGGGTATTGTTGTGGAAGGAAAATTCGCAACACATGTGATGTTTCGGACCTGTGGAGCACCGTGGGTTCTGGGAAAGGAAAAAAAGAAAAGAGGAAGTTGCCTCCTCCTCCAAGAAAGAAAGTTAGGGTTCTTGCCTCTCGCCGGCACCGCCGCAGGTCCACCTCGTCTCTGGTGGCCCTCGGGCTATGGAGGTGCGATGGATCCTGGCAAGGGCCGGCGGGAGGGCTCCGTTTTTAGTCGTTTTTTTTCTATCTTGTTAGTTCTTGTGTTCTGCTCAGGAAGGCGAGACGCCGGCGGCTCCCTGAAGATGGAATAAAGGTCTCCCTGCCTAGCCACCGTTGCGTCGGTGCGTGTAGCATCGTTGGTGGGTGTGTGGAGGTGTGTCTCCGGCGAATCAATCTTTGGTGGATTTGCTCGGATCTCGTCGTTATTCATCTATGTTCGTGTGTCTTCGGGTTGAATCCTTCCAACCTACGTTATTCTTCATATCTGGCGGTTGCTGTTCTGGTGCGCTGGTCCTATCGGGCATTAGCACGACGACTTTCAGACTGTGTACTACAACAAGGTGTGCCCGACTCCGGCAATGGAGGGGCGATGACGACGGCGCGCCTTCGGCTCGCTTCAGTGCTTGTAGTCGTCGCTAGGTAGTCTACGGATCTGGACGTAATTTTTATTTCTGGTGTTCGTTGTACTGCCATGATTGAAGATGAATAGATTGGAAGTTTTTTGCAAAAAAAAAAGTGATGTTTTGGAAAAAAAATTGTCTTATCTTTTTTATTTGGCAACATGGATGTTGTCACGAAATGCAATTTTGTAACACAGATAATGTGGAAAAAGAAATGCAGAAACATACCCGCAAAAGACACGCGTCGCATGAAGAAGACGAGGGACGCTCGCGTGCGGTCCGCCGGCTGAAACGGAGCGTTTGCCAAAGTCCAAAACCCCAGGCGGAGCTTACTAGTACTGCTGGAGTGCTGGTCTGACTATACCCAGGACGAGAGCTTCGCGTGTGGTCCGAAACGGAACACCGGATCACCACCGCGCCGGAGAGATCCAGCCCCCGCCGATCCATGGCTCCCGCGGTGGCGCGGCTCCTCTTCCTCACCCTCGCCGTCGCCTCCTCCCTCGCCGTGGGCGCGGACGCCCTCCGGTCGCTGGGCGTCGGCCACGGGGCCACCGCGCAGGGGGACTACGCCGTGGAGCTTGACGCCACCACCTTCGACGCCTTCCTCACGGCCTCGCGGGAGTCCTTCGCCGTCGTCGAGTTCTACGCCCACTGGTCAGTCGGTCCCCGGCTTGATTCGCGTTTTATTTAATTCGATACGGATTGCTTCGATTCGATTCGATGGGAGCACTTGATCTGGAACCGCGAGATGGTTACGAATCGAGGTTTCGGGATAGCTCGATGGCCCGAGATGTGACGTGGGGTTTTCGTGCTCTTGTCGATCTGTCAGTCGCAAATCGAAAATGATTAGCCCCTCGTGTGTAGTTTTCCGTATGTATCAAAATAGTGTGATTGTACTTCCGTTGTGTTATGTGTGAGTTTTGTACCGAATGAAACATGATGATTTGGTAAACTGATAGCCACTGAAGAATTACTCAACACTTCAATACTCTGCAAAACTATGTTGTGTTTAATTCTAGAATCTATGCTCTAGAGATGTTCCTTGCCAGGTTTAGTTGTAGTTTGTTACGATTTTAAAAAATATTATAATCATTATACCTTTTTCGCAAAGCAATAATAATCATTATGCCTAACTAAATAGAGATTGATCATGGATGTGGACTATGGAGTTATATTACGGCCCCTTAGTTTGAGAATTTTCGCTGATTAGAAGATCTTTTTTTGTCCCTAGTAAATTGCTGCTTGCCAAATTTGAATTCATTTGACCTACCATATTGTCCACTAATTCACCATTGGCCATGGAAAATTTCAAGGATTGACTGGTTTACCTTTGTGGAAACATGCTCTTAACACCCCGTTGGTACTCTATTTCGTTCCTGCTTAATGTCGTTTGTTCCGTCTTGTTTTATTTCTGCTAACTAAATACCCATCATGCTTGTGCAGGTGTCCAGCTTGCAGAAACTACAAGGTATTGAGCCTATGGTTATAGGGTGTACTCCCTCCGTCCGAAAAAACTTGTCATCAAAATGGACAAAAAGAGGTGTATCTAGAACTAAAATACATCTAAATACATTTTCTTTTATTCATTTTGATGACAAGTATTTCCGGACGGAGGGAGTATCATATATTCGCACGATCTGGAAAGCCACTCTTGCTAATCTTGATTTCTTCCTTACTTCCAGCCTCATTATGAGAAGGTTGCGAAACTTTTCAATGGTCCAGATGCTGCACATCCTGGGAGAATACTAATGGCTAGGATTGATTGTGCATCAAAGGTACAGTACTTCTCGTGAAGAGTGATAATTTTCATCAGTTTGCTAAAGCTAAACAACTAATAAGCACTTAAAAGGCGATATTGTTGCAACTCTATGGTGAGATAACCTAGAGAAGTATCGATGTGCATCTTCAGTTTATAGTTGTCCTGTTTGTTATTGTCAACATGAAGGTTAGAAATACAAGAGGTTCTTCTCACGTGAAAGATTAGTCCCTCGTTTGATTTATTTTAATTCTCATTTCTGTTAGAAACCCAAGCTAACTTATTGCTTATTAGTTCCTCAGGCAGTGATTTTTTTTTTGAATGTTTGACAGCACAGGTGAACATAGATCTTTGCAATAGATTTTCTGTTGACCATTATCCTTTCCTACTTTGGGGCCCCCCACCAAAATTTGCTAACACTAAGTGGGACCGGAAGCAAGAGAAAAGCAAACTAAAATTGATTGATGATGGAAGAACAGCAGAGCGTTTACTTAAGTGGATAAATAAGCAAATGGAAAGGCAAGTTTTTCTCCTACATATTTCACTATCGCTTAAAGTTCATATGTCATCCACCGAATTATCAAAAAATTGTGCACCTAATTTGTTATACATCTGTCTCCGAACCAAGTACATCAGTCTGTATATTTGGGCTTAACATCTTGGATTTTATTAATACACCCTCTTTATGCTATGTGCAGCTCGTTCACTTTGGATGACAAAAAATATGAGAACGAAAGTATGCTTCCAAACAATGTTTCATATCCCAAACAGGTACAGCTGCATACTTTATTTGCCAAAGTGCATAAAATCTTGTGCCATGCACTAACAAGCAGTTTGTTGACATACTGAATCTGTTGTACTAGGTTGTTCAAGCAATTTACAATGTTGCGGAAGCAACAGCTCATTCATTACAGATAATTTTTTAGCACAAGGTTCTAGTTAAATGATCAGAATTCACGATTGAAAGTGGCAGAGCTAGCCCATGTGCGGAACGAGCTAGTTCAATGTTCTATGTTGGAAGAGTGAAGGGAGATTGTTTATGGGCGCTCGTTTGGCCACAAAATACTGTTGATTATTGGTACTCCTTGGTACACATGATTAGCGTAATACAATTTATTGGAAGTATATACTATACACAGTTGAATATTGATCCAAACTGAGTCAAAGAGAGTGGAATGTGGTGTTTCTGGAACACTTGAGGTGTCATGCATTTCAAAATCCTTAACTTGGAAAAGTTCTTGCAATATTCCAAAATAGCATAAAATTATCAGCAAAGAATTAAACTAAATGATATGATAAGTGAGTAAATAAAGCAAACGTGATTGAAACATTTTTCCTATAATGATAATGAAATGGATAAACACAATAGATTTCAGTTCACGTTAGTTAGTATAAATGCTTCTGTGTACCTCTAATGTGATGATGCTGGTCGTCTCAAACACTTGGTAGGCATGTCATCTATAAATAGCTGAAGTCGTCATGCTATATTTATTCAACATTGTTGTCCTCCTTCCATTACCATTGCTCGCAGGCCGGCCTGGTAATTAAGATTGATAGATCAGATCGATGGTTCGAGTGTTGTGACCACCCGTGACAATGCTCCTCGTTGATACCAACACGTGATACGAAGGTCACTAATTTTCTAAATAAAGTGTGTGCCCACTCCCTTAAATTAGACAACAGTCATAGAGTATGTTGTAGGTGATCATCGCACAACCTAGCATCAAAGTAATCATACACGTATCAAAATAAGCATTAGCAATTCTACAATTTACCAATCCCCTAGATACCCACTTATGTAATGAATAATCCAAAAGAGTTACAAGGGAGGACTAAAAGTGGAAATATTCAATCTACTGCTTGCCAATGCTTCGAGACGGTTGGCATGTGCGATATGTGTTGGCTTTGTATTTTGTAAGGCACATGTCTTCCTATATAGTCATGTTATCTAGCCATGCCATGCAAGTTTGTATCTCCAAGCCCCGTCCGCCATTTTTGAAGGCTTTCATCTTAGGCGTCACTCTCCAAGTCCCCACTAGTAGTTTACTTATTTTTAAGACTCTGGGCATGCTCCTGTTTGTTTGGGGACTCCTTGGGAATCGCCTATAGGGTTGTCATCATTTTTATTTACTAGCAAAGTTATATGCAATCATACACTGCAAATAGCTCTATCAAGATATTTGACCATATGTTTTAATGCTCTTTGTTAAGATATTTAATGATTATTGAGATATAAACAGTCACACACACATACATAACTACAATTCATCTAAGTGGCACAAACTAATTTGTGAGGACATGCACTAGCCTAGAGAATTTCAATTTAATGAAAGGTTTTAATGATTTTTTTTACAAATAAACATCTAATTAACATGAATTTCCTTGCACAACAGTTTTAAGTTTTGTGCAAATGGACGGATAGTAGAGTTCTAACGAACATATTTTATACTAATATTTAGAACTCTTTGTTACATGACTAAAGTTTCCCAATTTAATATAAATATATATAATTGTGAAGATTGTATGTTGAGAGAATGAGTACAAAAAATGAATAAGTTCAATATAAATAAATAAAGCCATTTATTTTGGCCCTTCCTTTTTTGAGGGAAGGGCCCTTCCTAGTCTTGCTATTATTTTGATTTGCTGGTTATAATGATTAGGATAAGACAAACAAAAGCTATGTGGCATCTCCTATTACCGAGTTCCGTGAAACTCACTATTGGGGATATTCCCCAGGAATAAGACCCGACATTAGTGTGACCCGGCTTTGAGCTTGTATGGTCTGGGTGTCACACCACCTCCGGGTCGTGATAAAGCTAAATAAGAGGAAAGACCGAAGGCCCAGAACGAGAGCCGACCTGTGGGTGCCGACTCTCACATGAGCTTTGTGGAGCGATTCACGAAGAGGACCAGGAGAGACTTTCCTAACTAGGATACGAGTTAAGAATACTACTGATACGTCTCCAACGTATCTATAATTTTTGATTGCTCCATGCTATATTGTCTACTGTTTTGGCAATATTGGGATTTATTTTCCACTTTTATATTATTTTTGGGACTAACCTATTAACCGGAGGCCCAGCCCAGATTTGATGTTTTATGCCTATTTCAGTGTTTCGAAGAAAAGGAATATCAAACGGAGTCGAACCGGAACGAAATCAACTGGAGAAGTTATTTTTGGAACGAAAGCCACCGGATAGACTTGGACTCCACGTCAGGAGATATGGGAGGTTCTCACGAGGGTGGGGGGGCGCACCCACCCCCCTAGGGCGCGCCCCCTGCCTCGTGGGTGTTGGAAATATGCCCTAGAGGCAATAATAAATTGGTTATTATTATATTTCCTTGTTCATGATAATCGTTTATTATCCATGCTAGAATTGTATTGATAGGAAACTCAGATACATGTGTGGATACATAGACAACACCATGTCCCTAGTAAGCCTCTAGTTGACTACCTCGTTGATCAATAGATGGTTACGGTTTCCTGACCATGGACATTAGATGTCGTTGATAACGGGATCACATCATTAGGAGAATGATGTGATGGACAAGACCCAATCCTAAGCCTAGCACAAGATCATGTAGTTCGTATGCTAAAGCTTTTCTAATGTCAAGTATCATTTCCTTAGACCATGAGATTGTGCAACTCCCGGATACCGTAGGAGTGCTTTGGGTGTGCCAAACGTCACAACGTAACTAGGTGGACATAAAGGTACACTACAGGTATCTCCGAAAGTGTCTGTTGGGTTGGCACGAATCGAGACTGGGATTTGTCACTCCGTGCAAACGGAGAGGTATCTCTAGGCCCACTCGATAGGACATCATCATAATGTGCACAATGTGATCAAGGAGTTGATCACGGGATGATGTGTTACGAAATGAGTAAAAAGACTTGCCGGTAACGAGATTGAACAAGGTATCGGGATACCGACGATCGAATCTCGGGCAAGTATCGTACCGCTAGACAAAGGGAATTGTATACGGGATTGATTGAATCCTCGACATCGTGGTTCATCCGATGAGATCATCGTGGAACATGTGGGATCCAACATGGGTATCCAGATCCCGCTGTTGGTTATTGACCGGAGAGTTATCTCGGTCATGTCTGCATGGTTCCCGAACCCGTAGGGTCCACACACTTAAGGTTCGATGACGCTAGGGTTATAGGGAATAGATATACGTGGTTACCTCTGCTGAAGCTATATATCCTGAGCCTGCCAAGCAACCATTAAGTCTTCAGAATGCAGAACACCAAAGCTTCACTCAGAATGATGAAGGTGTTGCAGCCATCTCCAGAGTGTATCCGTTGGCTGGCACCACACGTGCACCTGCATCTACTGAAGCCACTGACAGTCCAACTGATCAGCGACCCAAGAAGCGCGCTCGTGCTCTCAATGACCGAGAGCTTCTTGTGGCTCTTCACCAAAAGCAGGACAGGCATCACGACTAGCTCAAGAGGCAGATGAAAAAGCATCATGGAGGACGTCAATCGTATCCGAAACCTTGCAACCAAGAATGCATTTGTTGCACACGAAACCTGTCGCCGCACTTGGAAAGGACTCACGATGATGTGTCCTGAAGCTGAACTTCAAGAGGATGGCTTCACAGAGCGCTTCAAATTTGACTCCACGCCTCCTCGCAGGGCAATGCTTCGCAGAACTCCATCACTTGAAGATTCGGAGTTCTCTTCCTCTGCTGCCACCGTAACTGCCAGGATCATCGAAGAAGAAGACGACGCTACATCACCTCCACCTCCTTCAGCGCGCGTCGAATCTGCACCAAGCTCGTCTGCACCGCCAAACGCCTCCACCGACCCTGCTGCGCCTGGGAACGCGTAGAAAACTCTATGTCTTCAAACCTTTTTGATCATCACTGACAAAAGGGGGAGAAGCATATGATGTTTATAGTCTTCAAGCGGGTCACTATGGGCGGGTGCCTTTATATTTTGCTATATTTTGCTTCGTGCTTACAACTCTCGTTTTGCTACACTTGGTTCTTTGAGTTGTAACACTTAAACTCGATGGTCGTCTGCTACTTGTTTGCCACTATGTTTTTGCGAAGATAAATTCTGCATGTACGACGATAAATTCCGCACTTATATCATTCCGCAGACGTCCATTTTTCATTATGCATATCATTCTCTGCATATACTATTACATGCATAGTGGATTGTCATCATATGTTGACGTGGATCTCCACAAGTACAACCTGCCATGTGCATTTGCGTTCCAGAAGCAAATTACTTATATGCACATCTTCAGGGGGGGCCCTTGGAGCTTATGAAGACAATTCCTTTACAATTTCACAAATTATATTCCCCGTTGAAAACTTCAACTAGTTTGTCATCAATCACCAAAAAGGGGGAGATTGTAAGTGCATCTAGTGCCACCCCTAGTTGGTTTTGGAGTATTGACGACAAACCTAGTTGAGGGACTAATGTGTTTGTGAGAATTGCAGGATAACATAGGTAGAAGTCCCTCATTGATTCGGTTGTACTACCAGAGATGAACCCTAAAAATGTACGAAGACATTGATGTTGGGTTACGTAGTAATTTCAAAAAAAATCCTACGCACACGCAAGATCATGGTGATGCATAGCAACGAGAGGGGAGAGTGTTGTCTACGTACCAACGCAGACCGACTGCGGAAGCGATCACACAACGTAGAGGAAGTAGTCGTACGTCTTCCCGATCCGACCGATCCAAGCACTGTTACTCCGGCACCTCCGAGTTCTTAGCACACGTTCAGCTCGATGACGATCCTCGGGCTCCGATCCAGCAAAGCGTCGAGGAAGAGTTCCGTCAGCACGACGGCGTGGTGACGATCTTGATGTACTACCGACGCAGGGCTTCGCCTAAGCACTACAACAGTATGATCGAGGTGGAATTTGGTGGCAGGGGGCACCGCACACGGCTAAGGAACGATCTCAAGGATCAACTTGTGTGTCTAGAGGTGCCCCCTGCCCCCGTATATAAAGGATGAAGGGGGGAGGCTGGCCGGCCAAGCTAGGAGGCGCAGGAGGAGTCCTACTCCTACCGGGAGTAGGACTCCCCCCAATCCTATTCCTAATAGGATTCCCCAAAGGGGAAGAGAAAGAGAGAGGTGGCGGAGGCGCAGCCCTATGTCGGCTGCCCTCTCACCTTTCCACTAAGGCCCATGTTGGCCCATTTGGCTCCCGGGCGGTTCCGGTAACCCTCCCGGTAATCCGGTAAAATCCCGATTTCACCCGGAACACTTCCGATGTCCAAACATAGGCTTCCAATATATCAATCTTTACGTCTCGACCATTTCGAGACTCCTCGTCATGTTCGTGATCACATCCGGGACTCCGAACAACCTTCGGTACATCAAAATGCATAAACTCATAATAACTGTCATCGTAACGTTAAGCGTGCGGACCCTACGGTTCGAGAACAATGTAGACATGACCGAGACACGTCTCCGGTCAATAACCAATAGCGGGACCTGGATGCCCATATTGGCTCCTACATATTCTACGAAGATCTTTATCGGTCAGACCGCATAACAACATACGTTGTTCCCTTTGTCATCGGTATGTTACTTGCCCGAGATTCGATCGTCGGTATCCAATACCTAGTTCAATCTCGTCACTGGCAAGTCTCTTTACTCGTTCCGTAATACATCATCTCACAACTAACATCTTAGTTATAATGCTTGCAAGGCTTATGTGATGTGTATTACCGAGAGGGCCCAGAGATACCTCTCCGACACTCGGAGTGACAAACCCTAATCTCGAAATACGCCAACCCAACATCTACCATTGGAGACACCTGTAGTACTCCTTTATAATCACCCAGTTACATTGTGATGTTTGGTAGTACCCAAAGTGTTCCTCCGGTAAACGGGAGTTGCATAATCTCATAGTTATAGGAACATGTATAAGTCATGAAGAAAGCAATAGCAACATACTAAACGATCGGGTGCTAAGCTAATGGAATGGGTCATGTCAATCAGATCATTCAACTAATGATGTGACCTCGTTAATCAAATAACAACTCTTTGTTCATGGTTAGGAAACATAACCATCTTTGATTAACGAGCTAGTCAAGTAGAGGCATACTAGTGACACTCTGTTTGTCTATGTATTCACACATGTATTATGTTTCCGGTTAATACAATTCTAGCATGAATAATAAACATTTATCATGATATAAGGAAATAAATAATAACTTTATTATTGCCTCTAGGGCATATTTCCTTCAGTCTCCCACTTGCACTAGAGACAATAATCTAGATTACACAGTAATGATTCTAACACCCATGGAGCCTTGGTGCTGATCATGTTTTGCTCGTGGAAGAGGCTTAGTCAACGGGTCTGCAACATTCAGATCCGTATGTATCTTGCAAATCTCTATGTCTCCCACCTGGACTAGATCCCGGATGGAGTTGAAGCATCTCTTGATGTGTTTGGTCCTTTTGTGAAATCTGGATTCCTTTGCCAAAGCAATTGCACCAGTATTGTCACAAAAGATTTTCATTGGACCTGATGCACTAGGTATGACACCTAGATCGGATATGAACTCCTTCATCCAGACTCCTTCGTTCGCTGCTTCCGAAGCAGCTATGTACTCCGCTTCACATGTAGATCCCGCTACGACGCTTTGTTTAGAACTGCACCAACTGACAGCTCCACCGTTTAAAGTAAACACGTATCCGGTTTGCGATTTAGAATCGTCCGGATCAGTGTCAAAGCTTGCATCAACGTAACCTCTTACGGTGAGCTCTTTGTCACCTCCATATACGAGAAACATATCCCTAGTCCTTTTCAGGTATTTCAGGATGTTCTTGACCGCTGTCCAGTGATCCACTCCTGGATTACTTTGGTACCTCCCTGCTAAACTTATAGCAAGGCACACATCAGGTCTGGTACACAGCATTGCATACATGATAGAGCCTATGGCTGAAGCATAGGGAACATCTTTCATTTTCTCTCTATCTTCTGCAGTGGTCGGGCATTGAGTCTGACTCAACTTCACACCTTGTAACACAGGCAAGAACCCTTTCTTTGCTTGATCCATTTTAAACTTCTTCAAAATCTTGTCAAGGTATGTGCTTTGTGAAAGTCCAATTAAGCGTCTTGATCTATCTCTATAGATCTTTATGCCTAATATGTAAGCAGCTTCCCCGAGGTCTTTCATCGAAAAACTTTTATTCAAGTATCCCTTTATGCTATCCAGAAATTCTATATCATTTCCAATCAGCAATATGTCATCCACATATAATATCAGAAATGCTACAGAGCTCCCACTCACTTTCTTGTAAATACAGGCTTCTCCAAAAGTCTGTATAAAGCCAAATGCTTTGATCACACTATCAAAGCGTTTATTCCAACTCCGAGATGCTTGCACCAGTCCATAAATGGATCGCTGGAGTTTGCACACTTTGTTAGCTCCCTTTGGATCGACAAAACCTTTTGGTTGCATCATATACAACTCTTCTTCCAGAAATCCATTCAGGAATGCAGTTTTGACATCCATCTGCCATATTTCATAATCATAAAATGCGGCAATTGCTAACATGATTCTGATGGACTTAAGCATCACTACGGGTGAGAAGGTCTCATCGTAGTCAACCCCTTGAACTTGTCGAAAACCTTTTGCGACAAGTCGAGCTTTATAGACAGTAATATTACCGTCAGCGTCAGTCTTTTTCTTGAAGATCCATTTATTCTCAATTGCTTGCCGATCATCGGGCAAGTCAACCAAAGTCCATACTTTGTTCTCATACATGGATCCCATCTCAGATTTCATGGCCTCAAGCCACTTTGCGGAATCTGGGCTCACCATCGCTTCTTCATAGTTCGTAGGTTCATCATGATCTAGTAGCATGACTTCCAGAATTGGATTACCGTACCACTCTGGTGTGGATCTCACTCTGGTTGATCTACGTGGTTCAGTAGTATCTTGTCCTGAAGTTTCATGATCATCATCATTAGCTTCCTCACTAATTGGTATAGGTGTCGCAGAAACAGTTTTCTGTGATGTACTATTTTCCAATAAGGGAGCAGGTACAGTTACCTCGTCAAGGTCTACTTTCCTCCCACTCACTTCTTTCGAGAGAAACTCCTTCTCTAGAAATGATCCATTCTTAGCAACGAATGTCTTGCCTTCGGATCTGTGATAGAAGGTATACCCAACAGTCTCCTTTGGGTATCCTATGAAGACACATTTTTCCGCTTTGGGTTCGAGCTTATCAGGTTGAAGCTTTTTCACATAAGCATCGCAGCCCCAAACTTTAAGAAACAACAACTTTGGTTTCTTGCCAAACCATAGTTCATAAGGCGTCGTCTCAACGGATTTTGATGGTGCCCTATTTAACGTGAATGCGGCCGTCTCTAAAGCATAACCCCAAAACGATAGCGGTAAATCAGTAAGAGACATCATAGATTGCACCATATCTAGTAAAGTACGATTACGACGTTCGGACACACCATTACGCTGTGGTGTTCCGGGTGGCGTGAGTTGCGAAACTATTCCACAATTTTTCAAATGTACACCAAACTCGTAACTCAAATATTCTCCACCACGATCAGATCGTAGAAACTTTATTTTCTTGTTACGATGATTTTCAACTTCACTCTGAAATTCCTTGAACTTTTCAAATGTTTCAGACTTATGTTTCATTAAGTAGATATACCCATATCTGCTTAAATCATCTGTGAAGGTGAGAAAATAACGATATCCGCCACGAGCCTCAATATTCATCGGACCACATACATCGGTATGTATGATTTCCAATAAATCTGTTGCTCTCTCCATAGTAATGGAGAACGGTGTTTTAGTCATCTTGCCTATGAGGCACGGTTCGCAAGTACCAAGTGATTCATAATCAAGTGGTTCCAAAAGCCCATCAGTATGGAGTTTCTTCATGCGCTTTACACCGATATGACCTAAAAGGCAGTGCCACAAATAAGTTGCACTATCATTATCAACTCTGCATCTTTTGGCTTCTACATTATGAATATGTGTCTCACTACTATCGAGATTCAACAAAAATAGACCACTCTTCAAAGGTGCATGACCATAAAAGATATTACTCATATAAATAGAACAACCATTATTCTCTGATTTAAATGAATAACCGTCTCGCATTAAACAAGATCCAGATATAATGTTCATGCTTAACGCTGGCACCAAATAACAATTATTTAGGTCTAATATTAATCCCGAAGGTAGATGTAGAGGTAGCGTGCCGACCGCGATCACATCGACTTTGGAACCGTTTCCCATGCGCATCGTCACCTCGTCCTTTGCTAGCGTCCGCTTATTCCGTAGTCCCTGTTTCGAGTTGCAAATATTAGCAACAGAACCAGTATCAAATACCCAGGTGCTACTGCGAGCTCTAGTAAGGTACACATCAATAACATGTATATCACATATACCTTTGTTCACCTTGCCATCCTTCTTATCCGCCAAATACTTGGGGCAGTTCCGCTTCCAGTGACCAGTCTGCTTGCAGTAAAAGCACTCAGTTTCAGGCTTAGGTCCAGACTTGGGTTTCTTCTCCTGAGCAGCAACTTGCTTGCTGTTCTTCTTGAAGTTCCCCTTCTTCTTCCCTTTGCCCTTTTTCTTGAAACTAGTGGTCTTGCTGACCATCAACACTTGATGCTCCTTCTTGATTTCTACCTCCGCAGCTTTCAGCATTGCGAAGAGCTCGGGAATAGTCTTGTTCATCCCTTGCATATTATAGTTCATCACGAAGCTCTTGTAGCTTGGTGGCAGTGATTGGAGAATTCTGTCAATGACGCAATCATCTGGAAGATTAACTCCCATCTGAATCAAGTGATTATTATACCCAGACATTTTGAGTATATGCTCACTGACAGAACTGTTCTCCTCCATCTTGCAGCTATAGAACTTATTGGAGACTTCATATCTCTCAATTCGGGCATTTGCTTGAAATATTAACTTCAACTCCTGGAACATCTCATATGCTCCATGACGTTCAAAACGTCGTTGAAGTCTCGATTCTAAGCCGTAAAGCATGGCACACTGAACTATCGAGTAGTCATCAGGTTTGCTCTGCCAGACGTTCATAACATCTGGCGTTGCTCCAGCAGCAGGCCTGGCACCCAGCGGTGCTTCCAGGACGTAATTCTTCTGTGCAGCAATGAGGATAATCCTCAGGTTACGGACCCAGTCCGTGTAATTGCTACCATCATCTTTCAACTTTGCTTTCTCAAGGAACGCATTAAAATTCAACGGAACAACAGCACGAGCCATCTATCTACAATCAACATAAACAAGCAAGATACTATCAGGTACTAAGTTCATGATAAGTTTAAGTTCAGTTAATCAAATTACTTAGGAACTCCCACTTAGATAGACATCCCTCTAATCCTCTAAGTGATCACGTGATCCAAATCAACTAAACCATAACCGATCATCACGTGAGATGGAGTAGTTTTCAATGGTGAACATCGTCATGTTGATCTGCATATGCTAGGCTCGTCAAGTTTAACTTGAGTATTCTGCGTGTGCAAAACTGGCTTGCACCCGTTGTAGATGGACGTAGAGCTTATCACACCCGATCATCACGTGGTGTCTGGGCACGATGAACTTTGGCAACGGTGCATACTCAGGGAGAACACTTCTTGATAATTTAGTGAGAGATCATCTTATAATGCTACCGTCAATCAAAGCAAGATAAGATGCATAAAAGGATAAACATCACATGCAATCAATATAAGTGATATGATATGGCCATCATCATCTTGTGCTTGTGATCTCCATCTCCGAAGCACCGTCATGATCACCATCGTCACCGGCGCGACACCTTGATCTCCATCGTAGCATCGTTGTCGTCTCGCCAATCTTATGCTTCCACGACTATCACTACCGCTTAGTAATAAAGTAAAGCATTACATCGCGATTGCATTGCATACAATAAAGCGACAACCATATGGCTCCTGCCAGTTGCCGATAACTTGGTTACAAAACATGATCATCTCATACAATAAAATTAGCATCATGCCTTGACCATATCACATCACAACATGCCCTGCAAAAACAAGTTAGACGTCCTCTACTTTGTTGTTGCAAGTTTTACGTGGCTGCTACGGGCTTAAGTAAGAACTCATCTCACCTACGCATCAAAACCACAACGATAGTTCGTCAAATAGACTCCGTTCTAACCTTCTCAAGGACCGGGCGTAGCCACACTTGGTTCAACTAAAGTTGGAGAGACAGTCGCCCGCAAGCCATCTATGTGCAAAGCACGTCAAGGGAACCGGTCTCGCGTAAGCGTACGCGTAAGGTTGGTCCGGGTCGTCTCGTCCAACAATACCGCCGAACCAAAGTATGACATGCTGATAGGCAGTATGACTTGTATCGCCCACAACTCACTTGTGTTCTACTCGTGCAAATAACATCAAACCATAAAACCTAGGCTCTGATACCACTGTTGGGTTACGTAGTAATTTCAAAAAATTTCCTACGCACACGCAAGATCATGGTGATGCATAGCAACGAGAGGGGAGAGTGTTGTCTACGTACCAACGCAGACCGACTGCGGAAGCGATCACACAACATAGAGGAAGTAGTCGTACATCTTCCCGATCCGACTGATCCAAGCACCGTTACTCCGGCACCTCCGAGTTCTTAGCACACGTTCAGCTCGATGACGATCCTCGGGCTCCGATCCAGCAAAGCGTCGAGGAAGAGTTCCGTCAGCACGATGGCGTGGTGACGATCTTGATGTACTACCGACGCAGGGCTTCGCCTAAGCACTACAACGGTATGATCGAGGTGGAATTTGGTGGCAGGGGCACCGCACACGGCTAAGGAACGATCTCAAGGATCAACTTGTGTGTCTAGAGGTGCCCCCTGCCCCCGTATATAAAGGATGAAGGGGGGAGGCTGGACGGCCAAGCTAGGAGGCGCAGGAGGAGTCCTACTCCTACCGGGAGTAGGACTCCCCCCCAATCCTATTCCTAATAGGATTCCCCAAAGGGGAAGAGAAAGAGAGAGGTGGCCGGCCCCTCTCCCAGTCCTAATAGGACTAGGGAGAGGGGGGAGGCGCAGCCCTATGTCGGCTGCCCTCTCACCTTTCCACTAAGGCCCATGTTGGCCCATTTGGCTCCCGGGGGGTTCCGGTAACCCTCCCGGTAATCCGGTAAAATCCCGATTTCACCCGGAACACTTCCGATGTCCAAACATAGGCTTCCAATATATCAATCTTTACGTCTCGACCATTTCGAGACTCCTCGTCATGTCCGTGTTCACATCCGGGACTCCGAACAACCTTCGGTACATCAAAATGCATAAACTCATAATAACTGTCATCGTAACGTTAAGCGTGCGGACCCTACGGTTCGAGAACAATGTAGACATGACCGAGACACATCTCCGGTCAATAACCAATAGCGGGACCTGGATGCCCATATTGGCTCCTACATATTCTACGAAGATCTTTATCGGTCAGACCGCATAACAACATACGTTGTTCCCTTTGTCATCGGTATGTTACTTGCCCGAGATTCGATCGTTAGTATCCAATACCTAGTTCAATCTCGTTACCGGCAAGTCTCTTTACTCGTTCCGTAATACATCATCTCACAACTAACATCTTACATATAATGCTTGCAAGGCTTATGTGATGTGTATTACCAAGAGGGCCCAGAGATACCTCTCCGACACTCGGAGTGACAAACCCTAATCTCGAAATACGCCAACCCAACATCTACCATTGGAGACACCTGTAGTACTCCTTTATAATCACCCAGTTACGTTGTGATGTTTGGTAGTACCCAAAGTGTTCCTCCGGTAAACGGGAGTTGCATAATCTCATAGTTATAGGAACATGTATAAGTCATGAAGAAAGCAATAGCAACATACTAAACGATCGGGTGCTAAGCTAATGGAATGGGTCATGTCAATCAGATCATTCAACTAATGATGTGACCTCGTTAATAAAATAAAAACTCTTTGTTCATGGTTAGGAAACATAACCATCTTTGATTAACGAGCTAGTCAAGTAGAGGCATACTAGTGACACTCTGTTTGTCTATGTATTCACACATGTATTATGTTTCCGGTTAATACAATTCTAGCATGAATAATAAACATTTATCATGATATAAGGAAATAAATAATAACTTTATTATTGCCTCTAGGGCATATTTCCTTCAATTGAAGACAATGGTGGTATTTGAAGATATTCACATTGAAGACTATGACAAGAGAAGACACCACGTGAAGCCTATGGAACTCGAAGACTTAGATTCTTCGTAGTTTTATTTCAGTTGTGTTGATTCATAGGAACCACCGTACTGTTAAGTGGGGTCCAAGAGAACCAGTCAGAATGACTGAAGTGATGCCTAATTCAAAACCTATATCTTCGAGCGAAGACTATGAGAGCAAATCTTGTCCAGAATCGGACAAGTCAGCTTTACTTGTAGCCCAAGTAAAGTTGCCGTGTGAGTTTGAAATCTGACCGTTGGTACACGTGTCAATTCCTTAGTGACCCAGGGTCATTTCGGACAAATCAGGTCGGGTTGCCCAGTGGCTATAAATAGTCCATCCCCTACAACCATAAACAGTTGGCTGCTCAGATTTCAGTGCACGGCTTTTGTCGTTTGAGAGCAACCCACCTCGAAGCCTTTGAGAGAAAATTCCTAGCGAGGAGAAAAGCCCTAACCACCCAGAGCCAGAGTAAATTGGGCATCACTTAAGTATTCTTGTCTGAGTGATCTGAAGACTTATTACACTTGAGGACTGTGCATCCTCCAGCTGGTTAGGCGTCGCGTTCTGAGCATCCAAGAGAAATTGTGGATTGCCAGTGAACGAAGTCTGTGAAGGTTTGGGAGTCTACCTTGAAGACTTACCAGAGTGATTGGGCGAGGTCTGTGTGACCTTAGCTCAAGGAGAAAACGGTGAGGACTGGGTGTCCTGAGCTGCGGGTTCAGGACTGGGTGTCCGAGACTGTGTGTCCTTTGGTTTAAATACCTAGCCGCTCCAACCAGACGTACAGTTGTCACAGCAACTGGAACTGGTCCAACAAATCATTGTCTTCAGCGTGTCACTGGTTTCATCTTCACTTCCTTTTACTTACTGTTACACATTGTGAAGCCATTGCATGCTTGCTGTATCTTCTGTTTTCACATCATAACTGTATGATTTGTTTGGCTTCATAACTTCTTCCTACATGATCCTTATTACACTGCAGCTACTTGTCTTGTGCTTTCACTCTATTGAATACTTGACCATGGCTTGCCTAGTGTAATCTAACTACCGCTGCTTAAGTGATAGGCATATCTGTACTGTTTGTCTTCATAACTTTCATGTTTTGAAGACTTTCATAAAAATCGCCTATTCACCCTCCCTCTAGTCGATATAACGCACTTTCAATTCGTATCAGAGCAAGGTGCTCCCTTGTTCTGTGTGATTCGGTTTAACCACCTAGAGTTTTAGCTATGTCGACTGCAGGGATAATTAAAGTCTCCGTTGCGTGCCCCGTCTTCGATGGAACTGAATATCCCTACTGGAAGAATAAGATGCGCATGCATCTTGAAGCCATTGCCGTCGACCTATGGTATGTCGTCGAAAACGGCGTTCCCAAGGCTGGAGAAGGTGTCACTGCTGCTGACGTCAAGAAGTTCACTCAACTGGACTCTACTGCCAAGAATATCATCTGTGGTCATCTGACCAAGGGACAGTACGGCCGTGTGAGTGCCTTGAAGACATCCAAGCTAGTCTGGGACTGGCTCTCCAAAGTCAATGAAGGCATCTCAACCCAGAGAGATCAGCGAATCAGTGTTCTTCGCAATCTCTTCAACCGCTTCAAGCGAAATGACAACGAGAATGTCCAGCACACATTTGACTGGCTCACTGACATCACAAATGAGCTTCAAGCCCTCGGCGCCACTGAGATCACCAAACATGAAATCGTCAAGACGCTGCTGAGATCACTTGACAGTTCGTTTGACATCCTAGCCCTGATGATTCAAGAACGTCTAGACTTCAAGACACTCGATCCGTCTGACATACTTGAGAGGCTCAACACACATGAGTTTCAGCTTTCTAAGAAAAGAGATATCTACGGTCCGAACTATGGGTGAACTCGTGCCTTGAAGGCAAAAGCTGTGTCCTCATCTGAAGAAGAATCTGACAGCAGTTCTGATGATCCTGAAGACATTGGAAGGGAACTTGCAATGCTTGTGAAGAAGTTCTAGAAATTCACCAAGAAGAAAGGCTTCAGAAAGTCTTCACGATCAAGCTCAAGGAATGATGAAGCTTCTGCTCATGACTACAAGAAGAAAACATGTCACAAGTGCAAGAAAACTGGACACTTCATCTCTGAGTGTCCACAATGGGACAATGAGAGCAGAAAGAAGAAGAAGAGCAAGGAATATGACTCTGACGACAAGAAGAAGAAGAAATACTCAAAGTCTTCCTCAAAGTCTTCATCACACAAGAAGAGCTCAACTAGCAAGGCTCGTGCGTTTGTTGGCAAGGAAATGGATTCAGAGGAGGAATCCGCTTCTGAGCAGGCAGAGGTGGAGTCTGACACTACAGGAATCAGCTACTTTGCCGTCTGCCGTAGCGGACGGCAAAGGCACGAACGGCGGACGGCAAAGGCCTTTGCCGTCAGCGGCGGACGGCAAAAGGCTCCGGTAAAGTAGGCTTCGGTAAACAGGTTCTTTGCCGTCAGCTACTGACGGCAAAGTCTTTGCCGTCTGCGGCGGACGGCAAAGAGAGAGCGGTAGACGGCAAAGACGGCGGACGGCAATAGTTGCGCTGTCAGTCCGTTAAGTGGCTAACGGAAGGCCTTTGCCGTCTGCCGCTGACGGCAAAATTTCTAGGGTCTTTGCCGTCCGCTGTATGATGTCATCTACACATCACTACGTGGCAGGTTCTTTGCCGTCTGCCACTGACTGCAAAGTCTTTGCCGTCTGCCACTGTAGGCAAACTGACCAAACGGGTCAGCTCCCAGGAAGCACAGGTGGACGCCACGTGGCTTCTTTGCCGTCTGCGGCAGACGGCAAAGAGCAGGTTGCCGTCGGTGGCAGACGGCAAAGAGCCTGCATATTGGCTCTTTTATCTGTTTTTTATTAAATCCAACAATTTTCATCACAAATATATATGACATATATAGATATATTTCAAAAGGCCATTACAGAGCAAACATATAAGATATCCAACACATAACTTCATCATCCAACCATATATATTACATGCATAGTTCCATCATACATAACAAGTTCAACATAGAGGCATCCAACCATATATATTACAATAGTTTCATCCAACGATACATGCATAGTTCAACGATACAAAAGAAACAGAGAAAGGGATAAGGAGCACTCCATCTATGCAAGCTTTCGTCAAGTGAATGAAATCTGCAAAATGAAAAATAAGAAAGTTAGAACAAGAAGACTAGAACAAGAAGAAGACTAGAACAAGAAGAGTATGTCATTTATGAGCTAACTTACGTGAAATGGATCATATATGAGCTAACTAAGTTGAAATGGGTCGTTTATGAGCTAGCTAAGGTGAAATGGATCATTTATGAGCTAACTTAGTTGAAATGGGTCGTTTATGAGCTAGCTAAGGTGAAATGGATCATTTATGAGCTAACTTAGTTGAAATGGGTCGTTTATGAGCTAAGTAAGGTCAAATGGATCGTTTATGAGCTAACCTAGGTGCAATGGATCGCTTATGAGCAAACTTAGGTAAAATGCATCATTTTAGAGGTAACCTAGGTAAGATGGATCATTTTGAAGCTAACCTAGGTAAAATGGGTCATTTTAGAGCTAACTTCGGTAGAATGGATCATTTATGAGCTAAGTAAGGTTAAATGGATCGTTTTAGAACTAACTTAGGTAAAATAGATCGTTTATGAGCTAACTTAGGTAAAATGGATCGTTTTTGAGCTAACTAAGGTGAAATGAATCGTTTTTGAGCTAACTAAGGTGAAGGGCATCATTTTTGAGCTAACTAAGGTGAAATGGATCGTTTTTGAGCTAACTAGGTGAAATGAATCGTTTTTGAGCTAACTAAGGTAAAATGGATCGTTTTTGAGCTAACTTAGGTGAAATGGATCGTTTTTGAGCAAACTTAGGTGAAATGGATCATTTAAGAGCTAATTTAGGTGAAATGGATCGTTTTTGAGCTAACTAAGGTGAAATGGATCGTTTTTGAGCTAACTAAGGTGAAATGGATCATTTTTGAGCAAACTTAGGTGAAATGGATCATTTAAGAGCTAATTTAGGTGAAATGGATCGTTTTTGAGCTAACTAAGGTGAAATGGATCGTTTTTGAGCAAACTTAGGTGAAATGGATCATTTAAGAGCTAATTTAGGTGAAATGGATCGTTTTTGAGCAAACTTAGGTGAAATGGATCATTTAAGAGCTAATTTAGGTGAAATGGATCGTTTTTAGCTAACTTAGGTGAAATGGATCGTTTAGGAGCTACTCTAGGTAAATTGGGTCATTTTAGAGCTAACTTGGATAAACTGGATCATTTATAAGCTAACCTAGGTAAGATGGGTCATTTTGGAGCTAACTTAGGTAAAATGGATCGTCTATGAGCTAACTAAGCTAATTATGCAATTTTTGACATAAGTAAGCTAAGTATAGATCGTTTTAGAGCTAACTTAGGTAAAATGGATGGTTTTGGAGGTCAGTAAGCTTATTAAGTCATTTTGGAGGAGAAGAAGCTAAGTCTACGTCATTATGGTAAGCATTGGAGGAAATAAAGCTATGTCTAGGTCTTTATGCATGTGTTAAGCAAAACACTAGATAAACTTACCAAGATCCAGGAGGTGTAGGAGCGGGGTGGCTCGTGTCGGTAGCTGGAGAAGGATCGTGTGATGCTTGTCTGGAGTTATGCTGCACCAAAGATCATTTCCAATGTCTTGTTAGCATGATGACACTCAAATGTTAAGACTAGCAAGTAATGTCCATTCAAATAAAACTCACCGTGGTCCCAGGAGCAATCACTGGCATCGGCGGAGCGGTCTGACCTGTCTTCTCGCACACAGACTGCACATTTGGTTTTGACGACTCAGTCATACTAGTTAGTAATGAGACAAACACTACATGAATGTTTTGGCTAATCTGAAGAAGAAACTTACCACAAGGAGCTCGTACATGGCCCTTGCCTGCATGTCATTCCGTGCCCTCTCCTCGTCCAGCATCTTTGTCGTCCTCTCCTCCAACTCCCGCTGCCTCTCTGCCGCCTCCGCCAGAAGTTTCTCTGTTCTATCTCTCTCACTCTGTATAGCAGCCTGCAATACCACTCACATGACCATTTGTAATCATTGATGGAAGCGCACACAATGTAATGGAGAAAGATAACTGAGTACGTATCACTAACCTTGATGGCGAGTTGCACTGGCCGTTCTCGAGGCCTTATCTCAGGAGCGGAGCTCGACTGGCGCGCCTTGATCTCCGGGAGAGTGCTAGGACAACGGATAAGTCCATCTCCAATGGCTATGGAGCCATGGGACCTCCCACCACCAGATATCATCAACAGCTCTGGATCAATGGGACCCTGGCTCGGGTTAAAGTCCTCCCCTTTCCTCGCCTTCCCCTCATCTCTATATCTCACGAGCTTGTTGTGGGAGGAGATGTTGGTGAAGTTGTTTGCATCATCGAGGTCAGACTGAGAGAAAGCCTTGACTTTCTTGAAAGAGGCAGTGTGGGCCATGGCATACAGGTCATACACCTCTGGCACCTTATCCGCCTTATTGTAGCGTGCCTGAAAGAGAGAAACAATGAAAATTAGTAATTAAAGGGCTCAAGCTAGCATGATGAATGAATTGCATGAATCATGAAGCAAACCACATACCCAGTTGCGCCCGAACTGATATAAGTTGGAGCTGCCTTGATGGTGTGGCACACCTTCCATTTGGGCACGTTTGTCCTTGGCCTCCTTGTGGAGGGCTAGCCATCGTTGTGAGCACCACTCATCGACCAACACCTCCCAACAATCCATCCGATCCGCACACCATCTCGGAGGCGCCTAAGTTAGCAAATAGAAACTTGAGCGCTACGGCTAAGAATTACTAAATGAAGGAACTTAAGTAGAGAAGGCCTTAAGAATTACCTTCATGTACTGCTCCTTACTCAGGAACTTATCGCGGCACGCCGGCTTGGTCTTCTTGATACCACGCAAGGCGTAGTAGTCTCGAACAGCCTGCACCCGAGCCTCGTGCCGTAAGTTCTGGAGTAGGCGCTTGCAGACGTTCTCGATAACATGTGCCGCGTCCTCCTCGTATCCCTCCTCACACCTGTAGAATGTCTGCAATCAAATGAGACAATGTTGATTAGTACAATTAATAACTAGCTAGTTGAAGATTTTTAAATGTGTAAAGGAGAAATTACCCAGAACTTTCTGATCACCATGTCTGCCCTCGTGTCACACACGACACCGTCGATAATCTCATTTGGCGGGGCCGGGGCAGCCACGTAGTGCTCCCAGCTCAATCCAAGCTCTAGAAGCCGACCCTCACCAGGCAACGTGACAAACCCCGGGAAGTTTTGCCGGCAAAGAACTCCAAGGACGGAGTTGGGCCGGCGGACACTATGATGGTGGTCCCAACCCCTGCAGCATGACAAGGCCAACGCATTAGTTATTTGAAAAAACGTGAATGCACAAGGTACAAAAATATTAAATGCACTTACGTACCTCTCCCCATCAGGGAAAATCAACCACCTCTGATCGCGGGTCACCGGCACGGACGGGAGCCGTGTAGCACCACGCTGGTAGACGGTGCCCCCCTCCTCCTCAAGATCAGTCGGCTCCCCGCCATCATCAGCATGGCCACTCGGCTCCTCGGGCTGATCCGGCCAGGTACCCCATCCGGACGTGTGCTCCTCCGGGGTCACGTGGGCCGAACTCTCGTGGGCCGAAGACCCGTGGACCAGAGGCTCGTGGACCGGAGTCCGTGTAGCCTCCTCCTCGGACGAGTCCACCCTAGCAGTCACGTGCTCGGGTGAAACGGCTGGGGGTGGCGGCGAGGAAGGCACCGTAGCAGTCACCCTACCTCCTCTCCCACGACCACGTGCCCCACCTCCTCTCTTCCTACCTCGTCCCCTGCTGGGCACCACGGTTGACGAAGAAGGGCCCGGCGGTGTGGCCATACTGTCCAGCAACGCTCGGCGGAGAGGTGCGTCTGGAATGGAAGACCTCAGACCACGCTCCCGACCAGCTCCCACCATCTTTCAACACCTGCCATGACAAACAGTAAACGAAATTAGTACAACATAAAAAAAGACCGACATGAATAATAATATGTGTATCACTTAAGTGTATCATCATCAAGTACAACATAAAAAAATGTAATACCTGACACTACTAATAATCTCGATCAGTATCATCAATAAATGCATAATCATCATCATCACTATAATCAATGACGGGCTCATAGGGTTCATTGGCATCAACATGTGCAAGGCCACCTTGACGTAATCGGTCAAGCATTGACAGGTCATCCGCAGCAGTAACCTCTTCTTGTTCCGGCTCTTCTTGTTCCTCCTCTGGGGTGATGTCGGATTCATTGTCGCTGTCTACTTCAATGTTTTGGGGTGAAGTATAGCGGTTCTTGAAACGCTTTTTGGAAAGACGTGTCTCTTGGAAGAATTCTCCTTCATATGTGTCTGGGTTAATGTGAGGTTCATAATCCTCTTCCTTTGGGGGAGAAAGTCTAGCACGTGGCGGCACTTCATAAACGACATCCCAACCTTTCAGATTTGGATTAGTTTGGCAGGCCCACGGTAGATAGAATACTTGGGTCGCCTGTTGAGCCATAATATAGACATCAGGAACATCTAAATGAGTGCTTTGGTTGATTTCAACTAGCCCTACATGTTCATGAGTCCTTCTAGTCTCCTTCGGCTGAAACCAATAACATTTGAAGACTACGACATTCGGTGGGTTTTCACCATAGAACAGAAGTTCATAAATTGCTTCAACTCTCCCATAATACTCGGTACCTCCTTCACCGATAGCAGATACACAACAATTTGTTGACTTTCGGTCCGCCATCGATAGCTCTTTGCCATAGGTACGAAAGCGATACCCGTTGATGTCATACTTGTCAAATGAACGGACCTTATAGTCAAAACCATTAGCGACTTGTCTCAATTCGGCGTCCATAGACTCTGAATTAGCCTACAGGTTTAATATGAAAGGATTGTTGCATTATGCACAAATTAGCGAATGAAATGAAATTGTCTAATAGAAATTACCGTTTGTTTGAACCAAGAGATGAAACCGGGATAGCCACCTCCTTGCTTTGCGAGAAGCTCATACTCTTCGACGGAATCCTTTTGGATCTCCGCTCCATACGAGAATATGGTAACGTATCGACTGTATGACATATCCAGGAATAAGAGTAGTTCAAAGGAAATAGAAGTTGCGAAACAATGTACCGAGAACTTACTCGATGTACGGCCGCACTTCTATCAGGTTGTTGAAGATATACAACGAAATGGTCCGCCATTCTTCGTTATCCAAAGATACTGGATGTGAAACACTAGCTGGTGCGAGATTCCCTTTGAATAGGCTGAGGTTGGATCCACCCTTTTTAGGCTCGTCAGCATTGTACCGAGGCTTCGGATTATGCAAATGACGATTTTTGGCTTCGTAGTGCGCTGTTACGAAGTTTGCCGCCTCCTTTGTAATGAATGCCTCAGCCATCGATGCTTCAATTCTACGTTTATTTTTACATTTTTCTCGAAGCGTCTTCTGCATCCTCTCAGTTGGGTAGCACCAACGATTTTGCACGGGCCCCCCCCCAATCTTGCCTCGGTCGGGAGATGCAAAATCAAATGCTGCATTGGATTAAAGAAACCCGGTGGAAAGATCTTCTCTAACTTGCAGATCAACTCCGGCGCCAACTCTTCCATTTCTTCTAGCATGCCAGGCGATAGTTCTTTCGCACAAAGAACACGGAAGAAATAGCTGAGTTCTGCCAGTACTAGCCATTCATCCTCAGGGATGAAGCCACGCAACATCACCGGCATTACCCGCTCAATCCATATGTGCCAATCATGACTCTTGAGACCAAATATCTTCAGTTTATGAAGATTCGCTCCCCTCTTTAGATTCGCTGCATACCCATCGGGAAACATCAACTGCTGTTGCACCCACAAGAGAATTTCCCTCATAGCTGGCCTTCCAAGATTGAACCATGCCTTTGGCTTCGTCCAGTTCTGCTTTCCTTTCGGTTCTTTCATGTTTTGTAACGGCCTATCACATAGCGCCTCCAGATCGACTCTGGCCTTAGTATTATCCTTTGACTTCCCATCTATGCCGAACAATGTACCAAAAAGTGCCTCGGCGATATTCTTCTCAGTGTGCATCACGTCGATGTTGTGTGGGCAAAGGAGGTCTTTGAAGTAAGGCAGATCCCATAAGCATGTTTTGTGAGTCCACGCGTGCTTAGTATTATACCCCTTGAAGTACCCTGGACGTTGTGGATCTGGCTCGAGAGCGTTTAACTGATCCAGGGTCTGTTGGCCTGTCAATGCAGGTGGTGCAGAGTTTTTGACAACTCTACCCCTGATGAAGTTCTTCTTGTCTTTCCTGAACTTATGGCGAGGATCCAGGAACTGTCTATGCATGTCGAAGCAAGAAAACTTGCGACCGGCCTGAAGCCAACGAAACTCAAGAGCTCCCTTGCATGTGGGGCACGGGAACCTTCCATGCACACACCAGCCAACGAATAGCGCATACGCCGGCAAGTCATGCGTCGAGTACATGTACCAGACATGCATTATGAAGTTCCGTTTGCTAAAGGCGTCGTATGTCTTGAACCCATTATCCCAGGCTTCTTGCAATTCGTCCTTAAGCGGCTGCATGTACACATTCATATTTTTGCCCGGATAGTTGGGTCCTGGAATTATCAACGTCAGGAAAATGTTCTTTCTTTGCATAATCTGTCCGGGGGGGGAGATTGAGTGGAAAGACAAATACGGGCCAACAACTATATTGGGCTGCCGTCATACCAAACACACTGAACCCATCCGTGCTGATGCCGACTCGAGGATGCCTCGGATCTGCTGCTTTGTCAGCATGTAATTCATCAAACTTTTTCCACGCAACACCATCCGATGTGTGTACCATCATCAGATTCCCATCTGCATCTAGTTCGGTTCTTTTGCCTGTTTTGTGCCATGTCATCTGTCTGGCCGTCTCTTCGACCATGAAAAGACGTTGAAGTCTTGGTACGATTGGCATATACCGAAGAACACTAACGGGGATTTTGGTCTGTGTCTTCTCACCCATACCGTTGTCTACCACAATATACCTGGAAGACTTGCAAATGGGACAATAGTTCAAGTCCGCATAGTCAAGCCTAAATAAGGCACATCCTTTCTCAGAGGCATGTATCTTCTCATAGGGCATCTTCAGTGCACGGAGGATTTTGTCCGACTGGTAGAGGTTTGCAGGCATTACATGGCCTTTGGGTAGAAAGCGTCCAAATACTGTCATAATTGCGTCATAGCATTCTCTGCCCAAGTTGAACTGAGCCTTCAGAGCCATTACTTGTGAGATGGCATCCAACTGACAAAGCTCAGTGTGCTCGTGGAGCGGACGTTTCGAAGACTCCAACATTTCATTGAAGGCCTTTGCAGATTCCTCCATCTCCTCGTCCGAATCCCGAGCATCATCATAGTCTTGCACCATGTTTTCCATCCCGGTACCATGCTCGCCGGTGCGACGACGATCCACCTCAGCTCGGTCACGTTGGGCAGACTCACCATGAAATGTCCACACCGTATAATCGGGCGTAAAACCACTCTTCTGCAGGTGTTTGCCCATTTCAGCCTCTGTCTTCTTTTCCCAATTGCCGCACCGGAAACAGGGGCACCAGGTTTTCTTTTGGCCATTTGCAAATGCGGCTTGCACAAACCCCTTAGTTTTTGTGAACCATTCAGCGCTCCATTTGTTCTGACCAGTGTGACCGGTATACATCCAAGCACGGTCACTCATCTTGACTTTCAGAGCTACTGGACACACAACAATTATATATGTAATTCACCATGTATATATTCATCAGTTGATCTACTTTGTCAATTTTATTACGTCCATGCAACCTACACTCTAATAGGTAATGATAGGTCCTAATCCCACCCGTGTATGTGTAGATTGGGTTCATTTTCCCATGCTATGCTCCGGATCCGACGCAAAATTTTGGCAGCACCTCCCCGCTGTTCTCCTGATACACGTCTCTGCAATAAACAGAGAGGATGTGTACCCGGAGAACAACAGGGGAGGCACTGACGAAATATATGCGTCGGATCCGGAGCAAAGCATATGGGAAAACGAACCCAATCTACACATACTCGGGCTGTCCATGGATAGCGTTGGACAATTCGAAAGAATCAAGGTTATAAATATGCAAATGCATGCATATTTATAACTATGACGCTTTTGAACGGGAGACACATATTGGTTACGCATACTGATGATTCAAGACACATATATAGCTAGCTATCAAGTTTCATCGGAATAGATCAAATAATTAATGGGGGAGGAGGACTTGTCATTTGTGCTCACCCACGAACGAAGGGGCAAAGCTCGTCAAACGCACGGCGAGGTCGTCGAACACCAAACCTCGCAGCGATGAAACAACTGCACATTTAAAACTACACGATCAACACAATTATATATGATGTTTTTCATAACTAAATCGAAAAATATATGACCTAACTAATAATTCACAAATATATGACCCCGTCGGCCTCTGGAAGGCCAAAGAACACCTTAATTTTCGGGAGGTGTCGGTGGTCGGGGTGCCGTGTCGGGGTCGGGGTCTCGGGGTCGGGGTGTCGGGTCGGGGTGCCGGGTTGGGGTCGGGGTGCCGTGTCGGTGTCGGGGTCGGGGTGTCGGGTCCGACTCGCGGTCGGGGTCAGGGTCTCGGGGTAGGGGTGTCGGGTCGGGGTGCCGGGTCGGGGTCGGGGTGCCGTGTCAGTGTCGGGGTCGGGGTGTCGAGTAAGGCCCGGGGTCTCGGGGTCGGGGTGTCGGGTCAGGCTCGGGGTCGGGGTCTCGGGGTCGGGGTGTCTGGTCGGGGTGCCGGGTCGGGGTCGGGGTCGGGGTGTCGGGTTGGGGTCGGGGTGCCGTGTCCGTGTCGGGGTCAGGGTGTCGGTGTCGGGGTGTCGTGTCGGTGTCGGGGTCGGGGTGTCGGGTTGGGGTCGGGGTGCCGTGTCCGTGTCGGGGTCGGGGTGTCGGGTCAGGCTCGGGGTCGGGGTGTCGGGGTCGGGGTGTCGGGGTCGGGGTCTAGGGGTCGGGGTCGGGGTCGGGGTGTCGGGGTCGGGGTCTAGGGGTCGGGGTGCCGGGTCGGGGTCGGGGTGCGGTGTCGGGTCGGGGTGCCGTGTCGGGTCGGGGTGCCGTGTCGGGTCGGGTTTTTTTCCTCTTTTTTCCTTTTCTTCTTCTTCCTTTTCTTCCTTTTCTTCCTTTTTTTCCTTCTTCTTCTTCTTCTTCTTCTTCTTCTTCCTCCTTTCCTTTTTCCTCTTCTTCTTCTCCTCCTCTCCTCTTTTTTCTTCTTCTTTTTCCTCTTCTTCTTTTTTCTTCTCCTCCTCCTCTTCTTCTTCTCCTGATCTCCTCTTTTTTCTCTTTTTCTTCTTTCCTAAAACTAAACTAAACCTAAAACTAAAAAAACAAAAAAAGAAAAAAAACTAAATCTAAACCTAAAACTAAACTAAGACTAAACCTATAAACCTAAAACTAATCCTAAAACTAAAACTAAATCTAAACTAAACATAAACCTAAAACTAAAAAAACAGAAAAAAAGAAAAAAAAAGGAAGAAGAGATTACCTGCAGGGTGGAGGAGGGGGGCGGTGCGGCCTGGGGCGGTGGAGGAGCGGGGCGAGGCGGCCTGGGGCGGTGGAGGAGGGGGGCGGGGCGGCCTGGGGCGGCAGCGCCGGGCCCGGCCGGGGCGGCGGGGCGCGGAGGTGCCGGGGCGCCGGGGCGTGGCGGCGCCCAGACGGCAGGGCGGTGGGGGCGGCGGGGGCGACGGGGTGGGGGGCGCCGGGCGGCGGCGGGGGGCGCTGGGGCGGCGGCGGGGGGCGCTGGGCCGGCGGCGGGGCGTGGTGCGACGGGGCGGTGGAGGTGGGAGAGAAAGAGAGAGAGGGGGGTGTGGGGCGCGGCCCCGTTAACGTTACGTGGGGCCTCCCTCTTTGCCGTCCGCCACCCTTTGCCGTCCGCCTTCTTGCTCTTTGCCGTCCGCTAGCGGACGGCAAAGAGGGGGCCCGTTAGGTTTTTTTTTGCAGGTCGTCAGTGGGGCCCCTCCCTCTTTGCCGTCCGCTAGCCGACGGCAAAGAATCTTTGCCGTCCGCTAGCAGACGGCAAAGAACTGGCTGATGGCAAACTTGGTCTTTGCCATCAGCCAGTTCTTTGCCGTCTGCTTTTTGGAAGCTGATGGCAAAGAGGTTCTTTGCCGTCCGCTAGCGGACGGCAAAGAACTGGCAGATGGCAAACTAGCTGATTCCAGTAGTGTGAGGAGGAATCTGGTTCTGGCATTGCGAGTCTGGCTACGGCTTACGTCGCCAAGTCCATCTTCAGCACTGAAGACAATGACTTCATCACCAACATCGATGCAAATGACAAGGACGACCCCACTCCTACCTACTGCTTCATGGCACGCGGTGCCAAGGTAAACACACGCACTACTCACTATCAAACATCCAGTGACGATGATTCTGATTGTGATTCAAAACCCAGCTACAAAACACTTGCTAAAATTGCAACTGAACAACAGAAAGCCATGGAACATATTCAAAAACTGTTAGACAGAAGCGATGATCTGTTGGGTGCTGAAATGACTCGGTCTGAATCCTTAATTGAAGACATAAAAAATCTTCACGTTAAGTATCAGGAACTTGAAGATCGTCATGATACTCTCTCAACAATTCATGAAAAGCTCTCCTATGATTATCTTCAAAGGAAGCAAGATCTTGAGAAATTGAGAGCGGCTCATGAAGATCTTCAAAAGGAAAACGAGTCGCTTCGCACCGAACAGATCAGTTCCGCTCAGGAAGGATTTGAACCACCATGCCTTAAATGCATTGAGCGTGATAATGCTACTTCTGTTGCTGAATGTTCCACTGCTACTACTGTTGCAATATCTTCAACTATTGAGGTGGTCACTAACCCCTCTGCTGAGGATACCACTGCTATTACTGATGAGAATGCTAGGTTGAAGACATTGCTTGAAACAGGGATGTACAAAAGTCTCAAAGGACATCAGACATTATGTGATGTCCTCAAGAAGCAGATTCTGAACCAAAACCCTAGGAAAGAGGGTGTTGGGTTCGTGAGGAAAATTAATGCAGATGGCTCTTATTGGAAACCTGAGCAGTACCCCAAAACCACATGGGTTGCTGCAAAGGAATCCTCAGCAGATCCATCCAATCTATCTGGCTTCACTTGTGCTAATCCCATTATCATTGATGAATCCTTTGATGCAAACTATAAACTGTTTAAGAATCAGAATGGTGAAGTATTTGCCAGGTACATTGGTACTAACTGCAGGAATGGACCGCCTATAAAGAAGATCTGGGTTCCAAAAACGTGTCTGGAGAATCTTCCTGTGAATGTCCTCATGACGCCTCACATGAAGAAGACAAACCTCAAACCAAAGGCATCATATGGTCAAAAGGCTTCATACAGACAGAGGACTCACCTGAGTTGCACTAACGCAAATGTTTTGCAGGGAAACCATGCTCAGGCATATGAGAGCGGTTCTTCAAACCGTCATGTTCATATGACCAGGAACTATCTGCCTATTCTTATGAGTACTATTGCCCGCCTGCTAGACTGTTTGCTAGGGCTCCAAAGCCAAAATTCTCAGATGCTGCACTTAGACTTATTGCTTCTAAGCCACCCTTGAAGATGTGGGTGGTTAAAAAAGCTTAACTCTCTTTTGCAGGGAAAGGTCTCCAGCAGAAAACCAAAATCTTCTGACGCTATTGCTGGGGACCTTAAAAATCTTGTGGGGCGCAAGATCAAATGCCCGAATGGCATCACTATGTATTTCGTACCTGAATCGCATGCTACTCTTCCTATTAGTCCTAACATGGATCTAAGTTTTCATAACCCACTGGTTTGTCAAATGTTTTTGCTTCACAATTCTCTTCGTGAAGCCTATCCCCCTAACTGCATTGTAGGGTATGACACCAGCGCCTTCAGAGTCTTCAGAATGGACTATTGACAGTGGGTGTACAAATCACATGACTGGCAAAAGAAGTCTTTTTATGGACTCAACCTTACGTCCATCCGACAAGAGCCACATCACATTTGCTGACACTGGTAAAAGTAAGGTATTGGGTCTAGGTAGAGTTGCAATCTCAAAGGATCAACACATGGATAAAGTCATGTTTGTTGAATCCCTTGGCTTCAACTTAATGTCTGTCTCAATGCTTTGCGATTTGAACATGATTGTAATTTTTGGAAAATATCGTTGCCTAGTACTAATGGAATCTGACAAGTCTCTAGTGTTTGAAGGGTATCGGAAAGATGATTTGTACGTGGTAGATTTCTCAGCAGGGCCACAGCTTGCAGTATGTCTTCTGGCAAAGGCTTCAGAATGCTGGCTTTGGCATCGGAGGCTTGGGCATGCTGGCATGAGGAACCTCCACACCCTTGCGAAGAAGAAGCGTGTCAAAGGCATCGAGGGCGTCAAGTTCAAGAAAGATCACTTATGCGGTGCCTGTGAAGTAGGGAAGATGACAAGGGCAAAACATCCTTCGAAGACAATCATGACCACTACTCGACCCTTCGAACTGCTTCACATGGATCTTTTTGGTCCCACTCACTACTCAACTTTTTCCACTACTGCTTGCCTCTATGGCTTTGTCATTGTTGATGATTACTCTAGATATACTTGGGTGCACATAATCCTTTACAAGACTGAAGTGCAGGATGTCTTCAGACGCTTCGCAAATCGGGCTATGAACAATTATGGCGCCAAGATAAAGCACATCAGAAGTGACAATGGCACTTAATTCAAGAACACTGGCCTTGATACATATCTGGATACCTTGGGCATCACACATGAATTCTCAGCTCCGTACACGCCACAGCAGAATGGCGTCGTCGAACACAAGAACAGAACACTCATTGAGATGGCTAGAACAATGCTAGATGAGTACAAGACTCCATGAAAATTTTGGCCTTAAGCCATTGACACTGCATGCCATACAATCAACCGTGTTTATCTTCACAAGCTTCTGAACAAGACATCTTATGAACTTCTAACTGGCAAGAAGCCAAATGTCAATTACTTCAGAGTATTTGGCGCAAGATGCTGGATCAAGGACCCACACCACACCTCAAAATTTGCACCAAAAGCACATGAGGGCTTTATGCTTGGATATGGAAAGGATTCGCACTCCTACAGAGTCTTCAATCTCTTTCACTACAAAGTGGTTGAAACAGTGGATGTGCGGTTCGATGAGACCAATGGTTCACAAAGAGAGCAACTGCCAGATGTGCTAGATGAAGTTCCAGCCAGTGAATCAATCAAGCTAATGGGAACTGGAGAAATTATACCTTCTGAAGCACATCCTGAAGAAGAACTTATCATCTCAGCACCTGATCCACATGAAGACAATGCTCATCCTGAAGACATTCCTCCCCACGACAACATAGATCAGCAAGAGCAAAGTCTTCGACCCATACATCCTCGTGTTGCCAATGAAGTGCAGATTGACAGAATAATTGACAGTATCAATGCACCTGGTCCACTGACTCGTTCAAGGGCAACTCAACTGGCAAATTTCTGCGGACACTTCGCATTCGTTTCAATCACAGAACCCAAGAAAGTTGAAGAAGCCTTTATGGAACCTGAGTGGATTCAAGCAATGCAAGAAGAGCTTCATCAGTTCGAGCTGAACAATGTATGGGAATTGGTTAAGCGTCCTAATCCATGGAAGCATAACATAATAGGCACCAAATGGATATACCGCAACAAGCAAGATGAGCATGGTCAAGTTGTCAGAAACAAAGCTCGTCTCGTTGCTCAAGGATATACTCAAGTGGAAGGCATTGACTTCGATGAAACATTTGCTCCTGTGGCCAGACTTGAAGCCATCCGTATACTGCTGGCCTATGCAAATCATCATAACATACTTTTATATCAAATGGATGTGAAGAGTGCCTTTCTCAATGGCAAGATTGAAGAAGAAGTGTATGTTGCACAACCACCTGGGTTTGAAGATCCAAAACATCCTGACATAGTTTACAAGCTCAATAAGGCATTGTATGGCCTCAAACAAGCCCCTCGGGCCTGGTATGACACACTCAAATACTTCCTGAAGAGCAAAGGCTTCATACCTGGCTCCCTAGATCCCACTCTCTTCACGAAGACATATGATGGTGAACTGTTTGTGTGCCAAATATATGTGGATGACATTATCTTCGGCTGCACCAATCAGAAGTACAGTGAGGAGTTTGGATATATGATGCAAGAGCAATATCAGATGTCTATGATGGGGGAGCTGAAATTCTTCCTCGGTCTTCAGATACGGCAACAACGCAGTGGCATCTTCATATCTCAAGAGAAGTATCTCAAAGATTGCCTGAAGAAGTTCGGTATGCAAGACTGCAAAGGCTTCACAACACCAATGCCAGCCAAACATCATCTGGGTCCTGACGACAATGGTAAAGAGTTCGATCAAAAGGTATACCGCTCCATGATTGGTTCTTTGCTTTATTTATGTGCATCTAGGCCAGATATTATGCTTAGTGTTTGCATGTGTGCTCGATTTCAAGCGGCACCAAAGGAGTCGCATCACTTAGCAGTGAAGCGAATTCTTCGATATTTGGCTCACACCCCAACTCTAGGATTGTGGTATCCAAAGGGCTCAGAGTTTGATCTGGTTGGATTCTCGGATGCTGATTATGCTGGTGACAAGGTTGATCGGAAGTCTACATCACGCACATGTCACTTTCTGGGACGATCACTTGTATGTTGGTCTTCAAAGAAGCAGAACTGTGTATCCCTCTCCACTGCTGAATCTGAATACATTGCTGCTGGATCTTGCTGCGCTCAGCTTCTATGGATGAAGCAAACCCTCAAGGACTATGGCATTCAACTGAAGCAAGTGCCTCTTTACTGCGACAACAAAAGCACCATCAAGATCGCCAACAACCCAGTTCAGCACTCGAAGACAAAGCACATTGAAATTCGTCATTACTTTCTCAGAGATCATGTTGCAAAGGAAGATATTGATATCATACACGTCAACACTGAAGAGCAATTGGCAGATATCTTCACCAAGCCCTTGGATGAGAAGAGATTTTGCAAGTTACGGTGTGAGCTAAATATCTTGGAATCCTCAAATGTCCTGTGATCAGGCACACATCCTAACACTTATGCATATTGATGACTTAGATGTGCAACACACAAAGTAACGTATATCTTCAATCAATGAAGACATATATTCTAAGTGTGAATACATTAATGTGGAAATTGACTTCGGAGCGCCACGATAATTGTGCGCCGTGTCTGAGTCTAATACTTCCAATACGGTGGGTAACGCCACCACCAAACGTTCTATTTTGAAGTGCTTCACTCATGGCGTTACCTTGCAATGTCTTCACATTTGGTCTGGTTTCATTTCTAACATGTCTTCATGATTATCTTCACTACGTGGATTATATATATATATATATATATATATATATATATATATATATATATATATATATATATACTAGTGTTCTGTCCTCTACAGCATTCATTTATAGCTATGCCTTCTTGTTTTGAATCTTTTGAACTAAGTGAATGTGATCGGACCCTAATCTCTCTGTGCTTTCTATCTCAAATTCTATCTCTCCAAGTCATATGCATCCTATTGAAACTGTCGAATGTCTTCTCTGTGTCCTTGTCAGCAGAAGACACAGAGACAAACTTTAAAACCGTTTTCAATGCTCATTCATCCACAAGAAATCCGGAGAAGTAGGAACGACCACCCGACAATTCAGGTGTGCTTGGGATGTGGAACTGCCCCCGAGACTCCGCATGATGGCCACGTGCTGTTCAGATGCGAATCGCCAGGGGCATCTGTGTAATAGCGCAGTGCAGCCCTTGTGACTATAAATACACACTCACCACGGTCATTATCTCCTTCTCCTTCTTCCTCCCTCGCACGAACCCTAGCGCCACCGCTAGCTCTCGACGACGCCGGCGACGAAGCGCTTCACTGCCGCAACCTCTCCGACGCCGTTTTCACGCCGACCGCAGACATCACTCTCTCTGCCATCGCCGTAGGTGTCTTCCGTCGCCAAGTTAGGGCACGGAGAATCGAACTGCTCGGCCTCATATCCCACTCCGTCTAGCAGTTCCAAGTGTGGTAAATAAAACCTCTTTTTACAGCCTCTTTTGATCCTATAGTTCGGTCACTTTCTGCCATAAGAAGTTTCTATTCACACAAGTTAGATCTGTCTCAGTCTGCATCTGATAACTTGCCTAGTATATTCACTTGTGCTTCTTGAAGTAGTTAGATTCCTCACTTGTACTGATCTATGGGTTCGTACAAATCTGAAACCAACTTCTTTTCTATAAGTGAATGTCTTCGCACGATGAGGTCAATATCTTCTAAACTGATTTATCTTCAAAATCTTCTGAGAATGCATATGACCTCTTCCCCTTCCCTCGCACCTTAATGCTGTCACAGGTACATGTCCGTGGGAGAATCTTTTGGTTCTCATAGTCTGCATTCATTTGCAGAGTTCTTACAGCGTCACATAAATTCTCCTGAAGCCAGTTCCTGTTGGTCCAGCAAAAGAAAGCCTTTGAAGCCTTTGAACGTCTTGAAGCCTTCCAAGTTAAGCTTCATGGCTGCAGAAAAACCAGCAAGGAAGGGTGGCACAAAGCGTCGAGGGGAAACATCAAGAGATCTGCCCGATGACCTCCTAGAGCTGTACAATACAGATCCTGAAGAGGATTACAATCAGCGCAAGACACGAATCCAATGGATTCGACGCTATTGGGTGGAGCAATGGTTCCAATACCGCTTCGTCACCAAGGAGTACGCTGAGAAAAGCGCCATCAAGAGACCATGGGGAGACGTGCTATACAAAAATCTCGTGCCCAGGTCCAGAGACGAAGCCATTGCTCAAGGCTTCTATCCATGCATGGTCAGAGGACCGCAGCCTGCTGATGCTCATCCGTCGTCACTACTCTGGTGTCGTGACGACAATCTGTTCAAGCGCAACTTCCAGTTTGCCCAGAGGTCAGCGAAGCACAACAAGAAGAAATTGGGTTTAGACTTCAACCCTGGTCCCTCCGCACCAAGGGCAGATGGCACACGTGAGGCCGACCCCAATATCATCGGTCCGTATGCAAATCTTGAGGGCCTCATCACTCGCATCTTAGTCCAAGGGACTGCCGTCAATGACCCTCCTGCTAACTCTGAATCTGATGAAGCGCCTGCTGCACTGAAGCCAAAGCAGGCAAAGAAGCCAAAAGCTTCAAAGCAAACCCCTTCACCCAAAATCTCAAGGGCGAAGCCATTGGCAACTGCACCTCCTGAAGCCAGTGCGCAGTCTGAAGACTTATCTCGAGTCTCCAAGCCCCAGGAAGCCAAGAAGCCTCAGCCACACACAGGCAAAGAGCTCACAGCTGCTGCCATTCTACGCAGCGAAACCATTGATCTGTCCAGCGACGAAGATCTTGGAGATGACGCTCTTGAGCAGGTCGTCAAGAGCAAGGAGGAGGCTGAAATCTTCAACAATCTGCCTCTGTTTGATGTAGCAATCATCCACAACTTCATCGATGAGTGGTTTGCTACACCAAATATCAGCTTCGATGATCTGCAGCTGCCCATTGGCCTCAGCGTCGGCTTCCAAGGCGCTATTGCTTCAGAACTTGCAATTGCCCAGAGCATTGTTGAACTGAAGCAGAAAATTGATTTTGAAAAGGCTCAGTTCAAGCAGCATATGGCCAAGCTCAGCATGCAAGAAGTGAAGAACTTCAAGATCATGTTGCACGAACTAAAGGAGAACTTTCTGGAGAAGCATGCTGAAGCTCAAGGTTCGCGGGAGCGAATGAAGACTCTGGCTGATCGCTGTGTACAGGCCTACAATGAGGCCGAGAAGCGCAAGGCACTTGGGCGTCCCGGCATCGACCCCAGGATGGCCGCGAAGAAGAAGAAGCCTGCTGTGCCTGAACCAGAGGCACCAAGACAAGAAGCTGCTCCGATTGTCTTCCCCACTGCTACGATTGGCTCGAAGCCAAAGAGCCGGTCAACCGCTTCAGAGCTCAAGAAGACACGGATAGCCGAAGCTGAAGCAAGGAAGAGGAAACACTCTGAAGCCTCTCCTTCTGACCCCACCAAGAAGAAGCGCAAGATCAAGAAATCTCGGGCTGCTCCCACAGAGCCCTTGATTGTTGAACCTCTATCTGTCATCTATCCTGACGCGGATCGTCAGCTGACAGTTCATGAGCCTGCTCCCACAGAGGCTCCTGAAGCTGAAGATATTCTAGCAGCCGACCCCAACGCTGCTGAAGACATTGGTCATCAGGACAATGTACAAGATGATGCAGCCCTTCCTCAGCTTGAGACAAGCGAACTGATCAGCATTGGTCATCCTGTGACGCCAATCGCACAAGCTGCTTCATCGGCAGATTGCCCACAAGAAGAAGAATCTGAGGCCCAGCCCACTCCAACTCCACAGGCGTCGTCTGCATTCCGCAGGCTTCGCAAAGGACCACGGCCTCAAGATTCGGCTGAAGACTTTCCGGCTGCATCAGCCGAAGACAATGAAGAAGTACCACCAGAACCCACTCCCCCGCTCCACCAAGAAGCAGTTCTCCAGGAGAACGTGCCTGCGTCTGACCCTCCAGCTAGTCAAGTGGAGGCGGAAAATATGGAGGCTGCCACCACCAACATTGAAGCCAATGTGGATCCCTCCCCCAACAACAGCTTCAGAAGACACTGAAGCTACTGCTCCTGACACTTCTGTGCCTGAGTCTGCTGCCAGTCTGCAATTCAACTATCATGTTGCGCACAGGCCTCAGGTTCAGAAGCCAATCCCACGACTGCCAAGGTTCCCAGGTCCTGCATCAGCTCCTGGCTCCTTTAATGTCAATAGCTTCAGGGCAGATAACACGTTCTTCAACAGCTCCAAGAACCCTTACTCAAGGGAACGGATTGTATCAGATAGGTTCTGGAGCTATCCACAACGCGGCTATTACTCATGCATCCTATACAACCAAGGCCGCATCTTCCCGCACAAGCGCCTTGAGGTTGAAGCTGTTGCTGGTCTGCCCGGCCTGGAAGAAGCACTGGATTGCTTCAAGCAAGTGGGTTTGCTGCCATTTATTACAGATGAAGAGCACTGGAATGAAGAGCTTCTGCTTCAATTCTATGCCACTCTTCATATCAAAGGCTACAACAGAGATCCGAAGACTTGGGTCCTGGAGTGGATGACCGGAAATGTCCATCATGAAGCCAATGCATTCAATATCATTGAGCTTACTGGCCTGCCCACTCCTAGCGAATTCTTCGAAGAAGGCTGCCAACTACATGCTGAAGCAATTGAGAGCATATTCTAGAGGCCTGAACCAAATATGAGTCAGATGCTCTCAATGATGAAGCCATTGCCCCATGATGCACCCTATCCAACTGAGTTCTTCGTTGAAGACTTAGAGTACCTGCCCAGAACCATATATCACATCATCAGGCGGACTCTCTGGCCCATCAAGGGACACTCTCCACATGCCAAGGTTGAGGGTGCAATGAAGACTCTCATATTCTACATCCTTCACGGCAAATGCTTCAATGCGCAGGACTTCTTCATACGCCAGCTTGCGGCATCCGGCTCAGATTTATTTGGCTTGAAGTTTTATGCTCCTTGGGTTATGCGGCTGATCAAGCTTCATTCTACGATTTCATATCAGCCCTCAGCCCGCAACCATCGGATCTTCTTGCCAGATGTGGACACCTCTGCTGAAGCTATATATCCTGAGCCTGCCAAGCAACCATTAAGTCTTCAGAATGCAGAACACCAAAGCTTCACTCAGAATGATGAAGGTGTTGCAGCCATCTCCAGAGTGTATCCGTTGGCTGGCACCACACGTGCACCTACATCTACTGAAGCCACTGACAGTCCAACTGATCAGCGACCCAAGAAGCGCGCTCGTGCCCTCAATGACCGAGAGCTTCTTGTGGCTCTTCACCAAAAGCAGGACAGGCATCACAACTGGCTCAAGAGGCAGATGAAAAGCATCATGGAGGACGTCAATCGTATCCGAAACCTTGCAACCAAGAATGCATTTGTTGCACACGAAACCTATCGCCGCACTTGGAAAGGACTCACGATGATGTGTCCTGAAGCTGAACTTCAAGAGGATGGCTTCACAGAGCGCTTCAAATTTGATTCCACGCCTCCTCGCAGGGCAATGCTTCGCAGAACTCCATCACTTGAAGATTCGGAGTTCTCTTCCTCTGCTGCCACCGTAACTGCCAGGATCATCGAAGAAGAAGACGACGCTACATCACCTCCACCTCCTTCAGCGCGCGTCGAATCTGCACCAAGCTCGTCTGCACCGCCAAACGCCTCCACCGACCCTGCTGCGCCTAGGAACGCGTAGAAAACTCTATGTCTTCAAACCTTTTTGGTCATCACTGACAAAAGGGGGAGAAGCATATGATGTTTATAGTCTTCAAGCGGGTCACTATGAGCGGGTGCCTTTATATTTTGCTATATTTTTCTTCGTGCTTACAACTCTAGTTTTGCTACACTTGGTTCTTTGAGTTGTAACACTTAAACTCGATGGTCGTCTGCTACTTGTTTGCCACTATGTTTTTGCGAAGATAAATTCCGCATGTACGACGATAAATTCCGCACTTATATCATTCCGCAGACGTCCATTTTTCATTATGCATGTCATTCTCTTCATATACTTTTACATGCATAGTGGATTGTCATGATATGTTGACGTGGATCTCCACAAGTACAACCTGCCATGTGCATTTGCGTTCCAGAAGCAAATTACTTATATGCACATCTTCAGGGGGAGCCCTTGCAGCTTATGAAGACAATTCCTTTACAATTTCACAAATTATATTCCCCGTTGAAAACTTCAACTAGTTTGTCATCAATCACCAAAAAGGGGGAGATTGTAAGTGCATCTAGTGCCACCCCTAGTTGGTTTTGGAGTATTGACGACAAACCTAGTTGAGGGACTAATGTGTTTGTGAGAATTGCAGGATAACACAGGTAGAAGTCCCTCATTGATTCGGTTTTACTACCAGAGATGACCCCTAAAAATGTACAAAGACAATGGTGGTATTTGAAGATATTCACATTGAAGACTATGACAAGAGAAGACACCACGTGAAGCCTATGGAACTCGAAGACTTAGATTCTTCGTAGTTTTATTTCATTTGTGTTGAGTCATAGGAACCACCGTACTGTTAAGTGGGGTCCAAGAGAACCAGTCAGAATGACTGAAGTGATGCCTAATTCAAAACCTATATCTTCGAGCGAAGACTATGAGAGCAAATCTTGTCCAGAATCGGACAAGTCAGCTTTACTTGTAGCCCAAGTAAAGTTGCCGTGTGAGTTTGAAATCTGACCGTTGGTACACGTGTCAGTTCCTTAGTGACCCAGGGTCATTTCGGACAAATCAGGTCGGGTTGCCCAGTGGCTATAAATAGTCCATCCCCTACAACTATAAACGGTTGGCTGCTCAGATTTCAGTGCATGGCTTTTGTCGTTTGAGAGCAACCCACCTTGAAGCCTTTGAGAGAAAATTCCTAGCGAGGAGAAAAGCCCTAACCACCCAGAGCCAGAGTAAATTGGGCATCACTTAAGTCTTCTTGTCTGAGTGATCTGAAGACTTATTACACTTGAGGACTGTGCATCCTCCAGCCGGTTAGGCGTCGCGTTCTGAGCATCCAAGAGAAATTGTGGATTGCCAGTGAACGAAGTCTGTGAAGGTTTGGGAGTCTACCTTGAAGACTTACCAGAGTGATTGGGCGAGGTCTGTGTGACCTTAGCTCAAGGAGAAAATGGTGAGGACTGGGTGTCCTGAGCTGCGGGTTCAGGACTGGGTGTCCGAGACTGTGTGTCCTTTGGTTTAAATAGCTAGCCGCTCCAACTAGACGTACAGTTGTCACAGCAACTGGAACTGGTCCAACAAATCATTGTCTTCAGCGTGTCACTGGTTTCATCTTCACTTCCTTTTACTTACTGTTACACATTGTGAAGCCATTGCATGCTTGTTGTATCTTCTGTTTTCACATCATAACTGTATGATTTGTTTGGCTTCATAACTTCTTCCTACCTGATCCTTATTACACTGCAGCTACTTGTCTTGTGCTTTCACTCTATTGAATACTTCACCATGGCTTGCCTAGTGTAATCTAACTTCCGCTGCTTAAGTGATAGGCATATCTGTACTGTTTGTCTTCATAACTTTCACGTTTTGAAGACTTTCATAAAAATCGCCTATTCACCCCCCTCTAGTCGATATAACGCACTTTCAATTACAGTACCTTGAAGTGGTGATTTATTTTCTTATACTAACGGAGCTTACGAGTTTTCTATTAAGTTTTGTGTTGTGAAGTTTTCAAGTTTTGGGTATGGATTCGATGGACTATGGAATAAGGAGTGGCAAGAGCCTAAGCTTGGGGATGCCCATGGCACCCAAGGTAATATTCAAGGACAACCAAGAGCCTAAGCTTGGTGATGCCCTGGAAGGCATCCCCTCTTTCGTCTTCGTTCATCGGTAACTTTACTTGGAGCTATATTTTTATTCACCAACATGATATGTGTTTTGCTTGGAGCGTCTTGTATTATTTGTGTCTTAGTATGCCACAATCATCCTTGCTGTACACACCTTTTGAGAGAGCCATACATGAATTAAAATTTGATAGAATACTCTATGTGCTTCACTTATATCTTTTGAGCTAAGTAGTTTTGCTCTATGTGCTTCACTTATATCTTTTGAGCTAGATAGTTTTGCTCTATGTGCTTCACTTATATCTTTTGAGCTAAGTAGTTTTGCTCTATGTGCTTCACTTAGATCTTTTGAGCTAGATAGTTTTGCTCTATGTGCTTCACTTATATCTTTTGAGCATTATAATTTTGCTCTGTGTGCTTCACTTAGATCTTTTAGAGCACGGTGGTGGATTTGTTTTAAAGAAACTATTGATCTCTCATGCTTCACTTAAATTATTTTGAGAGTCTCTTAATAGCATGGTAATTTGCTTAATAATAATATGCTTGGTATTCAAGATTTGTGAAACTTTATTTTGAGTGTGTTGAATAATAAGAAAAGATTGAAGCATGATAATTGTTTTGAGATATGGAGGTGATAATATTAAAGTCATGCTAGTTGAGTAGTTGTGAATTTAAAGAATACTTGTGTTAAAGTTTGTGATTCCCGTAGCATGCACGTATGATGAACCGTTATGTGACGAAGTCGGAGCACGATTTATTTATTGATTATCTTCCTTATGAGTGGCGGTCGGGGACGAGCGATGGTATTTTCCTACCAATATATCCCCCTAGGAGCATGCGCGTAATACTTTGCTTTGATAACTTCTAGATTTTTGCAATAAGTATATGAGTTCTTTATGACTAATGTTGAGTCCATGGATTATACGCACTCTCACCCTTCCACCTTTGCTAGCCTCTCTAATACCGCGCACCTTTCGCTGGTATCACACACCTACCATATACCTTCCTCAAAACAGCCACCATACCTACCTATTATGGCATTTCCATAGCCATTCCGAGATATATTGCCATGCAACTTTCCACCATCTAGTTCATCATGACACATTCATCATTATCATATTGCTTAGCATGATCATGTAGTTGACATAGTATTTGTGGCAAAGCCACCGTTCATAATTTCTTCATACTTGTCACTCTTGATTCATTGTATATTCCGGTACACCGCCGAAGGCATCCATATAGAGTCATACTTTGTTTTAGAATCGAGTTGTAATCATTGAGTTGTAAATAAATAAAAGTGTGATGATCATCATTCAATAGAGCATTGTCCCAATAAAAAAAGAAAAAAAAGAGAAAGGCCAAAGAAAAAAAGGCCCAAAAAAGAAAATAAATAAAAAGGGGCAATGCTACTATCCTTTTTTTCCACACTTGTGCTTCAAAGTAGCACCATGATATAGCGAGTCTCATATATTGTGCTTCAAAATAGCACCATGTTCTTCATATAGAGAGTCTCATATGTTGTCACTTTCATATACTAGTGAGAATTTTAAATTATAGAACTTGCCTTGTATATTCCAATGATGGGCTTCCTCAAAATTGCCCTAGGTCTTCGTGAGCAAGCAAGTTGGATGCACACTCACTAGTTTCTTTTGTTGAGCTTTCATACATTTATAGCTCTAGTGCATCCGTTGCATGGCAATCCCTACTCACTCATATTGATATCTATTGATGGGCATCTCCATAGCCCATTGATACGCCTAGTTGATGTGAGACTATCTTCCCCTCCTTTTTGTCTTCTCCACAACCACCATTCTATTCCACCTATAGTGCTATATCCATGGCTCACGCTCATGTATTGCGTGAAGATTGAAAAAGTTTTGAAAAAGTTAGAGTATGAAACAATTGCTTGGCTTGTCATCGGGGTTGTGCATGATTTAAATACTTTGTGTGGTGGAGATGGAGCATAGCTAGACTATATGATTTTATAGGGATAACTTTCTTTGGCCATGTTATTTTGAGAAGACATAATTGCTTTGTTAGTATGCTTGAAGTATTATTATTTTTTATGTCAATATAAACTTTTGTCTTGAATCTTTCTAATCTGAATATTCATACCACAATTAAGAAGATTTGCATTGAAATTATGCCAAGTAGCACTTTGCATCAAAAATTCTCTTTTTATCATTTACCTACTCGAGGATGAGCATGAATTAAGCTTGGGGATGCCTGATACATCTCCAACGTATCTATAATTTTTGATTGCTCCATGCTATATTATCTATTGTTTTGGGCAATATTGGGCTTTATTTTCCACTTTTATATTATTTTTGGGACTAACCTATTAACCGGAGGCCCATCCCAGATTTGCTATTTTATGCCTATTTTAGTGTTTCGAAAAAAAGGAATATCAAACGGAGTCGAAACGGAACGAAATCAACTGGAGAAATTATTTTTGGAACGAAAGCCACCGGATAGACTTGGACTCCACGTCAGGAGATATGGGAGGTGCTCACGAGGGTGGGGGGCGCGCCCACCCCCCTAGGGCGCGCCCCCTGCCTCGTGGGGCCCCGTGGCTCCTCCGACGTACTTCCTGCACCCATATATATCGTCTGAAGGAAATATGCCCTAGAGGCAATAATAAAGTTATTATTTATTTCCTTATATCGTGATAAATGTTTATTATTCATGCTAGAATTGTATTAACCGGAAACATAATACATGTGTGAATACATAGACAAACTTAGTGTCACTAGTATGCCTCTACTTGACTAGCTCGTTAATCAAAGATGGTTATGTTTCCTAACCATAAACAAAGTGTTGTTATTTGATTAACGAGGTCACATCATTAGTTGAATGATCTGATTGACATGATAGCTTAGCAACCGAACGTTTAGTATGTTGCTATTGCTTTCTTCATGACTTATACATGTTCCTATGACTATGAGATTATGCAACTCCCGTTTACCAGAGGAACACTTTGTGTGCTACCAAACATCACAACATAACTGGGTGATTATAAAGGAGCTCTACAGGTGTCTCCAAAGGTAGATGTTGGGTTGGCGTATTTCGAGATTAGGATTTGTCACTCCGATTGTCGGAGAGGTATCTCTGGGCCCTCTCGGTAATGCACATCACATAAGCCTTGCAAGCATTGCAACTAATGAGTTAGTTGCGGGATGATGTATTACAGAACGAGTAAAGAGACTTGCCGGTAACGAGATTGAACTAGGTATTGGATACCGACGATCGAATCTCGGGCAAGTAACATACCGATGACAAAGGGAACAACGTATGTTGTTATGCGGTCTGACCAATAAAGATCTTCGTAGAATATGTAGGAGCCAATATGGGCATCCAGGTCCCGCTATTGGTTATTGACCGGAGACGTGTCTCGGTCATGTCTACATTGTTCTCAAACCGTAGGGTCCGCACGCTTAACGTTACGATGACAGTAATTATGAGTTTATGCATTTTGATGTACCAAAGTTAGTTCGGAGTCCCGAATGTGATCACGGACATGACGAGGAGTCTCGAAATGGTCGAGACATAAATATTGATATATTGGACGGCTATATTCGGACACCGGAAGTGTTCCGGGTGATTTCGGAGAAAACAGGAGTACCGGAAGGGTTACCGGAACCCTCCGGGGAAGTAATGGGCCTTATTGGGCCTTAGGGGAGAGAGAGGGCTGCGGCCTAGGAGGTGGCGCCCCCCCTCCACATGGGGAGTCCGAATTGGACTAGGGAGGGGGCGCGGCCCCTCTTTCCCTCTCGCTCTCCCCCTCTTTCCTTCCCCCTTAGGGTTTCCTAATTGGATTAGGAAAGGGGAGTCCTACTCCCACTAGGAGGAGGACTCCCCCTCCCCTTGGCGTGCCCCATAGGGCCGGTCGGCCTCCCCCTTGCTCCTTTATATACGGGGGCAGGGGGCACCCTAGGACACACAAGTTGATCTTTGAGATCGTTCCTTAGCCGTGTGCGGTGCCCCCTGCCACCATATTCCACCTCGATCATATCGTTGTAGTGCTTAGGCGAAGCCCTGCGTCGGTAGAACATCAAGATCGTCACCACGCCGTCGTGCTAACGGAACTCCTCCCCGAAGCTTTGCTGGATCGGAGCCCGGGGATCGTCATCGAGCTGTACGTGTGCTAAGAACTCGGAGGTGCCGGGGTAACGGTGCTTGGATCGGTCGGATCGGGAAGAAGACGTACGACTATTTCCTCTACGTTGTGTCAACGCTTCCGTTGCAATCTACAAGGGTACGTAGATCATGCTCTCCCCCTCATTGCTATGCATCACCATGATCTTGCATGTGCGTAGGAAAATTTTTAAAATTACTACGTTCCCCAACAGTGGCATCAAAGCCAGGTTTTATGGTTTGATGTTATTTGCACGAGTAGAACACAAGTGAGTTGTGGGCGATATAAGTCATACTGCCTACCAACATGTCATACTTTGGTTCGGCGGTATTGTTGGATGAAGCGGCCCGGACCGACATTACGCGTACGCTTACGCGAGACTGGTTCTACCGCCATGCTTTGCACACAGGTGGCTGGCGGGTGTCAGTTTCTCCAACTTTAGTTGAACCGAGTGTGGCTACGCCCGGTCCTTGCGAAGGTTAAAACGGAGTCTATTTGACAAACTATCGTTGTGGTTTTGACGCGTAGGTGAGATTGGTTCTTACTTAAGCCCGTAGCAGCCACGTAAAACTTGCAACAAGAAAGTAGAGGACGTCCAACCTGTTTTTGCAGGGCATGTTGTGATGTGATATGGCCAAGACATGATGCTAAATTTTATTGTATGAGATGATCATGTTTTGTAACCGAGTTATCGGCAACTGGCAGGAGCCATATGGTTGTCGCTTTATTGTATGCAATGCAATCGCGATGTAATGCTTTACTTTATCACTAAGCGGTAGCGATAGTCGTGGAAGCATAAGATTGGCGAGACGACAACGATGCTACGATGGAGATCAAGGTGTCGCGCCGGTGACGATGGTGATCATGACGATGCTTCGGAGATGGAGATCACAAGCACAAGATGATGATGGCCATATCATATCACTTATATTGATTGCATGTGATGTTTATCTTTTTATGCATCTTATCTTGCTTTGATTGACGGTAGCATTATAAGATGATCTCTCACTAAATTATCAAGAAGTGTTCTCCCTGAGTATGCACCGTTGCCAAAGTTCATCGTGCCCAAACACCACGTGATGATCGGGTGTGATAAGCTCTACGTCCATCTACAACGGGTGCAAGCCAGCTTTTCCACACGCAGAATACTCAGGTTAAACTTGACGAGCCTAGCATATGCAGATATGGCCTCGGAACACGCAGACCGAAAGGTCGAGCGTGAATCATATAGTAGATATGATCAACATAGCGATGTTCACCATTGAAAACTACTCCATCTCACGTGATGATCGGTTATGGTTTAGTTGATTTGGATCATGTGATCACTTAGAGGATTAGAGGGATGTCTATCTAAGTGGGAGTTCTTAAGTAATTTGATTAATTGAACTTAAACTTATCATGAACTTAGTACCTGATAGTATCTTGCTTGTTTATGTTGATTGTAGATAGATGGCTCGTGCTGTTGTTCCGTTGAATTTTAATGCGTTCCTTGAGAAAGCAAAGTTGAAAGATGATGGTAGCAATTACACGGACTGGGTCCGTAACTTGAGGATTATCCTCATTACTGCTCAGAAGAATTACGTCCTGGAAGCACCGCTGGGTGCCAGGCCTGCTGCTGGAGCAACACCAGATGTTATGAACGTCTGGCAGAGCAAAGCTGATGACTACTCGATAGTTCAGTGTGCCATGCTTTACGGCTTAGAATCGGGACTACAACGACATTTTGAACGTCATGGAGCATATGAGATGTTCCAGGAGTTGAAGTTAATATTTCAAGCAAATGCCCGGATTGAGAGATATGAAGTCTCCAATAAGTTCTATAGCTGCAAGATGGAGGAGAACAGTTCTGTCAGTGAGCATATACTCAAAATGTCTGGGTATAATAATCACTTGATTCAGATGGGAGTTAATCTTCCAGATGATTGCGTCATTGACAGAATTCTCCAATCACTGCCACCAAGCTACAAGAGCTTCGTGATGAACTATAATATGCAAGGGATGAACAAGACTATTCCCGAGCTCTTCGCAATGCTGAAAGCTGCGGAGGTAGAAATCAAAAAGGAGCATCAAGTGTTGATGGTCAGCAAGACCACTAGTTTCAAGAAAAAGGGCAAAGGGAAGAAGAAGGGGAACTTCGAGAAGAACGGCAAGCAAGTTGCTGCTCAAGAAAAGAAACCCAAGTATGGACCTAAGCCTGAAATTGAGTGCTTCTACTACAAGCAGACTGGTCACTGGAAGCGGAACTGCCCCAAGTATTTGGCGGATAAGAACGATGGCAAAGTGAACAAAGGTATATGTGATATACATGTTATTGATGTGTACCTTACTAGAGCTCGCAGTAGCACCTGGGTATTTGATACTGGTTCTGTTGCTAATATTTGCAACTCGAAACAGGGACTACGGATTAAGTGAACACTAGCAAAGGACGAGGTGACGATGCGCGTGGGAAATGGTTCCAAAGTCGATGTGATCGCGGTCGGCACGCTACCTCTACATCTACCTTCGGGATTAATATTAGACCTAAATAATTGTTATTTGGTGCCAGCGTTGAGCATGAACATTATATCTGGATCTTGTTTGATGCGAGACGGTTATTCATTTAAATCAGAGAATAATGGTTGTTCTATTTATATGAGTAATATCTTTTATGGTCATGCACCTTTGAGAAGTGGTCTATTTTTGATGAATCTCGATAGTAGTAACACACATATTCATAATGATGAAACCAAAAGATGCAGAGTTGATAATGACAGTGCAACTTATTTGTGGCACTGTCGTTTAGGTCATATCGGTATAAAGCGCATGAAGAAACTCCATACTGATGGACTTTTGGAACCACTTGATTATGAATCACTTGGTACTTGCGAACCGTGCCTCATGGGTAAGATGACTAAAACACCGTTCTCCGGTACTATGGAGAGAGCAACAGATTTATTGGAAATCATACATACCGATGTATGTGGTCCGATGAATATTGAGGCTCATGGCGGATATCGTTATTTTCACACCTTCACAAATGACTTAAGAAGATATGGGTATATCTACTTAATGAAACATAAGTCTGAAACATTTGAAAAGTTCAAAGAATTTCAGAGTGAAGTTGAAAATCATCGTAACAAGAAAATAAAGTTTCTACGATCTGATTGTGCAGGAGAATATTTGAGTTACGAGTTTGGTGTACATTTGAAAAATTGTGGAATAGTTTCGCAACTCACGCCACCCGGAACACCACAGCGTAATGGTGTGTCCGAACGTCGTAATCGTACTTTACTAGATATGGTATGATCTATGATGTCTCTTACTGATTTACCGCTATCATTTTGGGGTTATGCTTTAGAGACGGCCGCATTCACGTTAAATAGGGCACCATCAAAATCCGTTGAGACGACGCCTTATGAACTATGGTTTGGCAAGAAACCAAAGTTGTCGTTTCTTAAAGTTTGGGGCTGCGATGCTTATGTGAAAAAGCTTCAACCTAATAAGCTCGAACCCAAATCGGAGAAATGTGTCTTCATAGGATACCCAAAGGAGACTGTTGGGTACACCTTCTATCACAGATCCAAAGGCAAGATATTTGTTGCTAAGAATGGATCCTTTCTAGAGAAGGAGTTTCTCTTGAAAGAAGTGAGTGGGAGGAAAGTAGAACTTGACGAGGTAACTGTACCTACTCCCTTATTGGAAAATAGTACATCACAGAAAACTATTTCTGCGACATCTATACCAATTAGTGAGGAAGCTAATGATGATGATCATGAAACTTCAGGACAAGATACTACTGAACCTCGTAGATCGACCAGAGTGAGGTCCGCACCAGAGTGGTACAGTAATCCAGTTCTGGAAATCATGCTACTAGATCATGATGAACCTACGAACTATGAAGAAGCGATGGTGAGCCCAGATTCCACAAAGTGGCTTGAAGCCATGAAATATGAGATGGGATCCATGTATGAGAACAAAGTATGGACTTTGGTTGACTTGCCCAATGATCGGCAAGCAATTGAGAATAAATGGATCTTCAAGAAGAAGACTGACGCTGACGGTAATGTTACTGTCTATAAAGCTCGACTTGTCGCAAAAGGTTTTCGACAAGTTCAAGGGGTTGACTACGATGAGACCTTCTCACCCGTAGCGACGCTTAAGTCTGTCCGAATCATGTTAGCAATTGCTGCGTTTTATGATTATGCAATTTGGCAAATGGATGTCAAAACTGTATTCCTGAATGGATTTCTGGAAGAAGAGTTGTATATGATGCAACCGGAAGGTTTTATCGATCCAAAGGGAGCTAACAAAGTGTGCAAGCTCCAGCGATCCATTTATGGACTGGTGCAAGCTTCTCGGAGTTGGAATAAACGCTTTGATAGTGTGATTAAAGCATTTGGTTTTATACAGACTTTCGGAGAAGCCTGTATTTACAAGAAAGTGAGTGGGAGCTCTGTAGCATTTCTGATATTATATGTGGATGACATATTACCGATTGGAAATGACATAGAATTTCTGGATAGCATAAAGGGATACTTGAATAAGAGTTTTTCAATGAAAGACCTCGGTGAAGCTGCTTACATATTAGGCATAAAGATCTATAGAGATAGATCAAGACGCTTAATTAGACTTTCACAAAGCACATACCTTGACAAGATTTTGAAGAAGTTCAAAATGGATCAAGCAAAGAAAGGGTTCTTGCCTGTGTTACAAGGTGTGAAAATGGATCAAGCAAAGAAAGGGTTCTTGCCTGTGTTACAAGGTGTGAAGTTGAGTTAGACTCAATGCCCGACCACTGCAGAAGATAGAGAGAAAATGAAAGATGTTCCCTATGCTTCAGCCATAGGCTCTATCATGTATGCAATGCTGTGTACCAGACCTGATGTGTGCCTTGCTATAAGTTTAGCAGGGAGGTATCAAAGTAATCCAGGAGTGGATCATTAGACAACAGTCAAGAACATCCTGAAATACCTGAAAAGGACTAAGGATATGTTTCTCGTATATGGAGGTGACAAAGAGCTCACCGTAAGAGGTTACGTTGATGCAAGCCTTGACACTGATCCGGACGATTCTAAATCGCAAACCAGATACGTGTTTACTTTAAACGGTGGAGCTGTCAGTTGGTGCAGTTCTAAACAAAGCGTCGTAGCGGGATCTACATGTGAAGCGGAGTACATAGCTGCTTCGGAAGCAGCGAACGAAGGAGTCTGGATGAAGGAGTTCATATCCGATCTAGGTGTCATACCTAATGCATCGGGTCCAATGAAAATCTTTTGTGACAATACTGGTGCAATTGCCTTGGCAAAGGAATCCAGATTTCACAAAAGGACCAAACACATCAAGAGACGCTTCAACTCCATCCGGGATCTAGTCCAGGTGGGAGACATAGAGATTTGCAAGATACATACGGATCTGAATGTTGCAGACCCGTTGACTAAGCCTCTTCCACGAGCAAAACATGATCAGCACCAAGGCTCCATGGGTGTTAGAATCATTACTGTGTAATCTAGATTATTGACTCTAGTGCAAGTGGGAGACTGAAGGAAATATGCCCTAGAGGCAATAATAAAGTTATTATTTATTTCCTTATATCATGATAAATGTTTATTATTCATGCTAGAATTGTATTAACCGGAAACATAATACATGTGTGAATACATAGACAAACTTAGTGTCACTGGTATGCCTCTACTTGACTAGCTCGTTAATCAAAGATGGTTATGTTTCCTAACCATAAACAAAGTGTTGTTATTTGATTAACGAGGTCACATCATTAGTTGAATGATCTGATTGACATGACCCATTCCATTAGCTTAGCACCCAATCGTTTAGTATGTTGCTATTGCTTTCTTCATGACTTATACATGTTCCTATGACTATGAGATTATGCAACTCCCGTTTACCAGAGGAACACTTTGTGTGCTACCAAACATCACAACGTAACTGGGTGATTATAAAGGAGCTCTACAGGTGTCTCCAAAGGTAGATGTTGGGTTGGCGTATTTCGAGATTAGGATTTGTCACTCCGATTGTCGGAGAGGTATCTCTGGGCCCTCTCGGTAATGCACATCACATAAGCCTTGCAAGCATTGCAACTAATGAGTTAGTTGCGGGATGATGTATTACAGAACGAGTAAAGAGACTTGCCGGTAACGAGATTGAACTAGGTATTGGATACCGACGATCGAATCTCGGGCAAGTAACATACCGATGACAAAGGGAACAACGTATGTTGTTATGCGGTCTGACCGATAAAGATCTTCATAGAATATGTAGGAGACAATATGGGCATCCAGGTCCCGCTATTGGTTATTGACCGGAGACGTGTCTCTGTCATGTCTACATTGTTCTCGAACCGTGGGGTCCGCACGCTTAACGTTACGATGACAGTTATTATGAGTTTATGCATTTTGATGTACCGAAGTTAGTTCGGAGTCCCGGATGTGATCACGGACATGACGAGGAGTCTCGAAATGGTCGAGACATAAAGATTGATATATTGGATGGCTATATTCGGACACCGGAAGTGTTCCGGGTGATTTCGGAGAAAACAGGAGTACCGGAAGGGTTACCGGAACCCTCCGGGGAAGTAATGGGCCTTATTGGGCCTTAGGGGAGAGAGAGGGCTGCGGCCTAGGAGGTGGCGCCCCCCCCCACATGGGGAGTCCGAATTGGACTAGGGAGGGGGGCGCGGCCCCTCTTTCCCTCTCCCTCTCCCCCTCTTTCCTTCCCCCTTAGGGTTTCCTAATTGGATTAGGGAAGGGGAGTCCTACTCCCACTAGGAGGAGGACTCCCCCTCCCCTTGGCGCGCCCCATAGGGCCGGCCGGCCTCCCCCTTGCTCCTTTATATACGGGGGCAGGGGGGCACCCTAGGACACACAAGTTGATCTTTGAGATCGTTCATTAGCCGTGTGCGGTGCCCCCTGCCACCATATTCCACCTCAATCATATCGTTGTAGTGCTTAGGCGAAGCCCTGCGTCGGTAGAACATCAAGATCGTCACCACGCCGTCGTGCTGACGGAACTCCTCCCTGAAGCTTTGCTGGATCGGAGCCCGGGGATCGTCATCGAGCTGTACGTGTGCTAAGAACTCAGAGGTGCCGGAGTAACGGTGCTTGGATCGGTCGGATCGGGAAGAAGACGTACGACTACTTCCTCTATGTTGTGGCAATGCTTCCGTTGCGATCTACAAGGGTACGTAGATCATGCTCTCCCCCTCGTTGCTATGCATCACCATGATCTTGCGTGTGCGTAGGAATTTTTTTGAAATTACTACGTTCCCCAACATCATCGTACCCTAAAACTTCCAGAACGAAGAATAGATCGGGAGTTCCGCCGCCAGAAGCCTCCGTAGCCACCGAAAACCAATCTAGACCCGTTCCGGCACCCTACCGGAGGGGGCAATCCCTCTCCGGTGGCCATCTTCATCATCCCGGTGCTCTCCATGACGAGGAGGGAGTAGTTCTCCCTCGGGGCTGAGGGTATGTACCAGTAGCTATGTGTTTGATCTCTCTCTCTCTCTCTCTCGTGTTCTTGATTTAGCACGATCTTGATGTATCGCGAGCTTTGCTATTATAGTTGGATCTTATGTCCCCCCCCCCTCTTCTCTCTTGTAATGAATTGAGTTTCCCCTTTGTAGTAATCTTATCGGATTGAGTCTTTAAAGATTTGAGAACACTTGATGTATGTCTTGCCGTGGATATCTGTGTTGACAATGGGATACCATGTGCCACTTGATGTATGTTTTGGTGATCAACTTGCGGGTTTCGTGACATTGGGAACCTATGCATAGGGGTTGGCACATGTTTTCGTCGTGATTCTCCGGTAGAAACTTTGGGGCACTCTTTGAGGTCCTTTGTGTTGGTTGAATAGATGAATCTGAGATTGTGTGATGCATATCATATAATCATGCCCACGGATACTTGAGGTGACAATGGAGTATCTAGGTGACATTAGGGTTTTGGTTGATTTGTGTCTTAAGGTGTTATTCTAGTACGAACTCTAGGGCTGTTTGTGACACTTATAGGAATAGCCCAACGGATTGATTGGAAAGAATAACTTTGAGGTGGTTTTGTACCCTACCATAATCTCTTCGTTTGTTGACTTTGGAGTGACTCTTTGTTGCATGTTGAGGGATAGTTATGTGATCCAATTATGTTAGTATTGTTGAGGTAACTTACACTAGCGAAAGTATGAACCCTAGGCCTTATTTCCAACATTGCAATACCGTTTACGCTCACTTTTATCACTTGCTACCTTGCTATTTTTATTATTTCAGATTACAAAAACTATTATCTACTATCCATATTGCACTTGTATCACCATCTCTTCGCCGAACTAGTGCACCTATACAATTTACCATTGTATTGGATGTGTTGGGACACAAGAGACTCTTTGTTATTTGGTTGCAGGGTTGCTTGAGAGAGACCATCTTCATCCTACACCTCCTATGGATTGATAAACCTTAGGTCATCCACTTGAGGGAAATTTGCTACTGTCCTACAAACCTCTGCACTTGGAGGCCCAACAACGTCTATAAGAAGAAGGTTGTGTAGTAGACATCAACTACCAACCCAGAATCTTCTCTATAGCCCCTCATCCTATTATATAAAGGGGAGTTCTTAGGAAACAAAGGGAGGTTACAATCTCTCGAGAGATAGGGAGCGAAAGAGCACCCTTCTAATCGAGATGAGCATCTATATCAATCAAGTAGGAGTAGGCTTTTACCTCCACCATGAGTGGCCGAACTTGGGTAAACTCGCGTTCCTCGTTTCCAATCAACCCCGTTCAAGCTACCACCTAGTTGAGATGGCCTGATGACTTGGTCCTTTCACAAGGACATCTGTTGTGACAAAACCATGACACTCACCATGTTGATCAAGTCTACAAGTGATGCACCATCAGAATGAGAACTTCTCACGGTCAAATGAATTAACTGTTTGTTATGTTGTTTTCATGTGATCTTCAAGAAACTGCAACCACCGCTCTCTCCCCCATCACTCATTCTGGTCATAGGAGAGTTGTGACTTGGGAATAAAATATGCGAAACACATGGACACACGATAATATTAGATCGACATGTGTGTTTATTGATGACAGTCTTTCAATGGTCATGGACATTGATCTATCAAGACATTTATATGAGCACACATTAGAGAACGTGGAGTTGCACCAACTTAATTGAGGCACTGTGATAACATATAGGTCTTGTCCAATGTCTATGTTATGTACTTATGCCTGACATTGCCATCTGTACTTATATGTGTAGTGTTTTGCTTGGGTTAGCAACTGCTACTTTGTAACCTGATAGTTATAAAGATTACTCATTTGTTTGTCATGAAGCATGATGTGAGGTATGGTTAGTCAGGATGGGATTTCCCATTTACTGGACGAGAATTTTGTTTTTATTTGCTTTGTCCTAGAGGATTTTACTTTAGCATAAGGTTTTAAATAGAAATTATGAAAATAAAAAAAGTAACATCAATTTCCTTGTACAATATGCTTTTGAGTTTTGTGCAAATATCTTTGCAATGTTTGGATATCAGAGTTTCAATGAAAGTAGTTTATATTAATATTTAGAGACATTTTTACATGACTATATTTTCTTAATATAATAGAAAAGTATAATTATAAAGATGGTATGCTGAGAGAAAAGTATAATTAACATGTTGAATATAAATAATTGATAACCAATATAAATAATATCTCGGTCTACCAGTTACAATGATCATGATGAGAAAAAATACGACAACTAGATGACATCCCATTCCCGTCGCACTGAGAGAGCTTGGTCAACGGAGCATGCCATCTTCAGCAGGTCTATAACATGCTCCACCATCAAGGTGGTGACTTTCACATTGTTCATTGCTTCAGTAAGAATATGAATCAACTTATGTCATGCCATCTTTGTGTGATCTTCTGTCATCCACAATCACCACTCTCTCCCCAATAAATCTCTTTCGACTAAGTTGGTTGATAGGGCTATCGGGGGATTGTGACTTGGAGAGAGACACACAACGAGAAACGCTGGGCTTTTGCGAGCCCTGTGGCCTTAAGACACAACTATTAAATCATAAGTTCTGCTTGGGACGTTGTACGAATTTTGTGCCTATGATCGACAAAAAAAATGTCTTAGAATTTTTCTATGCAACTTGGTAAGAGTGGGCAAGAAAATCACAAGTTTCAGTTAAAAAATCGTCAGTTCCAACGATTGAAACTTGAAACTTATTGTACTCTCGTGGGACATCCAAGTACTTTGCGAATCGCGAGGCAAACAAGCGGCATGGAGCGGTTGGCAGGTGTGTGCCCTAGCACCTGTGTGACCATACAAATTTTCGATTGGGAGGAGACTTGCCTAGGAGTAATAAAGGTCGTTGCTTCTTTCACACGCCTAAGATTAAATCAATATCTCATTAAGTACATAGAGGCAGACGCTCACATACACTCACTCATATGAAAGAGTGCATACACACACTTTACCCCTATGAGCGCTTTCGAGATACCAAGCCAACACGACATCTAGAGACTAACGATGTCACCATAGACGCCTTTGTAGTTGACGGAAATGTCTCCTCCAATTAAATTAATGTCGCCAGAAAGCTTGAAATAAATATTTAAAATGCAAGCACCAATGTCAAGTTTAGAACTTAAATTCTGGTTGGTTGGTTCTACCACAAAGAAGCTAACCATCTAAGTTACTCTCAATTCACGAAGAAACATGCTATTGAATGTATTGTTTCTAGGTGTAGAGGTTAGCCTTCTTTCTCCTTCTTTATAATTTTCAATTAATAAAACAAATAATGAGCTGCTAGTGACGCCCTCAGTAGCCCTCAACAGTAAGACACTTGGTTGAGGGTGTAAAAAAGCAGTGAACCTTGAGGTAGGGCATCGACGATCGACATTGCCATCAAAATAAATAGGAGAAAATTTGAAGAGCCCATGTCATAGATCCTGCAACAGTGAGAAGTGGAGGACAAAGTGGACAATGCTTGTTAACATACATCGCGTCCGCGATTGAGACGCAACACAGCCGCCACTTCTTCTCAAAGAAAGAAAAGAAGCTTAGGGTCCATGTGCCTTCCGCTGGCACCACCGGTCCACCTTGTCTCCGGTGGCCCTGCTACCGGGATGGATCGTGCTCCATTTGTTGGTATTTTTTGAGTTCGTCTAGGGTGTGTCCTATTCATGAAGACGAGACGGCGGCGACGGCTCCCTGAAGATGGAATAACGTTCTCCCCATCTAGCCTTCGTTTCAGTTATGCGTATAGCATTGTCAGATGGCGTGTGGAGGTGTGGCGCCGGGGGATCTCACGGGATTCGGTTAGTGTTCGTCTTCGGTGGATCTGTTTGGATCCAGTCTTTGTTTGTCTTCATTTATGTGTCTATAGGTTGGATCATTTCGATATCTATTTCTCCTCATCAGGGACAATTGTTATTCTAGTGTGCTGGTTCTATAGGGTCTTAACATAATGACTTTCCGATTATTTATGACAATAAATTTGACCTGACTTTGATGAGGGAGGCGCGCCTCCGAGTCACCCCGGTGCTTGTAGATGTTGGTTGATGGTTTACGGATATGGATATTGTCTTTTTTTTGCGGGTATCTTTTTTATTTCTCTGTTCTTTATACTATCATGACAAATAGATCAAAAATTATCTTGGAAACAAAAACAAAATGTCAAGGTCATAATCATCAAACTCGTATAAATTTCGGGCATACCTAGAGAGGGCGAACTTGGGCGAAACTCCAAACAAAACGGTGCTGCCTAATTCGCACCGTTTGACCTGCGAAAAAGCGTGGCGTGGCACAGCACCCCACACAAACCCAACCCAGCAAAGCCACACGGAACACACTCATCTCCACCCCGCCACCAGTGGGCCACATGCCCCCCGCCCGCCCACCCGGACCCACCGCTCAGCGAACGGAAAACCGCTCCCGTAATCATATCCCACCCGGTCCGCCCGCCTTTACACGGCAGCACTGCGTAATTAGCAATCCGCAGGCGTAATTACGGGAGAAGCTTTCCCCTAACCAAAAGTCTAAACCCCAGGCGGAGGCTACTAGCGGTATACTACTGCTGGTCTGACCAATCGGAGCACGAGAGCTGCGCGGGTGTCCGAAGCGGATCGCCGGATCCCCGCCGCGCCGGACCGGTGAGATCCAGCCCCCGCCGGCCGATCCCATGGCCCCCGCGGCGGCGCGGGTCCTCGTCCTCGTCCTCGCCCTCGCCGCCGCCTCCTCCCTCGCGGGGCGCGCGGACGCCCTCCGGTCGCTCGGCGTCGGCGACGGGGCGGGGGCCGGGGCCGCCGCGCAGGGGGACTACGCCGTGGACCTCAACGCCACCAGCTTCGACGCCTTCCTCACGGCCTCGCGGGAGCAGTTCGCCGTCGTCGAGTTCTTCGCCCACTGGTCAGTCGCCCCCCGGCTTGGTCCGCGTCATTTTTTATTCGATACGGAAAGTCTCTTCGATTCGATTCGATCTGGAATCGCGAGATGGATACGAATCGAGGCTGTGAAGCGGGGTTTCATGTTGTTGTCGATCTGCCGGTCGCAACTCGCAAATCCGAAATGATTAGTTCGTCTCTGATTTCAGCTACTGAGCACGGCATTAGCCACTCGCGTGTAGTCTTCATAGTATGTGTCAGAATAGTGTAATTGTACTTTCGTCGTGTTCTGTCTGAAATTGCTACTGACTGGAACCAAATGACACCTGATGATTTTGTCAACTCATACTACTATTTTGTGTTTCATTCTATAATGAAATCTATGCTCTAGAGATGTTCCCTGCCAAGCTTATTTTGGTTTCACTTGTTAGAATATTAGTTTGTTAAGATTTATTAAACTATTAATCATTATGCCTAACTACTACTTAATAATAAACATGGGTCGTAGATGTGGACTACAGAGTAATATCACTGCCCCTCAGTTAGAGAATTTTCACTGATAGAAGATCTCTTTTGTCCCTAGTAAATCGGAATTGCTGTGCACATGTAGAACAGTATGCACGACCATCAGACGATGGTCCATCAAGGGGTGTGCTGCCTTTTGTTGCTATACTTGGACGGTTTGATTGCCTTGTCGTCCAAAAATCGTCTGCATGCTATCGTCTGCATAGCAGCGCTCCTAGTAAATTGCTGCTTGCTAAATTTGAATTCATTTCTACCTACCATACTGTCCACTAATTTTACCATTGACTACGGAAAATTTGAAGGATTGACTGGCTTATCTTTGTGGAAACATACTCTTTTAACACCCTCTTAGCACTCCATTTCATTACTGCTTAATGTCATTTGTTTCCATCTTGTTTTATTTCTGCTAACTAAATGCCTGTCATGCTTGTTCAGGTGTCCAGCTTGCAGAAACTACAAGGTATTGAGCCTATGGTGATAGAATGTATCGTATATTCATATGATCTGGAAGGCTACTCTTGCTAATCTTGATTTCTTCCTTACCTGCAGCCTCATTATGAGAAGGTTGCGAAACTTTTCAATGGTCCAGATGCTGCGCATCCTGGCAGAATACTGATGGCTAGGGTTGATTGCGCATCAAAGGTACAGTACTTCTCGTGAAGGGTGATAATCTTCATCAGTTTGCTGAAGCTAAATAACTAAGCACTTTAAAAGGCTAGAAATAACCTAGAGAAGTATCGATGTGCATCTTCAGTTTATAGTTGTCCTGTTTGTTATTGCCAGCCAGAAGGCTAGAAATACAGGAGGTTCTTCTCATGTGAAAACATTAGTCTCTCATTTAATTTAATTCTCATTTCTGTCAGAAATCTGATAATATACTGAATTGCACTGCTAACTTATTAGTTTCTCAAGCAGTGGTGTGCATTGGCATGCAGTGATGCTTTATTTCTTTTGAATGTTGGCAGCACAGGTGAATGTAGATCTTTGCAGTAGATTTTCTGTTGACCATTATCCTTTCCTACTTTGGGGCCCCCCACCAAAATTTGCTAACACTAAGTGGGACCGGAAGCAAGAGAAAAGTGAAATAAAATTGATTGATGATGGAAGAACAGCAGAGCGATTACTTAAGTGGATAAATAAGCAACTGGAAAGGCAAGTTTTTCTCCCAACTATTTCACTGTTGCTAAAAGTTCAGTTGATATGGCATCTACCGAACTATTAAAATTTTGTGCTCCTATTTTTGTTACCTCTGTTTCTGAACTAAGTACATCAGTGTGTATATTTGGGTTTAACATCTTATTCTGTTGCTTAGATGCTTCTATATTTTGTTTCAGTTCTACCATTACAGGCTGATGGATTTTATTAATATACCCTCTATGCTATGTGCAGCACGTTCACTTTGGAAGACAAAAAATATGAGAATGAAAATATGCTTCCAAACAATGCTTCAGATCCTAAACAGGTACAGCTCAATAATTTATTTGTTGAGCCAAATTGCATAAAATCTTATTTCATGCACTAACAAGCAGTTTGTTTGAGTCCTTCAGAACCTTTGTTTATGTACTTAATCTGTTGTATTAGGTTGTTCAAGCAATTTACGATGTTGAGGAAGCAACAGCTCATGCGTTACAGATAATTTCGGACAACAAGGTTCTAGTTAAATGATCACAATTCACAATTGACATGCTATTTGCTGCTCTTTTGCTGACTACTGCTACTGTCACTTGTAAACTGTAGATGATCAAAGCAGACACTCGTGACTCTCTTGTAAGGTTTTTACAAATTTTGGTGGCTCATCATCCATCTAAGAGGTATGAGGGTGCTCTTTTGAATTTATAGTGATGAAGTATAGTTATTCTGTATTGTTCAGTTTGTAATTTTTTTTGTTGATCATAGGTGTCGAAGAGGATCTGCTGAGCTACTTATTAACTTTGATGATCACTGGCCTTCAAACCTCTCTTTAAGTTCACAAGACAGTTCTAAATTGTTGGAAAGTGTTGCAGCAGATAACCACAAGATCTGTGGAAAGGAGGTGCCTCGCGGTTACTGGGTATGTCCTCTTTCTTATGCTTAGCCTGATGCTGATTTCTTTTCTATGCGTTCTCTTATATTGGGACCTTGTTGATATCCCACACACACAATCTGAACTGGTGATTTGCTTTATTTAGGTATAGATTGTTCAGTCCTGATTTACTCTAGCCTAATACCTGACGCATTTTGTGAGCAGACCATACTTTGCTTTAGGCATGTGATTCCTTCCTTGTAGAGCCAATTTTCATAGCCCTTAGTTGTTTAACTAGAAGGATACAAGGAATGTATTGTGTATGTGCTTTTCGTTTTTTTAGTTCAGATTTGCTCTTCTTATTTTTGTTTTTGCTGCAGATCTTCTGCCGTGGAAGTAAAAGTGAAACAAGAGGATTTAGGTGACGTCTGCTCTCTGCATATGTTCTGAACATTTTCGTAGGGTGCAATTTTATTCTTTTGGTATTATGTGGACTCTTTCATGTACATTTTTTTTAAAGTAGGCTGTAGGGACAGGCAGATGAACAACTTAATATCACATGAACTTAACGCTATTTCCTGTATCAGCTGTGGTCTATGGGTTTTGCTGCATTCACTTACTGTCCAAATTGGGGATGGTGAAAGCCAATCAACCTTTACGTCAATATGTGATTTCATACACAATTTCTTCATCTGTGAGGAATGCCGCAAACACTTCTATGATATGTGTTCAAGGTTTGCAAAATAAATTCTGTTACATTGTTGCTTTAAAAACCAAAAAAACTACTACATGCCTGACTGTGTGTGGCCTTTGCTTGTAGTGTGTCAGTTCCCTTCAAGTCAGCCCGTGATCTCAGCCTCTGGCTATGGAGCACGCATAATAAAGTTAATGAGAGGTTGATGAAAGAAGAAAAGGATATGGGAACTGGCGATCCATCATTTCCTAAGGCTATCTGGCCTCCAAAGGCACTCTGCCCATCTTGCTATCGTTCTTCAAGCAGGACAAGTGACGGGACCTTGCAGGTTGACTGGAATGAGGATGAAGTATTTCCATTCTTGGTTAACTACTATGGGAAGACGCTCGTATCATCCTATAAAGAAACCTACATGGAGTCTCTTCAAGGGAGGACGCAAGTAGGGGCAGCACTTGCTGACGATGCCTCCTCCTCACATGCTGCAAGAGTCCCAATTGGAGCTGCCCTGGGTGTTGCAGCTGCCAGCTGTACATTTGGGGCACTAGCTTGCTTCTGGAGAACCCAGCAGAAGAACAGAAAGTACTCGTACCGTTTACACTCTTTAAAGAAAATATGATTAGACAATTTTAGGTTGGTAGAATATCATTCTTGCCGTGTGCGTATACGGAATTCAAATCATAGAGAAGTGATTAGGTTCTACTTGTCGATTTTACAGGCAAAGAAAGAACTGGAACTGAAAAACAGCCCACCGGTTGCTCACCGTGCACTTCATCAGAGGTGGCCTCCGTGAATGTATATTTCTTGGATGGGTTAAAAGTCTTGGTAAGTAGCTCACAGAGAGTGCGCAAAATCCAATGTTGGAGCTGTCATTTACAGATGAAAAACTTACAGAAGCATGATGACCTAACCTGCACCTTGTTATAGGGCTCAAAATGTAGTTCTGTTTTTACCATATAGTTGTGATCTGATTGCTGGACATGGATGAACTGTTGCTGCCCATTTGATCCGTGAAATTTTGAACTCAGTGCTAAGTCTTGCGACTTTTTATCGGATGTACTCTGTCTATGGTATCGAAATTTGTGCTGTCGACGACAGCATGGTAGTGCACCTAGAGGCTGATATACCTTAGCATTTGGGACTGGCGAATTGTCGAGCAACAATAACAACAACAATGAAGGCGACAGAGTGATTCCTGCATTTTCTCTGCGTATCGAATGTACATTTCACAAGTCTAAAATTCCTACATCATCTTGTACTTCTGTCTCTCATCTTGTAGAGCAGGAACACTTCATCTTCACTGCTTCTGAAGGGAGTGTCCATGAATGTACATATGTGTTTTTCTTTCGATATACACAGGTATTCGAAGATGATATACGGACAGCCACAAGCCCACAACTCACAATTATTATGTACATATCCTCCATCTCTTGTGTCGACATGATGGCACACCTGAAGCTCAAAACCGCATCCAGGTGCCATACTTGACGGCTGATGTCCATATCCGTTTCCCTTGGTGCACTACTGGATGGTGATAACCACACGCTGTTGCTGCGGCGGAATTGGCACCGGCTGCATGCTCCCTGCGGCTTCTGGTTCTGAAACCTGACCATGCATAGCCTGCATTGCGTTCCATTTCCATTTCCATTTCAGCAAGAAACTTCATAAACACTTTTCATCCCTCAATTCTTCGCGAAGTCTAGATTTGGTCCCTTAACTCCAAAACTAGACAACTTGCATCCTTAACTACTGAAACCGGACAAGATTCATTCCTAGTCACGGTTTTGACCGGTTTTGGTGTTGTCACACCCCGGTTTTGACCGTGCCGATTCAAATCCGCGTACATTTTCTAATTCCGCTTAATGTTTTCAAATTCGGGTACTTTTTCAAATGCGTGAACTTTTAAAAAAATTGTGTACTTTTTCCAAATCCGCGTACTTTTTTCAAGTACACATTTTTTTTAATCCGCGTACATTTTTAAAGTTCATGTGGTTTTTTCCAATTCATGTTATTTTTTAAAATTGACGTACTTATTCGTATTAGCGTACATTTTTTGGATTTGAAAATTTTATGCGAACTTGAAAACGTACGCGGATTTGAATTTCTTTCACGCAAAATAGAAAAAAATGTGTGGAGTTGAAAAATTATGTCAACTTGAAACAACTATCTGAATTTCAAACAAAGTTCATGGATTGGAAAAGGAACATGGATTAAAAAATACACCAACTTTACAAAGTATGCGGATTTGAAACAAGTACATGAATTTCAAAAACACTTCATAGATTTGAAAAAAAAATACTTGGATTTGATAAAATTACACGAACTTGAAAAAAATATACTGATTTGAAAAAAGTATACAAATTTCAAAAAGTTCATGGATATGAAAAAAATTAGACGAATTTGAGTCAGCACCGGTCAAAACCGGGGTCAGTTAGCACTAAAACCGGTCAAAATCGAGAGCAGGGACGAACCTTGTACGGTTTCGTTAGTTGGGGGTGCAAGTTGTCCGGTTTCGGAGTTGAGGAACCAAATTTAGGCTTCACCCAAAGTTGAGTGACGAAAAGTATACTTTTCTCTAAACATTTCGGCATTAGGATCAAGATGGTTTTACAAACCTGCCACTCGCTGCGTCGATAAAGCACTTCGGTCACCGCGACCAAGATGATGTAGACCGGTATCACAATTCCAGCAGTTCTAAGCATCAGCAGCTGGTTCCACAAAACAAAATTTTGCACACCAGGTTACATTTGCCAGGTCCCATAAAAACGTGAGAATTGTCTCCAAATTTTCAGAGCCTCGCTTACGGTGACAAGCGCGACGGTGTAGACGCCTTGATCGCCGAGGTAGACCGAGATGGCGTCGTGGAGCACCAGGAGAAGCATCAGCTGAGGTTGCAACAATGTTTTAGGCTGTTAATTTTTGAAGCCGTCGAACGAAACAACAGATGTCTGTAACTTTTCACCGGCACTTACAGTTATAGCAATTATGCGGCAACAGATTACAGCCTTTGGGGTGGAAGCTTGGCGATCGTACTCGTAGCTTGTCGAGGTGGAAGAGTTCCGGGCCTGTGCTTGGATGTACGCAGGGGTTCTGCTAATGAGAAGAGCATTAGGTGATCCATTTGTGAGATGTCATATGTTTGACAGGTGAAGCATTAGGAATTGATACCTGAAGAAGATTGAGTTCCTTCCCTGCTGAAACAACTTGGAAGGAGCCTTGTAGTTTGGTGTGAATTGCTGTTTTATCATCAACAAACACAAGCTATACATCAGTGGATGACATCAGTTATCCATATCTATACATGATTTGAGGTAATAATTCTCCATTAGTCAGTCATGCGCACAAGTTACCAGGGAGACTAAATTTTACCTGCAAGCATATCTCACATATGGTGTCCCCCTTCTCGTCGCACCACCTCTGGACGCATGTCCGGTGAGCATACTGAAAGTGACACTGATTCAATTCAGCCACTGCTTTCAGACAAGAGCAATGTACTCCATATGCAAGACGTTTTTACCTTCAAGCTGCCCTTGCAGGAGCACGGGGCCTCCATGCAGGTCTCGTCGCCGTCCTCCTGGCAGATCCTGCATTCCACCAGCACGCCACTCTTCGGCCTGCCGCCGCCATCTTGGACGACCACGGCCTCCCCACCACACGTCGGCGTCGAGGACGAAGCAGCATTGGAGGCCTCGTCGATGGCGGACTGCAGCGTGGACGCCATGAGCAGCCGGCCCGCCATCACCGCGAAATGGTCCGCCATCAACCCCTGGCTTGCAAGGATCACATATAGCTAGCGGCGGCCGATGTAGCGCGCGTCCAAGGCAAGGTAACGTCGGAAGCGGGGGAATTGCGCGAGAAGCGTGGACGGAGATGCTAAGCAAGGTCAGAAGGGAATGGAAGGGAAGGTAGAGGGGGAGGAGGAGGCTTGCAGGCCGGGGCTTTGATCGGCCGGGTATCTGAAGAGGCGGCGAGGGAGAAGCAAGAGATGGAGTGGGCGCCGTCGCTGTTGCCGGGCTGGATTCTGAGACGAAGTAGAACTATTTCAGTCTGTGAGAATACTTATAATGATGAAAAGGGAGCTAGTAGTAGCATCGATCATTGTCATATCTTGCTGCAAAGTGAGTTATTCCGCGCGCTTTCAACTGCCATATGGCGATCTTTCTTGCTTGCATTGGGTTTGCGGTGTGCTTTAATCTTGGAGTGGGAGACTCGAGAGGTCGACAGGTGGAGCTGTTGGAAATTATAGGTTTTGGATGAGGCGGCTTTCCATGGCTTGGCTGTTAGGAACATCTGATTATTACTTTTTTGACAAAGTTAGGAACATCTGACCGAATCCCTCCTGCTTCCTTACCACACGTTTTCTTGTCTTGTTGCTCATTATTAATTAATGTGAAGAATCTCTCCGCGAGACGGCCGCTTGTATATTCAAACGCAAGCTGTTGGATGCACCGGAAAATATTCAAACGTAGGCTGTCTCCCAATATTACTCACATTTCCCATTCCTCCCAAAGTCTTATATTTTCCTCACAGTCCTAGACCTCTAAATACATTTCCTCTATTCAGTTGTAAGTTGTAACATGCAGCTGGGGACTCTCTCAACTCAGAGAACTATGTAGAGGATGCCAAACCGGAGATGAAAGGGGTGAGAGTAACACATATGTGAGTAGCGCAAACCATGCATTGACCGTGTTATGTTTGGTCGTTTGCTAATATGTTTCCTCTACACATCGTCATTTGGAGACTACATATGAACAAAATGCGAGTGTTTTGACATGCGAAGCATGTACCTTTTACTAGTATTCCATTATAGATAGATGGTTTTTTTCCACCAGAATATTTTATAGCTGATGTTTCAGCTATTCTCAAAGGAAGGAATTGTAATTGCACAAGGCGAGGTAAAGGCCGGAAAAGCTATGTCTCGCTTATTGCCAGACACAAGAAGCGTCCGTCTTCGGCCTCGGGAACCTAATACTGACCAGTTTGGGGAACCTTCCAGCGAACGGTTTTAGGAACCTTTCGCCTGGTTTGAGGGAGCTTTCGTTTGATTTTTCATTAGATATATTTTTCTACCTTTTCTATTGGTTTTACTAGCACATACGCCCGTGCGTTGCACCGGGATAGATAATTGACATTTGCACATAAACACCACAAAAGCTCAAATTTTAGAGAGAACATCCCTGCGCAACAGATTTTTTAAACTGCTTGGCTATAATTTTTGCATATGGGCTCTTTCTCTCTTTTAAATGCTGGATGGGTGCCCTTTTTGTACAACACATTTGATCAACATTAGTCACTCCATCCTCTTTTATTCCTGGATGCATACTCAAAGCTTCCAGCAATCTCACTTAAGCCATGCAATTTCATTGTAAACTTGGTCATCTTTTATCGGATCTTCCTTTCTTTTATTTCATGATGAATCGGGTCCTTTTTCATCAAATAGTCCTCTATTTATTAGGACGCGCCAACCAGGTCCTTTTTCATCGAATCTTCTTCTCTTTTGTTCACCAATCGGGTCCTCTTTCATCGGACATTCCTCTATTTTATTGGGGCATGCAATCAATAGTTTCTTCCTTCATTTTCTAGTATAAATGAGACCGACACTTCACCCTTTTCTTGCGATGGTTGCTGATTTTCAGGTAACTCATGCATGTACATATTTAAATTTGTGAAATTTGATTTGAAAAAAGCAAGGTGGTACTTTTTTCAGTAACTAACCCAATTTCTATGTTTCATCCTCGGGAACAACGACGCAGCCTGTGCAATCGAAAAGAAAATCAAGGAATATGAAGCCCATCAAAGAAATTTGCTGGTTGTAGAAAAATCGCAGTTAGGAGCGTATTGGCCAAGTATAGGTGACGGAGCAGCAGGAGAATTGATACAAAGCAGACCTAGCTTCCTCTAAAAAAACAAAGCATACCTAGCCGTGCATACAAATTTGAAGTTTAATACAACATGCTAATTCACAACATCTAGTTTGCCTTGTTGTATACCGAGGTTGGGGTAGTTTGAGTGGTTACGAGTTCGACTCCCGCCAGACGCATTAAATTTTAGCACTTGAAGCTAGTAAAAAATAATGTGACCATGTGTTGCCGCACTTCCTTTGCCGTATATTATGAAGAAGAATGACCACCAAATAAGTTGTGGAACAATTGACTTTGCGTAGTGACGTCCCGGTTTTCTTTGTTTGCACATGTTCGTCAAACGGACAAAAGTAAAGAAACAAAAATAAAAAATAGCATTCATATGAAAAGACTTAAAACGGGATGAAACAAAGCGGGACCAAACCAAGAATACCTATTTCCTTTAATAGTAGGTATAGATATAGATTTACAGTTTTTATTTCTATACTTTTTTTTCATGTTCGTTTTTATGTTTCCTCTTTTTCTTCATTTTCTTGTTTCTTCTTTGTTTTTTCAAATGTTTTACTTAAAAAAGAGTGGATATTATTTCACATCTCACGAAATATTTTTCATAAAAATTGTATTTTTTTAATTTTTCTGATCATTTTTAGAACACGTGAACATCTTTGACTGGTTATAGATTTTTTTACATGTCAAGAACATTTTCGTAGAACATTGTGACAACAAATGTTTACACTTTAGTGAACATTTTCTAAACATGTGAAAATTTGTTTTAAATGGTTACAAATAATTGAAAATTTTAAAAATTGCGAATTTTTAAAAAAAATCCTAACATTTTTAATAATGTCATAAACAATTTTTAAAGTGAATATTATTGTTGAATTGTACCAATATTTTTTAAATGTCATGAAACTTTGATTAAAAATGTGTGAACACTTTTTTTGATCTGCATGAATATTTCTTAATAAATGAAGAATGCTTTTAGAAAATTTATAAAAAAATTAAATATATTTTAATCCCTAGGAGAATATTTTTTATATAGAAATATAAAGGTAAAAATTCCAAGAAGAACCGTATGTATTTACTAGTTTATAGAAGCTAGCTAGTGTTTCGGTGCCAAGGAAAAGAAACAAAAACAATTTTTTTTGGCTCCAAAGATTCAAAAGGTTTTATAGGGTTTTTTAGGGCTTCAAGGTTTTATAGGTGTGTGCAAAATTTTGGGGCAATTTGCCATTGGAGGAGCTCTGAAAAAAATGTTTTGAGAAAGTTTCAATTTTTTTTTATTTTGGAGCAATTATTTTGTTTTTTCTGTCCCTAGCTCCTCCAATGTCAAATTGCCATGAAATTTTGCACGCCCTTATAAATTTTTTCATTTTTATGTGCAAAAGAATTAGATTTTAAATACTTTTGCCTTTATTTTCGAGTTTACTGTTCCATGGGGGAGCATATGTGGTCGTGATCAACTATGAATTACTAGCTAGCGAGGGCTACACAGGTTTGTACGCATCTTGCTAGCTGGGCCTGGCCTTATTAACCTGGCATTGTAGCCAACACATCCATCGATCTTGCTACAAGAGAGACATAGACGTGTCGGGACTCGGGAGCATCTATAAGTCGCTCTTCCCGAGATGGCACTAGCGTTCGCTGACGTCGTGCATGGTGTCGCTCACCTATTGGGTTGGTCCACTCATACTCATCTTTTTTTTGAAACTTCGGTCATTTTATTGAATCATAATACTGTTACATCATCCACCAAGCCTTTTACAATGAAAGCCAGCGGCTCCTCCAACCAAAGCGATGGGGAAGGCCTCGCCAACCTAGCTAACTCGTGAGATACATAATTTGCCTCTCTAGGGCAATGGATAAAAGTGACCGAAATGTATCCTATGATAAGGACCAAACAACCCGAGTAAATCGCCGCTGCACCTGAAGCCGTAAAGCCTCCATTATTCATAATATTGATCACCTCGAGGCAGTCCGACTCCACCACAAGTTTGCTTATCCCCAGCTATTGCGCCAAAAGTAAACCATGTCGTAATGCATATGCTTCCGCCGTCCCTGCATCTGCAACATGTTCAAGCTGTTCGTTCGACGCTTATAGCGCCAACTACAGTGCAACATGTTCAAGCTGTTCATACTCATCTTTAGCTAGCCGCACTAATAACTACTAGCGGTAACTCTTATTCGGCGCTTATAGCGCTAACTACAGTGTATTTGGTATACATCGCTCATACCCCTCAGGGACACTTTCATAGTGGGTCGGCCCATATAGTGTTTTATTTTGCTTACGGACCTTCTAGTAGGTTCGTCCAACTTTTTCATGCATTTTTTTTTGCTTTTTCAGGATGGGTGTTGTTTGAATTTTTTTTTTGTTCTTTTTTTTATTTTTTCCTATCCCATTTTTTTTATAACTGATAAAGTTTTTTAAATCATGTTTCTAAATTTAATGAACCTTTTCAAATTTGCAAACATTTTTAAAATTTGTGGACATTTTCATATTCATTGTTATCAATCATCAAAACCACTAAGGGAAAAATCTGCCCTAACAACGGGACTAGGGTTGCCTCGCCATCGCGCTTAAAATAGTTTGATTTGGTCCCTCCGGCGATGCGGCGGAGCCGCGACACGAATGCGTCCCCGCCGTCCTCACCTAAACTATAGGAGATACTGTCAGACCAATGGTTTTGGCGTGGGCCCATCCATCAGTGCAACGTGGCGGACGCGTGCGGGCGTCGCCATATCTTCCCCACATATGGGCATGGGGGGTACCAGTCAGCTCGGACATTTGGAATGGCTCTGCACGACCCGGTTGGTTGGCCCTTTATGTCCGGGCAAGCCGCCCGAATATAATTGCGGAGGACATGGGGCTTTGATTGTAGATCTCTTACATAATCATGTGATCAAGCCACGCCCTGCAAGTTTGTATCTCCGAGCCCTGTCCGCCATCTTTGAAGGCTTTCATCTTAAGCGTCAAACTGTGGGTCCCAATGAGTAGTATACTTATTTTTAGGACTCTGGACATGCCTCTTTGTGTTTGAGGACTCTTTGGGAATCGCCTATAGGAACCGAAAGTGCTCTTTTGATCTCGAGCACACATGCTCCCTTGTAACCAATAAAATCCAAAAAAATAAACAAATTTAAAAAATTGACTTTTTTATGATAAACATTGATGAATGTTTTAACTTCGTGCAAAATGTTGTGATGAAATAACATTCATGGAGGTCTAGATAAGAATAACAAAATCGATGCACCAAAATGTTTCCAACGGTTAAACTTCATGCACTAGCCAACGCAATCAAAAGTCCGAACTGATGAAAATGGCTAGGCAATCCACGTATACACTTCAAAACCCCTCTCATGTGTGATGCGAGAAGTAGCATGTCCATTTTTTAGATAAATTGTGGAAGCCAGTACTTGAACTCAAGACCTTGGGCCCTGATACCATGTTAAGCTTCATACACTAGTCGACGCAACCAAATGTCTGAACTGATGGAGAAGGGTTAGGCAATCCACAAATACACTTCAACACCACCAATTAATAGTATTTTGGGAGCATTGATTTTTTTTCCAGACCTCCACGAATGTCATTTTGTCACAACATTTTGCATGCAGTTGAAACATTCATCTATGTTTATCAAGGAAAATCCTGAATTTTTTATTGTATTTTAACTATATGTTTGGAGTTTACTGTTCATCAGAGAGCATGTGAGCTAGGGTTCAAAAACTCCATGTCGCTATAGGGACCACGATTAAAGAACTCGTCATAATTTTATTTACTAGCAAAGGTAGTGTAAAATCATACGCTCCAAATAGCTCTATCAAGTTATTTGTTAGCCATACATTTTTATGCTCTTTGCTAAGATATTTATGATTATTTAGCTATACACAATCACACACACATATATACATATAATTCATCTAACTGGCACAAAGTAGTTTGTAGGGACAAGCATTTTATAAAATTCTTTGGCCTAGAGAATTTCAATTTAATGAAAGGATTTAATGAAAATTCTTGCAAAGAAATGTCTAATATAAATTTCCTTGTATAATAATTTTAAGTTCTGTGCAAATACTTTTGCATTGGATGGATATTAGAGTTGTTATTAAAAAATATTAGTATTTACAACCATTTGTTACGACTAAAATTGCTTAACTTAGTATAAATATATGATTATGAAGATGGTATGTTGAGAGAATGAGTACGAAAAGTAAATAAGTTCGATATAAATAAGTAAAACCATTTATATTGGCCATCCCTCGGCTTACTATTATCTTGATGTGTTGGTTACAACGATTATGACGAGAGAAAATAAATACTAGATAGCATCGACTTTCACTGAGGTTGATGAAGCACACCATGTTGAGCATGTCTACAAGTGCTCTACCATGAGGATGACAACTTATCAACCGATGTCACATCATTTTCCTGTGATCTTCAAGCAACCGCAACCACTGCTCTCTCCTCTAGCACTTTCTCTGGCCATCGGGGGATGTGAATTGAGACTACACTACGCGAAACATGAGGACACACATGAATATTAGATCGACATGTGTATTTGTCGATGACAAGTTGTTATTGGTCATGGACATTGATAAGCCAGTTGGAGATCATTTGGTCTCACCGACACCGCAAGATCATATAAGTCTTGTGCAATATGCATTCAATCTACTTATGTGTGAGATTGTCATGATATGTGTATTGCTTTATTTAAGAGGTAACAAAAGCTGCTTTGTGAGCCGATAGTTATAAATGTTACTTCTTTCTTTTCCATGAAGCATGATGTGACGTATGGTTAGTTAATATGAGATTTTCCATTTACCGAACATGCATATTATAGATAGATGATTTTTTTCTCCAAAAAATTTATAGATGATGTTTTAGCTATTCTCAAAGGAAGGAATTGTAATTGCAGAAGGTGAGGTAAAGTCCGGAAAAGCTATGTCTCGCTTATTGTGAGATAGAAGAAGCGGACGCCTCCGGCCTCGGGTGAAGTAGGTCGGCCCAACTATGCTTTCAGCGGTTTGGGGGACCTACTACGACCAGTTTGGGGAACCTTCCAGCAAGCGGTTTTAGGAACCTTTCGCCTGGTTTGAGGGAGGTTTCATTTCATTTTTCATTACATATATTGTTCTACTTTTGCTATTGGTTTTATTTAGGGTTTTTATTTGTATAATTTTTTTCATTTTGTTTTTATGTTTCCTCTTTTTCTACATTTTCTGGTTTCTTCTTCATTTTTTCAAATGTTTTAGTTAAAAAGAGTGGATATTATTTCACATCTCATGAAATATTTTCATACAAAATGTATGATTTTTTTATGTTTTTCTGATCATTTTTAGGACATGTGAACATCTTTGACTGGTTATAGATTTCTTTTACATGTCAAGAACATTTTCCTAAAAAATTGTGAGAACAAATGTTTACACTTTCGTGAACATTTTCTAAACACGTGAAAATTTTCTTTTAAATGTTTAAAATCTTTGAAATTTTTAAATATGCGCATTTTAAAAAAACATAACATTTTTAATAATGACATAATCGATTTTTTAAATATGTGAAAATATTGTTGAATGGTACCAATATTTTTTCAATGTCATGAAACTTTGATTAAAATGTGTGAACACTTTTGTTGATCTATATGAGCATTTCTTAATACATGAAGAATACTTTTTAGAAAACTTATAAAACACAAATATTTTAAAATATATTTTACTCCTTAGGAGAACATTTTTTAATATATGGAAGTATAAAGGTAAAAAAATCCAAGAAGAGTCATATGTATTTACTAGCTTATACTCCCTCCGTCCTAAAATAGTTGTCTTAGAAATGGTTGTATCTAGACTTATTTTAGTTATAGATACATTTATTTTATTCATTTCCAAGGACAAGTATTTCCGGACGGAGGGAGTAGAAGCTAGCTGGCGTGTCTGTGCTAGGGAAAATAAACAAAAACAAAAACAAATTGGCTCCAAAGATGCACAAGGTTTTATAGGTGTGTGCAAAATTTCTGGGCAATTTTCCATTGGAGGAGCTCTGAAAAAATGATATTTTGCGAAGGGTTCATTTATTATTATTATTTTGGAGCAATTATTTTGTTTTTTCTGTCCCTAGCTCCTCCAATGTCAAAGTGCCATGAAATTTTGCACGCCCTTATAAACTTGTTCATTTTTATGTGCAATTTTTTTAGATTTTTAAATACTTTGTCATTGTTTTTGAGTTTACTATTCACAAGGGAGCATATGTGCTTGTGATCAGCTATGAATTACTAGCTAGCGAGGGCTACACCGGTTTGTACGCATCTTGCAAGCCGGGCCTGGCCTTATTAACCCGGCATTGTAGCCGACACATCCGTCGGTCTTGCTACAAGCGAGACATAGGCGTGTCGGGAATCGGGAGCGTCTATAAGTCGCTCTTCCCGAGATGGCACTATCGTTCGCTGACGTCGTGCATGGCTTCGCTCACCTATTGGGCTGGTCCACTCATACTCATCTTTAGCCAGCGGCACTAATAACTACTAGCGTTAACTCCTATTCAGCGCTTATAGCGCCAACCATAGTACATTAGGTACACATCGCCCATACCCCTCGGGGACGCTTTCGTAGTGGGTCGGCCCATATAGTGTTTTCTCTTGCTTTTTCAGGCGGTTTTTCTTTGCTTTTTAGGATGGGTGTTGTTTGATTTTTTTTCTTTTTTATTTTTTTCCTTTTTTCTTTTTGTAACTGACAAACTTTTTAAAATCATGTTTCTAAATTTAATGAACCTTTTCAAATTTTCAAATGTTTTTTAAAATTCGTGGACTATTTTTCAAAGCCCCAAAATTTTAAAATATCATGAACAGTTTTAAAAACTCATGAGCTTTTTCAAATTAGTGAACTTTTCCAAATTCGTGGACTTTTTTCAAATTTGTGAACTTTTTCAGTTAACATCTTTTTCCCAGAGTTTTTAAACATGTAAACTTTTGGGGGTTTTACATTTTTTTTCAGAAGCATCATAGAAAACCAGCTGATTTTTTCCTAGGACAACAGATCAATGGTAGAAAATGTCAGATGAGAAAAGACTAGGGAAGAGCCGGCCCGAGCGAGCAAGCTGGGTGAAGCAGGTCGGGCAAGATTGGCAGGCGCATAAGCGCGGTGGCCGGTAAACCTCAACTTTATTAGCTGGGAGTACGGTTTACAGGAATTACATGGGGTCCCAGCAATATTGTTTAACGTGCTCTAAAGTTGTTCGCTGTGTATTTAAAATGTTCACCGCCAGTGGCGGTGCCAGAAATGTAATCTTGTGTAGTCAATTTCAAATTGTGTAGTCAAATGAGTGAATTTATACAAATTTATTCCAATATTTCTACACCTATATATGCTAGTTTCACCAAAAAGCTGGGTAGTCAATTGACTACCCAGCTTGTACGTGGCTTCGCCACTGTTCACCGCGTATTCTAAAGTTGTTCACTGTGTATTTAAAATGTTCAACATATATTCAAAAAACACGCAAGGCGTATTTAAAAGATGTTGAACGTTTATTATAAAAATATTTAAAATTAATTAATATTGTTTAACGTGCATATAACAAACGTTCAAAGATGTTCAACATTTATTTAACAAATGTAAAACATGTATTAATGTTTGACGTATTTTGAAAAGCAATAAAACTTATTTAAGAAAACGAAAACAGAAAAAAGCAAACAATCCAGAAAACCTAAAAAGTTCAAGAAAACCTAGAAAAATTCAAGCAAAATCTGAAAACCAGCAAAAACAAAGAAAAAAAGTTCCCGTTGCAGGGTGCGTCAGTGTGTGACATGTGGCGATGGCTGGACACACCATGTGAAGGGCTCATGTGCTCTCATGCGCAGGGAAGTGCCCCGTCGGAGTACCCCTAATTAGTCATTCCCGGTACGAATGGAAGACCATGACAATCTTTTATGGGTTTGTCCTTCATAAATCTGGCTCATCTTGTGAGCCCACCTTGAGGGACAGGCTCCAAAGGCCCAACTGTGTTTGCTAGTTAGTTTGGCTTTGCTTAGAAATTGAAATTCTACTTATTTTTCTAAAAAAAATCTCACCCTTTTTTTAGCTACAGCAGAAAAAGTAGAAATTCACCGGGTCTAGCTTTCAAAACTTAAATTCAATTGCTATTTTAGAAACAAGTTTAAAATTAAAAAAACATAGAGACAATACTAATATTAAGTAGCAAAGACCAAAACGTCCTTACATAAACTGAAAAATACATTCAAATTCTTGGGGGTGTCGAAGTCTTCTTCCCGCATCTATTGGCGGTGTGCCGTGGGCAAAGCTGGTTACCGCCTCTGGGCCTATCTCAACGGAGCAAACTTTTAAAAACACATGAACTTGTAGAAGCAGCGACCGTGAAGTGTGTTTCGCCTTTTTGGTTGTTGTGAGGTTGACGTTGAGGAGGTCGGTAGTCTTCGCACTCTTTATTATTTTTCTTGGCATGGGGAAAATGTGTGTTCACCACACACCTCATTTCGTGACGGTGCTTGATGCGAGCCTCTTCGTCTTGGCACTCTTCTCTTGCCCTTCGATTGAGCTCTTGAAGGTTGTAAGTAGCATCACGGAGATCTCGTTGCGCTTGACTGGCTTGCTCCAAATGATGTTCTTCTTTCTTGCCGATGTGCCTCCAGTTCTTCATCTTGACGATAATCCTCTTGTTGTCGACTCCATTCTTCATTTGGATGCATTTGGCGGTCGAAGGCATATTGTTGCTCTTGATCTTCACGTCAGCGAGGGTGATGATCAAGAATGTGACCTTAGAATCCATTGCCATGAAGGTTGATAATATTTTCAGCGTTGATGATGACGATGTTGATATCGTTGTGTACTTGCATGGGATGGTAGCTCGGATGAGTGTCCACTTGATTGTCTTCTTGAGGAGGACGAAGATTATGAATACTTGCACTTGTCAAACATGTCAGGAATTTGAGCCATCTGCGCGTCCATCTTGGCGTCTAGATAGTCCCTCATTCGAGCTTAAGGCTGATGCATGTCGGTGGCAATGTGCTTAGTGTGCTCATTCAAAGCCTTAAAGTGTGTCTTCCATAGCCCGTTGAAGTCCGAAATAATGAAGCTTGGTGATTGTTTACATCCTCTTGGTTGTCAAAGATTCGATGAGATATGCCTTCCTTATACATCACAACACTCAAGGAAATTGTGAGTAGAGACTGAAAAGAACTATAAAAAACTTACATCTTCCCGATGTTGAAAATGGATCAAGTGATCGTTCATCCTGAAATGTGAAGAGAGTGCAATTGGTATGGGATCTCGTCCAATCTCACACCTACACACAACAGGCTTATAGAGGAGCTTGGTAGGCATTATTCGCACAATATCATGCAATGGTAGATCAAGACGTTGAAAATCCCGAGTAAGATCCACAAAAGCAAATGCGATACAAGTAGATCAATAGATAGAAATAGAGCAAGCGTCAGTAATACATGGCTCAAAATTCCTCACAAAGCTTGGTGTTGGCCTCGTCAGAAATAGATGGCTCAAAAAGAACAATAACATGAGATGCAACAAGGTTCTCATATCTGTCGTGAATAAGTTCTTACTAGCAAATGTGCCCGTGCATTGCAACGGATCCAAAGTAGAATAACACATGTTCACAAACTTGAAAGAAAAACACTCAAGTTTTGGTATATATATAGGGTCGCGCTATTCGTCACCCTGGGTGAGGAATAATTATTCTTCACACCCCTCTATTTTACCATCAATGCACCGTAATTTTACGTTCCGTAAGTTTTATCTTATTTCCAACGTAAAAAGAGACCTTGAGAAAATATATAATCGTCGTAAAAAATATTTTATGTTATGTAAATTACAAACGTAAAAACATAGTGTAAAATACACATAAACTATAAATTTTCTTGTCTTACGACCTATATTTTTATTTTCTTATGCAAAATTTTACGTAATGAATTAATAGAAATGTAACTATTTGAATTTCAAACGTAATTTAGTTATGAAATCATCGTAAGATTAACTCGGATGAAGAATAACTTATTCTGCACCCTAGGTGATGAATAGTATCAATATATATATATATATATATCACTAAAAGTATACTCGTATTACGTTTCACTCAAAATATATTCCTCGTGGCTGTTTTGATAAGGTGAGAGAGATGTGGTTGGTTTCAACTTTCAAGATACTAAGGGGTTTTCTACAAATTGGAGCAAAGAAGTGGGGTCTTGTTGCAAAAATGCCACAACTTACCTCACCATCGTTATATGCAGATTTGATGGTCAGAAATGACGGATGGCAGACACACCATCATCATCAACCGAGTCTTTATAGGAGTAGAGAAAGTATGGCATGACCATAGTTTGCGTGGTTTCCTCAAGAGAAGGTAGCTCCCGGATTCATCTGTGAGTTTGCGAATCTTGTTCTTCCTTGCCCTCAGCCTTCCTCTGAAAATATCCCTCTTTAAACCATGCGATCGGGGACCTCTAGAGCCACGACATTTGTTCCTTATATAATAATTCATTCATTCAGTCGTCCACTATTTGAATTTACTTCATATCTGCATTCATACACACCAGCTGTACAATTTGATTGCATGGTTTTGGGGGCTCCATCGCAATGTTGCCAAATGTTTTGTCACTCCACTTGTACATAGAATTTATGGTACTACCCATAGTGAAAGAACATGTGGTGCCTCCATGTTTGGTTTTGGTAATTGATGACAATCTATATGGACTAATGGTTGCCTTGAGTTATATTTGAAGATTTTGTCCATAGGCTTTTCTTGGAGTACATGTGTTGGTTTCAAGGAGAGTTCGTGTCGACCAAGTTGCTACTCAAGGAATTATCCAAAGATTGGTCATGTGAGTGTTGAGCTTATTGCAAGCATGTCTTGAAGAAGAAGATTGTGTGATCATTCATGTCTACCTTCAAGACATCATCCAAATGAAGATAATTGGAAAGATTTAAGGTTGATCAAGATTAAGTCAAGAATGAATCAAGTTGATCAACACACAAAGCATACAAGATGTACTGAGGGATCAAGTGGTCCCATGGTATGGTTGCGATGTGCAAGTTCAAGTGGAGCATCATGAAGAGATCAAATGCTTGAAGCTTGCCATCCATTATGGTAACAATAGATTTATGAAGATGAGCCGAAAAGTGGCTCACCCTTAATGGAGTATGGGGGAGCAATCAACTAGTCTTCATCGAGCCAACACAATCAAGAAAGATGGTCCAACTTGAGGAAGTCAAGATCGTCATCATCTAGCTCAAGTGGACTATGTGCAAGACAAATGTTTGCCCTTGATAGGTTTTCTATTTTACCGGTCTCCTAGTGGTAGTTGGGAGACCGGGTTATAGGATCGATTGTCGTACTATCAAGGGGGGCTCTCGATGAGTAGCTTGATCGCATCGTTCGTAGAGAGCTCAAACCATTGCATCCTTGCATCATCTTTCTTGGTTCTTGTTTGGTTCTCTTTGAGAGTTTTGGAGCTTATGGTCATCTTGATGACAAGCTCGAGTTCATCGAAAACGGAGTTCACTTGCATCTTCTATGATGTTTTCGATGTTGGAGGTTATGTCCGTTCTTCTCTCTTGGAGGTTTCTCTCCTTCATTTGTTAGGCATACCTCCCTACCTCTTCTTTCTATAATCAGTCGTTGTTTTGATGCTACTCGTCGTCTTGTATCCAACAAGCTTGAGTTTGCTCAATTCGGAGCTCTTTTGCAGAAGTTATGGCAGTTCTGGTTTTATGGGATCTGTTTTAGAAAAGTATGGGTGGATTCATCACGTACACATCCGCTCTGCACCCTCTGAGCTTTTCCCCTTCATTGAAGGCTCCCTTGCAGCCTTCTCCGTGAGATCTGGTCCCAGCGGTGGTACCGCGTGTTGGGGAACGTAGTAATTTCAAAAAAAATTCCTACGCACACGCAAGATCATGGTGATGCATAGCAACGAGGGGGAGAGTCTGATCTACGTACCCTTGTAGATCGCAACGGAAGCGTTGACACAACGTAGAGGAAGTAGTCGTACGTCTTCTTCCCGATCCGACCGATCCAAGCACCGTTACTCCGGCACCTCCGAGTTCTTAGCACACGTTCAGCTCGATGACGATCCCCGGGCTCCGATCCAGCAAAGCTTCGGGGAGGAGTTCCATCAGCACGACGGCGTGGTGACGATCTTGATGTACTACCGACGTAGGGCTTCGCCTAAGCACTACAACGATATGATCGAGGTGGAATTTGGTGGCAGGGGGCACCGCACACGGCTAAGGAACGATCTCAATGATCAACTTGTGTGTCTAGAGGTGCCCCCTGCCCCCGTATATAAAGGTTGCCAGGGGGAGGGCTGGTCGGCCAAAGGAGGAGGGCGCAGGAGGAGTCCTACTCCTACCGGGAGTAGGACTCCCCCCCCCCCAATCCTATTCCTAATAGGATTCCTCGAGAGAGAGAGAGAGAGAGAGGGAGAAGGGGGCCGGCCACCTCTCCTAGTCCTATTAGGACTAGGGGAGGGGGAGGCGCGCAGCCCACCTTGGGCTGCCCCTTTCACCTTTCCACTAAGGCCCAATAAGGCCCGTTTGGTTCCCGGGGGGTTCCGGTAACCTCCCGGTACTCCGGTAAAATTCCCGATTTCACCCGGAACACTTCCGATGTCCAAACATAGGCTTCCAATATATCAATCTGTATGTCTCGACCATTTCGAGACTCCTCGTCATGTCCGTGATCACATCCGGGACTCCGAACAACCTTCGGTACATCAAAATGCATAAACTCATAATAACTGTCATCGTAACGTTAAGCGTGCGGACCCTACGGTTCGAGAACAATGTAGACATGACTGAGACACGTCTCCGGTCAATAACCAATAGCGGGACCTGGATGCCCATATTGGCTCCTACATATTCTACGAAGATCTTTATCGGTCAGACCGCATAACAACATACGTTGTTCCCTTTGTCATCGGTATGTTACTTGCCCGAGATTCGATCGTCGGTATCCAATACCTAGTTCAATCTCGTTACTGGCAAGTCTCTTTACTCGTTCCGTAATACATCATCTCACAACTAACATCTTAGTTATAATGCTTGCAAGGCTTATGTGATGTGTATTACCGAGAGGGCCCAGAGGTACCTCTCCGACAATCGGAGTGACAAATCCTATTCTCGAAATACGCCAACCCAACATCTACCATTGGAAACACCTGTAGTACTCCTTTATAATCACCCAGTTACGTTGTGACGTTTGGTAGCACCCAAAGTGTTCCTCCGGCAAACGGGAGTTGCATAATCTCATAGTCATAGGAACATGTATAAGTCATGAAGAAAGCAATAGCAACATACTAAACGATCGGGTGCTAAGCTAATGGAATAAGTCATGTCAATCAGATCATTCAACTAATGATGTGACCTCGTTAATCAAATAACAACTCTTTTGTTCATGGTTAGGAAACATAACCATCTTTCATTAACGAGCTAGTCAAGTAGAGGCATACTAGTGACACTCTGTTTGTCTATGTATTCACACATGTATTATGTTTCCGGTTAATACAATTCTAGCATGAATAATAAACATTTATCATGATATAAGGAAATAAATAATAACTTTATTATTGCCTCTAGGGCATATTTCCTTCAGTCTCCCACTTGCACTAGAGTCAATAATCTAGATTACACAGTAATGATTCTAACACCCATGGAGCCTTGGTGCTGATCATGTTTTGCTCGTGGAAGAGGCTTAGTCAACGGGTCTGCAACATTCAGATCCGTATGTATCTTGCAAATCTCTATGTCTCCCACCTGGACTAGATCCCGGATGGAGTTGAAGCGTCTCTTGATGTGTTTGGTCCTTTTGTGAAATCTGGATTCCTTTGCCAAGGCAATTGCACCAGTATTGTCACAAAAGATTTTCATTGGACCCGATGCATTAGGTATGACACCTAGATCGGATATGAACTCCTTCATCCAGACTCCTTCGTTCGCTGCTTCCGAAGCAGCTATGTACTCCGCTTCACATGTAGATCCCGCTACGACGCTTTGTTTAGAACTGCACCAACTGACAGCTCCACCGTTTAAAGTAAACACGTATCTGGTTTGCGATTTAGAATCGTCCGGATCAGTGTCAAGGCTTGCATCAACGTAACCTCTTACGGTGAGCTCTTTGTCACCTCCATATACGAGAAACATATCCTTAGTCCTTTTCAGGTATTTCAGGATGTTCTTGACCGCTGTCCAGTGATCCACTCCTGGATTACTTTGGTACCTCCCTGCTAAACTTATAGCAAGGCACACATCAGGTCTGGTACACAGCATTGCATACATGATAGAGCCTATGGCTGAAGCATAGGGAACATCTTTCATTTTCTCTCTATCTTCTGCAGTGGTCGGGCATTGAGACTGACTCAACTTCACACCTTGTAACACAGGCAAGAACCCTTTCTTTGCTTGATCCATTTTGAACTTCTTCAAAATCTTGTCAAGGTATGTGCTTTGTGAAAGTCCAATTAAGCGTCTTGATCTATCTCTATAGATCTTAATGCCCAATATGTAAGCAGCTTCACCGAGGTCTTTCATTGAAAAACTCTTATTCAAGTATCCCTTTATGCTATCCAGAAATTCTATATCATTTCCAATCAGCAATATGTCATCCACATATAATATCAGAAATGCTACAGAGCTCCCACTCACTTTCTTGTAAATACAGGCTTCTCCAAAAGTCTGTATAAAGCCAAATGCTTTGATCACACTATCAAAGCGTTTATTCCAACTCCGAGATGCTTGCACCAGTCCATAAATGGATCGCTGGAGCTTGCACACTTTGTTAGCTCCCTTTGGATCGACAAAACCTTCTGGTTGCATCATACACAACTCTTCTTCCAGAAATCCATTCAGGAATGCAGTTTTGACATCCATCTGCCAAATTTCATTATCATAAAATGCGGCAGTTGCTAACATGATTCTGACAGACTTAAGCATCGCTACGGGTGAGAAGGTCTCATCATAGTCAACCCCTTGAACTTGTCGAAAACCTTTTGCGACAAGTCGAGCTTTATATACAGTAATATTACCGTCAGCGTCAGTCTTTTTCTTGAAGATCCATTTATTCTCAATTGCTTGCCAATCATCGGGCAAGTCAACCAAAGTCCATACTTTGTTCTCATACATGGATCCCATCTCAGATTTCATGGCCTCAAGCCACTTTGCGGAATCTGGGCTCACCATCGCTGTTTCATAGTTCGTAGGTTCATCATGATCTAGTAGCATGACTTCCAGAATTGGATTGCCGTACCACTCTGGTGCGGATCTCACTCTGGTTGATCTACGTGGTTCAGTAGTATCTTGTCCTGAAGTTTCATGATCATCATCATTAGCTTCCTCACTAATTGGTATAGGTGTCGCAGAAACAGTTTTCTGTGATGTACTATTTTCCAATAAGGGAGCAGGTACATTTACCTCGTCAAGTTCTACTTTCCTCCCACTCACTTCTTTCGAGAGAAACTCCTTCTCTAGAAATGATCCATTCTTAGCAACGAATGTCTTGCCCTCGGATCTGTGATAGAAGGTGTACCCAACAGTCTCCTTTGGGTATCCTATGAAGACACATTTCTCCGCTTTGGGTTCGAGCTTATCAGGTTGAAGCTTTTTCACATAAGCATCGCAGCCCCAAACTTTAAGAAACGACAACTTTGGTTTCTTGCCAAACCATAGTTCATAAGGCGTCGTCTCAACGGATTTCGATGGTGCCCTATTTAACGTGAATGCGGCCGTCTCTAAAGCATAACCCCAAAATGATAGCGGTAAATCAGTAAGAGACATCATAGATTGCACCATATCTAGTAAAGTACGATTACGACGTTCGGACACACCATTACGCTGTGGTGTTCCGGGTGGCGTGAGTTGCGAAACTATTCCACAATTTTTCAAATGTACACCAAACTCGTAACTCAAATATTCTCCTCCACGATCAGATCGTAGAAACTTTATTTTCTTGTTACGATGATTTTCAACTTCACTCTGAAATTCTTTGAACTTTTCAAATGTTTCAGACTTGTGTTTCATTAAGTAGATATACCCATATCTGCTTAAATCATCTGTGAAGGTGAGAAAATAACGATATCCGCCACGAGCCTCAATATTCATCAGACCACATACATCGGTATGTATGATTTCCAATAGATCTGTTGCTCTCTCCATAGTACCAGAGAACGGTGTTTTAGTCATCTTGCCTATGAGGCACGGTTCGCAAGTACCAAGTGATTCATAATCAAGTGGTTTCAAAAGCCCATCAGTATGGAGTTTCTTCATGCGCTTTACACCGATATGACCTAAACGGCAGTGCCACAAATAAGTTGCACTATCATTATCAACTCTGCATCTTTTGGTTTCAATATTATGAATATGTGTATCACTACTATCGAGATTCATCAAAAATAGACCACTCTTCAAAGGTGCATGACCATAAAAGATGTTACTCATATAAATAGAACAACCATTATTCTCTGATTTAAATGAATAACCGTCTCGCATTAAACAAGATCTAGATATAATGTTCATGCTCAACGCTGGCACCAAATAACAATTATTTAGGTCTAATATTAATCCCGAAGGTAGATGTAGAGGTAGCGTGCCGACCGCGATCACATCGACTTTGGAACCGTTTCCCACGCGCATCGTCACCTCGTCTTTTGCTAGTGTCCGCTTATTCCGTAGTCCCTGTTTTGAGTTGCAAATATTAGCAACATAACCAGTATCAAATACCCAGGTGCTACTGCGAGCTCTAGTAAGGTACACATCAATAACATGTATATCACATATACCTTTGTTCACCTTGCCATCCTTCTTATCCGCCAAATACTTGGGGCAGTTCCGCTTCCAGTGACCAGTCTGCTTGCAGTAGAAGCACTCAGTTTCAGGCTTAGGTCCAGACTTGGGTTTCTTCTCCTGAGCAGCAACTTGCTTGCTGTTCTTCTTGAAGTTCCCCTTCTTCTTCCCTTTGCCCTTTTTCTTGAAACTAGTGGTCTTGTTGACCATCAACACTTGATGCTCCTTCTTGATTTCTACCTCCGCAGCTTTCAGCATTGCGAAGAGCTCGAGAATAGTCTTGTTCATCCCTTGCATATTATAGTTCATCACGAAGCTCTTGTAGCTTGGTGGCAGTGATTGGAGAATTCTGTCAATGACGCAATCATCTGGAAGATTAACTCCCATCTGAATCAAGTGATTATTATACCCAGACATTTTGAGTATATGCTCACTGACAGAATTGTTCTCCTCCATCTTACAGCTATAGAACTTATTGAAGACTTCATATCTCTCAATTCGGGCATTTGCTTGAAATATTAACTTCAACTCCTGGAACATCTCATATGCTCCATGACGTTCAAAACGTCGTTGAAGTCCCGATTCTAAGCCATAAAGCATGGCACACTGAACTATCAAGTAGTCATCAGCTTTGCTCTGCCAGACGTTCATAACATCTGGTGTTGCTCCAGCAGCAGGCCTGGCACCCAGCGGTGCTTCCAGGACGTAATTCTTCTGTGCAGCAATGAGGATAATCCTCAGGTTACGGACCCAGTCCGTGTAATTGCTACCATCATCTTTCAACTTTGCTTTCTCAAGGAACGCATTAAAATTCAACGGAACAACAGCACGAGCCATCTATCTACAATCAACATAAACAAGCAAGATACTATCAGGTACTAAGTTCATGATAAGTTTAAGTTCAGTTAATCAAATTACTTAAGAACTCCCACTTAGATAGACATCCCTCTAATCCTCTAAGTGATCACGTGATCCAAATCAACTAAACCATAACCGATCATCACGTGAGATGGAGTAGTTTTCAATGGTGAACATCGTTATGTTGATCATATCTACTATATGATTCACGCTCGACCTTTCGGTCTCTGTGTTCCGAGCCCATATCTGCATATGCTAGGCTCGTCAAGTTTAACCTGAGTATTCTGCGTGTGCAAAACTGGCTTGCACCCGTTGTAGATGGACGTAGAGCTTATCACACCCGATCATCACGTGGTGTCTGGGCACGACGAACTTTGGCAACGGTGCATACTCAGGGAGAACACTTCTTGATAATTTATTGAGAGATCATCTTATAATGCTACCGTCAATCAAAGCAAGATAAGATGCATAAAAGGATAAACATCACATGCAATCAATATAAGTGATATGATATGGCCATCATCATCTTGTGCTTGTGATCTCCATCTCCGAAGCACCGTCATGATCACCATCGTCACCGACACGACACCTTGATCTCCATCGTAGCATCGTTGTCGTCTCGCCAATCTTATACTTCCACGACTATCACTACCGCTTAGTAATAAAGTAAAGCATTACATCGCGATTGCATTGCATACAATAAAGCGACAACCATATGGCTCCTGCCAGTTGCCGATAACTTGGTTACAAAACATGATCATCTCATACAATAAAATTTAGCATCATGCCTTGACCATATCACATCACATCATGCCCTGCAAAAACAAGTTAGACGTCCTCTACTTTGTTGTTGCATGTTTTACGTGGCTGCTACGGGCTTAAGCAAGAACTCATCTCACCTACGCATCAAAACCACAACGATATTTGTCAAATAGACTCCATTTTAACCTTCTCAAGGACCGGGCGTAGCCACACTCGGTTCAACTAAAGTTGGAGAGGCAGTCGCCCGCAAGCCATCTATGTGCAAAGCACGTCGAGGGAACCGGTCTCGCGTAAGCGTACGCGTAAGGTTGGTCCGGGTCGTCTCGTCCAACAATACCGCTGAACCAAAGTATGACATGCTGGTAGGCAGTATGACTTGTATCGCCCACAACTCACTTGTGTTCTACTCGTGCAAATAACATCAAACCATAAAAACCTAGGCTCGGATGCCACTGTTGGGGAACGTAGTAATTTCAAAAAAAATTCCTACGCACACGCAAGATCATGGTGATGCATAGCAACGAGGGGGAGAGTCTGATCTACGTACCCTTGTAGATCGCAACGGAAGCGTTGACACAACGTAGAGGAAGTAGTCATACGTCTTCTTCCCGATCCGACCGATCCAAGCACCGTTACTCCGGCACCTCCGAGTTCTTAGCACACGTTCAGCTCGATGACGATCCCCGGGCTCCGATCCAGCAAAGCTTCGGGGAGGAGTTCCGTCAACACGACGGCGTGGTGACGATCTTGATGTACTACCGACGTAGGGCTTCACCTAAGCACTACAACGATATGATCGAGGTGGAATTTGGTGGCAGGGGGCACCGCACACGGCTAAGGAACGATCTCAATGATCAACTTGTGTGTCTAGAGGTGCCCCCTGCCCCCGTATATAAAGGTTGCCAGGGGGAGGGCTGGCCGGCCAAAGGAGGAGGGCGCAGGAGGAGTCCTACTCCTACCGGGAGTAGGACTCCCGCCCAATCCTATTCCTAATAGGATTCCTCGAGAGAGAGAGAGAGGGAGAAGGGGGCCGGCCACCTCTCCTAGTCCTAATAGGACTAGGGGAGGGGGGAGGCGCGCAGCCCACCTTGGGCTGCCCCTTTCACCTTTCCACTAAGGCCCAATAAGGCCCATTTGGTTCCCGGGGGGTTCCGGTAACCTCCCGGCACTTCGGTAAAATTCCCAATTTCACCCGGAACACTTCCGATGTCCAAACATAGGCTTCCAATATATCAATCTTTATGTCTCGACCATTTCGAGACTCCTCGTCATGTCTGTGATCACATCCGGGACTCCGAACAACCTTAGGTACATCAAAATGCATAAATTCATAATAACTGTCATCGTAACGTTAAGCGTGCGGACCCTACGGTTCGAGAACAATGTAGACATGACCGAGACACGTCTCCGGTCAATAACCAATAGCGGGACCTGGATGCCCATATTGGCTCCTACATATTCTACGAAGATCTTTATCGGTCAGACCGCATAACAACATACGTTGTTCCCTTTGTCATCGGTATGTTACTTGCCCGAGATTCGATCGTCGGTATCCAATACCTAGTTCAATCTCGTTACCGGCAAGTCTCTTTACTCGTTCTGTAATACATCATCCCGCAACTAACTCATTAGTTGCAATGCTTGCAAGGCTTGTGTAATGTGTATTACCGAGAGGGCCCAGAGATACCTCTCCGACAATCGGAGTGACAAATCCTAATCTCGAAATACGCCAACCCAACATCTACCATTGGAGACACCTGTAGTACTCCTTTATAATCACCCAGTTACGTTGTGACGTTTGGTAGCACCCAAAGTGTTCCTCCGGCAAACGGGGGTTGCATAATCTCATAGTCATAGGAACATGTATAAGTCATGAAGAAAGCAATAGCAACATACTAAACGATCGGGTGCTAAGCTAATGAAATGGGTCATGTCAATCAGATCATTCAACTAATGATGTGACCTCGTTAATCAAATAACAACACATTGTTCATGGTTAGGAAATTTAACCATCTTTGATTAACGAGCTAGTCAAGTAGAGGCATACTAGTGAAACTCTGTTTGTCTATGTATTCACACATGTATTATGTTTCCGGTTAATACAATTCTAGCATGAATAATAAACATTTATCATGATATAAGGAAATAAATAATAACTTTATTATTGCATCTAGGGCATATTTCATTCAACCGCCCCCAAGGGTTGCCATTTGTACGGGTTCGGTGACCGTCCTCAAGGGTCCCTTAGTGGAATCACGTCATCTTGCATTGTGCGAGGGCGTGAGGAGATTACGATGGCCCTAGTGGCTTCTTGGGGAGTATTGTGCCTCCACGCCGCTCCAAACGGAGATTAGCATCCGCAAGGGTGTGAACTTCGGGATACATCGTCGTCTCCGCGTGCCTCGGTTATCTCTTACCCGAGCCCTTATGCACTTTACTTTGTATTAGCCATCTTGTTCTTGGTCACATATCTTGCTATCTCATAGTTGCTTATCTTGCTTAGCATAAGTTGTTGGTGCACATAGATGAGCCTAGTTGTTTTAGGTTTTGTGCTTGACAAATTAACCGCTAGGTTTATTCCGCATTTGTTCAAGCCTAAACCGTAATTATTTTAAAATGCCTATTTACCCCCCCTTTAGGCAACATCCACAATCTTTCACATAGCAGCCTCAATATATCCAAGATCCATTTTATTACTGAAAGCATCTCATGAAGCTTGTACAACTTTTGAAAGAACATGATCCCTCTCCCACATGATCTCAAATTGGTGGCACCTCGTATGCATAGGGGACTCCTGAAAAGCCCAAATCAATTAAGAACATAGTTCCAAGGTATCTAAAAAAACCTCCATTTGCGATTCTACCCTTAGTGTGGCCGAGAAGTGCTCAAGTCAAGCATTTTAGACCGCGTGAGATGGCTATCACTCACTCCCGGCACACCATAAACACATGTTGAATGCCACAAGAGATCTGAGTCTGAGGTGCAATCAAGAGATCAATACAACGATCAACTTCATCTTTAACACCCACCATCAAAGATTGATGCCAGCACAAAGCTTATCGTCCGCTCAAGCCATTATCATCAACGCTAGAAAAGCTTCAGAGTCCAATTCGTCATCTCAACCTTTTCATATTTTATTATTTCTGCCTAGTCTCATAAAGAAACACAATCTCAAGGGAATGCGACTGTAGCAAAGTCACGAGCACACGAACTGTCCGGGAGCCCCCCAGCAGTTCTAACTGAGTAGATTCATTGGTCTCGGTGCGCTCCTGCTGGGAGGCCACCATTACTAACACATTTTTTTTATTTTGTTGTGTAATTGAGTTGCCTTGGTCCTCTTGAGGTCTTGTTTAGGCAACGAGCTAGGCGGCACCACCTGACCGGATCCATGTAACACAAGTTGATTGTCAGCACCTCCACTTGAACGGGGAGGAACACTCGAGGAAGCATTATAATAGAATTAGTCACCATAGGATTTTCTGAACATGATCTTTAACATTTAAAATTAAGACTGCCACTGCCAAACTTTTCTGATAGGGTGTGGCTAGATCTCAGCAGACTCAGACTTACCCAAGTCTAATCCCACAAAAAAAAAGACTTACCCAAGTCTAAGTCAAGTGACATAACATGCGAGTAAGAAAAAAATAAAACTAAAAGAAAATAAATGCACGGATCTCCACGTAAGATCCATAAATATAGCATCGACCGAAACTTGGCAATCCCATTTCTAATAATGTGGATTCTTAATCTCCCAGCAATATTATTACACACAAATTGACTTGTCAAACATGTATAAAATCATCACATCGCCATGATTTTTTTTTCATAATTGGTTCAAAATTTTTAATTTGATATTTCTGTAACTTTCAGAGTTTTCATGTAATATTCACATAGCAGAACAATAACATCGGAAACCACACCTTTTTTCCACGCCTAAATCATATCATAATGTAGTTTTCTCTACTAATTTTTAGTATCCATTTTAGTGGAAAAGACCATCACACGCAACGAACGGTGGCGATCTTCCCATCCACCATCCAAGCGCCACATCTCTGATCCTGCAAAACCCTAGCCGCACCTTCCCCAGACTATAAAATCCTCCACGTTCCATCTCGGCCCTCTTCTCTCCCAACCCTCCCCCCCTCGCCGCCGCCGCCGCCGCCGCCCCCGCCCCCGCCCCCGCCCCCCAATCTCCCCGCGGCAGCCATGGCGAACATGCAGGAGTCGCTCGGCCTGGTGGGCACGATGCGCGGCCACAACGACGTGGTGACGGCGATCGCCGCGCCGATCGACAACTCGCCCTACATCGTGTCCGGCTCCCGCGACAAGTCGCTGCTGGTCTGGGACCTCACCAACCCGGTCCAGTCCCTCGGCGACGGCACCGTCGGCACCGACTACGCCGTGCCCTTCCGCCGCCTCACCGGCCACGGCCACTTCGTCCAGGACGTGGTCATCAGCTCCGACGGCCAGTTCGCGCTCTCCGGCTCCTGGGACGGCGAGCTCCGCCTCTGGGACCTCTCCACCGGCCTCACCACCCGCCGCTTCGTCGGTCACTCCAAGGACGTCATCTCGGTCGCCTTCTCCGTCGACAACCGCCAGATCGTCTCCGCCTCCCGCGACAACACCATCAAGCTCTGGAACACCCTCGGCGAGTGCAAGTACACCATCGGCGGCGACATGGGCGGCGGCGAGGGCCACACCGGCTGGGTCTCGTGCGTCAGGTTCTCCCCCAACATCCAGCAGCCCACCATCGTCTCCGGCTCCTGGGACAAGACCGTCAAGGTCTGGAACCTCACCAACTGCAAGCTCCGCTCCACCCTCGCCGGCCACGGTGGCTACGTCAATGCCGTTGCCGTCAGCCCTGATGGCTCGCTCTGCGCCTCCGGCGGTAAGGACGGCGTCACGCTGCTCTGGGATCTGTCCGAGGGGAAGAGGCTGTACCAGCTGGAAGCCGGCTCCATCATCCATGCGCTCTGCTTCTCGCCCAACCGCTACTGGCTCTGCGCCGCGACAGAGGAGTCTGTCAAGATCTGGGACCTGGAGTCCAAGCATGTCGTGCAGGACCTCAAGCCTGAAGTGCAGGTCTCCAAGAACCAGGTACATCCCTCTACTATCCTTTACCTGGATTGTTAACCTGCTTATTAGATCTACTGTGATGTTTGATTGTGATGCGTCACTGGGTGTGTAATGCATTTTGGAAATTTATTGTGCTAATGCTATTTGGACCTATCTTAACACGGGGTGCCTTGAAATTATGCAGTAGTGTATCTTACTAGTTAATGGTACCGAGCATGTTCATGGCTTATGGATAATTTGATATCACTAATTGTTACATTGTGTTGAAAGTGAAGTTGATGTTTTGGTGTCATTTGATATGATAATGTGTGGTTTGCATTATAATGTGATTCGATTAGCAATTGTACTGGCCTGGCTTCAAAGCTTTCATGATGTTGATCCTCATTAGAAATTTATGACTTATCTATATTAAGCTTTGTGCTTGGTTGTTGTACACTGAACATGGTAGGTACCCTTGTGAGTATATGTATCAACTGTCTATTGATATATACCATGTTCTAATATTACCCTGTGGTGCAAATTTGCTGCTGTTTAGTTCCATTTTAACTTTTTAAGTGTCATAACCAAAATTGAGAACTATGTTGCAGAAACACAATGCTTTTATGTTGAATTTTGTTGGTTTGTGTACATGGTCTGTAATATGTGTCGAAAGTATTCTTGTTAGTGATCTGCACATCTGAACATTGTTATGTATTGTTGATCCTGTTTTACTGCTATCATGAATGTAATTTCCTTTCAACAGTCTATTGAGAGCAATTGGAGTAAGTATTTGTTACCGTGCGTGCAAACCGTATAATCTTCTGTTGGAGAGCACCAACACTCTTGTAATCTCCATTGTTCATTAAGCCACACTATTTTACAATTGTTGTTTATGTCAACTGTACACTTGTGTGCGCCTGTTTAACTTAACAGTCTACTTGAACCTACTTTAGGACTTGTCATTCTTAACATGTGTATTGTTACAACTATGTAGATGCTGTACTGCACAAGCTTGAGCTGGAGCGCGGACGGAAGCACCCTCTACACTGGATACACCGACGGAACCATCAGGGTCTTCAAGATCCAAGCCGGGTTCGCCGGGTACGCGTAGGAGTCTTGCTGGCCGAAGAGGTTGTAATGCCCGTCAAGTTTTTGACTGTTCCGAGGCACATTGTCTGCCTGGTACTTTCAGCTTGAGTTACTGTTTACTTTCTGCTTAGGTGATTTGTTGATGAGCACATTATGAGGTACTATGGAAGACGATCTGTTCCGCACCAGGGTTTTTGCTTTGACTGCTCCTTTCAATATACTGCAACTATTTAGCCGCGCCTGATCGTATTTGTCTCTGCGCTTGTCGTTTGCATTGTCTTTGTGAATTACTGATTGTTGTTTGCATTAAGCTTGCGAACTGTGGATTGTTGTTTTCCGGTGATCCCCTTGCTGTCTTGCAGCACTTGTTCAGTGTGCTTTGCATGGAGGAGCCAACATTTTCACCCTGTTTTGGAGTAATGAGCATCTGCTCTCTGCACCGTTTGGCTCTCTGTCTGCCCGAATTTCAGTTGGACTTGACATTTTGAACGCTTAGTTTCAATGTACTGCCACTATTTAGCCGTGCAAGCTAGTTCACATCTTTCTCCGGTTATTACGTATGTTTACACAGGAACTTCTTATGAAAATTCGTAAGGATTTAGTGTGTTTTGCCTCAGATTCGGAGGGAGTAACATTTCTTTCCTGATCTGATCTCGTCTGTCCTACTAAAACTGCTATTCGTGATACCGGTCAAATTGACTACTCTCAACAGAGTCTATTTTTGAAGTTTGGAAAAACCATTGCTTCGTCTGGTGTTTACAATACACATGACTCATTATAGTACTAATTTCATTTTTACCAGATTGAAAAATTTTATGTTGAAAAGAAAAATTTATAGATCCAATGTGATGTATTAGAAATGATACAGTGGGATGGATGTAAAGCCAAGCAAATTGCTTCCGCGCGCCTGACAGATTTTCTAAGTGTCCATGTTTATTTAGGGCATGACAAAAAACTTCACTCAAATCATTTGATTCCTCTTTATCGAAGACGCCTATGCTTGAAATAATCGAGCATGGTTTTTTTTTTGTCAAAACATATCATGAGTTATTTTCTTTTTACTTCATAAGGGAAACAAAGTCGTTAGGTGGTATACTATATATATTTGTTTATTATTAGAATTCCTTTTAATAACTTATGCGTTCTGTTATCATTTCTAACTGGAGGATCCTTTAATCCAATTAAAGGAGAATTATAAATGGATAGATGTCTTTGATTTCCACTGGAGATTGGGAATCGATGGACTTTCATTAGGATCTATTTTATTGACAGGATTTATCACTACTTTAGCTACTTTAGCAGCTTGGCCAATTACACGGAATTCATGATTATTCTATTTCCCGGTGCTCGTAATGTATAGTGGTCAAATAGGATTATTTTCTTCGCGAGACCTTTTACTATTTTTTTTATCATGTGGGAGTTAGAGTTAATTCATGTTTACTTACTTTTATCCATGTGAGTTGGGGGGGGGAGGGGGGGGGGTCTATATTCAGCTACAAAGTTTATTTTGTGTACTGCAGGCAGCTCTATTTTTTTCTTAATCGGAGTTCTGGGTATGGGCTTATATGGTTCCAACAAACCAGGATTAGATTTGGAAAGATTAATTAATCAATCATACCTTGCAACCTTGGAAATACTTTTATATTTTGGCTTCGTAATTGCTTATGCTCTCAAATTGCCGATTATACCCCTACATACGTGGTTACCAGATACCCATGGGGAAGCACATTATAGTACATGTATGCTTTTAGCAGGAATATTATTAAAGATGGGAGCATATTAGCAGGAATATTATTAAAGATGGGAGCATATGGATTGATTCAGATCAACATGGAATTGTTACCTCATGCTCATTATCTATTTTCGCCCTGGTTAGCAATAATAGGAGCAATCCAAATAATCTATGCAGCTTCAACTTCTCTTGTCAACGAAATTTTAAAAAAAAGGAATAGCTTATTCCTTTGTATCTCACATGGGTTTCATAATTATAGGAACCGGTTCCATAACCAACATTGGACTCAATGGAGCTATTTTACAAATATTATCCCATGGATTTATTGGCGCTACACTTTTTTTTCTTGGTAGGAACCGCTTCTGATAGAATGCGTCCTGTTTATCTCGAAGAACTGGGAGGAATATCTATCCCAATGCCTATTTTTTTTACCATGTTTAGTAGATGTAGTGGAAAATGGGCAAGGGTCTTCGCATTTGACTCGACGAGTGCGAAGGGTAAGGAAGCTAGCCGAGCCTAGGAGGATTCGCTTAGGTAGCTTGAACGTAGGGTCTCTGACAGGGAAGCTTCGGGAGCTAGTTGATGCAGCGGTGAGGAGAGGTGTTGATATCCTTTGCGTCCAAGAAACCAAACGGAGAGGACAGAAGGCGAAGAAGGTGGAGGATACCAGCTTCAAGCTGTGATACACAGGGACGGCTGCAAACAGAAATGGCGTAGGCATCTTGATCAACAAGAGCCTCAAGTATGGAGTGGTAGACGTCAAGAGACGTGGGGACCGGATTATCCTGGTCAAGCTGGTAATTGAGGACTTGGTTCTCAATGTTACCAGCGCGTATGCCCCGCAAGTAGGCCACAATGAGAACACCAAGAGGGAGTTCTGGGAAGGCCTGGAAGACATGGTTAGGAGTGTACCGATTGGTGAGAAGCTCTTCATAGGAGGAGACCTTAATGGCCACGTGGGTACATCTAACACATGTTTTGAAGGGGCGCACGAGGGCTTTGGCTATGGCATCAGGAATCAAGAAGGAGAAGATGTCTTAAGCTTTGCTCTAGCCTACAACATGATTGTAGCTAACACCCTCTTTAGAAAGAGAGAATCACATCTGGTGACTTTTAGTAGTGGCCAACACTCTAGCCTGATTGATTTCATCCTCTCGAGAAGAGAAGATAGGCGTGCGTGCCTAGACTGTAAGGTGATACCTGGAGAGAGTGTTGTACCCCAGCATAAGCTGGTGGTTGCTGACTTCCGCTTTCGGATTCGTGTCCAGCGGGATAAGCGTGCCAAAGTCGCCAGAACGAAGTGGTGGAAGCTCAAGGGGGAGGTAGCTCTAGCGTTCAAGGAGAGGGTCATTAAGGAGGGCCCTTGGGAGGAAGGAGGAGATGCGAACAATGTGTGGACGAAGATGGCGACTTGCATTCGTAAGGTGGCCTCGGAGGAGCTTGGAGTGTCCAGGGGAAGGAGAAGCGAAGATAAGGATACCTGGTGGTGGAATGATGATGTCCAGAAGGCGATTAAAAAGAAGAAAGATTGCTTCAAATACCTATACCTGGATAGGAGTGCAGACAACATAGAGAAGTACAAGATGGCGAAGAAGGCCGCAAAGCGAGCTGTTGGTGAAGCAAGGGGTCGGGCATATGAGGACCTCTACCAACGGTTAGGCACGAAGGAAGGTGAAAGGGACATCTATAAGATGGCCAAGATCCGAGAAAGGAAGACGAGGGATATTGGCCAAGTCAAATGCATCAAGGATGGAGCAGGCCAACTCTTGGTGAAGGACGAGGAGATTAAGCATAGATGGCGGGAGTACTTTGACAAGCTGTTCAATGGGGAGAATGAGAGTTCTACCATTGAACTGGACGACTCCTTTGATGAGACCAGCATGCGTTTTGTGCGCCGAATTCAGGAGTCTGAGGTCAAGGAGGCTTTAAAAAGGATGAAAGGAGGCAAGGCGATGGGCCCTGAATTTATCCCCATTGAGGTGTGGAAAGGTCTCGGGGACATAGCGATAGTATGGCTAACCAAGCTTTTCAACCTCATTTTTCGGGCAAACAAGATGCCAGAAGAATGAAGACGGAGTATATTAGTACCAATCTTCAAGAACAAGGGGGATGTTCAGAGTTGTACTAATTACCGTGGAATTAAGCTGATGAGCCATACAATGAAGCTATGGGAGAGAGTCATTGAGCACCGCTTAAGGAGAATGACAAGCGTGACCAAAAATCAGTTTGGTTTCATGCCTGGGAGGTCGACCATGGAAGCCATTTTCTTGGTACGACAACTTATGGAGAGATATAGGGAGCAAAAGAAGGACTTGCATATGGTGTTCATTGACTTGGAGAAGGCCTATGATAAGATACCGCGGAATGTCATGTGGTGGGTCTTGGAGAAACACAAAGTCCCAGCAAAGTACATTACCCTCATCAAGGACATGTACGATAATGTTGTGACAAGTGTTCGAACAAGTGATGTCGACACTGATGACTTCCCGATTAAGATAGGACTGCATCAGGGATCAGCTTTGAGCCCTTATCTTTTTGCATTGGTGATGGATGAGATCACAAGGGATATACAAGGAGATATCCCATGGTGTATGCTCTTTGCGGATGATGTGGTGCTAGTTGACGATAGTCGGACGGGGGTAAATAGGAAGTTAGAGTTATGAAGACAAACCTTGGAATCGAAAGGGTTTAGGCTTAGTAGAACTAAAACCGAGTACATGATGTGCGGTTTCAGTACTACTAGGTGTGATGAGGAGGTTAGCCTTGATGGCCAGGTGGTACCTCAGAAGGACACCTTTCGGTATTTGGGGTCAATGCTGCAGGAGGATGGGGGTATTGATGAAGATGTGAACCATCGAATCAAAGCCGGATGGATGAAGTGGCGCCAAGCTTCTGGCATTCTCTGTGACAAGAGAGTGCCACAAAAGCTAAAAGGCAAGTTCTATAGGACGGCGGTTCGACCCACAATGTTGTATGGCGCTGAGTGTTGGCCGACTAAAAGGTGACATGTTCAACAGTTAGGTGTGGCGGAGATGCGTATGTTGAGATGGATGTGTGGCCACACGAGGAAGGATCGAGTCCGGAATGATGATATACGAGATAGAGTTGGGGTAGCACCAATTAAAGAGAAGCTTGTCCAACATCGTCTGAGATGGTTTGGGCATATTCAGCGTAGGCCTCCAGAAGCTCCGGTGCATAGTGGACGGCTAAAGCGTGCGGAGAATGTCAAGAGAGGGCGGGGTAGACCGGATTTGACATGGGAGGAGTCCGTTAAGAAAGACCTGAAGGATTGGAGTATCACCAAAGAGCTAGCTATGGACAGGGGTGCGTGGAAGCTTGCTATCCATGTGCCAGAGCCATGAGTTGGTTGTGAGATCTTATGGGTTTCACCTCTAGCCTACCCCAACTTGTTTGGGACTAAAGGCTTTGTTGTTGTTGTTGTTATTGTTGTTGTTGTTGTTGTTGTTGTTGCTGTTGTTTGCTCAGTAGCTTTTCAATGGCTTCTCTTGACTTATCAGGAATGAGTGGTTTTTTCGTACAACTAGTAGTATTTTTTGGACTAATTTACTAGTCCAAATTTTTTGTTAATGGCAAAAACACTAATTACTTTTGTAATGAAAATTGGAATGATATCAACTGCTATTTATTTATTATCTATGTTACGCCAGATGTTCTGTGGATACAAGCTATTTAATGTTCCAAACACAAATTTTATGGATTCTGGACCACGAGAACTCTTTATTTTAATCTATATCTTTTTACCAGTAATAGGAATTGGTATTTATCCAGATTTTGTTCTCTCCCTATCCGTTGACAGGATAGAGGCTCTCTTATCCAATTATTATCCTAAATAGGTTTGTTTTTTTACTCGTCTGCTCTATTAATGTAGAAATAAGTAAAAAAGTATAATTAGATCTATCTCGAATTTTTGAAAACCCTTTGAGAAGGCGTCCAAGGGGTTCTCAAATAAAACATAAAAGTAAAAACCTTCAGTTCATGAAGGTTTTATTTTATGTAATCATTTAGGTGTTAATGTAAACGAACCATAACTATGTAATCATACTCCTAATAGATTTATACCAAAATAACAAATCCAAATTATAAGAATCCTGTCAAGCTATAAGTGCAGAATTCGTACCCTTCCAATTTGGATTTGTTCTACTATGTAAATAAATTGCGAACATGATCCAAGTAATAAATGCCCAAGTTTCCTTAGGATCCCAATTCCAATAGGATCCCCGGGCCTCATTAGCCCATACTGCTCCACAAAGAATACCTACGGTTAAAAGGGTAAATCCTAGGTCAATGACACGATAATTCCAAGAATCCAAACACTCCGTTAATTGATATTTGTAATAATTTGGAAATGAAGGGACAAAGGTTCTTTTTAAAGCACTTATGTTGGCATAAAAATATTTAATATCACTAAAGAAAAATGTTTATTTAAAACTTTTTTCTTTTTAGAAAAGAAATGGAAATTATTTTGAAATCTAATGATTAGAATATCGGTAGATAATAAGGGTCCGCACAAAAGAGTTGCATAGCTTAATAACATCATACTGACATGCATCATTAACCACTGAGATTGTAGAGCAGGTACTAGTATCGTGGATTGATGCATTTCAGTTAAAAGACCTGATGTGGCAAAGCCTTGCGTTAAAATAGTACTTGGCGTAGTTATTGTGCTGAAATCATTTTTAGAGTTCTGTATTTTAGGAATGGTATGAAGAATATATAGGGCCCATGAAAGGAAGATCAATGACTCATATAAATTACCTAATGGAAAATGTCCCGAGGAAACCCAACGAGAAACTAAGAATCCTGTTATAGAGACTGTCTAAGTGGAGTTCCTTCTCTGTAGGAGGAGCTGGCCTAGAGTGTGATTGGGATCATAACAAATGGATGAGCCAAGTGTACGCTGCACAATGTCTTAAGCACTTCCTGCGCAACTCCAACGCACAACCTCAAATTGTTCACCCATGTCCGTCTGTGGGTAAACAGACAAAGCAGACTCTCCAACCAACTTTGGGCCGAGTTTGCGACCGACCACCGACCCCCAAAACCTTGCTTTGCTGCCTGCGAGGGGAGCAGGACGTGCACTATCCGGCCGCTACTCCAGCACGAACACGGTTTGCTCATAAGGCACAATGGATAGCGGTGATGAGTTTTTCTTTCACAACTTTATTTGCTCATCGGATGATGAAGAGGTAGTGGTTGGCATTGGTCGTACATGAACACATTAGTAGGAAGCGGCCTCGGTTTAAGGGATCAATCCCCGGCCATGCTCCGGCCTTGAACCACAATAAGGAGAAAGGTCACACTCTTCTCCATGCTATGTTTAATTTCATATATTTGTTATTCTTGAACAGACGAGATGCGATCGTGCGTCGGTGCATCCACAAATCTGGACGGACACGACCTTATTGTCACCCTTAAACGAACCAAAAGCGGACGAAACGGACGTTGATTGGGGAGTTGCCCTCAACTCGTTGTACCCTGTGAGCATCTGTCGATTAGCAGTTGCCCTCTAGTTATTGGTTGTACCTGTGGAAGCCCGAAGCATGACTTGAGTTGGATTAGTCACAATCTGTCACCTCCGTCTGACATCATCTCTGAACCTAACCTATCTCGTTTTATAACCCTCCTTGAATGCGAATTTCTCCAAGCGTAATCAGTCTCTTCGCCATCCACGCAACCTCGCCGTCGTCGACCAAATCAGCAGCCTCGCGTGCCACGACCAGGTCCATGTCCGACGCAGCAGAAGCAGGCGCTCCATTTCCTTCTCTAGGCACGTAGCAGACGCAGCGCTGCCATTCCTTCTCCGCGCAAGCACCACGCCGGCGCACGTTGATCCCAGAGCGCCGCCATGTCCTCCCTGTACAAGCAGCTGGGCCTGGGCGCCGCCGGCTCGCCGCTCACAGCGTCCCACCTCATCATGCTCGTCCTCGGCGCCGGCTTCCTCGCCTTCACCGTCTTCGTCGTCCACCCCAACGACTTCCGCCTCCAGTCCTTCTTCTCCGGTGGCTGCCCCGTCTCCCCGCCGCATGACGCCGTTCTCGCGCCGGTCAACGCCACGGCCAAGGCCACCACGCCGGCCAAGCACGCAGACGCCACCGCGCCGGCCAAGGCGCCGGTCGAGCACCCCGGCGTGCGCGTGCTGATCGGCATCCAGACGATGCCGGGCAAGTACGAGCGGCGGCACCTGCTGCGGACCGTCTACGCGCTGCAGCTCCAGGAGCACCCCGCCCTGGCCGGCGCCGTGGACGTGCGCTTCGTCTTCTGCAACGTCACCTCCGCCGTGGACGCCGTGCTGGTGGCGCTGGAGATCATGCGCTACGGCGACGTCATCGTGCTCGACTGCGCCGAGAACATGGACGGCGGCAAGACGTACGACTTCTTCGCCACCGCCGCCCGCGCCTTCGACGGCGCGCCGCCGAGGTACGACTACGTGATGAAGGCCGACGACGACACGTACCTGCGGCTCCCGGCGCTGGCGGCGTGGATCTCCGGCGCGGCGCGGGAGGACGCGTACCTGGGCCTGCAGATGCCGTGCGACCGCGAGAACTTCTACCCGTTCCCGCCCTTCATGTCCGGCATGGGGTACACGCTGTCGTGGGACCTGGTGCGCTGGGTGGCGCGGTCGGAGGTCAGCCGCCGCGACCGCGTCGGGCCGGAGGACATGTGGACCGGGCGGTGGCTCAACGTCGCCGGCAAGGCCAAGAACCGGTACGACGGCGCCCCCAGGATGTACAACTACCTGGGGAGCTCCCCGGCCAACTGCTTCCGGCGCGGCTTCCGCCCGGACACCATCGCCGTGCACATGCTCAAGGACGCCGGCCGGTGGGCCGAGACGCTCGCCTACTTCAACGCCACCGCCGCGCTCCCGCCGTCCGGCCTCTACCACCTGCCTTGATCGATTGAAACGGTCCTCGTTTTGCTTCTTGGCTCGACCCGGTCGGCCGGGCCGGGCTACATCAGTACGTGTGCGTTGAATTTGTTCGGGTGGGTGGTGGTTTGGATAACAAGAGGAATTTGACATGTCCATTTGTACGTCATACGTACTTTCATGGTGTTTGTCCAGTGCGTGTATTTTGCACATACTCCCTTCGTTTCTTTTTACTTCATGTATTACATTTGTCTAAAGTTAAACGGTGCAAAATTTGATCAAATTTGTATTAAAAAGTAACAACATCTACATACCAATTTGTTAGAGTTGTGTCGAATATTGTGTACAAGTTAGGTTACAGTTGGACTCTGAGTTATATTGTGTTTGGATAGGATATGGAGTCGTGTCCTGCTAGGACACTTATATCCTAGGCCTCTCATATATAGCAGGAGTAGACACATGATGTAACATATGCCAACATAATAGCACATGCGCGCAAGGGGGAGCCGCCAGCGTGTGCCAACGCCCGGGTGGCCGGTGTACGGTATTGTGACGGTGTCACGGAGAGGAGCGCCCGTAGTCAGGCCCTGGAGATGTAGCCATATCGGTGAACCTCCTTAACAAATCTCGGTGTCGTGCTCGTGTGATTGCTTGGTCCTCGGATGATCAACGGTATACCTCGGATTTATTCTAACAAGTGGTATCATGAGCTAGGTTGTGCGAAGCGGTAAGAGTTGATTTGGAGGAAGGATCGAATCGAGATGAGATTGCCGCTAGTTGTGGCGTGGTTCTCGACGAGATCAGGAAAGCAATCGGAATCGGGCAGAATATCGCGTGGATCTGTTAAAGGAAAAGAAAGGATCTCGACGAGATCGAAGACGGCAGTAGCAGCGGATCGGATCGGTTTCCCTCGTCGAGCGGTGGCTGCACGGTGCGGCCGTAATCGATTCGAAGCCGAGCGTGATGGTCCAATGCCGAGTTGGGGCACCAGCGTGGCATCAGGCAGTAAGTGCGTGTCGTACGCGATGCGGTCCAACGGGAAGTGCATCGTGCATGGCGGCGCGTGGACCAGGTACTGGTGAGGCCCAAGGGAGGCGGTGACTGTACGCGGAAGGCTAGGCTATGTTTGGTTGAGCTGCAGATTCTGGAAAAGCTACTGTGAGCTGTGAGGTGTGAGCTGTGAGCTGTGAAAAAGTTGCTGTGAACTTTCAGCCGTGGAAAAGCTTAAAGCTGGTTGGTTGAAATAATTGTGAAACTGTAGATTTTGCTGTGAATTGTTTGTAGTGCCCTAAGGCCTGAGTGAATATGCTTATATGCTAGTAGACTGTAAATCAGTGATCTGTACATTGTTAGGCAATGTAATGACAAATTTGCAAAGGGAAATTATGACAATGTATATGATTCGTTCTCTTCAATGGGATCCGGTTGTGTTGGTACCACCTCCCGTCGTAGCACTCATCAGTCATTTGTAACATCACAGTAGCGCACACATGTAATTCATACAAGCATCTCATCGTCCAATCCATCATCTCTGGTACACAGCAACACAGACATCCAACAACTCCCATTGCAAGCATGGCTTAACATTTGGTCCTTCCAGCCCTCACTCTGTTGAAACCAGAGTCGAGGAACGGCCGCAGATTACAGGAACATTTTAATTTACAGATTACATGAACATTTTAATTTAGAGATTACATGAACATATCAACTTTCCTACAGGCCTTATCACAAACACCTTGCAAGCAAACTCACAACATGCACCCCGTGCACTGCAAAGACTAATTGCAAACAAGCAATCATCAGAATTCACAAACACAATAGGCGGCAGCGTGGTTACGACTCCGGCCGGTGAAGCTACTACTCCAGGCGGCCGCGCGGCAGGGGCCTCCGGGCGGACGGGCGGAGCCGACCGGGGTTCCTGCAGCGCCGGGGCAAGACCAGGAGGCGGAGCGACAGAAGAGACGGCCAGTGGGGGCGTCGAGCCGTCTGGGTGGCCGCCGGAGGAGCAGCCGGATGCCCGGATGGGACGTGTGGCGGGAACCCTAGCCGGAGGGGGCATCGCCTGTTCGTGCGAGCTGTCAGACACGAGAAGGAGAGCTGTTCGACGCGCTCGGGAGGAAAAAGAACGCCAACCGGTATGACTTACGGAGTGGTAGGCGGGTAAGGGCATTTCCAGCCATTGGCCTCTCAGGAGGGGCAAAAAATCGCCCCCTGGGGCGTGATGCCCCCAGTCGCGCCCCCCCACGTGTTTTTAAAGAGTTCAAATTCGGCGCAAACACAACGCAAACACGTTCAAGTTCATTCAAATTTAAACATATTTTACAAAAAAAGGAAAAACTACCGCCGGCTACCCCCGCCGTCTCCCTCACCGCCCGCCTCGCCGCCCGCCCACGCGTTTCTACATGCCGAGGAGGCTGTAGAACCGCGTGTAGTCACCGCCGCCGTCGTCGTCGTCGTCGTCGCCCCCGCCTACGCCTCCGCCATCCCTGCTGCATCCCTCCCCCGATTGACGCGGCAAGTTGGACGGTCCGGGGGCGTCGTCGTTGTCGTCGCTGTCGAGGACCACGATGCCGTGCTCGTCCTCACGCCCACGCTTGCGGGCGACGATCTCCTCTAGGGCCCGGCGCTGCCGGACCATCTCGTCGCGGAGGTAGTCGTCCCGCGCCCACCGCAGGGCGTCCTCGTCGGAGAAGCCGCGCCGGGCTATCTCCTCGTACTCCGCGGGGAGGCCGGGCTCCGGCTTGGGCTCGACGAGGACGAAGCGGCCGGTGGGGGAGGCGTTGTCGCCGATGCGGACGCCGGAGCTGCGGGTGCGCGCGCTGACAGGCGTGCCCTGGGGCTCCGACTTGACGGGGCGGAGGTGGAGGCAGGGAGAGCCGCCGGACGAGGAGGAGGACCCCCCGGTCTCCATGCGCCTCGGGGTCCAGGAGCTTCCCCGGCAGCGTGAGAAGGACGGGGGAGCGGGGTACTCGAGGCGCGGCGTGTTGCCGCCCTCGATGTACTTGAGGACGGCCTCCAACATGCGCCCGGGCACGCCCCACCACCGACGCCGGCCGGCGGCGTTGAGCCTGCCGGAGGGCACGACGCCGTTGGTGGCCTCGAGCTGCTCGGCGTGACGGCGGCGAAAATAGGGCTCCCAGAGCGGGCTGTCGGGGACGTACCGTGGCCCCTCCCTCGCCGCACGCGGCAGGGACGAGCGGATGCGTGCGATCTCCGCACGCCGCGCCGCGCCGGTGGGTACCGGCACGCCGCCGGCGCTGATCCTCCACGCCCCGGGCACCCGCATGTCCGGTGGGACCGGGTACTCGGCCTCGAAAAGGAGGCGAGCCTCGTCCTCGTGAAGATGGCGGCGGCCGAAGCGGTTCGCCGCCGCGCCGTCGCCTGGGAAGCGCTCGGCCATGGGTGTGATGAACTGGAGACGGCGAGAGAGAGGAGAGGAAGGAACGACGACGGCGAGAGAGTGCGAGTCGCCGAGTGCGCTGGGGCACGTCTTATATAGGCCGAGGCGCCGCCCGTGCGCGTGCCGCCGTGTGTACGCATGGCGGGCGAGGGAGGGCGAGGGACACGCGTCATCCGGTCTTCACTGCGCCACCCGTGAGGCATCAATGGCGCAGGCTGACCGGCGCGGCAGCTTTGGCATTGATTCGCCACGGGAAACGAGGTGATGAGGATGACGAAGGGGCGAGAAGAGAGTCGTGTCCCTGACGCGGCGGGCCCGCGGCTGTTTCACGCCAAAACAGTTTGCCCCGGCGCCCCCGGGCGCCCCCCAGCGCGCCGGGTTCGGCCTGGGTCCGCCAGCGCTGTTTTCGGCCCAGGCCGGCGAAAATCGGGCTCCTGGAGGCGCGACTGGGCCGATTTTTCGACGCCGGCGCAAAAAAAAAAACGCCTGGGGAGGCCTTCCTGGGGCGCGGCTGGAGATGCCCTAAGTTAGCTCAAAAGATTAACAAAAGGAGAGGATTGAAAGACATGGCTGAATGCATGAAGGAATAAAACAACTTGGACTTGTAGCATTACTTGTCCCCTACGAGTACCAAATGTCATTTGCATCCATTTCCCTATTGCAATTGGCCATCAGATGCTGCACCGTCATACACTCCTGGTATGTTTGTGCAGAACTACAGATAAAGGTAAGTAGAACATCTGGGTGATATCTTGGGATTGGAAAGCTTCAGAAACTGTAAGCCAGAGTCTTTCACATAAGAAAAGAGCCTCGGAAATCTTGCTTGCAATGGGGCCACTGAGTCACCAATCTTTCATTTATCAGACCAAACAAATAGTTTATCTTCTAATACAACAGATTGTTCAACAATACAACATCAAACTAATTTTGTCGCCAATTTCATGCCCACTACTTCTCGATTAGATCCTTTTGAAGATCATGATGCGTTTCGGCACATTAAATGGCATGATAGGAGGCAACAAATCGGGCCACCCTCGCAGCCCTCCTCCGCACTCGCATGGCACGTCCCAACAACTCATACTGAGAATAGTCCAAATCTTACCCACGCTCATTCTCGATGATCATGTTATGCATAATCACACAAGTTTTCATGATGTACCAAAGGATCTTTTGATCCCAAAATCTAGTCGGTCCTCTAACAATACCAAATTGGGCTTGCAAAATTCCAAAATCTCTCTTCACATCTTTCCTAGCAGCCGCCTGAGCATTGTGGAAATCAAAAAATTTCTTATCTTGTGGTGCTGCCAACGGCTTCACAACTGTTTGCCACCTTGGGTAGATGTCATCTGCAAGATAGTAGCCATAGTTGTATGTATGACCATTTGCTACAAACTGTACCGGTGTAGTTTCACCATTTGCAATCTTATTCATGAGTAGTGACCGATTAAGAACATTGATGTCATTGCAAGATCCAGAAATTCCGAAAAAAGCATGCCAAATCCAAGTCTCCTGATCGGCCATCGCTTCAAGGATTATAGTGGAGCCCTTTTTGTGGCTGTGGAATTGTCCATGCCATGCCTTAGGATAGTTCTTCCAACTCCAATGCATGCAATCTATTGAGCCAAGCATACCTGGGAACCCGGGGGCTTTGTTCAACTCCCAAAGCCTTGCGGTGTCTTCAGCATTGGGAGCTCTCAAATATTCCAGACCAAGCACTTGCACAATTCCGACTGCAAAGCGCTTGACTCACATGATGGCTTGACTCGCACCCATGGCCAAGTGGTCATCAATGAGATCCGCCGGAATACCGTATGCCAACATACGCAAAGCGACGGTCACCTTTTAAAAGGTGTTATGCCCGAGTTTTCCGGCGGCATTCCTCCTTTGCTGCAAAAACCGATCATGGCTAGCCAGTTTCTCCGCAATGCTTTTGAACAACTCGATGCTCATCCTAAAACAGCACTGAAAGTAGGACTCGGGGTATGTGAGATTCTCCACAAAATAGTTCCTCATCAATCTGTTGTGGGCATCGATCCTTTTTCCTCCACAATTTCTTACGACCAAAAACCGAACCACCGTGCTTCGACTTTTTATTGATGTGCATAGCTAGGATCATTGTGACATCCTCCTCCTCTTGAAGATCAAATTCTTCATGGGAAGAATCGTAGGACGAACTCATCTACAAACTTGAATTTAAACTAATTTAAAATTACAAACAACATGCTCCAAATTCATCTACAAATACAAAGTTAGAAGCAATATATACCTTGCAGGCGTTTTGTCGAACACCTTCTGGCGCAGAGCTACAAATCCCCGCCGAGTGCTTTTCGTCGGAGGAAGGTGCGCTCGAGGGGCAGCGGCGAGGAGAGAAGGTAGAGGAAGCAGCGGCGACGCGCGGGGATAGGTGGAGGAAGCAGCGGCGACGCCCGAGGAAGTAGCAGTGGCGGTGTGCGGGTATAGGCGGCGGCGCCAACACCTGGAGGTTTCTGATCCAGCGGTTGGCGAGAGCCGCGCGCGAATCGTCGCTGTCCAACGCGCGGGAGCTGACGCACCAAATACATCAAATGCGATGCCGTTTTCCTTCATGAACTGAACAATTTTACCACGCGCACAATTATTGCACGGCTGCTGGAGCGCCTGTTTCGGTCCAAAACAAGCAATAAAGCTGTTTTTTACAGCGCGCGGCTAAGATAGCGCGCCTGTTGGAGATGCTCTTAGACACGCTGTACTTTTCGTCAAAACTTTTTTCCTTGCCCTTGTCTGTTGTTACTTCCACTTTATGTTCTCTTGCCGTCCACCAGTCAAATATAGCTAAGGGGGGGGGGGGGGGGGGTAAAAGCATATAGTTTTTATGTTAATTTTGATTTTTTTCGATGAAATAAAAAATTGTTTGGAAATTTTTAGAAAAACATAAATTGGAAAGGAATTAGAAAATCTAAAAAAAACATGAATCCGATAAACTAGCAAATACAATTTTTTCCTAAAATTAGAAAATGAACAAATTTGGAAAAAATCTTGATTTTTTAAAAGTAATTAAAAACTTGAATTTGAAAAACATTATAATTTTTAAAAATTTCACAATTTTAGGAAATTGTTCATGACAAAAAATATATATTTAAAAACATGATTTTTTTAAATGTGGACATACAACTGCCCGACAACCCTCCTCCTACCCCTAATTGTAGGTTGTTGCATCATGCAGTTCCCTATTGAGGGTGGACTTAAAATTAGGATAAAAATGGACCGAGTCCAGTTGCGTATCGAGGATAGACTTGCAACGGGGACAAAAGTTGCATATCGATGGAGTTGCAAGTGGGACAAAAGGGGTGGTCCTCCATTCCCCAGTTCCATGTTAGAGGGTGGACTTGCAACTGGGACAAAAAATGGTCAAGCCCCATTTGCGTCTCGAGGGTGGTCTTGGAACTGAAAAAAAGTTGGAGCCCCAATTGCATGTCAGTGATGTACTTGGACTTGCAACTAGGACAAAAATGGGTTGGCCCTAGTTGCGTGTTGAAGATAGATTTGCAACTGGGACGAAAAAAGTGTCCCCCAATTGCATATATAGGGTGGAGTTGCAACTAGGACAAAGCCCCCCTCCCAGTTGGGTGCCGAGGGTGGATTTGTAACTTTGACGAAAATGGGTTGGCCCAGTTGCGGGTTGAAGATGGATTTGCAACTGGGACAAACAAAGCGTCCCCCAATTGCATATGTGGGGTGGAGTTGCAACTAGGACAAAGCCCCCCTCCCAGTTGGGTGCCGAGGGTGGATTTGTAACTTTGACGAAAATGGGTTGGCCCCAGTTGCGGGTTGAAGATGGATTTGCAACTGGGACAAACAAAGTGTCCCCCAATTGCATATGTGGGGTGGAGTTGCAACTAGGACAAAGCCCCCCTCCCAGTTGGGTGCTGATGGTGGATTTGTAACTTGGACAAAAATGGGTTTGACCCCGTTCCGTATATCAAGGATGGACGTGCAACTGGGTCAAAAAAGACGCCCGTCCCAGTTGCATGTCGGATATGGAGTTGCAATTGGGACAAAAAAGGGGCCCACCGTTGCGTGTCGAGTGTGTACTTGCAGCTTGGGAGTATGTTCAGAGCGAGAACGAGTTCTTCTGAAAGCACGACGCTGAGCAGAAGAAGGAGGAGGAGGAGGACAAGGTCGGCCACTCGACGGTGATCCCCATCGAGTCCTCGAAGGAGGACAACAAGGAGTTCTGGGGGGCCTCGGAGTAGGACGACAAAGAGTACTGGATGCCCTCGGAGGAGGACTGACTAGTTTGATGGATGTAGTAGTTTGAATTAGTTGTAGTAGTCGTTTAATATATGTTTTTAATTAGAAATATGTTTACAATGAAGTAGTAATTGAAGTTTCTAGTTTTTACATCTTCACATTTGCATCACCAATATACATCATGTGTTGAAGTTGGCGCCTTTTTGAAGATGTAAAATGCATTTTTTCCTAATATAAATTATATAATACCTAGTTTTACGTTTTCAAATTTGCATCATCTATTGGAGATGCTCTTAGATGGGCAATAACTAGAGACATGCCCATGTATTTGTTATCGGGCCTGGCTCATGGATACGTACCGAGATACGTAAGAAGTAAGACTATATTTTTTTGCATGGAAAAATACATTAAGACTCTTTGGTTGTTGGTCAAACTTTATACTGTCTGATTTGGGAGCAACTAATTAACGAGCGCTCTTTCGGGAGCCTCGCAACGATCAGCGCCACTTGGCGCACTCTCAGCCATTCGCCACGTGTCGCGCTCTGGACGCTCCCTTCGGATTTTGTTTTTTTATTTTTCCGCACGCGTTTTTGGCTTTTTAAACGGTTTTTTTTGATGTTTTGGTTTTCTCCCGGTCTTCCTTAGCTTTTCGATAAAAAAAATTTTTGAAAATTTTTTTTGCGCGAAAAAACGCGTTTTCTTTTTTTTTCCTTTCGCAAAAGTCACGGTTTTCTTCCGCGAGAGGCACGGTTATACTTTATCAAGAGTCACGGCCGTGCCTTTCGGAAACGAAAAAAACGCGTTTTCTATTTTTTTTTCTTTCGCGAGAGTCACGGTTTTGCTTCCGTGAGAGGCACGGTTGTGCTTTCGCAAGAGTCACGGCCGTGCCTCTCGGAAAGGGAAAAACAAAACGGGTTTTCTGTTTTTTTTTCTTTCGTGAGAGTCACGGTTTTGCTTCCGCGAGAGGCACGGTTGTGCTTACGCGAAAGTCACGGCCATGCCTCTCGGAAAGGGAAAAACAAAACGGGTTTTCTGTTTTTTTTCTTTCATGAGAGTCACGGTTTTGCTTCCGCGAGAGGCACGGTTGTGCTTACGCGAAAGTCACGGCCGTGCCTCTTGGAAAGGGAAAAAATACGCGTTTTCTATTTTTTTTCTTTCGCGAGAGTCATGGTTTTGCTTTCGCGAGAGGCACGGTTATGCTTTCGCGAGAGTCACGGCCGTGCTCTTGGAAACGAAAAAAAACGTGTTTTCTGTTTTTTTCCTTTCACAAGGTCACAGTTTTGCTTCCGCGAGAGGCACGGTTGTGATTTTGCGAGAGGCACGGGCGTGCCTCTTTAGTAAAGGAAAAAAACCGTGCTCCCGGTTCGGTTTTTTCGCCTGATTATTTTCGTCCGGTTTTTTCGTGAAAAAAAAAGTTCGTCAAATCTATCAACATGGGATCTCGTTTTGAAGATCTCGACGCGAGGAATCCAATGGTGAAAACGGTTCGAGATTTGAACGCATGGTTTAAGAGATAAAATATTTTGAATAAACGGATCTATTAAAAAAGGGAAAACTCCCATGTTGCGACATGTCGCGACCTGGGAAAGTGAAGTGTTGTTTGCAACGAGTACTCTTTAATTAGTGATTTCGATCTAATTTTGGATAAAAATTATGCAGCTTGTATTTAGCAGAAACGGAGGGAATACATGACGTGTATACTTTCGAGCGTGCTGGACCATTAATAAATTGACTTCGTCGACGGTTTTCGATTGGTCCACCGCCAAATCGCGTTGCGCCTCGCACAGCCCCATCACTGCTTCCCTACGTGCGCTATCAACTACCGCTGACTAAGGCCCTTTCCAGTGCTTCATGGTGTATGTACAGGTACTAAGGGTGCCACATAGGTAGAAATATGATGTGGCAAAGCATTTAAAGAAAAGAAAGAGCATTATAGTGATCTTAATAAAAACCAATGCTAAGCACGTGGACCTAGACAAAAAGACTACCAACCAATACATGAAGGAGTTTTATTGCTAAACAATTAAATAGAGAAGGCTTAGCTACAAAACCTAAGCACCCATGCATTGGGGACATTAGTTGCTAAGCATTTTAATGCACTTAACACCTCACTTTAGCATCAATACATTGGGAAAGGTCTAAAAAGACTCGAGACCGGCCTTGTTCTACAGCCGGTCATTTGCCGGGAAAGAACCTCTTGCCGAGAGCCTGAGTGCCTGACACGCACACTGGGTTTTTCTTATCTCTAGACCAGCAAACCCGGCGGTGGAGTCGATCTATGCGTATATATAGGTGGCAGATCGATCGGGTATACATCTTACACCGCATACAACAAGCCCAAGCACTCGCTCTAGCTTGACCCATCAAGTCAAGTTTGCAAACATGGTCTCCATGTTTAAGCGCCGTCGCGAGCCACCAGTGCTACTCTTCCTGGTCATCCTAGCGATCCAACTCTCCTGCTCCGTTGCTGCTGCTACGTACGTCAAGCAGACGTCCGGCGGCATGCCGCCGGTTCATTGCTTGCCGGACCAGGCCTCGGCACTCCTCCGGCTCAAGCGCTCCTTCACCGTCTCCGACGAGCTCGGCATCGATTTCCCGTGCACCCTCCGCTCGTGGCAGGCCGGCACAGACTGCTGCCGCTGGGAGAGGGTCGGCTGCCGCGACGCCGACGGCCGCGTGACCTCGCTTGACCTGGGATTTTGCAGCTTGGAGAGCCCTGCTCTTGATCCTGCCGTGTTTAGCCTTACCTCCCTTCGGCACCTCAACCTCGCCTGGAACAACTTTAACGGGGCCCAGCTCCCCGTCTCTGGGTTCGAGCGCCTCGCCGAGCTCAGGAATCTCAATCTCTCCAGCGCCAGCTTTGCTGGCAACATACCGGCTGGAATAAGAGGCCTCACTAATTTGGTATCTCTTGACCTCTCAACCGCCTTTTATTTTGCAGACGACCTCGATGACTATATGGCATATGGCACATGGTCAGATCCTTTTTTTCGGTACGTAGAGCCAAACATAGCGTTGTTGGTCGCAAACCTTAGCAATTTGAGACACCTCAATCTCGACAGGGTAGACTTGTCTGGGAATGGTCCCGAGTGGTGCACTGCCTTTGCCAATTCCACTACTCCTCAGCTAAAAATTCTGAGCCTACGGTACTGCTACCTTCGTGGTCCAGTCTGTGGGTCACTTTCCAGCATATCCTCGCTCAGTGTGATTGACCTACGGTATAATTACTTACACGGTCCAATTCCAGAGTTCCTTGCTGATTTGCGCCCCCTGAGTGTTCTTCGACTCAGCTGGAATAACTTCCAAGGACAGTTCCCAGTGAGAATCTTCAATAATAGAAACTTAACAGCTCTTGATATTAGGTACAATTCTCATGTCTCTGGTTCTTTGCCAGATTTCTCGTCAGATAGTAAATTGGTAAAATTGGTCGTTAGCAACACCAACTTCTCTGGTCCTATACCGAGCTCCATAGGAAATCTGAAATCCTTGAATATGTTGGGGATTGCAGCAAATGACTTTACCCAAGAGCTTCCCTCTTCAATCGGTGGCCTCACATCCTTAAATTGGTTACAGATAACTGGAGCTGGTATAGTAGGATCAATACCATCTTGGGTCACAAGACTAACTTCTTTAGTTCGACTCGAATTCTCCAGCTGCGGCTTATCTGCACACATACCTTCTTCAATAGGTAATCTCAAGAACCTTACGTGGTTAGCATTATGCAATTGCAACTTTTCTGGTCCAATACCTCCACAGCTATTTAATCTAACCCACTTGACCAGGCTATATCTTCACTCAAACAACTTAACAGGTACAATAGAACTCAGCTCATTCCAGGAATTACCGCATCTATTCAGCTTGAGTCTCTCAAACAATAGACTTTCCGTGCTAGATGGGGAGTTTAATTCTACATCTTGGGAAATGCGCTCTTTGCGTCTAGCCTCTTGTAACATATCATCGTTCCCTGGTTCCTTGAGGAATATGAAATGGGTGGCATATCTTGACATCTCAAGTAATCAAATCCAGGGTGTCGTACCTCAGTGGGTATGGGAAAACTGGGACTGGATGCTACTTTTGAACTTATCACACAACCAATTCAATGGTATAGTACTGAAAGGCTATAATCTTTCACATGATATAGGAATGTTGGATCTCAGTTTTAACCTATTGGAAGGGCCCATACCAATACCTGGACCCAATACAGAACTAATTGATTGCTCAAATAATCGGTTCTCATCCATACCAACTCATTTTGGTTCCCAGCTGGGCAGTATTTCCTATTTCAAAGCCTTTCAAAACAACCTCTCTGGAGAAATTCCATTGTCAATTTGTTATGCAAGTCTTCTAGTGCTTCTTGATCTTTCTTACAACAACCTGACTGGCCCGATCCCATCTTGTTTAATGGAGGATATCAATTCCCTACGTGTGTTAAACTTGAGAGAGAATCAACTTCAGGGCGAATTACCACATAGTATCCAGCAAGGTTGTGCACTTGAGGAGGTAGATTTCAGCAACAATCGGATCCAAGGGCAACTACCAAGATCACTAGCTGCTTGCCGAGGCTTGAAGGTTTTGGACATTGGAAACAATCAGATCAGTGATACTTTTCCTTGTTGGATGAGTATGCTTCCTGAACTTCAAGTCCTTGTCCTCAAGTCTAACCAGTTCTTTGGAAAGGTGGGGCCGTCTAAAGTAGGAAAGAAAGAAAACAATTGCGAGTTCATGAAGCTGAGGATTTTGTCTTTGGCTTCAAACAATTTCTCTGGCACTTTGTCAGACAAGTGGTTTCGGAGTTTTAAATCCATGGTGGAAAACTCTGCTGATGACAAATCGTTGACGATGCAAAACTACTACCGTCTACTCGAACAAACTTACCAGTTTACCGCTGCAATCACATACAAAGGTTCTGCTCTCACATTTTCGAAGATTCAGAAGACCCTTGTAGTCATCGATGTCTCGGATAATGCATTCCGTGGTGTCATTCCCCAGTCATTTGGGGAGCTCGTTCTGCTATGTGGGCTAAACCTGTCAAATAATGCCCTCACTGGAACGATTCCATCTCAGCTTGGTGCCCTACATCAACTCGAGTCACTGGACCTCTCTTCAAATGTCCTGTCCGGAGAGATCCCAGTTGAATTAGCATGGGTTGACTTCCTCTCAGTGTTGAACCTATCCGATAACCAGTTGGTTGGCAGAATACCACCAGGATCACCTCATTTCCAGACATTCTCAAGCCTCTCATTCATGGGGAACACCGGCCTCTGTGGACCTCCACTGTCCAAGCATTGTGACAACTCAGCCCCAAACGGGGCGTTACATAGTTTGGACAAAGAACCAGTGGATGTCATACTGTTTCTCTTTACTGGGCTGGGATTTGGTGTTGGATTTGCAGTTACAATTCTTGTGGTATTGGAAATCCGCATTAGGAAACCATCTCAAGGTTGCATTACTTCTCTTTGTTGGAGTAAAGTATTTTGTATGTAGATTACCTGCAACGTGAAAAAGGTGTCTACAATTGTAAGTACTCCATCTGTAAACAAATATAAGAACGTTTAGATCACTACTTTAGAGGGAGTATATCGTATTGCGACTAGTCATGCAGTCAACCATGTAATCCATGCCAAATGAGTCTAAAGTTCATGCAGTCAACCATGTAATCCATGTGTAACGCCCCGAGACCGATGTGCCAGCTGTCATTCTGTTATTCGCTGGTGTTGCCTTGTCATTGCTTGCGTGTCATGCATTGCATATCATGTCATCATGCGCATTTCATTTGCATACGTGTTCGTCTCATGCATCCGAGCATTTTCCCCGTTGTGCGTTTTGCAATCCGGCGCTTCGTTCTCCTTCGGTGGTCATTTCTACCTTCCTCTTGTGTGTGGGGGTTAAACATTTCCGGATTGGACCGAGACTTGTCATGCGGCCTTGGTTTACTACCGGTAGACCGCCTGTCAAGTTTCATACCATTTGGACTTCGTTTGATACTCCAATGGTTAACCGAGGGACCGAGAAGGCCTCGTGTGTGTTGCAGCCCAACACCCTTCCAAAGTGGCCCAAAACCCACCTAACTCTGCTCCATCATCTCGGTCGTTCGATCACGATTGCGTGGCCGCAAACCGCACCTCATTTGGACTCTCCTAACTCCCTCTACCTATAAATATAGCCTCCTCCCCGAAATCCCGGATCAAACCCTAGTCTTCTTCCCCACCGCGCATCTGGACGTGTCCGCGGCGCGCCGGACACGTCCGCCCCCGCGCGCCACCTCACTCCAGCCTATCAGAGGCCGACACCTCAGCCGGCCACCGCCCTCGTCCAACCCGCGCGCGCCACTTGGCACCGCAGCGCCCCACTTCGCCGGGGCCCGGAGGAGCCCAGATCCGGCCCTCCCCGGGCCCGAGTCGCGCCGCCGTTCCCCCGCACAGCCGCCGCCCACGTTCGTCGTCTTCACCATCCCCGGTCGCCGGAATCACCCGCCGGAGCGCTCCGCCTCGCCGGCGCGGTTCCCCACGCCCGTCGCCGACCATCGCCAGGTCTTCGCGCCGCCGCCCGCGCTCGGCGCCGCCTCTTCATCCCCGCTGCCCGAGCACTCGCTCCTCCGTGCGTCGCCGCCGTCGACCCTCGCCGGAGCCCCGTCCAGCCCGGCCAATCAGCACTTGCCACGTCATCGTCGCCGCCTCCCGCATCCAACCCGCGCGCGCCACTTGTTCCTCCCCGCGCCCCACTTCGTCGGAGCCCGGAGGAGCCCAGATCCGGCCCGCGGGGCCCAACTTCGCCGTCGCCCGCGGAGAGCCGCGCCCGCTCGTCGCCTTCTCCATCCTCCCTTGCGCCGCCGCACGCCGTCTCGACGCCGGCCGCCCGCCGGCGCTGCCGCTGCCCCCTGCCTCCCTCGATCCAGGTGGGATCGAGGAGGAGGACGCTCCGCGCCCGCGTGGGCCTCGTCCGGCCACCTCCGCCCCGGCCCAATCGGCCCCGCCTCAGGCCGCAGCGCGCCAAGGCCTTCGCCAGCCTCTCCTCCCTGCTGGGCCGCCAGCCAGCTCCGGTGGCCCATCTCCTCGCTCGGCCTCCTCCCCAGCTCCCTTCGCCAGCCGCGTGGGCCGCATCCAGAGCCCAGCCGGCCTCCTTCCTCCTCTGCTGGGCCAGGCCCCAGGGTGAGCCGCCCAGCGCCCCCCTCCTCTATTTTTTTTCTGCTGCTGTTGGGCTTGCCCAGTGCACTGTTCAGATTTGGCCCGTGATGTATTTTTTTTCAGCGCCTGCGATTTGTCCAATTATCCTGAGTCACCCAGTTTTGCAGATTAGTCCCTAGTCTTCATGCATATAATAACTTCACAACCGTGCATCGGACTAAAATGTTTTATATATGAAAACTGCTCAGAATTTTGTGTAGATTAATAATATCCAACTTTCACCTTTGTTTGAAATATTTAAAATGCTGTTTGCATATATTTGCCCCTATGCCATGCTAAAATGATTTAATCATAGCTAAATAACCGTAGCTCCGAATTAAATAATCTTTATATGTAAATGGGGTAGAATTTTGCCTAGTTTAACGTGGTGGCCTCATCTTGCATGCTTAACAACTCTAAAATTGTGTTTAGGACAGATCAGGACCGAACCTAAAATATGCTATGGGGAGTTTCCGGAATTGTTGTTCGTTGATTCCGGCCTCATTTAACCTTGCCTAGATAGGTAGTTTTGTTGTGCTTCACCTCTTGCCATGTTAATCAACATTTAATATTGTTGGGTACATAACCGAGAGGGAACTAAATAATTGATGTGGTGTTTTGTCAATATGCATCCCGATGCATATTGTGCTCCACTTAATTTGTAGGATTGTTTGTGCATTTTGCCATGCCATGCCTCTTTAAACCGGACATGCATCATACTTGATTGTGCATCATGCCATGTTGATGTGTTGGTTGTTTACTATGTTGTGTGCTTCTTTTCCGGTGACTGCTTCTTCGGGTTGATTTCGGTAACGTCGAGTTTGTGAGGACCCGTTCATCTACGTTCCGTTTGTCTTCTTCATGGACTCGTTCTTCTTCCTTGCGAGATTTCAGGCAAGATGATCATACCCTCGAAATCACTACTATCTTTGCTATGCTAGTTTTCTCGCTCTTTTGCTATGCCATTGATACGATGCCTACCACTTGCTTGTCAGCCTCCCAAATTGCCATGTTCAGCCCCTAACCCACCTGTCCTAGCAAACCGTTGATTGGCTATGTTACCGCTTTGCTCAGCCCCTCTTATAGCGTTGTTAGTTGCAGGTGAAGATTGGAGCTTGTTCCTTGTTGGAACATGGAGATTTTGTTGGGATATCATACTATATCTTATTTAATTAATGCATCTATATACTTGGTAAAGGGTGGAAGGCTCGGCCTTATGCCTGGTGTTTTGTTCCACTCTTGCCGCCCTAGTTTCCGTCATATCGGTGTTATGTTCCCGGATTTTGCGTCCCTTACGCGGTTGGGTATATGGGAACCCCTTGGCAGTTCGCTTTGAATAAAACTCCTCCAGCAAGGCCCAACCTTGGTTTTACCATTTGCCACCTAGCCTTTTTTTCCCTTGGGTTAGGCCAGCCCAAGGGTCATCTTTATTTTAAACCCCCCCGGGCCAGTGCTTGTCTAAGTGTTGGTCCGAAATGGGCAGCCTGCGGGGCCACCTCGGGGAAACTTGAGGGCTGGTTTTACTCGTAGCTTGACCTATCCGGTGTTGCCCTGAGAACGAGATATGTGCAGCTCCCATCAGGATGTCGGCGCATCGGGTGGCTTTGCTGGACTTGTTTTACCATTGTCGAGGATGTCTTGGAGTACCGGGATACCGAGTCTGATCGGAATGTCTCGGGAGGAGGTCTATTCCTTCGTTGACCGTGAGAGCTTGTGATGGGCTAAGTTGGGACACCCCTGCAGGGATTTGAACTTTCGAAAGCCGTGCCCGCGGTTATGGGCAGATGGGAATTTGTTAACGTCCGGTTGTAGAAAACCTAAACTAGACCTTAATTAAAATGAATCAACTGCGTGTGTAACCGTGATGGTCTCTTTCCGGCGGAGTCCGGGAAGTGAACACGGTTGTTGGAGTTATGCTTGACGTAGGTAGTCCAGGATCACTTCTTGATCATACTTTTATCGACCGTGCTTTGCCTTCTCTTCTCGTTCTCATTTGCGTATGTTAGCCACCATATATGCTAGTCGCTTGCTGCAGCTCCACCTCATACCTTTTACCTTACCCACAAGCTTAAATAGTCTTGATCGCGAGGGTGCGAGATTGCTGAGTCCCCGTGGCTCATAGATACTTCCAAAACCAGTTTGCAGGTGCCGATGAGACCATGCCGATGACGCAACCAAGCTCAGGAGGAGCTCGATGAAGACCTTGTTCATTTGTGTTGTTTCGTTCTAGTTGATCAGTAGTGGAGCCCAGTTGGGGTCGATCGGGGGCCTTTGTCGCATTTGGGGTTCTTCTTTTATTTTGGTTCCGTAGTCGGACCATGAGTGCATTTGATTGATGTAATGTTTATTCATGTAATTGTGTGAAGTGGCGATTGTAAGCCAACTATGTATCCTTTTCCCCTTATTATATTACATGGGTTGTGTGAAGATTACCTCACTTGCGACATATGCCTTCAATGCGATTATGCCTCTAAGTCGTGCCTCGACACGTGGGAGATATAGTCGCATCGAGGGTGTTACAAGTTGGTAATCAGAGCCTTCCCCGACCTTAGGAGCCCCCGCCGATTGATCGTTTTTAGCGGCCGAGTTGTGTCTAGAAAAATGTTTTGAGTCCTTTAGGAATTATATATCGGAGAGTTTAGGAATTCTTTTTACTTCCCAGTCTCCTCATCGCTCTGGTAAGGCATCCCGACGTAGAGTTTTGACTCTTCTCTTCTCAAATTTCACTAAATTTTTTTTTAGGATCACACGAGTATCTTGGTTTTGTTCCGATGGCTTATGATGAGAATACTGTCTTGGTGCCTCCTGTCAGGGGTTTAGTGGAAGTGTCCCGGGGAGTTGAGCTCTGAGGTGTTGTCATCATAATTTTATCGTTGCAATTCTGGCATACTTGAGATATGTGCGCGACATCGAAAATCTCTTTTATGCAGTTCGTTGGTGAGATAACCTCGACGCCACCCAGTACTGGGGCGGGAGTTCGGGAGTATCGCCATAACTTGTATAACGGATGCTTTTCGAAGGTTGAGATAGATGGTTTCCGAAGGTTTCTTGGTTATGTGTTGAAGGATGGATACAGCTGGATGTAGGATTTGCTAGTTTGGGTGAGATATTATGCTTCCCCTGTATCCCCAGCACCTGATTGCATAACCGGGAAGTTTTGGGAGTTTCATAGGTGGGAATTCAAGTAGCTCTTAGGATATCCTTCCGACAGATGTATGATATAAAATTGGGGTTCGACGTCTAGTGGTTCGCCTATTCACGGTCGATTTTACAGTGGTCTCATTGTGTCTTAAAGAGTCCTTGGCTATGCTGACTCAGGGACGCTTCGTATGTCATGTGCACTGCCTTGTACATGATGATGCTGTACGGTCGAGCCCGTGTAGGTCCCACCACAAAAACTTCGGACGAAATCTCTATCATATGTTTGTTCCGGCTTATTCCGCAAGCCAATCCTTTGTTTTGTTTTGAGTTGTGGTATTCGAGTTGCTTCAAAGTCAAATGTTGATTCCATACCTTTTCCTAAATGGTGTTCTCATACTCCGATGTGAATACTAATCCCTCTTGATCATCAAGATTGTGTTGTCAATCTTTTTCAACCGGCATGTTTCTTTTCAAGTGGATCTGATCATGTCAACATCCGCAAGATCAATTATCAGTTCTTCTCAACGGTGTTTGTTTCATCCGTCTCCATGTTGCCTTTGTTTTTTTCCCGCCCTCCCACCCTTGTTTTTCTTCAAGGATTCAGATTTCTTAATCACTTATTCACTATCCATTTTATTGATGGAAGCCCCTCCGTTCTATTGACTTCAATGTTCGTATCCGGTGTTTCTCATGAAGATCCTAACGGAGTTTCTAGTTCATCATTCTTCATTCTTTTTCTTCTCCGGTGGTTTCAAGTCAAACTTTGTGGATCATATCCTTTTCCTCATTTCAATGCTTCCTCATGCCGGTGCACCTCATTATCATTCTACTTCTCGCTATTTGTTATTCCGGAGTGCTCAAGATATCTCAAAGATTCGTGTTTCCACTTTACATCCGTTCAAGCTATTTTGAGGATGTTATCTTATTCAAGCCTTTTTATTCAACCGGTGCAATCTCTCTTTTCAAGTAATCGTTCAACGGTGTTTTCTTTTGAGTGGGCCCTAACCCACAGGTCTATTCCCAGGATCTTACCTGACTCTTCTTATTTTTTCCCGGAGCTATCCTAAATTCTTTTCGAAGTTTGACATAAGTATGAGTTATCATCAGTCATATGTATTTCTCCAAGATCTCTCAATTTCTTATCATCATTGGATCAACCTTTCCATTCTTCATCCCGGAGATCTCAACAATTTGGTGGTGTTTCTCGTCGTCATACTTGGATTTTGAAGACCGAAGAAGATTTTTCTCTTAATCTTGCTCCATTCTCTTCAAGATTCGTGATTCTAGCTTGTTGTCTTCCTCTCATAATTATTTTCGATTGTGAGAATTCTTTTCAACCTTCCGGAGAAATTTAAGAGTCTTCTCAGTTTGTTATCCGGAGTCCATCAAGTCAGGTTTATTCATTCTCAGCTTTCAGTTATCATTCTCCAATCCTACCGGTGCTTCGTTCAAGTGATCTTTTATCCGCTCGTGATCTCTTCGTTCTCAGGTATCTAAATTCTCTCTGTTGGAAATATGCCCTAGAGGCAATAATAAATTAGTTATTATTATATTTCCTTGTTCATGATAATCGTTTATTATCCATGCTAGAATTGTATTGATAGGAAACTCAGATACATGTGTGGATACATAGACAACACCATGTCCCTAGTAAGCCTCTAGTTGACTAGCTCGTTGATCAATAGATGGTTACGGTTTCCTGACCATGGACATTGGATGTCATTGATAACGGGATCACATCATTAGGAGAATGATGTGATGGACAAGACCCAATCCTAAGCATAGCACTAGATCGTGTAGTTCGTATGCTAAAGCTTTGCTAATGTCAAGTATCATTTCCTTAGACCATGAGATTGTGCAACTCCCGGATACCGTAGGAATGCTTTGGGTGTACCAAACGTCACAACGTAACTGGGTGACTATAAAGGTGCACTACAGGTATCTCCGAAAGTGTCTGTTGGGTTGGCACGAATCGAGACTGGGATTTGTCACTCCGTGTGACGGAGAGGTATCTTTGGGCCCACTCGGTAGGACATCATCATAATGTGCACAATGTGATCAAGGAGTTGATCACGGGATGATGTGTTACGGAACGAGTAAAGAGACTTGCCGGTAACGAGATTGAACAAGGTATCGTGATACCGACGATCGAATCTCGGGAAAGTATCGTACCGATAGACAAAGGGAATTGTATACGGGATTGATTAAGTCCTTGACATCGTGGTTCATCCGATGAGATCATCGTGGAACATGTGGGAGCCAACATGGGTATTCAGATCCCGCTGTTGGTTATTGACCGGAGAACGTCTCGGTCATGTCTGCATGTCTCCCGAACCCGTAGGGTCTACACACTTAAGGTTCGATGACGCTAGGGTTATAAAGGAAGTTAGTATGTGGTTACTGAATGTTGTTCGAAGTCCCGGATGAGATCCCGGACGTCACGAGGAGTTCCGGAATGGTCCGGAGGTAAAGATTTATATATGGGAAGTCCTGTTTTGGACACCGGAAGAGTTTCGGGGTTTATCGGTAACGTACCGGGACCACCGGGAGGGTCCCGGGGGTCCACCAAGTGGGGCCACCTGCCCCGGAGGCTTGCGTGGGCTAAGAGTGGTGAGGGACCAGCCCCTTAGTGGGCTGGTGCGCCTCCACAAGGGCCCAAGGTGCCCAAGAGGTGGAAAGGGGGCAAACCCTAATGGGATATGGGCCTTAGGGCCCATATTGGGGCGCCTCCCCCTTCTCCCCTCCCTTGGCCGCCACCCCTTGGCCCCATCTAGGGCTGCCGCCCCCCCTAGGGGTGGGAAACCCTAGAGGGGGCGCATCCCTCCCCTTCCCCTATATATATGAGGCCTGGGGGCTGCCCACAACACGCGATTCAATCTCTCTTGGTGCAGCCCTGCGTCTCTCTCTCCCTCCTCTTCTGTGGTGCTTGGCGAAGCCCTGCAGGATAGCCACGCTCCTCCATCACCACCACGCCGTTGTGCTGCTTATGGATGAAGTCTTCCTCAACCTCCCCCTCTCTCCTTGCTGGATCAAGGCGTGGGAGACGTCACCGGGCTGTACGTGTGTTGAACGCGGAGGTGCCGTCCGTTCGGCACTTGGTCATCGGTGATTTGGATCACGACGAGTACGACTCCATCAACCCCGTTCACTTGAACGCTTCCGCTTAGCGATCTACAAGGGTATGTAGATGCACTCTTCTTTCTACTCGTTGCTAGTCTCTCCATAGATAGATCTTGGTGACACGTAGGAAAATTTTGAATTTCTGCTACGTTCCCCAACAGTGGTATCAGAGCTAGGTCTATTGCGTAGATTCTATGCACGAGTAGAACACAAAGTAGTTGTGGGCGTTGATTTTGTTCAATATGCTTGCCGTTACTAGTCTTATCTTGATTCGGCGGCATCGTGGGATGAAGCGGCCCGGACCGACCTTACACGTACTCTTACGTGAGACTGGTTCCACCGACTGACATGCACTAGTTGCATAAGGTGGCTAGCGGGTGCCTGTCTCTCCCACTTTAGTCGGATCGGATTCGATGAAAAGGGTCCTTATGAAGGGTAAATAGCAATTGGCATATCACGTTGTGGTCTTTGCGTAGGTAAGAAACGTTCTTGCTAGAAACCCATAGCAGCCACGTAAAACATGCAAACAACAATTAGAGGACGTCTAACTTGTTTTTGCAGGGTATGCTATGTGATGTGATATGGCCAAAGGATGTGATGAATGATATATGTGATGTATGAGATTGATCATGTTCTTGTAATAGGAATCACGACTTGCATGTCGATGAATATGACAACCGGCAGGAGCCATAGGAGTTGTCTTTATTTATTTATGACCTGCGTGTCAACTTAAACGTCATGTAATTACTTTACTTTATTGCTAACCGTTAGCTGTAGTAGTAGAAGTAATAGATGACGTGACAACTTCAAGAAGACACGATGATGGAGATCATGATGATGGAGATCATGGTGTCATGCCGGTGACAATGATGATCATGGAGCCCCGAAGATGGAGATCAAAAGGAGCAATGTGATATTGGCCATATCATGTCACTATTTGATTGCATGTGATGTTTATCATGTTTATACATCTTATTTGCTTAGAACGACGGTAGTAAATAAGATGATCCCTCATAAAAATTTCAAGAAGTGTTCTCCCCTAACTGTGCACCGTTGCTAAAGTTCGTCGTTTCGAAGCACCACGTGATGATCGGGTGTGATAGATCCTTACGTTCACATACAACGGGTGTAAGACAGTTTTACACATGCAAAACACTTAGGGTTAACTTGACGAGCCTAGCATGTGCATAGACATGGCCTCGGAACACAGAAGACCGAAAGGTCGAGCATGAGTCGTATGGTAGATACGATCAACATGAAGATGTTCACCGACGTTGACTAGTCCGTCTCACGTGATGATCGGACACGGCCTAGTTGACTCGGATCATGTAATCACTTAGATGACTAGAGGGATGTCTATCTGAGTGGGAGTTCATAAGATGAACCTAATTATCCTGAACATAGTCAAAAGGTCTTTGCAAATTATGTCGTAGCTCACGCTATAGTCCTACTGTTTAGATATGTTCCTAGAGAAAAATTAGTTGAAAGTTGATAGTAGCAGTTATGCAGACAGTAAAAGGCTTATGTCCTTAATGCACCGCTCAGTGTGCTGAACCTCGAACGTGGTCTGTGGATGTTGCGAACATCTGACATACACGTTTTGATGACTACATGATAGTTCGGTAATGTTAAATGGTTTAGAGTTGAGGCACCAAAGACGTGTTTTGAAACGTCGCGAAACATATGAGATGTTTCGAGGGCTGAAATTGGGATTTCAGGCTCGTGACCACGTCAAGAGGTATAAGACCTCCGACGATTTTCTTAGCCTACAAACTAAAGGAGAAAAGCTCAATTGTTGAGCTTGTGCTCAGATTGTCTGAGTGCAACAATCATTTGAATCAAGTGGGAGTTGATCTTCCAAGATGAGATAGTGATGTTTCTCCGAAGTCATTACCACCAAGCTGCTAGAGCTTCATGATGAACTATAATATATCAGGGACATATATGATGATCCTTGATATATTCGTGATGTTTGACACCACAAAAGTAGAAATCAAGAAGGAGCATCAATTGTTGATGGTTGGTGAAACCACTAGTTTCAAGAAGGGCAAGGGCAAGAAGGGATACTTCATGAAACAGCAATTCAGCTGCTGCTCTAATGAAGAAACCCAAGGTTAAACCCAAACCCGAGACTAAGTGCTTCTGTAATAAGAGGAACAGCCACTGGAGCAGAATTACCCTAGATACTTGGTAGATAAGAAGGCTGGCAAGGTCGATAGAAGTATATTGGATATACATTATGTTAATGTGTACTTTACTAGTACTCCTAGTAGCACCAGGGTATTAGATACCGGTTCGGTTGCTAAGTGTTAGTAACTCGAAATAAAAGCTACGGAATAAATGGAGACTAGCTAAAGGTGAGCTGGCGATATGTATTGGAAGTGGTTCCAATGTTGATATGATCAAATATCGTACGCTCCCTCTACCATCGAGATTGGTGTTTGCGTTGAGCATAGACATGATTGAATTATGTCTATCGCAATACGGTTATTCATTTAAGGAGAATAATGGTTACTCTGTTTATTTGAATAATACCTTCAATGGTCTTCCACCTAAAATGAATTTTTTATTGAATCTCGATCGTAGTGATACACATGTTCATGCCAAAAGATATATGAAATGGTACCACCTACTTGTGGCACTGCCACTTAAGTCATATCGGTATAAAACGCATGAAGAAGCTCCATGTTGATGGATCCTTGGGCTCACTCATTTTTGAAAAGTTTGAGATATGCGAACCATGTCTATTGGTGTATATGCATGAAGAAACTCCATGCAAATGGACCGTTTGAACTCACTTGATTTTGAATCACTTGAGACATGCAAATCATACCACATGGGCAAGATGACTGAAAGCCTCGGTTTCAGTAAAATGGAACTAGAAAGCAACTTGTTGGAAGTAATACATTTTTGATGTGTGCAGTCCAATGAGTGCTGAGGCATGTAGTGGATATCGTTATGTTCTTACTTCACAGATGATTTTGTTGAGTATATTTACTTGATGAATCACGAGTCTGAATTATTGAAAGGTTCAAGTAATTTCAGGGTGAAGTTTAAAGATCATCGTGACGAGAGGATAAAGTATCTATGATATGATCATAGAGATGAATATCTGAATCACGAGTTTGGCACAGAATTAAGACATTGTGGAAATTGTTTCACAACCAATACAGCCTGGAACACCATAGTGTGATGGTGTGTCCGAACATCATAACTGCACCCTATTGGATATGATGCATACCATGATGTCTCTTATCAAATTACCACAATAGTTTATGGGTTAGGCATTAGAGACAACCACATTCACTTTAAATAGGGCACCACGTAATTCCGATGAGGTGACACCGTATGAACTATGGTTTAGAGAAACCTAAGCTGTCATTTCTTAAAAGGTTTGGGGCTGCGACGCTTATGTGAAAAAGTTTCAGGCCGATAAGCTCGAACCCAAAGCGGATAAATGCATCTTCATAGGACACCCAAAACGGTTGGGTATACCTCCTGTCTCAGATCCGAAAGCAATAAGGGATTGTTTCTAGAATCGGGTCCTTTCTCGAGGAAAAGTTTCTCTCGAAAGAATTGAGTGGGAGGATGGTGGAGACTTGATGAGGTTATTGAACCGTCTCTTCAACTAGTGTGTGGCAGGGCACAGGAAGTTGTTCCTGTGGCACCTACACCAATTGAAGTGGAAGCTTATGATATTGATCACGAGACTTCAGATCAAGTCACTCCCAAACCTCGTGGGATGACAAGGATGCGTACTACTTCAGAGTGGTACGTAATCCTGTCTTGGAAGTCATGTTGCTAGACAACAATGAACCTACGAGCTATGGAGAAGTGATGGTGGGCCCGGATTCCGATATATGGCTTGAGGCCATACAATTCGAGAGAGGATCCATGTATGAAAACAAAGTGTAGACTTTGGAAGAACTACTTAATGGTCGTAGGGCTATTGAGTACAGATGGATTTTAAAAGGAAGACAGACAATGATGGTAAGTGTCACCATTAAGAAAGCTCGACTTGTCGTTAAGATGTTTCCCGACAAGTTCAAGGAGTTGACTACGATGAGACTTTCTCACTCGTAGCGATGCTAAGAGTCTGTTGGAATTATATTAGCGATTACTGCATTATTTATGAAATCTTGCAGATAGGATGTCAAAAACATTGTTTCCTTGACGATTTTTTTGAGGAAAGGTTGTATGTGATACAACCGGAAAGTTTTTGTCTATCCTGAAATATGCTAATAAGTATGCAAAGCTCCAGCAATCCTTCTGAGGACTGGAGTGAGCATCTCGGAGTTGGAATGTATGCTTTGACGATGATCAAAGATTTTGGTGTATACAAAGTTTATGAGAAACTTGTATTTCCAAAGAAGTGAGTGGGAGCACTATAGAATTTCTGATGAGTATATGTTGTTGACATATTGTTGATCAGAAATGATGTAGAATTTCTAAAGAAAGCATATAGGGTTATTTGGAAAGTGTTTTTCAATGGAAAGCCTGGATTAAGCTACTTGAACATTGAGCATCAAGATCTATAAGGATAGATCAAAAACGCTTAATGGTACTTTCAAATGAGCATATACCTTGACATGATCTTGAAGGTGTTCAAGATGGATCAGTCAAAGAAGAAGTTCTTGCCTGAGTTGTAAGGTATGAAGTTAAGACTTAAAGCTCGACCATGGCAGAATAGAGAGAAAGGACGAAGGTCGTCCGCTATGCTTAAGACGTAGGCTCTACAATATGCTATGCTGTGTACCGCACCTGAAGTGTGCCTTGCCATGAGTCAGTCAAGGGGTACAAGAGTGATCCAAGAATGGATCACAGGACAGCGGTCAAAGTTATCCTTAGTAACTAGTGGACTAAGGAATTTTTCTCGATTATGGAGGTGGTAAAAGAGTTCGTCGTAAAGGGTTACGCCGATGCAAACTTTGACACTAATCCAGATTATAGTGAGTAGTAAACTGGATTCGTATAGTAGAACAGGTATTTGGAAGAGCTCCAAATAGAGCGTGGTAGCTGCATCTAGGAGATGACATAGAGATTTGTAAAGCGCACACGGATCTGAAAGGTTCAGACCCGTTGACTAAAACCTCTCTCACAAGCAACATGATCAAACCTAGAACTCATTGAGTGTTAATCACATAGTGATGTGAACTAGACTACTGACTCTAGTAAACTCTTGGGTGTTAGTCACATGGCGATGTGACCTATGAGTGTTAATCACATGGCGATGTGAACTAGATTATTGACTCTGGTGCAAGTGGGAGACTGTTGGAAATATGCCCTAGAGGCAATAATAAATTAGTTATTATTATATTTCCTTGTTCATGATAATCGTTTATTATCCATGCTAGAATTGTATTGATAGGAAACTCAGATACATGTGTGGATACATAGACAACACCATGTCCCTAGTAAGCCTCTAGTTGACTAGCTCGTTGATCAATAGATGGTTACGGTTTCCTGACCATGGACATTGGATGTCATTGATAACGGGATCACATCATTAGGAGAATGATGTGATGGACAAGACCCAATCCTAAGCATAGCACTAGATCGTGTAGTTCGTATGCTAAAGCTTTGCTAATGTCAAGTATCATTTCCTTAGACCATGAGATTGTGCAACTCCCGGATACCGTAGGAATGCTTTGGGTGTACCAAACGTCACAACGTAACTGGGTGACTATAAAGGTGCACTACAGGTATCTCCGAAAGTGTCTGTTGGGTTGGCACGACTCGAGACTGGGATTTGTCACTCCGTGTGACGGAGAGGTATCTCTGGGCCCACTCGGTAGGACATCATCATAATGTGCACAATGTGATCAAGGAGTTGATCACGGGATGATGTGTTACGGAACGAGTAAAGAGACTTGCCGGTAACGAGATTGAACAAGGTATCGTGATACCGACGATCGAATCTCGGGCAAGTATCGTACCGATAGACAAAGGGAATTGTATACGGGATTGATTAAGTCCTTGACATCGTGGTTCATCCGATGAGATCATCGTGGAACATGTGGGAGCCAACATGGGTATCCAGATCCCGCTGTTGGTTATTGACCGGAGAACGTCTCGGTCATGTCTGCATGTCTCCCGAACCCGTAGGGTCTACACACTTAAGGTTCGATGACGCTAGGGTTATAAAGGAAGTTAGTATGTGGTTACCGAATGTTGTTCGAAGTCCCGGATGAGATCCCGGATGTCACGAGGAGTTCCGGAATGGTCCGGAGGTAAAGATTTATATATGGGAAGTCCTGTTTTGGACACCGGAAGAGTTTCGGGGTTTATCGGTAACGTACCGGGACCACCGGGAGGGTCCCGGGGGTCCACCAAGTGGGGCCACCTGCCCCGGAGGCTTGCGTGGGCTAAGAGTGGTGAGGGACCAGCCCCTTAGTGGGCTGGTGCGCCTCCACAAGGGCCCAAGGTGCCCAAGAGGTGGAAAGGGGGCAAACCCTAATGGGATATGGGCCTTAGGGCCCATATTGGGGCGCCTCCCCCTTCTCCCCTCCCTTGGCCGCCACCCCTTGGCCCCATCTAGGGCTGCCGCCCCCCTAGGGGTGGGAAACCCTAGAGGGGGCGCAGCCCTCCCCTTCCCCTATATATATGAGGCCTGGGGGCTGCCCACAACACGCGATTCAATCTCTCTTGGTGCAGCCCTGCGTCTCTCTCTCCCTCCTCTTCTGTGGTGCTTGGCGAAGCCCTGCAGGATAGCCACGCTCCTCCATCACCACCACGCCGTTGTGCTGCTGATGGATGAAGTCTTCCTCAACCTCTCCCTCTCTCCTTGCTGGATCAAGGCGTGGGAGACGCCACCGGGCTGTACGTGTGTTGAACGCGGAGGTGCCGTCCGTTCGGCACTTGGTCATCGGTGATTTGGATCACGACGAGTACGACTCCATCAACCCCGTTCACTTGAACGCTTCCGCTTAGCGATCTACAAGGGTATGTAGATGCACTCTTCTTTCTACTCGTTGCTAGTCTCTCCATAGATAGATCTTGGTGACACGTAGGAAAATTTTGAATTTCTGCTACGTTCCCCAACACTCTCAAGCGTCTTCGTTCATTTGCTTAATTCTCCCGGTGTTCCTTTATCTTTTCTTTGTTCATTTTCAATTCATACGGTGGTTCATTCAAGATTTCTTCTTTTTCTTATCATATCAATTCATTTGTTGTTCCAATCCTATCGGTGGTTTGTTGAAGACGTTCTCAAGATTATGTTATATCTCTCTTAATCCTTGATACGAGAATAAGTAGTATGCCAAATCCATGGTTTGTCATCAATTTAATTGATGAAGGACGAGCATAACATAATTCTTACTCTTGTTCTATCCAAGTGATTTAATTCCTTAGTCCGGAGGTGCATCATATCACATTCTTGGGTTCAAGTGCTCATCTTTCTTTCCCGGAGTTCCAACCTCTTGCAATTATATTATCACGGAGTTCTCTATCTAAATCATTGCGAGGCTTCAATCTTATTCTATTCATCATTCAATTATTTTGGATCATTTCTTTTATTTCCGGAGTTCTCATGAAAGTTCTACATGATGGTTCATCAAGGATTTATATTCCTTCTCGAAACGTTCATCAACTTTCTTTTCAAAGGAACTCAAGCTTTCTTCATATTGCAATCCGGAGTGCAATTTCTTTCTACCGTATCTTTGGAGGTGGTTTTACATCATTCTTGATAATTTGAGTTCGTGTTTCATGATTCACATGTTATTAAGAATGAGGTACTTTAAAATCCATCAACCTCTTAGTTGGAGTTATCTTGGGTGATACTTCACCTAAATCCTTTCCTAAGATTTGTTGCGATAATTGTGCTCGTGTATGATCCAAGTTCTTCATCTATCCTCCCGGTGATATAGTTTCTCGTCTACTTGTTCATATCAATACAATTCTTTTCCCGTGAGTGGCAGGTTATCACCTCTAGTTTCGAGATGTTTTCTATAAGCCCACTACAAGTTTATTCTTTTGTTGTTGGTTTTTTCCAACAACTCCGTTCTAGCATTTGTTGTAACCGTGCTCTCTCAAGATCTTGTTTCCCTTCGTTCCGGAGGCTTGTGATGTTGCTCTCTTCAACCCATCCTCTTCCCTTATCAGGATCGTGTTCTTGTCGTGCCTATCCTTTTAATTGGTATGTTGTGTCCTCTTTCAAGTATCCTCTCATCTTGTCAAGTTCAATTACTTCCATTTACAAACAAAGTGCTGTCCAAATTATATCACTCTTATTCCTTCCCTATCTTGCTTAACTGGAGTATTGTGCCCCTTTGTTAAAGTTCTTGTCGCCTTATCAAGTCTTGCACCCCTTTCTCAACCGGAGTGTCGTGTTTTTCAGTTGAGCTCTCTCATCTTATCAAATTTTGACTCCCTTCTCAACCGGAGTGCTGTCTGAGATATTTCTTACCCTTCGTTCCATCCATTCAATAGTTATGGAGGCAGTGTGTTGATTTCATCAAGTATCCTTTCATCTTATCAAGACCTTATTCAATTCTTTTCTTTCCAACCGGAGTGCTGCCCGAATTTTGGTTTTTCCCCGATCCCCTTCCTTAACCGGAGTGTTTTTTTTTCTATAAATATCTTGCCCTTCAACCTCAAGGTTCCAGCAATGCTCTTTGTCCCTAGTTTCTAACGGAGTGTTTTCGACCTAATTCACCTTCGTTGTATTCTTTTTTTCGATTTGTTCAACCTCTCAAGTTTCATGGTTTCACTCGTTTGTCAAAGGAGCAACTTAGTTTTACCTCTCCTCTTTTCTCTTCCGTCTTTCCCCGGTGCCATTCTAGATCTCGGGACGAGATCCTCTCGTAGTGGTGGAGTGTTGTAACGCCCCGAGACCGATGTGCCAGCTGTCATTCTGTTATTCGCTGGTGTTGCCTTGTCATTGCTTGCGTGTCATGCATTGCATATCATGTCATCATGCGCATTTCATTTGCATACGTGTTCGTCTCATGCATCCGAGCATTTTCCCCGTTGTGCGTTTTGCAATCCGGCGCTTCGTTCTCCTTCGGTGGTCATTTCTACCTTCCTCTTGTGTGTGGGGGTTAAACATTTCCGGATTGGACCGAGACTTGTCATGCGGCCTTGGTTTACTACCGGTAGACCGCCTGTCAAGTTTCATACCATTTGGACTTCGTTTGATACTCCAACGGTTAACCGAGGGACCGAGAAGGCCTCGTGTGTGTTGCAGCCCAACACCCTTCCAAAGTGGCCCAAAACCCACCTAACTCTGCTCCATCATCTCGGTCGTTCGATCACGATTGCGTGGCCGCAAACCGCACCTCATTTGGACTCTCCTAGCTCCCTCTACCTATAAATATAGCCTCCTCCCCGAAATCCCGGATCAAACCCTAGTCTTCTTCCCCACCGCGCATCCGGACGTGTCCGCGGCGCGCCGGACACGTCCGCCCCCGCGCGCCACCTCACTCCAGCCTATCAGAGGCCGACACCTTAGCCGGCCACCGCCCTCGTCCAACCCGCGCGCGCCACTTGGCACCGCAGCGCCCCACTTCGCCGGGGCCCGGAGGAGCCCAGATCCGGCCCTCCCCGGGCCCGAGTCGCGCCGCCGTTCCCCCGCACAGCCGCCGCCCACGTTCGTCGTCTTCACCATCCCCGGTCGCCGGAATCACCCGCCGGAGCGCTCCGCCTCGCCGGCGCGGTTCCCCACGCCCGTCGCCGACCATCGCCAGGTCTTCGCGCCGCCGCCCGCGCTCGGCGCCGCCTCTTCATCCCCGCTGCCCGAGCACTCGCTCCTCCGTGCGTCGCCGCCGTCGACCCTCGCCGGAGCCCCGTCCAGCCCGGCCAATCAGCACTTGCCACGTCATCGTCGCCGCCTCCCGCATCCAACCCGCGCGCGCCACTTGTTCCTCCCCGCGCCCCACTTCGTCGGAGCCCGGAGGAGCCCAGATCCGGCCCGCGGGGCCCAACTTCGCCGTCGCCCGCGGAGAGCCGCGCCCGCTCGTCGCCTTCTCCATCCTCCCTTGCGCCGCCGCACGCCGTCTCGACGCCGGCCGCCCGCCGGCGCTGCCGCCGCCCCCTGCCTCCCTCGATCCAGGTGGGATCGAGGAGGAGGACGCTCCGCGCCCGCGTGGGCCTCGTCCGGCCACCTCCGCCCCGGCCCAATCGGCCCCGCCTCAGGCCGCAGCGCGCCAAGGCCTTCGCCAGCCTCTCCTCCCTGCTGGGCCGCCAGCCAGCTCCGGTGGCCCATCTCCTCGCTCGGCCTCCTCCCCAGCTCCCTTCGCCAGCCGCGTGGGCCGCATCCAGAGCCCAGCCGGCCTCCTTCCTCCTCTGCTGGGCCAGGCCCCAGGGTGAGCCGCCCAGCGCCCCCCTCCTCTATTTTTTTTCTGCTGCTGTTGGGCTTGCCCAGTGCACTGTTCAGATTTGGCCCGTGATGTATTTTTTTTCAGCGCCTGCGATTTGTCCAATTATCCTGAGTCACCCAGTTTTGCAGATTAGTCCCTAGTCTTCATGCATATAATAACTTCACAACCGTGCATCGGACTAAAATGTTTTATATATGAAAACTGCTCAGAATTTTGTGTAGATTAATAATATCCAACTTTCACCTTTGTTTGAAATATTTAAAATGCTGTTTGCATATATTTGCCCCTATGCCATGCTAAAATGATTTAATCATAGCTAAATAACCGTAGCTCCGAATTAAATAATCTTTATATGTAAATGGGGTAGAATTTTGCCTAGTTTAACGTGGTGGCCTCATCTTGCATGCTTAACAACTCTAAAATTGTGTTTAGGACAGATCAGGACCGAACCTAAAATATGCTATGGGGAGTTTCCGGAATTGTTGTTCGTTGCTTCCGGCCTCATTTAACCTTGCCTAGATAGGTAGTTTTGTTGTGCTTCACCTCTTGCCATGTTAATCAACATTTAATATTGTTGGGTACATAACCGAGAGGGAACTAAATAATTGATGTGGTGTTTTGTCAATATGCATCCCGATGCATATTGTGCTCCACTTAATTTGTAGGATTGTTTGTGCATTTTGCCATGCCATGCCTCTTTAAACTGGACATGCATCATACTTGATTGTGGATCATGCCATGTTGATGTGTTGGTTGTTTACTATGTTGTGTGCTTCTTTTCCGGTGACTGCTTCTTCGGGTTGATTCCGGTAACGTCGAGTTTGTGAGGACCCGTTCATCTACGTTCCGTTTGTCTTCTTCATGGACTCGTTCTTCTTCCTTGCGAGATTTCAGGCAAGATGATCATACCCTCGAAATCACTACTATCTTTGCTATGCTAGTTTGCTCGCTCTTTTGCTATGCCATTGATACGATGCCTACCACTTGCTTGTCAGCCTCCCAAATTGCCATGTTCAGCCCCTAACCCACCTGTCCTAGCAAACCGTTGATTGGCTATGTTACCGCTTTGCTCAGCCCCTCTTATAGCGTTGTTAGTTGTAGGTGAAGATTGGAGCTTGTTCCTTGTTGGAACATGGAGATTTTGTTGGGATATCATACTATATCTTATTTAATTAATGCATCTATATACTTGGTAAAGGGTGGAAGGCTCGGCCTTATGCCTGGTGTTTTGTTCCACTCTTGCCGCCCTAGTTTCCGTCATATCGGTGTTATGTTCCCGGATTTTGCGTCCCTTACGCGGTTGGGTATATGGGAACCCCTTGGCAGTTCGCTTTGAATAAAACTCCTCCAGCAAGGCCCAACCTTGGTTTTACCATTTGCCACCTAGCCTTTTTTCCCCTTGGGTTAGGCCAGCCCAAGGGTCATCTTTATTTTAAACCCCCCCCCCCCCCGGGCCAGTGCTTGTCTAAGTGTTGGTCCGAAATGGGCAGCCTACGGGGCCACCTCGGGGAAACTTGAGGGCTGGTTTTACTCGTAGCTTGACCTATCCGGTGTTGCCTTGAGAACGAGATATGTGCAGCTCCCATCAGGATGTCGGCGCATCGGGTGGCTTTGCTGGACTTGTTTTACCATTGTCGAGGATGTCTTGGAGTACCGGGATACCGAGTCTGATCGGAATGTCTCGGGAGGAGGTCTATTCCTTCGTTGACCGTGAGAGCTTGTGATGGGCTAAGTTGGGACACCCCTGCAGGGATTTGAACTTTCGAAAGCCGTGCCCGCGGTTATGGGCAGATGGGAATTTGTTAACGTCCGGTTGTAGAAAACCTAAACTAGACCTTAATTAAAATGAATCAACCGCGTGTGTAACCGTGATGGTCTCTTTCCGGCGGAGTCCGGGAAGTGAACACGGTTGTTGGAGTTATGCTTGACGTAGGTAGTCCAGGATCACTTCTTGATCATACTTTTATCGACCGTGCTTTGCCTTCTCTTCTCGCTCTCATTTGCGTATGTTAGCCACCATATATGCTAGTCGCTTGCTGCAGCTCCACCTCATACCTTTTACCTTACCCACAAGCTTAAATAGTCTTGATCGCGAGGGTGCGAGATTGCTGAGTCCCCGTGGCTCACAGATACTTCCAAAACCAGTTTGCAGGTGCCGATGAGACCGTGCCGATGATGCAACCAAGCTTAGGAGGAGCTCGATGAAGACCTTGTTCATTTGTGTTGTTTCGTTCTAGTTGATCAGTAGTGGAGCCCAGTTGGGGTCGATCGGGGGCCTTTGTCGCATTTGGGGTTCTTCTTTTATTTTGGTTCCGTAGTCGGACCATGAGTGCATTTGATTGATGTAATGTTTATTCATGTAATTGTGTGAAGTGGCGATTGTAAGCCAACTATGTATCCTTTTTCCCTTATTATATTACATGGGTTGTGTGAAGATTACCTCACTTGCGACATATGCCTTCAATGCGATTATGCCTCTAAGTCGTGCCTCGACACGTGGGAGATATAGTCGCATCGAGGGTGTTACACCATGCCAAATGAGTCAAAAGTGTTTGTCTCCTTTTGTATCCATTGCAACCTATAGGTGCAACGTGCTAAAGAATAATCCTGAGTGAAACCTATAGGTGATGGTAGTGGTGGCTAAAGAATAATCCCGAGACCGATGTGCCAGGTGTCTGCCAGTTATTCGTTGTCGTTGTCATGTCATTCGCTTGCGTGTTGCATCTTGCCATGTCATCATGTGCATTGCATCATCATGTTTTCAAAACTTGCATCCGTCCCGGTCTCCTCGTTCCTTCCGTTGTCCGTTCTGAGCCCAACCACATTTGCACGCGCCCGTGGCACGTCCGAAATATTATTTATAAGTGGCCAGAAAATGTTCTCGGAATGGGTTGAAAGTTGGCATGCTGTGTTGTTATATTGTAGGTAGGCCGCCTACCAAGTTTTATCGCATTCGGAGTTCAAGTTCGATTGATGCCCCAGCGGATAACTATAGCGACATTATAGTCGGTCAAAACGTCGGACGTTTTCGGTCTCCGGAAACAGTTGTCGGGTCTCTCTCTCTTCTCTCCTCTCTGCCGGAGGCCATCTGCACAGTCCAAGTTCCAACCGACCCCTCGCGCGTGTCCGAAAACTTACCCGAACCCGACCCGGGCAGTCATCACCGTTGGATCTGAATCATCCCCAAACGTCTACAAAACATCTCCGTTTTGTTTATTGGACTTCCTAACCTATATTTTCTCGGCCGTCCAATGTAGATCGAAGGGTTTCCATTAGTCTGCATATAGACCCACTCACTATATAAACTGGCAACCCTAAATTCTAGGGGCCTTGTCCATCCATCATTTCCCATCGCGCCGCCGCCGACCCACCTGGTCTCCTCCTCGTCTTCCCCACCTAGCCAACCAGCTTCCATCTCGGATCCACCGCCGCCTCTCACCTTCTCCTCCTTGTTTTTGGCAGCAAGCCAACCAGCCCCCCCGATCCACCTCGCCAACAGCGTGCTGCTCGTGAGCCGCGCCTCAGCTTTTCCCGAGCGAGGGCCTGATGCCCGTGGAGCCCGCAGCAATAGCCACCGCTCTGCATTTCTCGCCCCCGCCATTTTCAGTGCCACCGCCGCCATCTGTCGCCGGAGCGCCATCCGCCGCCTTGCTGGAGTTCCCGCGAGCCTCCCGCTCGTTCGCGCCTCTTCTACCCGAGCCGACAACCAACCTAGCAGCGGCCGCATCCCCCCCCACCGCAGGAGCTTGCCTTCTCCTCTCTCGCATCCTGCGCCCGAGAGACCATGCCTGAGGAGCTCGGCCCCCTCGTCCCCCAGGCCGCCTCAAACTCCGGCCACGCCTCCAACAGTCGTCACCGTCGACCAGGCTGGACCTCCCCTGCGCCTCCCCTGCCTCTACTCCCTCCTCTCACTTCTCTCTCTCACAGGGACCTCCATGGTCGTCGCCCTGTCAAGAACCGACGCCGGACCCCGTGGGGCTCTGTCTGGTTGGTTCTGCCGCGCCCGCCTACGCTGGAGACCACCAATGCCGCCGACTTCCATCTCCCTGTTTCGCTCAGACGAAGGTGCCCACACCCCGGGATCGAGCAGCGCCTCGACATGCGCCTCCTTTGCCTCTGTTCGAGAAGAGATGCTGCAGATGCGCCTGGGCGCTCATGTTGACTGCGATATGCCCATCTCCTTCGCCTCCTGGGCCACCAGGAACCTCCCCAACCTGGCCTGCTTCGACCTCCCTCCACCTCCGGCCCGACCTGGCCCTCTGGTGAGAAGCCCAGTCCGCCCGAGATGCGGCCTAGTTTCTGTTTTTTTTCAGATCCGCGAATTTAGTTATTTATCCAGAGACTCCAGTTTTGCAGAAAAACCCTTCAAGTTCTTGCATATCATAACTCTCCAACCGTGCATCATTTGTAAAAACTTTAAATATGAAACTTGCTTAGAATTTTGTCTAGATTCATAATATCCAACTTTCATGCATGTTTAAAATGTTTAAAAGGTTGTTTGATTAAATTTGCTCAAATGCCATGCTAAACTGCTTTATTTCATATCTAATTAACCGTAGCTCGGTTTTATACAAACTTTATATGTAAATGGGGTAGAAAAATGCCTAGTTTAACATGGTGCACTTTTCTTGCATGTTTAATAACTCTAAAATTATGTTTAGGGCAGAACAGTACCAAATCTAATTTATGCACATGAGGAGTTTTCGGATTTGTTGTTCGTTGCTTCCGGCCTCATTTAACCTTGACTAGATAGGTAGTTTTACTTTGCTTTACCCTCTTGCCATGTTTAACAATATTTAATATTGTTGGGTACATAAACGAGACCGAACTAAATAACTTGATGTGGTGTTCCGTCAATATGCAACTCGTTGCATATTGAGCTCCACTTAACTTGTAGTGTTGTTTGTGCACTTTGCCATGCCATGCTTCATTAAACCGGACATGCATCATACTTGATTGTGCATCACGCCATGTTGATGTGTTGGTTGTGTACTATGTTGTATGCTTCTTTTCCCGTGTTGCTTCTTCGGGTTGGTTCCGATAACGTCGCGTTTGTGAGGACCCGTTCGTCTACGTCCGTTTATCTTATTCATGGACTCGTTCTTCTTCCTTGCGGGATTTCAGGCAAGATGATCATACCCTCGAAATCACTTCTATCTTGGCTTTCTAGTTGCTCGCTCTTTTGCTATGCCTATGCCGCGATACCTACCACTTGCTTATCATGCCTCCCATATTGTTGAACCAAGCCTCTAACCCACCTTGTCCTAGCAAACCTTTGATTGGCTATGTTACCGCTTTGCTCAGCCCCTCTTATAGCGTTGTTAGTTGCAGGTGAAGATGAATTTTGTTCCTTGTTGGAACATGGCTATGTTGTTCCTTGTTGGAACATGATTATTTGTTGGGATATCACAATATATCTTATTTAATTAATGCATCTATATACTTGGTAAAGGGTGGAAGGCTCGGCCTTATGCCTGGTGTTTTGTTCCACTCCTGCCGCCCTAGTTTCCGTCATATCGGTGTTATGTTCCCGGATTTTGCGTTCCTTACGCGGTTGGGTTATAATGGGAACCCCTTGACAGTTCGCCTTGAATAAAACTCCTCCAGCAATGCCCAACATTGATTTTACCATTTGCCACCTAGCCTTTTCTTTCCCTTGGGTTCTGCAGACTCAAGGGTCATCATTATTTTAACCCCCCGGGCCAGTGCTCCTCTGAGTGTTGGTCCAAACTAGAGCCCCTTGCAGCGCCACCTCGGGGAAACTCGAGGGCTGGTTTTAGTTGTATGGACTCCTCATCTGAGTGTACCCTGAGAACGAGATATGTGCAACTCATATCGGGATTTGTCGGCACATTCGGGCGGTGTTGCTGGACTTGTTTTACCATTGTCGAGGATGTCTTGTAACCGGGATTCCGAGCATGATCGGGTCTTCCCGCTAGAAGGAATATCCTTCGTTGACCGTGAGAGCTTGTGATGGGCTAAGTTGGGACACCCCTGCAGGGATTTGAACTTTCGAAAGCCGTGCCCGAGGTTATGGGCAGATGGGACTTTGTTAATGTCCGGTTGTAGAAAACCTGAAGTTGACCTTAATTAAAATGCATCAACCGCGTGTGTAACCGTGATGGTCTCTTTCCGGCGGAGTCCGGGAAGTGAACACGGTGTTGGAGTAATGCTTGACGTAGGTTGTTCTAGGATCACTTCTTGATCATAGTTGTTCGACCGTGCTTTTGCCTTCTCTTCTCGCTCTCATTTGCGTATGTTAGCCACCATATATGCTAGTCGCTTGCTGCAGCTCCACCTCATACCTTTACCTTACCCATAAGCTTATATAGTCTTGATCGCGAGGGTGTGAGATTGCTGAGTCCCCGTGACTCACAGATACTTCCAAAACCAGCTTGCAGGTGCCGACGTGTCCATGCAGATGACGCAACCAAGCTCAGGAGGAGCTCGATGAAGATCTTGTCCTTTATGTTGATCCGCTTCCAGTTGATCAGTAGTGGAGCCCAGTTGGGGTTGATCGGGGACCTTGTCGCATTTGGGGTTCTTCTTTTATTTTGGTTTCGTAGTCGGACCTTGATTGTATTTGGATGTTGTAATGCTTTATTCTTGTATTGTGTGAAGTGGCGATTGTAAGCCATCTATGTTTCTCTTTCCCTTATGTATTACATGGGTTGTGTGAAGATTACCTCACTTGCGACATTGCTTTCAATGCGGTTATGCCTCTAAGTCGTGCTTCGACACGTGAGAGATATAGCCGCATCGAGGGCGTTACAAGTTGATAATGAGAGCCTTCCCTGACCTTAGGAGCCCCCACTGCTTGATCGTTTTTAGCAGCCGTTGTTGAGTCTAGAAATTTTTTTTGAGTCATTTAGGAATTATATATATCGGAGAGTTAGGATTTCTTTTTACTCCTCAGTCCCTTCGTCGCTCTGGTGAGGCATCCTGATGTAGAGTTTTGACTCTTCTCTTCTCAAATTTCACTAAAAAAAATTTAGGATCACGCGGGTATCTTGGAATCGTTCCGATGGTTTTGTGACGAGAACATTGTTCTTGGTGCCTCCTGACATTTAGGGGTTGTGGCAGTGTCCCGGGGAGTTGAGCTCCGAGGTGTTGTCGTTACAATTTTATCGTTGCAGTTCTGGAATACCTGAGTTTAGTTTCGCCGACATCGAAAATCTCTTTTATGTAGTTGTTGGTGAGATAACCTCGATGCCACCCAGTACTGGGGCGGGAGTTTGGGAGTATTGCCATAACTCGTATAACGGATGCTTTTTGAAGGTTGAGGTAGACGATTTCTGAAGGTTTCTTGGTTATGTGTTGAAGGATGGATACAGCTGGATGTAGGATTTGTTAGTTTTGGGTGAGATATTATGCTTCCCCTGTATCCCCAACACCTGATTGCATAATCGGAAAGGTTCGGGAGTTTCATAGGTGGGAATTCAAGTAGCTCTTAGGATATCTGTCCGACAGATGTATGATATGAAATTGGGGTTCGACGTCTAGTGGTCCGCCTATCCACGGTCGGTTTTACAGTGGTCTCGTTGTGTCTTAAAGAGTCCTTGGCTATGCCGACTCGGGGACGTTTCGTATGTCATGTGCACTGCCTTGTACATGATGGTGCTATACGATCGAGCCCATGTAGGCCCCACCACGAAAACTTCGGACGAAATATCTATCATATGTTTGTTCCGGCTTACTCTGGAAGCCAATCCTTTGTTTTGTTTTGAGTTGTGGTATTCGAGTTGCTTCGAGGTCAAGCGTTTGATTCCATACCTTTCCTAAGTGGTGTTCTCATACCCCTATGCGAATACTAATCCTCCTTGATAATCGAGATTGTTTTTCCAATCTTGTCCAACCGGTGTGCTTCTCTTCAAGTGGATCCGATCATTTCAACATCCGTAAGATCAATTCTAAGTTTCTCAACGGTGTTCGTTTCATCCATTCCAAATTATCTTTGTTTTTCCCACCCTCCCTCCCTTTATTTTTCTTCGAGGACTAAGAATTCTTAATCATTTATCATGTTATTGATGTGAAGTCTCTCCATTTTTTCCATCAATGCTATTATCCGGTGATTCTCAGAAAGATTCTAACGGAGCTTCAAGTTCATCGTTCTTCGTTCTTTTTCGTCTCCGGTGGATTCAAGTCAAGTTTTGTTGATCATACCTTTTTCCTCGTTTCAATGCTTTCTCATGCCGGTGCACCTCATATTCAGTCATTTCTCGCTATTCAATTGTTCCGGAGTGCTAAAGATATCTCAGAAGATTCGTGTTTCCACTCTTAATCCGTTCAAGCTCTTTTGAGGATGTTATCTTATTCAAGCCTTTTAATTCAACCGGTGCAATCTCTCTTTTTAATCATTTCAACGGTGTTTCTCTTAAGTGGGCCCTAACCCACAAGTCTTTTCCCAGGATCTTACCTGACTCTTCTTATTTTCCCGGAGCTATCCAAATTTCTTTTCGAAGTGTGACATAAGAATTAATTTTTCATCAGTCAGAGGGTTTCTCCAAGATCTTTCAAATTCTTTTCATTGTTGGCTCAACCTCTTCGTTTTGATTCTTCCGGAGTGCCTAAATAAGTCATGATGTTTTTTTTCTCGTCATCATTCTCAGTTTGGAAGACCGAAGAAGAGTTTTCCTAAAAATCTTAACCATTCTCTCAGAGATTCGTGATTCTAGCTTGTTGCCATCCTGTCATAATTGTTTTCGATTGTGAGAATTCTTTTCACCTATCCGGAGCAATTCAAGATTCTTTTCAGTTTGATTCTCCGAAGGCCAACATTTCGGGATCATTCATATTCAGCTTTCAGCTCTCGTTCTCCAAATTTTACCGGTGCTTCATTCAAGTTTTATCTAAGCATTTCTTGATCTCTTCGTCCACTTGTATCTAAATACCCTCAAATATCTTCATTCGTTCTTCATATTCTTCCTGGTGAATTGTGCCTTTGCTTCGTTCATTTCACAATTCTTACCGGTGATTCATCCTTTTACTTCATTCATTGTTCAATTCTTACGGTGGTTCTTCCAGGGTTCTCTTCTGATGTTATCATATCAATTCATTCGTCGTTCCAATCATTCCGGTGGTTCGTTGAAGACCTTCCCAAGTTTATGTTATATCTCTCTTAATCTTTTCTACGGGAATAAGTAATATGTCAAATCCGTTGATTGTCATCAATTTAATTGATGAAGGATAAGCATAATGTAATTCTTATTCTTGTTTCATCGACTAAATTCAATTCCTTATTCCGGAGGCTCATCAAATTCTTGTTTCCATTTGTTCATCTTTCTTTTCCGGAGTGCCAAGTTTTCTCTTTATCTCGTTGCTAAGCTTCATCTAATCATTGCAAGGCTTCAACCTTACTCTTCTCATCTTTCTTTCCGTTTGATCATTCTTTTGTTACCGGAGTTCGTCATGAAGGTTCTACATGATGGTTCATCAAGGATTTAATTCTTTCTCGAAGTGTTCATCGAGATTCTTTTCAAAGGAGCTCAAGCTTTCTTCATCTTGCTATCCGGAGTGCAATTCTTTCTTCCGTATCATTAGAGGTGGTATTATGTCATTCTTGATAATTTGAGTTCATGTTTCATGATTCGCATGTTGTTAAGAATGAGGTATTTTAAATCCACCAATCTCTTCGTTGGAGTTATCTTGTGTCATGTTTCACCTATAGCCTTCCCTAAGGATTGTTGCTATCTATGGTGCTTATAAATGATCCAATTTCTTCAATTATCCTCCCGGTGAATAAGTTTCTCGTCTCCTTGTTGATATCAATCCAATCTTTGATTTTGTTAGTGGCAGGTTGTCACATCATAATTTGAGATGTATTCCATAAGACCATATCAAGCTTATCCTTTTTCGTTGTTGGTTTTCCAACAACTCCGCCCGACCCGTCTCCTAAGGAGGCCTTCTCAAGCTCTTTTGTGGCATAAGATGGCATTTTCGTCTCCATTCTTTTTTTCAATTATCTATCTTCTATTCTTTTGTTACGGAGCATTTGTGATGTTTCTCTTTTCTCTCATCATCTTGGATCATGTTCTTTTCATGTTTATCCATTTAGCCGTAGTGTTGTGTCCTTTTGCTCAAGCTCTTTCATTTTATCAACTCTTTCATCTCTCTTCAACCGAAGTGCTACCCGAATCGGTTCTTTCTTTTCCTCTTTCTTAACGGAGTGCTGTCAACTTTGTTCATCTCCGTTGCTTTCTTTCTTTTATTTTTCTCAACCTTGCAAGGTTCCTTGGTTTCACTCATTGGTCAGAGAAGCAACTTAGTTTTACCTTTTCTCTTCCTCTCCCGTTTCCCCCCGGTGCCATTCTAGATCTCGGGACGAGATCCTCTCATAGTGGGGGAGTGTTGTAACGCCCCGAGACTGATGTGCCAGGTGTCTGCCAGTTATTCATTGTCGTTGTCATGTCATTCGCTTGCGTGTTGCATCTTGCCATGTCATCATGTGCATTGCATCATCATGTTTTCAAAACTTGCATCCGTCCCGGTCTCCTCATTCCTTCCGTTGTCCGTTCTGAGCCCAACCACACTTGCACGCGCCCGCAGCATGTCCGAAATATTATTTATAAGTGGCCAGAAAATGTTCTCGGAATGGGTTGAAAGTTGGAATGCTGTGTTGTTATCTTGTAGGTAGGCCGCCTGCCAAGTTTCATCGCATTCGGAGTTCGATTGATGCCCCAACGGATAACTATAGCGACATTATAGTCGGTCAAAACGTCAGACGTTTTCGGTCTCCGGAAACAGTTGTCGGGTCTCTCTCTCTTCTCTCCTCTCTGCCCGAGGCCATCTGCACAGTCCAAGTTCCAACCGACCCCTCGCGCGTGTCCGAAAACTTACCCGAACCCGACCCGGGCAGTCATCACCGTTGGATCCGGATCATCCCCAAACGTCTACAAAACATCTCCGTTTTGTTTATTGGACTTCCTAACCTATATTTTCTCGGCCATCCGATTTAGATCGAAGGGCTTCCATTAGTCTGCATATAGACCCACTCACTATATAAACCGGCAACCCTAAATTCTAGGGGCCTTGTCCCATCCATCCTTTCCCATCGCGCCGCCGCCGACCCACCTGGTCTCCTCCTCGTCTTCCCCACCTAGCCAACCAGCTTCCATCTCGGATCCACTGCCGCCTCTCACCTTCTCCTCCTTGTTTTCGGCAGCAAGCCAACCAGCCCCCCCGATCCACCTCGCCAACAGCATGCTACTCGTGAGCCGCGCCTCAGCTCTTCCCGAGCGAGGGCCTCGCGCCTGTGGAGCCCGCTGCAATAGCCACCGCTCCTCTGCATTTCTCGCCCCAGCCATTTTCAGTGCCACCGCCGCCATCTGTCGCCGGAGCGCCATCCGCCGCCTTGCCGGAGTTCCCGCGAGCCTCCCGCTCGTTCGCGCCTCTTCTGCCCGAGCCGACAACCAACCTAGCAGCGGCCGCACCCCCCCCCCCCACCGCAGGAGCTCGCCTTCTCCTCTCTCGCATCCTGCGCCCGAGAGACCATGCATGAGGAGCTCGGCCCCCTCGTCCCCCAGGCCGCCTCAAACTCCGGCCACGCCTCCAACAATCGCCGCCGTCGACCAGGCTGGACCTCTCCTGCTCCTCCACTGCCTCTACTCCCTCCTCTCACTTCTCTCTCTCTCACAGGGACCGCCATGGTCGTCGCCCAGTCAAGAACCGACGCCGGACCCCGTGGGGCTCTGTCTGGTTGGTTCTGCCGCGCCCGCCTACGCTGGAGACCACCAATGCCGTCGACTTCCATCTCCCTGTTTCGCTCAGATGAGGGTGCCCACACCCCGAGATCGAGCAGCGCCTCGAAATGCGCCTCCTCTGCCTCTGTTCGAGAAGAGATGCTGCAGATGCGCCTGGTTGCTCGCGGTGACTGCGACATGCCCATCTCCTTCGCCTCCTGGGCCACCAGGAACCTTCCCAACCTGGCCTGCTTCGACCTCCCTCCACCTCCGGCCCGACCTGGCCCTCTGGTGAGAAGCCTAGTCCGCCCGAGATGCGGCCTAGTTTCTGTTTTTTTTCAGATCCGTGAATTTAGTTACTTTTCCAGAGACGCCAGTTTTGCAGAAAAACCCTTCAAGTTCTTGCATATCATAACTCTCCAACCGTGCATCATTTGTAAAAACTTTAAATATGAAACTTGCTTAGAATTTTGTCTAGATTCATAATATCCAACTTTAATGCATGTTTAAAATGTTTAAAAGGTTGTTTGATTAAATTTGCTCAAATGCCATGCTAAACTTCTTTATTTCATAACTAATTAACCATAGCTCGGTTTTATACAAACTTTATATGTAAATGGGGTAGAAAAATGCCTAGTTTAACATGGTGCACTTTTCTTGCATGTTTAATAACTCTAAAATTATGTTTAGGGCAGAACAGTACCAAATCTAATTTATGCACATGAGGAGTTTCCGGATTTGTTGTTCGTTGCTTCCGGCCTCATTTAACCTTGACTAGATAGGTAGTTTACTTTGCTTCACCCTCTTGCCATGTTTAACAACATTTAATATTGTTGGGTACATAAACAAGACCGAACTAAATAACTTGATGTGGTGTTCCGTCAATATGCAACCCGTTGCATATTGAGCTCCACTTAACTTGTAGTGTTGTTTGTGCACTTTGCCATGCCATGCTTCATTAAACCGGACATGCATCATACTCGATTGTGCATCACGCCATGTTGATGTGTTGGTTGTTTACTATGTTGTATGCTTCTTTTCCGGTGTTGCTTATTCGGATTGGTTCCGATAATGTCACGTTTGTGAGGATCCGTTCGTCTACGTCCGTTTATCTTCTTCATGGACTCGTTCTTCTTCCTTGCGGGATTTCAGGCAAGATGATCATACCCTCGAAATCACCTCTATCTTGTCTTGCTAGTTGCTCACTCTTTTGCTATGCCTATGCTGCGATACCTACCACTTGCTTATCATGCCTCCCATATTGTTGAACCAAGCCTCTAACCCACCTTGTCCTAGCAAACCGTTGATTGGCTATGTTACCGCTTTGCTCAGCCCCTCTTATAGCGTTGTTAGTTGCAGGTGAAGATGAAGTTTGTTCCTTGTTGGAACATGGCTATGTTGTTCCTTGTTGGAACATGATTATTTGTTGGGATATCACAATATATCTTATTTAATTAATGCATCTATATACTTGGTAAAGGGTGGAAGGCTCGGCCTTATGCCTGGTGTTTTGTTCCACTCTTGCCGCCCTAGTTTCCGTCATATCGGTGTTATGTTCCCGGATTTTGCGTTCCTTATGCGGTTGGGTTATAATGGGAACCCTTGACATTTCGGCTTGAATAAAACTCCTCCAGCAATGCCCAACATTGGTTTTACCATTTGCCACCTAGCCTTTTCTTTCCCTTGGGTTCTGCAGACTCAAGGGTCATCATTATTTTAACCCCCCCGGGCCAGTGCTCCTCTGAGTGTTGGTCCAAACTAGAGCCCCTTGCAGCGCCACCTCGGGGAAACTCGAGGGCTGATTTTAGTTGTACGGACTGCTCATCTGAGTGTGCCCTGAGAACGAGATATGTGCAGGTTCTATCGGGATTTGTCAGCACATTCGGGCGGTGTTGCTGGACTTGTTTTACCATTGTCGAGGATGTCTTGTAATCGGGATTCCGAGCCTGATCGGGTCTTCCCGCTAGAAGGAATATCCTTCGTTGACCGTGAGAGCTTGTGATGAGCTTAGTTGGGACACCCCTGCAGGGATTTGAACTGTCGAAAGCCGTGCCCGCGGTTATGGGCAGATGGGAATTTGTTAATGTCCGGTTGTAGAAAACCTGAAGTTGACCTTAATTAAAATGCATCAACCGCGTGTGTAACCGTGATGGTCTCTTTCCGGCGGAGTCCGGGAAGTGAACACGGTGTTGGAGTAATGCTTGACATAGGTTGTTCTAGGATCACTTCTTGATCATAGTTGTTCGACCGTGCTTTTGCCTTCTCTTCTCGCTCTCATTTGCGTATGTTAGCCACCATATATGCTAGTCGCTTGCTGTAGCTCCACCTCATACCTTTACCTTACCCATAAGCTTAAATAGTCTTGATCGCGAGGGTGTGAGATTGCCGAGTCCCCGTGACTCACAGATACTTCCAGAACCAGCTTGCAGGTGCCGACGAGTCCGTGCAGATGACGCAACCAAGCTCAGGAGGAGCTCGATGAAGATCTTGTCCTTTATGTTGATCCGCTTCCAGTTGATCAGTAGTGGAGCCCAGTTGGGGTCGATCGGGGACCTTGTCGCATTTGGGGTTCTTCTTTTATTTTGGTTCCGTAGTCGGACCTTGATTGTATTTGGATGTTGTAATGCTTTATTCTTGTATTGTGTGAAGTGGCGATTGTAAGCCATCTATGTTTCTCTTTTCCTTATGTATTACATGGGTTGTGTGAAGATTACCTCACTTGCGACATTGCTTTCAATGCGGTTATGCCTCTAAGTCGTGCTTCGACACGTGAGAGATATAGCCGCATCGAGGGCATTACAAGTTGGTAATCAGAGTCTTCCCCAACCTTAGGAGCCCCCACTGCTTGATCGTTTTTAGCAGCCGTTGTTGAGTCTAGAAAAATATTTTTAGTCATTTAGGAATTATATATATCGGAGAGTTAGGATTTCTTTTTACTCCCCAGTCCCTTCATCGTTCTGGTGAGGCATCCTGACGTAGGGTCAGTTAGACTGTCTAGTCCGACCCAGCCGAATTTGTTCGACTGTAACGACACGCTTCAAGGCTCCCAAATCGTCTTCTGTAAATTTCCATCCATCACATCACAACTCCATCCTAGCTGAATTGACTTCCCGCAACGCCTTCAAGCATCCCTGTCGTGGCAACAAATTTTCACCCTTATCTGCCATAACCCAAGGTTTCCTGTTCCGTTGAATATCTCCACCTCAAACCTAGTATCTATTGATGCCATGGTTCTTTGTATGATTGACCCTGTGAAAAAATAACTAAGATTCTTACCACGATGCACAAGTACACAGAGCGTGCACAGTAGCAAATCCAATCAAAAATTGGCCTTCACGTGGTGTCTCTTGGCTCAATCCCCAATGCTGGCTAGTTGCTTCCAATGCTTCCTGGTGGACGCGTAAGTATCAACAGAATTACTGCTTGCCGATTCGATCTGGTTGCCTTGCGTGGCACATGAGGACTCAGTCCTCTTTTTTTTCTAAAAACAAATCTTCGGTCTATGCTCTTGCCGCTGTACGCGACCGTATCCAGCACGGGGTGCTCCTAACCAGCGCTTCAGGCGCCGGCTGCCGATACGGGCGCTCGCTAGCGACGCGTAGCGGGCCGGCCCACCAACCGGCAAGCAAACGAGAAGAAAACTAATCGTAATTGAAAAATATTGTATGTGATGGATGGGAATCGAACCCAGAACCACCCCAGTCATAGCTTAATGAAGGAAATATGCCCTAGAGGCAATAATAAAGTTATTATTTATTTCCTTATATCATGATAAATGTTTATTATTCATGCTAGAATTGTATTAACCGGAAACATAATACATGTGTGAATACATAGACCAACAGAGTGTCACTAGTATGCCTCTACTTGACTAGCTCGTTAATCAAAGATGGTTATGTTTCCTAACCATGAACAAAGAGTTGTTATTTGATTAACGAGGTCACATCATTAGTTGAATGATCTGATTGACATGACCCATTCCATTAGCTTAGCACCCGATCGTTTAGTATGTTGCTATTGCTTTCTTCATGACTTATACATGTTCCTATAACTATGAGATTATGCAACTCCCGTTTACCGGAGGAACACTTTGGGTACTACCAAACGTCACAACGTAACTGGGTGATCATAAAGGAGTACTACAGGTGTCTCCAATGGTAGATGTTGGGTTGGCGTATTTCGAGATTAGGGTTTGTCACTCCGATTGTCGGAGAGGTATCTCTGGGCCCTCTCGGTAATGCACATCACATAAGCCTTGCAAGCACTGCAACTAATATGTTAGTTGTGAGATGATGTATTACGGAACGAGTAAAGAGACTTGCCGGTAACGAGATTGAACTAGGTATTGGATACCGACGATCGAATCTCAGGCAAGTAACATACCGATGACAAAGGGAACAACGTATGTTGTTATGCGGTCTGACCGATAAAGATCTTCGTAGAATATGTAGGAGCCAATATGGGCATCCAGGTCCCGCTATTGGTTATTGACCGGAGACGTGTCTCGGTCATGTCTACATTGTTCTCGAACCGTAGGGTCCGCACGCTTAACGTTACGATGACAGTTATTATGAGTTTATGCATTTTGATGTACCGAAGGTTGTTCGGAGTCCCGGATGAGATCACGGACATGACGAGGAGTCTCGAAATGGTCGAGACGTAAAGATTGATATATTGGAAGCCTATGTTTGGACATAGGAAGTGTTCCGGGTGAAATCGGGATTTTACCGGAATACCGGGAGGGTTACCGGAACCCCCCGGGAGACTAATGGGCCTATTGGGCCTTAGTGGAAAAGAGAAAAGGGGCAGCCCACAGCCTAGCCGCGCGCCCCCCCTTCCCCAAGTCCTAGTAGGACTAGGAGAAGGGGCCGGCCCCCCCCTCTCTCCTTTCCCCCTTGAGAGTCCTAGTTGGAATAGGATTGGAGGGGGGAGTCCTACTCCCGGTAGGAGTAGGACTCCCCCTGCGCCTCCCTCTCTCTGGCCGGCCAGCCCCCCTTCCTCCAACCTTTATATACGGGGGCAGGGGACACCCCAAGACACACAAGTTGATCCTTGAGATCGTTCCTTAGCCGTGTGCGGTGCCCCCTGCCACCAAATTCCACCTCGATCATACCGTTGTAGTGCTTAGGCGAAGCCCTGCGTCGGTAGTACATCAAGATCGTCACCACGCCATCGTGCTGACGGAACTCTTCCTCGACGCTTTGTTGGATCGGAGCCCGAGGATCGTCATCGAGCTGAACGTGTGCTAAGAACTCGGAGGTGCCGGAGTAACGGTGCTTGGATCGGTCGGATCGGGAAGAAGACGTACGACTACTTCCTCTATGTTGTGTGATCGCTTCCGCAGTCGGTCTGCGTTGGTACGTAGACAACACTCTCCCCTCTCGTTGCTGTGCATCACCATGATCTTGCGTGTGCGTAGGAAATTTTTCGAAATTACTACGTTCCCCAATAGTGGCATCCGAGCCTAGGTTTTATGGTTTGATGTTATTTGCACGAGTAGAACACAAGTGAGTTGTGGGCGATACAAGTCATACTGCCTACCAGCATGTCATACTTTGGTTCGGCAGTATTGTTGGGTGAGACGATCCGGACCAACCTTACGCATACTCTTACGCGAGACCGGTTCCCTCGACGTGCTTTGCACATAGATGGCTTGCGGAAGACTGTCTCTCCAACTTTAGTTGAACCAAGTGTGACTATGCCCGGTCCTTGAGAAGGTTAAAACGGAGTCTATTTGACGAACTATCGTTGTGGTTTTAATGCGTAGGTGAGATGAGTTCTTACTTAAGCCCGTAGCAGCCACGTAAAACTTGCAACAACAAAGTAGAGGACGTCTAACTTGTTTTTGCAGGGTATGTTGTGATGTGATATGGTCAAGGCATGATGCTGATTTTATTGTATGAGATGATCATGTTTTGTAACCGAGTTATCGGCAACTGGTAGGAGCCATATGGTTGTCGCTTTATTGTATGCAATGCAATCGCGATGTAATGCTTTACTTTATTACTAAGCGGTAGTGATAGTCGTGGAAGCATAAGATTGGCGAGACGACAACGATGCTACGATGGAGATCAAGGTGTCGCGCCGGTGACGATGGTGATCATGACGGTGCTTCGGAGATGGAGATCACAAGCACAAGGTGATGATGGCCATATCATATCACTTATATTGATTGCATGTGATGTTTATCCTTTTATGCATCTTATCTTGCTTTGATTGACGGTAGCATTATAAGATGATCTCTCACTAAATTATCAAGAAGTGTTCTCCCTGAGTATGCACCGTTGCCAAAGTTCGTCGTGCCCAGACACCACGTTATGATCGGGTGTGATAAGCTCTACGTCCAAATACAACGGGTGCAAAACAGTTGCACACGCAGAATACTCAGGTTATACTTGACGAGCCAAGCATATACAGATATGGCCTCGGAACACGGAGACCGAAAGGTCGAGCGTGAATCATATAGTAGATATGATCAACATAACGATGTTCACCATTGAAAACTACTCCATCTCACGTGATGATCGGTTATGGTTTAGTTGATTTGGATCACGTGATCACTTAGAGGATTAGAGGGATGTCTATCTAAGTGGGAGTTCTTAAGTAATTTGATTAACTGAACTTAAACTTATCATGAACTTAGTACCTGATAGTATCTTGCTTGTTTATGTTGATTGTAGATAGATGGCTCGTGCTGTTGTTCCGTTAAATTTTAATGCGTTCCTTGAGAAAGCAAAGTTGAAAGATGATGGTAGCAATTACACGGACTGGGTCCGTAACCTGAGGATTATCCTCATTGCTGCACAGAAGAATTACGTCCTGGAAGCACCGCTAGGTGACAGGCCTGCTGCTGGAGCAACGCCAGATGTTATGAACGTCTGGCAGAGCAAAGCTGATGACTACTCGATAGTTCAGTGTGCCATGCTTTACGGCTTAGAATCGGGACTTCAACGACGTTTTGAACGTCATGGTGCATATGAGATGTTCCAGGAGTTGAAGTTAATATTTCAAGCAAATGCCCGAATTGAGAGATATGAAGTCTCCAATAAGTTCTATAGCTGCAAGATGGAGGAGAACAGTTCTGTCAGTGAGCATATACTCAAAATGTCTGGGTATAATAATCACTTGATTCAGATGGAAGTTAATCTTCCAGATGACTGCGTCATTGACAGAATTCTCCAATCACTGCCACCAAGCTACAAGAGCTTCGTGATGAACTATAACATGCAAGGGATGAACAAGACTATTCCCGAGCTCTTCGCAATGCTGAAAGCTGCGGAGGTAGAAATCAAGAAGGAGCATCAAGTGTTGATGGTTAGCAAAACCACTAGTTTCAAGAAAAAGGGCAAAGGGAAGAAGAAGGGAAACTTCAAGAAGAATAGCAAGCAAGTTGCTGCTCAGGAGAAGAAACCCAAGTCTGGACCTAAGCCTGAAACTGAGTGCTTCTACTGCAAGCAGACTGGTCACTGGAAGCGGAACTGCCCCAAGTATTTGGCGGATAAGAAGGATGGCAAAGTGAACAAAGGTATATGTGATATACATGTTATTGATGTGTACCTTACTAGAGCTCGCAGTAGCACCTGGGTATTTGATACTGGTTCTGTTGCTAATATTTGCAACTCGAAACAGGGACTACAGAATAAGCGGACGCTAGCAAAGGACGAGGTGACGATGCGCGTGGGAAACGGTTCCAAAGTCGATGTGATCGCGGTCGGCACGCTACCTCTACATCTACCTTCGGGATTAATATTAGACCTAAATAATTGTTATTTGGTGCCAGCGTTGAGCATGAACATTATATCTGGATCTTGTTTGATGCGAGACGGTTATTCATTTAAATCAGAGAATAATGGTTGTTCTATTTATATGAGTAATATCTTTTATGGTCATGCACCTTTGAAGAGTGGTCTATTCTTGTTGAATCTCGATGATAGTGATACACATATTCATAATGTAGAAGCCAAAAGATGCAAAGTTAATAATGATAGTGCAACTTATTTGTGGCACTGCCGTTTAGGTCATATCGGTGTAAAGCGCATGAAGAAACTCCATACCGATGGGCTTTTGGAACCACTTGATTATGAATCACTTGGTACTTGTGAACCGTGCCTCATAGGCAAGATGACTAAAACACCGTTCTCCGGTACTATGGAGAGAGCAACAGATTTATTGGAAATCATACATACCGATGTATGTGGTCCGATGAATATTGAGGCTCGTGGCGGATATCGTTATTTTCTCACCTTCACAGATGATTTAAGCAGATATGGGTATATCTACTTAATGAAACATAAGTCTGAAACATTTGAAAAGTTCAAAGAATTTCAGAGTGAGGTTGAAAATCATCGTAACAAGAAAATAAAGTTTCTACGATCTGATCGTGGAGGAGAATATTTGAGTTACGAGTTTGGTGTATATTTGAAAAATTGTGGAATAGTTTCGCAACTCACGCCACCCGGAACACCACAGCGTAATGGTGTGTCCGAACGTCGTAATCGTACTTTACTAGATATGGTGCGATCTATGATGTCTCTTACTGATTTACCGCTATCGTTTTGGGGTTATGCTTTAGAGATGGCCGCATTCACGTTAAATAGGGCACCATCAAAATCCGCTGAGATGACGCCTTATGAACTATGGTTTGGCAAGAAACCAAAGTTGTCGTTTCTTAAAGTTTGGGGCTGCGATGCTTATGTGAAAAAACTTCAACCTGATAAGCTCGAACCCAAATCGGAGAAATGTGTCTTCATAGGATATCCAAAGGAAACTATTGGATACACCTTCTATCACAGATCCGAAGGCAAGACTTTTGTTGCTAAATTCGGAAACTTTCTAGAGAAGGAGTTTCTCTCGAAAGAAGTGAGTGGGAGGAAAGTAGAACTTGACGAGGTAACTGTACCTGCTCCCTTATTGGAAAATAGTACATCACAGAAAATTGTTTCTGCGACACCTATACCAATCAGTGAGGAAGCTGATGATGATGATCATGAAGCTTCAGGACAAGATACTACTGAACCACGTAGATCAACCAGAGTGAGATCCGCACCAGAGTGGTACGGTAATCCAGTTCTGGAAGTCATGCTACTAGATCATGATGAACCTACAAACTATGAAGAAGCGATGGTGAGCCCAGATTCCGCAAAGTGGCTTGAGGCCATGAAATCTGAGATGGGATCCATGTATGAAAACAAAGTATGGACTTTGGTTGACTTGCCCGATGATCGGCAAGCAATTGAGAATAAATGGATCTTCAAGAAAAAGACTGACGCTGACGGTAATATTACTGTCTATAAAGCTCGACTTGTCGCGAAAGGTTTTCGACAAGTTCAAGGGGTTGACTACGATGAGACCTTCTCACCCGTAGCGATGCTTAAGTCCGTCAGAATTATGTTAGCAATTGCCGCATTTTATGATTATGAAATATGGCAGATGGATGTCAAAACTGCATTCCTGAATGGATTTCTGGAAGAAGAGTTGTATATGATACAACCAGAAGGTTTTGTCGATCCGAAGGGAGCTAACAAAGTATGCAAACTCCAGCGATCCATTTATGGACTGGTGCAAGCATCTCGGAGTTGGAATGAACGCTTTGTGTAACGCCCCGAGACCGATGTGCCACGTGTCCTCCAGTTATTCGTTGTCGTTGCCATGTCATTTGCTTGCGTGTTGCATCTTGTCATGTCATCATATGCATTGCATTATCATGTTTTCAAAACTTGCATTCGTCCGGGTTCTCCGAGTTCTCTCCGTTGTCCGTTCTGAGCCCAGACACACTTGCACGCGCCCGCGGCATGTCCGAAATATTATTTTATAAGTGGCCGGAAAATGTTCTCGGAATGGGATGAGATTTGACGTGTGGTCTTATTATAGTGTAGACAGACCGCCTGTCAAGTTTCATCGCAATCGGAGTTCGTTTGTTAGCCCAACGGATAAATATAGCGGCAATAGTAGCCGGTCTAACGTCGGACGTTTTCGGTCTCCGGAAACAGATGCCGGGCTTCCCTCTCTTCTCTTCTCTCAGCTCGAGACCGTCTACACAGCCCACTACTCACCACCAGGTCCTACCTAACCCCTCTCGTCAGCCCGCAGCCCCCCCTCGCGCGCGTCCGAAAGTTGTCCCGGACCCGACCCGGACTGTCATTACCGTTGTGTCCGGATCAACCCCAAACGTCTGCAAAACGTCACCGTTTTCTCATTTGGGCTCCCTAACTATTTTTTTCGTCCGTCCGATCACGATCGGAGGGATCCGATAGCCCCTAACTATTTTCCACCTACCATATATAAACTAGTTCCAACCCTAATAATCAGGAGCCTTGTCCCATCCATCCCATCATGTGCCGCCACTCCTCTTCCTCGGGATCCAAGCCCGCAGCCACCCTCTTTCCTTCCCTCATTTTCAGCATTGTACCAACCCGAGCCCGCACCCGATCCAGAGCCTCTCCCGCCTCCGACCACCTTCCTGGTTTGCGCCGCCGCTCAAATCATGCAGGAGCGCCTGCAGCCTCCCATCCCGCCGCACGCCCGTCCTCAGATCCCCACGCCAGGAGCTCCTTTCCCTTTGCTCGCTTCGACCCCGGGTCGCCGGAGACACCAGGGGATCTCCTCTGCCTCGCCCCGTTCGCCCGCAAGTTCCGCAGTGCCACCGGAGCTCCCTCCGCCGACGAGAACCACCTGCAGATGAGTCCCGCGACGCCCGTTCCTTCCTTTCCCACTTCTCTCTTCTCCCTCTCACATCTCTGTCTCGTTTCTTTTCTTCGGTCAGAGAACCCGAGCCGGAGCTTGCCGCCGCCTCGTCCAAGCCCGTTCCCGGCCAGATCCGGACGCCCAGGTCCTCGCCCCCCCTTGGCCCCGCTCGCCGGAGCTCTGCTCCCAGCCACCGCCGCCCTTCTCGCCTCCTCTGCTTCGGCCTTGCGCGAGGAGGACAACCCAGCGACAAGTTCCCTCGCCCGCGCGTTGACCTCCAGCCCGCTCGATCCACTGCTTCAGGAAACGCATCGCTCCCTCGATCTGGGGCTCTAGCGTCAACCGGCCCAGCTGCGATCGGGCCTGCTAGCCCAAGGATGCGCTAAGACCTGCCCGCAAGCCCACCTACGCTGAACCGCGCGGTGAAGCCCAGCAGTCGGCCTGCCCAGCGCCTCCGCCTCCTCCCCGCATGGGCCGTGGCCCCCAGGCCCAGCGCGCTGCGCCCCGCCTTCGGCCCAGCTCCCCGCGTCCAGCCTCCCCACCGAGCCGGCCCATGAGGCCTGGTGAGCTGCCAGATCCAGCGCCCGCTCCTGTACACTGTTGGGCCATTTAGTTTCGGCCTGTTAGCTTTTTTTTCCTGACCTGCGAATTTGTCTAATTTCCAGAGTTGTCTGCTTTACAGAAAAGACCTTCATCTTCATGCATATCGTAACTCACAAACGATGCATCGTATTAAAACAAACTTAATATGAAAAGTGCTTAGAATTGCATCTAGTTTCATAATATGTCATTTTCATCCATGTTTAAAATGCTTAAAATGTTGTTTGATTAAATTTTGCTCTATGCCATGTTAAAATGATTTAATTCATAACTAAATAACCGTAACTCCGAATTAAATAAACTTTATATGTAAATGGGGTAGAATTTTGCCTAGTTCAACGTGGTGGCCTCATCTTGCATGTTTAACAACTCTAAAATTGTGTTTAGGACAGATCAGGACCAAATCTAAAATATGCCATGGGGATTTTCCGGACTTGTTGTTTTGTTGTTCCGGCCTCATTTAAACTTGCCTAGGGTGGATAGTTTCATCATGTTTCACCCCTTGCCATGTTAATCAACATTTAATATTGTTGGGTACATAAACGAGATCAAACTAAATAACTTGTCGTGGTGTTCCGTCAATATGCAACCTGTTGCATATTGAGCTCCACTTAATTTGTAGTATTGTTTGTTGCACTTTGCCATGCCACGCCATGCTTCATTAAACCGGACATGCATCATACTTGATTGTGCATCATGCCATGTTGATGTGTTGGTTGTTTACTATGTTGTGTGCTTCTTTTCCGGTGATTGCTTCTTCGGGTTGGTTCCGATAACGTCGAGTTTGTGAGGACCCGTTCGTCTACGTCCGTTTGTCTTCTTCATGGACTCGTTCTTCTTCCTTGCGGGATTTCAGGCAAGATGATCATACCCTCGAAATCACTACTATCTTTGCTATGCTAGTTTGCTCGCTCTTTGCTATGCCAATGCTACGATGCCTACCATTTGCTTGTCAGCCTCCCAATTGCCATGTTCAGCCCTAACCCACCAATGTCCTAGCAAACCATTGATTGGCTATGTTACCGCTTTGCTCAGCCCCTCTTATAGCGTTGTTAGTTGCAGGTGAAGATTGAAGTTTGTTCCTTGTTGGAACATGGAGTTACCGTTCCTTGTTGGGACACTTATTTACTTGTTGGGTTATCACTATATATCGTATTTAATTAATGCATCTATATACCTGGTAAAGGGTGGAAGGCTCGGCCTTATGCCTGGTGTTTTGTTCCACTCTTGCCGCCCTAGTTTCCGTCATATCGGTGTTATGTTCCCGGATTTTGCGTCCCTTACGCGGTTGGGCTATAATGGGAACCCCTTGACAGTTCGCCTTAAGTAAAGCTTCTCCAGCAATGCCCAACATTGGTTTTACCATTTGCCACCTACCCTTTTCTTTCCCTTGGGTTCTGCAGACTCAAGGGTCATCATTATTTTAACCCCCCCGGGCCAGTGCTCCTCTGAGTGTTGGTCCGAAACGTCAGCCGCCGGTGGCTACCAGGGGCAACTCTGGGCTGGCCTACCGGAAGTTTGGACAATCTGAGTGTGCCCTGAGAAAGAGATATGTGCAGCTCCTATCGGGATTTGTCGGCACATTCGGGCGGTGTTGCTGGTTTAGTTTTACCCTGTCGAAATGTCTTGTTGTACTGGGATACCGAGTCTGGTCGGAATGTCTCGGGTGGAGGTCTATTCCTTCGTTCACCGTGAGAGCTTGTGATGGGCTAAGTTGGGACACCCCTGCAGGGATTTGAACTTTTGAAAGCCGTGCCCGCGGTTATGGGCAGATGGGAATTTGCTAACGTCCGGTTGTAGAAAACCTAAAGTTGACCTTAATTAAAATGAATCAACAGCGTGTGTAACCGTGATGGTCTCTTTCCGGCGGAGTCCGGGAAGTGAACACGGTTGTTGGAGTTATGCTTGACGTAGGTAGTCCAGGATCACTTCTTGATCATACTTTTATCGACCGTGCTTTGCCTTCTCTTCTCGCTCTCATTTGCGTATGTTAGCCACCATATATGCTAGTCGCTTGCTGCAGCTCCACCTCATACCTTTACCTTACCCATAAGCTTAAATAGTCTTGATCGCGAGGGTGCGAGATTGCTGAGTCCCCGTGGCTCACAGATACTTTCAAAACCAGTTTGCAGGTGCCGATGAGTCCGAGCAGATGGCGCAACCAAGCTCAGGAGGAGCTCGATGAAGATCTTGTCCTTTATGTTGTTTCGTGCTAGTTGATCAGTAGTGGAGCCCAGTTGGGGTCGATCGGGGACCTTTGTCGCATTTGGGGTTCTTCTTTTATTTTGGTTCCGTAGTCGGACCATGAGTGTATTTGATTGATGTAATGTTTATTCATGTAATTGAGTGAAGTGGCGATTGTAAGCCAACTATGTAACTCTTTCCTTATTATATTACATGGGTTGTGTGAAGATTACCTCACTTGCGACATATGCCTTCAATGCGATTATGCCTCTAAGTCGTGCCTCGACATGTGGGAGATATAGTCGCATCGAGGGTGTTACAAGTTGGTAATCAGAGCCTTCCCCGACCTTAGGAGCCCCATTGCTTGATCGTTTTTAGCAGCCGAGTTGTGTCTAGAAAAATGTTTTGAGTCCTTTAGGGATTATATATCGGAGAGCTTAGGAATTCTTTTTTACTTCCCAGTCTCCTCATCACTCTGGTAAGGCATGCTGACGTAGAGTTTTGACTCTTCTCTTCTCAAATTTCACTAAAAATTTTTTTTAGGATCACGCGAGTATCTTGGATTTGTTCCGATGGCTTATGATGAGAATACTGTCTTGGTGCCTCCTGTCAGGGGTTTAGTGGAAGTGTCCCGAGGAGTTGAGCTCTGAGGTGTTGTCATCATAATTCTATCCTTGCAATTCTGGTATACTTGAGATATGTGCGCGACATCGAAAATCTCCTTTATGCAGTTCGTTGGTGAGATAACCTCGACGCCACCCAGTACTGGGGCGGGAGTTCGGGAGTATCGCCATAACTTGTATAACGGATGCTTTTCGAAGGTTGAGATAGATGGTTTCCGAAGGTTTCTTGGTTATGTGTTGAGGGATGGATGCAGCTGGATGTAGGATTTGCTAGCTTGGGTGAGATATTATGCTTCCCCTGTATCCTCAACACCTGATTGCATAACCGGAAAGTTTCGGGAATTTCATAGGTGGGAATTCAAGTAGCCTTAGGATATCTTTCCAACAGATGTGTGATATGAAATTGGGGTTCGACGTCTAGTGGTTCGCCTATTCACGGTCGATTTTACAGTGGTCTCGTTGTGTCTTAAAGAGTCCTTGGCTATGCTGACTCGGGGACGCTTCGTATGTCATGTGCACTGCCTTGTACATGATGGTGCTATACGATCGAGCCCGTGTAGGTCCCACCACGAAAACTTCGGACGAAATCTCTATCATATGCTTGTTCCGGCTTATTCTGCAAGCCAACCCTTTTGTTTTTGTTTTGAGCTGTGGTATTCGAGTTGCTTCGATGTCAAATGTTGATTCCATACCTTCCTCAAGTGGTGTTCTCATATTCCTATGCGAATACTAATCCTTCATGATAATCAAGATTGTCATGTTAATTCTTTTCAACCGGTGTGTCTCTCCTCAAGTGGATCCGATCATTTCAACTTCCGCAAGATCAAATATCAGTTTCTTCTGAACGGTGTTTGTTTCATCCATTCCAAATTGTCTTTGTTTTTCCCACCCTCCCTCCCTTTGTTTTTTTCTTCAAGGATTCAGATTTCTTAATCACTATCCATTTTATTGTTGGAAGTCCCTCCGTTCTATTGTCCTTCAATGTTCTTATCCGGTGATTCTCATGAAGATTCTAACGGAGCTTCAAGTTTATCATTCTTTGTTCTTTTCTTCTTCGGTGGAACCAAGTCAAGTTTTGTTGATCATACCCCTTTTCCTCGTTTCAATGCCTTCTCATGCCGGTGCACCTCATATTCATTCACTTCTCGCTATTTAATTGTTCCGGAGTGCTCAAGATATCTCGTAGATTCGTGTTTTTCACTCTTCTTTCATTCAAGCTATTTCGAGGATGTTATATCATTCAAGCCTTTTTATTCGACCGGTGCAATCTCTCCTTCTAATCGTTCTACGGTGTTTCTCTTGAGTGGGCCCTAACCCACAGGTCTTTTCCCAGGATCTTACCTGACTCATCTTTTTTCCTGGAAGTATTCTTAAATTCTTTTTCCAAGGTTGACGTAAGAATGATTGTCATCAGTCTTATGTCTTTCTCCAAGATCTTTCAAATTCTTTTCATCGTTGGCTCAACCTTTCCATCATTCATTCCGGAGTGCCTCAACAATTCACGGTGGTGCTTCTCATTGTCATTTGAAGACCGAAGAAGAGTTTCTCTTTAATCTTGCTCCATTCTTTCAAGATTCGTGATTCTAGCTTGTTGCCATCCTCTCGTAATTGTTTTCGATTGTCAGAATCTTTTTACCCATCCGGAGCAATTTAAGAGTCTTCTCAGTTGTTATCCGGAGTCCATCATCTATGATTTATTCATTCTCAGCTTTCAGCTCTCGTTCTTCAATTTTACCGGTGCTCCATTCAAGTAATCTTTAATCAGCTCGTGAGCTCTTCGTTCTCATGGATCTAATTCCCCTCAAGTATCTTCATTCGTTTTCCCAATTCTTCCCAGTGTTCCTCTATCTTTCCTTTGGTCATTTTAATTCTTACGGTGGGTCGTTCAAGAGCTCTCGTCATTCGTTATCATATCTATTCATTTGTTGTTCAACTCTTATGGTGGTTCGTTCCAGATTTTTCTTTCTTTCTTATCACATCAAGTTATTCATTGTTTCTATCCTACCGATGGTTCGTTCAAGATTCTCTTGAGTTTATGTTATATCTCTCTTAATCCTTTCTACGAGAATAAGTAATATGCCAAATCCGTTGATTGTCATCAATTTAATTGGTGAAGGATAAGCATAACACAATTCTTATTCTTGTTTCATCCTAATGATTAATTCTTATTCCGGAGGCCCTTCAAACTCTCGTTTTCATTTGTTTCATCTTCTCTTTTTCCCGGAGTCCAACCTCTTTAAATTATATTATCACGGAGATCTCTATCTAAATCATTACGAGGCTTCAATCTTATTCTTTTCATCATTCAATTATTTTGGATCATTCTTTTTATTACCGGAGTTCTTCATGGAGGCTCTACATGATGGTTCATAAGGGATTTAATTCCCTCCCGAAGTGTTCATTGAGAATCTTTTCAAAGGAGCTCAAGCATTCTTGATCGTGTAATCCGGAGTGCAATTCTCTCTACCACATTATTGGAGGTGGTATTATGCCATTCTTGATAATTTGAGTTCATGTTTTCATGATTCACATGTTGTCAAGATTGGGATATTTTTAAATCCATCAACCTATTCGTTGGTATTGTCTTGGGTTATATTTCACCTAAAGCCTTCCCTAAGGATGGTTGTTATTATGGTGCTTATATATGATCCAAGTTTCTTCTTTTATCCTCCCGGTAATATAGCCTTCTCGTCTCCTTGTTCTTGGCAGTCCAATTCTTTTCCCGTGAGTGGCGGGTTTTTCATCTCTTAATTTGAGAGGTATTCCATAAGACCATATCAAGCCTATTATTTTTCGTTGTTAGTTTTCCAACAATTCCATGTGACCCTTGTCCTAAAGATGCCTTTTCAAGCTCTTTTGTAGCAGAAGTTGGCATTGTCTTCTACATTCGTTCGTCTCAATTATCTTTACTCTACTCTTTTGTTCCGGAGGCATTGTGATGTTCATCTTTTCAACCCATCATCTCGTTTTGTCAAAGATCATGATCTTTCCATGCCTATCCTTTTAATCTGAGTGTTGTGTCCTCTTTTCAAGTATCCTCTCATCTTGTCAAGTTCAATTCCTTCCATTTTCAGACGGAGTGCTGTCCAAATTATATCAGTCTTTTCCTTCTCTATTTTGTTTAACCGGAGTGTGGTGCCATTCTGCTGAAGTTCTTTTCGCCTTATCAAGTCTTGCATCCCTTTTCTCAACCAGAGTGTCGTGTTTTCATTTGAGCTCTCTCATCTTATCAAATTTTGACTCCCTTCTCAACCGGAGTGCTGTCTGAGATCTTTCTTACCCCTTGTTCCATTCATTCAATAGTTCCGGTGGCAGTGTGTTGTGATTTCATCAAGTATCTTCTCTTCTTATCTAGACCTTATTCAATTCCTTTTCTTTCCAACCGGAGTGCTGCCCGATTTTGGTTTTCCCTTGATCCCCTTCCTTAACCGGAGTGTTTTTCTATATATATCTTCCCTTCAACCTCAAGGTTTTCGCAATGCTCGTTGTCCCTCTTTTCTAATGGAGTGTTTTCAACTTTGTTCACCTTCGTTGTATTCTTTTCTCGAATTTGTTCAACTTCGCAAGGTTCTTTGGTTTCACTCGTTTGTCAAGGAAGCAACTTAGTTTTACCTCTTCTCTTTCTCTTCCGTTGTTCCCCCGGTGCCATTCTAGATCTCGGGACGAGATCCTCTCGTAGTGGTGGAGTGTTGTAACGCCCCGAGACCGATGTGCCATGTGTCCTCCAGTTATTCGTTGTCGTTGCCATGTCATTTGCTTGCGTGTTGCATCTTGTCATGTCATCATATGCATTGCATTATCATGTTTTCAAAACTTGCATTCGTCCGGGTTCTCCGAGTTCTCTCCGTTGTCCGTTCTGAGCCCAGACACACTTGCACGCGCCCGCGGCATGTCCAAAATATTATTTTATAAGTGGCCGGAAAATGTTCTCGGAATGGGATGAGATTTGACGTGTGGTCTTATTATAGTGTAGACAGACCGCCTGTCAAGTTTCATCGCAATCGGAGTTCGTTTGTTAGCCCAACGGATAAATATAGCGGCAATAGTAGCCGGTCTAACGTCGGACGTTTTCGGTCTCTGGAAACAGATTCCGGGCTTCCCTCTCTTCTCTTCTCTCAGCTCGAGACCGTCTACACAGCCCACTACTCACCACCAGGTCCTACCTAACCCCTCTCGTCAGCCCGCAGCCCCCCCTCGCGCGTGTCCGAAAGCTGTCCCGGACCCGACCCGGACTGTCATTACCGTTGTGTCCGGATCAACCCCAAACGTCTGCAAAACATCACCGTTTTCTCATTTGGGCTCCCTAACTATTTTTTTCGTCCGTCCGATCACGATCGGAGGGATCCGATAGCCCCTAACTATTTTCCACCTACCATATATAAACTAGTTCCAACCCTAATAATCAGGAGCCTTGTCCCATCCATCCCATCATGCGCCGCCACTCCTCTTCCTCGGGATCCAAGCCCGCAGCCACCCTCTTTCCTTCCCTCGTTTTCAGCATTGTACCAACCCGAGCCCGCACCCGATCCAGAGCCTCTCCCGCCTCCGACCACCTTCCTGGTTTGCGCCGCCGCTCAAATCATGCAGGAGCGCCTGCAGCCTCCCATCCCGCCGCACGCCCGTCCTCAGATCCCCACGCCAGGAGCTCCTTTCCCTTTGCTCGCTTCAACCCCGGGTCGCCGGAGACACCAGGGGATCTCCTCTGCCTCGCCCCGTTCGCCCGCAAGTTCCGCAGTGCCACCGGAGCTCCCTCCGCCGACGAGAACCACCTGCAGATGAGTCCCGCGACGCCCGTTCCTACCTTTCCCACTTCTCTCTTCTCCCTCTCACATCTCTGTCTCGTTTCTTTTCTTCGGTCAGAGAACCCGAGCCGGAGCTTGCCGCCGCCTCGTCCAAGCCCGTTCCCGGCCAGATCCGGACGCCCAGGTCCTCGCCCCCCCTTCGCCCCGCTCGCCGGAGCTCTGCTCCCAGCCACCGCCGCCCTTCTCGCCTCCTTTGCTTCGGCCTTGCGCGAGGAGGACGACCCAGCGACAAGTTCCCTCGCCCGCGCGTTGACCTCCAGCCCGCTCGATCCACTGCTTCAGGAAATGCATCGCTCCCTCGATCTGGGGCTCTAGCGTCAACCGGCCTAGCTGCGATCGGGCCTGCTAGCCCAAGGATGCGCTAAGACCTGCCCGCAAGCCCACCTACGCTGAACCGCGCGGTGAAGCCCAGCAGTCGGCCTGCCCAGCGCCTCCGCCTCCTCCCCGCATGGGCCGTGGCCCCCAGGCCCAGCGCGCTGCGCCCCGCCTTCGGCCCAGCTCCCCGCGTCCAGCCTCCCCACCGAGCCGGCCCATGAGGCCTGGTGAGCTGCCAGATCCAGCGCCCGCTCCTGTACACTGTTGGGCCATTTAGTTTCGGCCTGTTAGCTTTTTTTTCCTGACCTGCGAATTTGTCTAATTTCCAGAGTTGTCTGCTTTACAGAAAAGACCTTCATCTTCATGCATATCGTAACTCACAAACGATGCATCGTATTAAAACAAACTTAATATGAAAAGTGCTTAGAATTGCATCTAGTTTCATAATATGTCATTTTCATCCATGTTTAAAATGCTTAAAATGTTGTTTGATTAAATTTTGCTCTATGCCATGTTAAAATGATTTAATTCATAACTAAATAACCGTAACTCCGAATTAAATAAACTTTATATGTAAATGGGGTAGAATTTTGCCTAGTTCAACGTGGTGGCCTCATCTTGCATGTTTAACAACTCTAAAATTGTGTTTAGGACAGATCAGGACCAAATCTAAAATATGCCATGGGGATTTTTCGGACTTGTTGTTTTGTTGTTCCGGCCTCATTTAAACTTGCCTAGGGTGGATAGTTTCATCATGTTTCACCCCTTTCCATGTTAATCAACATTTAATATTGTTGGGTACATAAACGAGATCAAACTAAATAACTTGTCGTGGTGTTCCGTCAATATGCAACCTGTTGCATATTGAGCTCCACTTAATTTGTAGTATTGTTTGTTGCACTTTGCCATGCCACGCCATGCTTCATTAAACCGGACATGCATCATACTTGATTGTGCATCATGCCATGTTGATGTGTTGGTTGTTTACTATGTTGTGTGCTTCTTTTCCGGTGATTGCTTCTTCGGGTTGGTTCCGATAACGTCGAGTTTGTGAGGACCCGTTCGTCTACGTCCGTTTGTCTTCTTCATGGACTCGTTCTTCTTCCTTGCGGGATTTCAGGCAAGATGATCATACCCTCGAAATCACTACTATCTTTGCTATGCTAGTTTGCTCGCTCTTTGCTATGCCAATGCTACGATGCCTACCATTTGCTTGTCAGCCTCCCAATTGCCATGTTCAGCCCTAACCCACCAATGTCCTAGCAAACCATTGATTGGCTATGTTACCGCTTTGCTCAGCCCCTCTTATAGCGTTGTTAGTTGCAGGTGAAGATTGAAGTTTGTTCCTTGTTGGAACATGGAGTTACCGTTCCTTGTTGGGACACTTATTTACTTGTTGGGTTATCACTATATATCGTATTTAATTAATGCATCTATATACCTGGTAAAGGGTGGAAGGCTCGGCCTTATGCCTGGTGTTTTGTTCCACTCTTGCCGCCCTAGTTTCCGTCATATCGATGTTATGTTCCCGGATTTTGCGTCCCTTACGCGGTTGGGCTATAATGGGAACCCCTTGACAGTTCGCCTTAAGTAAAGCTTCTCCAGCAATGCCCAACATTGGTTTTACCATTTGCCACCTACCCTTTTCTTTCCCTTGGGTTCTGCAGACTCAAGGGTCATCATTATTTTAACCCCCCCCCCGGGCCAGTGCTCCTCTGAGTGTTGGTCCGAAACGTCAGCCGCCGGTGGCTACCAGGGGCAACTCTGGGCTGGCCTACCGGAAGTTTGGACAATCTGAGTGTGCCCTGAGAAAGAGATATGTGCAGCTCCTATCGGGATTTGTCGGCACATTCGGGCGGTGTTGCTGGTTTAGTTTTACCCTGTCGAAATGTCTTGTTGTACTGGGATACCGAGTCTGGTCGGAATGTCTCGGGTGGAGGTCTATTCCTTCGTTGACCGTGAGAGCTTGTGATGGGCTAAGTTGGGACACCCCTGCAGGGATTTGAACTTTTGAAAGCCGTGCCCGCGGTTATGGGCAGATGGGAATTTGTTAACGTCCGGTTGTAGAAAACCTAAAGTTGACCTTAATTAAAATGAATCAACAGCGTGTGTAACCGTGATGGTCTCTTTCCGGCGGAGTCCGGGAAGTGAACACGGTTGTTGGAGTTATGCTTGACATAGGTAGTCCAGGATCACTTCTTGATCATACTTTTATCGACCGTGCTTTGCCTTCTCTTCTCGCTCTCATTTGCGTATGTTAGCCACCATATATGCTAGTCGCTTGCTGCAGCTCCACCTCATACCTTTACCTTACCCATAAGCTTAAATAGTCTTGATCGCGAGGGTGCGAGATTGCTGAGTCCCCGTGGCTCACAGATACTTTCAAAACCAGTTTGCAGGTGCCGATGAGTCCGAGCAGATGGCGCAACCAAGCTCAGGAGGAGCTCGATGAAGATCTTGTCCTTTATGTTGTTTCGTGCTAGTTGATCAGTAGTGGAGCCCAGTTGGGGTCGATCGGGGACCTTTGTCGCATTTGGGGTTCTTCTTTTATTTTGGTTCCGTAGTCGGACCATGAGTGTATTTGATTGATGTAATGTTTATTCATGTAATTGAGTGAAGAGGCGATTGTAAGCCAACTATGTAACTCTTTCCTTATTATATTACATGGGTTGTGTGAAGATTACCTCACTTGCGACATATGCCTTCAATGCGATTATGCCTCTAAGTCGTGCCTCGACACGTGGGAGATATAGTCGCATCGAGGGTGTTACACTTTGATAGTGTGATCAAAGCATTTGGCTTTATACAGACTTTTGGAGAAGCCTGTATTTACAAGAAAGTGAGTGGGAGCTCTGTAGCATTTCTAATATTATATGTGGATGACATATTGCTGATTGGAAATGATATAGAATTTCTGGATAGCATAAAAGGATACTTGAATAAAAGTTTTTCGATGAAAGACCTCGGGGAAGCTGCTTACATATTAGGCATAAAGATCTATAGAGATAGATCAAAACGCTTAACTGGACTTTCATAGAGCACATACCTTGACAAGATTTTGAAGAAATTCAAAATGGATCAAGCAAAGAAAGGGTTCTTGCCTGTGTTACAAGGTGTGAAGTTGAGTCAGACTCAATGCCCGACCACTTCAGAAGATAGAGAGAAAATGAAAGATGTTCCCTATGCTTCAGCCATAGGCTCTATCATGTATGCAATGCTGTGTACCAGACCTGATGTGTGCCTTGCTATAAGTTTAGCAGGGAGGTACCAAAGTAATCCAGGAATGGATCACTGGACAGCGGTCAAGAACATCCTGAAATACCTGAAAAGTACTAAGGATATGTTTCTCGTATATGGAGGTGACAAAGAGCTCACCGTAAGAGGTTACGTTGATGCAAGCTTTGACACTGATCCGGACGATTCTAAATCGCAAACCGGATACGTGTTTACTTTAAACGGTGGAGCTGTCAGTTGGTGCAGTTCTAAACAAAGCATCGTAGCGGGATCTACATGTGAAGCGGAGTACATAGCTGCTTCGAAAGCAGCAAACGAAGGAGTCTGGATGAAGGAGTTCATATCCGATCTAGGTGTCATACCTAGTGCATCGGGTCCAATGAAAATCTTCTGTGACAATACTGGTGCAATTGCCTTGGCAAAGGAATCCAGATTTCACAAAAGGACAAAACACATCAAGAGACGCTTCAACTCCATACGGGATTTAGTCCAGGTGGGAGACATAGAGATTTGCAAGATACATACGGATCTGAATGTTGCAGACCCGTTGACTAAGCCTCTTCCACGAGCAAAACATGATCAGCACCAAGGCTCCATGGGTGTTAGAATCATTACAGTGTAATCTAGATTATTGACTCTAGTGCAAGTGGGAGACTGAAGGAAATATGCCCTAGAGGCAATAATAAAGTTATTATTTATTTCCTTATATCATGATAAATGTTTATTATTCATGCTAGAATTGTATTAACCGGAAACATAATACATGTGTGAATACATAGACCAACAGAGTGTCACTAGTATGCCTCTACTTGACTAGCTCGTTAATCAAAGATGGTTATGTTTCCTAACCATGAACAAAGAGTTGTTATTTGATTAACGAGGTCACATCATTAGTTGAATGATCTGATTGACATGACCCATTCGATTAGCTTAGCACCCGATCGTTTAGTATGTTGCTATTGCTTTCTTCATGACTTATACATGTTCCTATAACTATGAGATTATGCAACTCCCGTTTACCGGAGGAACACTTTGGGTACTACCAAACGTCACAACGTAACTGGGTGATCATAAAGGAGTACTACAGGTGTCTCCAATGGTAGATGTTGGGTTGGCGTATTTCGAGATTAGGGTTTGTCACTCCGATTGTCGGAGAGGTATCTCTGGGCCCTCTCGGTAATGCACATCACATAAGCCTTGCAAGCACTGCAACTAATATGTTAGTTGTGAGATGATGTACTACGGAACGAGTAAAGAGACTTGCCGGTAACGAGATTGAACTAGGTATTGGATACCGACGATCGAATCTCGGGCAAGTAACATACCGATGACAAAGGGAACAACGTATGTTGTTATGCGGTCTGACCGATAAAGATCTTCGTAGAATATGTAGGAGCCAATATGGGCATCCAGGTCCCGCTATTGGTTATTGACCGGAGACGTGTCTCGGTCATGTCTACATTGTTCTCGAACCGTAGGGTCCGCACGCTTAACGTTACGATGACAGTTATTATGAGTTTATGCATTTTGATGTACCGAAGGTTGTTCGGAGTCCCGGATGAGATCACGGACATGACGAGGAGTCTCGAAATGGTCGAGACGTAAAGATTGATATATTGGAAGCCTATGTTTGGACATAGGAAGTGTTCCGGGTGAAATCGGGATTTTACCGGAATACCGGGAGGGTTACCGGAACCCCCCGGGAGACTAATGGGCCTATTGGGCCTTAGTGGAAAAGAGAAAAGGGGCAGCCCACAGCCTAGCCGCGCGCCCCCCCTTCCCCAAGTCCTAGTAGGACTAGGAGAAGGGGCCGGCCCCCCTCTCTCTCCTTTCCCCCTTGAGAGTCCTAGTTGGAATAGGATTGGAGGGGGGAGTCCTACTCCCGGTAGGAGTAGGACTCCCCCTGCGCCTCCCTCTCTCTGGCCGGCCAGCCCCCCTTCCTCCAACCTTTATATACGGGGGCAGGGGACACCCCAAGACACACAAGTTGATCCTTGAGATCGTTCCTTAGCCGTGTGCGGTGCCCCCTGCCACCAAATTCCACCTCGATCATACCGTTGTAGTGCTTAGGCGAAGCCCTGCGTCGGTAGTACATCAAGATCGTCACCACGCCGTCGTGCTGACGGAACTCTTCCTCGACGCTTTGTTGGATCGGAGCCCGAGGATCGTCATCGAGCTGAACGTGTGCTAAGAACTCGGAGGTGCCGGAGTAACGGTGCTTGGATCGGTCGGATCGGGAAGAAGACGTACGACTACTTCCTCTACGTTGTGTGATCGCTTCCGCAGTCGGTCTGCGTTGGTACGTAGACAACACTCTCCCCTCTCGTTGCTGTGCATCACCATGATCTTGCGTGTGCGTAGGAAATTTTTCGAAATTACTACGTTCCCCAACAGTGGCATCCGAGCCTAGGTTTTATGGTTTGATGTTATTTGCACGAGTAGAACACAAGTGAGTTGTGGGCGATACAAGTCATACTGCCTACCAGCATGTCATACTTTGGTTCGGCAGTATTGTTGGGTGAGACGATCCGGACCAACCTTACGCGTACTCTTACGCGAGACCGGTTCCCTCGACGTGCTTTGCACATAGATGGCTTGCGGAAGACTGTCTCTCCAACTTTAGTTGAACCAAGTGTGACTATGCCCGGTCCTTGAGAAGGTTAAAACGGAGTCTATTTGACGAACTATCGTTGCGGTTTTGATGCGTAGGTGAGATGAGTTCATCGATTTTGAAAATAGTTCATCAATTTTGACAAAAAGTTCATCAATTTGGAAAAGAGTTCATCGATTTCAAAAAAGAGTTCACCGATCTTGAAAAAAAGTTCATCGATTTGGAAAAGAGTTCATCGGTTTTCCAAAAAATTTCATTGATTTCGAAAAAGAGTTCATCATTTTCAAAAAGCGTTTGTCGATTTAGAAAAAGCGTTCACCGATTTTCAAAAAGAGTTCATCGATTTTGAAAAAGAGTTCATCGATTTTGAAAAAGTTCATCGATTTGGAAAAAACAGTTCACGAATTTGAAAAAGGTTCACGGGATTCTGAAAAAAAAGTTCAAGAAATTGAAAAACGTTCATGCATTTAACAAAGAAAAGAAATTAAAAGAGAAAAGGGAAAAAGATAAAGAATGAAAAATAACAAAAGAAGGAAGAGGATGTAAAGGAACACGTACAATCTAGTTGTCCAGTTGGTTAACATGACTCACATGGAACGAAGAAGTCGTGGGTTCGATACCCACCCACGCTCGTGCTGTTTTTTGCGGAATGAAAGCAGAAAAAAGAACGTAGATGGACCGAGCCCAAGCTGCTGCGGGGGTATGCGCCTGTTAGTGAAAAGAACTAAAACGGGCGCAGCGGGCGCCTTTTAGGATTTGCCTCCAGCACGATCCACCGCTTTCGTGTCTCGCCGCCTGCAGCCTTGCGGCTTTCGCCAGCTAGGCCGGCCCAGCACGCGCCTTTGGGCCTCCGCAGACAGTCCTCGTCGATCGATCGATCGATCTGCTGCCTCCCTGCCCTGTGCGATGCGTCGCCGCTGCCTGTACGCTCGCCCAATCAATCCAAGATCGCCGCATGTCAAGCTGTCTGCTGCTGACATATAAGCACACGTGCCTCCCGCTGATCTGCTTTTTCCGATTACTTTCAACACGAATAGAACTCGGTCGCTCCATCGATTTTTTCCAGTCATGGGTCTCGACCGCCGACCGATTCAACGAATTCTGCCCCACCTCTAATCAACGATCCGTATTCTCGAAACAACCTAGCTCATGATACCATTTGTTAGAATAAATTCGAGGCACCGTCGATCATTCGAGGACCAAAGCAATCACACGAGCACGACACCGAAATTTGTTAACGAGGTTCACCGATATGGCTACATCCCCGGGGCCTGACTACGGGCGCTCCTCCCCATGACACCGTCACAATACCGCACACCGGCCACCCGGGCGCCGGCATACGCCGCCGGCTCCCCCTTGCGCGCCTGTGCTATTATGTTGGCATAGGTTACATCGTATGTCTACCCCCGCTATATATATGAGAGGACTAGGATACAAGTGTCCTATTAGAATACGACTACATATCCTATGTAAACACAATAAAATTACAAGTTCAACTGTAACCTACCTTGTACACAATATTCAAAATAACTCTAACATCAACTGTGACTGAGAAGGCAACAGCCGCACTAAAACGAGGCGACGTGGAGCAGGAGAGCGCGAGCCTCGCCGTAGGCGAACATCCAGCGAGGCCCCGATGGCCAAGATGCAGCAGCTGCTGCTGACGAGCCGCTGTCCGCAATGACGATGGACGCCTGGCCGGCATCGGCATCATCTCGGCCACGCGCCAACTACCGCGACTCCGCTCTGTCCCGCCTGGAGGCATCGCCGTCGACCACACCTAGCCTCCAAACGAAATGTTGCGGGATTCCATTGGACTGCGTCGTGGATTGGTCTTCCAGCAAGTACACGTGAATGAGCAAATACATGTCCGTGCAAACTTTGCTTCGGAAGCACTGATTCTAGCCATATGTGTACATACAAGAAGCCGACGCCACCAAATCCGGCGAGGCCGAGCTCCAGGGAGCCCACGCACCTGACCTCTCCGGCGAGTATGATCTCCTGCGCGTCGCGCCCCATCCCGCCCCGGCGAGGCCGAGCTCCAGCGCGTCCGCTCCTCTGCCCGCTCGGCGAGGCGAAGCTCCATTTGGTCGGGAGGTCGAGCGCCAGACCTCGCCGTCTCCCCCAGCTGCTTCGCATCAACGCCCCGGTTCCACAGGCCATCTTCACGACGAGCCCCGCAACCTCCTACTACCTCCCGTGATCGCCCATTCGCCCTGCTCTGGCAGAAGCCGCCGCGCGCCGCCATCCCAGACTCGAGCTCCCCTGCCACCCCCGCGTCGACCAGAAGCTCCTGGTGAGCTCCGCCCTTCCCCTTCTCAGGCTCTACTGAGTCTCCTGGCAAGCACCCGTGGCTGGGACAACGACAGCGAGGGCACCGGTGCGTTCGTGACGAGTGCCTTGGTGTTGACCAGAGGAGGAAGAGGAGTGGGAGTGATAATGACGGGTGGGCCCTATGCTAGCCTAATATTTGAGTCAAATGGTGTGACTTGGTGACTTTGTGCGTCTTCGTTTCTTTCGGTCCTGTTTGGTTCATAAGTCTTAGGACTTTTTTTAGTCCCAACTTATAAGTCCCAAGTCCCTAAAAAGTCCCTACATGTTTGGTTCCTGAGACTTATAAGTCTCTATAAGACCATATTACAACTATAAGTCCCTATAAGTCCCTCTTTGAGAGTCTTATTTCATAAGTTCCAAATGTCCATTTTAAGTCCCTATAAGTCCCTCCTGTTTGGTTTAGATGTGACTTATAGGGACTTAATTAAGTCCCTAGACCAATAAGTCCCTCGAAACATTAGGGCGTCTTTTGCAATGGCCCCGGCTTTTCTCTTCTATAACTTTGCTTTTTTTTAGCACAAACTCGACCTCTTTATTCATCCAAAGCAATCATCATAGGTACAAGGTTTGGGTCATGAGGATTACCCAACCAAAGATGTCTACCTACCTCAAGATTACATGCAAACTTGGCGAGATTATGAGCCTCAAAGTTAAAATTCCTACGCTCGTGTATGAAAGAACTAGAAATAAAACTGTTACACCGGGTCGTTATTTCATGTACTATAGAAGCATTTGGACCTCCTGTCCCTCTGTTGATGTCATTGATTGCCTCCTGGAAATCTGAAGCCACCCAAACCTCCCGGGCCGCGAGATCATCTGCTAATGCCAATGCTTCTCTGCTTGCGCATGTTTCCAAGATCAGAGGGTCATTGATTCCCCGTAGAACCACCACCGAAGACCCTAGATAGAGGCTAGTTTGATCCCGACACACAGCTGCGACTGCTCCACCATAATGTGTCCTAGCAACAACACTATCAACGTTAACCTTCACGAATCCCGCTGGAGGTGGAAGCCACCTTCTGACCCGTGACCTCGGAGCAGAACAGGTCTCCTGGCGAGTACCGCTAGGTTGTAGAAGGCCCAACTCGGCAATAAAGTTGGTAACAAAGGACACTGTATATTGGGGACTCTGGAAGATCGATTCGTAAATAGCCTTCCTTCTCACGTACCACACCGCCCAGAGCGTGACTACCAGCTTGGTGAAGCTTACTTGATCCAATTTCTCATTTAAGTCAAACAGCCAGATTCTCGCATTTGGTTCCATGACCTCTGCCGCTTGGGCTACTAGCTCGTCATCTAGCAAAGCCCACACACACCGCGACGTAGTGTAGGACATGAGAGCATGCCTCCATGAGTCCTCGCATCCACACAGTGGGCAAACATCCCGATCAGCCATATTCCTCCTCTTCAAAATATCCAGAGTTGGTAGAGAGTGGTTGTATGGACGCTTTATTTATAAAGCGGGGCGAAAGCCTGTTTCGAGGAACGGTGTGACTTGGTGCGAGTTGTTTTCATGCCACGTCGTCATTTATGGAGGGGCCCAGCTGTCAGTTTTTCATCAAACAGCTCTAATCGACTAATTAGGGCTCGTTCGGTTTGGAGGAAAACAAAATGAAGGAATCGAGATCAATACAGGAATTTGATAGGATCGCAAAATGAGCTTTGAGTGGATGTGTAGTTTTCTCCAAAAACACAGAAAATGAATAGTATTTCTATGAAATTCCTGTATACATTTTCTACAAACCGAATGCATCTATAGGATATTTTTCTCTGAAATTTTTGTTCCTATGTTTTTTCTATAAAAATCCTCCAAACCGAATAAGGCCTTAATGTTTTTTTTTTGCAAACTATCAGTACAATAGTGATGGGTTTTTGGAAAAAAATGTATGATGATGGTTTTCTGAATTAGAGCCCCCAATTATGATGGTTGATAGGATCGCAAAATTATGATGGTTTTGTCAACAGTCCCCAATTATGATTTAATTGCAGATACCACCCGCGCTCACTGACACTAGCATACACGCACCCTATACTGTGCACATCATTCAATTGTCATGCCCCTAGCAGCAAGCAAACTTCACAAGCACCATTAGCACCATTTTTGGGATGGACACAAACTTGCACAAAAAATTTCAGACCAACTTCAGTTGCGTCACACAGCAAATATGGTGCATCTGCAATTAAATCACAACCTAAACCTCAATGAAGACACTCTCAATGGACCAAATTTTATTTAAACAAAGGAACAAAATGTCACATGTTTAAACAAATGTACGCGCTATTTTTTAAAAAATGTTTACACAATGTACAAAAATGTTTGACTAATTTAAAAAAATGTGCACACCATTTAAACAATATTCATGAGTTTAAAAAAAAGCTTCACTAACATTTTCCAAAAAATTGTATACAATGTAAACAAAAAAATTGCGTACTATAAAGAAAATGTTTCGTACCGTTAAAAAAATGTATGGAAATTTTACAGAAAAGATCCATCGATTCAAAAATGCTCGTGACATTTTGAGCAATGTTTATAAAATATAAAAAGTGTATTCTGATAGGTTAAAAATGTTTATTTCTATTAAAAAAGTACAAAAGATATTTGAAAAAAATGATATTGTGTATTCAAAACATGTATTTAAAAATAATATACATCATGTATTTAAAAAATATCCAAAGTGTATCATAAAATGCTTCACGTGTGCTCTAAAAACGTACATTGTGTACAAACAAAAGGAAGTCATGTGCGAAGAAACACCCAACAAAAACCAACAAATAAATAAGAAATAAGAAAAAAAAACCAGAGAACACGCAGAGAAACAAAAGAAACCAAAGTATTAACAAAAAAGAAAGAAAGACCAAAAATCAATGAAAAAACATAGAAGACCAAAGCAATATTAAAAAAAGGAAAACCCATGAAAAAAATAAAACAAAAGAAAACAAAAGCAGTTGTAAACTAGACCACACGTACCTATAGCACAGTGGACGAAACCTCACTTACTGGCCTATTCGATGGACATCGGGCATAGGCGATTCGCATTAAGAATTGGTATAGGTTTTTGTTTTAGACAAAGAATTGGTATAGGTGACATATAGGCCTGGCGGAGTGCCCTACAAAATTGCTTCAAAGATGATCACTAACCGATTCAAAGAGTTGATGGATATAGTTGTGGGAGAAGAACAGAGTGCTTTTGTCCCCGGGCGCCTTATCACGGACAATGTTTTGGTGGCCTTTGAGAGTATTCACTCGATGAGAAGGCGAAAGAAGGGGAAGAATTTTACGTGTGCAATAAAATTAGACATGATGAATGCTTATGATCGGGTCGAATGGCATTATTTGGAGGCTATCATGTTGAAGTTTGGCTTCAATCCATCCTTTGTGAGCTTGATAATGAAGTGTGTTTCTTCCGTCAGGTTCACCATCAGAGTCAATGGGGAGCTCCTACCATACTTTACACCTTCCAGGAGGTTTCGTCAAGGAGATCCCGTGTCCCCTTTTTTGTTTCTCATTTATGCAGAAGGCCTCACGTCCTTGCTGAATTACTATGGAAGTCCTCATATTGACAAGGGTATTTGAGTGTCCTTTCGAGCACCATGGGTGAATCATCTACTTTTTGCCGATGATAGTCTCATATTCATCAGTGCAACAGTTGAAAGTGCGCATAGACTGAACAGTATTCTGCATATATACGGCGCATGTTCAGGACAAGCAGTGAATCATGAAAAAAGTGCAGTTTTCTTCTCCCCTAATATGCCGGATGTTAGGAGATAGGCGGTAAAACTAATGTTGCGAATTATGGTGGAGGCCTTTAGCAATAGATATCTTGGGCTCCCAACAGCAGTGGGGAAGATAACCAATGGCACATTCGATCATATTGGAGAAAGATCGAGAAGTAAGATGTGTGGTTGGGCAGAGCGCTTGCTGGCTTGTGCAGGTAGAGAGACTCTAATAAAATCAGTCATCCAAGCAATCCCAACCTTCAGCATGAGTTGTTTTCTTTTGACAAAAAAAGTTTGCAAGAGTTTGACATCTGCTATGGCAAAATTTTGGTGGAGTGGATCCCTTGACAGAAGGTCTTTGCACTGGTTGTCATGGGATAAGCTTGCATCTCCAAAGGCTTGAGGTGGTATGGGTTTTCGTGATCTCGAGCTCTTTAACTTGGCTCTGTGGGGAAAACATGGGTGGCGGCTCATAACCAATCCTAATTCCTTATGTGCAAGGGTCATGAAAGGATGTTACTTCCCTGATTGTGACTTCATGGAGGCCACATTACCACGCTCCTCTTCAGCTATTTGGCGAGCAATAGTGGCCGGAAGAGAAGCTCTACAGTTGGGTTTGATCAAGAGAGTGGGCGATGGCAGTACTAATCCATTTGGCAAGACCGGTGGATTCCGGGTACACCCATGCTATGCCCAAGGATTATGCCGGGGGGAATCACCCTGGACCTCGTCAGTGAGTTAATTGACACAGAAAACTGGACTTGGCGGGTTCAATTGGTCCGATCTATGTTTATCCGACCTGATGCGGATGCAATATTGAATATTCCTCTCCGTAACGGTAGGGGCGAGGACTTTCTTGCGTGGGCTCATGAAGGCAATGGCATCTACTCTGTAAAATCTGCGTACCGTGCTCTAGTGAATCATAACGAGTGTATCGCTCTAGATGAAGGGACGGTTACCGATACTTCAAGGACTGATGAACAGATGTGGAAGCTGTTGTGGAAGCTCAAAGTGTTACCAAAGGTACGCGTCTTCTGGTGGAGGGTGGTCCGGGGCATCCTTCTTGATGAATGTACGCTTAAGTACCGGCATATACGTCAGATTAGCAGATGTAATGTCTGTTTGCGATGGATGAGGACTTGATGCACGCGCTAGTGCATTGCTCTCATGCCAAATTGTTCTGGGAACAAGCACATGCTTTACTTGGTGTTCGTAGACCTCATTTGCACCCAGATACATGGTCCAGAGATATAATTTGTGACACCCAGTTCACAGATGTTGAGAGAGCTCAAATGATCTCCATTATGTGGGCAATATGGCACTCCAGGAACAGAATTACTCATGATGAAGAACAACTTGACCCTCTTATAACAGTGAGACGCATCAGAGAAGACTTGGCAGTGCTTGATATTCCTTCTGCACATGCTTCGGTCCTCCCTGGGCATGGTTGGCGGCCGCCAGATGTGGGCTTCGTGAAAATTAATACTGATGCTGCTCTCAGCATGGATTCAGACAAGGTAGGAGCAGGTGGTATGGCACGTACTGACTCTGCCTTGTTGGGAGGTTGGAGTAAACCACACGTTGGGGTGACGAATCCATTCATCGGTGAGACCCTGGCAATTCATGATGGTGTTATCTTTGCAAGTCTGCGGGGTTTCTCACATGTGATAACAGAGACAGACTGCCTAGAGGTCGTCCACATCTGGAACACTTGCCACGATAGTCTTTCTATAGTGGCACCTATATTGTTAGAAATTGGAGAGCTAGCTTCCTCTTTTTCTTCTTTTGTTATTCAACATGTAAACAAATCAGCCAATGTACCGGCCCATCTCTGCGCGAAGCATGCTTGCTCGTTGATGATCACCGAAAGTTGGACTGATTCTAGACCTACCTTCCTACTCACCAGCCTCTTAGGGTGTGTTTGGTTCGATAATGAAGTAGAATGGAATGTCATGGTTCCGTTCCACTGGAATGGGTCGGTTCCGTTCCTGTGTTTGATTGGGGATATTTGATGGAATGGAATGGTTACATTTCAATGTTTGGTTTGAGGGATATAATGAAATGAATTCAGTTCAACACTTGTTTGCAATGAGTTCTGCTATTGAGAGGACAAAGACACGGGTAAAAAATCATGAACGAGCAAACAATCAAGGAAATTTTCTCACAGATGAAGCGCAACAACACTCTTCTCTTGCTGTTGACCTCGAGTTAGTTGCACAACAAGTACCCCTGTCCATCCCATAGATCAGGTCCCAGAAGTAATGCTCATCGCTGTTGTAGCCCATGGCAGATCAGGTCGTCGCCGTCCGCCGGACTTGGGAGAGACGAGTGGAGAGAGGGCCGTGAAGGAGAGGGGTTGGGGGAGAGGAGGTGAGTGCGAGGGGGAGAGGAAGCAGGTGAGGGGAACGAGCGGTTCCGCGCCGTCCGCTCAATTTCGAGGTATCACCTCGTTCCGGATATCGGCCGAATATTCAGTTTGTGGGAACGAGTCCGTCCCCAATCCACCTACATACTGAACGCGAGAATGAAGCCCAGGAACGGGTCCGACCCATGACATTCCAGCCCGTTCTTGCAACCAAACACACCCTTAGTTGATGATGTTAGGAACTCTTTCGTTGAATAAAGGCTCTCAAGTTTGATCGCAAAAAAAGAGTGGTGGCTTTGTTAGTTGCCCTGATGAGGGCGGCGTGAAGGGAGGCGGTAGGCCCATACTTGGGGTGGCCGACCACACCAGCATGTCATCCCTGATGCTAGGGGCGTCTCCGTCTTGAATTTCCAACATTATTCTTGGTCATCGAACCAGATTGTTTTATATCTCTCATAAGCAGACTACTTTAATTTAAAGAAGCAACTACCGTAGACATATATGATTAACTTTAGGAAGTGTCAAAAATATGACACGGCAACAAACATGGCTAATGGGTTCAGGTGCCATCTAAATAAAACTATTAGCAATTAGGGTATTCCAGTTCGAAAGAGCACAACAAATAAGTTACTGGCTGTGATAATAGTCAGTGTCCTTACTCTCTTTAAGCAGCAAAAAATATGATGATGTTCTGCTAAAGGAGTGTATGGAAAGCAAGAGCAAGATAGCCATATATGATATATGAATTGAAGAGCGTAAAAGCGAAAAGTCAATTCTAGCGATCCATGATACATAACTTAACTATTAGCACCTTTGAGCATCCAAAGTTCCAAACTTTCCCTCGAGATGTTGGACTCTCATCCAAGAGGGTGCTTTCCAGTTTAAGATCACAGTGATAGATTTCCTGCATTTCAAGCATCAGTTCATGGGCAATTGTTTTCTGCATTGGTTTCCTTCGACAATTTTCAAAAGAAAAGCGTACCATGAAATGGCAGTAGCAGCCTTCGGAAGTAGTTGTTGAAAGAAGTATCTTGTTTGTTGACAAAAAAAATCATAGAAGTTAAATGATTACATCATAAGCTGGAATCACCAAGTAATAAACATATCATAAAAATAAACTTTCAGCTGGTCGACCTGCATTGAGTTTGTTGTACTACCTCCATTCCTAAATATAAGATGTTGGGGCAGTTTAACTGAGGTAGTATGTCTCTCTGAAAAATAACTAAAATACTCGGTGGTTACTCTCGATTCAGGTCCAAAGTTTAGAGAAAAAACATGTGTGCTTGCAGTGAAATCTGAAATGTTGGAAGTCCGGCATGAAACATTACCGGTACAAGATGTATCTCATGCAGTAATCAAGGTAATCCCTCGTCATGTTGTAAGCTCGACCTGAAGTTTACATTGGTGCATGTCGGCCTTATCCAGTGCAACAGCTCTCATATTAACAACTTCATTCAGCCCCACGAAATGATTACAACATAGTAGAGAAATGCAAGTTTAAAGATCTATCAGTAGCAAACACGAAAGAAATCATATTAACAACTTCATTCAGCCCCAGTCGGCAGTTTCGCAGGTTGACTTATCAAATAAAATTAATAAGTAGGCACACCCAACAACAAAGTGTTGAAAGATCAAACTGTTGATGTAGAAATCGTGGTAACTCATTTTCTGGTTATTCTAGAAAGTCGGATGAACATCGTGAGCCACAGAAACTTCGGGAGAACCCATCCACCTCTTCTTCGGCCTTTGCGGCCGCCGCAACAACGTGCCTGATGCGCCTTCCTTAGCGCTCCTCCTATTGCAGTGACGCCTGCCCAAGATTGGAGGATCACAAGAATTTAAATTAGAAATTGATAGGAATTTCCTCACATATAGAGTGCTAAGAAACCATTAAAAATCCAATGAATTCCAATCCTACAAACCACTCGACACGCAGAGCGCTAAGGCACCTTAATTAGCAGCAGCTTCATGGGGGCAGACGTTGAGGAGCGGCGGGCGGCAGAGGCATTTGTGTTGTTTGTTCGGCGGTGATGTACCTGGGATGGCAGGAGAGGAACGACAGGGCTGCGGCCTGCTCTTGCGTCCGTCAGAAGGATCGACGGGGGCGGCGGCCTACGTGGGGCAGCAGAGGAGGAGCGGCAGGGCCGGAGATAGGGGCAGGGAGGTTCGACGGAGGTGGCTATGGCCTATGGGGCGCCAAGGACCTTGTGGGGCGAGGGTTGCCGACGAGTGCGGGGGCGAGAGGCATCAGTGGGCTGTCGCCTAGGGAAGATCAGGGCAGGGAGCTGTTGCGGTCGCTAGCTGGTGAGGTTCGGCGTTGCGGGCGCCGGGGATTGCGCGTAGGGGTGGACTAACGAGCAGCTCGGCTCGTTAAGCTCGTACTCGTTAAGCTCGTGCTCATTAAGGCTCCGCTCGTTAAGCTCGTTAAGATTAATGAGCAGAAAAACCTGCTCGGCTCGGCTCGTTTGAAGCTCGTTAAGCTCGTGAGCGCTCGTTAACAGATTATAATGTGTTATGATATACAGGATGAATGCGTAGGTGTGGTTTTCAAAATGAAATATGATGACTACAAAATGAAATGCACTAGTTTGTTGCCTCATATGTCGAGTAGATTGAATTGATGGGCTGAGGTGCTACAAAAAGTTTGTCAGCGTAAGATGAAAATATGTCTTATATTGTTACTAACGAGCTTAACGAGCTACTTATGAAACTCGTTAACTCGTTCGTTAAGCTCGTTAAGCTTAATGAGCTGAAATCAACGATTGGCTCTGTTCATTAAGAAACGAGCTCCGAGCTTAACGAGCCGAACTATCGAGTGCTCATTAAACTCGTGAGCTACGAGCTTTTGGTCCAGCCCTAATTGCGGAGATGGGATGCGATGGTGGGAAGAGTCGTGCAGGGGCGATTGGATCTGTAGGCGTGATCACACATAAGAGCATCTCCAGCCGTAGAGCCCCCCAGGAGGCATTTTTATCGCCCCTTGGGGGGCTGCCGGTGAATTTTTTTGCCTGCGATCGAGAAAATATCCACTCGTTCCGCCCCCACGCACGTATCCCCGCCACCACCACCACGCGAACTGCCGAACCGGCTGGCGCTCCGCGGCGGCGGGGTACCTCTGCTTCCTTCTCTTCCTCGAGCCCCCCTCCGTCTCCGTCGTGCCCGTCCCCACCGCCGACCGGGACGGCGCAAGGGAAGGCGGAAGCCGCGATGCTGCTAGGAGCGGGGCCGAGCCGTGGAGCCAGCGTGCGCGGGGTGCAGGCGCGAGGCGGGGGGCGGAGCAAGGCCGATGGCGAGCTCGAGGCGAGGTAGAGCCGGCCCGACGCAGTCCGGGCAGCTGAGGCGGCAGCGGCAGCACGGTCTGGGTGCCTGAGGCGGCAGCCGACCAGCCGGCGAGCGGGAAACCGGCTGGCGCGAGGCAGCGAGCAGGGCCGGCGCGGAGCGTAGGAGGCCGGATGGTGACGCGGAGCAGGGCCGGCACGGGCCGAGCCGTGAACCAAATCCTTATCCCGTGCGTGTGTGCATAGGAATCAATTTCCTGCTTCTGTGTGCGTGGATTGGAATCAATCGATTCCTTCCTCTTCGTGCGTTCTGGCCATGGTTACCGATGATGCCGCTTGCACTGCGTGCACTCGGTTGGTGGTTGCGCTGCGTCTTGCGCCCCGTGGACTGCCTCCACCCAGGCTGGGGACCGCGCTACCGCGCGCATGTCGATGACCACCGCCGCGTCGCCGCGACACATCGGCGCATGGGGCCGGCGCGAGTCGTGGGCGAGGCGGTGGAGTCCGTGCCGACTAACGGCGAGCCGGAGGCGGCGAAGCCGGCTGGAGGCGCGGGGGCGGCCGGCCGCAGCAGGCAGCACTGCACGCTGGGCATGGAGGACTCGCCGGAGCTCACCGAGGTCGTGTCTCCGGCCACCGCCTCGGACCCCGCAGGCTTCGGGCCGCCGGAGCTACGGGGGAGGCGGCTTTCACCGCGCGAGCGCAAGCCCCGCCCCGGCCATGTGCGCTGTGTGCGGTAGGTGTGAAAGGACAGGGAGAGGAGAGAGGAGAGAGAAAAGAGAGGAAAGAGGAGAGAGAGGGGGAGAGAGGGGCTGACAGTGGGCCTTTGCATGCAAAAGGCAACTGCCGGCGTCCCCAGCTGCCCCGCAGTGGGCTGGGTCTGGGGTGAGAGTGCCGGCCGTAAATATCGCCAAATCCGGCGAAAATCGGGTCTCTGGGTGCCTGACTGGGCCATTTTTTGTCCGCCGGGGCCCAAAAAGTGGCTTGGGAAGGCTTCTTGGGGTCCCGGCTGGAGATGCTCTAAGTTTTTGCCCACTGCAGAGTTTTCGTCCGCCTATTGTAATCGAAAAATGCACCCATGAGATCTCATTAGATTAATCTGGTCAGTTAGATTTGATTAGTTTAGATAATCGGACAGTGATAACTAACAGTGTACACTAAACAGGGTGGTCATAGGAAAAGAAAATGTTCGCTTGTTTAATAACGCGCTCCCGTCGCTCAGGAGGGGGGGGGGGGGGGGGGGCACGGGCGAAACGTAGCCGCTGCCGCCCCTGTTTTCCCTACCTCCACCCCAGTTCCCCTCGCCGCCGCCAGGTGAATCCGATGAGCAAAGCCCGCTTGGCGTTCGGCAGCGGCGGGGACTTCTCCTCGCGAGACGCGTAGCGGCGGCCCTAGACGACGCGACTGGCGGCGGCACTGCTCTCTCTTATCCTCCCTCCCCATGGGTCGTGTGGGGCGGTGCTGGGCTGGCCTCCGCGGATCTGGCGCCAGGAGGCTGGATCCGTTGGTGGGGGCGCCCACACGTGTGGCTCCGGCGGCTGCACGTCCGGCTGGTTGAGCTGCGGTGGTGGCGGCGTGCTGCAGCTCCTGGATGGCGGCGCGGCGGCGCCGCGTAGGTGGATGTGCTGCAGCGGTCATGTGGACCGGTCCTTGGCCTCCGGGGCGGTGTTTGCTCGGCCAGGTCCGGCAGTGCGAGCAGTGGAGGGGTGGTCATGGCTGTTGGCGGCGGCTCCGGGATGGTGTCGTGTGGCCGGTGGTGCTTCCGGTGAGGGTGGTGGCTCCCTGGATGTGTCAAGGGCTGCAGCGCAGTGTGCTGTCCTCGCGGCAGTACGGTGATGGTGGTTGTCGTGGGGCTTTGGACGAAAGTTTCTACCAGATTCGGTCAGTGCCGGCGACGGTGGCGCTCCGTTGCGCCATTTCCATCTTCATGGCGTCGTTGAGGAGCCCTGACCCACCTCCAACCAAAGGAACCTCGTCTTCCAGGTGAAAACCCAGATTTAGTTTGCTGGATCGGATGGCGGCGGCGTCTTCTTGGACGTCGTTTATATTTCTTGGAGGCGCCATCTTCGGAGACTAGGTTCGGTTGGCGCTTGTGGCTTTTGTGCTTCTGGTGGTATGCCCAGATGGTGGATGCCGGAGTGGCGGCTCCGAGCGGTGGATGTATGACGAGGCGGCGGCCTCGGATGGTCATGCAACGGCGGTCCTATGGGGTAGGTTCGCTGTTTTGCGGTAGGGTGACCAGTTCGTCGGCTTGGTCGACGCGGTCTATGGGGTCGGTCTGGCTGGAAGTCGGGGTGGTGGCCGCGGATGTTTGATATATCGTTCATGGTCTGCGGGCGGCCGTCTCGTGTTGCAAGGGCTATGAGGCGCCTGAACCGGGCGACGTTGTGGCTCGCATGCGGGCAGGGGATGTCGGAGCGGCGACTCCGGAGACGGGTGTGTGTTTGTTGCAATGTTGCCTTGGGTTGTGTGGTCGGCAAGGGTTCGTTGCGTATTTGTTTTTGGTCTGTTTTTTCTTATAAACTGGCCCACTCTATTAGGTTTTCGATCCGATTTCCCTTATAAACTAGATCAACTCTCTTCTTCTATAATGTAAAGCCAGAGCACCTAACCCTCCGACGAGGTCCATCAAAAATAAAAAGTCAAAATGTAAGCACCACATTTCTTAACTGCCTAACAAATTAACTCTAGGGTTTTATCCCACGAAAATTTGCAGAAACAATAACGACACGAACAAGTAGATGCAGAACTTCTTCTCAACGCCTTTTAACGTCTAAAAAAAATCACCAGCTCCTAGATGCAGCTTTGAGTTCTGTAAATTCAACCAACCGGAGAATCCTTCGCTCCAGCCTGGTAGCCGGCAAACCAGGCCTCGTAGTAGTTGTCGTCCGGCCAGTACAAGGCTGAATTGTAGCCGTCTGTCCAGGCCTTGTCGTAGTTGTAAACGTCGATGTCGTCGCCGTCCTCCTCCTTCTTGGAGCTGTGCTGGGTGAGCAGGCTATTCAAGGTGTCGAGGTTTTCATCCAGGGCGAGGATGGAGTCCAGGAGGGAGCTGATCGCCTCCTGGTCTATGTGCACCGACGCTGCCTTGTTCTGGCTGGTCTTGTTCTCGGCCGTGGCGGCCGCGGTCTCCGGCGTCGTACTGGTCACTCCCTCTGGCGCCGCGGCCACGGCTGATGGCGGCATAGCAGCTGCCTCGATCGAACTGGTCGCCTTCTCACTGTAGACGCCGAGGAGGCTGACGCTCTTCATGGACGCCACAAGCAGCGCGTGCGCCGCGGCCTCCTCGCTCTCGAAGCCCACGACGGCTGGAGGTCCCATGGAGGCGAACTGGATCGCGCCGAAAGGAGAGAAGGCTCTGACGAGGTCCGCGATACCGGTGCCCGGCGGGACGTCCTCGATGACGATGGCCCGATGGCCGCCGTCGAAGTTCTCCGGCAGCGCCATGTCCCACCTGTCTTTTGGTCACGGATACGATCTATCCGTGCGTGCGTATGTTTCATCACTTGCCAATTATATACGTGGAGGGCTTCTCCCTACACCGGGACGGAGTCCAGGAAAAACAGTAGTCGTTTTAGGATCTATTTCAGATCTTGGAGTTCTAAAGTTATTGGTGTTTGTTTTTCATAAAGAATACTACCTAAAAAATATCTCCACAAAGAAAATAATCTTCAAAATTTATTTGATTCTGACATGCCTTCCAATATTGCGGAGTAGCACCGATGGAAATCACCCGCCATATTTACAGTAGAGAGAATCTATCTTGCCGTCTGCTCTTCACATATTTTTTTGTGTAAGGTCCAAGACCGTATATTAAGTAACACAGGTCATTACAAACTCAACGATACAGAAAAGGAAAATTAGATTCAAATTCATGGGGAGCCAAAGTCTTCTTCCTCCTGCATTCACCGGCTACGCGCTGTGAGAGTAGCTGGATTCGGCCTTCGCCTCGGCAGAGCAATTTTTTCCAACCCAGTAGCTCGTGGAAGCAGCAGTCAGAAAGTCGTCAAAGTAGGCCAGGAGATTTCGGCGCCCGTGATCCGCGAAGCAAATCGCCGCCCGGAGAAGAAAACACCGAGAAGGACATGTAGAAACTCCGAAGACCACGAAAACCGGCCGAATACAGATGGACCCACCAAAAACCTAAACCAATCAGATCCCGGAAGACCCACCAGAGACACAACTTCAGACACCCTCTGTCAACGATAAACACACCAACAAAACAGCGACGGGACATGGCGAACCTTATTCCTACATAAGAATGGCGCCGCCGTTTTACCTTCCTATCCAAAACCCTAAGATAACCGAAGACCCATCGCCGCCCAACATCCCATCACGAAGCCCCCTTCTCTAATGCCCAAGCTAGGCCATTCAGCCACAGAAGGTAGCCAACGCGCCGGAGCTGAGCCGCCAACTCGAACCAACCACCAAGACACACGTAGCACCGGCCCTCCACGTCGTATTACACGTCTCACCAAGGCGCCACATCTCTGAAGGACCTCCCCGCCATTGCCGGTGGTCACGAGAGGAGAAGACGTGATCTAGGTTTTCTTGTGGTAGCGGCCATGCTATGCTAAACATGTGCTTTGTGTGCTCCTCACATTACCTAAAGCTCAACAAAAACATCATGTCAAGAAAAGAGATCAATAGAAACACGCCACTGCGCAACATGTTTTCTTTTGGTGTCCCGTCTCTGATGGCCCGTTTTTAGATGTTTCTTTTAGTTTTGTTAGGATTTGTGTCCTGCTCAGAAAGGCGATATGGTGGAGGCTCTCTGAAGATGGAATAACGTTCTCCCCGCCTAGCCCCCGTCCCTGTGTTGCATCTAGCATCGTCGAAGGGCGTGTGAAGGTGTGTCTCCGGCGGATCTCACGGGATTCGATTGGTGGTTGTCTTTGGTGGATCTACTCGGATCCGGTCTTTGTTCTCCTACGTTCGTGTGCCTTCAGGTCCTTCCGATCTATGTTTCTCTTCATCAGCGGCGGTCGTTGTTCTGGTGTGCTGGTCCTATGCGGTCTTAGCACGACTACTTCTCGACTATCAATTACCCCCTCCGTCCGAAAAAGCTTGTCCCTCAAATGGATGTATCTAGCATCAAATGCTAGATACATCCATTTGAGTGACAATCTTTTTCGGGCGGAGGGAGTACAACAAGTTTTGTCTGGCTCAGTGAGGGAGGGGTGATGACGGCAGCACGCCTTTGGCTCGCTTCAGCGCTTTTGGTCTATGGATCTAGATGTAATTTTTATTCTTTCTGATATTCATTGTCCTGCCATGATTGAGATAGATAGATTGGAAGTTTTCTCAAAAAAAAGAGAGAAGTGTCTTTCTTTCGGTGACACAAGAGGGTTGGAGAGTTCCTTGGGTGTGGCTAGAGTTTGGCATTTTTTTTCTTCTTTTCTTCTTTCAATATTTTTTGTGCAACTACAATTGTGCATGACCGACGGATGTGCAAGTCTAGTTGTGTGTGGAAAAGAAGAAATAAGGACTCGCAAAACGACATAAAACATGCACCAAAGAATGAAAAATTAATAGTAAGAAAACTCTCCAACGGTTCAACGATTTCTCTCTCTCTCTCACGCGCGCGCCCACACACACTCTTGTTTCCTAGTCTAACTCAAATTGATTCGTTACTGCCACTTGAGAAGTTCTGCACATTATTATACGAAGTTTGCTCCATCGAGGCGGAGGCCTGAAAACGACATCAAGCTTTAGTCACAATGCGTGGTTGGTGAATGCAGAAGGAAGAAGATGTCAGCACACCTAAAAGATTGGGTGTCATTTTCTTTTTTGTAAAAGATGTTTGTTAAGACTTGTGTGACTTAGGCCATTTCACAATTTTTTAATGATTCAAGATATTATATTTAAGTTATACTTCGGCCTTTTGCCATCATATAGGAATAAAACATATGAGTTATGTTTCACCGGTCTTACTAGAATTACATAAACATGTATTCACTCTACAAAAAGAGACAACATGTTTCGTAAAGGGCATCCTCGCGATTTCATAGGTCCCTCTAAAAACATCAACTTTATTTTAGCACCACTAAACCTTCACACACACACACACACACACACACACACACACACACACACACACACACACACACACACACACACACACACACACACACACACACACACGCTTCGTCCTCCCACCACAGTTGTCACCCTGCCTCCACCCCCAACCCATCTACTGATTCATAGTCGTTGAAATCAGCGACCACGCGAGCTCGACTGTGTAGCGCCCCGAGACCGATGTGCCAGGTGTCGTCCAGTTATTCGTTGCTGTTGCCTTGTCATTGCTTGCGTGTCATGCATTGCATATCATGTCATCATGTGCATTTCATTTGCATACATGTTCGTCTCATGCATTCGAGCATTTTTTGTTGGGGAACGTAGTAATTTCAAAATTTTCCTACGCACACGCAAGATCATGGTGATGCATAGCAACGAGAGGGGAGAGTGTTGTCTACGTACCAACGCAGACCGACTGCGGAAGCGATCACACAACGTAGAGGAAGTAGTCGTACGTCTTCCCGATCCGACCGATCCAAGCACCGTTACTCCGGCACCTCCGAGTTCTTAGCACACGTTCAGCTCGATGACGATCCTCGGGCTCCGATCCAGCAAAGCGTCGAGGAAGAGTTCCGTCAGCACGACGGCGTGGTGACGATCTTGATGTACTACCGACGCAGGGCTTCGCCTAAGCACTGCAACGGTATGATCGAGGTGGAATTTGGTGGCAGGGGGCACCGCACACGGCTAAGGAACGATCTCAAGGATCAACTTGTGTGTCTAGAGGTGCCGCCTGCCCCCGTATATAAAGGAGCAAGGGGGAGGGGTTCGGCCGGCCAAGGGAGAGGGGCGCAGGAGGAGTCCTACTCCCACCGGGAGTAGGACTCCCCCCCAATCCTATTCCTAATAGGAATCCTCAAGGGGGAAAGAGAGAAGGGGTGGCCGGCCACCTTCCCTAGTGCGCAGCCCTCTATGGCAGCCCCTTTCACTTTTCCACTAAGGCCCAATAGGCCCATTTGCCTCCCGGGGGGTTCCGGTAACCCTCCCGGTATTCCGGTAAAATCCCGATTTCACCCGGAACACTTCCGATGTCCAAACATAGGCTTCCAATATATCAATCTTTACGTCTCGACCATTTCGAGACTCCTCGTCATGTCCGTGATCACATCCGGGACTCCCAACTACCTTCGGTACATCAAAATGCATAAACTCATAATAATTGTCATCGTAACGTTAAGCGTGCGGACCCTACGGTTCGAGAATAATGTAGACATGACCGAGACACGTCTCCGGTCAATAACCAATAGCGGGACCTGGATGCCCATATTGGCTCCTACATATTCTACGAAGATCTTTATCGGTCAGACCGCATAACAACATACGTTGTTCCCTTTGTCATCGGTATGTTACTTGCCCGAGATTCGATCGTCGGTATCCACTACCTAGTTCAATCTCGTTACTGGCAAGTCTCTTTACTCGTTCCGTAATACATCATCTCACAACTAATATCTTAGTTATAATGCTTGCAAGGCTTATGTGATGTGTATTACCGAGAGGGCCCAGAGATACCTCTCCGACAATCGGAGTGACAAACCCTAATCTCGAAATACGCCAACCCAACATCTACCATTGGAGACACCTGTAGTACTCCTTTACAATCACCCAGTTACGTTGTGACGTTTGGTAGTACCCAAAGTGTTCCTCCGGTAAACGGGAGTTGCATAATCTCATAGTTATAGGAACATGTATAAGTCATGAAGAAAGCAAAAGCAACATACTAAACGATCGGGTGCTAAGCTAATGGAATGGGTCATGTTAATCAGATCATTCAACTAATGATGTGACCTCGTTAATCAAATAACAACTCTTTGTTTATGGTTAGGAAACATAACCATCTTTGATTAACGAGCTAGTCAAGTAGAGGCATACTAGTGACACTCTGTTTGTCTATGTATTCACACATGTATTATGTTTCCGGTTGATACAATTCTAGCATGAATAATAAACATTTATCATGATATAAGGAAATAAATAATAACTTTATTATTGCCTCTAGGGCATATTTCCTTCAGTCTCCCACTTGCACTAGAGTCAATAATCTAGATTACACAGTAATGATTCTAACACCCATGGAGCCTTGGTGCTGATCATGTTTTGCTCGTGGAAGAGGCTTAGTCAACGGGTCTGCAACATTCAGATCCGTATGTATCTTGCAAATCTCTATGTCTCCCACCTGGACTAGATCCCAGATGGAGTTGAAGCGTCTCTTGATGTGTTTGGTCCTTTTGTGAAATCTGGATTCCTTTGCCAAAGCAATTGCACCAGTATTGTCACAAAAGATTTTCATTGGACCCGATGCACTAGGTATGACACCTAGATCGGATATGAACTCCTTCATCCAGACTCCTTCGTTTGCTGCTTCCGAAGCAGCTATGTACTCCGCTTCACATGTAGATCCCGCTACGACGCTTTGTTTAGAACTGCACCAACTGACAGCTCCACCGTTTAAAGTAAACACGTACCCGGTTTGCGATTTAGAATCGTCCGGATCAGTGTCAAAGCTTGCATCAACGTAACCTCTTACGGTGAGCTCTTTGTCACCTCCATATACGAGAAACATATCCCTAGTCCTTTTCAGGTATTTCAGGATGTTCTTGACCGCTGTCCAGTGATCCACTCCTGGATTACTTTGGTACCTCCCTGCTAAACTTATAGCAAGGCACACATCAGGTCTGGTACACAGCATTGTATACATGATAGAGCCTATGGCTGAAGCATAGGGAACATCTTTCATTTTCTCTCTATCTTCTGCAGTGGTCGGGCATTGTGTCTGACTCAACTTCACACCTTGTAACACAGGCAAGAACCCTTTCTTTGCTTGATCCATTTTGAACTTCTTCAAAATCTTGTCAAGGTATGTGCTTTGTGAAAGTCCAATTAAGCGTCTTGATCTATCTCTATAGATTTTTATGCCTAATATGTAAGCAGCTTCCCCGAGGTCTTTCATCGAAAAACTTTTATTCAAGTATCCCTTTATGCTATCTAGAAATTCTATATCATTTCCAATCAGCAATATGTCATCCACATATAATATCAGAAATGCTACAGAGCTCCCACTCACTTTCTTGTAAATACAGGCTTCTCCAAAAGTCTGTATAAAGCCAAATGCTTTGATCACACTATCAAAGCGTTTATTCCAACTCCGAGATGCTTGCACCAGTCCATAAATGGATCGCTGGAGTTTGCGTACTTTGTTAGCTCCCTTTGGATCGACAAAACCTTCTGGTTGCATCATATACAACTCTTCTTCCAGAAATCCATTCAGGAATGCAGTTTTGACATCCATCTGCCATATTTCATAATCATAAAATGCGGCAATTGCTAACATGATTCTGACGGACTTAAGCATCGCTACGGGTGAGAAGGTCTCATCGTAGTCAACCCCTTGAACTTGTCGAAAACCTTTTGCGACAAGTCGAGCTTTATAGACAGTAACATTACCGTCAGCGTCAGTCTTTTTCTTGAAGATCCATTTATTCTCAATTGCTTGCCGATCATCGGGCAAGTCAACCAAAGTCCATACTTTGTTCTCATACATGGATCCCATCTCAGATTTCATGGCCTCAAGCCACTTTGTGGAATCTGGGCTCACCATCGCTTTTTCATAGTTCGTAGGTTCATCATGATCTAGTAGCATGACTTCCAGAATTGGATTACCGTACCACTCTGGTGCGGATCTCACTCTGGTTGATCTACGTGGTTCAGTAGTATCTTGTCCTGAAGTTTCATGATCATCATCATTAGCTTCCTCACTAATTGGTATAGGTGTCGCAGAAACAGTTTTCTGTGATGTACTATTTTCCAATAAGGGAGCAGGTACTGTTACCTCGTCAAGTTCTACTTTCCTCCCACTCACTTCTTTCGAGAGAAACTCCTTCTCTAGAAAGTTTCCGAATTTAGCAACAAAAGTCTTGCCCTCGGATCTGTGATAGAAAGTGTATCCAATAGTTTCCTTTGGATATCCTATGAAGACACATTTCTCCGATTTGGGTTCGAGCTTATCAAGTTGAAGCTTTTTCGCATAAGCATCGCAGCCCCAAACTTTAAGAAACGACAACTTTGGTTTCTTGCTAAACCATAGTTCATAAGGCGTCGTCTCAACGGATTTTGATGGTGCCCTATTTAACGTGAATGCGGCCGTCTCTAAAGTATAACCCCAAAACGATAGCGGTAAATCAGTAAGAGACATCATAGATCGCACTACATCTAGTAAAGTACGATTACGACGTTCGGACACACCATTACGCTGTGGTGTTCCGGGTGGCGTGAGTTGCGAAACTATTCCACAATTTTTCAAATGTACACCAAACTCGTAACTCAAATATTCTCCTCCACGATCAGATCGAGAAACTCTATTTTCTTGTTACGATGATTTTCAACTTCACTCTGAAATTCCTTGAACTTTTGAAATGTTTCAGACTTATGTTTCATTAAGTAGATATACCCATATCTGCTCAAATCATCTGTGAAGGTGAGAAAATAACGATATCCGCCACGAGCCTCAATATTCATCGGACCACATACATCGGTATGTATGATTTCCAATAAATCTGTTGCTCTCTCCATAGTACCGGAGAACGGTGTTTTAGTCATCTTGCCTATGAGGCACGGTTCGCAAGTACCAAGTGATTCATAATCAAGTGGTTCCAAAAGCCCATCAGTATGGAGTTTCTTCATGCGCTTTACACCGATATGACCTAAACGGCAGTGCCACAAATAAGTTGCACTATCATTATCAACTCTGAATCTTTTGGCTTCTACATTATGAATATGTGTATCACTACTATCGAGATTCAACAAGAATAGACCACTCTTCAAAGGTGCATGACCATAAAAGATATTACTCATATAAATAGAACAACCATTATTCTCTGATTTAAATGAATAACCGTCTCGCATTAAACAAGATCCAGATATAATGTTCATGCTCAATGCTGGCACCAAATAACAATTATTTAGGTCTAATATTAATCCCGAAGGTAGATGTAGAGGTAGCGTGCCGACCGCGATCACATCGACTTTGGAACCGTTTCCCACGCGCATCGTCACCTCGTCCTTTGCTAGCGTCCGCTTATTCTGTAGTCCCTGTTTCGAGTTGCAAATATTAGCAAAAGAACCAGTATCAAATACCCAGGTGCTACTGCGAGCTCTAGTAAGGTACACATCAATAACATGTATATCACATATACCTTTGTTCACCTTGCCATCCTTCTTATCCGCCAAATACTTGGGGCAGTTCCGCTTCCAGTGGCCAGTCTGCTTGCAGTAGAAGCACTCAGTTTCAGGCTTAGGTCCAGACTTGGGTTTCTTCTCCTGAGCAGCAACTTGCTTGCTGTTTTTCTTGAAGTTCCCCTTCTTCTTCCCTTTGCCCTTTTTCTTGAAACTAGTGGTTTTGTTAACCATCAACACTTGATGCTCCTTCTTGATTTCTACCTCCGCAGCTTTCAGCATTGCGAAGAGCTCGGGAATAGTCTTGTTCATCCCTTGCATATTATAGTTCATCACGAAGCTCTTGTAGCTTGGTGGCAGTGATTGGAGAATTCTGTCAATGACGCAATCATCTGGAAGATTAACTCCCATCTGAATCAAGTGATTATTATACCCAGACATTTTGATTATATGCTCACTGACAGAACTATTCTCCTCCATCTTGCAGCTATAGAACTTATTGGAGACTTCATATCTCTCAATTCGGGCATTTGCTTGAAATATCAACTTCAACTCCTGGAACATCTCATATGCTCCATGACGTTCAAAACGTCGTTGAAGTCCCGATTCTAAGCCGTAAAGCATGGCACACTGAACTATTGAGTACTCATCAGCTTTGCTCTGCCAGACGTTCATAACATCTGGCGTTGCTCCAGCAGCAGGCCTGGCACCCAGCGGTGCTTCCAGGACGTAATTCTTCTGTGCAGCAATGAGGATAATCCTCAAGTTACGGACCCAGTCCGTGTAATTGCTACCATCATCTTTCAACTTTGCTTTCTCAAGGAACGCATTAAAATTCAACGGAACAACAACACGAGCCATCTATGTACAATCAACATAAACAAGCAAGATACTATCAGGTACTAAGTTCATGATAAGTTTAAGTTCAGTTAATCAAATTACTTAAGAACTCCCACTTAGATGGACATCCCTCTAATCCTCTAAGTGATCACGTGATCCAAATCAACTAAACCATAACCGATCATCACGTGAGATGGAGTAGTTTTCAATGGTGAACATCGTTATGTTGATCATATCTACTATATGATTCACGCTCGACCTTTCGGTCTCCGTGTTCTGAGGCCATATCTGTATATGCTTGGCTCGTCAAGTATAACCTGAGTATTCTGCGTGTGCAACTGTTTTGCATCCGTTGTATTTGGACGTAGAGCTTATCACACCCGATCATCACGTGGTGTCTGGGCACGACGAACTTTGGCAACGGTGCATACTCAGGGAGAACACTTCTTGATAATTTAGTGAGAGATCATCTTATAATGCTACCGTCAATCAAAGCAAGATAAGATGCATAAAAGATAAACATCACATGCAATCAATATAAGTGATATGATATGGCCATCATCATCTTGTGCTTGTGATCTCCATCTCCGAAGCACCGTCATGATCACCATCGTCACCGGCGCGACACCTTGATCTCCATCGTAGCATCGTTGTCGTCTCACCAATCTTATGCTTCCACGACTATCACTACCGCTTAGTAATAAAGTAAAGCATTACATCGCGATTGCATTGCATACAATAAAGCGACAACCATATGGCTCCTGCCAGTTGCTGATAACTTGGTTACAAACCATGATCATCTCATACAATAAAATCAGCATCATGCCTTGACCATATCACATCACAACATGCCTTGCAAAAACAAGTTAGACGTCCTCTACTTTGTTGTTGCAAGTTTTACGTGGCTGCTACGGGCTTTAAGTAAGAACTCATCTCACCTACGCATCAAAACCACGACGATAGTTTGTCAAATAGACTCCGTTTTAACCTTCTCAAGGACCGGGCGTAGCCACACTTGGTTCAACTAAAGTTGGAGAGACAGTCTTCCGCAAGTCATCTATGTGCAAAGCACGTCGAGGGAACCGGTCTCGCGTAAGAGTACGCGTAAGGTTGGTCCGGATCATCTCGTCCAACAATACCGCCGAACCAAAGTATGACATGCTGGTAGGCAGTATGACTTGTATCGCCCACAACTCACTTGTGTTCTACTCGTGCAAATAACATCAAACCATAAAAACCTAGGCTCGGATGCCACTGTTGGGGAACGTAGTAATTTCAAAATTTTCCTACGCACACGCAAGATTATGGTGATGCATAGCAACGAGAGGGGAGAGTTTTGTCTACGTACCAATGCAGACCGACTGCGGAAGCGATCACACAACGTAGAGGAAGTAGTCATACGTCTTCCCGATCCGACCGATCCAAGCACCGTTACTCCGGCACCTCCGAGTTCTTAGCACACGTTCAACTCGATGACGATCCTCGGGCTCCGATCCAGCAAAGCGTCGAGGAAGAGTTCCGTCAGCACGACGGCGTGGTGACGATCTTGATGTACTACCGACGCAGGGCTTCGCCTAAGCACTGCAACGGTATGATCGAGGTGGAATTTGGTGGCAGGGGGCACCGCACACGGCTAAGGAACGATCTCAAGGATCAACTTGTGTGTCTAGAGGTGCCGCCTGCCCCCGTATATAAAGGAGCAAGGGGGAGGGGTTCGGCCGGCCAAGGGAGAGGGGCGCAGGAGGAGTCCTACTCCCACCGGGAGTAGGACTCCCCCCCAATCCTATTCCTAATAAGAATCCTCAAGGGGGAAAGAGAGAAGGGGTGGCCGGCCACCTTCCCTAGTCCTAATAGGACTAGGGAAAGGGGGAGGTGTGCAGCCCTCTATGGCAGCCCCTTTCACTTTTCCACTAAGGCCCAATAGGCCCATTTGCCTCCCGGGGGGTTCCGGTAACCCTCCCGGTATTCCGGTAAAATCCCGATTTCACCCGGAACACTTCCGATGCCCAAACATAGGCTTCCAATATATCAATCTTTACGTCTCGACCATTTCGAGACTCCTCGTCAAGTCCGTGATCACATCCGGGACTCCGAACTACCTTCGGTACATCAAAATGCATAAACTCATAATAACTGTCATCGTAATGTTAAGCGTGCGGACCCTACGGTTCGAGAACAATGTAGACATGACCGAGACACGTCTCCGGTCAATAACCAATAGCGGGACCTGGATGCCCATATTGGCTCCTACATATTCTACGAAGATCTTTATCGGTCAGACCGCATAACAACATACGTTGTTCCCTTTGTCATCGGTATGTTACTTGCCCGAGATTCGATCGTCGGTATCCAATACCTAGTTCAACCTCGTTACTGGCAAGTCTCTTTACTCGTTCCGTAATACATCATCTCACAACTAACATCTTAGTTATAATGCTTGCAAGGCTTATGTGATGTGTATTACCGAGAGGGCCCAGAGATACCTCTCCGACAATCGGAGTGACAAACCCTAATCTCGAAATACGCCAACCCAACATCTACCATTGGAGACACCTGTTGTACTCCTTTATAATCACCCAGTTACGTTGTGACGTTTGGTAGTACCCAAAGTGTTCCTCCGGTAAACGGGAGTTGCATAATCTCATAGTTATAGGAACATGTATAAGTCATGAAGAAAGCAATAGCAACATACTAAACGATCGGGTGCTAAGCTAATGGAATGGGTCATGTCAATCAGATCATTCAACTAATGATGTGACCTCGTTAATCAAATAACAACTGTTTGTTTATGGTTAGGAAACATAACCATCTTTGATTAACGAGCTAGTCAAGTAGAGGCATACTAGTGACACTCTGTTTGTCTATGTATTCACACATGTATTATGTTTCCGGTTGATACAATTCTAGCATGAATAATAAACATTTATCATGATATAAGGAAATAAATAATAACTTTATTATTGCCTCTAGGGCATATTTCCTTCATTTTTCCCGTTGTCCGTTTTGCATTCCGGCGCTCCGTTTTCCTCCGGTGGTCAATTCTACCTTTCTTTCATGTGTGGGAATTAAACATTTCCGGATTGAACCGAGAATTGCCATGCGGCCTTGGTTTACTACCGGTAGACCGCCTGTCAAGTTTCGTATCATTTTGGACTTCGTTTGATACTCCAACGGTTAACCGAGGGACCGAAAAGGCCTCGTGTGTGTTGCAGCCCAACACCCCTCCATTTTGGCCCAAAACCCACCTAAACCTGCTCCATCATCTCGGTCGTTCGATCACGATCATGTGGCCGAAAACCGCACCTCATTTAGACTCTCCTAGCTCCCTCTACCTATATATATGTGCTCCCCTCCCGAAATTCAAGGATGAACCCTAACTTCGTCTTCCTCGCACCACCGAACGCGTCCACCCCGCGTGCCGGACATGTCCGCCGCACCCTCCACCTCACTCCGACCAATCGGGTCGCGCCACATCAGCCGCGCCGCCGCGCCCGGCCAACCGGCGAGCGCCACCTCAGTCGCCCGCCTCCTCTCCACCGCGCGGCCCGCGGGGCCCAGATCCGGCCCGCGCGGGCCCGGTCACTGCCGCCCACGCCCTTCAGCGCCTCGCCACCGCCGCCATGCGCTCGCCGCTGCCCGAGCCTCCCCGCCGTTCGCCGCCGACGGCCCGAGCTCGCCGGCTCCGCCGCGCCTTCTCTCGCGCCGGCCGGCAGCCTCGGCTCGCCGCCACCTCGATGTCGCCGGCGCCGCCCGGCGTTCCGCCGCCCCGCTCCGCCTCTTCCCCGTGCCGTCGTCACGCCGGCAAGCCGCGCCCGCGCCGGCCTGCACTTCACCGCTCCGGCCACACCTCCCTCAACTCCGGCGAGATTCCGGCCGGATCCGGATCGGGACCAGATCCACCGGTCCCCGATCCAAACGCCCTTGCGCCGCCCGGATCCCTCCGTCCCGGGATATCCTCGTCCCGTTGACTTTTTGCACAGGGTATAAATTTCTACTAAGTCCTCGGAATTCCCAGATCCATGTGCCTCTGTTCACCGTGCAATATCTCTGCATCCGTAGCTCCGATTCATGCATATAGCATATCAAAATGTTCTTCTCAGAGAGCACGTCATTTCATTCCATTGCATCATTTTCATTTGAGATCATCTTGATGCCCGAAATGCTGTTAGAAGAGGGCTACTTGAGTTAATTGTCAGATCTGCTACTCCATTTAGCTTTTTGTCATTTTTGCCATGATCAATGTGTGCATGATATGACCTGATGCTCTTCATATGTTTTGTTAAGAGTTTTGTCATCTTTCCAGAGGTGCAACCCATGTATTTTTGTGATGTGTGAGGTGACTAGTGAAAGCTTGCAAAGTGAGGCACTTGGTAATTCTGTTTTCAGGGTCTTAGTAATTCCACTAAGTCTTTGAGCTGTTTAGTTCATGATGCCATATGTTCATGTTTTTTCCTAGTGATCCGTGCCTCTTTTGAGGATGATTAGTAAGGATGTTTTGTTAATATTGTAGTGCTCTATCCATCCATGTATTTGTTTGCAATTATGGAGCACCCTAGCTTGAGTCAATCGAGCTCTACTTTTGCTACTTTGTGAATCTGGGCAGATTGTCAACTTGTTTGCATTTTTGCCGGTGATGTTGTAGTTGATCCGTGCATGCTATGCCATTGTTCTTGACATGTATAGCTTGCATTTTGTGTGTTCTTAATGGGTGTATGCTTGTCTTGCCATGACTTGCACCGTAGTGAGTGCATCGAGCTCGTAAACATGCCTACTTGAGTTATATTTCAGCATGTGTCAGTTTTCACTAAGTCTGAAAACTGATTATGTTTTTGCTATGTTCGTGTGCTTGTTAGTATATTGTCGGATCCCTTTTGGCTCAAGGTCACTAAGGGACTTTTGTTAAGCTTATTGAGTAGCTCCATGCCATGTTCTTCTTTGTCATGTTCAGGTCCTGTAGCATGTAGTTTTGTTGCTCCGAAGAGGGCTATATGATCTGAAATTCCAGACAAGTGTTAATTTCACTAAGTCTGAGATCTGTTTGCCATTTGCGTTTTTGCCATGCTTGTTTGAACCTGTTAATGGGTGATTTGGCTGTAGTTCAGTGCTAGACTTTTGTTAAGCATCTTGAATGCTTCCCTGCCATGTATTTTGTTGTCATGTTTGAGTACTATAGCATGTTCATCTCATTGCATGTAGATGCCTACTTGCTGTAAATCGCAGACCGGTGTCATATTTGAATCGCTTGCCATTTTCAAACCGTAACTCCGATTCTGGTGATCTTTATATCATTTTCAAGCGATTTCATCTCATCTTTCCAGTGGCACACTTGGTTTTCCAAGTTGAGGCCAGGTTCATGCATTCCTTGCCCAATCATGCATATGCATCGCATACCGCATCCCGCATATCATACCATGTTCATGTGTTGGTTGTTTACTGTGTTGTGTGCTTCTTTTCCGGTGTCTGCTTCTTCGGGTTGGTTCCGATAACGTCGAGTTTGTGAGGACCCGTTCGTCTACATCCGTTTGTCTTCTTCATGGACTCGTTCTTCTTCCTTGCGGGATTTTAGGCAAGATGATCATACCCTCGAAATCACTACTATCTTTGCTTTGCTAGATGCTCGCTCTTTTGCTATACCTATGCTGCGATACCTAACACTTGCTTATCATGCCCCCATATTGTTGAACCAAGCCTCTAACCCACCTTGTCCTAGCAAACCGTTGATTGGCTATGTTACCACTTTGCTCAGCCCCTCTTATAGCGTTGTTAGTTGCAGGTGAAGATTGAAGTTTGTTCCTTATTGGAACATGGAGATGTTATTCCTTGTTGGGACATGTTTACTTGTTGGGATATCACTATATATCTTATTTAATTAATGCATCTATATACTTGGTAAAGGGTGGAAGGCTCGGCCTTATGCCTGGTGTTTTGTTCCACTCTTGCCGCCCTAGTTTCCGTCATATCGGTGTTATGTTCCCGGATTTTGCGTCCCTTACGCGGTTGGGCTGTAATGGGAACCCCTTGACAGTTCGCCTTAAGTAAAGCTCTTCCAGCAATGCCCAACATTGGTTTTACCATTCGCCACCTAGCCTTTTTTCCCTTGGGTTCTGCAGACACAAGGGTCATCTTTATTTTAACCCCCCCCGGGCCAGTGCTCCTCTGAGTGTTGGTCCGAACTGAGCTGCCTGCGGGGCCACCTCGGGGAAACTTGAGGGTTGGTTTTACTCGTAGCTAGTCTCATCTGAGTGTGCCCTGAGAAAGAGATGTGTGCAGCTCCTATCGGGATTTGTCGGCACATTCGGGCGGTGTTGCTGGTTTAGTTTTACCCTGTCGAAATGTCTTGTTGTACCGGGACACCGAGTCTGATCGGAATGTCTCGGGAGGAGGTCTATTCCTTCGTTGACCGTGAGTGCTTGTGATGGGCTAAGTTGGGACACCCCTGCAGGGATTCGAACTTTCGAAAGCCGTGCCCGCGGTTATGGGCAGATGGGAATTTGTTAACGTCCGGTTGTAGAAAACCTGAAGTTGACCTTAACTAAAATGAATCAACTGCGTGTGTAACCATGATGGTCTCTTTCCGGCGGAGTCCGGGAAATGAACACGGTTGTTCGAGTTATGCTTGACGTAGGTAGTCCATGATCACTTCTTGATCATACTTTTATCGACCGTGCTTTGCCTTCTCTTCTGTTGGGGAACGTAGCAGAAATTCAAAATTTTCCTACGTATCACCAAGATCTATCTATGGAGAGACCAGCAACGAGGGGAAGGAGAGTTGCATCTACATACCCTTGTAGATCGCTAAGCGGAAGCGTTCAAGTGAACGGGGTTGATGGAGTCGTACTCGTCATGATTCAAATCACCGATGACCAAGTGCCGAACGCACGGCACCTCCGCGTTCAACACACGTACAGCCCGGTGACGTCTCCCACGCCTTGATCCAGCAAGGAGAGAGGGAGAGGTTGAGGAAGACTCCTTCCAGCAGCAGCACAACGGCGTGGTGGTGATGGAGGAGCGTGGCTATCCTGCAGGGCTTCGCCAAGCACCACAGAAGAGGACGGAGAGAGAGATGCAGGGCTGCACCAACGAGAGATCTAATCGCGTGTCTTTTGGGGCAGCCCTAGGCCTCATATATATAGGGGAAGGGGAGGGCTGCGCCCCCTCTAGGGTTCCCACCCCTAGGGGGGGCGGCAGCCCTAGATGGGGCCAAGGGGTGGCGGCCAAGGGAGGGGAGAAGGGGGAGGCGCCCCTATATGGGCCCTAAGGCCCATATCCCATTAGGGTTTGCGCCCTTTCCACCTCTTGGGCGCATGGGCCTTAGTGGGGCTGGTGCCCTTGGCCCATGTAGGCCAAGGAGCACTCCCTACAGCCCATGTGGCCCCCCGGGGCAGGTGGCCCCACTTGGTGGACCCCCGGGACCCTCCCGGTGGTCCCGGTACGTTACCGATAAACCCCGAAACTCTTCCGGTGTCCAAAACAGGACTTCCCATATATAAATCTTTACCTCCGGACCATTCCGGAACTCCTCGTGACGTCCGGGATCTCATCCGGGACTCCGAACAACATTCGGTAACCACATACTAACTTCCTTTATAACCCTAGCGTCATCGAACCTTAAGTGTGTAGACCCTACGGGTTCGGGAGACATGCAGACATGACCGAGACGTTCTCCGGTCAATAACCAACAGCGGGATCTGGATACCCATGTTGGCTCCCACATGTTCCACGATGATCTCATCGGATGAACCACGATGTCAAGGACTTAATCAATCCCGTATACAATTCCCTTTGTCTATCGGTACGATACTTGCCTGAGATTCGATCATCGGTATTACGATACCTTGTTCAATCTCGTTACCGGCAAGTCTCTTTACTCGTTCCGTAACACATCATCCCGTGATCAACTCCTTGATCACATTGTGCACATTATGATGATGTCCTACCGAGTGGGCCCAGAGATACCTCTCCGTCACACGGAGTGACAAATCCCAGTCTCGATTCGTGCCAACCCAACAGACACTTTCGGAGATACCTGTAGTGCACCTTTATAGTCACCCAGTTACGTTGTGACATTTGGTACACCCAAAGCATTCCTACGGTATCCGGGAGTTGCACAATCTCATGGTCTAAGGAAATGATACTTGACATTAGCAAAGCTTTAGCATACGAACTACACAATCTAGTGCTATGCTTAGGATTGGGTCTTGTCCATCACATCATTCTCCTAATGATGTGATCCCGTTATCAATGACATCCAATGTCCATGGTCAGGAAACCGTAACCATCTATTGATCAACGAGCTAGTCAACTAGAGGCTTACTAGGGACATGGTGTTGTCTATGTATCCACACATGTATCTGAGTTTCCTATCAATACAATTCTAGCATGGATAATAAACGATTATCATGAACAAGGAAATATAATAATAACTTATTTATTATTGCCTCTAGGGCATATTTCCAACAGTCTCCCACTTGCACTAGAGTCAATAATCTAGCTCACATCGATATGTGATTAACACTCAAGGTCACATCCCCATGTGACTAACATCCAAAGAGTTTACTAGAGTCAATAATCTAGTTCACATCACTATGTGATTAGCACTCAATGAGTTCTGGGTTTGATCATGTTGCTTGTGAGAGAGATTTTAGTCAACGGGTCTGAACCTTTCAGATCCGTGTGTGCTTCACAAATCTCTATGTCATCTCCTAGATGCAGCTACCACGTTCTATTTGGAGTTATTCCAAATAACTGTTCTACTTGGAGTTATTCTAAATTGTTGCTCCATTATACGTATCCGGTATCTCTATTAGAGCTATCCGGATAGGTGTTAAGCTTGCATCGACGTAACTCTTTACGACGAACTCTTTTACCACCTCCATAATCGAGAAAATTCCTTAGTCCACTAGTTACTAAGGATAACTTTGACCGCTGTCCTATGATCCATTCTTGGATCACTCTTGTACCCCTTGACTGACTCATGGCAAGGCACACTTCAGGTGCGGTACACAGCATAGCATACTGTAGAGCCTATGTCTTAAGCATAGGGGACGACCTTCGTTCCTTTCTCTCTATTCTGCCGTGGTCGAGCTTTAAGTCTTAAGTTCATACCTTACAACTCAGGCAAGAACTCCTTCTTTGACTGATCCATCTTGAACACCTTCAAGATCATGTCAAGGTATGCGCTCATTTGAAAGTACCATTAAGCGTTTTGATCTATCCTTATAGATCTTGATGCTCAATACTCAAGTAGATTAATCCAGGCTTTCAATTGAAAAACACTTTTCAAATAACCCTATATGCTTTCTTAGAAATTCTACATCATTTCTGATCAACAGTATGTCAACAACATATACTCATCAGAAATTCCATAGTGCTCCCACTCACTTCTTTGGAAATACAAGTTTCTCATAAACTTTGTATAAACCAAAATCTTTGATCATCTCATCAAAGCATACATTCCAACTCCGAGATGCTTACTCCAGTCCTCAGAAGGATTGCTGGAGCTTTGCATACTTATTAGCATATTTCAGGATAGACAAAAACTTTCCGGTTGTATCACATACAACCTTTCCTCAAGAAAATCGTGAGGAAATAATGGTTTTTGACATCCTATCTGCAAGATTTCATAAATAGTGCAGTAACTGCTAATATAATTCCAACAGACTTTTAGCATCGCTACGAGTGAGAAAGTCTCATCATAGTCAACTCCTTGAACTTGTCGGAAAACATCTTAACGACAGGTCGAGCTTTCTTAATGGTGACATTTGCCATCATTGTCCGTCTTCCTTTTAAAATCCATATGTACCTAACAGCCTTACGACCATCAAGTAGTTCTTCCAAAGTCTACACTTTGTTTTCATATATGGATCCTCTCTCGGATTATATGGCCTCGAGCCATTTATCGGAATCCGGGCCCACCATCGCTTCTCCATAGCTCGTAGGTTCATTGTTGTCTAGCAACATGACTTCCAAGACAGGATTACGTACCACTCTGAAGTAGTACGCATCCTTGTCATCCCACGAGGTTTGGGAGTGACTTGATCTGAAGTCTCGTGATCAATATCATAAGCTTCCACTTCAATTGGTGTAGGTGCCACAGGAACAACTTCCTGTGCCCTGCCACACACTAGTTGAAGAGACGGTTCAATAACCTCATCAAGTCTCCACCATCCTCCCACTCAATTCTTTCGAGAGAAACTTTTCCTCGAGAAAGGACCCGATTCTTGAAACAATCCCTTATTGCTTTCGGATCTGAGACAGGAGGTATACCCAACTGTTTTGGGTGTCCTATGAAGATGCATTTATCCGCTTTGGGTTCGAGCTTATCGGCCTGAAACTTTTTCACATAAGCGTCGCAGCCCCAAACCTTTTAAGAGATGACAGCTTAGGTTTCTCTAAACCATAGTTCATACGGTGTCACCTCATCGGAATTACGTGGTGCCCTATTTAAAGTGAATGTGGTTGTCTCTAATGCCTAACCCATAAACTATTGTGGTAATTTGATAAGAGACATCATGGTATGCATCATATCCAATAGGGTGCAGTTATGATGTTCGGACACACCATCACACTATGGTGTTCCAGGCTGTATTGGTTGTGAAACAATTTCCACAATGTCTTAATTCTGTGCCAAACTCGTGATTCAGATATTCATCTCTATGATCATATCATAGATACTTTATCCTCTCGTCACGACGATCTTTAAACTTCACCCTGAAATCACTTGAACCTTTCAATAATTCAGACTCGTGATTCATCAAGTAAATATACTCAACAAAATCATCTGTGAAGTAAGAACATAACGATATCCACTACATGCCTCAGCACTCATTGGACTGCACACATCAAAAATGTATTACTTCCAACAAGTTGCTTTCTAGTTCCATTTTACTGAAACCGAGGCTTTCAGTCATCTTGCCCATGTGGTATGATTTGCATGTCTCAAGTGATTCAAAATCAAGTGAGTTCAAACGGTCCATTTGCATGGAGTTTCTTCATGCATATACACCAATAGACATGGTTCGCATGTCTCAAACTTTTCAAAAATGAGTGAGCCCAAGGATCCATCAACATGGAGCTTCTTCATGCGTTTTATACCGATATGACTTAAGTGGCAGTGCCACAAGTAGGTGGTACCATTTCATATATCTTTTGGCATGAACATGTGTATCACTACGATCGAGATTCAATAAACAATTCATTTTAGGTGGAAGACCATTGAAGGTATTATTCAAATAAACAGAGTAACCATTATTCTCCTTAAATGAATAACCGTATTGCGATAGACATAATTCAATCATGTCTATGCTCAACGCAAACACCAATCTCGATGGTAGAGGGAGCGTACGATATTTGATCATATCAACATTGGAACCACTTCCAATACATATCGCCAGCTCACCTTTAGCTAGTCTCCATTTATTCCGTAGCTTTTATTTCGAGTTACTAACACTTAGCAACCGAACCGGTATCTAATACCCTGGTGCTACTAGGAGTACTAGTAAAGTACACATTAACATAATGTATATCCAATATACTTCTATCGACCTTGCCAGCCTTCTTATCTACCAAGTATCTAGGGTAATTCTGCTCCAGTGGCTGTTCCTCTTATTACAGAAGTACTTAGTCTCGGGTTTGGGTTTAACCTTGGGTTTCTTCATTAGAGCAGCAGCTGAATTGCTGTTTCATGAAGTATCCCTTCTTGCCCTTGCCCTTCTTGAAACTAGTGGTTTCACCAACCATCAACAATTGATGCTCCTTCTTGATTTCTACTTTTGTGGTGTCAAACATCACGAATATCTCAAGGATCATCATATATGTCCCTGATATATTATAGTTCATCACGAAGCTCTAGCAGCTTGGTGGTAATGACTTCGGAGAAACATCACTATCTCATCTTGGAAGATCAACTCCCACTTGATTCAAATGATTGTTGTACTCAGACAATCTGAGCACAAGCTCAACAATTGAGCTTTTCTCCCTTAGTATGTAGGCTAGAAGAACCGTCGGAGGTCTTATACCTCTTGACATGGGCACGAGCCTGAAATCCCAATTTCAGCCCTCGAAACATCTCATATGTTTCGCGACGTTTCAAAACTCGTCTTTGGTGCCTCAACTCTAAACCATTTAACATTACCGAACTATCATGTAGTCATCAAAACGTGTATGTCAGATGTTCGCAACATCCACAGACCACGTTCGAGGTTCAGCACACTGAGCGGTGCATTAAGGACATAAGCCTTTTACTGTCTGCATAATTGCTACTATCAACTTTTAACTAATTTTTCTCTAGGAACATATCTAAATAGTAGAACTAAAGCGCGAGCTACGACAAAATTTGCAAAATCCTTTTGACTATGTTCAGGATAATTAAGTTCATCTTATGAACTCCCACTCAGATAGACATCCCTCTAGTCATCTAAGTGATTACATGATCCGAGTCAACTAGGCCGTGTCCGATCATCACGTGAGACGGACTAGTCAACATCGGTGAACATCTTCATGTTGATCGTATCTTTTATACGACTCATGCTCGACCTTTCGGTCTTCTGTGTTCCGAGGCCATGTCTATGCACATGCTAGGCTCGTCAAGTTAACCCTAAGTGTTTTGCATGTGTAAAACTGTCTTACACCCGTTGTATGTGAACGTAAGGATCTATCACACCCGATCATCACGTGGTGCTTCGAAACGACGAACTTTAGCAACGGTGCACAGTTAGGGGAGAACACTTCTTGAAATTTTTTTATGAGGGATCATCTTATTTACTACCGTCGTTCTAAGAAAATAAGATGTATAAACATGATAAACATCACATGCAATCAAATAGTGACATGATATGGCCAATATCACATTGCTCCTTTTGATCTCCATCTTCGGGGCTCCATGATCATCATTGTCACCGGCATGACACCATGATCTCCATCATCATGATCTCCATCATCGTGTCTTCTTGAAGTTGTCACGTCATCTATTACTTCTACTACTACAGCTAACGGTTAGCAATAAAGTAAAGTAATTACATGACGTTTAAGTTGACACGCAGGTCATAAATAAATAAAGACAACTCCTATGGCTCCTGCCGGTTGTCATATTCATCGACATGCAAGTCGTGATTCCTATTACAAGAACATGATCAATCTCATACATCACATATATCATTCATCACATCCTTTGGCCATATCACATCACATAGCATACCCTGCAAAAACAAGTTAGACGTCCTCTAATTGTTGTTTGCATGTTTTACGTGGCTGCTATGGGTTTCTAGCAAGAACGTTTCTTACCTACGCAAAGACCACAACGTGATATGCCAATTGCTATTTACCCTTCATAAGGACCCTTTTCATCGAATCCGATCCGACTAAAGTGGGAGAGACAGACACCCGCCAGCCACCTTATGCAACTAGTGCATGTTTGTCGGTGGAACCGGTCTCACGTAAGAGTACGCGTAAGGTTGGTCCGGGCCGCTTCATCCCACGATGCCGCCGAATCAAGATAAGACAAGTAACGGCAAGCATATTGAACAAAATCAACGCCCACAACTACTTTGTGTTCTACTCGTGCATAGAATCTACGCAATAGACCTAGCTCATGATGCCACTGTTGGGGAACGTAGCAGAAATTCAAAATTTTCCTACGTATCACCAAGATCTATCTATGGAGAGACCAGCAACGAGGGGAAGGAGAGTTGCATCTACATACCCTTGTAGATCGCTAAGCGGAAGCGTTCAAGTGAACGGGGTTAATGGAGTCGTACTCGTCGTGATTCAAATCACCGATGACCAAGTGCCGAACGCACGGCACCTCCGCGTTCAACACACGTACAGCCCGGTGACGTCTCCCACGCCTTGATCCAGCAAGGAGAGAGGGAGAGGTTGAGGAAGACTCCTTCCAGCAGCAGCACAACGGCGTGGTGGTGATGGAGGAGCGTGGCTATCCTGCAGGGCTTCGCCAAGCACCATAGAAGAGGAGGGAGAGAGAGATGCAGGGCTGCACCAACGAGAGATCTAATCGCGTGTCTTTTGGGGCAGCCCTAGGCCTCATATATATAGGGGAAGGGGAGGGCTGCGCCCCCTCTAGGGTTCCCACCCCTAGGGGGGGCGGCAGCCCTAGATGGGGCCAAGGGGTGGCGGCCAAGGGAGGGGAGAAGGGGGAGGCGCCCCTATATGGGCCCTAAGGCCCATATCCCATTAGGGTTTGCCCCCTTTCCACCTCTTGGGCGCATGGGCCTTAGTGGGGCTGGTGCCCTTGGCCCATGTAGGCCAAGGAGCACTCCCTACAGCCCATGTGGCCCCCCGGGGCAGGTGGCCCCACTTGGTGGACCCCCGGGACCCTCCCGGTGGTCCCGGTACGTTACCGATAAACCCCGAAACTCTTCCGGTGTCCAAAACAGGACTTCCCATATATAAATCTTTACCTCCGGACCATTCCGGAACTCCTCGTGACGTCCGGGATCTCATCCGGGACTCCGAACAACATTCGGTAACCACATACTAACTTCCTTTATAACCCTAGCGTCATCGAACCTTAAGTGTGTAGACCCTACGGGTTCGGGAGACATGCAGACATGACCGAGACGTTCTCCGGTCAATAACCAACAGCGGGATCTGGATACCCATGTTGGCTCCCACATGTTCCACGATGATCTCATCGGATGAACCACGATGTCAAGGACTTAATCAATCCCGTATACAATTCCCTTTGTCTATCGGTACGATACTTGCCTGAGATTCGATCGTCGGTATTACGATACCTTGTTCAATCTCGTTACCGGCAAGTCTCTTTACTCGTTCCGTAACACATCATCCCGTGATCAACTCCTTGATCACATTGTGCACATTATGATGATGTCCTACCGAGTGGGCCCAGAGATACCTCTCCGTCACACGGAGTGACAAATCCCAGTCTCGATTCGTGCCAACCCAACAGACACTTTCGGAGATACCTGTAGTGCACCTTTATAGTCACCCAGTTACGTTGTGACATTTGGTACACCCAAAGCATTCCTACGGTATCCGGGAGTTGCACAATCTCATGGTCTAAGGAAATGATACTTGACATTAGCAAAGCTTTAGCATACGAACTACACGATCTAGTGCTATGCTTAGGATTGGGTCTTGTCCATCACATCATTCTCCTAATGATGTGATCCCGTTATCAATGACATCCAATGTCCATGGTCAGGAAACCGTAACCATCTATTGATCAACGAGCTAGTCAACTAGAGGCTTACTAGGGACATGGTGTTGTCTATGTATCCACACATGTATCTGAGTTTCCTATCAATACAATTCTAGCATGGATAATAAACGATTATCATGAACAAGGAAATATAATAATAACTTATTTATTATTGCCTCTAGGGCATATTTCCAACATCTTCTCCCTCTCATTTGCGTATGTTAGCCACCATATATACTAGTCGCTTGCTGCAGCTCCACCTCATAGCTTTTACCTTACCTATAAGCTTAAATAGTCTTGATCGCGAGGGTGCGAGATTGCTGAGTCCCCGTGGCTCACAGATACTTCCAAAACCAGCTTGCAGGTGCCGATGAGTCCGTGCAGATTACGCAACCAAGCTCAGGAGGATCTCGATGAAGATCTTGTCCTTTATGTTGTTTCGTTCTAGTTGATCAGTAGTGGAGCCCAGTTGGGGTCGATCGGGGACCTTGTCGCTTTTGGGGTTCTTCTTTTATTTTGGTTCCGTAGTCGGACCGTGATTGTATCTGTATGATATAATGCCTTATTCATGTAATTGTGTGAAGTGGCGATTGTAAGCCAACTATGTATCTTTTTCCCTTATGTATTACATGGATTGTGTGAAGATTACCTCACTTGCGACATTGCTTTCACTGCGGTTATGCCTCTAAGTCATGCTTCGACACATGGGAGATATAGCCGCATCGAGGGCGTTACAGACTGTCACCACGATCCTAGATGGTAGGCGATAATGCGGTGGCGGCGGTTTGGCACTCCTTCCTCGTTTCTCCGATGACGTGAAGATGTTGCCACCCCTTGACAATATTCCACCACAATGCCTCACTCCCATGACCTTCGGGAGTCCCGTCTCCCGTGTTGGCGTCCTTACGCTGGCGCTGGGCCTTGCTACGACGGGAGATTATCGTCGTGGCGTCTGCTACTCCGGCTAGCCCGTCGGGAGGTTAGTTGCAGGACAACACATCCCCCTCTCTTTCCTGACCTCTAACATCCCTTCGTCTGCCTGCCATCACCGATTTGTCCAGTGGCAAGCCCACCCAATGTTTGATCTTGTGCTCATAAGGTAAATAGATTTCTGGCAAATTTGGAGGCTATGAATTGGTTTGTGCAATGATGCTGGTAGTACATATTGTATAAATGAGATCATTGGAGGAGGATTTATTTCTAGAATTCATCATTGTTGGATGTGTGAAATGATGATTCCTTCAAAGACATGCTAGTTGGCGATGGCTCGGAGGAGGTGAAATTTTTGCTAGCTCAGTGGGAGGTTGAAATAAAAAAAATCATCCAATTTCTTAGCTTGAGCGCGTGAAGATTTATCAGAACAAAATGGTCGACCATCAACATCTTTGGTGTGAGTACTTTTTAGAGGCCACCGCATACCTCCGCGTCCCTTCAGGATATCCAGGGCGCTCTTCATGTAGATTTCCAATGGTATGGAAGATAACGAGAGATATATACTTCATGGAACGGAGGAATGGAGCCCTGGAACTTGGCTTTAATGTTTGCAAATGCTCGCACCGGCAATTCTAGTGATCACATATGATGTCCCTTCTGACTATGCTGATGCGTACATGTGCATTGTGGAAGAAACCACCCTGAAGAGTGTGAGTAATTTTGAAGAGACTGCGATCAAGGTTTTCGAAGATGAGTATCCACGTCACCAAATGCCGACAATACTGCAAGGTTTCGGCAATGGTTTATGTAAGAGGGACATCACTCAATTCTGGCAATACTGCAAGGTTTTTGGCAATGGTTGATGCAAGAGGATTTCCAAGGATACTTTGGTGCATTGGTTACATGCATTGAAAATGGAAGAATTTCCCTACAACACGACATGGAAAATTCATTAGGCATTCTCATGATCCAACTTTCATACTTGAAGTTGGCGCCTACGAAGATTAATGGATTTGGCATTGCTACTTTTGGATGCCTCATTCTCAAATTGACATCACTGTATTTTAAAGATCTCCATTTTCAGACGTAGCCAATGAGGAAGCACTAGCATGCAACCTCGAGGTTAATGGCCATGAATAGTTATGGGTGAATATCGAGTTGGTGACATCTATCCTACATGCTCAAAATTTGGCAATAAAATCCAAACCATCAAAGTAAGAAGATAATACATTTCGCCAAGGCTCAAGAACCAGCCAAGAAAGACTTTAACGAGCATTTAGTGTGTTGCAAGCTTAGTTCGCAATTGTCACAATTGTCTCTGGAGTGATAGTATAAAAGTCAAGATACTACATACTGGAGATGATGGATTGCTAACACTCGTGGCAAACCCCTTGCCCCGCTCGCCTCCTACACCCCACGTAGTTTTGCGGACCCATCCTTCTCTTTCTTCCTTGTTTTCGACAGCTACCTCCCTCAGATCCGCGTCACCACCTTCGAGACCTCTTATTTCAAAGATCTTTGACATCGACCCCTTCCTCATGCCCACCCATGCAAAACACGTTTGTTAACAACCCATCACTCCTTCTCCTGGTGTTAATTTTATTCATTTTATTATTGAATTGACGGTTGAGTGCAAAACATGCTTAGATCAACATCAAACAATCTTCTCTCCAAACATAGCCCATAAACTGAAAATTGCACCTAAATTCCACCAACTTGCACATATGTAGTTTCTCGCTGATTGAGATTTCAAAAATCTTCAGGCTAAGTCCAAATAGCACTACAACATACCTTCATAAGGGCTCAAACACCCCTTGTCCTGTCGTTTAATTTTTTTTGTTGAGGCATATATCATATTCTTAACATTAAACCTTTGGCACTACAATGATGATGACGTGAGTTGCCCTTTTTTGGCAAATGACATTTTTTATTGACTCATAATGTAGCATCGAGGGAGACAATCATAACGAGCACACACCCGTCTTTTGGGCAGATAGGATGCATGCCGTCGTCGTCAGATCTAACCATCAAAGATCACATCATGGGTTTTCACCCAGAAGATCACGTTCAAGCAATCTCCAAGCAATGCATTCGTCAAGGTAACGACACAAAATACGCCCCCATTGCCAAGTACTCCCTCCGTCCGGAAATATTTGGCATCAAAATGAATAAAAGAGGATGATGTATATTAGTTCTAGATACATCCTTTTTTGTCCATTTTGATGACAAGTATTTTCGGACGGAGGGAGTATAAGCAACAAGAGGGCTTGAGTTGCCTGGCAAATCAAAATCCAGTCTTTTTTAGCCTTTGGATCAACATCCAACAACCACCTCCTTTCCTCTCGCTCTCCCTCTCTCTAAAATTTGCAACACAAATTCACCGATTGCACATGTTCAAACACCCCTTTTTTGGCGATTGAGATCATCAAAATTTCCACGCAACTAAAAATTGGCAAAAAAGATTATGACATGGTCCAAATTAAGTGCATGCGAAAATACAATAGAAAACTAATTTATTATGCAGCAATGTTCAGACAAACAGGAGCTGCGCTACCATCTACTCCGGCTAGAGGATTTTATTCCCGTTTTGTATTCGATCGTGACCTTCTTTCTCCGCGGGGTCTCGGCAACGGCAGAAACTTGACTGTAGCCGGATGTTCAAGCCTCTAACGTGCTCGGGGAGCTGATCTTGTATCTGCTTGATGACGTCGATGTGTCCCTGCAGGACCTTGCACTCGAGAATCATATTCTCCGCAATCCAATCCATGGTGCGCCTTGCCTCGCTCATTCTGGTTGCCGTCCGGAGTGCGGCGGTGGAAGCGTCGTTCGGAGTGGTATCTCTCTCCGGCACTGCAGCCTCGGTTGGTGGCGCCGTCACAGCCTCGATCGTGAGACGCTCTGACACCGGCGGAGGGACGGGCATCTGCACGTGTGGCGCCGTCGCGGCGGGGTGGTTCAAGTTCAACGGAGCGGGTTCATCGGAGCTGGTGCGCGTCGGCGTTGGCGACGGACACACGCCGCCGTGAAGGTGCTTCTCCCTGGAGTCGCCGAGGAGGCTGACGCTCTTCATGGACGCCACGAGCAGCGCGTGCGCCGCGGCAGCCTCGCTCTCGAAGCTGACGACGGCGGGCGGACCCACGGAGGCGAACCGGATGGCGCCGAAAGGAGAGAAGGCGCCGATGAGGTCCCCGATGCCAGTGCCTGGCGGGATGGCCTCGATCACGATGGTACGGCCGCCGTCCAACTTTTCCGGTAGCGCCATGGCTAGTTGGTATGCTCTTCCTTGTCCTGCGGTTTGTGATCGATATATGTATAGATTTTCTGCCTGGGCTTGAATCTAGCCGCGGAAGTAGTCGCGCAAATATGGCAAACACGGTGGCAGCCGCCTGATCGAGTCTCAGGATTCCAAAAATACACAGAAATAACAAGAACTCCGTATAGAGTTTGGGTAAGTACCAGGGGGAATTTACCTGAAAAAATACATACCTAGAAACAATTCCCATGAACTACAATTATTCTTGACAAATTAAACAATAGAAAGCGTCCTGAAAGATTAAAACCATCCCAAATTTTCTTGCAGATTATTTGAAACAAAACATGGATTTAGTGTCGGCCGGGCAAGACGACATGCACCACATATGACAAGCTCGATTACATGGTCACCCAAATAGGATGGAGAAGGCCGTGCCGACGTGGCCACAAGCTTGAGCGTCTAGGCCATGGCCGGCATGGGACCTGACACGAGTAGCACCATCACCTCTCTCGCAACCCCAACGTATGTCAACGTCTCCAGCCGGAGCGAACCAGAAGAGGTCGACGAGCGCGTCACTCGAGAAAGATCGGTTGTTTTCACTGTAGTGAGATTTCGATGAAATTCACTGAATTTCAGTAATTTCAGCAGACACTAAAATATTACGTTTCGGCCAAAATATTTTAGCAATTTCAGTATAGCACAACAATTCCAATATTTTTCAAAATATTTTTTAATTTTTTTATTGAATTCAAGTGAATATTTCGGTCATTTGGCTGAAATGGAAACTAAAATCACTGAAATTCACTCAATTTCAATGATTTCGGTTGGTGCTGAAATTGTTCTGAAACTGAAATTGAAAACCGTCTAAGAGCACAGGGGTCTGTCATTGGCGGGCAACAAGGGTGGTGACATGGTGTCCGCTAGGAGGGAACACTGCCAAGTGGTGCTTCAGCTGTTCAACACCTCATTATCTATAGTCAACTGCTCCGCTGGCACGTTCGGCTCGTCTTCCAATAGCTCTAGCTGTTAGGAAAAAATAGCCTTAGGGTAGTCAACGTACGGGCCTAATCTCTGACTAGATCAACAGCATTATGCGGAAGCGTGAGGACTTATAGGTGCTTGGAGAAATCCCATGACGGCTGCCCGATGCAGCCCCCTGTGTAGACCATGTAACGCCCCATATGTAACCTTTCCCAATTGTACTCCGACTCATGCCGTTTCCGGCATTAAGTTATATTTAATTCTCGGGTTCGGGTCTTTGTCTCCGTGTGTTGTTTTTGTTTTCGTGCATCTCATATCATGTCGTCACGTGCATTGCATTTGCATACATGTTCGTCTCATGCATTCGAGCATTTTCCCCGTTGTCCGTTTTGCATTCCGACGCTTCATTCTCCTCCGGTGGCCATTTCTAGCTTTCTTTCGTGTGTGGGGGTTAAACATTTCCGGATTGGACCGAGACTTGCCATGCGGCCTTGGTTTACTACCGGTAGACCGCCTGTCAAGTTTCGGGTCATTTGGACTTCGTTTGATACTCCAACGGTTAACCGAGGGACCGAAAAGGCCTCGTGTGTGTGCAGCCCAACACCCCTCCATTTTGGCCCAAAACCCACCAAACTCTGCTCCATCGTCTCGGTCGTTCGATCACGATCGTGTGGGCGAAAACCGCACCTCATTTGGACTCTCCTAGCTCCACTTATGCCTATATATACATCCCCCCGAAATTCGGATCTCTCCCCCTCTCGAAACCCTAGAAACAACTACGCGCCGCGCCGGACGTGTCCGCCCGTGCCGGACACGTCGCGCCGCCGCACCGCAGCCAGTGGCAGGCCGCCACGTGTCAAGCCGCCGGCCGCCCCGCCCGAGGCCCGGAGAGCCCGCAGCGGGCCCTCCCGGCCCGCATCGCCCGCGCCCGCGCCTGGGTGCCGCGCCGCCGTCTCCTTCCTCACGCCGCCACCGACCCGTCACCGCGCCGCCGCGGGCCCTCGTCGCTGGCGAGCTGCCCCGGCCGCCGCAAGTCGCCTCCTCGCCGCCCGAGGCGGCCTCGCCCCGCGCCGCCACCACCCGGCGTCCTCCGCCGCCCCGGTCGCCGGATCCAGCCCCGGCGACCACCGCCTCCACGCCGGCCTCGTCCCCGACTCCGGCTAGCACTCCGGCCGGCCGGCGTCGACCTCGATCCGGCGAGCTACAGTGCCCCGCGCGAGATCCGGATCGGATCTACAGTAAACCCTAGCGCCCCCCCCCCCCCCCCCGTTGACTTTCTCCTCCGTTTCAGATTTTTCTTGCTACTTTGACCGCTCATATCTCCTCATCCGTAGCTGCATTTTGGGCGTATGATATGTAAAAATATTCGTCTCGACGAGTACATCATTTCATTTCATTGCATCATTTGCATTTGAGGTCATCTTGTTGCCCAAAATGCTGTTGGAAGGAGGCATGTTGAGTTAAATTGCAGATCCGTTAATCCAACATGCACTTTTGTCATTTTTGCCATATTTAATCCGTGCATGATATGCCTGTGCCCCTTTGGGATGAATTGTTAAGCATGTTGTCTTCTTTCCAGAGGTGCCTTCCATGTATTTTTAGGATGTGTGTGTTGTCTTGTGCAAGCTTGCGAAGAGGGCTGCCTGAGATTATCGATTTCAGGGACTTAGTGAAAATCACTAAGTCTGGGCTGTTTTAGTTCACGATGCTATATGTCCGGCTTGTTTCCTAGTGATCCGTGCCTCTTTTGAGGATGATCAGTAAGAGTGGTTTGTTATGCTTGTTGTGCTTAATCCATCCATGTCTTTACTTGTTATGTTGGAGCACCCTAGGTTGACTCAATCGAGCTCAACTTTTGGATAGTTGCTGTTTTGGGCAGATCATGAACTCTTTTGCGATTTTGCCGGAGTGATTGCTAGTGATCCATGCATGCTATGCCATTGTTCTTGCCATGTCTAGCTAGCATTTTGTGCCTTATTAATGGATATATGCTTGCCTTGCCATGACTTGCACCGTAGTGAGAGCATCGAGCTCGTTTACATGCCTCCGTGAGTTATTATTTCAGCATGTCCCAGTTTTCACTAAGTCTGAAAACTGATTGTGTTTCATCAATGTTCGTGTGCTCGGTAGAGTATTTTGTGAACCCTTTTGGCCCCAGGTCATTTTGGGTGTTTTGATAAGCTAGTTGAGTAGCTCCATGCCATGCTCTTACTTGCCATGTTCAGGTTTTCCTTCATGTTGTTTTGCTGCTCCGAAGAGAGCATCGTGGTCTGAAATTTCAGACTAGCATTAATTTCGCTAAGTCTGAAATCTGTTCTGCTTATTCAGTTTTGCCATGCTTGTTTGAAGCCCTTAATGGATGAATTTGCCTATGCCTCAGTCCTGATGATTTGTTAAGCTTGATGAGTACATCACTGCCATGCAATTTGTTTTCATGTTGGGTGGCTGTAGCACGTTCATTTTGTTGCATTTAGGAGCCTACTTGCTGTAACCGCAGATCGGTTCGTTTAGTAAAACGCTTGCCATTTCTAAACCGTAGCTCCGATTGCCATGATCTTTATATCGTTTTTAGGGGATTTCTTCCCCTCTACCCAGTGGCACACTTGGTTTTCCAAGTTGAGGCCAGGTTCATGCATTTCCTGTTACATGTTGCATTTTCGCATCCCGCATAGCATATCATCTTTGCATCTTATTGGTTGCCTTTGCACGTGGTTGATTGTATCCTTGTTGCTTGTTTGTGTTGTTGGGTAGAGCCGGGAGACGAGTTCTCTAACGAGGAGCCCGTTGAGTTTGCTTTTGAGGATCCAGTCAATTCTGACAACTGTGCAGGCAAGATGATCACACCCTTGAAATCACTACTATCTTTGCTATGCTAGTTTGCTCGCTCTTTTGCTTTGCCAATGCTACGATGCCTACCACTTGCTTGTCAGCCTCCCAATTGCCATGATTGAGCCTCTAACCCACCTTTGTCCTAGCAAACCATTGATTGGCTATGTTACCGCTTTGCTCAGCCCTTCTTATAGCGTTGTTAGTTGCAGGTGAAGATTGGAGCCGTTCCTTGTTGGAACATTTATTTACTTGTTGGGATCATTATATTGCTATGTTATCTTTACTCATTTATATACTTGGTAAAGGGTGGAAGGCTCGGCCTCTCGCCTAGTGTTTTGTTCCACTCTTGCCGCCCTAGTTTCCGTCATATCGGTGTTATGTTCCCGGTTTGTTGCGTCCTGTCGGGTGGTAGGATCGACATATGCCAACGGGTGGCTTATCATTGCGGGGGCCAATAGAACGTCGCCGGTGTCTGGAAACGGGATGAGGCGTAGACATTCACGCCGGCGAATCTTACCCAGCTTCAGGGCTCTCCGGGGAGATAACACCCCTACTGCTGCTCTGCGGGGTCTCCGCATGGTTACTAAGTTCACAGGTGGCTACAATGCTCCTCGAGATGTTTGGGGGCAGAAGGAGGAAGAAGGGCTTAGCTCAGCCTGCCTCTTCTCCTTGTAAGTGTCTATGTCTAGAAAGAGAGTTCAACCCTTTGCATGGGTGCACCGGGGGGTTTATATAGGCCTACCCCCCGGGGGTACAATGGTAATCCGACTGGGCGCGGGGCCCAGCCGTCTGTGACTATGCTCGCCGGCTTCTCCGCCGGCTTCTGGGGCCCGCCGGCTGGTGGGTCCCGCCGACTGCCGGCTCCTGGGTCGACAGGCCGGCCCCACCGGCCAGGGCCTTGTCGGCGGCCGGTTACTGTTGCTCCGGGTTTGTTGGCGCAGGCTTGGTCGGGGTAAGCGTGGCTACAGTAACGCCGCCCTGGCGGGCGATTACTGTAGCCCCGCCGCACCTTGTCTCCTTAATGGGCATCTCCTTCGAGGAAGGCGGCAGGCCGGCTACGCGAAGCCGGCCCTCTGTCTCGCCGTCTTGAGAGGGGGTGTGGTCGCCTTCGGCATCTCTCTGCCCGAAGGGGCCCACCGCCTCGGGGGCCACGCTGGCGGCCCGTCGTGGACGGCGTCAGAGCCGCCGTGGCTACAGTGCCGCGCCGGGCGGGCCGCAGCGGCCCGCACGACGCGCTGCACCAGGCGTGCTCCGGGTTTTGGGGGTGGCAGGCTCCACTGTAGCCACGCCCCGCTTCATCATCGCAGAGTGGACGCGTACATCGCGGGTACGGCGTTGGCTGCTTTATCGGAGCCGGCCCGGCGGTAGCCGGCCGTGCCATAGCCGGCCTTGCCATAGCCGGCCCTGCCGCAGCCGGCCATGCCGTAGCCAGCCCTCCACAGTTTTCTTTATGGGGGTAAAAAGGGCGGGCCACCCCCCAAGCCGGCTAGGATGGCAGTCGGCTAGGGGGAGGCGGCCCAGGTCTTGAGTCTCCTTATGAGCCGGATGGGCTCATAATTTTTTCTGAGGGGCCAGGGGAAGCCGGCTGGGCTACCCATGGCTATTTACCCCGACAGTAGTCCCCGAAGGCGGGCGAGCTTCATGGCGGACGGAAGGGCGGGAAGCTTGGCCGGCTTCATGCCGTGAGGGGCCGACTGCGTCGATGCAGCCGACTGCGTCGATGCAGCCGACTTCAGAGCGCTTTTCTTTATCAGGGCGACCGTGGTTGACCCGCGGACTGGCCGCGGGCCCCACGACGAGCCACGTGGCGGGGAAGTCCTGCCGTCGCACGCGCGCGACGGGACGCCGCCGCAGGCCCGGGCCCGCCACTCCCTGGCCTCGGCCCGGGCGCAGATCTTCTGTGGCCCGAGGGGGCTGCTCGCCTCCCCGCGGCCGTTACCTCGCGTCATCAAGGCGCGTAATTAACGCGGGCGTGGGGGAGATGGGCACGATCGATCCCCACGATCCCCCACGCCGCGCCTCCTCGTCTCTGGCGCACGCGCCTACAAGTAGGAGGGGAGGGGGAGGGGCACGGGCCTGTTCGCTCCCCCGCTCCCCGTCCCTCCTGCTCTTCTTCTTCTTGCTCTTCTTCTTCTTCCTTGCGCCCGACGCAGTTTCGCGCCGTAGCCCTCCCACGCCGCCATGTCGCTGGCTTTGTCGAGCTCGTGGGACGGGTCCAACATCCACGACGAGCACATCGAGTTCCTCCGCCAGACCCGGCGTCTGCCCGCCGCCGACCTCGTGCAGGTGCGCCTGGCGCCCGCGAAGGAGGTCTCGCCGGCGCCGGAGGATGGCGAGCGCGTCGTCTTCCGCACGCACTTCCTCCGGGGCTTCGGCTTCCCGGCGAGCAGCTTCATGCGGTCCTTTCTGGAGTTCTACAACCTCCAACCACACCACGTCACGCCCAACGCAGTGCTGCAACTCTCGGCCTTCGTCATGCTCTGCGAAGGGTACTTGGGGGTGCTGCCGACGCTGGAGCTCTGGGCGGAACTGTTCCAGAACAAGCTCGGCACCGTCTCCACCGGCGTGCCGGCTCCCTGCGGCGCCTTCATCGCGATGAAGAGGGCCAGCGACGACAACCCCTTCCCCCACATTCCTCTGATCCAGTCGGTCAAGCTATGGCAGAAGTCTTACTTCTACGTCAAGAACGTCGCCCGGCACGGCGACTACGTCAACCTGCCGGCTTACGTAGCCGGCCCGCCGGCTGGGAGGCGGCGGACCTGGGGCTACCGGTCGAAATCCCTGTCTCCAACGGGGAACGCTTCCATCTCCCGGCTTCGGGTGATGATCCAGTCGGAAGGTCTGCTCGCGTCCGACTTGGTAACCGCCTTCGTCGAGCGCCGGATCTTGCCTCTTCAAAGCCGGCCGCACATGATGTGCCAAATGAGTGGCCGGTTCGATCCTTGCCGGCTGAGCACATGGGAGATGCCCCATGCCGAGGTGGCCTAATGGCGAACTACGTCGCCAACTTGAAGCTCACCGATGAGTGGCAATTCGGCAAGGCGCCGTACTCCCGCGCCCAGCCTCCGCCTGTGGTAAGTTTTTTCTTCTCGTCGTCTGCCGGCTTGGGTTAGCCGGCCTCTGACCAGGCGGCTATTTTTTCTTTTTTCTCTTCATTAGAATCCTCTCCTCCCGCCGCCAGCCGGGGCAGCCGGAGTCGACCGAGAGTACGCCCCGGACCGCACGGTGGACGACCTCGACGACCCGGATCTCTCTGCCGTCACCATGGAGGATGCCGCCACAGGGGATGCCGCCGAGCTCGGCGGCACCGGGCTTTCGGCCAGTTTCGACGACTGGCCGGACGATTTTGAAGCCGAAGAACTCCCGCGCTGCCAGCCGGCAACCGACCGCCGCGGTGCGAGCTCGTCTGCCGCGCCGACTGCCGGTGGCGGGAAGGGAAAACGCCGGGCCGCGCTCCCGCTCTTCGGAAGCCGGCCGAAGAAGCCGAAGGCCTCCGCCGCGGCCACAAAGCGCGAGGAGGCGGCGGCGAAGGCGGCCCGCTTCCGGAAGGCGGTGAAGAAGCCCCCGTCAGTTTCCGCGTAAGTCTAGTGGCCGCCTGTATGCTTGTTATTCTGAAGTCTTCTTTTCTTGAATGTCTTTCTGATTTCCTGGGCAGGGCGCCGCTCTCCCTCGAGCGAGGCCCAGCCGGCTCCGTGGTCGGGCCGAGCGCCGCCTCCTCAGGGTCCCGCCGAGTGGACCCCCGCGCCGAACTTGACGCAGCCACGCAGCGCAACGCTCGCGAGGCGCGCCGAGAGAGGGAGGCGGCCGAGCAGGCGGCGGCGGAGCGAGAGGCTGCCCGGACGGCGCCAGGGTGAGCGAGCGCGGCGGCTGAGACTCTGTCGGAGCGGGCGGCCGTGGAGACGGAGGTGGAAGGCGCGCGTAGCCAGACTCCGCTGCTCGCCATCCCCTCCAGACCTTGGATCCGGATATTCCTCTGCCCACGGCGGAGGAGATTATCCCCGAGCAGCCGCTGGTGGAGAGGGACGAAATCCTCGGGGCTTCTGTTGAGAGGACGTCGCCAGCAGCGCCAGCCGGAGCGGGCGAAGGCGGCCGATCGTCGGCGGTGCCGGAGGAGCCGGCCCGGGCCGCACCCGAGGCCGGAGCCGGCCTTGAGATCGAGCCGGCGGCGAGCCGGGCCGCCGGAGGGAGCACGGCCCCGCCGGACACGCGCCGAGGCAGACGCCTTGGAGGCGGCCAGCTCCGCCACGTCCGGGTGGACTCCCAGCGGAGGGAGCGGCGAGCTTAACGTCGTGGCTCAAGAGGTTCGGAGCCGGCCGCAGGCACAGGCCGGCCTCCTGAGGCAATTCACTCAGGAGTTTCTGTCGACGCGGTCCACAATCTGGGTAGGTCTTCACTCCTTGACCGCTCTGGTCCTTTGAATTTTTTCCGTGGGGGCGCGCTAGCGCACCCACTGGGTGTAGTCCCCGAGATCCGGGCCGACTGCAGCGCAGTCGGGTCGGATCTTACTAGACGACTATGTTGACTGTTTTTTCTGATCTTCAGGATTATCACAATTCTCGCGCGGCCGCCTTCAACTCCCAGGCTCGGGAGCTAAGCCGGAGGACCGAAGACCTCGCCAGCAGCCGGCGTAAGTGTTTTGTCATTATTAACTTCTCGTGGGGGTGCGACAGCGCACCCACTGGGTGTAGTCCCCGAGATCCGGGCCGACAGCAGCGCAGTCGGGTCGGATCTTACTTGACGACTTTTCCTTTGCTGATTTTTCTCTTTATTTCTTGCTCGTGCAGAGGCCAACGCCGACCTGCGGAGGGAACTTGGCGTAGCGCAGGCCGCCCTTCGCGCCAAGGACGCCGAGTATGCTGACTTGGCTCAAGAGCGCGACCGCCTGGGGACGAAGCTGGCCGACCAAGAGGAGAGCCACAAGGCGGCCCTGCAAAAGGCGCGGGACGGCGAGGCTACCCTGAGGGCGGAGTTCGAAACCAGGGAGGTGAGCTGGGCCGAGACGCGCCGGGCGCTGGAAGAAGGCTTCGGCCGGGTCGAGGATCTCATTGACGGTAGGCTGTCTTTCTTGCTCTTCTTCCACTCGCCGGCCGCCTATGGTTTTGTTTTGACTTGTGTTTGCTGTCTTGCGCAGAGTACTTCCCCGGCCAGTCCGTCCTTGCTGCCCAAGCCATCGAAGCCTACCGCGAGGAGCGCCGTCAGGCCGGGGTCGTGATTCCGCCGGATGCGAACCGGACGTTGTCGGAGCAGCTTATCGCCGTCCAGGCGCGGCTGCAGCCGGCCCACCGGTTGCTCCGCCGGCTCCAACGCGCCGGGGCGACAATGCTGGCCGCGCTCTGGCCCGGCCAGACAATTCCCCGGACCCCAAGCCGGACGGCCGACTGGCTCGAAGTCGCAGTCGGCCGCTTCGAGGCCTGGAAGGCGTCCGCGGCCCGTCTTGGAGCCGGGCGCCCGCTGGAGTTCGTCCGCGCGTGGTACCCAGGGCTAAGCCTGGACCAGCTGCGGACGTGGCGGTCGGAAGCCGACGCCGAGTTGGAGGAGGTGCGGCCGGCGATCGCGCAGCGCGCCTCGACGATCGCCGAGTGTACCGACACCAGCGTCTTCGCGCCGGAGCTCAACGACGATGGCGCTGCCCAGTCGGAGGAATGGTTCGGGCTGAACCCGGCGGACGGCGAGGACTCGGCGGAAGAGATCGCCTCCAGCGACGAGGGCGAGGACGACGAGGAAGAGGACAGCGAAGATGCCGAGCCGACTGGTGGGGCGGCCGACCGTCCCCCAGCCGATCGTGCCTCTAGCAACGAGCCACGTGGGAGCGCGCCCTCTGCCGGAGACGACGATCAAGCCGAGGTTCGCCAGCCGGCCTCTCCTCCAGCCGGCGCGACTACTTCCGCCGCCTAATCCAGCTCGTCTGCGGCCCCGCCGGCTTGATCTGCCGTTCTTTTTGTCCCTGTCTTTCTTTTTGGACAAATTTAAGTTTCTGCAATTCCACCCGCTGGGGGTGTATCGAACAATGCTAGATGTCGACCTCTCTGGAGGCTTTTTGTGTAATATATTAATATATGCATGTGTTGGCGTTCATCCGAGTGTACCTTTTGTCCTTAGGCTCTTTCCTTTGCCGCCTTCCCTCTTTGGGAAGGCAAGTACTTGAGTTTTCTTGGATTTGAAGTAGACTGAATGTAAGCCGGCCGGCCGGCTACTCTGGTAGTCGGTCGGCGGGAGGCAGCAAGCCGGCTTTTGTTATATATGCGAGCCTGTTTCGTCCCTAGCCGTTTTTCATGTGCGCACCCTTTCCGGCTTGTGACTCTTGCCAGCCGGGCAGTCGGTTCTTCGAGCTGCGATTTCGGCAAGAGCCAAGCAAGGCATGAAAATATACACTCGGATATATTACACACGGAGGAAATGATCCTTGCCCCCAAAGAGTACATCGATCTTGAGCTTGCCGATGGGGGCACAGGACAGTCCGGGTACGATGCCGTGGAACACCGTTCGAGTCGGCGCAAGTTGCTTGGCCTTGACGCCCAGCTTCTCCATGGTGTCGCGGTACAGGATGTTGATGCTGCTTCCGCCGTCGATCAGCATGCGGGAGAAGCGTGCGGCGCGCGTATCCGTAGCGAGGGTGGCCTCCAGGACCAATGCGTAGGAACCGGGGGATGGCATCACCTCTGGGTGGTCGGCCCGGCTCCAGCTGATGGGTTTCTCCGACCAGTGCATGTGGCCGGCTGGGCTGGTGGCGGCCATGTTGACCTCCTGTTGCTCTCGGCGCTTGCTGCGCCGGTCTTCGGGCTGGCTCGTGAAGATGACATAAGACGCTTGCTCGTCGGAGAACTCGCCCTGCACGGCGTCGACCGCGGGCCGAGCGGCTTTGGGCGGCGGAGCCGGCGGCGGCGGGCCGGCAGGCGGTGTTGGCGTGAGCCCCTCGCCCTTCGAGATTCGGGCGAGCCAGTTGCATTTGCGGGTCGTGTGGTTGGACGGCTTCGCGCCGCTGTGGAACTTGCATGGGGCATCTGTTGGAAATATGCCCTAGAGGCAATAATAAAAGCATTATTATTATATTTCCTTGTTCATGGTAATTGTCTTTATTCATGCTATAATTGTGTTATCCGGAAATCGTAATACATGTGTGAATAACAGACACCAACATGTCCCTAGTAAGCCTCTAGTTGACTAGCTCGTTAATCAACAGATAGTCATGGTTTCCTGGCTATGGACATAAGATGTCACTGATAACGAGATCACATCATTAGGAGAATGATGTGATGGACAAGACCCAATCCTAAACATAGCATAAAGATCGTATAGTTCGTTTGCTAGAGTTTTGCAATGTCAAGTATCTTTTCCTTAGACCATGAGATCGTGTAACTCCCGGATACCGTAGGAGTGCTTTGGGTGTGCCAAACGTCACAACGTAACTGGGTGACCATAAAGGTACACTACGGGTATCTCCGAAAGTGTCTGTTGGGTTGACATGGATCAAGACTGGGATTTGTCACTCCGTATGACGGAGAGGTGTCACTGGGCCCTCTCGGTAATGCATCATCATAATGAGCTCAAAGTGACCAAGTGTCTGGTCACGGGATCATGCATTACGGTACGAGTAAAGTGACTTGCCGGTAACGAGATTGAACGAGGTATTGGGATACCGACGATCGAATCTCGGGCAAGTAATATATCGATTGGCAAAGGGAATTGCATACGGGGTTAATTGAATCCTCGACATCGTGGTTCATCCGATGAAATCATCGTGGAGCATGTGGGAGCCAACATGGGTATCTAGATCCCGCTGTTGGTTATTGACCGGAGAGTCGTCTCGGTCATGTCTACATGTCTCCCGAACCCGTAGGGTCTACACACTTAAGGTTCGGTGACGCTAGGGTTGTGAAGATATGTATATGCAGTAACCCGAATGTTGTTCGGGGTCCCGGATGAGATCCCGGACGTCACGAGGAGTTCTGGAATGGTCCGGAGGTAAAGAATTATATATAGGATGTGCAGTTTCGGCCATCGGGACAAGTTTTGGGGTACCCGGTATTGTACCGGGACCACCGGAAGGGTCCCGGGGGTCCACCGGGTGGGGCCACCTATCCCGGAGGGCCCCTTGGGCTGAAATAGGTGGGAACCCAGCCCATAGTGGGCTGGGGCGCCAGCCCCCCCAAGGCCCATGCGCCTAGGGTTGGGGGGGAACCCTAAGGGGGGCGCCCCCTTGCTTGGGGGGCAAGCCCCCCACCCCTGGCCGCCGCCCCCCCCCCTGGTAGATCCCATCTACCAGGGCCGGCGCCCCCCCTGGCACCCCTATATATAGTGGGGGAGAGGAGGGACTTGATGCCCACGCCTTTGGTGCTTCCCTCTCTTCCCGTTACTTCTTCCTTTCTCGTAGTACACGGCGAAGCCCTGCTGTCGTGACGCCCTGCATCCACCACCACGCCGTCGTGCTGCTGGATCTTCATCAACCTCTCCTTCCCCCTTGCTGGATCAAGAAGGAGGAGACGTCTCCCGTCCCGTACGTGTGTTGAACGCGGAGGTGCCGTCCGTTCGGCGCTGGTCATCGGTGATTTGGATCACGACGTGTTCGACAACATCAACCTCGTTCTAACGAACGCTTCCGCTCGCGATCTACAAAGGTATGTAGATGCATCTCGTGACTCGTTGCTAGATGAACTCCTAGATGATCTTGGTGAAACGAGTAGGAAAATTTTTGTTTTCTGCAACGTTCCCCAACAGTGGCATCATGAGCTAGGTCTATGCGTAGTTCTTCTTGCGCGAGTAGAACACAATTTGTTGTGGGCGTGGATTTGTCAACTCTCTTGCCGCTACTAGTCGTTTCTTGCTTCAGCGGTATTGTGGGATGAAGCGGCCCGGACCAACCTTTCACGTACGCTTACGTGAGACCGGTTCCACCGACTAACATGCACTAGTTGCATAAGGTGGCTGGCGGGTGTCTGTCTCTCCCACTTTAGTTGGAGCGGATTCGATGAACAGGGTCCTTATGAAGGGTAAATAGAAGTTGACAAATCACGTTGTGGCTTTAACGTAGGTAAGAAAACGTTCTTGCTAGAACCCTAATTCAGCCACGTAAAACTTGCAACAACAATTAGAGGACGTCTAACTTGTTTTTGCAGCAAGTGGTTTGTGATATGATATGGCCAAAGTTGTGATGAATGATGAATGATCTATATGTGATGTATGAGATGTTCATGCTATTGTAATAGGAATCACGACTTGCATGTCGATGAGTATGACAACCGGCAGGAGCCATAGGAGTTGTCTTTATTCTTTTATATGACCTGCGTGTCATTGAGAAATGTCATGTAAATTACTTTACTTTATTGCTAAACGCGTTAGCCATAGTAGTAGAAGTAATAATTGGCGAGCAACTTCATGGAGACACGATGATGGAGATCATGATGATGGAGATCATGGTGTCAAGCCGGTGACAAGATGATCATGGAGCCCCAAGATGGAGATCAAAGGAGCTATGTGATAATGGCCATATCATGTCATGTTTATTATTTGATTGCATGTGATGTATATCATGTTTTGCATCTTGTTTACTTAGAACGGCGGTAGTAAATAAGATGATCCCTCATAACAATTTCAAGAAGTGTTCTCCCCTAACTGTGCACCGTTGCTAAAGTTCGTCATTTTGAAGCACCACGTGATTATCGGGTGTGATAGATTCTTACGTTCACATACAACGGGTGTAAGACAGTTTTACACATGCAAAACACTTAGGGTTAACTTGACGAGCCTAGCATGTGCATAGACATGGCCTCGGAACACAGAAGACCGAAAGGTCGAGCATGAGTCGTATAGAAGATGCAATCAACATGAAGATGTTCACCGACGTTGACTAGTCCGTCTCACGTGATGATCGGACACGGCCTAGTTAACTCGGATCATGTAATACTTAGATGACTAGAGGGATGTCTAATCTAAGTGGGAGTTCATTATATAATTTGATTAGATGAACTTTATTATCATGAACATTAGTCTAAAAATATTTTACAATATGTCTTGTAGATCAAATGGCCCACGTAGTCCTCAACTTCAACGCGTTCCTAGAGAAAACCAAGCTGAAAGACGATGGCAGCAACTATACGGACTGGGTCCGGAACCTGAGGATCATCCTCATAGCTGCCAAGAAAGATTATGTCCTACAAGCACCGCTAGGTGTCGCACCTGTCCTCCCTGCTGAACAAGACGTTATGAACGCTTGGCAGGCACGTACCGATGACTACTCCCTCGTTCAGTGCGGCATGCTTTACAGTTTAGAACCGGGGCTCCAAAAGCGTTTTGAGAGACATGGAGCATATGAGATGTTCGAAGAGCTGAAAATGGTTTTCCAAGCTCATGCCCGGGTCGAGAGATATGAGGTCTCCGACAAGTTCTTCAGCTGTAAGATGGAGGAAAACAGTTCTGTCAGTGAGCACATACTCACGATGTCTGGATTACATAACCGCTTGACTCAGCTGGGAGTTAATCTCCCGGATGATGCGGTCATTGACAGAATCCTCCAGTCGCTTCCACCAAGCTACAAGAGCTTTGTGATGAACTTCAACATGCAGGGGATGCAAAAGACCATTCCTGAGGTGTTTGCAATGCTGAAATCAGCAGAGGTAGAAGTCAAGAAGGAACATCAAGTGTTGATGGTCAATAAAACCACTAAGTTCAAGAAAGGCAAGGGTAAGAAAGCTTTCAAGAAGGACGGCAAGGAAGTTGCCGCGCCCGGCAAGCAAGCTGCCGGGAAGAAGCCAAAGAATGGACCCAAGCCCGAGACTGAGTGCTTTTATTGCAAGGGGAGCAGACACTGGAAGCGGAATTGCCCCAAGTACTTAGCAGACAAGAAGGCCGGCAAAACAAAAGGTATATGTGATATACATGTAATTGATGTGTACCTTACCAGTAATCATAGTAGCTCTTGGGTATTTGATACCGGTGCAGTTGCTCACATTTGTAACTCACAACAGGAACTACGGAATAGGCGGAGAGTGGCGAAGGACGAGGTGACGATGCGCGTCGGGAATGGTTCCAAAGTCGATGTGATCGCCGTCGGCACACTACCTCTTCATTTACCAACGGGATTAGTTTTAAACCTCAATAATTGTTATTTAGTACCAGCTTTGAGCATGAACATTGTATCGGGATCTCGTTTAATTCGAGATGGCTACTCATTTAAATCCGAGAATAATGGTTGTTCTATTTATATGAGAGATATGTTTTATGGTCATGCTCCTATGGTGAATGGTTTATTCTTTATGAATCTCGAACGTAATGATACACATGTTCATAGTGTGAGTACCAAAAGATGTAAGGTTGATAACGATAGTCCCACATACTTGTGGCATTGCCGCCTTGGTCACATAGGTGTCAAACGCATGAAGAAGCTCCATGCAGATGGACTTTTAGAGTCTCTTGATTATGAATCATTTGACACGTGCGAACCATGCCTTATGGGTAAAATGACCAAGACTCCGTTCTCAGAAACAATGGAGCGAGCAACCAACTTATTGGAAATCATACATACTGATGTGTGCGGTCCAATGAGTGTTGAGGCTCGCGGTGGCTATCGTTATGTTCTCACCCTCACAGATGATTTGAGTAGATATGGATATATTTACTTAATGAAACACAAGTCTGGAACCTTTGAAAAGTTCAAGGAATTTCAGAGTGAGGTCGAGAATCAACGTGACAGGAAAATCAAGTTTCTACGATCAGATCGTGGAGGAGAATACTTGAGTCATGAATTTGGCACACACTTAAGAAAATGTGGAATAGTTTCACAACTCACGCCGCCTGGAACACCTCAGCGTAACGGTGTATCCGAACGTCGTAATCGCACTCTGTTAGATATGGTGCGGTCTATGATGTCTCTTGCCGATCTACCGCTATCTTTTTGGGGCTATGCTTTAGAGACTGGTGCATTCACTTTAAATAGGGCTCCGTCGAAATCCGTTGAGACGACACCGTTTGAATTATGGTTTGGAAAGAAACCTAAGTTGTCGTTTCTAAAAGTTTGGGGATGCGATGCTTATGTCAAGAAACTTCAACCTGAAAAGCTCGAACCCAAGTCGGAAAAATGCGTCTTCATAGGATACCCTAAAGAAACTATTGGGTATAACTTCTACCTCAGATCCGAAGGCAAGGTCTTTGTTGCCAAGAATGGATCCTTTCTAGAGAAGGAGTTTCTCTCGAAAGAAGTAAGTGGGAGGAAAGTAGAACTAGATGAAGTATTGCCTCTTGAACCGGAAAATGGCGCAACTCAAGAAAATGTTCCTGAGGTGCCAGCACCGACTAGAGAGGATGTTAATGATAATAATCAAGATACTTCTGATCTAGCTTCTACTGAAATTCGAAGGTCCACAAGGACACGTTCCGCACCAGAGTGGTACGGCAACCCTGTCTTGGAAATCATGTTGTTAGACAACGGTGAACCTTCGAACTATGAAGAAGCGATGGCGGGCCCGGATTCCGACAAATGGCTAGAAGCCATGAAATCCGAGATAGGATCCATGTATGAAAACGAAGTATGGACTTTGACTGACTTGCCCGTTGAACGGCGAGCCATAGAAAATAAATGGATCTTTAAGAAGAAGACAGACGCAGATGGTAATGTGACCATCTATAAAGCTCGGCTTGTCGCTAAGGGTTATCGACAAGTTCAAGGGGTTGACTACGATGAGACTTTCTCACCGGTAGCGAAGCTAAAGTCCGTCCGAATCATGTTAGCAATTGCCGCGTTTTACGATTATGAAATATGGCAAATGGACGTCAAAACGGCATTCCTTAATGGTTTCCTTAAGGAAGAATTGTATATGATGCAGCCGGAAGGTTTTGTCGATCCTAAGAATGCTGACAAGGTGTGCAAGCTCCAACGCTCGATTTATGGGCTGGTGCAAGCATCTCGGAGTTGGAACATTCGCTTTGATGAGATGATCAAAGCGTTTGGGTTTACACAGACTTATGGAGAAGCCTGTGTTTACAAGAAAGTGAGTGGGAGCTCTGTAGCATTTCTCATATTATATGTAGATGACATACTTTTGATGGGAAATGATACAGAACTCTTGGACAGCATCAAGGCCTACTTGAATAAGAGTTTTTCAATGAAGGACCTTGGAGAAGCTGCTTATATATTAGGCATCAAGATCTATAGAGATAGATCAAGACGCCTCATAGGTCTTTCACAAAGCACATACCTTGATAAGATATTGAAGAAGTTCAATATGGATCAGTCTAAGAAGGGATTCTTGCCTGTACTGCAAGGTATGAAATTGAGCTCGGCTCAAAGTCCGACCACGGCAGAAGAAATAGAAGAGATGAGTGTCATCCCCTATGCCTCAGCCATAGGTTCTATTATGTATGCCATGCTGTGTACCAGACCCGATGTAAATCTTGCCGTAAGTTTGGTAGGAAGGTACCAAAGTAATCCTGGCAAGGAACACTGGACAGCAGTCAAGAATATCCTGAAGTACCTGAAAAGGACTAAGGAGATGTTTCTCGTTTATGGAGGTGACGAAGAGCTCGTCGTAAAGGGTTACGTCGACGCTAGCTTCGACACAGATCTGGATGACTCAAAGTCACAAACCGGATACGTGTATATTTTGAATGGTGGGGCAGTAAGCTGGTGCAGTTGCAAGCAGAGCGTCGTGGCGGGATCTACATGTGAAGCGGAGTACATGGCAGCCTCGGAGGCAGCACATGAAGCAATCTGGGTGAAGGAGTTCATCACCGACCTCGGAGTCATACCCAATGCGTCGGGGCCGATCAAGCTCTTCTGTGACAACACTGGAGCTATTGCACTTGCCAAGGAGCCCAGGTTTCACAAGAAGACAAGGCACATCAAGCGTCGCTTCAACTCCATTCGTGAAAATGTTCAAGATGGAGACATAGAAATTTGTAAAGTACATACGGACCTGAATGTAGCAGATCCGTTGACTAAACCTCTCCCTAGGGCAAAACATGATCAACACCAGAATTCCATGGGTGTTCAATTCATCACAATGTAACTAGATTATTGACTCTAGTGCAAGTGGGAGACTATTGGAAATATGCCCTAGAGGCAATAATAAAAGCATTATTATTATATTTCCTTGTTCATGGTAATTGTCTTTATTCATGCTATAATTGTGTTATCCGGAAATCGTAATACATGTGTGAATAACAGACACCAACATGTCCCTAGTAAGCCTCTAGTTGACTAGCTCGTTAATCAACAGATAGTCATGGTTTCCTGGCTATGGACATAAGATGTCACTGATAACGAGATCACATCATTAGGAGAATGATGTGATGGACAAGACCCAATCCTAAACATAGCATAAAGATCGTATAGTTCGTTTGCTAGAGTTTTGCAATGTCAAGTATCTTTTCCTTAGACCATGAGATCGTGTAACTCCCGGATACCGTAGGAGTGCTTTGGGTGTGCCAAACGTCACAACGTAACTGGGTGACCATAAAGGTACACTACGGGTATCTCCGAAAGTGTCTGTTGGGTTGACATGGATCAAGACTGGGATTTGTCACTCCGTATGACGGAGAGGTGTCACTGGGCCCTCTCGGTAATGCATCATCATAATGAGCTCAAAGTGACCAAGTGTCTGGTCACGGGATCATGCATTACGGTACGAGTAAAGTGACTTGCCGGTAACGAGATTGAACGAGGTATTGGGATACCGACGATCGAATCTCGGGCAAGTAATATATCGATTGGCAAAGGGAATTGCATACGGGGTTAATTGAATCCTCGACATCGTGGTTCATCCGATGAAATCATCGTGGAGCATGTGGGAGCCAACATGGGTATCTAGATCCCGCTGTTGGTTATTGACCGGAGAGTCGTCTCGGTCATGTCTACATGTCTCCCGAACCCGTAGGGTCTACACACTTAAGGTTCGGTGACGCTAGGGTTGTGAAGATATGTATATGCAGTAACCCGAATGTTGTTCGGGGTCCCGGATGAGATCCCGGACGTCACGAGGAGTTCTGGAATGGTCCGGAGGTAAAGAATTATATATAGGATGTGCAGTTTCGGCCATCGGGACAAGTTTTGGGGTACCCGGTATTGTACCGGGACCACCGGAAGGGTCCCGGGGGTCCACCGGGTGGGGCCACCTATCCCGGAGGGCCCCTTGGGCTGAAATAGGTGGGAACCCAGCCCATAGTGGGCTGGGGCGCCAGCCCCCCCAAGGCCCATGCGCCTAGGGTTGGGGGGGAACCCTAAGGGGGGCGCCCCCTTGCTTGGGGGGCAAGCCCCCCACCCCTGGCCGCCGCCCCCCCCCCCCCCCTGGTAGATCCCATCTACCAGGGCCGGCGCCCCCCCTGGCACCCCTATATATAGTGGGGGAGAGGAGGGACTTGATGCCCACGCCTTTGGTGCTTCCCTCTCTTCCCGTTACTTCTTCCTTTCTCGTAGTACACGGCGAAGCCCTGCTGTCGTGACGCCCTGCATCCACCACCACGCCGTCGTGCTGCTGGATCTTCATCAACCTCTCCTTCCCCCTTGCTGGATCAAGAAGGAGGAGACATCTCCCGTCCCGTACGTGTGTTGAACGCGGAGGTGCCGTCCGTTCGGCGCTGGTCATCGGTGATTTGGATCACGACGTGTTCGACAACATCAACCTCGTTCTAACGAACGCTTCCGCTCGCGATCTACAAAGGTATGTAGATGCATCTCGTGACTCGTTGCTAGATGAACTCCTAGATGATCTTGGTGAAACGAGTAGGAAAATTTTTGTTTTCTGCAACGTTCCCCAACAGCATCAAGGGTTTGCTCGTAGGAGAAGGCCGGCTGCCAAGCCGGCCTGCCGCCCTTGGGCTTCTTGGGTGCGGGCCGCCCTTCAGGCGGCGCGTCTTCGACCGTGGCCACCTGCCGACTGGCGGGAGGCGGCGCAGGGCCCTTGCGTTTTTGATCGTTCTGGTGTTGGCGTCGGCCGCCGTCTCCAGCCGGCGCTTTGGGCGCCGGATTGAGCACCTTTACGGATGCGTCCACCCGGAGCTCGGTCTTCATTGAGGAGTCGGCGGTGGCGTACTTGTCGGCGATGTTCAAGAGCTCGTCGAGGGTAGTCGGCTCATCGCAGAGAAGCTTGTGCTTGAGGAGGGTGCCCTCTCGGCACCCGGCTGTGAAGTATTCGATGGCTTGCACCTCGTGCACCCCCTCACAGGAGTTGCGGAGCTCGGCCCAACGCGTCAGGTAGTCGCGAGTGGACTCGGCTGGGCCCTGTACACACAGGGAGAGCTGTCTGGGCTTGGGAGCCCGCTTGTAGGTGCTGGTGAAGTTGCGAACGAAGGCTTCAGTGAAGTCCACCCAGTTGTTGATGCTGAGCGGCTTAAGGCTGTTAAGCCAAGTGCGCGCCGTGCCTTGCAGCATGAGGGGCACGTACTTTACGGCAATGCGTCGGTTGCCATTGGCGATGCTGACGGCTGTGGAGTAGTCGGTCAGCCAGTCTTCCGGCTTCACCGAGCCGTTATACTTGGGTGTGTCTCTTGGGAGCGAGAACCCTTTGGGGAAGGGCTCGTCGCGGATGCGGGGGCCGAAGCAAGGCGGGCCGACATCGTCTTCTTCTTCTAGCGCCAGGGATCGGGCCAGGCGGTCGATCAGGTGGCGGGCGTCGTTTTCGCCGATTCCCTCCCGGCGACCAAGCCGGCCGCTAAGAGTCTGGTGAGCCACTGGGGGCGGGGTAGGATATCTTTCTCCGCGAGCTCGAGGCGGAGGCGGGGTGCCCCGCCATTCCATGGCTCGGGGGCGGCCGTCCGCGTCTCGCTCGATGGAGACTTGGGTCCGGCTTCGGCTGGAAGCCGGCTCTTTCTCGCGCCGCGCGCGGGTGTAGCTGGTAGTCGGCGACCGGGAGGTCGCGCCGTGTTCGCGGCGCGGGGGAGGGCTCCCCGCGCAGGCATCGGCCTCGTGCCGTCGTGCGGCCGCATCGATTAGTTGCTGGATGCGCCGCGTCATATGGGGGAGATCTTCGGCTTCCAAGCCGTCTAGCTCGTCTACGACTGCCTGGGCGGCGCGCAGATTCTCGAGCGGGGTGGCGTCGACCGGGCGATCCACCCCAAGCGTGTCGGCGATGACGGCGCCGCGTTGCCTGACAGCACCGGCCCGGCTAGGGCCAGCCGGAGCCGGCGTGCCGAAGGCGGCGCGGTCAGCTTCGCGCTGGTAGGCCTCGGTGAGGCGTCTTACGGAGGCCAGCCGCCGGCCCTCCGCGAGGAGGGCGAGGCGGCGTGCCTCCAGAACTTCGTCGCTGGCGTCAGCCGGAAGGGGGACGGACAAGTCCTGGGCTGCCGCGCGCGGGGAGTCGCGGGCGCCCTCGTCAGTCGGGCCGTCGAGGCCGATAACCATCACCTCGGGGGCGTCAAAATCGCGATCGCCAGCCGGAGGGAGCGGGTCGTTGTAGACCGTGACGTTGGTGGGGAAGGTGTCGTAGGATGCCGCGTCGGAGTCGACGGGCATCGGGTCGGTGGAGCCAACCGACTCCAAGTCCGCAGCGGGCTCGCTGGAGACGTGGAGCTGGCTGAGGAGGTTGGCGAGGTGATCTGTGCCCGCATCGGAAGCGAGCTCGTCGGAGATGCGGGACTTGTCGAAGAGGCTGGCGAGGCCGCTAGCCGCGCAGGCGTCAGCGACGCCATGCAACGCGTCGCGGCAAGCGCCATCGGGTGAGCCAGGCTGGCTGCGCCCGCGAGGAAGGAAAAGGGTTCCCGTCCAGAACAGGTCTCCGGACGACGGTGCACCTGGCCCCACGGTGGGCGCCAAATGTCGGGTGGTAGGATCGACATATGCCAACGGGTGGCATATCATTGCGGGGGCCAATAGAACGTCGCCGGTGTCTGGAAACGGGATGAGGCGTAGACATGCACGCCGGCGAATCTTACCCAGCTTCAGGGCTCTCCGGGGAGATAACACCCCTGCTGCTGCTCTGCGGGGTCTCCGCATGGTTACTAAGTTCACAGGTGGCTACAATGCTCCTCGAGCTGTTTGGGGGCAGAAGGAGGAAGAAGGGCTTAGCTCAGCCTGCCTCTTCTCCTTGTAAGTGTCTATGTCTAGAAAGAGAGTTCAACCCTTTGCATGGGTGCACCGGGGGGTTTATATAGGCCTATCCCCCGGGGGTACAATGGTAATCCGACTGGGCGCGGGGCCCAGCCGTCTGTGACTATGCTCGCCGGCTTCTCCGCCGGCTTCTGGGGCCCGCCGGCTGGTGGGTCCCGCCGACTGCCGGCTCCTGGGTCGACAGGCCGGCCCCACCGGCCAGGGCCTTGTCGGCGGCCGGTTACTGTTGCTCCGGGTTTGTTGGCGCAGGCTTGGTCGGGGTAAGCGTGGCTACAGTAACGCCGCCCTGGCGGGCGATTACTGTAGCCCCGCCGCACCTTGTCTCCTTAATGGGCGTCTCCTTCGAGGAAGGCGGCAGGCCGGCTACGCGAAGCCGGCCCTCTGTCTCGCCGTCTTGAGAGGGGGTGTGGCCGCCTTCGGCATCTCTCTGCCCGAAGGGGCCCACCGCCTCGGGGGCCACGCTGGCGGCCCGTCGTGGACGGCGTCAGAGCCGCCGTGGCTACAGTGCCGCGCCGGGCGGGCCGCAGCGGCCCGCACGACGCGCTGCACCAGGCGTGCTCCGGGTTTTGGGGGTGGCAGGCTGCACTGTAGCCACGCCCCGCTTCATCATCGCAGAGTGGACGCGTACATCGCGGGTACGGCGTTGGCTGCTTTATCGAAGCCGGCCCGGCGGTAGCCGGCCGTGCCATAGCCGGCCCTGCCGCAGCCGGCCATGCCGTAGCCGGCCCTCCACAGTTTTCTTTATGGGGGTAAAAAGGGCGGGCCGCCCCCCAAGCCGGCTAGGATGGCAGTCGGCTAGGGGGAGGCGGCCCAGGTCTTGAGTCTCCTTATGAGCCGGATGGGCTCATAATTTTTTCTGAGGGGCCAGGGGAAGCCGGCTGGGCTACCCATGGCTATTTACCCAGACACGTCCCTTACGCGGTTGGGCTATAATGGGAACCCCTTGATAGTTCGCCTTGATTAAAGCTTTTCCAGCAATGCCCAACATTGGTTTTACCATTTGCCACCTACCCTTTTCTTTCCCTTGGGTTTCCGGAGCCCGAGGGTCATCTTTATTTTAGCCCCCCACGGGCTAGTGCTCCTCTGAGTGTTGGTCCGAACCAGGCAGCCTGCGGGGCCACCTCGGGGAAACTCGAGGGTTGGTTTTACTCGTAGCTTGACCTATCTGAGCGTGCCCTGAGAAAGAGATATGTGCAGCTCCTATCGGGATTTGTCGGCACATTCGGGCGGTGTTGCTGGACTAGTTTTGACCTGTCGAATCATCTTGTTGTACCGGGATACCGAGTCTGATCGGTGGGTCCTGGGTGGAGGTCTATTCCTTCGTTGACCGTGAGAGCTTGTTATGGGCTAAGTTGGGACCCCCCTGCAGGGATTGATCTTTCGAAAGCCGTGCCCGCGGTTATGGGCAGATGGGAATTTGTTAATGTCCGGTTGTAGACAACTTGAACTTAATTAATTAAAATGAATCAACTGCGTGTGTTGCCGTGATGGCCTCTTCTCGGCGGAGTCCGGGAAGTGGACACGGCGTTGGAGTTATGTTTGCGTAGTCTGCTCTGTTTAGTTTCCGCTCGAGCTTTGCCTTCTCTTCTCGCTCTACTTTGCGAATAAGTTAGCCACCATATATGCTAGTCGCTTGCTGCAGCTCCACTCACATTACCCCTTCCTTACCTATTTAGCTTAAATACTCTTGATCGCGAGGGTGCGAGATTGCTGAGTCCTTGTGGCTCACAGATTACTATTACACCAGATGCAGGGACCGATGGTACTCCTCCGGATGGCGCGTTTGAGCTGAAGTGGGAGTACGACGAGGACTCTCAGCGATACTATGTTTCTTTTCCTGATGATCAGTAGTGGTGCCTATTCGGGGTTCGATTCAGGGTTTTTAGTCGCTTGTTGGGGGTCTTTTCTATTTGGCGCCGTAGTCGGGCCATGAGTGATTGTATGATGGATGTTAATTATGTACCTTGATGTGACGTGGTGAGTGTAAGCCAACTATTATTATTATCCCCCCTTTATATTATATATGTACTTGGGTTGTGTAATGATTCCCGACTTGCGACATTGCTTTCAATGCGCCTATGTCCCTAAGTCGTGCCTCGACACGTGGGAGACATAGCCGCATCGAGGGCGTTACAAGTTGGTAATCAGAGCCTTCCCCGACCTTAGGAGCCCCATTGCTTGATCATTTCTAGCAGCCGAGTTGTGTCTAAAAAAATGTTTTGAGTCCTTAGGAATTATATATCGGAGAGCTTAGGAATTCTTTTTACTTCCCAGTCTCCTCATCACTCTGGTAAGGCATCCTGACGTAGAGTTTTGACTCTTCTCTTCTCAAATTTCACTAAAATTTTTTTAGGATCACGCGAGTATCTTAGTTTTGTTCCGATGGCTTATGATGAGAATACTGTCTTGGTGCCTCCTGTCAGGGGTTTAGTGGAAGTGTCCCGGGGAGTTGAGCTCTGAGGTGTTGTCATCATAATTCTATCGTTGCAATTCTGGCATACTTGAGATATGTGCGCGACATCGAAAATCTCCTTTATGCAGTTCGTTGGTGAGATAACCTCGACGCCACCCAGTACTGGGGCGGGAGTTCGGGAGTATTGCCATAACTTGTATAACGGATGCTTTTCGAAGGTTGAGATAGATGGTTTCCGAAGGTTTCTTGGTTATGTGTTGAAGGATGGATGCAGCTGGATGTAGGATTTGCTAGCTTGGGTGAGATATTATGCTTCCCCTGTATCCTCAACACCTGATTGCATAACCGGAAAGTTTCGGGAATTTCATAGGTGGGAATTCAAGTAGCCTTAGGATATCTTTCCAACAGATGTGTGATATGAAATTGGGGTTCGACGTCTAGTGGTTCGCCTATTCACGGTCGATTTTACAGTGGCCTCGTTGTGTCTTAAAGAGTCCTTGGCTATGCTGACTCGGGGACGCTTCGTATGTCATGTGCACTGCCTTGTACATGATGGTGCTGTACGGTCGAGCCCGTGTAGGTCCTACCACGAACACTTTGGAAAAAATTTCTATCATGTGTTTGTTCCGGCTTATTCCGCAAGCCAACCCTTGGTTTTATTTCGATTTGTGGTATTCGTTCTTCTTCGACGTCATATGTTGATTCCATCCCTCATTGATGTACCTCTTCTACCTGATTCTTCATGGCTTCGCAATTTAGGAATATGTGACCACTTCAAGAGAAGTGCATTCGTTCATTTTGTTCGGACGTGAAGACTTTATGTTGCAATTTTCATTCCGTTGGATTCACCTTCAATATTTCTCTATTTGTGTGCTAATGGTGGTCAACCTCTTCAGGATGGCTCCCGCTAAGAGCACCAGTCAGAACCAGAATCAAGATCCTCCGCCACCTCCGCCTCCTCCGGAAGCATGGCAGGCTGTGATGGCTGCTACTAATGCAAATACTCAGCTGATCATGCAAATCATCCAAGAGCGGAATCAAAGCAGTCAAGCGAATCAAGGCAACAACCAGAACCAGTTTGCAACTCTGAATCAGTTCCTCGCAAATGGTCCAAAGACGTTCAGTAACTGCGTTGAGGCTACCGATGCTGATGATTGGTTAGTCGATCTGGGCAAGCATTTTGAATGTAGCAACGTCAGACCTGAAGATTTCGTCAAGTTCGCGTCTTTCCAGCTCAAGGATCAGGCCGCAGAGTGGTTTCAGCAGTACCGGGATTCCAGAGGTGGACGTTTGATCACTTGGGATGATTTCCGTCGTGATTTTCGAGCTCATCACATTCCTCAAAGTGTGACTGAAAGCAAACGTGAAGAATTCCGCAATCTGAAGCAAGGCTCTTTGTCTGTCTATGACTACAACAAGTTGTTCCAGAAGCTCGCCCGTTTTGCCAAGCAGGATGTTCCTGATGAGAAGAGCATGATCTATCAGTTCAGAGGTGGTCTTCGTGAAGAAATTCAGCTCGCTCTTGTCCTCTTCGAGCCGCTGAGATACGATGAGTTCTACAACATGGCACTGAAGCAAGAGGCTTCTCAGCTCAGGTGTGATGCTTCCAGGAAGCGAGTCAGAGACACTACGTCTTCGTCCTCTACTCAAGTGACCAAGCAGCAGAAGTATTGGCTTCCTCCTCCTCCATTCCGTCAGCCGTATCAGCAGAAGAGCAAAGGTGGCAGTGGTTCTTCCCACCCACCCAACCCAGGCTTTCAGAACAAGACTTCGTCTCAAGCTCCAAGATCGAGTGCTCCGTACCATCGTCCGCTCTCAGAGGTCACGTGCAACAAGTGCCAACAGAAGGGTCACTACGCCAACAAGTGTTTCAACCAGAGGCGTCTTCCTCCTCCTCCTCCTATCAGATCGGCAAGTAGAGCTGTGGTCAAGCATAATCCCAAGCACGCCAAGGTTAATATGGTGAATGCAGCTCAAGCAGAGGATTCGTCAGATGTGATCATGGGTAACCTTCCTGTTAACGATATTCCTGCAAGGGTTCTTTTTGACACTGGTGCATCGCATTGTTTTATGTTGAGACCTTTTGCATCTAAGCATGATTTTGTTACTCAAGTGTTGTCGAGACCATTGGCTATTGTATCTCCGGCCCGTCAAATGACATCTCGAGTATGTGTTCCGGATGTCACTATCACTTTGGGCGATCATAAGTTCTTGGCTTCTCCAAATGTTCTCGGCGATTCTGATATCGACCTCATTCTTGGGATGGACTGGCTCTCTAAACACAAGGCTCACCTTGATTGTGCAGCCAGGCAGATTCAACTGACTCATTCCTCTGAAGATGTCATTGTTTTTGCTGCTCGGGATAATACCATCCGGTTATTCTCTCTCAATGAGAAGGGTGAATTGGATGCTATTTCACAGATTCCGGTTGTTTGTGAGTATCAAGATGTCTTCCCTGAAGAACTCCCAGGCATGCCTCCAAACCGGCCTGTTGAATTCGTTATTGAAGTTGAGCCCGGTACGGAACCGGTGTGCAAACGGCCTTACAAGCTCGGCCCCGAAGAGTTGAAGGAGTTGAAGAAACAACTCGATGTGCAAGAAAGGATGGGTCTCATTCGGCCTAGTACTTCTCCGTGGGGTTGTGGTGTTCTTTTTGTGAAGAAGAAGGATGGAATGGACCGACTTTGTGTTGATTATCGTCCATTGAACAAGAAGACCATCAAGAACAAATATCCACTTCCCAACATTAATGAGCTGTTCGAACAACTCAAGGGTGCCCAAGTATTGTCCAAGCTTGATCTCCGTATGGGTTATCATCAAATTCGCATTCGTGAACAAGATATTCCGAAGACGGCGTTCAGAACAAGCTATGGGTCATATGAATACACTGTTATGTCTTTTGGCCTCGCCAATGCTCCTCCGACGTTCTCTCGCATGATGAACTTCATCTTCAACCCCTACACCAACGACTTTGTTTTGGTCTATCTCGATGATATCCTGGTTTTCTCGAAGAACAAGGAAGATCATGCCAAACACCTGCGTTTGGTTCTTGACAAGCTAAGGGAACATCAATTCTATGCCAAGTTCTCTAAGTGTGAGTTTTGGCTCGATGAGGTTCTTTATCTTGGGCATATTATCTCTGCCAAGGGCATTTTCGTGGATCCTGAGAAGGTGTCTGCAATTGTTAATTGGGAACCTCCTCAGAATGCGAAGCAACTCCGTAGCTTCCTCGGTCTTGCAAGTTATTGCCGAAGATTTGTTGAAAACTTCTCCAAGATCGCGAAGCCTCTCTCAAATCTTCTTCAGAAGCACGTCAAGTACGTTTGGTCTCCAGAGTGTGATGTTGCTCTCAACGCTTTGAAAGAGAAATTGATCACTGCTCCAGTTCTAACTCCGCCTGATGAAACCAAGCCGTACGAGGTCTTTTGTGATGCCTCTCTCCAAGGTCTAGGTGCAGTACTGATGCAAGAGAAGAAAGTTGTTGCTTATACCTCTCGCCAGTTGAAGCCAAATGAGAAGAACTACCCCACTCATGATCTTGAGTTGGCGGCAGTTGTGCACGCATTGTTGACTTGGAGACATCTTCTCTTGGGAAGGAAAGTGGACATTTTCACTGATCACAAGAGTCTCAAGTACATCTTCACTCAGCCTAATCTCAACCTCAGGCAGACTCGATGGGTCGAAATGATTCAAGAGTACAATCCGAGTATCGAGTATACTCCAGGCAAGGCTAATGTGATTGCTGACGCTTTGAGCAGAAAAGCATATTGCAACAGTCTGATTCTCAAGCCTTATCAACCCGAGCTTTGTGAAGCCTTCCGCAAACTTAATCTGCAAGTTGTTCCTCAAGGTTCCTTGCCAACCTTCAAGTTTCTCCTACCTTGGAAGACCAGATTCGCCAAGCCCAGCTTCTTGATGCTATGGTGAAAAAGGTGAAGATTGGTATTGCAAAGAGTCAGTCCAAGTACAAGTGCTACCGACTTGATGACAAGGACACTCTCTTCTTCGAGGATCGAATTGTTGTGCCCAAAGGTGAACTTCGTAAAGTGATCATGAATGAGGCTCACAACTCTCTCCTCTCCATCCACCCTGGGAGCACGAAGATGTATCAAGACCTGAAGCAAACTTATTGGTGGACTCGAATGAAGCGCGAGATCGCTCAATTCGTGAATGAATGTGATGTCTGCAGAAGAGTGAAGGAAGAACACCAAAGGCCAGCAGGTCTCCTCCAACCTCTCGCCATTCCAGAATGGAAGTTTGACCACATTGAAATGGACTTCGTGACTGGGTTTCCTAAGTCCAAGCGTGGCAATGATGCTATATTCGTTGTCATCGACAAGCTGACCAAAGTGGCTCATTTCTTGCCTATCAAAGAGTCAATCACTGCAGCTCAATTGGCGCAGCTCTACACCTCTCGCATTGTCTATCTGCACGGTATTCCTCAAGTGATATCTTCAGACCGTGGCAGCATCTTTACCTCCAAGTTCTGGGATTCTTTTCAGAAGGCCATGGGCACCAGCATTCACTTCAGCACTGCTTTCCATCCTCAAACAAGCGGTCAAGTCGAGCGTGTCAACCAGATTCTTGAAGATATGCTCAGGGCTTGTGTTATCTCCTTCGGCATGAAGTGGGAGGATTGCCTTCCTTATGCTGAATTCTCGTACAACAACAGTTTCCAAGCAAGTTCCGGCAAGGCCCCGTTTGAAATTCTGTATGGTAGGAAGTGCCGTACACCTCTCAACTGGTCTGAAACCGGTGAACGTCAGCTGCTGGGTAATGACCTGATCACAGAAGCAGAAGAAATGTGCAAGGTCATTCGTGATAACCTCAAAGCAGCCCAATCTCGTCAGAAGAGCTACTATGACAGCAAGCACCGTGATTTGGCTTTCGAGATCGGAGATCATGTCTACCTCCGCGTCTCTCCTATGAAAGGGACTCGTCGCTTCGGTATCAAAGGGAAGCTTGCCCCAAGATACGTCGGGCCTTTCAAGATCGTCAGCAAGAGAGGCGACCTCGCCTATCAACTCGAGCTTCCTGCAACCTTTGCCAATGTTCATGATGTGTTCCATGTCTCGCAACTTCGAAAGTGCTTCAAGACGCCTGAACGCACCGTCAACTTCGAGGACATTGAGCTCCAAGAAGATCTCTCCTACCGTGAGCACCCAGTTGCAATCCTTGAAGAGACTGAACGCAAAACTCGCAACAAGTCAATCAAGTTTCTCAAAGTCAAGTGGTCACACCATTTCGACCGTGAAGCTACCTGGGAACGCGAGGATCACCTCCGTTCTGAGTACCCGGAGTTCTTTCAGTCCTAGATCTCGGGACAAGATCTTTTCGTAGTGGTGGAGTGTTGTAACGCCCCACATGTAACCTTCCCCAATTGTACTCCGACTCATGCTGTTTCCGGCATTAAGTTATATTTAATTCTCGGGTTCGGGTCTTTGTCTCCGTGTGTTGTTTTTGTTTTCGTGCATCTCATATCATGTCGTCACGTGCATTGCATTTGCATACATGTTCGTCTCATGCATTCGAGCATTTTCCCCGTTGTCCGTTTTGCATTCCGACGCTTCGTTCTCCTCCGGTGGCCATTTCTAGCTTTCTTTCATGTGTGGGGGTTAAACATTTCCGGATTGGACCGAGACTTGCCATGCGGCCTTGGTTTACTACCGGTAGACCGCCTGTCAAGTTTCGGATCATTTGGACTTCGTTTGATACTCCAACGGTTAACCGAGGGACCGAAAAGGCCTCGTGTGTGTGCAGCCCAACACCCCTCCATTTTGGCCCAAAACCCACCCAATAAAAAAAGCTGCAATTACAAACTGGCATACTCACTGAACTAAAAATGCACACATTAAACAAAAGCAAGAAGACTAGAACTAGCCTACAATATACAGTGTATTATATAAAAATGATACAAATACAGTAGTAAACTCATTCAATTTAAATCAGCCTTGATGATAAAATATATACATTCACACAATTAGGATAGACACAACCCATACCAGCACAAGTTTCATGAGAGCAGTGGAGAAACACACAGACTGGAAAGTAGAGAATTAAAGACTTCTTGCACACATTTTATATGCACACAGCCATACTTGACAGGAATTCGTGAGAGCACTCAAAAAGCAGACATACTGATATGTACATAATTAAAGATTTCTTATAAAAGAAAATATAAAATACAACTCACCATCCTCCTGAAGCAGTCCTCATCAAGCACAACATTGAAAACTTCAGGAACTTCTTGATTTGCCGCAAATGGTACACAAGGGGCACCCAGGCAAGGACAAACGGGGCAAACTATATCTACAGGGGAAAGAAAACAGCAAAAATATTAAATAAAAAAGTCAAAATTACATAATTAAACAAAAGAGAATAAACAGGAAGGACAACCTAAATTGACTATAGGAAATAAACACTCTCAAATTTGATTATAACTCACAGAAAAAGAATTCACTAAATCTAAATTGGAAAGTTACAAAAAATAAAGAATGTATAACTACACACTAGTGATTGCGAGCAGCTATATTGATATAAACAAAAAGGAATTCAATCTACATGAAAAAAACATAATATATAACTCAGTTCGTAATTTTACTTATACTAGTGTGGATTCATCAAATATCAACTGGGATATTGGCATTGAAGACAAAATATATACATTCACATCTTAAAAAAATTAAATCAACCTATATAAGATACTTGCATCTTCATCGTACTGAAATTACACAGAATTTAGAACAGCAAAAAGAAGATTCATGATAGACTACATTAGTAACTATCTAGGATATACTAAATGCCTACAAAAATGTACACAATTGAGTATGAGTACAAACAGCCTAATTCCTAAAAATCAAAAAAGCTACAATTACAAACTTGCATACTCATTGTACAAAAAATGCACACATTAAACAAAAGCAAGAACGCTAAAACTAGCCTACAATATACAGTGTAATATATCAAAAAAGTACGTGTCGGAGTCGGAGTCGAGGAGCTCGTCGTAGGGGTCGCCTTCCTCGCGGGGCGGGGGCGGACGCTTCAGGCCGGGCGGGGTGACGTCGCGGGGCGGCGGGTCTTGGTGTGGTCGCCGTCCTCCTCCATGGCGCTGGCGATTAGGGTTTGGGTTTTAGTTCAGATATGAAGATTGCAAACGGAGGAGAGCTTCTGCTCTTCCTGCTGTATTTATCCGGCCTGGCTCATGGATACGTACCCAGCAGTATCTTTACTCTTACCGATCCGAGCCAAAATTGGCTCCAATCCGAGTCCAAGCAGTATCTTTACTTGAATCCGAGTCCAAAATTGGCGCGGAGAACTTTCGCCACTAGTTTGGCAGCCCAATCATGCGCACGCCTAACTGTTTTTTGGTTTCCATCTTTGTGCACACCAGCCCGTCCTTGATCCTCCTCGAACCAGATACATCACCGGTACCGGCAGGAACGTTGGCTTGGCTTGTCCACGGCAACCATCGCGCCGGCGGCGTGCTGCTCCTCGTCTGTATCTCTCCACCAGGACGATGTCCGGCTTACCGCGTCGCCGCAATTGCCCTGATGCACGCCACACCCACGGTCAGGACTCAGGAGGAACAGGGGGTTGTCGTCTTTGCCGAGGAGCAACAGCCGCGGCACCGAGCGCCGGGACCTGGGGCTGGTTGACCTTGCCGTACTGCTGGACCCTAGGTACCCACACCACGTGACGGCGTCGAGGTGGCCGGCGAGAGCGTGGGCGGTGCGCCAACGAAGCCGCAGCCGGGGGCGGGCTCCATGCAGTGGGGACACTCGATCCTGACCAGGGACTCGTCGTCCAGTACGCGCAGGGCCGGGTTCGATTCTGCAGCCGTTGTTGCACGCCTTAGCACTGTCCGCCGGGCTAATTAAGATACGGTCTAAACCATGCCATCGTGAAGCTCCAACTAAGCCTGGTCGCGATGACACTATTGAGGCCTTCTGCATGTAAGGGCAATAGGGCATCTCTAGATGATTCCTTAAAACCGGCTAGCTCGATTCAGACATAACCAATTAGGCAGGTTTGGGCATCGGTAGGCTTAGAGAAATAAATCGGGGGGGGGGGGGGGGGGGGCGGTTGTGATTATGGGAAGAAGATAGAAGATCTGAAGAATAAGGCAAGTGATTACGTGAGATCTGTGGGATTAGCCAGGTTTTGATGGGGCCCATCCTGAAAATCACGGGGTGGTATGATTACGTGAGGGAGCATGCATAGAAAAGGAAAGGGAGTCAATCATCTGCATCTCCCACCATCCTCGCGATAAAAGCGGCCAGCTGCCCTGGACGGAGCGCTCCGCGCATGGGAATCGCTCGCTCCTGCGAGCGATCGCGAAAGAGTAAAGTCACTAAACCGGTTAGTTTTTGTATAACGGGAGATGCTTGGTGAGGTGCTTAGAAAAATAAATCGGGTTTTTTTTTTGAAGTACCTATGCCTATTTCTATAGGAGAGATGCTTTTTCTTCGTCTACCCTGTACAAATAAGCACCGGTGTTTAAGAAAATCCTGGTTTATTTCTCTAAGCACCTCCCATTGTATAAGGCCTCGGAGGAGTAAAATATTTACTCCAAGCGGCGGCCAATGAGTAAATGTACACCCCACACGCCGAGTAAATCCCCTCTCCCCCGGGCTGCACCCATCGACGGCCGCCGCCGCCCAATCCACCTACGTGTCGCACCCACGCCTAGTTCGTCGCCCGCGCACCGGTAATGATGACTGGATCTGGCCAACGCCGCCCACCGCCCCCTTCCCCTCCTCCCTCGCCGCCGCCCATCCTCAGCGCTCGGCCGGCGGATCCACGTCGCGGAGGCGCCTCCTCCTCCCGAGCAGGTGGCACACCAACCTTCCCCGACCTCTCGCCGCCGCCGCCAGTGCAGAGATACCACGTCGTGCAGCAGTGGTTGTGGGGAACATGGGTCACCGAAATCTACGACCGAGACACTGACAAGACCCACTTGTTGGGATCCTTCCACTCGGCGGAGGCACTGGCGGGCGTGCATACGACATCAAGTCGGTGCACTTTCCCCCGGGATATTTGTTGCCACCGGAGTCGCCAATGGACCGTCGGGTGGGCACCACACACGAGAGGCAAGAGGACTGAGAAGCCCACGAGCGTCTCGCGGTGGATCAAGCCGATGAGGCCTACATGGCGGAGCTCCACCAACACTACCTGGAGCGTGTCGAGGCGTAGCGCCGCCTGTACGCAGAGTACACGGCGGTCAAGACCAAAGTCATGATCTATCAAGCGATGAAGGTGGCGACGGCAACGACGGCCGGACCTAGTGATCGGCGGTTTGATGAGCAGGGCTGAGTGGAAGGCGGCCGAGAAAGAATCAGACTATGTTTTAAAGTTTCAAATTTTGTTTTAAGTTCTATGTAAAATATTTAGGATTTGCACCCAATGTCGTTTAACTATGTTTTATGTACTAGTTTGAACCTAATTTAGCACCGAATTTCTGTTCATATGCCTCTCAAATTTTTTACTCTGTTAAATTTAATTTAGGAGTTTGGCTAGAAATGAAATTACTTTAAAGTTTACTCGGGTGTTTACTAAAAAATTTAGGAGATCAGCTAGTGATGCCCTAAGCATGTTATACTTAATTATGTCTTAATTATAACGTTATTATTTATCGGCTCGTTTCGCACGTTGTAAATTCTTGAAATCAGACACGCATACACTACTTACTCCATCTGTCTAGATGTGTAAGTCATCTTACGAAAACCAAATAATCCCAAAACACTTAGATACGGTACATTAACTCCTCTACGTTTCTTGTTTCGTGACATATCAATCAATAAGAGATGTGCACCATGCATGCTTTCAATGACTTGAGATTTTCAAACATGACATGCAGTGGTTTATTCATTGCATGCAATGCTATTAACTAAAAAAAATATTAAGTTCTCTTGTTTCCCTTCTATCTTGATCGTGATGCACAACCTACGATAACTTATACACCTAAACAGAGGGAGTACCAAGTATGCCGGCTTTAAACCAAATGGAAGCTTATATTCAAGGCGCCTACGGTCAGCCGGCTAATACATAGCTGTGAGCTATATATCATCCACACACGTGCCTCCCCTCGCAACGCCAGCAACACTCTTGAAGCAACGCCTCGCGACATCGATGACTCTCACAACATCGAATCACCGGTGTCATATTAGGACATGACTATATATTCTGTCTATATACAATACAATTCAGAGTCCAACCGTAATCTATTTTGTATGATAATATTTGACACAACTCTAAAAATGTGTTTGGTTTATGTCATCGAGTGAAACGGCACGGGTCCGTTCTGTTCCGACGACCCATTCCTGTGTTTAGATGGTCGAAGGAACCGGAACCACCCGATTCCATGGAACGGCATATTCGCTGATTACCCGTGGTGGTGCGCCGCCGCTCCAAGCGCCCGGAGGCGCCGCCAGGAGCTGCGGCTGGGAGCAGGCGCTCCAAGCGCCAGGAACAGCCGCTCTAGATGGCCGCCGCGCTTGAGCAGCACCCGCCAACGGAGGCAGCGCAAGTAATCGTTCGTCTCCTCGGGGAGGTTGTTCATCCGGCGAGATTCAAGACCACCGAGGACCACCGCTCCCAATTCTGCGTCACCAAGCCGCCGTCGTTCCGCACCAGCGGGCGAACAACTGGACTATGTGGCCTCTGTACCGGGCCGCCGGAGGGAAAGACGAGAGGGCCGAAGACTCGAGGCAGACCGCTGCCAAATTGACCTCGACACCCAGGTCATGCCGCCCGTCGTGGTCAATTTGGAGTTCTTCCTCAAGTCCGGTGCTGCATCAATTTTTGCCATCCTGACCCAGGAACGGTTCCATCCTACCTGATTCTCTTCTAGCCGAACATCAAGATGGAATCATTCCATTCCTTTGAAATGGGACGGTTCCATGACATTCCATTTGGTTCTAGAACTAAACACATCCTAACATACTTCATCTTGGCAAATATTCTTTACCATTTTGAACTTATCCATGCGTCGAACAACCATGTATGTCGGACTTAAGTTTATACTATGGGCACCGCTGCTACTCCCAGATTTCACGTGACTCCACTTGCAAGTGCAACTGTAGTCCCTTCTCGTCTTCTTCACAGTCAACACTCGAGTAAAATTAAGCTCTTCATTACTGTAGTTGTGCTACCAACTTCCGAAGTATCCGTTGAGCGCCATCACACATCGATCACTAATCTGCATGAAAGTGAATAACTCATATATTGAATGTCACTGATAAGAGTTACCTGGACTCAACATCATCGCTCTTTCTTGACTGTCTACCTAAAACTTGAAGAATTTCACTGTCGCCTTGTGTCACCGTAAGTCAAATTCGCAGTCGTTTCATCCTTTTTTCGGATAGTCTCTGACATGTCCCATAGATATAGCACACTGCCTCCTTCTGTACTTGTCATATGCACTTCGCCATGTGCAATGAACACCACGTAATATACGACCATGTACTCTCTCAGCTTTTGACACATTCTCCATGATCAACTCTTGTACATCTTTCCGACACTGATAAACCCAGTCACCAACTTGAATCTGGTACTTGTCAACAACGCTTCAGCACCCTCTGTACACTTTGTCTGACCACCACTTTCTTAGTATAGCGTTGTGTCCCGTGCTTACCGCATGCCTCGCCGTTGTCACCGCGTTGAGCCTCTGTTGTCCTGGTCGAGTCTCTCAAGTTTGCGAACCCACATGACTCAACCCCCACCGCTGAGAACCATCAATCATGACCGACTGATAAAAAAACAAAAAATTGCCATCCGAAAGAAAGTTGTCGTGCTTATAACAACTATATCAATGGCCGCCACTGCGCTCTCCATCGGGGTCTCCAGTGCGCAGTAGACTGGTCAACGTATCAATGGCCGCCTCGATCTGACTGATACGAGTACCTCGGTTGGGATCCCCGTTTCGTTTGGTCCTCGATTGGACGGACCTCCGCATCGGTTTGTGCCTTAGCGAGAGTACGGGCACCTGCACGCACACGCCATCCAAGTTTGCGGGCGTTGCAGATATGATCTGAAAATTACACAAACACACATAAATCTTCCTAAAAACTCGTCACTGGAATCTTTGAACTGAAATGCCTTTCATGTCAGGCCAGTCTCACCCAAGCACAATGGTTCCTTGTTTTCTTGGTTCGCTTGGAGCAAAATGCTTGCTCCGCGATGACTAAACTGAAAGAGATGAAACCATCTGTTGCAGACTGCAAAAGTTTAGCCTGACGAACCAAACTGAACATTTTTCATTACGGAGGGGCTAAAAATCAGTCGACTGATTTTTTACCCCCCGCATTAGATCACTAGGGGCTTCAAAATCTGTGCATGCTGTTTGTTTCTTGTGAAATAGGCCCGTGCAGGGATACAGCCCGCCTGTTTAGTGCTTTTTTTTTGTTTGTGAAAGGTGCAGGTATGCGTGGTGGGCTTGGCATCTTCCACATTCCCCATTCCAGTGTGTGTCTCTTTCACCTGGCTACATTCGAAACCAAGCAATCCAACCTTTTTTTTACTCGTCTCCATTTTTTGTTAGTTTCTTTTGCCGGGTTATTTGGCATTTTTATGTGGCGTTTTCCTTTTTTTAGGGGAATGTGGCATTTTCCTTGATTCATTTGTTTGTCCCTTTTTATTTTATAGTTTTGTTTTCCTTCATCTTTTCTCGTAATATTATTTCCTTGTTTATTTATTTTATTTTCAGTTTTTCTGTCGCATATTATTATAATTTTATGAAAAATAATATATCTCATTCACGTCCTTCTCCGCCTGACAAAAACACATTGCAATTCTTGGATTTGGTCACGTAACACTTAGTTCCATCGTGCGAGTAGTGCAGATAGGCATCATAAGCCGTCTTCTCTCTTTTTTAACACGGGTGAGATAAGGTTGTAGGCTTCTTATGTTGTATCCCGGTTATTTTTGCAGTGCAGCCTTTTTGTCCTCTTTATCCTGTTTTTATGGGAGATTTTGAGTCATCGGGTGTTTGTTGCCCTTATTTTTTATTTTATTTTCTTTCTTTTTTATTTTCATTCTGTTTATTTTTCTTTTTTTCAATTTTTTATTTATTTTATTTTTTAGATAGTTCTCTTTTTTTTCTTAGGCTATTTCTTATTTGTCATTTTCTCGATCGACAGAGAATTAGTTAGATCTCATTCGTTTTGGTAGCTATGGATTTTGGACATCAAGTTTTGTGTGTGGTTGACATGTGTGTTGTGTCGATGGCCTAGTACGTTGTTGCCTGATTTTTTTTCACTCTCTAGTCAACTAGAAATCATATTATTTACATAGACCGTAAGGTTGTGGTGTTTTATTAGGGGAATGGGGCCTTTGCATGCTCGCCAATAGGCATGAACTTCAAAGTGTCACTCCAACTTCAATTGCATGTTCTCAACGCGACTTTAATTAAGTGGTGTTTTGTCGATAGAACGGTGATTGCATGTCTATCACTAGGCACACAACTGCAAGTGTCACTCCTGATTACACTTCGGTGATGTGTTGTTAGGGAAAGGTTGCAATAGCATGTATGCCAGTACGCCGCAATTTCAAATGCCCCTTCCCCCGATTTCAACTACATGTCTTCGAGGCAATTGTAACTATGTGATGTTTTGTTCGGTTAGGGGTGAGCTGCATGTCTCCCACTAGGCCACAGCTAGAAGTGTCGCCCCGACAGCAATTGCATGTCTTCAACAAAAGTACAACTATGTGGTGTTTTTGTCCGGCAGTGGTGTGTTGCATGTCTCCCATGAGGCGCAACTACAACTGTCACCCCCAACTTCAACTACATGTCCTCGACACAACTGCAACTATGTAGTGCTTTGTCCGGTCAAGGGAGAGTTGCATGTCTCCCACTAGGCAGCAACTGCAAGTGTCGGCCCGGCTGCAATTGCATGTCTTCGACGCAACTGCAACTATGTGGTATTTTGTTCAGTCAGGGGTGAGTTGCATGTCTCGCACTAGGTCGCAACTAGAAGTGTTGCCCCCGGCTACAACTGCATGTCTTCGATGCAACTACAACTATGTGGTGTTTTGTCTGGTAGCGATGAGTTGCATGTCTCCCACAAGGCCGCAACTACAAGTGTCGCCCCTGGTCAAGGGTGAGTTGTATGTCTCCCACTAAGCCGCAACTGCAAGTGTCACCCCGCCCGCAACTGCATGTCTTCGACACAACTACAACTATGTGTGGTGTTTTGTTCAGTCAGGGGTGAGTTGCATGTCTCCCACTAGGTCGCAACTGCAGGTGTCGCCCCCGACTGCAACTACATGTCTTCGACACAAGTACAACTATGTAGTCTTTTGTCCGGTAGTGGTGAGTTGCATGTCTCCCATGAGGTCGCAACTGCAAGTGCCGCCCCTAGTCAGGGGTGAGTTGCATGTCTCCCACTAGGCCGCAACTGCAAGTGTCGTCCCCGATTGCAACTGCATGTCTTCGATGCAACTGCAACTATATGATGTTTTTGTCTGGTCAGGGGTGAGTTGCATGTATCCTAATAGGCCTCAATTGCAAGTGTCGCCCCAACTGCAATGACAAGTCTTCCATGCAACTACAACTATATGGTGTTTTCGGTCAGGGGTGAGTTGCATGTCTCCCACGAGGTCGCAACTGCAAGTGTCTCCCCCGACCGCAACCACATATCTTTGATGCAACTGCAACTCTGTGATGCTTTGTGAGGGAAGAGGCGACAATTGCATGTTTGCCCCTAGTCCGCAACTGCAAGTGTTGCCCCTGACTGCAACTACATTTCTTCAATGCAACTACGACCATGTGGTATTTTAACCGAGGCAGGGTGAGTTGCATGCCTCCCACTAGGCCGCAACTATAAGAGGCAATTGCATGTCTTCAACACTACCGCAACTCTGTTGTGTTTTGTCCCAGCATGGGTGAGTTGCATGTCTACACAGGCACGCAACTGCAAGCAGAGGCGGAGGACGAAAAAAAAATTAAGGTGTGGCGAACCAGTGAAGAAGCGTGATCACACTACCCCCTACTGGTTGTGGTGTGAAGGATGCGAAGTAGCCGTCGCTCGCTGCACCACTGCGCCTTGCGTGGGAGCGCCCTATCTCCCCACTGGCTCGACGCCCACCAAAGGTCACAGCCGCCGTCGTCCGCCACTCTGCCTCGTCCTGGCCAGCTGCTGCGTGCTAGGGTTGCTGCGTGCCACTTGCGTGTGCGTCTCTATATCTGAGCTGGGGAGCTGGTTCTTGATCGGTTCGCTGAGAGAGAGAGCATTTTTTTAGAAGATTGAGAGCGAGAGCTCTTTTTGTTTTAGACAATTGAGAGCGAGAGCTTTTTTTTAGACAATTGAGAGCGAGAGCTAGCCACCGTGAAGTGTAAATGGGCCAACTGCTTCTGGATGCCGTGTCTATATGTGGCCCTAATTTCAACTATGTCTAATCGGTCCATCCAACGAACGACCTCTCCCTTTATCCATTTTTTCAGCGACGAGATTCAGCGTAGCCAACCGTGAGAAGTGTGGTATAAAAGTATTTTTGCACCGAAACAAGGTATGGCGGCTGCCAGACCTTGCCCACTGGGGTCCACCGCCAGTGACTGCAAGTGTTGGTCACGACTGAAACTGCATGTTTTCAACGCGACGACAACTCTATGATGCTTTGTCGGGGAAGGGGGCAGTTGCAAACCCGTGTCTAGTGATGTTTTACGGGAGAGGGGTGGTTTCTTTGTATTGTTTTGCTTTTTTATTCCTTTGTTTTATATAATAGTTTTTTAAAATAATACGAAATGATTTGTTAAATTAAAAAAATTTAAAGCAAGCAAGAGGACACGAACAAGGCAAAGTAGAGTTTTTTTAGAAGCTCCAAATCTTTCTTTTAAAAATATGAACATTTCTCCAAAACACAAATAAACTTTTGAATTTCAAACTTTTTTTAAAAAAAGACAAACAAAAATTAGAAACCACAAAAGTATTTCGAATTTGTGAACGTTTTTTCGAAAAAGGGAACATTTTTTAAGTTACGAACAAATTTTGGAAGCCTGAACATTATTTGAAACTCCCCGAACAATTTTTGAACTTGTGAACAAATTTTGAAAACAAGAAATTTTTTAAAAATTGTGAACAAAAAATTGAAACCACAAACATTTTTTAAAATTGTAAATTTTTTTGGAATTAGTGAACAAATTTCAAAATGAGAACATTTTTTGAAATTCTGAACGATATTTGTAATTTTCAAAAAGTTCAAAAAGAAAAATTAAATTGAAAAATAAAAAGAGAAAAGTGAAAAAGAAAACTAAAAACAAAGAATTTCGGAAATTCATTAACGTTATTTTCGAAATATCTTGAAAAGAAGCGAATACTTTTTATAATTTCTGAACAAAATTTGAAAGCAGGAACGTTTTCAAAAAATAAGGAACGTTTTTTGAAATTTCCAAACAAATTTGAAATGCAAACATTTTTTGAATGTAGGAACAAAATTTGAAAACAGGAACATTTTCCAAAATTTGAACTTTTTTTAGAATCTTGAATATATCTGGAAAAGAAAAATTAAATTGGAAAAGAAGAAAACGGAAAAATAAAAATAAAAGGAAAAAACATGACCACAAAGAAATAGAAAAAATAAAAGAAAAGAAAAAACCTTAGAAAGAAACAAAAAACCGGTTCAGGAAACCTTCTGGAAGGTTCCCGGCAACTTGCCACAGCGAGCGGCAAATAGGAAATTCCAGAAGGAACGACACATCACGAGCAATACGAACGAGCCAAAACAATGGGCTGATTCCAGGCCCATGTAGCGATCCTCGTGTAGCTTCGCACGTAAAAATAATCCTACGTTCAAGTTCCAGCCAAAAAAGAAAAATTATACAATGACATCAGCCGACTTAGACTTCGCGACTGAGACCTAAACAAACCCTTTTCATTATACCACAAACACATGTATTACAAGAATCATTATCATGCGCAAAGTACTAAATAAAGCTTTTGCCTTCCTGGCCACTACAACAAACCGAATTTGCACTTGGAGATCCAAGAACTATGCCCTCCTCTCGTTGCTCCTATTGATCAGTACTCTCTCCGCATCCCATAATATAAGAGCATTTTTGACACTGCAATAGTGTAAAAAAATGCTCATATATTATGGGGCAGAGGGAGTATATGCCAATCACCCTTTTTTTACTTGTTCTAATAAAATAGTCAACCCCAACATCAGTCCGACGGCAGAATCTACAGCATCCGGCAAAACCTCCGTAGTCCATACCACTGCACAGCTACGTTGGGTAGCAGAACCATCTACTTAGGTCTATTACATGCAAAGTAGCCTGGAGACGCAGCTCCTATCTTACAGCATCCATGGCCAGTGAAAGAAAAAACACCACAAACACACATCAGAGTCAGCAAAACTCCCACACCAGTGTGCAGCTACCACGAAACCAAACTACAGTCTTAAATTTTCAGACACCTTCAACTCTGAGGATCATCAGGCCCAAGCCCTGACGTTGGTGAAAGAGTTTGTTGACCGCCAGATTGAGCAACTTTTCCGGTGCTGCAACAAAGCATCTGGTGGGCGGTTTCTGCAAACCAGACCAATAAGACAACCAATGTGATATGAGAAAAAACAACACTAATTGGATCATGATTAAAACAAACATTATTTTATACATTTCCATATACCCACAAATCATCAGTTAGCACACCTCTAAAGGAAACAGGGAAACTCTGAATCCAACCAGTAATATTGTCTACTGAATCAGGAACAAGTCCTAAATTGAAAGCACAATTGACTACACCCCAAACAAGAGAAAAAATATGGTATCAATGTTCTTATCTAAGGTACAAAGCATACTTCAGCACTACCTTTCCATCCACTTCTGCAACAAGACATCCTTAGTTAAAATACTTCTACACAACAGCATAAGAAATTTTTAACTTTCTGACTATCTTTAAAACCACAGTTTCTTAAAAAGGACAAGGCACCCTGCCTGGCCTTCAAAATCATTGTACACAGAGTATATGAAGCAGACTCTTGTTTGACAGAAACACGCATTACAGCAACACAAACTGGTAACCATAAATTTTATCTGCAATGAACATGACAGTTCTAAAAATTCCTTAAAAGGCAGGCAAGCTGTATTGTTAGATTTGAATTATAAAATTTTAATATGGCAGGACAATCTTTTGATATGGCATTATATGAATATTGATATCACTAGATCTGAAAATCATACCACAGCGAAAAGAATCACTGGGGCAGCCAGGACCTTCCTCAGGTGGGGCTACTTGAATCGGCACCAGTCTCTCCCATTGTGCATCCATAAGCAGACGTGGCACTTCTTCTGGTTCAGTCTTATACAGACCGGCAAAAGAAGGATCTGAATCAGTTAGCCATTGGAGGAGGGCCCTCTCCATAGACGATTTTGCCTGGCAATGCGGAAATTTCCTCAGGTCATAGTACTGACGAGCAGCTTGAAACACCCTGCATACAAGTGCGATGAATTTAGTACTTCAACCAACTTCTGAATCCAAAGACATAAATATGTTGCCTTACATTCCTGCCGTCACATCGGTGACGATGCAAATACTGCTGCCATGTAATTCATGGTACATTAGCCATTCAGGATTACGGTTTAGCGCAGTGAACACATCAATGCGTAGTTCCTGGCAAAAAGTACTTTCAGAAAATCTATAATATTCATCTATAATATATATAATGAACAAAATGAAGGAAAGCAGAGAATATCAACCTCATTAGCCTTAATTGTCCTGTAGAGTCTAGACCGCTCTCTATGAGCAACTTGCATAAAATATCCAGACAGCATTGCCAGCTTAATGTTATTGTTACAGAATGGGCTGTCCAAAACCGGGCTAGACAGTTTTAAGTTTAACCTCGTCATCATACCAGCAAGCTGCTCTCTAATGTTATGTGCTGACTTCATGACTTCAAATTTTACAAAGTTCTCTTGGCACCACTGAGGATCTTGATCTAACATTGCCAGAAAGATTGTTAGAGAAAAAAAAAGTTAAAATGAATAAAAACAAGGTCACACGCTTACTATTGTGCATGTATTCATTGTACACATTTAGAAGTGTAAGATGATCGCCATCCATATGACAAAATCTTCTCTTCGCGGCATCAGCGGCTTGCACTGCCTCCACAGGCCGGAGAAAGCAGCTTGGTACTGCAAAAAAAATGGTATTGGCAGATGAAGTTTGCAATGCTCAGCAGGATGACACTATTCACTTTCTCAGAGTAACACACCATATGGTAATTATCTTTACCAACCTAAGCTTTTTGATCATTTCAATTAGTATTTCATTTCACTTTCTCAGAGTAACACAGCATATGGTAATTATCTTTACCAACCTAAAGTTTTTGATCATTTCAGTTAGTATTTCAAGAATATCAACATACAGGTATGATAGTAGAAACTCAGCTGTGAGGAAGTTAGATTTGTCAGTACGCGACACTTGAGGTTCAGCAACATATACATATTTTAGTATTTTTCTTTGGACCCCATAAATCCCGAACGTTTAGATTTTAAGCATGTCATCCTGAACATTTTTCCATGGCAACTTTAGTTGTTAAAACATAGCAACTTTGCCCCAGTTTGTTTTTCTGACAGAAAATTGCCATGTTTACCAACCCCGCGTGAACTATAGTTGCCCTGAAAAACGTTCAGTTTGCCATGCTTAAAATCCGAACGTTCGGGATTTATCATTTCCGTTTTCTTTTGATGCAACTAATTATTCCATTTCTGTCCAATAATCTTTTTGGTTATGAACAGTTTCTGATTCTGATGACGATAGCTTGTCTAGAACTGAAACTTCATCTAGCACTAACTACGTTATACCTCGTTGTAATATGGCCAACTACATGTTTGTACTCCCTCCGTTTTTATTTACTCCGCATATTAGCTTTGGTCAAAGTCAAACTTTATAAACTTTGACGAAGTTTCTAGACAAAAATATTAACATATACAATAAGAAATCAACACCATTAGATTCATTATCAAATGTACTTCCACATAGTATAAATTTCTTATGGTAAATATTTATATTTTCTTCTATAAACTTGGTCAAACTTTAGGAAGTTTGACTTCAGTCAACTCTAATATGCGAAGTAAATAAAAACGGAGGGAGTACGTTCTTTAAGGGACTCTGCTAATCTTTACTTTGTAATTTCAGGTTACATGGAACAGAATTTGCAATTTACAATGCTTTAGGTGAAATGGTATGTCTCCTCCTAACCTTATATTAATTCTATTGTTGAATACTTGGAGTAGTTCATATTACTGATTTACTGAATGCAGTTTGAGTTCTTGAGGAAGCTACAAATCTGGAGAAAGAATTTATCAGAAGCAAAATGGAGATGCCATACTAGTAGAACTTTTACTTCAGTTACAGACTGCTCTTGGCAACTAACATGATTCAAATGTCATCGTGGGGTATATTCTACTTGCAAATACAGTACTTGCTAAAGTTCTGTCTGCAATGTTGGGATAGATCGAATGCCATGTGCTGCTGTCTATTTTATGTCAGGCACTGGTGTTTAACATGCAGATGTTCATTAGCAACATACAATAATGGCATTTCACACCCAAATATAGACTATACAAGAAAAATAGTCAGAGATGTAATATATGAAACAGAATTCAGTGATCTAAAGTAGTTGACATACCTGATAGCATGGCTGATATCGAGATGATCTCATTGGAGCAGTTCAATTTTACACTGGCAATAATCATCTTCGTCATCTGCACATCCAGGGGGAACTCGCTCATAATTTCACCTAAAGGCAACAGCTTATCATTGGCATCAAGTGCTCCCAAGAATCTTAAACCTGTCAAGGCCACCTCAAGAGATCCTGCTGTGGGAGCAATAACATCTATGAACCCTTGCTTCAAGTTGGAAATGCCCAGTTTCTTCAACATGAGAACTGTATTTCCCAGATTTCGTCTAGAACTTTCTGGGTACACCTGTTGCGGTAAGTGCTCAGAGTCCCATTGTGTGTACAACCTGTAACACCTCCCATATTGTGATCTTCCGGCAAGATCTACTCTCTGATTGGCACGTGCTATTGGAATTGGTGTTAGAATGTACTTTTCTGCCCAAGTAGCTGCATCATAGAACTTCTCATAAGAAAGCCCTGAATCTATAACGTACGCTATATCTTCTAGCGTTAAAGCTGCCTCAGCAACTCCTGTGGAGACAAAGATCTTCCTAGCAGTAGGGGCTCCCACTTTCCAGATGACAGGAGGGGGTTGAAAAATCTCCTGCTGCATTTCAAAGGGTAGTGCAGAATAAATGGGGACTATATTAACCGGGCCCACTGGATCACGCGACTCATCAAGTTTTTTCCTCATTTCCCAGCAAGCATATTCAACCTCAGACTGTGCAGAGAGAAATATAAGGATAGCCCCAGGAGGTTCGCGGCTATGTATCTCAAGAGCGAAATCAACAGCAACATCTACATAACCATGAACTGGTACTGACTGGCAATGGATCTCAACTGGATAAATGGTAACAGGCACCTTCATGTTCAACGCAGTGGTGAAGTGATATTGAAAGGTTGCTTCCTCCTGCATGACACTCGTAACCACAAGTTTCATCTCTGGTCGTTTCTTGAGAGCATTCTTCAGAACAGTACAAAGAACACTTGTTGACAACGTGAGCTCATGTGCATCACCAAGGACAACCATCGTGTACTTGCTCAGAAGCGGGTCCTTCGTCGCCTCTCTCAGAAGCATGTCATCGGTCAAAAACCTGACAAGAAAAATATATATTAGAATCACTAAAAACAAAAACAAAAACAAAATTAAAGTCACGCCAATTTTCTGCTGCTAGTCTGATAGTCATGCACAGCACACACTATGGAGTGATTTCTTGTATGTGCTACTGTGTTTATGATCTGCCCGGCTTTTCATTAGTGTTTGTAAATTGTTAATTACGGGAACAAAATTGCTTGCTTTTCCTGTGTTCTTACTTGTTCAGAACATCTGATGGCTGAGAGGTTAAATATATGATAACCTTCCACCAAACAACGAAGAAATTGAAATGTTGTAGTTCCTGAGAATCCTAATACTGACAATGGCAAGAAAGTGAAGAAGCATGCAGCCTCAAGAGCACCAATATGGCTCCACTACAACAAGCTTGCCGATGACCCAAACCACGCTTCATGCAATTATTGTCAAACGACATTGGTCTGCCATCCAGTGAGCAATGGTACGTCTGGTCTGAACAATCATGTTAAGGTTTGTAAGAAGTATGCTATTCTTCAGTAAGGAGTCGGGCTAATTAGACTGAACTTAGCTACCAACTTACTGCTAATGGGAGTACTGTTATTCCAGTTTCATGGCAATACAATGAGAAAGAGGTAAGGGCAGCCTTTGCTCGCATGATTATTGTGGATGAACTGCCATTCATTTTTGCTGAGAAGGTTTTAGGTATTTTATGTCCAAAGTTTGTCCTTGATCCAAAGTTCCATCTAGGATGATGGTGTATAGAGACATTATTAGCCTTTATTAAGTTGATAAAGCAAAGCTAAAAAAATACTTCATGGATTCTCGTCAAACTGTAAGCCTCACAGTTGACACTTGGACCTCCTCTAAACTTCAAAATTACATGGTTCTTACTGCCCATTACATCTGAGCGAGAGATTAAGCATTTTATTGCCATATTGCGCAAGCAGACAAGCAGAAGTATTTAAAAAACTGCAAAAATGGTAATATGGCTGTGAACTGTATTTTTGCTTTTGCTTGTCTGCTTAATCTACCGCGTTTTTAAATACTTAATCTACCATGTAGATTAAGAATTTTTGCTTTTGCTTGTCTGCTTAATCTACCACGTTTTTAAATACTTAGGTTATTAAATTTGGCCATAATTTGGCTGTTTTTTAAATACTTCTGCTTGTCTGCTTGCGCAATATGGCAATATGCCATTTATCTTATTATTAGGCTCTGTTCGGGAACTATTTCCTTCATATTCTAGCAAAATTCTGGCCACATGATCTCTATTAGGTTATGTCTATTTGAACTGAATTGCATTTTAGTTGTTATTTTGCTTACTATGTGAACCTGATGTGTACTTGGTATGGTGTAAGCTGTATTTTAGATGCCATTTCAATTACCCATGTGCCATGTTTCCTATTTTGGGCAGGCTTGGTGCAGTGGTGAAGTCCTCCCCACTTGTGCCAAGAGGTCCTGGGTTCTCGAACCAGCCTCTCTGCATTGCACTTCGCAGGGGTAAGATTAGGTCCTATAATCCCTCCCCAGACCTCACCCTGCGTGGGAGTTTCTATGCACTGGGTCTGTCCTTTCTTTTGTCAAATTCTAGCCAATTTCAGAAAACGGCAAAACGCTAAAGCGCGCTTAAGCTACCTTAAGCGCCCATTGCTCTAAGCTGTGGCCTTCTGCTTCGTTTACGCTTTCCGCTTTTTTGAACATTGTTCCTGATGAATTTAGAAGCTCCTCGACTCCGTGACACACCAAGCCTTGATTTGTACACGCTTCGTAAGCATATCAACATCGAGGCTGATCTAGCGGAGTGGTCTAAACTAGAAACAGGCACCATTTAGACGGATAATATTTTTATCTATGAGCTATGAACCATGAATAACCTGATATTGCTAAGCACCAACTATTATAATGTTTTTCAGTTGTACTTCTCCAAACCTCAAGCGAGAACAACGATCTCTCTACCATTGACTGATGTGTCATCGAAGCAACAAAGCTATTTTATTTCGGGTAACTAGGCTGCTGGGAATCGTTGAAGGCTGAAGCTACTTTTGGTAATTAGGCAGCTGGCATGGTAGTTTTTGAAGCCTGAACCAATATTTTAGTAAATAGGCTGCTGACTACTGTAAAGCTACTTGGATAAAGTTGTAATGGGCATTAGTGATCTTGTGAGCTATTAATCTTATACATCCTGGAAGGTTGGAAGCTTGTAACGTGTGAAGTTGTATGTTATGTTCTTTTGTTAACTTATTATTCAGTTGCACTTGCTACCATTTGGCACTTGTGTTTTGCTAGAATTGTGTTGTGCAAAACAACACATTGCATAGCCATGTTCTGTTCAAGTGTGCAGTTACTACCTTGTTGGCTTGTTCATTTGTACTGCTGTACTGTTGGCTGCTGGTACGAGTACAAACAGAAATAGTTTGATGTATACTAAAACCGACACGTATTTTAATTTCACATCATATTTACCAAAATATCAATACCATGCATACCGAAAAACCATATTTACAAAACTAAATAAAGCAAATGTTCAAAATTAGCCATATCAATAAAAGTGGTGCAAAGATAAAAAGAACTTACTTTAGAGCGGTTTTTCCACTTGTAAAGTCTTCAAAAGGTACATGATAGCCAACTTCTTGTCCGGCGGTCACATCCATTTCTTCAGCGACTCTCTGGCAGATCAACATCGTTGAAGCTCTTGACGGTAGAGCACAAGCAACCACAACGTCATTGCCAAAACCTAGAGCCTCGAAAACGAATTGTGGGATCTGTTCCACACAACGAAAATCAACACCATATCTAGTACAGGAAGAGGTACAAGACTAGGGAATTGGCGTACCTGTGTAGTATTGCCGCTCCAAGTATCTCCTGCGACGATAACGATCTGGTTGTGGCGTAAGGCGTGGACGAACTCATCCTTGTGCTGCCACACCGGGAGGATGTGCCGCCTCTTGAAGAGCTCATAGTACCGCGGCGAGTACGGCTTGCGATTCCATGGGTTGATGCTGTCCTCATTGCACAGCTGGCTGGCCTTGCGTTTCCGCCCCTCCATCATGGCGAGGGCGAGCAAATTGTGAAAAGTTCTATGGTGCAGAAGGGAGTGGGGAGGCTGATTTATCTGGTTATGATGTACATTAGCTCAAATAACATGTTCAGCGCCTAATTTAGCCCAAAAAATATCTTTCATTACCAAGTAACTATCACTAATAAAGTTCAAGTATGATATGCATACAAGAAGGGGAGCCTTGGCCTTGGCGCAGCGGCAAAGCTGTTGCCTTGTGACCATGAGGTCACGGGTTCGAGTCCTTCGTGTACAGAGCGAGCAAGTACCATGACCACTACCATAGAAGTACACAGCAAATGACATGACCATTTTAACATCCAAGTAAGTAAAAAGTATAAAGACCATTTAAATATACAAGTAAAACATAGCAGCAATTATACGCCAATTATCTCTTACAGAAATGCAGGGAAAAGCTGTGTATAAAAGACACAAAGTGTGCATGCATACACACATCTTACATGTGTACAGAGCAAGTACCACGACCACTAACATACAAGTACACAGCAATACACGACCATTTTAGCATGCAAGTTTAAAAAAAGGTATCAAGACCATTTTAACATACAAGAAAACAGGGCAGCAATTATACACCAATTATATCATAAAAAAAACAGTAAGTACCAAGTATATCATAACAGTAAACATGCACACATCTTAGTTGTGTACAGAGCAAAACCATGACCACTACCATACAAGTACACAACAAATGACATGATCATTTTAAATCCAAGTAAACAAAAAAGTATCATGACCATTTTAACCACAAGTAAAACAGGGTATCAATTATACACCAATTATATATCATAAAAAACAGCAAGTACCAAGTAGTATATCATAACAGTAAAAAAGCAGCCATTCCTCACTTTTCTCACCTTGCTTCAGCGTGGCCGATGGAGAGGAGCATGCTAGCAGGAGTGGAGGGAGACGGGGCGCGTGGTCGAGGCAGCTGTCCTCCGGAGGAGGGTCGGAAGATGGCGTGGTCGAAGGCGGCTCGTCCATGGCGGCAGGGAAACAGAGGGGGGCGTGGTCGAGGCTGCGGCCGCGGCGTTCCTCAGGAGTAGCGTCCAGGGAGGAGGTGGTCCACGACGGCTCGTGGTTGGCAGCTGTGGAGGCTGGCGGAGAGGCGCGTGGTCAAGGCGGCGGCGGTCGACAGGGGCGCACTGCACGGACGGAGGCAGGACGGGGAGGGGGGTATGGTGATGGCAGGAAGCGCGGCGGGGGGGTCTGGCCGGCGGCGGCGGTTGAGAAACCCTAGCCGCTCACCTTGCCTGTCGGTTGGTAGAGCGCTCGATTTCGGGGGAGAAATGAGGGAACGATTGGAGTGGGATGGACTTGGGGAATTTGATTTCTTATTTTTGCCACTGCTTACATCTTTCTTTAAAGAGTAAAAATGCAAGTGCGGTCCTAATTCTTTCACATTGATTGGGTCCCAATTATTTCAAAATGCTTTGGGAATTTGATTTCTTATTTTTGCCACTGCTTACCTCGTTCTTTAAAGAGTAAAAATGCAAGCATGGTCCTAATTCTTTCTCATCGATTGGGTCTCAATTATTTCAAAATGCACATCTAGGTCCTAATTCTTTCTAAGTTATTCACCTCAGGTCCTATTTTCGTCTGACCACTGCTGACCAGCTCGCGTGGCGATTTGACCGCCGCCACGTCGACACCCGGGCCCAAGCGAGATAAGGACCGCCCGTGCGTTTTTGCAAAAGACCCCCCCCAACCCTAATTTCGTCCCAAACGCAGTCCTTTCCTCTTCTCCACTTCTCTCTAGCGACACAGGGGCGATCGACGGGGGTGGCGTTGGTTCGGAAAGAAGAGTCGGCACTCGCAGGCGTTTACCCGGCGGCGGCGCCGCTAGGATGGCGCCCGTGCTGCGGCGACCAGGAGATCCTTCTCCGCAATACAGTCAGTGTCGTGCCCTTAACCCTAACCCTCGATCCTCTTTTTCTGTGGATTCTGATTTAGCTCGAAACGATGGTAGTATTTGACTGAATCCCTCGATATCTAGGACCACAAGAGGAGGTTTTTACCGTAGAAATCAACTATGCTGGATTTTTTTTTGCGAATTTGGCTGGTCGAAGATGTATGTCGATAGGAAAGTTGCTATGTTCGATGGTTGCGAAGTAGATACTCCTTTCGTTTTTATTTACTCCGCATATTGAGTTGACTGAAGTCAAACTTCGTAAAGTTTGACCAAGTTTATAGAAAATAATATAAACATTTACCATAACAAATTTATACTATCTGAAAGTACATTCAATAATAAATCTAATGATGTTGATTTGTTATCGTATATGTTAATATTTTTGTTTATAAAATTGGTCAAAATTTATAAAGCTTGACTTTGACCAAAGCTAATACGCGAACTAAATAAAAACGGAGGGAGTACATGGTCTCCTCTCTGGCTTAATGATTTTATGCACCAACTATGATATAATGACCAATCTAAGCATGGTAATTATTGGTTACTGCCTGGAAAGAATTTAGGTGATGGACTGTGGATTGTGGACTGTCACACTGACACTTTGCACATGACAGCAGTTGTTCCAAAATTCCAATACTTTTAATTGTTTGTTGATCACAAATAGATGACCTTTGACAATGTAATTGATGATATTCATGTTAGTAGTACACCTGAGCTGCCTCCTGTACTAAGCCCTAAATCCCCTAGGTTTAGCATTGGAATAAGGGGAAGTCCCAGGTTTAAGGTGAAAGTACAGAAATGTAGACTGAATCAATGTAATGCATGCAGCAACAATGAAGGGAGTAGCAGTGTTCCACCAATGGGACAAAATGTTGGACATGAGCTTAGAAGAAGCAGTAGGAATGGTAGATCAAATGCGGTAACTAGGGCATCGTACCAACGGCAGCACACCCGCTGGTGCCTGCAATGAGAGGGGCGGCGAGAAAAGAGCTCATGCCGGAGGTGGAAGAGACGCTTGGACAACCTTCTTCCCGCGGTGCTTCACGACTGAAGAGCTAGCGGCGGAGATGGCGACAGTGGCAGAGAGGGAGAGGAGAGAGCCAGCAATAGACCCAGGGGTAGGGGAATTGAATGAGAAAACCAAAAGCTCCAAGGAGGCGAATTGCAAAAAAGACCACCTGCCAGCCACGGGAAATCTCCTGCCTGGGCCCGGGTGTCGACATGGCGGCAGTCAAAGAGTGATGCAAGCTGGTCAGCAACGGTCAGACAAAAATAGGACCTCAGGTGAAAAACTTAAAAAGAATTTGGACCTAGATGTGCATTTTGAAAGAATTGAGACTCAATCGACACTTTTGGAAAAGAATTAGGACCGCACTTGCATTTTACTCTTTTAAAAAAATGCTTTGTAATTAGGACTGGAGGATTTGCCTTTTGAATTTTTTAAAGAAGGTTAACTTTATTTCATCTCAAACAAAGATACATTATACACGATAAAGCTATGATTTTTTAAGGCAATGATAAAGCTACAAATAAAAGGGGGAGATTCTCTGTCCACATAGCCCTAGTAGCCAGACCTAGCTGAACCGTCGTGTTAATCGTGTCTGGCACGGCACAGCCCGCGGTGGCACATTTAATAGTCGTGCCGTGCCGTGCGGGCCCACGTGCGTCGCCCCTTGGCCCAGACACAGCCTGGTTATTAGAATGGGCTGTGACACGTTTAGCACGCTGGGCCGTCTATTTTTCAGCCTATTGAGTTGTATTTTAGGCCTGTTGGGTTGTAATTTATATATCTAGAAAAAAATAAACGGGCCGTGCCGTGCCGGCCCGCATGCCCCGCCTCTAGGTCCAGGCGCAGCCCAAGGTGTGTCGCGTGCCGTTTAGCCTGTGCCGTGCCTGGCCCATGGCGGGCTGGGCCGGCATGCTCATGGGCCGGCTTGATTGGCCCGACCCGTTTGGCCAGCTATCATGCATGCCTCCTCCTGTGATCGGAAACGGGCCGAGAGGCCCCTAAAAAAAGAAACAGGCCGAGAGAAAAAAGAATATGGCATCACGACTCACGGCGAAGGGAGCGCATAACAAATCGAATGGCTAAGAATTTAGATGGGAGATAACTAAATCTCATCTAAATGTGATTCAGCAAAACTGATTAAACAAACACTAAATCATTGGCAGTTATTTATTTTGCTGAGAAAGGCTTTTTTTGGGGGGGGGGGGGGGGGGGGTGGTAAGTCGTTTTGGTGAAATAAAAGCCAGCTGCGGAACTGCAACCGTGTCAGGTGGTTTACAATGATAAAACCAAGCTTGATGCACAACTACACACATGGTTTACAATGCTGCGTCTGCGCGAACTACCATGGTATAGTGAAGAGCCAAGCACGTGGCAGAAAATTTGGTATGTTGAGATTCACGGGGTTCATTAAAAACCTATCTCTCTCATTACAGACTTCTAAAGTCGGCACATGCCAAGCTCCCTTCTCCAACCCCTACGGTGAAGAACATAAGCTAACATAAGATAGCTCTCCCCCGCAAAAAAAAACACACATATGATAGCTCTAGAGGACCTCAAACTCTACATGAATCTCTGAAGAATTAGGAGTGGCATGGTAAGCATTCTTTCCTTTATAACTGACAAGTAGTAATAGTAATGGATATATCATTACAAAAGCTGCATGCTCCATGTAGTTGTTTCCACTCGTGGAAAAAGGATGATCCTAGGAGGTAGGAGCTCAAATATGTGACCTCTCATTTCATCTAGTCACAAGCAAAACAGTTCAATCTAATTGCTGCATACAGCCAATCTCTGCTACTTATAAAAAAGCAAACATAATCTTCTCTAAACGCACCCCATAAAACAAACACAGACTCATTATCACCGCATGATCAGGCCCACTAAACTCAATCTAACGTCTAACCTTAGTCTAACTCATTTTCTGTGTGCATTTAGCAATTTATATTGACTGACCGTACTCCGCCACAGATGAAATTGCACGCCCGGTAAATTAGGAAAATATAATCATGGACACATTCTATTAGGAAACAAATCATGGGCGCGTCCTATTATATAGGAAACTAATCAGAGGTGCATCCATCCTATTAGGAAACTAAATCACAGGCATAGTATATGCAATATTGTCGCCGCCATCGTCTTCTGCCTTCAGGCCAGGGTGCTCTTCCGTCCGAGTGCGACAACTGCATCCACGTCCCGAGCATGCTCTCCGGCGGTGTCGGCTTCAGCTCCGTCCGCATCTCCCACGCTGACAACCACCCACTACCGACGCCCTCCAAGTACAAGCCGCCAACCGCCATGGTCCCTAGGGCGGCGTCGGTCTCGGACGTGGCGCAACCAACGTACACCGTCAAGGGCACCAATTTGGGGGTATTTTGGGCTTTGCACGACTAATACTATACCTTTGACACTTGGTGGTCGGTCAGATTTTTTTGATCTGCAATTTCATCTACCAACCAATCCTCCTCTAATGTGTAGTAGAAACATTTTGGGGAAGGAAGAATTGCTATTCTGGAGTTTAATTAATCATTTGATAATTCCAAATGCATGTTATCTGGAGCATGAAAACTATTCCCATATATAGATGAAGGAGGAGATGAGGCTGATTGTAAGTGTGTATTTGTTTAGACCTACATAGTTCAGTTAGTGCACGTGCATCACAGATTAAACAAGAATCTTGGGGCTTCAAGCAATCTAGAATTCGAGATTTGGGATTATCTTAGGTTGCTTGCTTGTACTGCAAATGTATAATCTGATATGACACGTACATAAGAACTGTGCAGCAGTCTTGGATTACAACTTAGGATCAGAGGGATACTGAAGAAGTGAAGATGCATTTCTCTCTTTCTCAGGGTTATTTCTATTGCTAGATGCATTAAACTGGACCGTATCAAGAGATAACACCATCACAATGATTAGAATTGCCTTATTATGGTCTGATTATGTTTACGGATGATGTCCCTTAGCTTGGAATTAAGGTGGGTGGAGCCTAGGTCAAGGGGTTGGAAATCAGAATATATAATTCATTCTTTATTTTTATCATATCCCATTTCAGTTTATGTACGTACAGACTGTCTTATAGCGTTGTAGGTTTGTCTGGTTGCCAGCGTGTAAACATATGCAAAAACGGATAAATACTTTGTATCATGATGATTATTGGAATTTTTTTAGTCCTTTTACATTTCAGTTAGTTCTTGTAAAGCATCTTTTATTTCGTCGTTTTAGTCACATATCATCTTGTATTTCCTATTATCGATTATATAGGCGGAAATCCCTTTTGGAGCTCGGCCTCCAGTGAGGCCTCCAAATTCAAATTTGAAATTTCATTGAAATTCATATTTTGATATTTAAACAATTCTAAAAAATACAGATATACATGTAAGCATAACACACATGTGTGTAAATTTTCAGTTCAAAATACATTGAACTGAGGGTCATGCAAAAAAGACAAATCTGTGGCTGTTTAACACATGATACTATTCATCCTATGAGACCATGAATTTGTCTTTTTTGTACAGGTTGCAAATCAAGATATTTCATCATGAATTTTTACACACACGTGGATTACATCCTTACATACAAGCATATTTTTTCAGATTTTTTTTAACCATAAAAATTTGAATTTGAATTTTTAAAAATTAAAGGCCTCCAAAACGCCTCTCTCTTATATAGGTAGCTATATAATTTTTGCAGTACATATAACCGAAAAGTATATATAATTTTGATCTAAATTAGTATTTAATATATTTTGCTATGTAGATATTAGGTAATTTTGGCAGTACACATAACTGAAAAGTATATATATTATCTTTCATTTGATTTATATATATATATATATATATATATATATATATATTTGCAAAAAAAATTACTTTGTACTATGTGAATCTCATCTGGTTTACGTTTAAGACGTGCGTTGCACGTGCATACTTACTAGTACCTGATAAGTTTGATACTCCCTCCGATCCATATTACTATGACCTGACTCCTTTAATGATGCCTCTATCCGCTATTCTGATATATAAATTCGATGTAGATGAAATTGTATAAGCGAATTTTTTTTATTTCCTTAGACTTAGACCGCGCAAGACAAGAATTTTTCGCTATTTATGATTTCATATTCTTGTTACTAGATGTTCTATAGGAATAAGAAGAAATCGCAACTCCTTTGCGCTACACATAAAATTGGATTTCGAAGGTCCATTTTTTTTCGCTCAAACGGATGCATCATTTGAGCAACAAATAATATGGATCGGAGGGAGGGAGTACCGCATATTTAGCAAACCCAAGTAGGGGTTTTTTCAATCTATAAGAACCATGTGCTAGGAATTACAATGGAGATCCTTCGAAATGCATGCACTAATCGAATAAGAAGAATATGAAACATAATTTGGCTGGTATTGATTTGTCTAACTACAGGATTGGGAGCAGATACTTGAGCAAACAATTATAGAAGTAACATCAGACTTTGATTCAGAAATCAGAACTGGCGGTGATGAATGAAATGCATTTTTGTGTGGCTATACATGATGAAACGAAGAACAAGTGCCAGAGCATCATAATATGCACCAAAGCAATCTGTTATCAGGTAAAACCTCATCAGTATGGTAAACTTATCACTCCATTCTTAACATCTTATTTGTTTTGAGATCGAACTCAGAGACAGAATGAAACCAGGTCCATATAGCAAACTAGTACTCCCTCCCATAATATAAGAACATTTTTGACACTATACTAGTGTCAAAAACGTTCTTATATTATGAGACGGAGGGAGTAGCTGGCAACATTGTCTCAGAAATGGTCCATCCACATTGTGTAGACATGATCCATAACCAGGCTGTGGGAGAATGAGCCACCAGTTGCAAATGTGTGTGCTTTGACCTACAGGGCATGAAACAGTCCGTATGTCGCAGGTGCTGATAGGAACACCCCCATCAGAATCACGCGGCTACCAACCAAAGCCTCTTCTCCATTGCTCTCAAGTACAACACATTCTCCCTTATTTGAAGGGAAAGTTAACCTCTCAAGTAGAACACATTTTCCCTTATTTGGAGGGAAGCAAACCTCTGAAGTAGAAATATCTGCCTATTGGAACTATCCGTATACAAGTGGGAAAAGCTCCCGCTACCATCGCGCTAGTTCATGGTCTCGACAAAATCAAGGTTTGCTGAACAAAACCAATGGTAGAGGGCCTGCTGCCATTTGCTGTAGATGTAGAAAATCCACTAGCATGGGCAGAAGCTCAAAGTCTGCTGGGTTGATGCGGCAGAGCCATTTTTGTAATGCAGTTACGCATTGTGCATCTTTCCTGGTGTTCCTACAATAGGTGTGTGATACTAATCACCATATATCGAATAGGTAATAACAATGTAAGACACTTTGGAAGTTCAATTTGAACTGCCAAAACGTCTTGCATTTAGAAACAGAGGTAGTAGGTTCTACACATGGAGTCAGACCTTGTTATGTTCCACAGAAGCGGACAAGCAACACTGAAATTTTCCAAAAAAGTAAAGGATTGCATCAATGAATTCTTTTCATTGCTGACTGAACTCAAAAATGCACATGCTAGTGTCCGTAGAGTAATATAAGGCCATAAGAAAGTTGGCGTACCTGATACTACTTGGCCTCCAACCCTTGAATTAAACCTTAGACAATTAAGCAAGTGACAACCTATAGAGCAAAATAACATGCTACTTCCATCCCAAATTAGTTTGACTTGATTTGTCAGATATGATGTATCTAACACTAAAACGTGTCCAGATTCGGAACAAAGTAGTGTAGAATAGAGGTAACATAAGTCCTTGCCTGACTTGAGATGGAAAATAGGAGGATACAGGGCACATGGCCATAGTCGTTGATGTGCCTTCGCTTTAAAATGCAGAAGAGCTCCAGAACATACAGTAGTAGTACATTCCAACAGACACAAACAATTATAGATCACGCCATAGAACACAGTTAAAATGCAGAAAAGCTCCAACCTATAAATTCCAACAGACATAACAATTACAGATTCAAACAGACGAAAGCAATTACAGATCATCGGCACAGAACAGAGTAACCAATTTCTGGCAGATATCTAGCTGCCTTGTCTGAAACCAGTGTCAGACATCAGTTGCTTCGGTAGTCGAGGCCGGCTGACGATAGATGGGCGGGCGCTCCTCGACGCTGCCGAGCCCGGCGAATCGGGGGCGGCTGTTGAGCCGCAGAGGCTCGTCGCTGGACAAAAAGCGGCGGCGCTGGGCCGTGATGACCTCCCAATCCCTAGCCACCTCCTCGGCCTGCCGCCCGGTGTACTTGCCGACGAAGACGCACTCGCTGAGCTTGTACGTATGCCGGCGCTTCCAGCGGTACTCGTACGTGTCGGAGTCGTAGTCGAGGAGCTCGTCGTAGGGGTCGCCCTCCTCGCGGGGCGGGGGTGGACGCTTCAGGGCGGGCGGGGTGACGTCGCGGGGCGGCGGGGAGCCGCGGGTGCGCCTGCGGCGGGTCTCGGTGTGATCGCCCACCTCCATGGCGTCCGTGATTAGGGTTCGGGAGTTTTCTAATCGTAAGATCGCAAACGATAGGAAGGAGGGGAAAGTGTTGCGGGTGTGGCCGATAGCTGCTGCTGCCTTCTGTATTTATCTGGCGTGGATCTGGATGCTTACCGTACCGACCTTGGCACGAAACCGAGTCCGGAACGCAAACCTGGCCATAAACCTGTGCTGGGCCTCTTTGCGTCAGGCATGAAATTATGGCGCGGAGATCCAGTTTTACTTTATGTACTTTGGTTTTTGAGCGTAGAAATCATAACTTCCAAGCTCACAATCTTCTCAAGTTTACTTGTAATTTAGATATAGGTAGACATATTTGGTTGGGCTTGCCTCATGACCCAACTCATGTATCTATGAACATTATCAATTAATAAAGTTGGGCGAGATTTCTCAAAAAAAAAAGTCCAAAATAGCGTTTGGACATGGCCCCATGCTGACGTGTGTCACTTGTGTTTTAATTTCGAAACCATTTCTTTCCAAATCATTTCTCGGGTCACTGACATGTGGGTCCCACATGGACATGGCCCCATGTTGTCGTGTGTCACTTGTGTTTTAATTTCGAAATCATTTCTTTCTGAATCATTTCTTGGGTCACTAATACGTGGGTCCCACATGGACATAGCCTCATGCTGACATGTGTCACTTGTGTTTTAATTTCCAAATCATTTCTTTCCGAATCATTTCTCGGGTCACTGACACGTGGGTTCCACATGGATATGGCCCCATGCTGACGTGTGGTACTTGTGTTTTAATTTCAAAATTATTTCTCGGGACACATGGGTCCCACATGGACATGGCCCCATGATGACATGTGTCGCTTGTGTTTTAATTTTGAAATTATTTCTTTCTAAATCATTTCTCGGATCAGTGACACGTGGTTTCCACATGGACATGGTCCCATGCTGGCGTGTGTCACTTGCCGGATACATGATACCTATGTTATCCGTCGAGCCAGGACCATCGTTTCAATCTCCAGAATCCTGTAGGAGACATATTGATATGACCATGACCCCTACGGATGTAACCATACTTATTACATGTAAAGATAATTATCAGGAAAATTTTAACAAAAAATATATGAATTAATCTATCTGTAAAGCTTGTATATTTTACAGAGGGAGTATTATTTTGTTTTCTGAAACAGAAATACGACACAATCATCTATCTTATGCAGAAATGTCGAAGACTTGTACCATCATCGTATCAAAATGCGGAGATTGGTCGACAAATATTTACACACATATAAATATACAGACATGCATGTGCGCACTACATATATGCATGTATGTGTACATGCCATGATGCATGCGTGAATGTCCAAGGATGTTTGGCCCTTTTCAAATCCACAACCCCATGTGTCATTGGCTTAATAAATAGGGTCTGTCTAGGCATATTTAGATGTGCCTTAATTATTACATATTTAAATAACTCTATCAAACATAAAAAAAGGAAAAAAATTACCCACATGAATCTTCATGTAAGATCGAAGACATATGACTTAAATATGCAATACTTAGGACATCTCCAACCCTGACCCTCAAACCGCCCGCATACGTTCGGACCGCAGAAGCCATCCAACGCGGGCTTATATCGGTCCACACGGTGGCTCAGACATGTTTTCTCTCCCGCAAACTGGAGTCAAACGTGTGTGTGTGTGGGGGGGGGGGGGGGGGGGGGCTTGTCGATGGTATTGATCAACGGTATCATCTGACGATGATTATGGGGATTAGTACGCGTGGAGATTGTCGATGTGGGTTAGCACATGAGACAAAATTTACAGAACTTTGGGCCCCGGGAAACATCATCCGGTAATAACCCCACGTGTTGTTAGTGGCTAGCCGTTTAGATTCTGCCCATGAGGGAGCCACCGTATGAAGCGGCTCTCCTCTAGTTGTGTCTAGTCGTAGAGATTCTGCCCTCTTGGGGCGCCTTGCCCCTCCTTGTATAAGTGGAAGGGGCTGGCTTACATGTAGAGTTCTAGTATGATACAAAGTACTCTCATCTTCTATTACAGTTGGAGTCAGCTTGCTAGGCCACCCCCATGTTGGGCCATGTTCTACCTCTGTGAGGGTACCCGTGTCCCATATCCATGATAGTAGCCCCCGAGCTTTCGGGTGACTCGAAGAGTCGGGCGAAAGATCTTGATTTGTTGATGATATTGTCTTCCTGGGACATGGAGTTCTTGCCTAGTCATTGACATAGTGGGTGCGAAATTACAGATGAAATGATTGCCGACTTGTGGATGTAGAGCTTGTCGAGTTGCGAGTGTTTGAGGTTGGTGAGTCGTCGAAGCCGGCTAGTCGCGAGCGTAGATGTTGTCGGGTCATGGGCATCAAGAATGGCGAGCCATTGAAGCTGGCTAGCCGCGAGCGTATATGTTGTCGGGTTATGATCTTGGTGATACCCATTTTTCTCAGCTTGGAGATTGGCTTGCATCCCATCATGGGGCATACCATAAACTCTGTCTGGAATTGAACCGTGTCCGATCTAACTCGATGTTTAATCAAACCGGCTTTTGTCCGTTGGAACGCATCCAAGTTCCATGCTTCAGAACCGAGTCGATATCGTCAAGCCGCTGCTAGATCCTACTGGATGTGTAGCCCCCAAGGCTCGAGGAGACTCGAGGAGACGGCTTGAGACTCTTTACACCTGAAATACAACATATGAATGCATTAAACCATTCATGATGTATAATTTTAAATGAAAATTATGGTGATTATGTTAACTTTTGTTCAATTAGTTAATCATTCAACTCGACTAAGTAGGCTTTCGCATGGACGTTTTTCATGCAAATGATATGTTCACGGTCAACAAATTTTATGGTAGGCATCAGAGTCGATTGACAATATCATACACACTACTTGGTCAGTTGCGACTTGCTTCTGACTTAGTAAAGAACGAACATCAAATTATTTTGCTCATAGGTAGATACCATGCTTGAACTGCACATCATGGCAACTAGTCATCTTTGGTAACCTTACAACTCAACTTTATTTGAGAAGGACGTGTGACGCCCCTGAAATAAATTGTGCACTAAACATCCACGCAACATGCACAATCAAGATCAGTGATTCACGGTATAATATCACAACACAACTCTACGAGTCAAATTTAAATAAAGAAACAATATATTACAAGCCAGGGTCGTAGGACTCGATATTACATCAAGAGTTAAGTCTGTCTACAGACAATTACAAAGGTGCTTTAAGAAGGCGAAAACAAACAACGACTCTAGATTGAAAAGGCGCAGGCCTCCTACCTGAGACCTCCGAACTACTCTTGGTCGTAGGTCTCTGCGTAGCAATCATCGGTGAAGGACCTGCATCTGGAGCACTACTATCTGATAGCAGCAACCGGGTTGGATGAAAAGAGTAGCAAAATAACGGTGAGTACTTATCCAAAATACTCACAAGACTTACATCAGATCTATACTAGATATGCATCTATATCAAAGGAATGGGATAGTATTTGTGGACTATACTGCAATACTATCTTCTTGCGAGTATGGAACTGCCTCTCTTCTTTTGGTGAGTCGTCGATACCAACTTGTAATTAACACAACAATACAATACCCTGACATTCTTCCTCGACTCCCTACAAGATAAGATCCGCGGGTATTCCATATTTATTGAGCAATGTATTTCATCAAGTATCTTGTTCAAGTTGTATAAGATTGGGATACTCTCATATATCCAAGCTTCCTATTACCGTGGACATGAATATTCAAATAGTTTAATTTCTCTGCAGGAGTGCACCACATTACCCGATAGGCTCAATTACCTCTGGCCGAACACACTTTTCTGAGTAATGTCTGGCCTCGGGCAATCGACACAACGTAATCCTACCTAGACTCCGAGAGAGGTCCATGCCTGTCTACTTCCTAAGCGCGAAGGGGTTGTTCGGCCGCTCACCCCCAAGCACTCCGGGTCGTTGCGAGGGTGACCGGGACCAAATGAAACTCTTCTAGGATCCGCGGGAATAATGCGAGCACTAGGACTAACGTGACCATCAGGACTTGAACCCTGAAGGGTTGAGATTTTTTTTTTAAAGTCCCTGATGGGTTGGGATAGCACCGTTTCTCTAACCATTCAATCACAAATTAGGACATTTTTCTTAATATATACCAGGGAGGCCCCAGGGCCAGGCACACCAAGCCCAGGATACCAAACACGCCCGCTCCGTCAGATCATGGTGCGGCCGGTCGTGATTAAGCGGCAGACAGGAAAGAAAACGTTGCGCGTTGACTGCATTCTCACCGTGTCCTGCTCGCCTGCTCCCCACCTCTCCTCGCCCCTCTCCCCCTCTACCCTATGGTGAATCTCCACCAGTGAGCTCTCTCTCTCTCTCTCTCTCTCTCTCTCTCTCTCCCCCGCGCAGCATCCGCATATATCGCCCCTCTCAATGGGCTAGCTTCGCACCGTTAGAGCCATCCGCGGCGAGGTCCCGCACGGAGAGAGGGACGGCGGCGGCGATGTCACAAGCCGACGGAGGGGAAGCGGCTTCTGCTGCAGGCCGCGGGCGTGCAACAGCTGACCTGACCGGTTCTGTAGAGGACGCCTGGAAGCCGTGTTACCTCCTTAGCCATTCGACGGCGAGACCAGATCCACGGTGGCGGCACTAGCGATGTCGTGCCGGCGGTCGGCGGAGGTAACTAGCGGCCAGTGTCTGCTGGTGGTGGGTCGCGTGGCTTGCGTTGCGGGGCAGTCCCGCGGAGCAGCACACGACACGACCTTTTCTCTTCAGAAGAGTACGACATAGACTCGCACCAAAGGAATCGATGCAGAATCATGTGCATTCTTATTGATTTGGATGAGTGATTCAATCTGGATGAGTGATTCTTATTGGATGGATACCATGTGCTCAATTTTATTCCCAAGGTTTGCTCTGAGCAAGCAAAATTGGGTGTTACAGTGACTGATTTCCCCATTTGTTTTGGGGCTTCCGGTGGTGTTCGGTGGTCAGGGATATGTTGAGTGGTGTTTAATGATTGTAAAGAGATATATAGGAGGTGTTGGAAGTATGTGCGTGAGCATGCATCATGTCTGAACTTATTGCCCTCGACTTAGCTCGCTAAATAGTCAGGTTTTGTTAGCATGTCTAGTTCATAGTTACCACCATAGAACTGATGCAATTGTCCACTTGTCTGAGTTCTAGTTATTACCATAGCATTGATATAATTACCCACCCACTTGCCCAATTATCCAGTTGTCTGAGTGTGTGCATTGCGCTGAAACTGAAACAATGTTCCACCTTTTCTTTGAGTGCATTGTAGCTAAGCAAGTTCGGTTAGATGTTGGGAAGGTGTTTGATTCTAGTGTTACTGATTCTGAATCTCTGGCTAAACACTGGCTGTGCAATAAGAAGTTGGGAAGGTGTTTAATCATTGTAAGTACCTGGATATCATTGAACCATGCATGTTCAGGGTCTGATCTTCTGATATCTGAACGACCGGACCTCTTTTTCTAAAAAAAAAAAAATCTGAACGACCGGACCAAACCTTTCAAAGATCTCTCTCCTAGGAGGTAAGTTGGGGCTGTTCCAGGATCTCCTACGAAAGAAAGCTTCGAGCTCCATTGGAATTGGAGCCAGATTGACCAAGTGCAAAAGCATGCCTTGTGTGCCATCTTGGGAAGCTGCAGCTGGAGGAGCAGAACATGGAGGAAGGAGTTCGCTGGACTTCCTTTTGAAGAATCCTCTATTCAGTGATTCTGTTCATGTGGCATGCTCCGGTTGATAGCTGCTGTAGAAAATTTGGACTAGGTGTTCTCATCTGTGGCTGGGAGTGGCCTGCGTGCCTTTATAATACGGAACTCTCTAGTTTTTACGTTTCTGGCATGTTTTAGACTGCTGAGCAGAACTTTGACTGACTTCAAAATTTGTAGACTGGCTGTCCAAAAAACTTGTAAAATGGAAAAAATTTGCGAACTAAATTTAAAAAGTCACTGGACAGCATGTCTTTGTGCTTTCTGATTTCGCTGACATTCTTTTATTGGAATTACTTGTATGTGATGTTTAACATACATATCAGTTTGGTTCGAGTTAGTGAGACATGCTGGTCTGTTGGATATCTGATTAGTTAATCAAGATTATTTTTCTGATCGTCCTTAGGCGCTATACACACTAGTAGAAAAAGGGTCAAACGTGAAGCACATTAGTGCCGGTTTGTATTTGAGCCGGCACTAATGTGTACATTAGTGCCGGTTCGTGGCGGCGATCAATAGTGCCGGTTCGTGGCGAACCTTTAGTACCGGTTCATGCCACGAACCGGTACTAAAGAGGCTGTGTCATCCTGCGGTCAGGCTACGGCCCCACCATCATCATTTAGTGCCGGTTCGTACCACGAACCGGTACTAATGAGGTTATGGCAAGTTGTTTTTAGTCCCACCTCGCCAAGAGAGAGGCAGTATGAGCGGTTTATAAGCCGTGAGTGCACAGACAATGACGAAGAGTTGCAATGCTCACCTACATGTTGATTAGCTTCAAGCCTTGCAGAATAGCATAGATTGCACTGAGCTATGTGCAGTGGCTTAGTGCAATCTACACTATTCCGAATGGCTTGAAGCAAATTAACCAGCATTGCACCTCTTTTTTATTTTTAATAACTTATTTAAACTCCGGACTTGTTTTGTGTTCAGTATGCAGCATTTAAAACTTGTTATGCCTCAAGGTTGTGGTGGTTTGGAAATTATGGATTTGACAACCATGAATCATAGCTTTTTGTGTAAGTGACTTGGGAAACTCAAGTTTGGCAAACTCTATTGACTAGTAGAAAAACGGTCAAATGTGAAGCACATTATAGTGCCGGTTTGAATTTGAGCCGGCACGAATGTGACCATTAGTGCCGATTCCAACGGCTAGGCGGGCTGCTACCATTAGTACCGGTTCGTTGCCAATCTTTAGCACCGGTTCGTGGCACGAACCGATACTAATGTGCATCCCACCAATCAGGAAGAATCACACGGATCGTGTGTTTCTTTCTAGCTCTTGCGAGTCGTTGGATCAAGGTTGTGTTTCTTCCTAGCTCATGTGAGTCGTTGGATCGAAACTACCACAATCACTTTGTGAGCCAGACGACCCTATATATAGCCCATCTCTCGCCTTCCCTGCATAAGTCTTTCAATTCATCGACTACATACATCTACCAGTTCATCGACTGCATACATCTACCAGTTCATCGACTGAATACAAATCATTCGGATTCGCCATCATACGCCCAACCGTGCATTTGATATGCATATATATGCATCACGAGCCACGGTAGGGCTGTATGATGGCGATACCGATTGGTTTGTTCTAGATCCGACATAAAAGGTTTGATACAACTTTTTTTTTGTGACATAAGATCTAACATTGTTGCTTCTAGTAGTTCTCTTGACTCCACTAATGATTCTCTTAGCCAAGTTACACTTGAGCAAGAAAATAGCTTATTGAAGGGAATTATAGAGAAAGGAGTGTACAAAAGCCTTGTCGGGAGTAAGCAATTCGAGAAAATTGTGCGCAAGCAAGGAAGGCACCGGAAGAATCAAGGTGTTGGTTTTGAACGAAAGTTCAATGCCAATGGAGTTGAGTGGGAAGAAGATCAATACCCCAAGACAAAGTTTGTTCCTCAACAAGAGAAGTATCCTACTTCCTTCAAGGGGACACAAGCTCAAGATGATCCACAAGACTACAAGCAAAAAAGCAAGGACAAGCTTCAAGAGGAAATTGATGAGGTTATGGCAAGTTGTTTTTAGTCCCACCTCGCCAAGAGAGAGGCAGTATGAGCGGTTTATAAGCCGTGAGTGCACAGACAATGACGAAGAGTTGCAATGCTCATCTACATGTTGATTAGCTTCAAACCTTGCGAAATAGCATAGATTGCACTGACCTATGTGCAGTGCAGTCTACACTATTCCGAATGGCTTGAAGCAAATTAACCAGCATTGCACCTCTATTACATGGCGACGTCATCAATTTCCAACATGTTCTGACATCATTTGTTGTTTTTCGGTCATTTACCTAATTGTTTAGAGAGCTAAATGACCGTGAAATTGAAAATCACTACAAAATGAATCCTGAAAATGTTGAAACTTGGCATGGTATCATCGTATCACCCGCATAACATGCGCGAAAGAGTAGAGAGGGTCACGGCAAAAACTGGACGCACTTCGTGTACAAACTGGACAAACTCTTTCCGACTATCAGGGTTTCGGACGAGAACTCATCTGTTACATGGCCACTTCAATGTTTTTTAAACTTATTTGAACTCCGGACTTCTTTTGTGTTCAGTATGCAGCATTGAAAGCGACGTCATCAATTTCCAACATGTTCTGACATCATTTTTCGGTCATTTACCTAATTGTTTAGAGAGCTAAATGATCGTGAAATTGAAAATCACTACAAAATGAATTCTGAAAATGTTGAAACTTGGCATGGTATCATCGTATCACCCGCATAGCATGCGCGAAAGAGTAGAGAGGGTCACGGCAAATAAATAATGCAGAAAAGAAAAAACTATATAAAAAACTACTCAAAAATAAATAAAATAAAATAAGTAATGCAGAAAAGAAAAAACTATATAAAAAATTTGTTGGCGCACTGCCCTGTGGGTCTACCAAACCTAGGGTGTGCAAATGCAGGCCCAGAAGGGCCAGCAGACTCACAGGACAGCACGCCCTAATTAATTAGGCCTAGAAGCCTTCTATATAGAGGAGTTCGAAGAGGTAGCCGCGGCTGAGTTTATAAACCAGTGCGGCTGCCCTTCGCCGGACGAGGTGGGACTAAATTTTGGGGTGGCAGCGCAAACTCTAAATACAGCAAAAAACAACTAAAAATAAATAAAACAAAATAAATAAAGCAGAAAAGAAAAAACTAAATGAAAAAAGCCCACCTACTGGGCCACAGCGGCCTGCATACAACTAGAAACCCAACCTGTTGTTGGGCCAGGATGCAGGCCCGCAAGCCCAATAGGCCCCACAGGGCAGAGTAGCAGAGATAGACCCAGAAGGCCTGCTTTAGAGAGGAGCTCGAGACAGCAGCGGCGACGGGGCTTATAAGCAGGTGTGTGCGCCCTTCGGCTAGCGAGGTGGGACTAAATTTCTGCGCCCCTCGCCTGGCAGCGCACATCCTTTAGTACCGGTTGGTGGCTCCAACCGGTACTAAAAGCCTTTGTTTCCCGCCGCTTGGCCTGGGGAAAATAGGCCTTTAGTACCTGTTGGAGCCACGAACCGGTACTAAAGGCCAATCCTATATATATAGCACTTACGAAAATTTCAGTTTCAACTCCGCACTTCGTCTCCAACCTCCGCCGCGCGCTCCGCTCGATCCCGTCGTCGCCGCCCGTATATATACACACACATGCATACACACACACATACACACACACAATTTTTTTTACTTATTTTCTGTTTTTTAGAAAAGTTAATTAGATGATCGAATGTTAGATTAATGTCGAATGTTAGATGAATTAGCTAGCTAGATAGAAAAATTGTCGAACTAGAGATTAGAACTAGTTGAATAATTAATATAACTAGTTTATTTTTAATAAGAAAATTTAGGTATATGAGATTAGAACTAGTTGAATAATTAATATAACTAGTTTATTTTTAATAAGGAAATTTAGGTATATGAGATTAGAACTAGTTGAATAATTAATATAACTAGTTTATTCTTAGTAAGAAAATTTAGGTATATGAGATTAGAACTAGTTGAATAATTAATATAACTAGTTTATTTTTAGTAAGAAAATTTAGGTATATGAGATTAGAACTAGTTGAATAATTAATATAACTAGTTTATTTTTAGTAAGAAAATTTAGGTATATGAGATTAGAACTAGTTGAATAATTAATATAACTAGTTTATTTTTAGTAAGAAAAATTAGGTATATGAGATTTGATGATCTAATTAAAATATTATTTGTTAATGAGTTTTTCTGTTTATTTAATTTTTTATATATTTTGAGTTTATATAAATGTTAGATTAATGTCGAATGTTAGATGAATTAGATAGAAAAGTTAAATATATAGTAATGTCAATTGAATATATAGTTAGATATATTAATGTCAAATGTTAGATGAATATATATTTGGCTAGATATAGGTGTTTAATGTTTCACCTATATGAACATAGGAAATGCCATCTGACGACGAAATTTTTTTTATTATGTGCGAACACTGTGAAGACCAGTGCAGCCTGTGCGACCAAAATTTCCTTGTTGATGGTAGGTGCTTCAGCATCAAGCTGGATGAGACATTCGAAGTTGATACAGTAAGTCACTTTGTCAATTATTATTTAAATGCAAAACTTATGCTTCATTTACTTCAACTTATAATTTTAAATTTTCACTATTCTACTAGCGCATCCCCTGCCATGCAAGAATTTTTGTCTTGGATAAGATAAGTTTCAGTGCTATAGATGATATGGAGGTAAAGAGAGTTTACTTGAAGACGCAGCATGGGTATACTTTCAACGTCAAATTATATAATGGAGACACATACATTTTGAATGCAAAACTTGGCAAGCACTATGCAAGGCTTATGCATTTGAGCCTGATATGGTTATCACCTTTGATATTCGTCCGGAAGATGATATTGAAGGTAATATAGACATCTGGGTCGATGCGCAAACGCCTCCAGTTCTACCATTTGGTGAGTTTTTCTCAACCATGCATGCATATGTTTATGTCTTTCATACAGTTTATTCAAAAATAGTTGACAACTATTTTGTATTGTCAGCTTATTTCGGTTCAAGCAAACATGTCCGGCGCTTGGTAGACAGGACCTACTACTGCCCCGGGGCTCAACTAAACTGCGAGGAGATAAGTCATTATGTTTCATGGCTTGAGGATCTTAATACTGTCAAGACAAATTTTTTCCCTACACTTAGAAATGTTAGTACTCAAAATGTGCGACCAATGGTGATCGTATTGAACTACGGTCACATCTATAATCAAAAGATGGTAAGATTTTAAATATTTGTCCTTAATTAGTGCATCTTTTGCATACATTATTTTTGAAGCTAAACTTTCATTGCTTAGTATATTAATTACTATACGATGTTGTTCAACAGGGACTTCCGATGACAGTTGTGCCTTAGTGGATCGAGACAAAAGGTTTGTTCGGTTAGGGGTGAGCTGCATGTCTCCCACTAGGCCACAGCTAGAAGTGTCGCCCCGACAGCAATTGCATGTCTTCAACAAAAGTACAACTATGTGGTGTTTTTGTCCGGCAGTGGTGTGTTGCATGTCTCCCATGAGGCGCAACTACAACTGTCACCCCCAACTTCAACTACATGTCCTCGACACAACTGCAACTATGTAGTGCTTTGTCCGGTCAAGGGAGAGTTGCATGTCTCCCACTAGGCAGCAACTGCAAGTGTCGGCCCGGCTGCAATTGCATGTCTTCGACGCAACTGCAACTATGTGGTATTTTGTTCAGTCAGGGGTGAGTTGCATGTCTCGCACTAGGTCGCAACTAGAAGTGTTGCCCCCGGCTACAACTGCATGTCTTCGATGCAACTACAACTATGTGGTGTTTTGTCTGGTAGCGATGAGTTGCATGTCTCCCACAAGGCCGCAACTACAAGTGTCGCCCCTGGTCAAGGGTGAGTTGTATGTCTCCCACTAAGCCGCAACTGCAAGTGTCACCCCGCCCGCAACTGCATGTCTTCGACACAACTGCAACTATGTGTGGTGTTTTGTTCAGTCAGGGGTGAGTTGCATGTCTCCCACTAGGTCGCAACTGCAGGTGTCGCCCCCGACTGCAACTACATGTCTTCGACACAAGTACAACTATGTAGTCTTTTGTCCGGTAGTGGTGAGTTGCATGTCTCCCATGAGGTCGCAACTGCAAGTGCCGCCCCTAGTCAGGGGTGAGTTGCATGTCTCCCACTAGGCCGCAACTGCAAGTGTCGTCCCCGATTGCAACTGCATGTCTTCGATGCAACTGCAACTATATGATGTTTTTGTCTGGTCAGGGGTGAGTTGCATGTATCCTAATAGGCCTCAATTGCAAGTGTCGCCCCAACTGCAATGACAAGTCTTCCATGCAACTACAACTATATGGTGTTTTCGGTCAGGGGTGAGTTGCATGTCTCCCACGAGGTCGCAACTGCAAGTGTCTCCCCCGACCGCAACCACATATCTTTGATGCAACTGCAACTCTGTGATGCTTTGTGAGGGAAGAGGCGACAATTGCATGTTTGCCCCTAGTCCGCAACTGCAAGTGTTGCCCCTGACTGCAACTACATTTCTTCAATGCAACTACGACCATGTGGTATTTTAACCGAGGCAGGGTGAGTTGCATGCCTCCCACTAGGCCGCAACTATAAGAGGCAATTGCATGTCTTCAACACTACCGCAACTCTGTTGTGTTTTGTCCCAGCATGGGTGAGTTGCATGTCTACACAGGCACGCAACTGCAAGCAGAGGCGGAGGACGAAAAAAAAATTAAGGTGTGGCGAACCAGTGAAGAAGCGTGATCACACTACCCCCTACTGGTTGTGGTGTGAAGGATGCGAAGTAGCCGTCGCTCGCTGCACCACTGCGCCTTGCGTGGGAGCGCCCTATCTCCCCACTGGCTCGACGCCCACCAAAGGTCACAGCCGCCGTCGTCCGCCACTCTGCCTCGTCCTGGCCAGCTGCTGCGTGCTAGGGTTGCTGCGTGCCACTTGCGTGTGCGTCTCTATATCTGAGCTGGGGAGCTGGTTCTTGATCGGTTCGCTGAGAGAGAGAGCATTTTTTTAGAAGATTGAGAGCGAGAGCTCTTTTTGTTTTAGACAATTGAGAGCGAGAGCTTTTTTTTAGACAATTGAGAGCGAGAGCTAGCCACCGTGAAGTGTAAATGGGCCAACTGCTTCTGGATGCCGTGTCTATATGTGGCCCTAATTTCAACTATGTCTAATCGGTCCATCCAACGAACGACCTCTCCCTTTATCCATTTTTTCAGCGACGAGATTCAGCGTAGCCAACCGCGAGAAGTGTGGTATAAAAGTATTTTTGCACCGAAACAAGGTATGGCGGCTGCCAGACCTTGCCCACTGGGGTCCACCGCCAGTGACTGCAAGTGTTGGTCACGACTGAAACTGCATGTTTTCAACGCGACGACAACTCTATGATGCTTTGTCGGGGAAGGGGGCAGTTGCAAACCCGTGTCTAGTGATGTTTTACGGGAGAGGGGTGGTTTCTTTGTATTGTTTTGCTTTTTTATTCCTTTGTTTTATATAATAGTTTTTTAAAATAATACGAAATGATTTGTTAAATTAAAAAAATTTAAAGCAAGCAAGAGGACACGAACAAGGCAAAGTAGAGTTTTTTTAGAAGCTCCAAATCTTTCTTTTAAAAATGTGAACATTTCTCCAAAACACAAATAAACTTTTGAATTTCAAACTTTTAAAAAAAAAAGACAAACAAAAATTAGAAACCACAAAAGTATTTCGAATTTGTGAACGTTTTTTCGAAAAAGGGAACATTTTTTAAGTTACGAACAAATTTTGGAAGCCTGAACATTATTTGAAACTCCCCGAACAATTTTTGAACTTGTGAACAAATTTTGAAAACAAGAAATTTTTTAAAAATTGTGAACAAAAAATTGAAACCACAAACATTTTTTAAAATTGTAAATTTTTTTGGAATTAGTGAACAAATTTCAAAATGAGAACATTTTTTGAAATTCTGAACGATATTTGTAATTTTCAAAAAGTTCAAAAACAAAAATTAAATTGAAAAATAAAAAGAGAAAAGTGAAAAAGAAAACTAAAAACAAAGAATTTCGGAAATTCATTAACGTTATTTTCGAAATATCTTGAAAAGAAGCAAATACTTTTTATAATTTCTGAACAAAATTTGAAAGCAGGAACGTTTTCAAAAAATAAGGAACGTTTTTTGAAATTTCCAAACAAATTTGAAATGCAAACATTTTTTGAATGTAGGAACAAAATTTGAAAACAGGAACATTTTCCAAAATTTGAACTTTTTTTAGAATCTTGAATATATCTGGAAAAGAAAAATTAAATTGGAAAAGAAGAAAACGGAAAAATAAAAATAAAAGGAAAAAACATGACCACAAAGAAATAGAAAAAATAAAAGAAAAGAAAAAACCTTAGAAAGAAACAAAAAACCGGTTCAGGAAACCTTCTGGAAGGTTCCCGGCAACTTGCCACAGCGAGCGGCAAATAGGAAATTCCAGAAGGAACGACACATCACGAGCAATACGAACGAGCCAAAACAATGGGCTGATTCCAGGCCCATGTAGCGATCCTCGTGTAGCTTCGCACGTAAAAATAATCCTACGTTCAAGTTCCAGCCAAAAAAGAAAAATTATACGATGACATCAGCCGACTTAGACTTCGCGACTGAGACCTAAACAAACCCTTTTCATTATACCACAAACACATGTATTACAAGAATCATTATCATGCGCAAAGTACTAAATAAAGCTTTTGCCTTCCTGGCCACTACAACAAACCGAATTTGCACTTGGAGATCCAAGAACTATGCCCTCCTCTCGTTGCTCCTATTGATCAGTACTCTCTCCGCATCCCATAATATAAGAGCATTTTTGACACTGCAATAGTGTAAAAAAATGCTCATATATTATGGGGCAGAGGGAGTATATGCCAATCACCCTTTTTTTACTTGTTCTAATAAAATAGTCAACCCCAACATCAGTCCGACGGCAGAATCTACAGCATCCGGCAAAACCTCCGTAGTCCATACCACTGCACAGCTACGTTGGGTAGCAGAACCATCTACTTAGGTCTATTACATGCAAAGTAGCCTGGAGACGCAGCTCCTATCTTACAGCATCCATGGCCAGTGAAAGAAAAAACACCACAAACACACATCAGAGTCAGCAAAACTCCCACACCAGTGTGCAGCTACCACGAAACCAAACTACAGTCTTAAATTTTCAGACACCTTCAACTCTGAGGATCATCAGGCCCAAGCCCTGACGTTGGTGAAAGAGTTTGTTGACCGCCAGATTGAGCAACTTTTCCGGTGCTGCAACAAAGCATCTGGTGGGCGGTTTCTGCAAACCAGACCAATAAGACAACCAATGTGATATGAGAAAAAACAACACTAATTGGATCATGATTAAAACAAACATTATTTTATACATTTCCATATACCCACAAATCATCAGTTAGCACACCTCTAAAGGAAACAGGGAAACTCTGAATCCAACCAGTAATATTGTCTACTGAATCAGGAACAAGTCCTAAATTGAAAGCGCAATTGACTACACCCCAAACAAGAGAAAAAAAATATGGTATCAATGTTCTTATCTAAGGTACAAAGCATACTTCAGCACTACCTTTCCATCCACTTCTGCAACAAGACATCCTTAGTTAAAATACTTCTACACAACAGCATAAGAAATTTTTAACTTTCTGACTATCTTTAAAACCACAGTTTCTTAAAAAGGACAAGGCACCCTGCCTGGCCTTCAAAATCATTGTACACAGAGTATATGAAGCAGACTCTTGTTTGACAGAAACACGCATTACAGCAACACAAACTGGTAACCATAAATTTTATCTGCAATGAACATGACAGTTCTAAAAATTCCTTAAAAGGCAGGCAAGCTGTATTGTTAGATTTGAATTATAAAATTTTAATATGGCAGGACAATCTTTTGATATGGCATTATATGAATATTGATATCACTAGATCTGAAAATCATACCACAGCGAAAAGAATCACTGGGGCAGCCAGGACCTTCCTCAGGTGGGGCTACTTGAATCGGCACCAGTCTCTCCCATTGTGCATCCATAAGCAGACGTGGCACTTCTTCTGGTTCAGTCTTATACAGACCGGCAAAAGAAGGATCTGAATCAGTTAGCCATTGGAGGAGGGCCCTCTCCATAGACGATTTTGCCTGGCAATGCGGAAATTTCCTCAGGTCATAGTACTGACGAGCAGCTTGAAACACCCTGCATACAAGTGCGATGAATTTAGTACTTCAACCAACTTCTGAATCCAAAGACATAAATATGTTGCCTTACATTCCTGCCGTCACATCGGTGACGATGCAAATACTGCTGCCATGTAATTCATGGTACATTAGCCATTCAGGATTACGGTTTAGCGCAGTGAACACATCAATGCGTAGTTCCTGGCAAAAAGTACTTTCAGAAAATCTATAATATTCATCTATAATATATATAATGAACAAAATGAAGGAAAGCAGAGAATATCAACCTCATTAGCCTTAATTGTCCTGTAGAGTCTAGACCGCTCTCTATGAGCAACTTGCATAAAATATCCAGACAGCATTGCCAGCTTAATGTTATTGTTACAGAATGGGCTGTCCAAAACCGGGCTAGACAGTTTTAAGTTTAACCTCGTCATCATACCAGCAAGCTGCTCTCTAATGTTATGTGCTGACTTCATGACTTCAAATTTTACAAAGTTCTCTTGGCACCACTGAGGATCTTGATCTAACATTGCCAGAAAGATTGTTAGAGAAAAAAAAAAGTTAAAATGAATAAAAACAAGGTCACACGCTTACTATTGTGCATGTATTCATTGTACACATTTAGAAGTGTAAGGTGATCGCCATCCATATGACAAAATCTTCTCTTCGCGGCATCAGCGGCTTGCACTGCCTCCACAGGCCGGAGAAAGCAGCTTGGTACTGCAAAAAAAATGGTATTGGCAGATGAAGTTTGCAATGCTCAGCAGGATGACACTATTCACTTTCTCAGAGTAACACACCATATGGTAATTATCTTTACCAACCTAAGCTTTTTGATCATTTCAATTAGTATTTCATTTCACTTTCTCAGAGTAACACAGCATATGGTAATTATCTTTACCAACCTAAAGTTTTTGATCATTTCAGTTAGTATTTCAAGAATATCAACATACAGGTATGATAGTAGAAACTCAGCTGTGAGGAAGTTAGATTTGTCAGTACGCGACACTTGAGGTTCAGCAACATATACATATTTTAGTATTTTTCTTTGGACCCCATAAATCCCGAACGTTCAGATTTTAAGCATGTCATCCTGAACATTTTTCCATGGCAACTTTAGTTGTTAAAACATAGCAACTTTGCCCCAGTTTGTTTTTCTGACAGAAAATTGCCATGTTTACCAACCCCGCGTGAACTATAGTTGCCCTGAAAAACGTTCAGTTTGCCATGCTTAAAATCCGAACGTTCGGGATTTATCATTTCCGTTTTCTTTTGATGCAACTAATTATTCCATTTTTGTCCAATAATCTTTTTGGTTATGAACAGTTTCTGATTCTGATGACGATAGCTTGTCTAGAACTGAAACTTCATCTAGCACTAACTACGTTATACCTCGTTGTAATATGGCCAACTACATGTTTGTACTCCCTCCGTTTTTATTTACTCCGCATATTAGCTTTGGTCAAAGTCAAACTTTATAAACTTTGACGAAGTTTCTAGACAAAAATATTAACATATACAATAAGAAATCAACACCATTAGATTCATTATCAAATGTACTTCCACATAGTATAAATTTCTTATGGTAAATATTTATATTTTCTTCTATAAACTTGGTCAAACTTTAGGAAGTTTGACTTCAGTCAACTCTAATATGCGAAGTAAATAAAAACGGAGGGAGTACGTACTTTAAGGGACTCTGCTAATCTTTACTTTGTAATTTCAGGTTACATGGAACAGAATTTGCAATTTACAATGCTTTGGGTGAAATGGTATGTCTCCTCCTAACCTTATATTAATTCTATTGTTGAATACTTGGAGTAGTTCATATTACTGATTTACTGAATGCAGTTTGAGTTCTTGAGGAAGCTACAAATCTGGAGAAAGAATTTATCAGAAGCAAAATGGAGATGCCATACTAGTAGAACTTTTACTTCAGTTACAGACTGCTCTTGGCAACTAACATGATTCAAATGTCATCGTGGGGTATATTCTACTTGCAAATACAGTACTTGCTAAAGTTCTGCCTGCAATGTTGGGATAGATCGAATGCCATGTGCTGCTGTCTATTTTATGTCAGGCACTGGTGTTTAACATGCAGATGTTCATTAGCAACATACAATAATGGCATTTCACACCCAAATATAGACTATACAAGAAAAATAGTCAGAGATGTAATATATGAAACAGAATTCAGTGATCTAAAGTAGTTGACATACCTGATAGCATGGCTGATATCGAGATGATCTCATTGGAGCAGTTCAATTTTACACTGGCAATAATCATCTTCGTCATCTGCACATCCAGGGGGAACTCGCTCATAATTTCACCTAAAGGCAACAGCTTATCATTGGCATCAAGTGCTCCCAAGAATCTTAAACCTGTCAAGGCCACCTCAAGAGATCCTGCTGTGGGAGCAATAACATCTATGAACCCTTGCTTCAAGTTGGAAATGCCCAGTTTCTTCAACATGAGAACTGTATTTCCCAGATTTCGTCTAGAACTTTCTGGGTACACCTGTTGCGGTAAGTGCTCAGAGTCCCATTGTGTGTACAACCTGTAACACCTCCCATATTGTGATCTTCCGGCAAGATCTGCTCTCTGATTGGCACGTGCTATTGGAATTGGTGTTAGAATGTACTTTTCTGCCCAAGTAGCTGCATCATAGAACTTCTCATAAGAAAGCCCTGAATCTATAACGTACGCTATATCTTCTAGCGTTAAAGCTGCCTCAGCAACTCCTGTGGAGACAAAGATCTTCCTAGCAGTAGGGGCTCCCACTTTCCAGATGACAGGAGGGGGTTGAAAAATCTCCTGCTGCATTTCAAAGGGTAGTGCAGAATAAATGGGGACTATATTAACCGGGCCCACTGGATCACGCGACTCATCAAGTTTTTTCCTCATTTCCCAGCAAGCATATTCAACCTCAGACTGTGCAGAGAGAAATATAAGGATAGCCCCAGGAGGTTCGCGGCTATGTATCTCAAGAGCGAAATCAACAGCAACATCTACATAACCATGAACTGGTACTGACTGGCAATGGATCTCAACTGGATAAATGGTAACAGGCACCTTCATGTTCAACGCAGTGGTGAAGTGATATTGAAAGGTTGCTTCCTCCTGCATGACACTCGTAACCACAAGTTTCATCTCTGGTCGTTTCTTGAGAGCATTCTTCAGAACAGTACAAAGAACACTTGTTGACAACGTGAGCTCATGTGCATCACCAAGGACAACCATCGTGTACTTGCTCAGAAGCGGGTCCTTCGTCGCCTCTCTCAGAAGCATGTCATCGGTCAAAAACCTGACAAGAAAAATATATATTAGAATCACTAAAAACAAAAACAAAAACAAAATTAAAGTCACGCCAATTTTCTGCTGCTAGACTGATAGTCATGCACAGCACACACTATGGAGTGATTTCTTGTATGTGCTACTGTGTTTATGATCTGCCCGGCTTTTCATTAGTGTTTGTAAATTGTTAATTACGGGAACAAAATTGCTTGCTTTTCCTGTGTTCTTACTTGTTCAGAACATCTGATGGCTGAGAGGTTAAATATATGATAACCTTCCACCAAACAACGAAGAAATTGAAATGTTGTAGTTCCTGAGAATCCTAATACTGACAATGGCAAGAAAGTGAAGAAGCATGCAGCCTCAAGAGCACCAATATGGCTCCACTACAACAAGCTTGCCGATGACCCAAACCACGCTTCATGCAATTATTGTCAAACGACATTGGTCTGCCATCCAGTGAGCAATGGTACGTCTGGTCTGAACAATCATGTTAAGGTTTGTAAGAAGTATGCTATTCTTCAGTAAGGAGTCGGGCTAATTAGACTGAACTTAGCTACCAACTTACTGCTAATGGGAGTACTGTTATTCCAGTTTCATGGCAATACAATGAGAAAGAGGTAAGGGCAGCCTTTGCTCGCATGATTATTGTGGATGAACTGCCATTCATTTTTGCTGAGAAGGTTTTAGGTATTTTATGTCCAAAGTTTGTCCTTGATCCAAAGTTCCATCTAGGATGATGGTGTATAGAGACATTATTAGCCTTTATTAAGTTGATAAAGCAAAGCTAAAAAAATACTTCATGGATTCTCGTCAAACTGTAAGCCTCACAGTTGACACTTGGACCTCCTCTAAACTTCAAAATTACATGGTTCTTACTGCCCATTACATCTGAGCGAGAGATTAAGCATTTTATTGCCATATTGCGCAAGCAGACAAGCAGAAGTATTTAAAAAACTGCAAAAATGGTAATATGGCTGTGAACTGTATTTTTGCTTTTGCTTGTCTGCTTAATCTACCGCGTTTTTAAATACTTAATCTACCATGTAGATTAAGAATTTTTGCTTTTGCTTGTCTGCTTAATCTACCACGTTTTTAAATACTTAGGTTATTAAATTTGGCCATAATTTGGCTGTTTTTTAAATACTTCTGCTTGTCTGCTTGCGCAATATGGCAATATGCCATTTATCTTATTATTAGGCTCTGTTCGGGAACTATTTCCTTCATATTCTAGCAAAATTCTGGCCACATGATCTCTATTAGGTTATGTCTATTTGAACTGAATTGCATTTTAGTTGTTATTTTGCTTACTATGTGAACCTGATGTGTACTTGGTATGGTGTAAGCTGTATTTTAGATGCCATTTCAATTACCCATGTGCCATGTTTCCTATTTTGGGCAGGCTTGGTGCAGTGGTGAAGTCCTCCCCACTTGTGCCAAGAGGTCCTGGGTTCTCGAACCAGCCTCTCTGCATTGCACTTCGCAGGGGTAAGATTAGGTCCTATAATCCCTCCCCAGACCTCACCCTGCGTGGGAGTTTCTATGCACTGGGTCTGTCCTTTCTTTTGTCAAATTCTAGCCAATTTCAGAAAACGGCAAAACGCTAAAGCGCGCTTAAGCTACCTTAAGCGCCCATTGCTCTAAGCTGTGGCCTTCTGCTTCGTTTACGCTTTCCGCTTTTTTGAACATTGTTCCTGATGAATTTAGAAGCTCCTCGACTCCGTGACACACCAAGCCTTGATTTGTACACGCTTCGTAAGCATATCAACATCGAGGCTGATCTAGCGGAGTGGTCTAAACTAGAAACAGGCACCATTTAGACGGATAATATTTTTATCTATGAGCTATGAACCATGAATAACCTGATATTGCTAAGCACCAACTATTATAATGTTTTTCAGTTGTACTTCTCCAAACCTCAAGCGAGAACAACGATCTCTCTACCATTGACTGATGTGTCATCGAAGCAACAAAGCTATTTTATTTCGGGTAACTAGGCTGCTGGGAATCGTTGAAGGCTGAAGCTACTTTTGGTAATTAGGCAGCTGGCATGGTAGTTTTTGAAGCCTGAACCAATATTTTAGTAAATAGGTTGCTGACTACTGTAAAGCTACTTGGATAAAGTTGTAATGGGCATTAGTGATCTTGTGAGCTATTAATCTTATACATCCTGGAAGGTTGGAAGCTTGTAACGTGTGAAGTTGTATGTTATGTTCTTTTGTTAACTTATTATTCAGTTGCACTTGCTACCATTTGGCACTTGTGTTTTGCTAGAATTGTGTTGTGCAAAACAACACATTGCATAGCCATGTTCTGTTCAAGTGTGCAGTTACTACCTTGTTGGCTTGTTCATTTGTACTGCTGTACTGTTGGCTGCTGGTACGAGTACAAACAGAAATAGTTTGATGTATACTAAAACTGACACGTATTTTAATTTCACATCATATTTACCAAAATATCAATACCATGCATACCGAAAAACCATATTTACAAAACTAAATAAAGCAAATGTTCAAAATTAGCCATATCAATAAAAGTGGTGCAAAGATAAAAAGAACTTACTTTAGAGCGGTTTTTCCACTTGTAAAGTCTTCAAAAGGTACATGATAGCCAACTTCTTGTCCGGCGGTCACATCCATTTCTTCAGCGACTCTCTGGCAGATCAACATCGTTGAAGCTCTTGACGGTAGAGCACAAGCAACCACAACGTCATTGCCAAAACCTAGAGCCTCGAAAACGAATTGTGGGATCTGTTCCACACAACGAAAATCAACACCATATCTAGTACAGGAAGAGGTACAAGACTAGGGAATTGGCGTACCTGTGTAGTATTGCCGCTCCAAGTATCTCCTGCGACGATAACGATCTGGTTGTGGCGTAAGGCGTGGACGAACTCATCCTTGTGCTGCCACACCGGGAGGATGTGCCGCCTCTTGAAGAGCTCATAGTACCGCGGCGAGTACGGCTTGCGATTCCATGGGTTGATGCTGTCCTCATTGCACAGCTGGCTGGCCTTGCGTTTCCGCCCCTCCATCATGGCGAGGGCGAGCAAATTGTGAAAAGTTCTATGGTGCAGAAGGGAGTGGGGAGGCTGATTTATCTGGTTATGATGTACATTAGCTCAAATAACATGTTCAGCGCCTAATTTAGCCCAAAAAATATCTTTCATTACCAAGTAACTATCACTAATAAAGTTCAAGTATGATATGCATACAAGAAGGGGAGCCTTGGCCTTGGCGCAGCGGCAAAGCTGTTGCCTTGTGACCATGAGGTCACGGGTTCGAGTCCTTCGTGTACAGAGCGAGCAAGTACCATGACCACTACCATAGAAGTACACAGCAAATGACATGACCATTTTAACATCCAAGTAAGTAAAAAGTATAAAGACCATTTAAATATACAAGTAAAACATAGCAGCAATTATACGCCAATTATCTCTTACAGAAATGCAGGGAAAAGCTGTGTATAAAAGACACAAAGTGTGCATGCATACACACATCTTACATGTGTACAGAGCAAGTACCACGACCACTAACATACAAGTACACAGCAATACACGACCATTTTAGCATGCAAGTTTAAAAAAAGGTATCAAGACCATTTTAACATACAAGAAAACAGGGCAGCAATTATACACCAATTATATCATAAAAAAAACAGTAAGTACCAAGTATATCATAACAGTAAACATGCACACATCTTAGTTGTGTACAGAGCAAAACCATGACCACTACCATACAAGTACACAACAAATGACATGATCATTTTAAATCCAAGTAAACAAAAAAGTATCATGACCATTTTAACCACAAGTAAAACAGGGTATCAATTATACACCAATTATATATCATAAAAAACAGCAAGTACCAAGTAGTATATCATAACAGTAAAAAAGCAGCCATTCCTCACTTTTCTCACCTTGCTTCAGCGTGGCCGATGGAGAGGAGCATGCTAGCAGGAGTGGAGGGAGACGGGGCGCGTGGTCGAGGCAGCTGTCCTCCGGAGGAGGGTCGGAAGATGGCGTGGTCGAAGGCGGCTCGTCCATGGCGGCAGGGAAACAGAGGGGGGCGTGGTCGAGGCTGCGGCCGCGGCGTTCCTCAGGAGTAGCGTCCAGGGAGGAGGTGGTCCACGACGGCTCGTGGTTGGCAGCTGTGGAGGCTGGCGGAGAGGCGCGTGGTCAAGGCGGCGGCGGTCGACAGGGGCGCACTGCACGGACGGAGGCAGGACGGGGAGGGGGGTATGGTGATGGCAGGAAGCGCGGCGGGGGGGTCTGGCCGGCGGCGGCGGTTGAGAAACCCTAGCCGCTCACCTTGCCTGTCGGTTGGTAGAGCGCTCGATTTCGGGGGAGAAATGAGGGAACGATTGGAGTGGGATGGACTTGGGGAATTTGATTTCTTATTTTTGCCACTGCTTACATCTTTCTTTAAAGAGTAAAAATGCAAGTGCGGTCCTAATTCTTTCACATTGATTGGGTCCCAATTATTTCAAAATGCTTTGGGAATTTGATTTCTTATTTTTGCCACTACTTACCTCGTTCTTTAAAGAGTAAAAATGCAAGCATGGTCCTAATTCTTTCTCATCGATTGGGTCTCAATTATTTCAAAATGCACATCTAGGTCCTAATTCTTTCTAAGTTATTCACCTCAGGTCCTATTTTCGTCTGACCACTGCTGACCAGCTCGCATGGCGATTTGACCGCCGCCACGTCGACACCCGGGCCCAAGCGAGATAAGGACCGCCCGTGCGTTTTTGCAAAAGACCCCCCCCCCCAACCCTAATTTCGTCCCAAACGCAGTCCTTTCCTCTTCTCCACTTCTCTCTAGCGACACAGGGGCGATCGACGGGGGTGGCGTTGGTTCGGAAAGAAGAGTCGGCACTCGCAGGCGTTTACCCGGCGGCGGCGCCGCTAGGATGGCGCCCGTGCTGCGGCGACCAGGAGATCCTTCTCCGCAATACAGTCAGTGTCGTGCCCTTAACCCTAACCCTCGATCCTCTTTTTCTGTGGATTCTGATTTAGCTCGAAACGATGGTAGTATTTGACTGAATCCCTCGATATCTAGGACCACAAGAGGAGGTTTTTACCGTAGAAATCAACTATGCTGGATTTTTTTTTGCGAATTTGGCTGGTCGAAGATGTATGTCGATAGGAAAGTTGCTATGTTCGATGGTTGCGAAGTAGATACTCCTTTCGTTTTTATTTACTCCGCATATTGAGTTGACTGAAGTCAAACTTCGTAAAGTTTGACCAAGTTTATAGAAAATAATATAAACATTTACCATAACAAATTTATACTATCTGAAAGTACATTCAATAATAAATCTAATGATGTTGATTTGTTATCGTATATGTTAATATTTTTGTTTATAAAATTGGTCAAAATTTATAAAGCTTGACTTTGACCAAAGCTAATACGTGAACTAAATAAAAACGGAGGGAGTACATGGTCTCCTCTCTGGCTTAATGATTTTATGCACCAACTATGATATAATGACCAATCTAAGCATGGTAATTATTGGTTACTGCCTGGAAAGAATTTAGGTGATGGACTGTGGATTGTGGACTGTCACACTGACACTTTGCACATGACAGCAGTTGTTCCAAAATTCCAATACTTTTAATTGTTTGTTGATCACAAATAGATGACCTTTGACAATGTAATTGATGATATTCATGTTAGTAGTACACCTGAGCTGCCTCCTGTACTAAGCCCTAAATCCCCTAGGTTTAGCATTGGAATAAGGGGAAGTCCCAGGTTTAAGGTGAAAGTACAGAAATGTAGACTGAATCAATGTAATGCATGCAGCAACAATGAAGGGAGTAGCAGTGTTCCACCAATGGGACAAAATGTTGGACATGAGCTTAGAAGAAGCAGTAGGAATGGTAGATCAAATGCGGTAACTAGGGCATCGTACCAACGGCAGCACACCCGCTGGTGCCTGCAATGAGAGGGGCGGCGAGAAAAGAGCTCATGCCGGAGGTGGAAGAGACGCTTGGACAACCTTCTTCCCGCGGTGCTTCACGACTGAAGAGCTAGCGGCGGAGATGGCGACAGTGGCAGAGAGGGAGAGGAGAGAGCCAGCAATAGACCCAGGGGTAGGGGAATTGAATGAGAAAACCAAAAGCTCCAAGGAGGCGAATTGCAAAAAAGACCACCTGCCAGCCACGGGAAATCTCCTGCCTGGGCCCGGGTGTCGACATGGCGGCAGTCAAAGAGTGATGCAAGCTGGTCAGCAACGGTCAGACAAAAATAGGACCTCAGGTGAAAAACTTAAAAAGAATTTGGACCTAGATGTGCATTTTGAAAGAATTGAGACTCAATCGACACTTTTGGAAAAGAATTAGGACCGCACTTGCATTTTACTCTTTTAAAAAAATGCTTTGTAATTAGGACTGGAGGATTTGCCTTTTGAATTTTTTAAAGAAGGTTAACTTTATTTCATCTCAAACAAAGATACATTATACACGATAAAGCTATGATTTTTTAAGGCAATGATAAAGCTACAAATAAAAGGGGGAGATTCTCTGTCCACATAGCCCTAGTAGCCAGACCTAGCTGAACCGTCGTGTTAATCGTGTCTGGCACGGCACAGCCCGCGGTGGCACATTTAATAGTCGTGCCGTGCCGTGCGGGCCCACGTGCGTCGCCCCTTGGCCCAGACACAGCCTGGTTATTAGAATGGGCTGTGACACGTTTAGCACGCTGGGCCGTCTATTTTTCAGCCTATTGAGTTGTATTTTAGGCCTGTTGGGTTGTAATTTATATATCTAGAAAAAAATAAACGGGCCGTGCCGTGCCGGCCCGCATGCCCCGCCTCTAGGTCCAGGCGCAGCCCAAGGTGTGTCGCGTGCCGTTTAGCCTGTGCCGTGCCTGGCCCATGGCGGGCTGGGCCGGCATGCTCATGGGCCGGCTTGATTGGCCCGACCCGTTTGGCCAGCTATCATGCATGCCTCCTCCTGTGATCGGAAACGGGCCGAGAGGCCCCTAAAAAAAGAAACAGGCCGAGAGAAAAAAGAATATGGCATCACGACTCACGGCGAAGGGAGCGCATAACAAATCGAATGGCTAAGAATTTAGATGGGAGATAACTAAATCTCATCTAAATGTGATTCAGCAAAACTGATTAAACAAACACTAAATCATTGGCAGTTATTTATTTTGCTAAGAAAGGCTTTTTTTGGGGGGGGGGGGGGGGGGGGGTGGTAAGTCGTTTTGGTGAAATAAAAGCCAGCTGCGGAACTGCAACCGTGTCAGGTGGTTTACAATGATAAAACCAAGCTTGATGCACAACTACACACATGGTTTACAATGCTGCGTCTGCGCGAACTACCATGGTATAGTGAAGAGCCAAGCACGTGGCAGAAAATTTGGTATGTTGAGATTCACGGGGTTCATTAAAAACCTATCTCTCTCATTACAGACTTCTAAAGTCGGCACATGCCAAGCTCCCTTCTCCAACCCCTACGGTGAAGAACATAAGCTAACATAAGATAGCTCTCCCCCGCAAAAAAAAACACACATATGATAGCTCTAGAGGACCTCAAACTCTACATGAATCTCTGAAGAATTAGGAGTGGCATGGTAAGCATTCTTTCCTTTATAACTGACAAGTAGTAATAGTAATGGATATATCATTACAAAAGCTGCATGCTCCATGTAGTTGTTTCCACTCGTGGAAAAAGGATGATCCTAGGAGGTAGGAGCTCAAATATGTGACCTCTCATTTCATCTAGTCACAAGCAAAACAGTTCAATCTAATTGCTGCATACAGCCAATCTCTGCTACTTATAAAAAAGCAAACATAATCTTCTCTAAACGCACCCCATAAAACAAACACAGACTCATTATCACCGCATGATCAGGCCCACTAAACTCAATCTAACGTCTAACCTTAGTCTAACTCATTTTCTGTGTGCATTTAGCAATTTATATTGACTGACCGTACTCCGCCACAGATGAAATTGCACGCCCGGTAAATTAGGAAAATATAATCATGGACACATTCTATTAGGAAACAAATCATGGGCGCGTCCTATTATATAGGAAACTAATCAGAGGTGCATCCATCCTATTAGGAAACTAAATCACAGGCATAGTATATGCAATATTGTCGCCGCCATCGTCTTCTGCCTTCAGGCCAGGGTGCTCTTCCGTCCGAGTGCGACAACTGCATCCACGTCCCGAGCATGCTCTCCGGCGGTGTCGGCTTCAGCTCCGTCCGCATCTCCCACGCTGACAACCACCCACTACCGACGCCCTCCAAGTACAAGCCGCCAACCGCCATGGTCCCTAGGGCGGCGTCGGTCTCGGACGTGGCGCAACCAACGTACACCGTCAAGGGCACCAATTTGGGGGTATTTTGGGCTTTGCACGACTAATACTATACCTTTGACACTTGGTGGTCGGTCAGATTTTTTTGATCTGCAATTTCATCTACCAACCAATCCTCCTCTAATGTGTAGTAGAAACATTTTGGGGAAGGAAGAATTGCTATTCTGGAGTTTAATTAATCATTTGATAATTCCAAATGCATGTTATCTGGAGCATGAAAACTATTCCCATATATAGATGAAGGAGGAGATGAGGCTGATTGTAAGTGTGTATTTGTTTAGACCTACATAGTTCAGTTAGTGCACGTGCATCACAGATTAAACAAGAATCTTGGGGCTTCAAGCAATCTAGAATTCGAGATTTGGGATTATCTTAGGTTGCTTGCTTGTACTGCAAATGTATAATCTGATATGACACGTACATAAGAACTGTGCAGCAGTCTTGGATTACAACTTAGGATCAGAGGGATACTGAAGAAGTGAAGATGCATTTCTCTCTTTCTCAGGGTTATTTCTATTGCTAGATGCATTAAACTGGACCGTATCAAGAGATAACACCATCACAATGATTAGAATTGCCTTATTATGGTCTGATTATGTTTACGGATGATGTCCCTTAGCTTGGAATTAAGGTGGGTGGAGCCTAGGTCAAGGGGTTGGAAATCAGAATATATAATTCATTCTTTATTTTTATCATATCCCATTTCAGTTTATGTACGTACAGACTGTCTTATAGCGTTGTAGGTTTGTCTGGTTGCCAGCGTGTAAACATATGCAAAAACGGATAAATACTTTGTATCATGATGATTATTGGAATTTTTTTAGTCCTTTTACATTTCAGTTAGTTCTTGTAAAGCATCTTTTATTTCGTCGTTTTAGTCACATATCATCTTGTATTTCCTATTATCGATTATATAGGCGGAAATCCCTTTTGGAGCTCGGCCTCCAGTGAGGCCTCCAAATTCAAATTTGAAATTTCATTGAAATTCATATTTTGATATTTAAACAATTCTAAAAAAATACAGATATACATGTAAGCATAACACACATGTGTGTAAATTTTCAGTTCAAAATACATTGAACTGAGGGTCATGCAAAAAAGACAAATCTGTGGCTGTTTAACACATGATACTATTCATCCTATGAGACCATGAATTTGTCTTTTTTGTACAGGTTGCAAATCAAGATATTTCATCATGAATTTTTACACACACGTGGATTACATCCTTACATACAAGCATATTTTTTCAGATTTTTTTTAACCATAAAAATTTGAATTTGAATTTTTAAAAATTAAAGGCCTCCAAAACGCCTCTCTCTTATATAGGTAGCTATATAATTTTTGCAGTACATATAACCGAAAAGTATATATAATTTTGATCTAAATTAGTATTTAATATATTTTGCTATGTAGATATTAGGTAATTTTGGCAGTACACATAACTGAAAAGTATATATATTATCTTTCATTTGATTTATATATATATATATATATATATATATATATATATTTGCAAAAAAAAATTACTTTGTACTATGTGAATCTCATCTGGTTTACGTTTAAGACGTGCGTTGCACGTGCATACTTACTAGTACCTGATAAGTTTGATACTCCCTCCGATCCATATTACTATGACCTGACTCCTTTAATGATGCCTCTATCCGCTATTCTGATATATAAATTCGATGTAGATGAAATTGTATAAGCGAATTTTTTTTATTTCCTTAGACTTAGACCGCGCAAGACAAGAATTTTTCGCTATTTATGATTTCATATTCTTGTTACTAGATGTTCTATAGGAATAAGAAGAAATCGCAACTCCTTTGTGCTACACATAAAATTGGATTTCGAAGGTCCATTTTTTTTCGCTCAAACGGATGCATCATTTGAGCAACAAATAATATGGATCGGAGGGAGGGAGTACCGCATATTTAGCAAACCCAAGTAGGGGTTTTTTCAATCTATAAGAACCATGTGCTAGGAATTACAATGGAGATCCTTCGAAATGCATGCACTAATCGAATAAGAAGAATATGAAACATAATTTGGCTGGTATTGATTTGTCTAACTACAGGATTGGGAGCAGATACTTGAGCAAACAATTATAGAAGTAACATCAGACTTTGATTCAGAAATCAGAACTGGCGGTGATGAATGAAATGCATTTTTGTGTGGCTATACATGATGAAACGAAGAACAAGTGCCAGAGCATCATAATATGCACCAAAGCAATCTGTTATCAGGTAAAACCTCATCAGTATGGTAAACTTATCACTCCATTCTTAACATCTTATTTGTTTTGAGATCGAACTCAGAGACAGAATGAAACCAGGTCCATATAGCAAACTAGTACTCCCTCCCATAATATAAGAACATTTTTGACACTATACTAGTGTCAAAAATGTTCTTATATTATGAGACGGAGGGACTAGCTGGCAACATTGTCTCAGAAATGGTCCATCCACATTGTGTAGACATGATCCATAACCAGGCTGTGGGAGAATGAGCCACCAGTTGCAAATGTGTGTGCTTTGACCTACAGGGCATGAAACAGTCCGTATGTCGCAGGTGCTGATAGGAACACCCCCATCAGAATCACGCGGCTACCAACCAAAGCCTCTTCTCCATTGCTCTCAAGTACAACACATTCTCCCTTATTTGAAGGGAAAGTTAACCTCTCAAGTAGAACACATTTTCCCTTATTTGGAGGGAAGCAAACCTCTGAAGTAGAAATATCTGCCTATTGGAACTATCCGTATACAAGTGGGAAAAGCTCCCGCTACCATCGCGCTAGTTCATGGTCTCGACAAAATCAAGGTTTGCTGAACAAAACCAATGGTAGAGGGCCTGCTGCCATTTGCTGTAGATGTAGAAAATCCACTAGCATGGGCAGAAGCTCAAAGTCTGCTGGGTTGATGCGGCAGAGCCATTTTTGTAATGCAGTTACGCATTGTGCATCTTTCCTGGTGTTCCTACAATAGGTGTGTGATACTAATCACCATATATCGAATAGGTAATAACAATGTAAGACACTTTGGAAGTTCAATTTGAACTGCCAAAACGTCTTGCATTTAGAAACAGAGGTAGTAGGTTCTACACATGGAGTCAGACCTTGTTATGTTCCACAGAAGCGGACAAGCAACACTGAAATTTTCCAAAAAAGTAAAGGATTGCATCAATGAATTCTTTTCATTGCTGACTGAACTCAAAAATGCACATGCTAGTGTCCGTAGAGTAATATAAGGCCATAAGAAAGTTGGCGTACCTGATACTACTTGGCCTCCAACCCTTGAATTAAACCTTAGACAATTAAGCAAGTGACAACCTATAGAGCAAAATAACATGCTACTTCCATCCCAAATTAGTTTGACTTGATTTGTCAGATATGATGTATCTAACACTAAAACGTGTCCAGATTCGGAACAAAGTAGTGTAGAATAGAGGTAACATAAGTCCTTGCCTGACTTGAGATGGAAAATAGGAGGATACAGGGCACATGGCCATAGTCGTTGATGTGCCTTCGCTTTAAAATGCAGAAGAGCTCCAGAACATACAGTAGTAGTACATTCCAACAGACACAAACAATTATAGATCACGCCATAGAACACAGTTAAAATGCAGAAAAGCTCCAACCTATAAATTCCAACAGACATAACAATTACAGATTCAAACAGACGAAAGCAATTACAGATCATCGGCACAGAACAGAGTAACCAATTTCTGGCAGATATCTAGCTGCCTTGTCTGAAACCAGTGTCAGACATCAGTTGCTTCGGTAGTCGAGGCCGGCTGACGATAGATGGGCGGGCGCTCCTCGACGCTGCCGAGCCCGGCGAATCGGGGGCGGCTGTTGAGCCGCAGAGGCTCGTCGCTGGACAAAAAGCGGCGGCGCTGGGCCGTGATGACCTCCCAATCCCTAGCCACCTCCTCGGCCTGCCGCCCGGTGTACTTGCCGACGAAGACGCACTCGCTGAGCTTGTACGTATGCCGGCGCTTCCAGCGGTACTCGTACGTGTCGGAGTCGTAGTCGAGGAGCTCGTCGTAGGGGTCGCCCTCCTCGCGGGGCGGGGGTGGACGCTTCAGGGCGGGCGGGGTGACGTCGCGGGGCGGCGGGGAGCCGCGGGTGCGCCTGCGGCGGGTCTCGGTGTGATCGCCCACCTCCATGGCGTCCGTGATTAGGGTTCGGGAGTTTTCTAATCGTAAGATCGCAAACGATAGGAAGGAGGGGAAAGTGTTGCGGGTGTGGCCGATAGCTGCTGCTGCCTTCTGTATTTATCTGGCGTGGATCTGGATGCTTACCGTACCGACCTTGGCACGAAACCGAGTCCGGAACGCAAACCTGGCCATAAACCTGTGCTGGGCCTCTTTGCGTCAGGCATGAAATTATGGCGCGGAGATCCAGTTTTACTTTATGTACTTTGGTTTTTGAGCGTAGAAATCATAACTTCCAAGCTCACAATCTTCTCAAGTTTACTTGTAATTTAGATATAGGTAGACATATTTGGTTGGGCTTGCCTCATGACCCAACTCATGTATCTATGAACATTATCAATTAATAAAGTTGGGCGAGATTTCTCAAAAAAAAAAGTCCAAAATAGCGTTTGGACATGGCCCCATGCTGACGTGTGTCACTTGTGTTTTAATTTCGAAACCATTTCTTTCCAAATCATTTCTCGGGTCACTGACATGTGGGTCCCACATGGACATGGCCCCATGTTGTCGTGTGTCACTTGTGTTTTAATTTCGAAATCATTTCTTTCTGAATCATTTCTTGGGTCACTAATACGTGGGTCCCACATGGACATAGCCTCATGCTGACATGTGTCACTTGTGTTTTAATTTCCAAATCATTTCTTTCCGAATCATTTCTCGGGTCACTGACACGTGGGTTCCACATGGATATGGCCCCATGCTGACGTGTGGTACTTGTGTTTTAATTTCAAAATTATTTCTCGGGACACATGGGTCCCACATGGACATGGCCCCATGATGACATGTGTCGCTTGTGTTTTAATTTTGAAATTATTTCTTTCTAAATCATTTCTCGGATCAGTGACACGTGGTTTCCACATGGACATGGTCCCATGCTGGCGTGTGTCACTTGCCGGATACATGATACCTATGTTATCCGTCGAGCCAGGACCATCGTTTCAATCTCCAGAATCCTGTAGGAGACATATTGATATGACCATGACCCCTACGGATGTAACCATACTTATTACATGTAAAGATAATTATCAGGAAAATTTTAACAAAAAATATATGAATTAATCTATCTGTAAAGCTTGTATATTTTACAGAGGGAGTATTATTTTGTTTTCTGAAACAGAAATACGACACAATCATCTATCTTATGCAGAAATGTCGAAGACTTGTACCATCATCGTATCAAAATGCGGAGATTGGTCGACAAATATTTACACACATATAAATATACAGACATGCATGTGCGCACTACATATATGCATGTATGTGTACATGCCATGATGCATGCGTGAATGTCCAAGGATGTTTGGCCCTTTTCAAATCCACAACCCCATGTGTCATTGGCTTAATAAATAGGGTCTGTCTAGGCATATTTAGATGTGCCTTAATTATTACATATTTAAATAACTCTATCAAACATAAAAAAAGGAAAAAAATTACCCACATGAATCTTCATGTAAGATCGAAGACATATGACTTAAATATGCAATACTTAGGACATCTCCAACCCTGACCCTCAAACCGCCCGCATACGTTCGGACCGCAGAAGCCATCCAACGCGGGCTTATATCGGTCCACACGGTGGCTCAGACATGTTTTCTCTCCCGCAAACTGGAGTCAAACGTGTGTGTGTGTGGGGGGGGGGGGGGGGGGGGCTTGTCGATGGTATTGATCAACGGTATCATCTGACGATGATTATGGGGATTAGTACGCGTGGAGATTGTCGATGTGGGTTAGCACATGAGACAAAATTTACAGAACTTTGGGCCCCGGGAAACATCATCCGGTAATAACCCCACGTGTTGTTAGTGGCTAGCCGTTTAGATTCTGCCCATGAGGGAGCCACCGTATGAAGCGGCTCTCCTCTAGTTGTGTCTAGTCGTAGAGATTCTGCCCTCTTGGGGCGCCTTGCCCCTCCTTGTATAAGTGGAAGGGGCTGGCTTACATGTAGAGTTCTAGTATGATACAAAGTACTCTCATCTTCTATTACAGTTGGAGTCAGCTTGCTAGGCCACCCCCATGTTGGGCCATGTTCTACCTCTGTGAGGGTACCCGTGTCCCATATCCATGATAGTAGCCCCCGAGCTTTCGGGTGACTCGAAGAGTCGGGCGAAAGATCTTGATTTGTTGATGATATTGTCTTCCTGGGACATGGAGTTCTTGCCTAGTCATTGACATAGTGGGTGCGAAATTACAGATGAAATGATTGCCGACTTGTGGATGTAGAGCTTGTCGAGTTGCGAGTGTTTGAGGTTGGTGAGTCGTCGAAGCCGGCTAGTCGCGAGCGTAGATGTTGTCGGGTCATGGGCATCAAGAATGGCGAGCCATTGAAGCTGGCTAGCCGCGAGCGTATATGTTGTCGGGTTATGATCTTGGTGATACCCATTTTTCTCAGCTTGGAGATTGGCTTGCATCCCATCATGGGGCATACCATAAACTCTGTCTGGAATTGAACCGTGTCCGATCTAACTCGATGTTTAATCAAACCGGCTTTTGTCCGTTGGAACGCATCCAAGTTCCATGCTTCAGAACCGAGTCGATATCGTCAAGCCGCTGCTAGATCCTACTGGATGTGTAGCCCCCAAGGCTCGAGGAGACTCGAGGAGACGGCTTGAGACTCTTTACACCTGAAATACAACATATGAATGCATTAAACCATTCATGATGTATAATTTTAAATGAAAATTATGGTGATTATGTTAACTTTTGTTCAATTAGTTAATCATTCAACTCGACTAAGTAGGCTTTCGCATGGACGTTTTTCATGCAAATGATATGTTCACGGTCAACAAATTTTATGGTAGGCATCAGAGTCGATTGACAATATCATACACACTACTTGGTCAGTTGCGACTTGCTTCTGACTTAGTAAAGAACGAACATCAAATTATTTTGCTCATAGGTAGATACCATGCTTGAACTGCACATCATGGCAACTAGTCATCTTTGGTAACCTTACAACTCAACTTTATTTGAGAAGGACGTGTGACGCCCCTGAAATAAATTGTGCACTAAACATCCACGCAACATGCACAATCAAGATCAGTGATTCACGGTATAATATCACAACACAACTCTACGAGTCAAATTTAAATAAAGAAACAATATATTACAAGCCAGGGTCGTAGGACTCGATATTACATCAAGAGTTAAGTCTGTCTACAGACAATTACAAAGGTGCTTTAAGAAGGCGAAAACAAACAACGACTCTAGATTGAAAAGGCGCAGGCCTCCTACCTGAGACCTCCGAACTACTCTTGGTCGTAGGTCTCTGCGTAGCAATCATCGGTGAAGGACCTGCATCTGGAGCACTACTATCTGATAGCAGCAACCGGGTTGGATGAAAAGAGTAGCAAAATAACGGTGAGTACTTATCCAAAATACTCACAAGACTTACATCAGATCTATACTAGATATGCATCTATATCAAAGGAATGGGATAGTATTTGTGGACTATACTGCAATACTATCTTCTTGCGAGTATGGAACTGCCTCTCTTCTTTTGGTGAGTCGTCGATACCAACTTGTAATTAACACAACAATACAATACCCTGACATTCTTCCTCGACTCCCTACAAGATAAGATCCGCGGGTATTCCATATTTATTGAGCAATGTATTTCATCAAGTATCTTGTTCAAGTTGTATAAGATTGGGATACTCTCATATATCCAAGCTTCCTATTACCGTGGACATGAATATTCAAATAGTTTAATTTCTCTGCAGGAGTGCACCACATTACCCGATAGGCTCAATTACCTCTGGCCGAACACACTTTTCTGAGTAATGTCTGGCCTCGGGCAATCGACACAACGTAATCCTACCTAGACTCCGAGAGAGGTCCATGCCTGTCTACTTCCTAAGCGCGAAGGGGTTGTTCGGCCGCTCACCCCCAAGCACTCCGGGTCGTTGCGAGGGTGACCGGGACCAAATGAAACTCTTCTAGGATCCGCGGGAATAATGCGAGCACTAGGACTAACGTGACCATCAGGACTTGAACCCTGAAGGGTTGAGATTTTTTTTTTAAAGTCCCTGATGGGTTGGGATAGCACCGTTTCTCTAACCATTCAATCACAAATTAGGACATTTTTCTTAATATATACCAGGGAGGCCCCAGGGCCAGGCACACCAAGCCCAGGATACCAAACACGCCCGCTCCGTCAGATCATGGTGCGGCCGGTCGTGATTAAGCGGCAGACAGGAAAGAAAACGTTGCGCGTTGACTGCATTCTCACCGTGTCCTGCTCGCCTGCTCCCCACCTCTCCTCGCCCCTCTCCCCCTCTACCCTATGGTGAATCTCCACCAGTGAGCTCTCTCTCTCTCTCTCTCTCTCTCTCTCTCCCCCGCGCAGCATCCGCATATATCGCCCCTCTCAATGGGCTAGCTTCGCACCGTTAGAGCCATCCGCGGCGAGGTCCCGCACGGAGAGAGGGACGGCGGCGGCGATGTCACAAGCCGACGGAGGGGAAGCGGCTTCTGCTGCAGGCCGCGGGCGTGCAACAGCTGACCTGACCGGTTCTGTAGAGGACGCCTGGAAGCCGTGTTACCTCCTTAGCCATTCGACGGCGAGACCAGATCCACGGTGGCGGCACTAGCGATGTCGTGCCGGCGGTCGGCGGAGGTAACTAGCGGCCAGTGTCTGCTGGTGGTGGGTCGCGTGGCTTGCGTTGCGGGGCAGTCCCGCGGAGCAGCACACGACACGACCTTTTCTCTTCAGAAGAGTACGACATAGACTCGCACCAAAGGAATCGATGCAGAATCATGTGCATTCTTATTGATTTGGATGAGTGATTCAATCTGGATGAGTGATTCTTATTGGATGGATACCATGTGCTCAATTTTATTCCCAAGGTTTGCTCTGAGCAAGCAAAATTGGGTGTTACAGTGACTGATTTCCCCATTTGTTTTGGGGCTTCCGGTGGTGTTCGGTGGTCAGGGATATGTTGAGTGGTGTTTAATGATTGTAAAGAGATATATAGGAGGTGTTGGAAGTATGTGCGTGAGCATGCATCATGTCTGAACTTATTGCCCTCGACTTAGCTCGCTAAATAGTCAGGTTTTGTTAGCATGTCTAGTTCATAGTTACCACCATAGAACTGATGCAATTGTCCACTTGTCTGAGTTCTAGTTATTACCATAGCATTGATATAATTACCCACCCACTTGCCCAATTATCCAGTTGTCTGAGTGTGTGCATTGCGCTGAAACTGAAACAATGTTCCACCTTTTCTTTGAGTGCATTGTAGCTAAGCAAGTTCGGTTAGATGTTGGGAAGGTGTTTGATTCTAGTGTTACTGATTCTGAATCTCTGGCTAAACACTGGCTGTGCAATAAGAAGTTGGGAAGGTGTTTAATCATTGTAAGTACCTGGATATCATTGAACCATGCATGTTCAGGGTCTGATCTTCTGATATCTGAACGACCGGACCTCTTTTTCTAAAAAAAAAAAAATCTGAACGACCGGACCAAACCTTTCAAAGATCTCTCTCCTAGGAGGTAAGTTGGGGCTGTTCCAGGATCTCCTACGAAAGAAAGCTTCGAGCTCCATTGGAATTGGAGCCAGATTGACCAAGTGCAAAAGCATGCCTTGTGTGCCATCTTGGGAAGCTGCAGCTGGAGGAGCAGAACATGGAGGAAGGAGTTCGCTGGACTTCCTTTTGAAGAATCCTCTATTCAGTGATTCTGTTCATGTGGCATGCTCCGGTTGATAGCTGCTGTAGAAAATTTGGACTAGGTGTTCTCATCTGTGGCTGGGAGTGGCCTGCGTGCCTTTATAATACGGAACTCTCTAGTTTTTACGTTTCTGGCATGTTTTAGACTGCTGAGCAGAACTTTGACTGACTTCAAAATTTGTAGACTGGCTGTCCAAAAAACTTGTAAAATGGAAAAAATTTGCGAACTAAATTTAAAAAGTCACTGGACAGCATGTCTTTGTGCTTTCTGATTTCGCTGACATTCTTTTATTGGAATTACTTGTATGTGATGTTTAACATACATATCAGTTTGGTTCGAGTTAGTGAGACATGCTGGTCTGTTGGATATCTGATTAGTTAATCAAGATTATTTTTCTGATCGTCCTTAGGCGCTATACACACTAGTAGAAAAAGGGTCAAACGTGAAGCACATTAGTGCCGGTTTGTATTTGAGCCGGCACTAATGTGTACATTAGTGCCGGTTCGTGGCGGCGATCAATAGTGCCGGTTCGTGGCGAACCTTTAGTACCGGTTCATGCCACGAACCGGTACTAAAGAGGCTGTGTCATCCTGCGGTCAGGCTACGGCCCCACCATCATCATTTAGTGCCGGTTCGTACCACGAACCGGTACTAATGAGGTTATGGCAAGTTGTTTTTAGTCCCACCTCGCCAAGAGAGAGGCAGTATGAGCGGTTTATAAGCCGTGAGTGCACAGACAATGACGAAGAGTTGCAATGCTCACCTACATGTTGATTAGCTTCAAGCCTTGCAGAATAGCATAGATTGCACTGAGCTATGTGCAGTGGCTTAGTGCAATCTACACTATTCCGAATGGCTTGAAGCAAATTAACCAGCATTGCACCTCTTTTTTATTTTTAATAACTTATTTAAACTCCGGACTTGTTTTGTGTTCAGTATGCAGCATTTAAAACTTGTTATGCCTCAAGGTTGTGGTGGTTTGGAAATTATGGATTTGACAACCATGAATCATAGCTTTTTGTGTAAGTGACTTGGGAAACTCAAGTTTGGCAAACTCTATTGACTAGTAGAAAAACGGTCAAATGTGAAGCACATTATAGTGCCGGTTTGAATTTGAGCCGGCACGAATGTGACCATTAGTGCCGATTCCAACGGCTAGGCGGGCTGCTACCATTAGTACCGGTTCGTTGCCAATCTTTAGCACCGGTTCGTGGCACGAACCGATACTAATGTGCATCCCACCAATCAGGAAGAATCACACGGATCGTGTGTTTCTTTCTAGCTCTTGCGAGTCGTTGGATCAAAGTTGTGTTTCTTCCTAGCTCATGTGAGTCGTTGGATCGAAACTACCACAATCACTTTGTGAGCCAGACGACCCTATATATAGCCCATCTCTCGCCTTCCCTGCATAAGTCTTTCAATTCATCGACTACATACATCTACCAGTTCATCGACTGCATACATCTACCAGTTCATCGACTGAATACAAATCATTCGGATTCGCCATCATACGCCCAACCGTGCATTTGATATGCATATATATGCATCACGAGCCACGGTAGGGCTGTATGATGGCGATACCGATTGGTTTGTTCTAGATCCGACATAAAAGGTTTGATATAACTTCTTTTTTGTGACATAAGATCTAACATTGTTGCTTCTAGTAGTTCTCTTGACTCCACTAATGATTCTCTTAGCCAAGTTACACTTGAGCAAGAAAATAGCTTATTGAAGGGAATTATAGAGAAAGGAGTGTACAAAAGCCTTGTCGGGAGTAAGCAATTCGAGAAAATTGTGCGCAAGCAAGGAAGGCACCGGAAGAATCAAGGTGTTGGTTTTGAACGAAAGTTCAATGCCAATGGAGTTGAGTGGGAAGAAGATCAATACCCCAAGACAAAGTTTGTTCCTCAACAAGAGAAGTATCCTACTTCCTTCAAGGGGACACAAGCTCAAGATGATCCACAAGACTACAAGCAAAAAAGCAAGGACAAGCTTCAAGAAGAAATTGATGAGGTTATGGCAAGTTGTTTTTAGTCCCACCTCGCCAAGAGAGAGGCAGTATGAGCGGTTTATAAGCCGTGAGTGCACAGACAATGACGAAGAGTTGCAATGCTCATCTACATGTTGATTAGCTTCAAACCTTGCGAAATAGCATAGATTGCACTGACCTATGTGCAGTGCAGTCTACACTATTCCGAATGACTTGAAGCAAATTAACCAGCATTGCACCTCTGTTACATGGCGACGTCATCAATTTCCAACATGTTCTGACATCATTTGTTGTTTTTCGGTCATTTACCTAATTGTTTAGAGAGCTAAATGACCGTGAAATTGAAAATCACTACAAAATGAATCCTGAAAATGTTGAAACTTGGCATGGTATCATCGTATCACCCGCATAACATGCGCGAAAGAGTAGAGAGGGTCACGGCAAAAACTGGACGCACTTCGTGTACAAACTGGACAAACTCTTTCCGACTATCAGGGTTTCGGACGAGAACTCATCTGTTACATGGCCACTTCAATGTTTTTTAAACTTATTTGAACTCCGGACTTCTTTTGTGTTCAGTATGCAGCATTTAAAGCGACGTCATCAATTTCCAACATGTTCTGACATCATTTTTCGGTCATTTACCTAATTGTTTAGAGAGCTAAATGATCGTGAAATTGAAAATCACTACAAAATGAATTTTGAAAATGTTGAAACTTGGCATGGTATCATCGTATCACCCGCATAGCATGCGCGAAAGAGTAGAGAGGGTCACGGCAAATAAATAATGCAGAAAAGAAAAAACTATATAAAAAACTACTCAAAAATAAATAAAATAAAATAAGTAATGCAGAAAAGAAAAAACTATATAAAAAATTTGTTGGCGCACTGCCCTGTGGGTCTACCAGACCTAGGGTGTGCAAATGCAGGCCCAGAAGGGCCAGCAGACTCACAGGACAGCACGCCCTAATTAATTAGGCCTAGAAGCCTTCTATATAGAGGAGTTCGAAGAGGTAGCCGCGGCTGAGTTTATAAACCAGTGCGGCTGCCCTTCGCCGGACGAGGTGGGACTAAATTTTGGGGTGGCAGCGCAAACTCTAAATACAGCAAAAAACAACTAAAAATAAATAAAACAAAATAAATAAAGCAGAAAAGAAAAAACTAAATGAAAAAAGCCCACCTACTGGGCCACAGCGGCCTGCATACAACTAGAAACCCAACCTGTTGTTGGGCCAGGATGCAGGCCCGCAAGCCCAATAGGCCCCACAGGGCAGAGTAGCAGAGATAGACCCAGAAGGCCTGCTTTAGAGAGGAGCTCGAGACAGCAGCGGCGGCGGGGCTTATAAGCAGGTGTGTGCGCCCTTCGGCTAGCGAGGTGGGACTAAATTTCTGCGCCCCTCGCCTGGCAGCGCACACCCTTTAGTACCGGTTGGTGGCTCCAACCGGTACTAAAAGCCTTTGTTTCCCGCCGCTTGGCCTGGGGAAAATAGGCCTTTAGTACCTGTTGGAGCCACGAACCGGTACTAAAGGCCAATCCTATATATATAGCACTTACGAAAATTTCAGTTTCAACTCCGCACTTCGTCTCCAACCTCCGCCGCGCGCTCCGCTCGATCCCGTCGTCGCCGCCCGTATATATACACACACATGCATACACACACACATACACACACACATTTTTTTTTACTTATTTTCTGTTTTTTAGAAAAGTTAATTAGATGATCGAATGTTAGATTAATGTCGAATGTTAGATGAATTAGCTAGCTAGATAGAAAAATTGTCGAACTAGAGATTAGAACTAGTTGAATAATTAATATAACTAGTTTATTTTTAATAAGAAAATTTAGGTATATGAGATTAGAACTAGTTGAATAATTAATATAACTAGTTTATTTTTAATAAGGAAATTTAGGTATATGAGATTAGAACTAGTTGAATAATTAATATAACTAGTTTATTCTTAGTAAGAAAATTTAGGTATATGAGATTAGAACTAGTTGAATAATTAATATAACTAGTTTATTTTTAGTAAGAAAATTTAGGTATATGAGATTAGAACTAGTTGAATAATTAATATAACTAGTTTATTTTTAGTAAGAAAATTTAGGTATATGAGATTAGAACTAGTTGAATAATTAATATAACTAGTTTATTTTTAGTAAGAAAAATTAGGTATATGAGATTTGATGATCTAATTAAAATATTATTTGTTAATGAGTTTTTCTGTTTATTTAATTTTTTATATATTTTGAGTTTATATAAATGTTAGATTAATGTCGAATGTTAGATGAATTAGATAGAAAAGTTAAATATATAGTAATGTCAATTGAATATATAGTTAGATATATTAATGTCAAATGTTAGATGAATATATATTTGGCTAGATATAGGTGTTTAATGTTTCACCTATATGAACATAGGAAATGCCATCTGACGACGAAATTTTTTTTATTATGTGCGAACACTGTGAAGACCAGTGCAGCCTGTGCGACCAAAATTTCCTTGTTGATGGTAGGTGCTTCAGCATCAAGCTGGATGAGACATTCGAAGTTGATACAGTAAGTCACTTTGTCAATTATTATTTAAATGCAAAACTTATGCTTCATTTACTTCAACTTATAATTTTAAATTTTCACTATTCTACTAGCGCATCCCCTGCCATGCAAGAATTTTTGTCTTGGATAAGATAAGTTTCAGTGCTATAGATGATATGGAGGTAAAGAGAGTTTACTTGAAGACGCAGCATGGGTATACTTTCAACGTCAAATTATATAATGGAGACACATACATTTTGAATGCAAAACTTGGCAAGCACTATGCAAGGCTTATGCATTTGAGCCTGATATGGTTATCACCTTTGATATTCGTCCGGAAGATGATATTGAAGGTAATATAGACATCTGGGTCGATGCGCAAACGCCTCCAGTTCTACCATTTGGTGAGTTTTTCTCAACCATGCATGCATATGTTTATGTCTTTCATACAGTTTATTCAAAAATAGTTGACAACTATTTTGTATTGTCAGCTTATTTCGGTTCAAGCAAACATGTCCGGCGCTTGGTAGACAGGACCTACTACTGCCCCGGGGCTCAACTAAACTGCGAGGAGATAAGTCATTATGTTTCATGGCTTGAGGATCTTAATACTGTCAAGACAAATTTTTTCCCTACACTTAGAAATGTTAGTACTCAAAATGTGCGACCAATGGTGATCGTATTGAACTACGGTCACATCTATAATCAAAAGATGGTAAGATTTTAAATATTTGTCCTTAATTAGTGCATCTTTTGCATACATTATTTTTGAAGCTAAACTTTCATTGCTTAGTATATTAATTACTATACGATGTTGTTCAACAGGGACTTCCGATGACAGTTGTGCCTTAGTGGATCGAGACAAAAGGTTTGTTCGGTTAGGGGTGAGCTGCATGTCTCCCACTAGGCCACAGCTAGAAGTGTCGCCCCGACAGCAATTGCATGTCTTCAACAAAAGTACAACTATGTGGTGTTTTTGTCCGGCAGTGGTGTGTTGCATGTCTCCCATGAGGCGCAACTACAACTGTCACCCCCAACTTCAACTACATGTCCTCGACACAACTGCAACTATGTAGTGCTTTGTCCGGTCAAGGGAGAGTTGCATGTCTCCCACTAGGCAGCAACTGCAAGTGTCGGCCCGGCTGCAATTGCATGTCTTCGACGCAACTGCAACTATGTGGTATTTTGTTCAGTCAGGGGTGAGTTGCATGTCTCGCACTAGGTCGCAACTAGAAGTGTTGCCCCCGGCTACAACTGCATGTCTTCGATGCAACTACAACTATGTGGTGTTTTGTCTGGTAGCGATGAGTTGCATGTCTCCCACAAGGCCGCAACTACAAGTGTCGCCCCTGGTCAAGGGTGAGTTGTATGTCTCCCACTAAGCCGCAACTGCAAGTGTCACCCCGCCCGCAACTGCATGTCTTCGACACAACTGCAACTATGTGTGGTGTTTTGTTCAGTCAGGGGTGAGTTGCATGTCTCCCACTAGGTCGCAACTGCAGGTGTCGCCCCCGACTGCAACTACATGTCTTCGACACAAGTACAACTATGTAGTCTTTTGTCCGGTAGTGGTGAGTTGCATGTCTCCCATGAGGTCGCAACTGCAAGTGCCGCCCCTAGTCAGGGGTGAGTTGCATGTCTCCCACTAGGCCGCAACTGCAAGTGTCGTCCCCGATTGCAACTGCATGTCTTCGATGCAACTGCAACTATATGATGTTTTTGTCTGGTCAGGGGTGAGTTGCATGTATCCTAATAGGCCTCAATTGCAAGTGTCGCCCCAACTGCAATGACAAGTCTTCCATGCAACTACAACTATATGGTGTTTTCGGTCAGGGGTGAGTTGCATGTCTCCCACGAGGTCGCAACTGCAAGTGTCTCCCCCGACCGCAACCACATATCTTTGATGCAACTGCAACTCTGTGATGCTTTGTGAGGGAAGAGGCGACAATTGCATGTTTGCCCCTAGTCCGCAACTGCAAGTGTTGCCCCTGACTGCAACTACATTTCTTCAATGCAACTACGACCATGTGGTATTTTAACCGAGGCAGGGTGAGTTGCATGCCTCCCACTAGGCCGCAACTATAAGAGGCAATTGCATGTCTTCAACACTACCGCAACTCTGTTGTGTTTTGTCCCAGCATGGGTGAGTTGCATGTCTACACAGGCACGCAACTGCAAGCAGAGGCGGAGGACGAAAAAAAAATTAAGGTGTGGCGAACCAGTGAAGAAGCGTGATCACACTACCCCCTACTGGTTGTGGTGTGAAGGATGCGAAGTAGCCGTCGCTCGCTGCACCACTGCGCCTTGCGTGGGAGCGCCCTATCTCCCCACTGGCTCGACGCCCACCAAAGGTCACAGCCGCCGTCGTCCGCCACTCTGCCTCGTCCTGGCCAGCTGCTGCGTGCTAGGGTTGCTGCGTGCCACTTGCGTGTGCGTCTCTATATCTGAGCTGGGGAGCTGGTTCTTGATCGGTTCGCTGAGAGAGAGAGAGCATTTTTTTAGAAGATTGAGAGCGAGAGCTCTTTTTGTTTTAGACAATTGAGAGCGAGAGCTTTTTTTTAGACAATTGAGAGCGAGAGCTAGCCACCGTGAAGTGTAAATGGGCCAACTGCTTCTGGATGCCGTGTCTATATGTGGCCCTAATTTCAACTATGTCTAATCGGTCCATCCAACGAACGACCTCTCCCTTTATCCATTTTTTCAGCGACGAGATTCAGCGTAGCCAACCGCGAGAAGTGTGGTATAAAAGTATTTTTGCACCGAAACAAGGTATGGCGGCTGCCAGACCTTGCCCACTGGGGTCCACCGCCAGTGACTGCAAGTGTTGGTCACGACTGAAACTGCATGTTTTCAACGCGACGACAACTCTATGATGCTTTGTCGGGGAAGGGGGCAGTTGCAAACCCGTGTCTAGTGATGTTTTACGGGAGAGGGGTGGTTTCTTTGTATTGTTTTGCTTTTTTATTCCTTTGTTTTATATAATAGTTTTTTAAAATAATACGAAATGATTTGTTAAATTAAAAAAATTTAAAGCAAGCAAGAGGACACGAACAAGGCAAAGTAGAGTTTTTTTAGAAGCTCCAAATCTTTCTTTTAAAAATGTGAACATTTCTCCAAAACACAAATAAACTTTTGAATTTCAAACTTTTTAAAAAAAAAGACAAACAAAAATTAGAAACCACAAAAGTATTTCGAATTTGTGAACGTTTTTTTCGAAAAAGGGAACATTTTTTAAGTTACGAACAAATTTTGGAAGCCTGAACATTATTTGAAACTCCCCGAACAATTTTTGAACTTGTGAACAAATTTTGAAAACAAGAAATTTTTTAAAAATTGTGAACAAAAAATTGAAACCACAAACATTTTTTAAAATTGTAAATTTTTTTGGAATTAGTGAACAAATTTCAAAATGAGAACATTTTTTGAAATTCTGAACGATATTTGTAATTTTCAAAAAGTTCAAAAAGAAAAATTAAATTGAAAAATAAAAAGAGAAAAGTGAAAAAGAAAACTAAAAACAAAGAATTTCGGAAATTCATTAACGTTATTTTCGAAATATCTTGAAAAGAAGCGAATACTTTTTATAATTTCTGAACAAAATTTGAAAGCAGGAACGTTTTCAAAAAATAAGGAACGTTTTTTGAAATTTCCAAACAAATTTGAAATGCAAACATTTTTTGAATGTAGGAACAAAATTTGAAAACAGGAACATTTTCCAAAATTTGAACTTTTTTTAGAATCTTGAATATATCTGGAAAAGAAAAATTAAATTGGAAAAGAAGAAAACGGAAAAATAAAAATAAAAGGAAAAAACATGACCACAAAGAAATAGAAAAAAGAAAAGAAAAGAAAAAACCTTAGAAAGAAACAAAAAACCGGTTCAGGAAACCTTCTGGAAGGTTCCCGGCAACTTGCCACAGCGAGCGGCAAATAGGAAATTCCAGAAGGAACGACACATCACGAGCAATACGAACGAGCCAAAACAATGGGCTGATTCCAGGCCCATGTAGCGATCCTCGTGTAGCTTCGCACGTAAAAATAATCCTACGTTCAAGTTCCAGCCAAAAAAGAAAAATTATACGATGACATCAGCCGACTTAGACTTCGCGACTGAGACCTAAACAAACCCTTTTCATTATACCACAAACACATGTATTACAAGAATCATTATCATGCGCAAAGTACTAAATAAAGCTTTTGCCTTCCTGGCCACTACAACAAACCGAATTTGCACTTGGAGATCCAAGAACTATGCCCTCCTCTCGTTGCTCCTATTGATCAGTACTCTCTCCGCATCCCATAATATAAGAGCATTTTTGACACTGCAATAGTGTAAAAAAATGCTCATATATTATGGGGCAGAGGGAGTATATGCCAATCACCCTTTTTTTACTTGTTCTAATAAAATAGTCAACCCCAACATCAGTCCGACGGCAGAATCTACAACATCCGGCAAAACCTCCGTAGTCCATACCACTGCACAGCTACGTTGGGTAGCAGAACCATCTACTTAGGTCTATTACATGCAAAGTAGCCTGGAGACGCAGCTCCTATCTTACAGCATCCATGGCCAGTGAAAGAAAAAACACCACAAACACACATCAGAGTCAGCAAAACTCCCACACCAGTGTGCAGCTACCACGAAACCAAACTACAGTCTTAAATTTTCAGACACCTTCAACTCTGAGGATCATCAGGCCCAAGCCCTGACGTTGGTGAAAGAGTTTGTTGACCGCCAGATTGAGCAACTTTTCCGGTGCTGCAACAAAGCATCTGGTGGGCGGTTTCTGCAAACCAGACCAATAAGACAACCAATGTGATATGAGAAAAAACAACACTAATTGGATCATGATTAAAACAAACATTATTTTATACATTTCCATATACCCACAAATCATCAGTTAGCACACCTCTAAAGGAAACAGGGAAACTCTGAATCCAACCAGTAATATTGTCTACTGAATCAGGAACAAGTCCTAAATTGAAAGCGCAATTGACTACACCCCAAACAAGAGAAAAAAAATATGGTATCAATGTTCTTATCTAAGGTACAAAGCATACTTCAGCACTACCTTTCCATCCACTTCTGCAACAAGACATCCTTAGTTAAAATACTTCTACACAACAGCATAAGAAATTTTTAACTTTCTGACTATCTTTAAAACCACAGTTTCTTAAAAAGGACAAGGCACCCTGCCTGGCCTTCAAAATCATTGTACACAGAGTATATGAAGCAGACTCTTGTTTGACAGAAACACGCATTACAGCAACACAAACTGGTAACCATAAATTTTATCTGCAATGAACATGACAGTTCTAAAAATTCCTTAAAAGGCAGGCAAGCTGTATTGTTAGATTTGAATTATAAAATTTTAATATGGCAGGACAATCTTTTGATATGGCATTATATGAATATTGATATCACTAGATCTGAAAATCATACCACAGCGAAAAGAATCACTGGGGCAGCCAGGACCTTCCTCAGGTGGGGCTACTTGAATCGGCACCAGTCTCTCCCATTGTGCATCCATAAGCAGACGTGGCACTTCTTCTGGTTCAGTCTTATACAGACCGGCAAAAGAAGGATCTGAATCAGTTAGCCATTGGAGGAGGGCCCTCTCCATAGACGATTTTGCCTGGCAATGCGGAAATTTCCTCAGGTCATAGTACTGACGAGCAGCTTGAAACACCCTGCATACAAGTGCGATGAATTTAGTACTTCAACCAACTTCTGAATCCAAAGACATAAATATGTTGCCTTACATTCCTGCCGTCACATCGGTGACGATGCAAATACTGCTGCCATGTAATTCATGGTACATTAGCCATTCAGGATTACGGTTTAGCGCAGTGAACACATCAATGCGTAGTTCCTGGCAAAAAGTACTTTCAGAAAATCTATAATATTCATCTATAATATATATAATGAACAAAATGAAGGAAAGCAGAGAATATCAACCTCATTAGCCTTAATTGTCCTGTAGAGTCTAGACCGCTCTCTATGAGCAACTTGCATAAAATATCCAGACAGCATTGCCAGCTTAATGTTATTGTTACAGAATGGGCTGTCCAAAACCGGGCTAGACAGTTTTAAGTTTAACCTCGTCATCATACCAGCAAGCTGCTCTCTAATGTTATGTGCTGACTTCATGACTTCAAATTTTACAAAGTTCTCTTGGCACCACTGAGGATCTTGATCTAACATTGCCAGAAAGATTGTTAGAGAAAAAAAAAGTTAAAATGAATAAAAACAAGGTCACACGCTTACTATTGTGCATGTATTCATTGTACACATTTAGAAGTGTAAGGTGATCGCCATCCATATGACAAAATCTTCTCTTCGCGGCATCAGCGGCTTGCACTGCCTCCACAGGCCGGAGAAAGCAGCTTGGTACTGCAAAAAAAATGGTATTGGCAGATGAAGTTTGCAATGCTCAGCAGGATGACACTATTCACTTTCTCAGAGTAACACACCATATGGTAATTATCTTTACCAACCTAAGCTTTTTGATCATTTCAATTAGTATTTCATTTCACTTTCTCAGAGTAACACAGCATATGGTAATTATCTTTACCAACCTAAAGTTTTTGATCATTTCAGTTAGTATTTCAAGAATATCAACATACAGGTATGATAGTAGAAACTCAGCTGTGAGGAAGTTAGATTTGTCAGTACGCGACACTTGAGGTTCAGCAACATATACATATTTTAGTATTTTTCTTTGGACCCCATAAATCCCGAACGTTCAGATTTTAAGCATGTCATCCTGAACATTTTTCCATGGCAACTTTAGTTGTTAAAACATAGCAACTTTGCCCCAGTTTGTTTTTCTGACAGAAAATTGCCATGTTTACCAACCCCGCGTGAACTATAGTTGCCCTGAAAAACGTTCAGTTTGCCATGCTTAAAATCCGAACGTTCGGGATTTATCATTTCCGTTTTCTTTTGATGCAACTAATTATTCCATTTCTGTCCAATAATCTTTTTGGTTATGAACAGTTTCTGATTCTGATGACGATAGCTTGTCTAGAACTGAAACTTCATCTAGCACTAACTACGTTATACCTCGTTGTAATATGGCCAACTACATGTTTGTACTCCCTCCGTTTTTATTTACTCCGCATATTAGCTTTGGTCAAAGTCAAACTTTATAAACTTTGACGAAGTTTCTAGACAAAAATATTAACATATACAATAAGAAATCAACACCATTAGATTCATTATCAAATGTACTTCCACATAGTATAAATTTCTTATGGTAAATATTTATATTTTCTTCTATAAACTTGGTCAAACTTTAGGAAGTTTGACTTCAGTCAACTCTAATATGCGAAGTAAATAAAAACGGAGGGAGTACGTACTTTAAGGGACTCTGCTAATCTTTACTTTGTAATTTCAGGTTACATGGAACAGAATTTGCAATTTACAATGCTTTGGGTGAAATGGTATGTCTCCTCCTAACCTTATATTAATTCTATTGTTGAATACTTGGAGTAGTTCATATTACTGATTTACTGAATGCAGTTTGAGTTCTTGAGGAAGCTACAAATCTGGAGAAAGAATTTATCAGAAGCAAAATGGAGATGCCATACTAGTAGAACTTTTACTTCAGTTACAGACTGCTCTTGGCAACTAACATGATTCAAATGTCATCGTGGGGTATATTCTACTTGCAAATACAGTACTTGCTAAAGTTCTGTCTGCAATGTTGGGATAGATCGAATGCCATGTGCTGCTGTCTATTTTATGTCAGGCACTGGTGTTTAACATGCAGATGTTCATTAGCAACATACAATAATGGCATTTCACACCCAAATATAGACTATACAAGAAAAATAGTCAGAGATGTAATATATGAAACAGAATTCAGTGATCTAAAGTAGTTGACATACCTGATAGCATGGCTGATATCGAGATGATCTCATTGGAGCAGTTCAATTTTACACTGGCAATAATCATCTTCGTCATCTGCACATCCAGGGGGAACTCGCTCATAATTTCACCTAAAGGCAACAGCTTATCATTGGCATCAAGTGCTCCCAAGAATCTTAAACCTGTCAAGGCCACCTCAAGAGATCCTGCTGTGGGAGCAATAACATCTATGAACCCTTGCTTCAAGTTGGAAATGCCCAGTTTCTTCAACATGAGAACTGTATTTCCCAGATTTCGTCTAGAACTTTCTGGGTACACCTGTTGCGGTAAGTGCTCAGAGTCCCATTGTGTGTACAACCTGTAACACCTCCCATATTGTGATCTTCCGGCAAGATCTACTCTCTGATTGGCACGTGCTATTGGAATTGGTGTTAGAATGTACTTTTCTGCCCAAGTAGCTGCATCATAGAACTTCTCATAAGAAAGCCCTGAATCTATAACGTACGCTATATCTTCTAGCGTTAAAGCTGCCTCAGCAACTCCTGTGGAGACAAAGATCTTCCTAGCAGTAGGGGCTCCCACTTTCCAGATGACAGGAGGGGGTTGAAAAATCTCCTGCTGCATTTCAAAGGGTAGTGCAGAATAAATGGGGACTATATTAACCGGGCCCACTGGATCACGCGACTCATCAAGTTTTTTCCTCATTTCCCAGCAAGCATATTCAACCTCAGACTGTGCAGAGAGAAATATAAGGATAGCCCCAGGAGGTTCGCGGCTATGTATCTCAAGAGCGAAATCAACAGCAACATCTACATAACCATGAACTGGTACTGACTGGCAATGGATCTCAACTGGATAAATGGTAACAGGCACCTTCATGTTCAACGCAGTGGTGAAGTGATATTGAAAGGTTGCTTCCTCCTGCATGACACTCGTAACCACAAGTTTCATCTCTGGTCGTTTCTTGAGAGCATTCTTCAGAACAGTACAAAGAACACTTGTTGACAACGTGAGCTCATGTGCATCACCAAGGACAACCATCGTGTACTTGCTCAGAAGCGGGTCCTTCGTCGCCTCTCTCAGAAGCATGTCATCGGTCAAAAACCTGACAAGAAAAATATATATTAGAATCACTAAAAACAAAAACAAAAACAAAATTAAAGTCACGCCAATTTTCTGCTGCTAGTCTGATAGTCATGCACAGCACACACTATGGAGTGATTTCTTGTATGTGCTACTGTGTTTATGATCTGCCCGGCTTTTCATTAGTGTTTGTAAATTGTTAATTACGGGAACAAAATTGCTTGCTTTTCCTGTGTTCTTACTTGTTCAGAACATCTGATGGCTGAGAGGTTAAATATATGATAACCTTCCACCAAACAACGAAGAAATTGAAATGTTGTAGTTCCTGAGAATCCTAATACTGACAATGGCAAGAAAGTGAAGAAGCATGCAGCCTCAAGAGCACCAATATGGCTCCACTACAACAAGCTTGCCGATGACCCAAACCACGCTTCATGCAATTATTGTCAAACGACATTGGTCTGCCATCCAGTGAGCAATGGTACGTCTGGTCTGAACAATCATGTTAAGGTTTGTAAGAAGTATGCTATTCTTCAGTAAGGAGTCGGGCTAATTAGACTGAACTTAGCTACCAACTTACTGCTAATGGGAGTACTGTTATTCCAGTTTCATGGCAATACAATGAGAAAGAGGTAAGGGCAGCCTTTGCTCGCATGATTATTGTGGATGAACTGCCATTCATTTTTGCTGAGAAGGTTTTAGGTATTTTATGTCCAAAGTTTGTCCTTGATCCAAAGTTCCATCTAGGATGATGGTGTATAGAGACATTATTAGCCTTTATTAAGTTGATAAAGCAAAGCTAAAAAAATACTTCATGGATTCTCGTCAAACTGTAAGCCTCACAGTTGACACTTGGACCTCCTCTAAACTTCAAAATTACATGGTTCTTACTGCCCATTACATCTGAGCGAGAGATTAAGCATTTTATTGCCATATTGCGCAAGCAGACAAGCAGAAGTATTTAAAAAACTGCAAAAATGGTAATATGGCTGTGAACTGTATTTTTGCTTTTGCTTGTCTGCTTAATCTACCGCGTTTTTAAATACTTAATCTACCATGTAGATTAAGAATTTTTGCTTTTGCTTGTCTGCTTAATCTACCACGTTTTTAAATACTTAGGTTATTAAATTTGGCCATAATTTGGCTGTTTTTTAAATACTTCTGCTTGTCTGCTTGCGCAATATGGCAATATGCCATTTATCTTATTATTAGGCTCTGTTCGGGAACTATTTCCTTCATATTCTAGCAAAATTCTGGCCACATGATCTCTATTAGGTTATGTCTATTTGAACTGAATTGCATTTTAGTTGTTATTTTGCTTACTATGTGAACCTGATGTGTACTTGGTATGGTGTAAGCTGTATTTTAGATGCCATTTCAATTACCCATGTGCCATGTTTCCTATTTTGGGCAGGCTTGGTGCAGTGGTGAAGTCCTCCCCACTTGTGCCAAGAGGTCCTGGGTTCTCGAACCAGCCTCTCTGCATTGCACTTCGCAGGGGTAAGATTAGGTCCTATAATCCCTCCCCAGACCTCACCCTGCGTGGGAGTTTCTATGCACTGGGTCTGTCCTTTCTTTTGTCAAATTCTAGCCAATTTCAGAAAACGGCAAAACGCTAAAGCGCGCTTAAGCTACCTTAAGCGCCCATTGCTCTAAGCTGTGGCCTTCTGCTTCGTTTACGCTTTCCGCTTTTTTGAACATTGTTCCTGATGAATTTAGAAGCTCCTCGACTCCGTGACACACCAAGCCTTGATTTGTACACGCTTCGTAAGCATATCAACATCGAGGCTGATCTAGCGGAGTGGTCTAAACTAGAAACAGGCACCATTTAGACGGATAATATTTTTATCTATGAGCTATGAACCATGAATAACCTGATATTGCTAAGCACCAACTATTATAATGTTTTTCAGTTGTACTTCTCCAAACCTCAAGCGAGAACAACGATCTCTCTACCATTGACTGATGTGTCATCGAAGCAACAAAGCTATTTTATTTCGGGTAACTAGGCTGCTGGGAATCGTTGAAGGCTGAAGCTACTTTTGGTAATTAGGCAGCTGGCATGGTAGTTTTTGAAGCCTGAACCAATATTTTAGTAAATAGGCTGCTGACTACTGTAAAGCTACTTGGATAAAGTTGTAATGGGCATTAGTGATCTTGTGAGCTATTAATCTTATACATCCTGGAAGGTTGGAAGCTTGTAACGTGTGAAGTTGTATGTTATGTTCTTTTGTTAACTTATTATTCAGTTGCACTTGCTACCATTTGGCACTTGTGTTTTGCTAGAATTGTGTTGTGCAAAACAACACATTGCATAGCCATGTTCTGTTCAAGTGTGCAGTTACTACCTTGTTGGCTTGTTCATTTGTACTGCTGTACTGTTGGCTGCTGGTACGAGTACAAACAGAAATAGTTTGATGTATACTAAAACCGACACGTATTTTAATTTCACATCATATTTACCAAAATATCAATACCATGCATACCGAAAAACCATATTTACAAAACTAAATAAAGCAAATGTTCAAAATTAGCCATATCAATAAAAGTGGTGCAAAGATAAAAAGAACTTACTTTAGAGCGGTTTTTCCACTTGTAAAGTCTTCAAAAGGTACATGATAGCCAACTTCTTGTCCGGCGGTCACATCCATTTCTTCAGCGACTCTCTGGCAGATCAACATCGTTGAAGCTCTTGACGGTAGAGCACAAGCAACCACAACGTCATTGCCAAAACCTAGAGCCTCGAAAACGAATTGTGGGATCTGTTCCACACAACGAAAATCAACACCATATCTAGTACAGGAAGAGGTACAAGACTAGGGAATTGGCGTACCTGTGTAGTATTGCCGCTCCAAGTATCTCCTGCGACGATAACGATCTGGTTGTGGCGTAAGGCGTGGACGAACTCATCCTTGTGCTGCCACACCGGGAGGATGTGCCGCCTCTTGAAGAGCTCATAGTACCGCGGCGAGTACGGCTTGCGATTCCATGGGTTGATGCTGTCCTCATTGCACAGCTGGCTGGCCTTGCGTTTCCGCCCCTCCATCATGGCGAGGGCGAGCAAATTGTGAAAAGTTCTATGGTGCAGAAGGGAGTGGGGAGGCTGATTTATCTGGTTATGATGTACATTAGCTCAAATAACATGTTCAGCGCCTAATTTAGCCCAAAAAATATCTTTCATTACCAAGTAACTATCACTAATAAAGTTCAAGTATGATATGCATACAAGAAGGGGAGCCTTGGCCTTGGCGCAGCGGCAAAGCTGTTGCCTTGTGACCATGAGGTCACGGGTTCGAGTCCTTCGTGTACAGAGCGAGCAAGTACCATGACCACTACCATAGAAGTACACAGCAAATGACATGACCATTTTAACATCCAAGTAAGTAAAAAGTATAAAGACCATTTAAATATACAAGTAAAACATAGCAGCAATTATACGCCAATTATCTCTTACAGAAATGCAGGGAAAAGCTGTGTATAAAAGACACAAAGTGTGCATGCATACACACATCTTACATGTGTACAGAGCAAGTACCACGACCACTAACATACAAGTACACAGCAATACACGACCATTTTAGCATGCAAGTTTAAAAAAAGGTATCAAGACCATTTTAACATACAAGAAAACAGGGCAGCAATTATACACCAATTATATCATTAAAAAAACAGTAAGTACCAAGTATATCATAACAGTAAACATGCACACATCTTAGTTGTGTACAGAGCAAAACCATGACCACTACCATACAAGTACACAGCAAATGACATGATCATTTTAAATCCAAGTAAAAAAAAAAGTATCATGACCATTTTAACCACAAGTAAAACAGGGTATCAATTATACACCAATTATATATCATAAAAAACAGCAAGTACCAAGTAGTATATCATAACAGTAAAAAAGCAGCCATTCCTCACTTTTCTCACCTTGCTTCAGCGTGGCCGATGGAGAGGAGCATGCTAGCAGGAGTGGAGGGAGACGGGGCGCGTGGTCGAGGCAGCTGTCCTCGGGAGGAGGGTCGGAAGATGGCGTGGTCGAAGGCGGCTCGTCCATGGCGGCAGGGAAACAGAGGGGGGCGTGGTCGAGGCTGCGGCCGCGGCGTTCCTCAGGAGTAGCGTCCAGGGAGGAGGTGGTCCACGACGGCTCGTGGTTGGCAGCTGTGGAGGCTGGCGGAGAGGCGCGTGGTCAAGGCGGCGGCGGTCGACAGGGGCGCACTGCACGGACGGAGGCAGGACGGGGAGGGGGGTATGGTGATGGCAGGAAGCGCGGCGGGGGGGTCTGGCCGGCGGCGGCGGTTGAGAAACCCTAGCCGCTCACCTTGCCTGTCGGTTGGTAGAGCGCTCGATTTCGGGGGAGAAATGAGGGAACGATTGGAGTGGGATGGACTTGGGGAATTTGATTTCTTATTTTTGCCACTGCTTACATCTTTCTTTAAAGAGTAAAAATGCAAGTGCGGTCCTAATTCTTTCACATTGATTGGGTCCCAATTATTTCAAAATGCTTTGGGAATTTGATTTCTTATTTTTGCCACTGCTTACCTCGTTCTTTAAAGAGTAAAAATGCAAGCATGGTCCTAATTCTTTCTCATCGATTGGGTCTCAATTATTTCAAAATGCACATCTAGGTCCTAATTCTTTCTAAGTTATTCACCTCAGGTCCTATTTTCGTCTGACCACTGCTGACCAGCTCGCGTGGCGATTTGACCGCCACCACGTCGACACCCGGGCCCAAGCGAGATAAGGACCGCCCGTGCGTTTTTGCAAAAGACCCCCCCCCCCCCCCCCAACCCTAATTTCGTCCCAAACGCAGTCCTTTCCTCTTCTCCACTTCTCTCTAGCGACACAGGGGCGATCGACGGGGGTGGCGTTGGTTCGGAAAGAAGAGTCGGCACTCGCAGGCGTTTACCCGGCGGCGGCGCCGCTAGGATGGCGCCCGTGCTGCGGCGACCAGGACATCCTTCTCCGCAATACAGTCAGTGTCGTGCCCTTAACCCTAACCCTCGATCCTCTTTTTCTGTGGATTCTGATTTAGCTCGAAACGATGGTAGTATTTGACTGAATCCCTCGATATCTAGGACCACAAGAGGAGGTTTTTACCGTAGAAATCAACTATGCTGGATTTTTTTTTGCGAATTTGGCTGGTCAAAGATGTATGTCGATAGGAAAGTTGCTATGTTCGATGGTTGCGAAGTAGATACTCCTTTCGTTTTTATTTACTCCGCATATTGAGTTGACTGAAGTCAAACTTCGTAAAGTTTGACCAAGTTTATAGAAAATAATATAAACATTTACCATAACAAATTTATACTATCTGAAAGTACATTCAATAATAAATCTAATGATGTTGATTTGTTATCGTATATGTTAATATTTTTGTTTATAAAATTGGTCAAAATTTATAAAGCTTGACTTTGACCAAAGCTAATACGCGAACTAAATAAAAGCGGAGGGAGTACATGGTCTCCTCTCTGGCTTAATGATTTTATGCACCAACTATGATATAATGACCAATCTAAGCATGGTAATTATTGGTTACTGCCTGGAAAGAATTTAGGTGATGGACTGTGGATTGTGGACTGTCACACTGACACTTTGCACATGACAGCAGTTGTTCCAAAATTCCAATACTTTTAATTGTTTGTTGATCACAAATAGATGACCTTTGACAATGTAATTGATGATATTCATGTTAGTAGTACACCTGAGCTGCCTCCTGTACTAAGCCCTAAATCCCCTAGGTTTAGCATTGGAATAAGGGGAAGTCCCAGGTTTAAGGTGAAAGTACAGAAATGTAGACTGAATCAATGTAATGCATGCAGCAACAATGAAGGGAGTAGCAGTGTTCCACCAATGGGACAAAATGTTGGACATGAGCTTAGAAGAAGCAGTAGGAATGGTAGATCAAATGCGGTAACTAGGGCATCGTACCAACGGCAGCACACCCGCTGGTGCCTGCAATGAGAGGGGCGGCGAGAAAAGAGCTCATGCCGGAGGTGGAAGAGACGCTTGGACAACCTTCTTCCCGCGGTGCTTCACGACTGAAGAGCTAGCGGCGGAGATGGCGACAGTGGCAGAGAGGGAGAGGAGAGAGCCAGCAATAGACCCAGGGGTAGGGGAATTGAATGAGAAAACCAAAAGCTCCAAGGAGGCGAATTGCAAAAAAGACCACCTGCCAGCCACGGGAAATCTCCTGCCTGGGCCCGGGTGTCGACATGGCGGCAGTCAAAGAGTGATGCAAGCTGGTCAGCAACGGTCAGACAAAAATAGGACCTCAGGTGAAAAACTTAAAAAGAATTTGGACCTAGATGTGCATTTTGAAAGAATTGAGACTCAATCGACACTTTTGGAAAAGAATTAGGACCGCACTTGCATTTTACTCTTTTAAAAAAATGCTTTGTAATTAGGACTGGAGGATTTGCCTTTTGAATTTTTTAAAGAAGGTTAACTTTATTTCATCTCAAACAAAGATACATTATACACGATAAAGCTATGATTTTTTAAGGCAATGATAAAGCTACAAATAAAAGGGGGAGATTCTCTGTCCACATAGCCCTAGTAGCCAGACCTAGCTGAACCGTCGTGTTAATCGTGTCTGGCACGGCACAGCCCGCGGTGGCACATTTAATAGTCGTGCCGTGCCGTGCGGGCCCACGTGCGTCGCCCCTTGGCCCAGACACAGCCTGGTTATTAGAATGGGCTGTGACACGTTTAGCACGCTGGGCCGTCTATTTTTCAGCCTATTGAGTTGTATTTTAGGCCTGTTGGGTTGTAATTTATATATCTAGAAAAAAATAAACGGGCCGTGCCGTGCCGGCCCGCATGCCCCGCCTCTAGGTCCAGGCGCAGCCCAAGGTGTGTCGCGTGCCGTTTAGCCTGTGCCGTGCCTGGCCCATGGCGGGCTGGGCCGGCATGCTCATGGGCCGGCTTGATTGGCCCGACCCGTTTGGCCAGCTATCATGCATGCCTCCTCCTGTGATCGGAAACGGGCCGAGAGGCCCCTAAAAAAAGAAACAGGCCGAGAGAAAAAAGAATATGGCATCACGACTCACGGCGAAGGGAGCGCATAACAAATCGAATGGCTAAGAATTTAGATGGGAGATAACTAAATCTCATCTAAATGTGATTCAGCAAAACTGATTAAACAAACACTAAATCATTGGCAGTTATTTATTTTGCTGAGAAAGGCTTTTTTTGGGGGGGGGGGGGGGGGGGTGGTAAGTCGTTTTGGTGAAATAAAAGCCAGCTGCGGAACTGCAACCGTGTCAGGTGGTTTACAATGATAAAACCAAGCTTGATGCACAACTACACACATGGTTTACAATGCTGCGTCTGCGCGAACTACCATGGTATAGTGAAGAGCCAAGCACGTGGCAGAAAATTTGGTATGTTGAGATTCACGGGGTTCATTAAAAACCTATCTCTCTCATTACAGACTTCTAAAGTCGGCACATGCCAAGCTCCCTTCTCCAACCCCTACGGTGAAGAACATAAGCTAACATAAGATAGCTCTCCCCCGCAAAAAAAAACACACATATGATAGCTCTAGAGGACCTCAAACTCTACATGAATCTCTGAAGAATTAGGAGTGGCATGGTAAGCATTCTTTCCTTTATAACTGACAAGTAGTAATAGTAATGGATATATCATTACAAAAGCTGCATGCTCCATGTAGTTGTTTCCACTCGTGGAAAAAGGATGATCCTAGGAGGTAGGAGCTCAAATATGTGACCTCTCATTTCATCTAGTCACAAGCAAAACAGTTCAATCTAATTGCTGCATACAGCCAATCTCTGCTACTTATAAAAAAGCAAACATAATCTTCTCTAAACGCACCCCATAAAACAAACACAGACTCATTATCACCGCATGATCAGGCCCACTAAACTCAATCTAACGTCTAACCTTAGTCTAACTCATTTTCTGTGTGCATTTAGCAATTTATATTGACTGACCGTACTCCGCCACAGATGAAATTGCACGCCCGGTAAATTAGGAAAATATAATCATGGACACATTCTATTAGGAAACAAATCATGGGCGCGTCCTATTATATAGGAAACTAATCAGAGGTGCATCCATCCTATTAGGAAACTAAATCACAGGCATAGTATATGCAATATTGTCGCCGCCATCGTCTTCTGCCTTCAGGCCAGGGTGCTCTTCCGTCCGAGTGCGACAACTGCATCCACGTCCCGAGCATGCTCTCCGGCGGTGTCGGCTTCAGCTCCGTCCGCATCTCCCACGCTGACAACCACCCACTACCGACGCCCTCCAAGTACAAGCCGCCAACCGCCATGGTCCCTAGGGCGGCGTCGGTCTCGGACGTGGCGCAACCAACGTACACCGTCAAGGGCACCAATTTGGGGGTATTTTGGGCTTTGCACGACTAATACTATACCTTTGACACTTGGTGGTCGGTCAGATTTTTTTGATCTGCAATTTCATCTACCAACCAATCCTCCTCTAATGTGTAGTAGAAACATTTTGGGGAAGGAAGAATTGCTATTCTGGAGTTTAATTAATCATTTGATAATTCCAAATGCATGTTATCTGGAGCATGAAAACTATTCCCATATATAGATGAAGGAGGAGATGAGGCTGATTGTAAGTGTGTATTTGTTTAGACCTACATAGTTCAGTTAGTGCACGTGCATCACAGATTAAACAAGAATCTTGGGGCTTCAAGCAATCTAGAATTCGAGATTTGGGATTATCTTAGGTTGCTTGCTTGTACTGCAAATGTATAATCTGATATGACACGTACATAAGAACTGTGCAGCAGTCTTGGATTACAACTTAGGATCAGAGGGATACTGAAGAAGTGAAGATGCATTTCTCTCTTTCTCAGGGTTATTTCTATTGCTAGATGCATTAAACTGGACCGTATCAAGAGATAACACCATCACAATGATTAGAATTGCCTTATTATGGTCTGATTATGTTTACGGATGATGTCCCTTAGCTTGGAATTAAGGTGGGTGGAGCCTAGGTCAAGGGGTTGGAAATCAGAATATATAATTCATTCTTTATTTTTATCATATCCCATTTCAGTTTATGTACGTACAGACTGTCTTATAGCGTTGTAGGTTTGTCTGGTTGCCAGCGTGTAAACATATGCAAAAACGGATAAATACTTTGTATCATGATGATTATTGGAATTTTTTTAGTCCTTTTACATTTCAGTTAGTTCTTGTAAAGCATCTTTTATTTCGTCGTTTTAGTCACATATCATCTTGTATTTCCTATTATCGATTATATAGGCGGAAATCCCTTTTGGAGCTCGGCCTCCAGTGAGGCCTCCAAATTCAAATTTGAAATTTCATTGAAATTCATATTTTGATATTTAAACAATTCTAAAAAATACAGATATACATGTAAGCATAACACACATGTGTGTAAATTTTCAGTTCAAAATACATTGAACTGAGGGTCATGCAAAAAAGACAAATCTGTGGCTGTTTAACACATGATACTATTCATCCTATGAGACCATGAATTTGTCTTTTTTGTACAGGTTGCAAATCAAGATATTTCATCATGAATTTTTACACACACGTGGATTACATCCTTACATACAAGCATATTTTTTCAGATTTTTTTTAACCATAAAAATTTGAATTTGAATTTTTAAAAATTAAAGGCCTCCAAAACGCCTCTCTCTTATATAGGTAGCTATATAATTTTTGCAGTACATATAACCGAAAAGTATATATAATTTTGATCTAAATTAGTATTTAATATATTTTGCTATGTAGATATTAGGTAATTTTGGCAGTACACATAACTGAAAAGTATATATATTATCTTTCATTTGATTTATATATATATATATATATATATATATATATATATATTTGCAAAAAAAAATTACTTTGTACTATGTGAATCTCATCTGGTTTACGTTTAAGACGTGCGTTGCACGTGCATACTTACTAGTACCTGATAAGTTTGATACTCCCTCCGATCCATATTACTATGACCTGACTCCTTTAATGATGCCTCTATCCGCTATTCTGATATATAAATTCGATGTAGATGAAATTGTATAAGCGAATTTTTTTTATTTCCTTAGACTTAGACCGCGCAAGACAAGAATTTTTCGCTATTTATGATTTCATATTCTTGTTACTAGATGTTCTATAGGAATAAGAAGAAATCGCAACTCCTTTGTGCTACACATAAAATTGGATTTCGAAGGTCCATTTTTTTTCGCTCAAACGGATGCATCATTTGAGCAACAAATAATATGGATCGGAGGGAGGGAGTACCGCATATTTAGCAAACCCAAGTAGGGGTTTTTTCAATCTATAAGAACCATGTGCTAGGAATTACAATGGAGATCCTTCGAAATGCATGCACTAATCGAATAAGAAGAATATGAAACATAATTTGGCTGGTATTGATTTGTCTAACTACAGGATTGGGAGCAGATACTTGAGCAAACAATTATAGAAGTAACATCAGACTTTGATTCAGAAATCAGAACTGGCGGTGATGAATGAAATGCATTTTTGTGTGGCTATACATGATGAAACGAAGAACAAGTGCCAGAGCATCATAATATGCACCAAAGCAATCTGTTATCAGGTAAAACCTCATCAGTATGGTAAACTTATCACTCCATTCTTAACATCTTATTTGTTTTGAGATCGAACTCAGAGACAGAATGAAACCAGGTCCATATAGCAAACTAGTACTCCCTCCCATAATATAAGAACATTTTTGACACTATACTAGTGTCAAAAATGTTCTTATATTATGAGACGGAGGGACTAGCTGGCAACATTGTCTCAGAAATGGTCCATCCACATTGTGTAGACATGATCCATAACCAGGCTGTGGGAGAATGAGCCACCAGTTGCAAATGTGTGTGCTTTGACCTACAGGGCATGAAACAGTCCGTATGTCGCAGGTGCTGATAGGAACACCCCCATCAGAATCACGCGGCTACCAACCAAAGCCTCTTCTCCATTGCTCTCAAGTACAACACATTCTCCCTTATTTGAAGGGAAAGTTAACCTCTCAAGTAGAACACATTTTCCCTTATTTGGAGGGAAGCAAACCTCTGAAGTAGAAATATCTGCCTATTGGAACTATCCGTATACAAGTGGGAAAAGCTCCCGCTACCATCGCGCTAGTTCATGGTCTCGACAAAATCAAGGTTTGCTGAACAAAACCAATGGTAGAGGGCCTGCTGCCATTTGCTGTAGATGTAGAAAATCCACTAGCATGGGCAGAAGCTCAAAGTCTGCTGGGTTGATGCGGCAGAGCCATTTTTGTAATGCAGTTACGCATTGTGCATCTTTCCTGGTGTTCCTACAATAGGTGTGTGATACTAATCACCATATATCGAATAGGTAATAACAATGTAAGACACTTTGGAAGTTCAATTTGAACTGCCAAAACGTCTTGCATTTAGAAACAGAGGTAGTAGGTTCTACACATGGAGTCAGACCTTGTTATGTTCCACAGAAGCGGACAAGCAACACTGAAATTTTCCAAAAAAGTAAAGGATTGCATCAATGAATTCTTTTCATTGCTGACTGAACTCAAAAATGCACATGCTAGTGTCCGTAGAGTAATATAAGGCCATAAGAAAGTTGGCGTACCTGATACTACTTGGCCTCCAACCCTTGAATTAAACCTTAGACAATTAAGCAAGTGACAACCTATAGAGCAAAATAACATGCTACTTCCATCCCAAATTAGTTTGACTTGATTTGTCAGATATGATGTATCTAACACTAAAACGTGTCCAGATTCGGAACAAAGTAGTGTAGAATAGAGGTAACATAAGTCCTTGCCTGACTTGAGATGGAAAATAGGAGGATACAGGGCACATGGCCATAGTCGTTGATGTGCCTTCGCTTTAAAATGCAGAAGAGCTCCAGAACATACAGTAGTAGTACATTCCAACAGACACAAACAATTATAGATCACGCCATAGAACACAGTTAAAATGCAGAAAAGCTCCAACCTATAAATTCCAACAGACATAACAATTACAGATTCAAACAGACGAAAGCAATTACAGATCATCGGCACAGAACAGAGTAACCAATTTCTGGCAGATATCTAGCTGCCTTGTCTGAAACCAGTGTCAGACATCAGTTGCTTCGGTAGTCGAGGCCGGCTGACGATAGATGGGCGGGCGCTCCTCGACGCTGCCGAGCCCGGCGAATCGGGGGCGGCTGTTGAGCCGCAGAGGCTCGTCGCTGGACAAAAAGCGGCGGCGCTGGGCCGTGATGACCTCCCAATCCCTAGCCACCTCCTCGGCCTGCCGCCCGGTGTACTTGCCGACGAAGACGCACTCGCTGAGCTTGTACGTATGCCGGCGCTTCCAGCGGTACTCGTACGTGTCGGAGTCGTAGTCGAGGAGCTCGTCGTAGGGGTCGCCCTCCTCGCGGGGCGGGGGTGGACGCTTCAGGGCGGGCGGGGTGACGTCGCGGGGCGGCGGGGAGCCGCGGGTGCGCCTGCGGCGGGTCTCGGTGTGATCGCCCACCTCCATGGCGTCCGTGATTAGGGTTCGGGAGTTTTCTAATCGTAAGATCGCAAACGATAGGAAGGAGGGGAAAGTGTTGCGGGTGTGGCCGATAGCTGCTGCTGCCTTCTGTATTTATCTGGCGTGGATCTGGATGCTTACCGTACCGACCTTGGCACGAAACCGAGTCCGGAACGCAAACCTGGCCATAAACCTGTGCTGGGCCTCTTTGCGTCAGGCATGAAATTATGGCGCGGAGATCCAGTTTTACTTTATGTACTTTGGTTTTTGAGCGTAGAAATCATAACTTCCAAGCTCACAATCTTCTCAAGTTTACTTGTAATTTAGATATAGGTAGACATATTTGGTTGGGCTTGCCTCATGACCCAACTCATGTATCTATGAACATTATCAATTAATAAAGTTGGGCGAGATTTCTCAAAAAAAAAAGTCCAAAATAGCGTTTGGACATGGCCCCATGCTGACGTGTGTCACTTGTGTTTTAATTTCGAAACCATTTCTTTCCAAATCATTTCTCGGGTCACTGACATGTGGGTCCCACATGGACATGGCCCCATGTTGTCGTGTGTCACTTGTGTTTTAATTTCGAAATCATTTCTTTCTGAATCATTTCTTGGGTCACTAATACGTGGGTCCCACATGGACATAGCCTCATGCTGACATGTGTCACTTGTGTTTTAATTTCCAAATCATTTCTTTCCGAATCATTTCTCGGGTCACTGACACGTGGGTTCCACATGGATATGGCCCCATGCTGACGTGTGGTACTTGTGTTTTAATTTCAAAATTATTTCTCGGGACACATGGGTCCCACATGGACATGGCCCCATGATGACATGTGTCGCTTGTGTTTTAATTTTGAAATTATTTCTTTCTAAATCATTTCTCGGATCAGTGACACGTGGTTTCCACATGGACATGGTCCCATGCTGGCGTGTGTCACTTGCCGGATACATGATACCTATATTATCCGTCGAGCCAGGACCATCGTTTCAATCTCCAGAATCCTGTAGGAGACATATTGATATGACCATGACCCCTACGGATGTAACCATACTTATTACGTGTAAAGATAATTATCAGGCAAATTTTAACAAAAAATATATGAATTAATCTATCTGTAAAGCTTGTATATTTTACAGAGGGAGTATTATTTTGTTTTCTGAAACAGAAATACGACACAATCATCTATCTTATGCAGAAATGTCGAAGACTTGTACCATCATCGTATCAAAATGCGGAGATTGGTCGACAAATATTTACACACATATAAATATACAGACATGCATGTGCGCACTACATATATGCATGTATGTGTACATGCCATGATGCATGCGTGAATGTCCAAGGATGTTTGGCCCTTTTCAAATCCACAACCCCATGTGTCATTGGCTTAATAAATAGGGTCTGTCTAGGCATATTTAGATGTGCCTTAATTATTACATATTTAAATAACTCTATCAAACATAAAAAAAGGAAAAAAATTACCCACATGAATCTTCATGTAAGATCGAAGACATATGACTTAAATATGCAATACTTAGGACATCTCCAACCCTGACCCTCAAACCGCCCGCATACGTTCGGACCGCAGAAGCCATCCAACGCGGGCTTATATCGGTCCACACGGTGGCTCAGACATGTTTTCTCTCCCGCAAACTGGAGTCAAACGTGTGTGTGTGTGGGGGGGGGGGGGGGGGGCTTGTCGATGGTATTGATCAACGGTATCATCTGACGATGATTATGGGGATTAGTACGCGTGGAGATTGTCGATGTGGGTTAGCACATGAGACAAAATTTACAGAACTTTGGGCCCCGGGAAACATCATCCGGTAATAACCCCACGTGTTGTTAGTGGCTAGCCGTTTAGATTCTGCCCATGAGGGAGCCACCGTATGAAGCGGCTCTCCTCTAGTTGTGTCTAGTCGTAGAGATTCTGCCCTCTTGGGGCGCCTTGCCCCTCCTTGTATAAGTGGAAGGGGCTGGCTTACATGTAGAGTTCTAGTATGATACAAAGTACTCTCATCTTCTATTACAGTTGGAGTCAGCTTGCTAGGCCACCCCCATGTTGGGCCATGTTCTACCTCTGTGAGGGTACCCGTGTCCCATATCCATGATAGTAGCCCCCGAGCTTTCGGGTGACTCGAAGAGTCGGGCGAAAGATCTTGATTTGTTGATGATATTGTCTTCCTGGGACATGGAGTTCTTGCCTAGTCATTGACATAGTGGGTGCGAAATTACAGATGAAATGATTGCCGACTTGTGGATGTAGAGCTTGTCGAGTTGCGAGTGTTTGAGGTTGGTGAGTCGTCGAAGCCGGCTAGTCGCGAGCGTAGATGTTGTCGGGTCATGGGCATCAAGAATGGCGAGCCATTGAAGCTGGCTAGCCGCGAGCGTATATGTTGTCGGGTTATGATCTTGGTGATACCCATTTTTCTCAGCTTGGAGATTGGCTTGCATCCCATCATGGGGCATACCATAAACTCTGTCTGGAATTGAACCGTGTCCGATCTAACTCGATGTTTAATCAAACCGGCTTTTGTCCGTTGGAACGCATCCAAGTTCCATGCTTCAGAACCGAGTCGATATCGTCAAGCCGCTGCTAGATCCTACTGGATGTGTAGCCCCCAAGGCTCGAGGAGACTCGAGGAGACGGCTTGAGACTCTTTACACCTGAAATACAACATATGAATGCATTAAACCATTCATGATGTATAATTTTAAATGAAAATTATGGTGATTATGTTAACTTTTGTTCAATTAGTTAATCATTCAACTCGACTAAGTAGGCTTTCGCATGGACGTTTTTCATGCAAATGATATGTTCATGGTCAACAAATTTTATGGTAGGCATCAGAGTCGATTGACAATATCATACACACTACTTGGTCAGTTGCGACTTGCTTCTGACTTAGTAAAGAACGAACATCAAATTATTTTGCTCATAGGTAGATACCATGCTTGAACTGCACATCATGGCAACTAGTCATCTTTGGTAACCTTACAACTCAACTTTATTTGAGAAGGACGTGTGACGCCCCTGAAATAAATTGTGCACTAAACATCCACGCAACATGCACAATCAAGATCAGTGATTCACGGTATAATATCACAACACAACTCTACGAGTCAAATTTAAATAAAGAAACAATATATTACAAGCCAGGGTCGTAGGACTCGATATTACATCAAGAGTTAAGTCTGTCTACAGACAATTACAAAGGTGCTTTAAGAAGGCGAAAACAAACAACGACTCTAGATTGAAAAGGCGCAGGCCTCCTGCCTGAGACCTCCGAACTACTCTTGGTCGTAGGTCTCTGCGTAGCAATCATCGGTGAAGGACCTGCATCTGGAGCACTACTATCTGATAGCAGCAACCGGGTTGGATGAAAAGAGTAGCAAAATAACGGTGAGTACTTATCCAAAATACTCACAAGACTTACATCAGATCTATACTAGATATGCATCTATATCAAAGGAATGGGATAGTATTTGTGGACTATACTGCAATACTATCTTCTTGCGAGTATGGAACTGCCTCTCTTCTTTTGGTGAGTCGTCGATACCAACTTGTAATTAACACAACAATACAATACCCTGACATTCTTCCTCGACTCCCTACAAGATAAGATCCGCGGGTATTCCATATTTATTGAGCAATGTATTTCATCAAGTATCTTGTTCAAGTTGTATAAGATTGGGATACTCTCATATATCCAAGCTTCCTATTACCGTGGACATGAATATTCAAATAGTTTAATTTCTTTGCAGGAGTGCACCACATTACCCGATAGGCTCAATTACCTCTGGCCGAACACACTTTTCTGAGTAATGTCTGGCCTCGGGCAATCGACACAACGTAATCCTACCTAGACTCCGAGAGAGGTCCATGCCTGTCTACTTCCTAAGCGCGAAGGGGTTGTTCGGCCGCTCACCCCCAAGCACTCCGGGTCGTTGCGAGGGTGACCGGGACCAAATGAAACTCTTCTAGGATCCGCGGGAATAATGCGAGCACTAGGACTAACGTGACCATCAGGACTTGAACCCTGAAGGGTTGAGATTTTTTTTTTAAAGTCCCTGATGGGTTGGGATAGCACCGTTTCTCTAACCATTCAATCACAAATTAGGACATTTTTCTTAATATATACCAGGGAGGCCCCAGGGCCAGGCACACCAAGCCCAGGATACCAAACACGCCCGCTCCGTCAGATCATGGTGCGGCCGGTCGTGATTAAGCGGCAGACAGGAAAGAAAACGTTGCGCGTTGACTGCATTCTCACCGTGTCCTGCTCGCCTGCTCCCCACCTCTCCTCGCCCCTCTCCCCCTCTACCCTATGGTGAATCTCCACCAGTGAGCTCTCTCTCTCTCTCTCTCTCTCTCTCTCTCTCTCTCTCTCTCCCCCGCGCAGCATCCGCATATATCGCCCCTCTCAATGGGCTAGCTTCGCACCGTTAGAGCCATCCGCGGCGAGGTCCCGCACGGAGAGAGGGACGGCGGCGGCGATGTCACAAGCCGACGGAGGGGAAGCGGCTTCTGCTGCAGGCCGTGGTCGTGCAACAGCTGACCTGACCGGTTCTGTAGAGGACGCCTGGAAGCCGTGTTACCTCCTTAGCCATTCGACGGCGAGACCAGATCCACGGTGGCGGCACTAGCGATGTCGTGCCGGCGGTCGGTGGAGGTAACTAGCGGCCAGTGTCTGCTGGTGGCGGGTCGCGTGGCTTGCGTTGCGGGGCAGTCCCGCGGAGCAGCACACGACACGACCTTTTCTCTTCAGAAGAGTACGACATAGACTCGCACCAAAGGAATCGATGCAGAATCATGTGCATTCTTATTGATTTGGATGAGTGATTCAATCTGGATGAGTGATTCTTATTGGATGGATACCATGTGCTCAATTTTATTCCCAAGGTTTGCTCTGAGCAAGCAAAATTGGGTGTTACAGTGACTGATTTCCCCATTTGTTTTGGGGCTTCCGGTGGTGTTCGGTGGTCAGGGATATGTTGAGTGGTGTTTAATGATTGTAAAGAGATATATAGGAGGTGTTGGAAGTATGTGCGTGAGCATGCATCATGTCTGAACTTATTGCCCTCGACTTAGCTCGCTAAATAGTCAGGTTTTGTTAGCATGTCTAGTTCATAGTTACCACCATAGAACTGATGCAATTGTCCACTTGTCTGAGTTCTAGTTATTACCATAGCATTGATATAATTACCCACCCACTTGCCCAATTATCCAGTTGTCTGAGTGTGTGCATTGCGCTGAAACTGAAACAATGTTCCACCTTTTCTTTGAGTGCATTGTAGCTAAGCAAGTTCGGTTAGATGTTGGGAAGGTGTTTGATTCTAGTGTTACTGATTCTGAATCTCTGGCTAAACACTGGCTGTGCAATAAGAAGTTGGGAAGGTGTTTAATCATTGTAAGTACCTGGATATCATTGAACCATGCATGTTCAGGGTCTGATCTTCTGATATCTGAACGACCGGACCTCTTTTTCTAAAAAAAAAAAAATCTGAACGACCGGACCAAACCTTTCAAAGATCTCTCTCCTAGGAGGTAAGTTGGGGCTGTTCCAGGATCTCCTACGAAAGAAAGCTTCGAGCTCCATTGGAATTGGAGCCAGATTGACCAAGTGCAAAAGCATGCCTTGTGTGCCATCTTGGGAAGCTGCAGCTGGAGGAGCAGAACATGGAGGAAGGAGTTCGCTGGACTTCCTTTTGAAGAATCCTCTATTCAGTGATTCTGTTCATGTGGCATGCTCCGGTTGATAGCTGCTGTAGAAAATTTGGACTAGGTGTTCTCATCTGTGGCTGGGAGTGGCCTGCGTGCCTTTATAATACGGAACTCTCTAGTTTTTACGTTTCTGGCATGTTTTAGACTGCTGAGCAGAACTTTGACTGACTTCAAAATTTGTAGACTGGCTGTCCAAAAAACTTGTAAAATGGAAAAAATTTGCGAACTAAATTTAAAAAGTCACTGGACAGCATGTCTTTGTGCTTTCTGATTTCGCTGACATTCTTTTATTGGAATTACTTGTATGTGATGTTTAACATACATATCAGTTTGGTTCGAGTTAGTGAGACATGCTGGTCTGTTGGATATCTGATTAGTTAATCAAGATTATTTTTCTGATCGTCCTTAGGCGCTATACACACTAGTAGAAAAAGGGTCAAACGTGAAGCACATTAGTGCCGGTTTGTATTTGAGCCGGCACTAATGTGTACATTAGTGCCGGTTCGTGGCGGCGATCAATAGTGCCGGTTCGTGGCGAACCTTTAGTACCGGTTCATGCCACGAACCGGTACTAAAGAGGCTGTGTCATCCTGCGGTCAGGCTACGGCCCCACCATCATCATTTAGTGCCGGTTCGTACCACGAACCGGTACTAATGAGGTTATGGCAAGTTGTTTTTAGTCCCACCTCGCCAAGAGAGAGGCAGTATGAGCGGTTTATAAGCCGTGAGTGCACAGACAATGACGAAGAGTTGCAATGCTCACCTACATGTTGATTAGCTTCAAGCCTTGCAGAATAGCATAGATTGCACTGAGCTATGTGCAGTGGCTTAGTGCAATCTACACTATTCCGAATGGCTTGAAGCAAATTAACCAGCATTGCACCTCTTTTTTATTTTTAATAACTTATTTAAACTCCGGACTTGTTTTGTGTTCAGTATGCAGCATTTAAAACTTGTTATGCCTCAAGGTTGTGGTGGTTTGGAAATTATGGATTTGACAACCATGAATCATAGCTTTTTGTGTAAGTGACTTGGGAAACTCAAGTTTGGCAAACTCTATTGACTAGTAGAAAAACGGTCAAATGTGAAGCACATTATAGTGCCGGTTTGAATTTGAGCCGGCACGAATGTGACCATTAGTGCCGATTCCAACGGCTAGGCGGGCTGCTACCATTAGTACCGGTTCGTTGCCAATCTTTAGCACCGGTTCGTGGCACGAACCGATACTAATGTGCATCCCACCAATCAGGAAGAATCACACGGATCGTGTGTTTCTTTCTAGCTCTTGCGAGTCGTTGGATCAAGGTTGTGTTTCTTCCTAGCTCATGTGAGTCGTTGGATCGAAACTACCACAATCACTTTGTGAGCCAGACGACCCTATATATAGCCCATCTCTCGCCTTCCCTGCATAAGTCTTTCAATTCATCGACTACATACATCTACCAGTTCATCGACTGCATACATCTACCAGTTCATCGACTGAATACAAATCATTCGGATTCGCCATCATACGCCCAACCGTGCATTTGATATGCATATATATGCATCACGAGCCACGGTAGGGCTGTATGATGGCGATACCGATTGGTTTGTTCTAGATCCGACATAAAAGGTTTGATATAACTTCTTTTTTGTGACATAAGATCTAACATTGTTGCTTCTAGTAGTTCTCTTGACTCCACTAATGATTCTCTTAGCCAAGTTACACTTGAGCAAGAAAATAGCTTATTGAAGGGAATTATAGAGAAAGGAGTGTACAAAAGCCTTGTCGGGAGTAAGCAATTCGAGAAAATTGTGCGCAAGCAAGGAAGGCACCGGAAGAATCAAGGTGTTGGTTTTGAACGAAAGTTCAATGCCAATGGAGTTGAGTGGGAAGAAGATCAATACCCCAAGACAAAGTTTGTTCCTCAACAAGAGAAGTATCCTACTTCCTTCAAGGGGACACAAGCTCAAGATGATCCACAAGACTACAAGCAAAAAAGCAAGGACAAGCTTCAAGAAGAAATTGATGAGGTTATGGCAAGTTGTTTTTAGTCCCACCTCGCCAAGAGAGAGGCAGTATGAGCGGTTTATAAGCCGTGAGTGCACAGACAATGACGAAGAGTTGCAATGCTCATCTACATGTTGATTAGCTTCAAACCTTGCGAAATAGCATAGATTGCACTGACCTATGTGCAGTGCAGTCTACACTATTCCGAATGACTTGAAGCAAATTAACCAGCATTGCACCTCTGTTACATGGCGACGTCATCAATTTCCAACATGTTCTGACATCATTTGTTGTTTTTCGGTCATTTACCTAATTGTTTAGAGAGCTAAATGACCGTGAAATTGAAAATCACTACAAAATGAATCCTGAAAATGTTGAAACTTGGCATGGTATCATCGTATCACCCGCATAACATGCGCGAAAGAGTAGAGAGGGTCACGGCAAAAACTGGACGCACTTCGTGTACAAACTGGACAAACTCTTTCCGACTATCAGGGTTTCGGACGAGAACTCATCTGTTACATGGCCACTTCAATGTTTTTTAAACTTATTTGAACTCCGGACTTCTTTTGTGTTCAGTATGCAGCATTTAAAGCGACGTCATCAATTTCCAACATGTTCTGACATCATTTTTCGGTCATTTACCTAATTGTTTAGAGAGCTAAATGATCGTGAAATTGAAAATCACTACAAAATGAATTTTGAAAATGTTGAAACTTGGCATGGTATCATCGTATCACCCGCATAGCATGCGCGAAAGAGTAGAGAGGGTCACGGCAAATAAATAATGCAGAAAAGAAAAAACTATATAAAAAACTACTCAAAAATAAATAAAATAAAATAAGTAATGCAGAAAAGAAAAAACTATATAAAAAATTTGTTGGCGCACTGCCCTGTGGGTCTACCAGACCTAGGGTGTGCAAATGCAGGCCCAGAAGGGCCAGCAGACTCACAGGACAGCACGCCCTAATTAATTAGGCCTAGAAGCCTTCTATATAGAGGAGTTCGAAGAGGTAGCCGCGGCTGAGTTTATAAACCAGTGCGGCTGCCCTTCGCCGGACGAGGTGGGACTAAATTTTGGGGTGGCAGCGCAAACTCTAAATACAGCAAAAAACAACTAAAAATAAATAAAACAAAATAAATAAAGCAGAAAAGAAAAAACTAAATGAAAAAAGCCCACCTACTGGGCCACAGCGGCCTGCATACAACTAGAAACCCAACCTGTTGTTGGGCCAGGATGCAGGCCCGCAAGCCCAATAGGCCCCACAGGGCAGAGTAGCAGAGATAGACCCAGAAGGCCTGCTTTAGAGAGGAGCTCGAGACAGCAGCGGCGGCGGGGCTTATAAGCAGGTGTGTGCGCCCTTCGGCTAGCGAGGTGGGACTAAATTTCTGCGCCCCTCGCCTGGCAGCGCACACCCTTTAGTACCGGTTGGTGGCTCCAACCGGTACTAAAAGCCTTTGTTTCCCGCCGCTTGGCCTGGGGAAAATAGGCCTTTAGTACCTGTTGGAGCCACGAACCGGTACTAAAGGCCAATCCTATATATATAGCACTTACGAAAATTTCAGTTTCAACTCCGCACTTCGTCTCCAACCTCCGCCGCGCGCTCCGCTCGATCCCGTCGTCGCCGCCCGTATATATACACACACATGCATACACACACACATACACACACACATTTTTTTTTACTTATTTTCTGTTTTTTAGAAAAGTTAATTAGATGATCGAATGTTAGATTAATGTCGAATGTTAGATGAATTAGCTAGCTAGATAGAAAAATTGTCGAACTAGAGATTAGAACTAGTTGAATAATTAATATAACTAGTTTATTTTTAATAAGAAAATTTAGGTATATGAGATTAGAACTAGTTGAATAATTAATATAACTAGTTTATTTTTAATAAGGAAATTTAGGTATATGAGATTAGAACTAGTTGAATAATTAATATAACTAGTTTATTCTTAGTAAGAAAATTTAGGTATATGAGATTAGAACTAGTTGAATAATTAATATAACTAGTTTATTTTTAGTAAGAAAATTTAGGTATATGAGATTAGAACTAGTTGAATAATTAATATAACTAGTTTATTTTTAGTAAGAAAATTTAGGTATATGAGATTAGAACTAGTTGAATAATTAATATAACTAGTTTATTTTTAGTAAGAAAAATTAGGTATATGAGATTTGATGATCTAATTAAAATATTATTTGTTAATGAGTTTTTCTGTTTATTTAATTTTTTATATATTTTGAGTTTATATAAATGTTAGATTAATGTCGAATGTTAGATGAATTAGATAGAAAAGTTAAATATATAGTAATGTCAATTGAATATATAGTTAGATATATTAATGTCAAATGTTAGATGAATATATATTTGGCTAGATATAGGTGTTTAATGTTTCACCTATATGAACATAGGAAATGCCATCTGACGACGAAATTTTTTTTATTATGTGCGAACACTGTGAAGACCAGTGCAGCCTGTGCGACCAAAATTTCCTTGTTGATGGTAGGTGCTTCAGCATCAAGCTGGATGAGACATTCGAAGTTGATACAGTAAGTCACTTTGTCAATTATTATTTAAATGCAAAACTTATGCTTCATTTACTTCAACTTATAATTTTAAATTTTCACTATTCTACTAGCGCATCCCCTGCCATGCAAGAATTTTTGTCTTGGATAAGATAAGTTTCAGTGCTATAGATGATATGGAGGTAAAGAGAGTTTACTTGAAGACGCAGCATGGGTATACTTTCAACGTCAAATTATATAATGGAGACACATACATTTTGAATGCAAAACTTGGCAAGCACTATGCAAGGCTTATGCATTTGAGCCTGATATGGTTATCACCTTTGATATTCGTCCGGAAGATGATATTGAAGGTAATATAGACATCTGGGTCGATGCGCAAACGCCTCCAGTTCTACCATTTGGTGAGTTTTTCTCAACCATGCATGCATATGTTTATGTCTTTCATACAGTTTATTCAAAAATAGTTGACAACTATTTTGTATTGTCAGCTTATTTCGGTTCAAGCAAACATGTCCGGCGCTTGGTAGACAGGACCTACTACTGCCCCGGGGCTCAACTAAACTGCGAGGAGATAAGTCATTATGTTTCATGGCTTGAGGATCTTAATACTGTCAAGACAAATTTTTTCCCTACACTTAGAAATGTTAGTACTCAAAATGTGCGACCAATGGTGATCGTATTGAACTACGGTCACATCTATAATCAAAAGATGGTAAGATTTTAAATATTTGTCCTTAATTAGTGCATCTTTTGCATACATTATTTTTGAAGCTAAACTTTCATTGCTTAGTATATTAATTACTATACGATGTTGTTCAACAGGGACTTCCGATGACAGTTGTGCCTTAGTGGATCGAGACAAAAGGTCGCATGTCAATGGTTAGCTTACGACCAAGATTTCCTACATTGCACATGAGTGCATTCAGCATTTCTAAAAGCGAAGAATGCTTAATAGTGAAAGATTGGAGCAAAATTGTTAATGATCGCAGAGAAGTACTAGGGGGCAGTAAGGAGAAGCGCAACCCAAGATTAGGAGACAGATTCATCTGCATGCTCCAGTATGATGAATCAGGAGAGCTATACATGTTCTATGCTATTCTACCTGAGAGGGAGCAGCAGGATCAGTAGCTACTCTTCATGCTCTTAATTAGTACTTGTCTCATGGATCCGTGTCCTGAACTTCGATGTTGGTGATGATTATGTTGAACTTGATGATATCTCTTTGCTTCTGTTACAAAGTGAATGTTTCCTCTTTAAGCTAGCCAACGTTGATGATGAATTACATAGCTAGCGGTAATGACTATGATGATTAAATAGTGGTAATTAGACGACCACGATGATTTTTAGCTAGCTAGAGTTTATTTATTTATTAATATGCGATGATGATGATGACGACGACGACTACAACTCATTATAACGTAAAACAATCCTAAATTAAATTGATAACACAAATTTAATTGAAAAATACAAAATAAAACAAAACCCACAACGGTACTAAAGGGCTCCCGGCCCCCGGAGCTGGCTCGTGCCACGTGGTACCCCTTTAGCACCGGTTCGTGCTGAACCAGTACTAAAGGGAGAGGGCCTTTAGTGCCGAAATAATAGTGCCGGTTCCTAAACCGGCACTAAAGGGCCTTACGAACCGGTGCTATTGCCCGGTTTTCTACTAGTGACATATCTCCTAGTGCTAGAAACTGTAGAATATCAGCGCCACATAACCAAAACATGCATGGTAAGTAAGTGTTCACTGCGATGGCCGTGTTGAGAACATTAACATGGGAATGTTTCTCTAAGTAAAACCTGGGTGTGCTCAAAATTTTGTACTCATCATTAATTAAAGTGTGCTATAGAAAAGAAGAATCAATTAGTTTCCATTAATGAAAACGGGAAAGATTGATTCTTCTTCTCTTTAATGGAAGGGGTAAAATCCTAATGAACAACATCCTACAAGTACAACCTTACAGATGAGGTTCTGTTTACCAGCAGCGACCTGGCTGGCTGACCTCAGATGAGATTTTGTACATGAATATATGACAAGCAAATACCTAGCGCAGTGAGCGCAGCTGATCAAAGAAGTGCTCCCTGTGCCGCTGGCATTCTCCTCAAAAAAGGACTGTGAAGTAAGGTTCTCCTTGAGAAGGAGGAGGGAGAACTTGACCAAGTAGTGCTTGTCGTGGATGGTGCCGAGCAATTCCCCCTCCTTGTCGAACCGCAGCAGCAGCTCCGTGCAGTCGACCACCACATCTCCGCGCCGGGAAACTGTGAACGCGCCCCGAGGCCAGCGGAAGGGGAGGATACTGTCTTGGACGGACCTGATCTTCAAGTCCCGGTGTCGTAGTCTTCGAGGAGCCAAAGGTCGACGAAGACTGGGTGCTCCATCGGGTCCCTTCGGCTGGACAGGGCCAGGGTGCCGTCCATATCCAAGAGCGACGACACGGATCCCGGCTGAACGGGAGAAGGGATGCATCGGAACTTCTCGACGAGTGTGTCCAACGCAAGGATGGCTCCGCTTGACTCCAATTGCGGCGGCCAGTGGAGGAGCGCCGGCGGCTCCCAGCAGGCGGGCTTGGGCCCTCTCGCCAGCCACGCGACCGCGTCGGCGTCGGCCTCTGACGCGACAGGGCGGCCGATGCACCTCCTCTGGCCAGAGTTCAGAGACAGCACCTCGTAGGTCTTGCTGTCGCCGGCGCCTCGGTGGTACAGCACCCTGTACTCCGCGGTCGGGCTGTGCTGGTAGAACCCGGCGATCTTGTAGATGTCGATCCACGGGACCGCCGCCGTCTGCTGCGTGGCTGGGTTGCAGACGTAGAGATGCTCCGTGCAGGTGAGCCCGTCCGTGAAGGAGAGGAGGAGCAGGCCAGCGCAGCACCCGTGGAGCTCCAGGGTGATCTCGACGCCGTCTTCGTCCATGGGCTCGGAGAAGAGGATGATGGGCTCGCTGCCGCCGGCGCGGAGGCCCAGGGCGTCGGCACCCAAGTTCTTGGCCTCACCTCCGCCGGCGCGGAGGTCGAGGGCGTCGGCGCGGGAGTTCTTGGCAGCACCTCCGCCGGCGCCGAGGTCGAGGGCGTCGGCGCGGAGGTTCTTGGCACCACCTCCGCCGCCGCGGAGGTCGAGGGCGTCGCCGCGGAGGTTCTTGGCAGCACCTCCGCCGGCGCGGAGGTCGAGGGCGTCGGGGCGGGAGTTCTTGGCACCACCTGCGCCGCCGCGGAGGTCCAAGGCGTCGACCCGGAAGTTATTGGTTTCGCCGTTGCCCGAGCAAAGGAAGTAGACTAGTGGGCGCGCCTGTTGGCGGCGGTGGTGGTCCATCAGGAAGACGCTGTCCGTGGCGAGGAGTCGCCATGCCCGGCACACGGCGCGGCAGCGGGCGAGGTGCCTCGCCGGGAGGCGGAGGAGGATCTCCGAGATGATCTCCTCGGCGAGGTAGGGCATCGGCGGAGGTGGAGGAGCCATGCCTTGCCAACTCGTGCGCGGCAACGTAACGGTCGATTTCCGTCTCTCGTATATGAACACGATTACCGCCCCGTTCGATGCACCTGGACACGCGGCCAACCGACTTTGGGGTTGGAGCTAACTTCTAGTGTACTCTCGTCACGATTACCGGTTTTTTTCCTCCCCTTTTTGGCAAACTTGTGCCCTCCAACCAAGAAGACTACAAGGATAAACAACAGGCAAAGCACAGAAGGAAAATACGGTGCAGAAATTACAGCTTTGCCATCAGGAGACACGTGTAACTAGTAGAACAGACATGCCAACTCGTTACAGCATCTCCACACCCCCACCCCGCGGGCATAAAAATCGCCACCTAGGGGCTAGCCAGCGGTAGAAACGGCTCTGGGGCGGTTGGGCATCCAGCCGTCGGCACCAAGCGCCGATATCGGCCTATTTCTGGCCGCCTTTCGGCCCACTATCAGCGAAAATGGCCCAATATCGGCACGAATCGGTCCATATTCGGCGTGGTTTTGTGTAACATGTTCCTCTTCCTGAATGTCGGCATCGGCTTCATCCTCCAGCAGCGCGACGAGCGCCTCCTCATCGTCCGAGTCCATTGCCGAGGTAGGCAAACCGCCGAACACCTTGTGGGCGCACCCGCCGGTACACTGCCCCTCCGCAGCCGGAACGCCGGAACCCAGACGGTGGTGGAGAGGCTGCCTCGGCGAAACCTCTACTCTTTTTCCGGCGGGGAATGACTTATCTAGCGGTGGTAGGCAGTGGGCGATCGATGTTCGTGCATGGTAGTTGTAGGTCCCCAATCAATCGATCAAGGCTCTCCCACGTTGAAGATATTAAGCAGATTTTTCCTGTTTCTAACATGGAAGATAATTTTGCCCATCTTGGCCATCCCTCTTATTCTTCCTGCAAAGAATAGATCTGCGGCCTATAATTTTGTGAATAAGCTTGCTGCTTATAAGGCCAACATGCTCTCTCATGCAGCCAGGCTAGAATTGATTAGATCTGTTTTCGCGGCTATTCTTGTTTAGTACATGGCTAACATTTTGTTTTCTAAAAAATTGATAGCCAAACTCACTGCTATTATTAGGAACTTTTGGTGGACGGGTATTAGAGAGAATAATTCTAGCAGAAGCTTGTGTCTTCGGGCTTGGAAGGACATTTGTAATTCTAAGAAAGAGGGTGGACTTGGTATAAGGAATTTACAAGCTATTAATGAAGGCCTCATTCTTGCAGCTGCTTAGCGTCTGGCTAAAGACCCCTTTTCCCATCTTCACCTTGTGCTTAAATCCAAATACTTTCATGGTGCCTCTATCTGGACTGCCAGCCCTTCCACTCCTAAGTCAACCTTTTGGTCCTCCATCCTTAAAGTGTTACTTAAACTCAAAGCTCATTCTTTTTACAAGATTACACAAGGAAATGTCTCTATATGGAGCACTCCTTGGTGCTCTCTTTGGAATACTGTTTATGATCTTCTTATTATCCAACCTCAGGGATACATTTACCCTTCTCTTGTTAAAGACCTCTGGCTTCTTGATAGAAAAGTTTGGAATAATAACCTCATTCATTCTCTTTTCCAACAACCTCTTGCTTTTGCTATTATTCAGACTGATATTATTCAAGAGGACAGTCCAGATATTCTTTGTTGGGATCTTACTCCTAATGGAATCTGCACTTCCAAATCCACATATAAGTTGTGTTTCAGGATATTCATGCCAATCCCAGATCAGCTCCTTCTCAGGTTTGTTTGCCGGTCAAAAATCTTCTCAATGTGATATGGAAGCAAAAGATGATGATTCCCCGAGTCAAAACATTTGCTTGGAGGCTCCTTAGGAAAGCTCTTCCCACAGGTTTGAGAGATGGCCGCTTCTTTGTGCACATCTCTCAACTTTGCAGCAGATGTGGTCAGCAGGAGGATGAAATGCATTTATTTTTCCTTTGTGGTTTTGCTAGAGCTGCTTGGTTTCTGCATCCTTGGTACATTAGAATGGATATTTTGGTGCAATCTAATCCCAATATTCATAGTATTTTCCTTGCTTTGATTAATATGAATCATCCACATGCTTCTGTGCCTAACATTCTCAATTTTATGTGGTGTCTTCGGGAAGCTAGGAATGACTATCTTTTTAATAAGAAAAGAGCTCTCCCTCATCATGTTAGTATTGCTGCTATGGCTCTGTCTAATGAACAGTATGATTCTGTGCATATTTCTCGTCAGCTTCAGTCTAAAGAACTCGTCTCTACATCAGATCCTACTAATCAGCTTCCTATATAGGGAGGAACAATTAAGTCTGATTTTTTGGTAATAGGACCGAGAGTCTACTCTGATGCAGCATTTAGATGCAAAAAAATTACAGGCTTAACACAGGGATCTGCTGCTACTGGAATGGAGTTTACCTCTCTTTGCCACAAGACCCGATGGAAGCCAATGTACAGATCCAGGCTTCTACTGTTATTACAGATACACCTTTACAAGCTGAAGCTTTGGCTCTTCTCTTGGCGGCTCAAGTGGCTAAGCGTCTAAACATTTTTTAGCCCACATTCCTCACAGACTGTCTCTCATTAGCATCATCCGTGGCAACCAGGAAGATAGCTGACAATACTACCCCTTGGACTATAGGAAGATGTTGGCTGAGTTTTTCTGCCTCTCCTCTCATCTTCATTCTCAAGTGTTTCATATTTCTAGGGAAATCAATGACATCGCTCACAATGTAGCTCATCAGGTTCTTACATCGATTGAAGAACCTGACATATGTTGTTCTGCTTCAGCTCATAGGAATATGACATGTCCTGTAGTTTCTCTTTTTTCCAATTTTCAGTTCCAAGGCTTTGTAATTCACGTTGTACGCTGTTACTGAGCTGAAATGTTAAGTTTGGCGCTTTGTGCGCCTTCTGTTGTAAAAAAACCCGTTGTTGCCGGAGGCCCTCGTTGCATGCGCTCGACTTTGCATCACAGAGAACCTGATCAATTGATCGATGCCAGTCTCTCTCGCATGTAGCTGTGCGTGGTGCATGATAGTTGTGGAGAAGCGTGCTGTCAGACGTGGAGTAACTGGGCTCGAGCTCAAATGAGCTCGTTATCCAGCCCGTTCAATAGAGCATAGGGAGCCATTTCTTTATACGTGGGCTGGTGGATTGCTGGGAAATGGACACTGTAGAGAAATACGGATGCCCCAGCGGTGCCTCGTGGGCCATTCTTAACGGGCAGGTGGACGTCCGTTTCGCGTGGATCATGTGGGCCGTGGATCAGAATCGCAGTAATCCGTCTGGTCCGTGGACCGGGAAGTTAACTTTTCGGTTCGGTGGGTTAGGGCAAAAAAAATGAATGCGTTATCCAGTATTATCTCTGTCTAGTCGCGCACATTTTGCTGACCAGTACTGTCCAGACTCTAGAGCAGAGGACGGCTGGAGTGTGACGTACGCCTACAACATGAATGAACCATGTGATGTAAGTATTCTGTTAAGTAAAATCTAGCAGGGACATACGTTGTTTGCGGATGATTGATCTCTAATGTTTTGTGCTTCGCGGCGAGGACACTTGGTTTTATCTTGGGCACTGCTGGAGGGAGTACAATGGCATGTACCTTGAGAGGCATCTCGTTGAGGTGAGTAGATAATCCGGGTAAACATATTTAGAAAAAGTTAAGTTTGATTGTGGTTTAAAGCTACTAACTAGTGGAACTGACATGTATTGCAGTACGAGCTGGCTTATCTTAAGAAGCAATTTGCATACAAGGTGATCTCGATGAAGGGGGACAATGGTGAGTTCCCAAGCTTCATGATCGAAGAGGTGCAGCAGCAGGGGAGCAGGCCTGCAAGGAAGAAGACGAGGAAGCCATCGTCCCTGATCTGGCTCTTCTCGGCAAGGATGAAGAGGATAAGACGAGGGGAGCAGCAGGAGCAGGGGAGTAATCTTCAAGAGAAGGATGGACGGGTTTTCTGACGGGACAAAATAATGGGCAGGGTTGGACGCCCTCCGTTAGTTGATTTTGTTGCCGTCTGAGCCATGGTCCGCGACGCGGTGCACCATCTGTTCTGCCGTTGTGAGGATGACAGCCGTTGCATTGAATGCGGTAGTTGGGTGGGCCAGGGCCAGGGAAAAAGCCGGACAAACATCTCGGAATACAGATTAAAATACTTGGGTTGGTGTGAATCTTAGTGCAAGCTGACGGCTGAGATAACGAGTCCATTTGAGCTCGAGCTCAGAATAGGACTTTCGATATATGCGCCAGTTGTTACGCTCATGCGCAGTAGTTAGGAGGCCCCAATCAATCAATACGAGCTTTTTTTGAACTCTTGATGTGTACAGTACCCCAATCCAGTCGTTGCCTCTCGATGTACAATCTCTTGCTGGCGCCCCCGCGTACTTCATATCCAGCTGGTTGCCTCTCGATGAACAGCACACCACTGTGGCCGTAGGCAGTTGGCGCTTGATGAAGATGACCACGGGTCGACCCGGGGCCAATGCCAATTTAAGAGCCCACGTGTCGACCTATACAAAAAATAGTCGGTGGCCTCGTTGACCCGATGGGTATTTCGGGTCGACCCAAATTATTGATTTACATTGCCTTGTGGACAATGAGATGTTAAAATTAGGCACTGTTTAATGGAATCCGATTAGTGTAAGAATTAATAAGATTTCTAATGTGTGGTTAATAGAAAAAAAATAAGCTTTCTTGTGGTTTTGTACATGCGCATCTTGCTGAAACATATCAAAACAATTTTGTTGTTCATATACGCGAGTGTACGTCAGAAATTATACAACAAACTGCGTCGCAAAATTGGTCCTAGGACAACGTCGACGCGGCGGAGAATGCAGTTGTTGTAAGATATAAGACTATAAGGTGGGCCGACCCAGCAGGTCACCTGGTGCTGGCTCTATTGATCCAAATCCCATTTCAAACCCACCCACATGACTCATTGGCCTCGAATTTTTGGGTTGAGGCAGCAGCCCAGCTCATTCCCATCTTGAGCCCCACCCCAACCGGTTGCCGCTGGATGAACAAGACCTTGTTGCGGTCGTAGGCGGTTGGCACCCCATTGAGGTCGTTTCATGGTACGTCCCACCCCCAGTCGGTTGGCTCTCAATGAATAAGACTCCATTTCGGCCATCCACTCCAGTTAGTTACCGCTGGATGAACATGACCGCATTGCGGCCGTAGGCCGTTGGCTTACGATGAACGTGACCCGTTGAGGCCGTCCCACCTCACCCGGTTGGCGCTCAATGAACATGACCTCGCTCCAGGTTCACCGTTGTTGCTTGTTGGGATATGCTAGGTGCATCGGTGATTACTTTCTTTGGTGATCCAAAAATGGAGCAGAAAGGATTCTCGCATTTTTCACCAAAGGTTATCGAACCCACAGGAGGAGGCGCCCTTTAGGCTAGGGTCTCAAATAAGCTTTTGCTAAAGAATTAATTCTAGCTTTTGGCCAAATCATAAATCAAACTTGACACTACAAACATTTATAATAAAAATAGGTACATGTGTGAGGTCTTAATTTGTGAAGGGGTCAAATGATCTTAATTTGTGCGCTGGAATTCACTCACCGAGATGTGCTTGTTACAAACTGAAGTGGGGGATGTGTCCAAATTACGTCTTGATCGGCCCGTGTCCTTCATCAAGACTCAGTTGTCCAACCAAAGGCCTTACCCGTCTTGTGGGGTTGCCTGGATAATTAAGATTGCAATAATCAGACAAAAGCATTGAGTGTTTAATGACTACACCTATTGAATTCCAGGGATAAGATCCATGTTACCGTACTAAACCTTTCTGTCATTGGTGTTCAGAAAAACTTCATGGTCTCCCTGTCCTCAACCTCTTCGTGACTCATTCTCCATGATCCTGGGTACCTGTAGGGATGAAGACCGCGAACGAGACAAGAGACAACTACGGAACAGTTTTATTTCACACATACGAGACGTTAATTCAAAGCACTTCCATTGATCCCTCCAACAAATACATCGGGTTGTAAAGCTCTTGCCTCAACCCATCGCTTACCGGACTACTCACACATGAAGAATGCATCATGAAGGTAGATTGATTGATAACACTAGTAGAAAAAGGGCCTCAGTCGACTAAAGGCCCTCTACGTGGCCGCTGCCTGGAGGTCCACCTTTAGTCCCGGTTGGTAACACCAATCGGCACTAAAGGTAATTTTCTGATTTTTTTTGAAATTTTTTTCTGAATTTTTTTATTTTCAAATTTCTGATTTATTTTAACCTCTAATCTCTAATCACCCCTCTCATCACTGCTCAATTTAATCTCTAATCATCCCTCATCATTCCAAATCATCTAACTTCCCGGACAGTCACCCATCCTCCCACTCCCCCAGCCTGAGCACGCTTAACTTCCAGGTTCTATTCTCCCTCGTTTCCAAGTCTGCATTCGTTGTTTTCCTGACAATAGTAAGATGCTAATCCTATTAACCCTCAGGATTTTAGCTTGAGCATGAAGTCACACATTTCACTGTTTGAGTTTGAAACTATTGTTCTAAAAAACAATAATTATTTAGTAACACTAATATTTCTTGAATAAGTAGTTTGACCATTGTTTGACCACAGTTTGACCATAGTTTGACCAGATTTGACCAAAATTCAAAAAAACTTAAATAATTATTTAATAACACTAATATTCTTGAATAATTATTTAGTAACACTAATACTTCTTGAATAAGTAGTTTGACCAGATTTAATGAAATTTAAAAAAAACTGAAATTTGAGCATAACTTTTTTTCCTTTTGGAATTTGAGGATTCTACAAATTTGCAAATAGGCCGTAGGCAGTCTCCATCGGATGTAACTTTTCGAGTAGATGATTTTTCATATAAGAAACTTTTTAACCCGAGTTCGTATGCAAAAGTTATGCCCATTTTACAAATTCCAGAGAGATTTTTGTAAATAAAGTCGAAATTCATATTTGTAAATTTTCCCAACAACTAGACCACATATCACATGGGAAACTTATTTTATTTTATTTTTTTTGACATTTGCATCATTTTCTATTGTTTTTTCTAAAACTGAAAAGGCGGTCCACGCGGGGGGGGGGGGGGGGGGGAGTTTGAAAATTGGACCTTTAGTACCGGTTCGTGCCATAAACCGGTACTAATGCCTCAACCTTTAGTCCCAGTTGGTGCCACCAACCGGGACTAATGGGCATCGCACCCTTTAGTCCCGGTTCGTGGCATGAACCGGGACTAAAGGGCCCAGGTGAACCGAGACTAATGCCTTAGCCGCACGAACCGGGACTAATGCACCCATTGGTCCCGGTTCTGGACTGAACCGGGACTAATGGGGTTACCCGGCCTGGACCAAAGCCCCCTTTTTCTACTAGTGTAATATGTCTTATAATGGATGTCGTGTGTGATACACAATTACAAGTATGACTAGATGGAAGAGAACTATGGTGGATATAAAGGTGATGGCTATGAAGATGGAAATGGCGTCGGCTAGGGTTGATGGAGATGGGGATGATGATGACTGCTCCGCTTGTCATTCTACGGCACCTCTGTTAACATCTCGGTGTCAACCCCTCCCCATGCCATACGACTGCTCATATGAGCGGGCGTGGTCGCATGGGACGTTGTCTTTTGCTATTCCTAAAAATACATAAAACTTAGCTACATCATGCACATAAACTTTCTAATTTTACTAAAATGTGGCACGTAAGCTAACCGAGGTTAGCATTGTTTCCTACAATTCCTAAATGTCATGAGAGTATCACATGCAATTGTCCTTAGTTTCAGATATTGTGTCACATGAAAAGTACTCTACTCTAATTGCCCTCAATTTTAGAAAGTAGCACATGAATCTAATCTAATTGTTTTGAATTTCAATGGCTTCATATTTTTTATTTATTCACATTGCAAGGCACATGAACCCTAAATCCCTAATTGAGCAGAAACCCTAAGCTACATAAGGGAGTGGGAGGATGGTGACTTACTCGTCGTCGCCGAGAGGAAAAGCCCAACAAAGGTCGTCAGCCGGACTTGCCACTACAATGCGGGCCATGGCCGTTGCCGCCCTATGCTGCACTAACCACTTTGGCGGTTGTTGGGGCTCCGCGGTGAAGCTCTAGCTAACAAACCAGTTGTCCACCTCTAAGTACTCATCCCCTCACCGCCCATCCCACCGCCACCCAGTGACTCGCCGCCGTCATTCGTTTTCTCCGCTACCATCGTAGGAGGGAGAGACAAGAGAGTGAGCGAAAAGAAAATGCAAGTGCGGGAGAGAGAGAGAGAGAGTGTGTGACCTAGCCAAAATGGCCGACCGACAACGGTCGTTAATGTTCGTCACGTGTGGTCTGTCTCCCTGATTTGATGTGGCACTGAACAGCGGGCCCAACATGTCAGAAATCAGATTAATCCAAACCGGTCATCAATATTTATTGAAAAAAATTACGAGAGAACTGGTAATTTTTTGTTGTCTAAAAGGAATATGGTGGCAAATCCAAATGGAAGAAGTATAATGTGTTGTTTTCTTGTAATTCACTCCCCACTTCAACTAGATGAAGAATCACCTGACCCTGTTTTGCCTCCTTTCATGGATTAGGACACTTTCGAGCGCGGTGTCCATACTCCTAACAATTATAGCAACGTTATGTTGAGCTTACCATACTTCCGTTTCTTTGCCTCTAGTATGCGTGAACATCAATCACTTTGCTTCCGTGTTGCGTTCAGGACCCCTCATTGTCAACTCATAGGTCTTGTGCCACACGATCACCTCCATCACCGGCATAATTCTCACATCGCTTCACTACTCAATTGTAGCACCCTAGTTTTGGCCCCTTTTTCCTCTTTTTTTTAGATTTCATTTGAAGTTTAATTGGATCTTTATTAGGAGAGTTCATTTGGAATTAATTCCAAATATTTTTCTCTCTTTCTCTCACAAGTGGGTTCCCCCTCTAAATATTTCCAAATAATTTCTACACCTATCCTAGCCCTCTCATAATTTTTCTTCCGAAAAATATATTCCTTTTCTATATAAATGAATATCTCTTTTAATGTGAGTTGTGAAGCAACTCATACTTTGCTCTTCTAATAGTTCCCCCAATTATTCTCATAAATATTCCTACACTTATAAACCCCAGATAAACCAAAACCACGGGTCACATAGTGCAAAAGTTGATCCATTGGGCAAAACGCTTGTTTTTGTCCAACAGACACATTGCAAAGCACATGATCCTTATCCTTATCCAGTGGAGGTGAGATCTTTCTCCGGTGTTCACTCTACCACGCTACCACACCACAACAAAACTTAGGACATTTTAGCCAGCCTATCCTTCAGATAACAATGCAAGCACCTTCCGGTGAATTTCAGTCCGTGCGCTCAGCTCACAATTCCTTTTTAAGCCAAACCACTCAAATCCTTTATCCTATCAACGAGGGACCCGCTGGACTGGCCCTACCTCAAACAGAATAGCACAACCTGGAGACGCAGTTGGCATGCCACTTTAGGCGGTGACCGTGCCACTGGCATGCCAAACGCGCGCTCCGAGGCAAGTTTTGAGGTGCCCGATCGCCTTTGGCCGCCCCCGCGTTACTCTCATTCTACGAGTGCCTTTCCTCCTCGGTGGCACCCTTTTAAGGCCTTGTTCGGTTTGGCAGGGTTTGAAGAGGTTTGAAAGGGACTGAAAGGGATTAAATCATTTGCAAGTCAAAATTCTTCTTAAACCTCCTCAATCCTCTTCAATCTGTGCGGCAAGGGAATTAACCGAACATGGCCTAAGGGCAATGTTACACCGCCGCACTGCTGCAACAGTGTGCACCCGCATCCCAAGCGCATGGCGTCTTCCCCTGGAAGAATCAAACTGCGAGGGAACAATCAAAGTCATGACCGATGCACTTCTAAAAATATTAGTGCTGAAAGTTACCACAGTATTAGTACATGGTATTAGTCATTGCCATTTGAGCCCGCAGCAAGATTATATGTGCATAAATTCTTAAGAAGCGCCATTCACTTGTCCAATGACAACATAGTATACTACTATCTCTTTTTTTTTTGCGGGGATTTTATGTGCAGACGTGCCACGTCACGCGAGCCAAGTGTAGGTTTCGTGTGACACGCTGGCTGGCGTGTTCCAGCACCTGCTCCATCTCCCCGTCCTTAGGGCATCTCCAGCCGTTGACCTTCCAGGAGGGACAAAAAATCGCCCTTGGGGGTGCACCGGCGCTAAACCGCGCACTGGGGGCGTGATGTCCCCCAGTCGCCCCCCCCCCCCCCCACGGGTTTTTAAAATGTTTAAATACGGCGCAAACACAACGTAAATACGGACGAGTTCGTTCAAATTTAAACATATTTTACAAAAAAAAAGAAAAAAAAACTACCGCAGGCTACCCCCGCCGTCTCCCTCGCCGCCCGCCCACGCGGTTCTACATGCCGAGGAGGCTGTAGAACCGCGTGTAGTCACCGCCGTCGTCGTCGTCGTCGTCGCCCCCGCCTACGCCTCCGCCGTCCCTGCTGCATCCCTCCCCCGGTTGGCGCGGTGGGTTGAACGGTCCGGGGGCGTCGTCGTCGTCGCTATCGAGGACGACGACACCGTCCTCGTCCTCGCGCCCACGTTTGCGGGCGGCGATCTCCTCCAGGGCCCGGCGCTGCCGGATCATCTCCTCGCGCAGGTAGTCGTCGCGCGACCACCGCATGGCGTCCTCGTCGGAGAAGCCGCGCCGGGCTATCTCCTCGTACTCCGGGGGAGGCTGGACTCCACCTTGGGCTCGACAAGGGCGCCGAAGCTGACAGGCGTGTCCTCGGGCTCCGGCTTGACAGGGCGGAGGTGGAGGCAGGGAGAGCCGCCGGAGCTGCGGGTACGCGCGCTGACAGGCGTGTCCTGGGGCTCCGGCTTGACAGGGCGGAGGTGGAGGCAGGGAGAGCCGCCGGAGCTGCGGGTACGCGCGCTGACAGGCGTGTCCTGGGGCTCCGGCTTGACGGGGCGGAGGTGGAGGCAGGGAGAGCCGCCGGACGAGGAGGAGGACACCCCGGTCTCCATGCACCTCGGCGTCCAGGAGCTTCCCCAGCGGTGGCGTGAGGAGGACGGGGGAGCGGGGTACTCGAGGCGCGGCGTGTTTCCGCCCTCGATGTACTCAAGGACGGACTCCAACGTGCGCCCGGGCACGCCCCACCACCGACGCCGGCTGGCGGCGTTGAACCTGCCGGAGGGCACGACGCCGTTGGTGGCCTCGAACTGCTCGCCGTGCCGGCGACGGAAGTACGGCTCCCAGATTGGGCTGTCGGGGACGTACCGGGGCCCCTCCCCCGCCGCACGCGGCAGGGACGAGCGGATGCGTGCGATCTCCGCACGCCGCGCCGCGCCGGTGGGTACCGGGGGCACCGGCACGCCGCCGGCGCTGATCCTCCACGCCCCGGGCACCCGCATGTCCGGCGGGACCGGGTACTCGGTCTTGAAAAGGAGGCGAGTCTCGTCCTCGTGCAGATGACGGCGCTCGAATCCGTTCGCCGCGGCGCCGTCGCCTGGGAAACGCTCGGCCATGCTTTCTCAACTGGTGACGGCGAGAGGAGGAAAGAGGGAGAAATGAGCGCGTCGTCGGTGGATGATCGGGGTGAGTCCCTCCGACGCGCTTGCAGTCGGCTTTTATAGGCGGAGACGCCGCGTGGTAGGCTTGGCCGGCGCGTTACGTGTGGCGTGATTGCGTGGCGGCCGAGGGACGCGTCGCCCAGCCTTCACTGCGCCGCCCGTGAGGCACCAATGGAGCCTGACCGGCGCGGCAGCGCGAGGCAGCTTTGGCATTGATTCGCCGCGGGAAACGAGGCGATGAGGACGACGAAGGTGCGAGAACAGAGTAGAGTCGCTGACGTAGCGGGCCCATGGCTCTTCGTGCCAAAAACGATTTGCCCGGCGCCCCCAAGGGACCCCAAGCGCGCTGGGTTCGGGTTGGGTCAACCGGCGTCAATTTTGACCTGAGTCAGCAAAAACTAGGCTTTTAAAGACACGACTGGACCGATTTTTTGACGCCGACGGACGAAAACACGTCTAGAAGGCTTTTTGAGAGCGCGGCTGGAGATGCCCTTACCCGGCTGCTGGAGCAGCGTGCCGGCGGGGACGAACTGGACGGCGGGCTTGTTGCAGTCGAACCAAGATGCCTCCACGTTCCTTTTCTGCATTTCGCCCAATACCCGCTCTGCTGATAGCCCCGCGCAGCAGCCTCCTCCTCCCCAGCTCACCGCCTCCGGCCACCTCCGCCTGCGCCACCGCCCCCCAATGGAACGCCGTCATCAGAGACCGCCTCGACTCCGGCCTCCCGGCGGCGGCCGTCTCCGCCTTCGCCGCCATGCTCCGCGCCGGCGCCCGCCCGGACGGCTTCACGCTCCCGCTGCTCAACCGCGCGGCGGCCTCGCTCGCCGTCGCTGGCCTCGTCGGGGCCGCCCACTCGGTCGGCGTCCGGACCGGGTTCGCCCTCAACCTGTACTTCTGCAACACCCTCGTCGACGCCTACGTGAGGCACGGCGCGGTCGCCTCCGCGCGGCAGCTGTTCGACGAAATGACTGCAAGGGACGTGGTTTCCTGGACCTCTCTGATATCTGCCTATGTCGGCACAGGCGACCGACGGGAGGTGTCCGGATTGGTGACCAAGATGCGGATGGACCGGTGCGAGCCAAGTGCGGTGACGCTCGCCGTCCTGCTTCGTCTGTATACTGCCGAGAGGGACGTTCCTGGGGGGAGACAGCTGCACTGCTATGCGATGAAGAGCGGTTTAAGCGAAGAGCCACTGGTTCTCAACTCAATACTGACGCACTTGAGCAGGACGGCGTCTGGCTTGGGCGACGCGGTGAGGCTGTTCGAGCTGTCTCCGGGAGGAAGAGATGCGGTTTCCTGGAACATTATAATCTCGGAGTTTTCGTCGCAGGGGAACGTTTCTCAAGTCATTGACATGTTTGAGAGGATGAGAAGAGAGGAAGTGTGTCCAACCTGCCAGACCTTAACTGCCCTGGTTGCTGCATTTGCCAAGCACAGGTGTCTTGAGCAAGGAAGAAAGCTCCATTGTTTCGTGATTAGGAGTGGGCTTAGTGATCCAGTCTTGGTGGCATCCTTTCTGGATTTCTATGCTAAATGCTGTGAAATGGAATCTTCTGCCAAGTTGTTTGAAGAATTCAAGGGAACAGGCAGCTGCATATGGTCTGCCATGATGTGGGGTCTCATCCACCATGGGCACTTCTTACAAGTAGTCCATCTGTTTGGGCGAATGTTGAACTCTCAGCTAGCTATCAACGCTGACATGCTTCAAGGACTAGTCATCAGTTACATGGAATTAGGTGCTTCGCGGCTAGGTAAATCAGCTCATGGATACATCATACGGAACAGCCATGCTGCACAATATGAGAATAGTTGTTACTTGGAGACATCCATTGTTAAATTCTATGCTAGATGCGGGAACATCCATTTGGCACGCCGGTGCTTCAACAACATCCAGCGGAGAGACATTGTCGCATGGAGTTCAATGATTGAAGCGCACGCCATTCATGGCAATGGCAGGGAAGCTCTGGCATTGTTTGACCAAATGCTTACCGAAGGAGTAATGCCAAACGGAGTGACCTTCCTGAGCTTGCTGTCAGCATGTAGTTACTCAGGGCTTGTTACTGAAGCTCGTGCATTGTTTGATTGCATGGTTAGGAAGTTTGGCATCACACCGGAGCTAGGCCACTACACTTGCATGGTGGACATCCTTGGCCGTTCAGGTAACCTAGATGAAGCTGCCCAAGTGATCAGTGGCATGAATGTTAAGCCAGACGGAAGAATTTGGGGTGCTCTCCTTGCATCATGCAAAACACATTCGAATGTCGAGCTGGCATCTTTTGCGGCTCGGAAACTTATGGAGTTGGAACCAGATAATGTTGGCTACCATGTGGTGTATAGTAATGTGCAAGCAGGCAGTGGTGATAGATGGCCTGAGGTGGAGCATATTAGACGCTCGATGGCAGTGATGGATGCGCAGAAGGTGCCTGCTTGGAGCTGCGTTGCTGACACCGGTAGCCCATGATCTGTATTCTGCACTGTACCACCGCCGTTTCTCCCATATACATTGCGGTTTGGTAAGATTATATGTGACCAGATAGTCTACTGAAGTAGTGGGATGTGACTGTCAGATTGACCAAGATTTACCAGTGTGGCAGTGTACCAAGGCCTTGATCTGTTAGGGAGTTAGTATTAATATCCATCCAAGCATATGAGATGAGATCAAGTTTTGAGCAGCCTATATACACTATAAAGGTCGCAAATTAGCGAAGCCAACGTCAGGTGTTGTTTTAGTAGACGTTGGCCGGCTGTTCGCCGGGAGTAAGTGTATGCAATTAGGTTCAATCGAGCAATATTAACACACACAAAATTACAAGTCTGAATTTGGAGCAAAAAGGACAAAATGCCAGCTGATGTAAATAAGCTGCTATTCACAGTTCAAATATTGTTCAAAGCAGAATTTGTATTGTTCCTGCTCTAACTGTTTGATCGCCTTAAGCTGCTGTTACCGCCTCAATATTTTTATTTTTTTTATTTCTGTGAAAACTGCCTCAATATGTTGGCTTGTCTGTCGGCCAAGAGTGACACACACTGTGCCCTCGTGCTCTTTTGTGGCTTGTGTCATGCTATAGTTTATTCACAGGAGTTGAGTTAGTGGTTAAGTTTGCTAGCTCAAATTGTACGGTGTCGAAGGAGGTATGTTTATACTTGTGGTTTGGTAGCGCAAAATAGACATGATTGTGGCTGTAGTTTAGTGGTGAGAATTCCACGTTGTGGCCGTGGAGACCTGGGCTCGAATCCCAGCAGCCACACATTTCTCGTTTGCTATTTTTTTCCCCACATTCTTTCTTTTTGACAGTACATTCATTGCAATCTAGATGTACTGATTGCATGTGATTGCTCCTGCAGGATGATTAGATTATTCTTTTCATGCAAAAAATTACATCAGCTATTATTATTATCAGAAATGCATTTTAACCTGTTTTCAGCAAGTTTATAACAAGTATATTTTTTCAAAAAAAGGAATATAACAAGAGTGAGATGAAGGACATTTTTCCCATCAAGTACTCTGCCACTGTGGCAAGCTTATTAGAGATTTGGATCATTTAAGATCATCGAAAAGTCTGCAGGCTAAGGAGGTATATTGCCAATATGGCCAGACCATGCTAAGGCCGAGGACGGTGGCTTTCTTCTTATTCCACTGTTTTGTCAAATTGAATTTGAAACTGAATGTGTGAACTCAGTGTTTTGGCAGATGGGAAAATAGTTTTTGTGCAATGGGATCTTTATATGATACAGACCTCGTATCGATAACTGAGAGATGGGAAACGAGTTTTTGTGCAATGGGAAACGAGTGCTAATTTAGATTATTAGATTATTCTTTTCATGCAAAAAATTACATCAGCTATTATTATTATCAGAAATGCATTTTAACCTGTTTTCAGCAAGTTTATAACAAGTATATTTTTTCAAAAAAAGGAATATAACAAGAGTGAGATGAAGGACATTTTTCCCATCAAGTACTCTGCCACTGTGGCAAGCTTATTAGAGATTTGGATCATTTAAGATCATCGAAAAGTCTGCAGGCTAAGGAGGTATATTGCCAATATGGCCAGACCATGCTAAGGCCGAGGACGGTGGCTTTCTTCTTATTCCACTGTTTTGTCAAATTGAATTTGAAACTGAATGTGTGAACTCAGTGTTTTGGCAGATGGGAAAATAGTTTTTGTGCAATGGGATCTTTATATGATACAGACCTCGTATCGATAACTGAGAGATGGGAAACGAGTTTTTGTGCAATGGGAAACGAGTGCTAATTTCCTAGGATTTATTTCTGGATCTGCGATGGCCATGCTCTGATCACCTCCATCAGCCATGAGAACAGAGTTAACCTAGGCACATTGGTTACTAGATTAAGAAGAGTTCTGATCATCTAGATGTAATAAATTCTGTTCTTTACATAAATTTGACTTTGATTTTAAATGCTCTACAGGACCCAACAGAAGATGCCCTGCATCTTTAGTGGGAGAAGTCCAAAATGGTTGCAGTTGAGGCGAGGCTGGGAACACAGGAGGTATGGATGGTGATGCAGAGGCTTCTCACTTTGTCCATCGTGTTTTATTTTTTTCCTTGCCACAACTCTATGTATGTGTTGAGCAGATAATTCAACTTGCTCAATTTTAACCACGTCTATTCTTCCATGTTTTGTGAGCATAGCCTTTTTTATCGGGTGACAAAAACATTCTTAGCATTAAATTAAGTTTATTTCTGAATGTTTGAGTGTATAGGTGAGCTTGAATGCTTGATGGTCTGCCATAAAATATTTGTGAGAAGATGGCTGGAATCTTGGTAGAAAGAATACCATGCTGAAATCTGAAGAATGCACATATATAATTTTCCCTAAAATAACAGGAAATATTGAAAAATTGAGATGTTTTTATGATGGTTCAGGAAATTTGGTTATACTTTTGTTTTGTTGGCTATGAGATTAGCAAAGGGGACCTTATGTTGGCTGATCAAAGTTACCCTTAACTTCCTTTTTCCCTTTGTAGGCTGAAGCTCAAGGCGTCAATCAAAACAGAGTAAGAGAATAGGCCGGGAATGGTGCAGTGCTATGAAATTGAAAAGCAGCTGAATATAAAGTTGAAGAGTTGGAGCCAAGCATGGTGGCATGCAGTCATGCTCAGGTTTATTTACAGGTATTGAGATAGTGGTTAAGTTTGTTTTTGTTTCTCTAGGTTTTAGCATTTTTGGTCTAAATGCCAACCTCACGTCGCAACAGAAGAAAGTGTGTAAAGAAGGTCTTGAAAGAGATTTTTGCATACTTGTAACTTGGAAGCTCAAAATAGATATGACTGTGGCTGTAGTTTAGTGGTGAGAATTCCACGTTGTGGCCGTGGAGACCTGGGCTCGAATCCCAGCAGCCACATATTGTTTTGCTAGGTTTTTATTCTCACATTTTTCTTTTTCACAGTACTCTTCTTGCACTGCCAAATGATTAGATTATTCTTTTTCATGCAAAAAATCTCAGTTGTTATTAATCTGAAATGGATTGTAACCTGCTTTGAGCAAGGTTCTATGATGAGAATAAATTAGAAAAAGAGTATTTAAAAAAAATAAACAAGAGTGGATTGAGGGACATTTTCCTATCAAGTACTCAGGCACCGTGACAAGCTTATTAGAGATTTGGAGCCTTTAAGATCATTGAAAAGGCTAAAGAGATATGTTGCCCATATGGCCACAATAGAACATGTCTAGTTAGTTTTGTTTTACGGCTCAAAAGAAAAAGTTAGGTTTTTTTTTGCTTCTCTTTCCAATTGTCTAAATAATCTCTTTACATGAGTATAATACCTGAATGAAAAATTATCAATGAAACACCTTTGAGCCGCCCTAGTCGTCCCGATATAGTGTGCGGTGACGTCTTTGGCCAGAGTGATTGTGGTTGATCTGACCGGCGACCACACCTGGGCTTCCCCACTCGGCAGCGGCATGTAAGTCCAACCGCTCTCTCTTTCCTCTCTGTTGTTTTTTTATTTTGATTTCAGGGTAATATGAGAAATAGAGATTTAGGGTTTGGGACGAATTGTGGGGGAAATTAGATGAACATGTCATGTATGTACATGGTTCTCTGAAACTGGATGAACATGTCCACTATACAGAGAGTTCTAGTGCAATAGGATGAGCATGTTCTCTAAAATTGGGCATTGGTTCAGTGTTAGTGTTTTAAAATTGGGGATAGTCAAATTATATGTATGTTCATTTTGAACATGTTATCTAAAATTAGTTATTTGCATAGTACTCCCTCTGTAAAGAAATATAAGAGCGTTTACATCTTATATTCCTTTACAGAGGGAGCATATGTTTATCTGCGTGTAGTAATATATGTATGTCGGGAATTAGATCTTGGTTTTTATATGCTTGACATTGAAGCTATTACAATTAGTGTTAAATAAGCTTATATATTTATTTCTTAAACATGGTATCAAGGATGTTAGTGACTAGTTTATTTGCTTCAGGTGTGTTACTAATTATGGGATTGGGGTAGCAACTAATTATGTTATTTTACTAAAGTTTGTTTTTAGTTTGGATGATGAAATATGGGAAATAAGGTTCCATTTGCAAGGTGAAGACAATATGTAAAGAACAATTTATTTACCAGAGATACACTTAATTAATATCGTAGTCCAGATTGGGACCCATTGCTATGGAAATTAGGGAAGCCAACGATAGGGTGTTGTTTTAGTAGATGATGGCCGGCTGTGTGGTGGGAGTAAGTGCCATGCAATTAGGTGCAATCGAGCGATATACAAGGTGTATCTAGGGCAGCACAAAATTACAAGTCAGAATTTGAAGAAAAAAGGACAAATGCTGATGTAAATAAGCTGCTATTCGCAGTTCAATTAATGTTCAAAGCAAAAAATTGCATTGTTCCTTTCCCTACTGTCCGTTGCTACTCAATTTTTTTTACATTGTTCCACCTCAATTATTTTTTATTTTGCAAAAACCGCCTCAATATGTTGGCTTGTCTATCGGCCTTCAGTGCACACATTGTGTCCTCGGCTTCACAACTACTCCCTCCGTCTCGTAATGTAAGACGTTTTTTGACACTACCGTAGTGTTAGAAAGCGTCTTATATTATGGGACGGAGGGAGTACGTCCATAGTCTGCTCTTTGGTGACTTGTGGCATGCTCTAGTTTATTTACAGGTATTAAGATAGTGGTTAAGTATGTTAAAAAAAATGGTGGGAAACACTCGTTCTCTAGGTTTTAGCATTTTTTTGTCTACATGCCAACAATTTGACCCTAGGTTTATTTTTTAGTGGGAAATACTTGTGCTCTAATTAGGTTTTATCACGGGCCTATGTAGTGTGACATCAACAGAAGAAAGTGTGTAGAGAGGGTTCCCGCTAAATTTGCACATGATTGTGGCTGTAGTTTAGTGGTGAGAATTCCACGTTGTGGCCGTGGAGACCTGGGCTCGAATCCCAGCAGCCACACAATTTCTTTTGCTAATTTTTTCCCACATTCTTTCCTTTTTATAGTAGATTTCTTGCAATTCAGCCACACAATTTCTTTTGCTAATTGTCTAAATAATCTCTTGACGTGAGTAATACCCGGATGGAAAATATTGCTATCCCGACGATCTTTATCTTAATTTCTTTTGCTAAGTCATGTGCGCGATACAAAGTTTCTAGTAGAGAACTTCTTTGAGTCATCATATTTTTCTGTTCATATGAAGGAAATTAATATGCAATTTTTCAAAATTGGGGAATCCAAAATGAAACCCTTTTTTTGCTTATCTATGGAACACCTTCGAGGACATAGTAAAATGCACTTTGCCTATTTGGATCCTTTGCACAAAGAAGAAAACACCGAACATATGAATACCCAATTCACACGACTTGATTTTTTGTGCGAGGAGCTCAGATAAAAAAAAGGATACATGGGGCAGTGACTAGATTATCATTCTCTTGCAAAATATCACCTTAGTTTGCTTGGTGATCGGCTTATTTACGGATGTTATGTTTGATGTTTTATTGAGATGTACCGCAGAATTGAAGCCATGACATGTGTTTGGAAACCCAATGGAAAATGATCGCCTAGAATGGTGAAATACGACTAGTCTGTACTTCATGCGCTTTTAAGGTTGTTTGATGAATTGCTGGTGAACACAAGTAGCTGGTCTAGGTTCCAGGAGTTAGGAACAAGAGCCCTCCTATTCTCCTTGGCACATCGTACGCATCTATTTGACATTGATGGGATGACACTGATCGTTTTACCAAGATTTTGCTAGTTTTGAGTAAACTTCCCAGGCGAGTTTAGTTGCCCCAGTTAGATGCACCCCATATATCGGAAATGTTGCGCCCAATATCCAGCACCAATTTTCAGCGTGGAGTTATGGACTCGGTGTCGCAGCTCCCGTGTAGAAATCGTGTCAAACTGGAAGCAACCTTCACAGTTTTTCTTAGGGTAGTAATCTGACAGCACCCAGAGTACACCAGTAACGAACACAACAGTGCAATACACTACGACGAAACCACGCTCTGTTGAAAACGCACGGGCGGAATACAAGAACAGTGCAATACACTACGACGAAACCACACTCCGTTGAAAACGCACGGGCCGGAAATACAAAGCACTAAAGAAATACTCCATCCCATAATATAAGATGCTATTACATCCAATATACTCACATATTGGATGTAATAACATCATAATATTATGGGATAGAGGGAGTAGCTGACAGGACAATTATAGTGAACTAGCTTCTAGTGACATCCAACATCATGTTAACAAGGCTAAATATATAGCTCCATAGATAGCTAAACAACCTGCTATGAAATCCTAAACAACCCTAGAGCCTAAAATCCAATGAACAAAGTACTGTCAACAACGGCCCATAAAATATAACCTGAGGATATCTTGCCACTCCCCGAAAGGCCCCACTAACCATCGGAATATTCTTCATCGTCACTAGGCTGTTCGAAAATTTCAAACTCCCCATCACTTGCTTCACCATTATTAAGGGCATCACCTGATTTATTCTGGCCATCTTCATTCAGTGGAAAGCTGCGCAAAACCTCCTCAAGGTATCCAGTGGAGAAGCCTTCTCCAAGCGTGTCTGATACATCTTATAGGAAAACACCAGCAACACAACTTCCAACACTCATATATTAAAAGAGAAAGGGAAAAAATCAATGCAATGCAAAGGTTCTTTAACCATGTAAAAGCCGACCCAAGGATTGAGAAAAGAAACTTTGGTTAGTAATCGCAACCTTAAGTACTGCTTCTTGTTACTCCAACCTCAAAAATGTAAAATCTGGTAACTCATTTGAAATATTTGCAAGAAAGGGAAATCAACAAGTTTACACTAAGCAACCAGAACTAGCCCAGTTTCCTTCTCCCCAGGTCATGAATTAACTGCTGCAGAAAGTGAGTGAAACCGTAGCCCAACTTGTTGTGTTTGTACTCTTTGTTAACCAACATATTGTAATATTTTTACTGCTACCTTCCTTACAGGAAAAAGATGAGTGTCAGGCACAGAGAGGAATGGGCACAAAGTTGCAACAGCCTGGTACTTTTTCCCCATGAGAAATCAAATTTCATAAAATGAATTGTATTAAGGATACAGGACTCATGTAAGGCGAAATCAGGAACATCCTCGGCCTACATAGATATAGTAAACAATTAGTTACTGTAGAGCATATTATAGGGCCAAAGGTGCAAGTAGTGACACATACCATGGCTGGAGAATCATAACCATCTGATTCCTCTTTATCTTCCTCTTCCTCGTCATCAGCATCTTCACTATCAGAGTTGTTAGTGTCCATCTGATCCTCAGATCCAACATGTTCAGCAGGAGCTTCTGCAGAATAAATAGGATTTAACAAGCAGTCTCTTACAGAAATGTAGGGGAAGGCTGCGTACTATAGACCCAAAGTGGTCGGACCCTTCCCCGGACCCTGCGCAAGCGGGAGCTACATGCACCGGGCTGCCCTTTTTTTTTATGGATGTGCTTAAGTATCTTTCTAGGAAGAAGAACAAACATTTGTTCATCGAACACACGAGCTACCAATTGACCTGAACTTGTATCAAAGCCCATACAAACAGAAGTACAAACCTAGCATGCACGAAAATGGAATATAGAAACATGAACCTTGTTCATAAGCATTTTTAAGCTAGATAGTGCACTTGAGTATTTTCTACGAATTTCCTTAAAGATAGCATAGTGCTAGAAAAAGTTAGAATGTGGATAATATGTCCAGTGCAAACAAAGAGAATATTGTACTCACAGGTCAAGTTTTCTATCATGTTCTAGTACTATAAACCTTTTGGGAATTTCTCGTGAGCTCATAAGTAGTCAAACCTAAAATAGCTCCAAATGAATCTTGGTTCACAAAATTAGATTAATAAAGCCATCGAAGCAGTATATAATTAGCTCAATGAAAATTGTTTTGAACGATGCAGGTACGCAGCAAGTTCATACTGCTCAGTAAGAGGTCTACAAATCACGAAACGCGAAACATACACTATGTCTGCAGGGTACCCAGCGGCCAGAGCCCATAAGTATTAAACAAATATGCATTTGACTAGTAGATGAGACTAAACCTTCATCAACATCTTTTCTTTCCTTCAGTTGCTCAGATCTGCAAATAGCTTCCTGCTTTTTGGACCTTTCAAGAAGTTGATGGGAACTTCTCAAAAGGGTTTTGGCATCTTCATTAGGACATAATGAGAGGAACCTTATGCATAGTTGTAACCTCAAACTTTTAATCATTGGCTTAGAAAACCAACCTGTCGAATGCTACATAGGGATTAGTTAGTTTATGCATGCAAAGAAATGTTGTTACAAGCAATGAATCAAGATTATTACACAGATTATGATCACAGCAAATTTGGGAGAACTTGGTATGATTAAAAGTGGTCGATGAAGGTACACAAGCAGAGCTGCTTGCAACAGAAAAACTACGTAGTCTGACACTTTCCCTCAACAAGACACTTACAATGATTGTACAGTGAGATTTCTGAAGGCCAGCAAAATGCCACAAAAGTTAATTCATGTCAGATACACGAGTAGATAAGTAACAGTCGATATGTTATGCCCATACAATGTTTATGTTCTTTCTATCCAAAAAAGCATCAAAACAAATATTTAGTTACTCACTGAGCAAGTTGATTGATGAGAAGGTTTTCTAATTTCGGCTTGAATGAAGTCATCTTTCAGTTCAAATAATTGCAGGAAGATGAAACTTTTCGATGGCATCCTTTCAAGCTTGCACATCTCTGACCACTTCTCAGATCTTACATGTCAAAAGAAAAGAAAAAATGTATAAGCAGGAGGGAGAAGAACAAGCAGCAAATGTAAAGGCCTTCTTATTCAAAGAGAGCAGCATTTAAACAAAGCCATTCATAACCCAAGTTTATTTGTGAACAGACAATGACACCACCAGGCACCAGAGAACACAATCATCTGGAGATATGAAGTGAGGAACTAAATATGTTACAGCAGATTTGCCACCATAAATGTTCAACTGGATTGACACAAATAAAAGTGAAGAGCTAAGCATTTGTTCACCATATCGGGAAACTGTCAGGATTATTACATGGTTCGTGTTGTGCTCATACTAGAGATGATGCCCGTGTGTTGCTGTGGAAACTGGATGCAATTATTTCAATGAGATCTGATAGTATGAAACATTAGTATTTATATTAACATTATGGAATTGAAACATTAGTATTTATATTAACATTATGAATAAAGGAGAAGAAGTTTATCAAAAAAAAATTATTTTATTTAATTATTATATAGTTGTAGAATATTTATTGAATATGAGTAGCATGCATGGTGTATGCTAGCGTGGGTCTTTTCCCATGCATGGTGGCATGGTGACTTGGCATAGTTGTATGTTGAGAGAATTAGAGTTAGTGGGGATCAATTATTTAGGTATATAGGATTAGTTCTTCCCAGTGACCCAGTAGTTCAACAGAAAACCTTGAAAACACTCATAGTGGAACATGCATTACTACATCTACAGTTCAAAAGTATTTTGATAGAAACCCTTAGTGGAGAACTAGAATATGCCAAAGCCAATTTTATTTTCCTATCTGTAATGAAGCTTCAACACTTTATGCACATGTAGTGTTTGAGAATTGCACCTGGATGTATGACCTAAATTCTCATTACGGAAGTTTCACTATTTAATTACAATCGAGTCCTCTACAAAGTCCCACCCAATTGCAGTTAGAAGGTGGAATCAATTATGGTCACTATCACTATGACAAAACTTTGCAGCGTGAAGTTTGACGCACCATAACAAGTACCTAACTTAACTCCAGAACAGCTCCTACTATTACCATGTTCACCTTTTCCTACAATCAAGCTAAATTAATATATTTATCTATTTCAGTGAAGAAATACTACGTACTTCTGAGAAATCTACGTAACAGAAACATGCTTATTATTGCTCAAATCAGCAGGCTAATGTTAAGAATTGGCACATACATTCACTGTTTTGGGTACTGAAAAATGGACACAAACGTTTCAGTTGAATTGCAAACAAATCAGTATCTTATATTCAACTAAAATCTTATACAGTGGGCACTGGTGTCCATTGGATTCACACGAGGTGTGGCAGGAATTCATGATGAGGTTTAAAAAAGGTATTACATTTACTAGGTGTATCCCATTTTGGACATGGGCACGGAGTAGAGTGTGCATCTTTTGATCACCAAGTTCTTTCGCCAGTAATAAAAGGCTAGTAACTATATAGTATTACGAAGTATTTTTAACAACGAGACACTAATATAGGAAACAACGGGGAAGTTGAGAGACAGATCTTTTAAATAATGCAATGATATAACAGTGGCTCGAAATGCAAGCAAAAAGAAATATATGACTCACCCATTGTGCCTTTTCGTTTGAAGATTCCTTAGCTCAGGAGGCATGCGAAAATCAATTCGCTGATATCTAGCACAAGAACATCATTTTTAAAAGATTCTAAGATAGCCAAGAAATAGAGTTCCAAGACAAGAATGAAATGCATAGGTAAAGAAAGATTGTGGTCGCAAGTAATGTAGCTAAGAGATTCTCCTTTTTACAAGTTTGTTACTCCGGGTTATTTTAACATTTGACTGCAAAGCTAAAGCATGATTGTCATAAAGTTTCTTCTCCTCATACATGGAAGAAGTTACATTTTCAGGATAGGAACTCCTCAAAGAAGGTTTCTGAGAATATGATGGATGTTGTCTCTAGTTAGATGAACTATTCTTTTGGAAGTAGATTTGATCATCGATGTTACTTTTTTTTCAAGGATGCATCCAGACGGACACATAGTAGCAGGGAATAAAGGCCAAGATCTCCTGTTTGACCTTTTCTGGCTACATTGCGAGAGACATGGTTCTGGGCGAGATACAGGGGGAGGCGTGAAGCTGGTGGCTGGCTAGGCTTTTTCCGTTCAGTGCCTTCAAAGTGTCCAGAAGATGAGCAGGATCGCAGTTCTCACGTCCCTTGAGAGTTGGCCCTCACCTTCCCGAGAAGATCACCAATCAATAAGGTCGGTGCCCAGAACCGGCATCCAGCCCATCCTCATCGATGTTACTTGATTGGATTGTTTTTTTTTCTACAATTTAACCTTGGTTGTAGCATTATAATATGATTGCTAACAATGTTACTAACCTTGGAATAGAGAAGTTGTGGGGCCAGGACAACAGGTCAACAGGAGATAGAGATATGCTGATCTGAATTCCAAACCAACCCAGACCTATCCAACAATCCAACACCCAGACAGCAGATGTAACCGTTATAAGTTCTAGAGGATGTATTTCAGTTACATACTTTTACCGAGAAGCAATCTAGTAATATATATTTTCATTCTCATCTCGCTTTCTCATTAAGTAGCCCATCACCGCATTATCCATATACTAAAAGAATTGCATTTGCACTCTTCTCTTAAATTTAGCAGTAGTCTAATGATTCAACTGTAAAGGAAAAACCATTTGGCTAATGTAGTGTAGTTCAGAAAGATAAGACTTGTCAATGTTTGATAATGGAGTTCGCATTTCAAATATTTTTTTTAGGGTAGCTCATATTTCATAGGTTCTGATATGACAACTTTATGGTCATTGATATTTGCAGCTGAAAAAAGAAACATCAGAAGCATTCCTTACAATTTAAGTAATAGGCTCTGCTCTCAAAAGAATATTTAATGAATGTCAAATAAGCAAATAGTTCAACAAAGCAGTGCTTACATTCGTGACTCAGGATCTTTACGAGGATCATATTCTTTTTTGATCCAGAATTTACCAAAGGGTCCAGTAGAGAAGTAGTATCCAGCTTTAAACAAAAGGCTGAGCAAGCACACAAAAAGAAACAAAATGAATGAAGAGACGATAGTTGGAAGATGTTAAGACATATTGAAAGGCCTAAATGATTCAGGAGTTAAAGAAACAACGATACCTTTTGAACTGGCTTGTTGACACATGCACACCATCATCAATCAAACGTTCATAAAGTGACTGTCTTGGCCACACAGGACGCTCGTCAAATAATTTGCACACAGCCATCTGCGAATCCCACTCTGACGAATTCCTTGGTATGTGGTCTTCCCAGTTAACCTTCTTGGGGACAGGTAAATGGCAATTAAGGTAAACAAGGATATGCTTGAGGAAATGAGGAAGATAATTTCCTTCCTCGGAGCACTATCTAAGATTTTGCAAAGACATCCTCTTACGAGGAAAATTCATGGATAGCCACGTCAGAATAACAGAGTATAGGTCATAATGGAACACCAAGTTTTAAACATAAAGGGTCATTTATGGCAAACAAATTATACTATCATCGCATGTCACCACTGCATTGTTCTATCTCCAAATACAAAAGGATACATAAAATTATCAGAAAATATGGGTGGTGTCATTGTTATTGCTGGTGTTCTCTTTTACCACAGTACTGTACGAGAGGCACTTATGTGTAAAATAAATACATTGACAGGGAGCACAATTATTTACATTGGAGAAATATAAAGGAGTGCTATTACTGGGTTGCTTGTCATTCCAACTTCTGAAATAACCAACACCCTCACCCCAGCATAGCACTTCGCTTCCGGGTTTTTGGAAGAATCAATTGACTTCTCCCTTCTTCATTGATCCGGGAGAAAGGGAACCGACTACCAGTTGGGAAGCTAAACATCAAGGTTGTGGATTTATGAGGATACTGACACGCCGGAATAAAAAATGGATATAATTCAGAAAGATTAAAAAAAGGATTCCCATAAATTATGCAGAAATAATAATATAAATTCCTTAATTACACCATGGCAGTTGCTAATATGAGTTGAGATAAGAGTAAAATGTTAATGCAAGGCAGATAAACTGTGAAAACAAAAGAATTTTTTTCCCAAGAAGCATATAGAACTCTGCCCCTCAACACAAAGTCAAGACTCTAGTACGTCTCTTGATGGAACCTAAATAAACATACTAACCTCCTCGTGCAAAATGTTCTCTCTTTTCCTGTTTTTGGTCTCTTCCGTTCTTTTGCGTAGCTCTAAATTATTTTTTAGCTCTTGATTTTCTCACTCCTTGTTAGCTTACTTCAATATTCCTTCATTTTGGCTCAAAACCATAAGCTCCAACTGCTTTAATATCATACACGCAAATGGCAATATATCTTATATGCCACTTGAAGTGTGCAAGAAAGATGTTGGATCTGCCACCTATGCTTGCGTATTTTGCAGTGGCGCACATGAAACAGATGTCACCAGTGTTGTGATTCACTTCCAATGGTCAGCGCTCAGAATACCCATATTCGATGATTACATAGTGCTGACCATGACTTGATTTGAGGACAGCGGCAATGCCCCTACCAAAGGCCGAGCTCACCTACAACCCGGCCATGTCATGTGCCTTACCTGCCCCTGCCCATGGGACCTGACCTGAGACCAAGCTCCACCATCAAATGCATTTTGGTCCCTTTCTATCCTCAAATGTTGAAAGTGGCACTTAACACTAGTTACGGATGCTTCTGATGGCAATCTCAATACAATACGTGAAGTCAGGTGACAGATCCAAACATTTTATAAAACAGAGTAACATGTAAGATGTTGTCCTATATTTATTAAGAAAGTACACAAAGTTGATGGTATAACACTAAACAAAGGATATCTTGAATGTTGAAAGGAAGCGCAAGGGTTGGTTCAATATCCATCTGCAAGCAAAGAAAAATAGTCATCACCGATGCAGTCAATAAGCAATTTCACACCAACTACAATGGACAGATCTCCCAAGAGAAGGCATTGAATGAGGTAGCAGAAAAAATGTCCAAACCGCTATTCAATAGCCTGGTAACCAAAGGTGCAATGAGAGCAATATAAAAAACTTGAGTGGAATGTCTACATATGGCAAAAAATTGTGCCATGAAGGCTGCTCCCATTTTCCTCTGAAAATGATGGGAGGGAAGCAGCCTATCTCACAAAAACTGATCATACCTCACAAAACTATCAACATAAAGCAGCAAAGATATGATAGAGACTTAGAGAGCCATGGTGAGTATGAGAAGCTACAGGTGGTAAAGGTCACTAATTAGCCGCTTTCGAAGGGATAAATGTTACAGCACCAAATATAGCTGAAGTTATTGCGAAGTGTAACATATGTACATATTCAGCAAATAATGTAGTGCAATACAACAAAATATAGGGTAGATCAAGACAGGGAAGTAACATTGTTCTAAATAACAGCCTTTGCGACGATGATAGCAGCTACTATGAATTAGTCACAGGTCTATCTTCACGCTATACAGAGATCCAAATTTAAAGGTTTAGCAGGCTAGCTGTTTAGCGAGCCTATACACATAGCATGTAGAAGGATTACTTGCTCTTTTGAGGCATCCTCACTAAGATTCATGAGCGCTTCCTCCAGAAACTATTAAGGAAGCAGGTTTGACAGCACCACTTAAGACAGATGATGTAGAGTGAACCCTTAGCAATGCCCTCAGGTTAAACAGTACAAAAATTCAGAACTCAATGTTCAGTTGTGTGTGTTTTCTATGACTAGCTGAATTTCCATGCGTTGCTATGGATAAATAGAAATCATATTTCCCAGTTGTAACTCCTGTAGATATCCTATATTTAAGGAAGGTAGAAGGAGAGATGCTGAGACTACCACTGCTCACCAACTCCACCTTTTAAGTACGGAATAGATAAATCCCGAACGTTCGATTTTTAAGCATGTCATCCCAAACTCTTTTCATGGCAACTTTAGTAATAAGGCGATGTTGACAAACATGGCAATTTTCTGATAAAAAATCGAAATGGAACAAAGTTGCCATGTGTTAACAACTAAAGTTGCCACCTCGCAGCAACTAAAGTTGCCATCAAAAAACGTTCGGGATCACATGCTTAAATTCCGAACGTTCGGGACTTATTGAGGTCCTTTAAGTAAAGCCTGACTGCACATAAATAGTCATATCTATAACTGCTAAACCGCTTTCAGACTGAGCGGCATGTCCCTTACTGCTTACTGCTATTTAGAGTGTTGGTAAGCAATGTAGGGCCGAGTACAGTTTACCCAAAAGAGTAAACTGAGAAAAATGTCACAATTATATTCCAGTAGACATTCATGAGAACCTAGAATCACTGCAACAGAAAAGGTCCATGCAAGGAGGATCAACCTCCCACCGATGCCGCACAACTCCCCTTTGCATGCTCTTGGATAGTGCATTGGTCGATGGTAGAAGCCTAAAAAATTACAGTAAATATTATTAAGCAATATTTTAATGATATATTATTTGTCAGATATATATAATGGTGAAATAAATTTTTAAAAGCTAGTGGAGCTAATCCCAGAAGCTACGCAGACAACTTAGCTCCACTTTTCCGAGGGTGAGAAGGTAAGAATAACATGTTCTTATCTAGATAAAAATAATATTTGGGAGCATTCTGATCAATTCTGAAATTAATGTCGGTGCCTTAGTGAAGATTCATGTGCCCACACAACTGGTGCTACAACGTTGACCATGTGAATGAGTGTGCTGATGAAAGGCATTTGTCGGCAAAAAAACGTGCGGCACTTATAGGAAACCGAACCTACTGTCATTCCTTTACAGGTGACGAAGAAAAAACCCATGATGATTGCACAAAGCAAAAGAGACTCATCACTGGAGATGATTTGAGAAAGAAAAAAAGGACTTTCAACGATGAGTTGTTCAACTAGAAGATGAACACGACAAATTTACAAAGCTTGTTTAGGTTAGCATTGACTTCAAATATTTCAAGACACAGATATAGTCATGGTTATTTATACATATCCAGCAGATATTTGAGGTACCAGCAGCAAATCAGATACTGATAAATACTCACACACACACACCACCCACCCAAATCCAACGTCATTGTAAACTGTGAAACTAGGAGCACTTACGCTATGTTTGTCGGATTATCCTTTATTGCGAAGAGTGGTGGTACCAACATCATGACATCTCCATCATCCGTGTCTAGACCTCCTGCCTTATCTGCCATGCAGAAGGGGAAAGGAGTGATCAGAAATGGCAACATTAAGCCATTGCATCATCAAAGTAGAGAAAGTCCGAAGGTATTCTACCAGTGCCTAAATCATCTTTAACACTGGGACAATCTAACCGTTTTCTTTTTCTCACTTGAGCAGCATGAACTGGGACGACATGCTGAAAATCTGCCATGCCTGCATAAACTTGTGTATGAGCAAATTTGCGTGTACAAAATTCTGCATTCAAACACATCGTTGCCTCCAAATAAAGTCTTATATTTGTAACATCCATAGTCCAACATAGTGTATCATACTGGTAAACACCATATCATAATCTATTAGCTACTAGCTAGAGTTGCTCCAACTGGTCAAAAGAGGCGAGCCTTGGAACATGACAGCCGTTCCAAAGCGTAATAAAGACCAAGGCATTTCATCGAACAGGTTGTGGCCAAGCGCTCACCATCGAAATGGTAGGCGGTCCGGACGCGCGCCACCACCTCGGCACGCGGTGGCGCGGAGCCTCCCTTGGGCCTTGAGAGGCGGAGGAGCAGGCCGGTGGAGGCGCGGGGCTCGCCGAAGGTCGGGTGGCAATCGGGGTCCTCCGGGCGGAAGCGGAGCTCGAGGCGGGAGCCGGGGTCAGAACTCCGGACCTGCGGGGGGTTAGAGAACAAGCGGAAGCAGGTCACTCCGCTTGCGCTGCCTGATGTAAGCGAGAGGGGCGAGGGTTTGAGGTGTGCGTACCTTGGCGATGGCGGGGAGGCCGCCGAGGGTATGAGTGGCGCGAGCGGGGGAGGAGGGGTATCCGGGGTAGTGCACGGCGAAGGCCTCCGTCCGCGGGAGTGTGCCGCTGACGGCGCCGTCCGTGATGGTGGACGGTGACTCGGGCGCCGCCGCCGTGGGGGTGGGGATGGAGGAGACCATCTGGAAGGCAAAGTTAGAGGGGGTGTTTGATAGGGCGGGGAGAGGGGCGGGCGGTGGGGCTTGCCGCCGGCGTCGCCTGCCGGCCTGGCGGACGGAGTGGGGGCGAAGGCAGGGGACCGGCGGAGAGGGTGGCGGCCGACGAAGGGGAGTGGCGCCGCGGTGGTCCGGTGGAGGACGAGAGTGTCCGGGGCCTCTTGGGCTGGCTTCTCTCGTCGAATCCACTTATTTGGCCCATCCAGATTCAGGAGTGCCTCATTCACCTGTGGGCCTGAGAATGGTGGGCTGTTGTCTAAAAGCCGGGGGGAAATGAGCCGGCCCAGGAGGCAGCGTGCGCGTCCGTTCCCTCCTTCCTGTTTCTTTCGTTCGGGAGTTGGCTTTCTCTCGGGGGGTTTTCTGTGTGTGTTTTTTGTTACGGTTTTTTTTATTTTTCGTTGTTTTCCTTTTCTCTTTTCAGATTTGATTTTCAGTACCCCTTCAAAGGATTTTTGGTGGGATTTCTCCCGGGCACGAGAGGCACGGTGATTTTGTTTGTGTTTTTATTCGTAGATTTCTTTTCTCAAAATGTTTTATATTTTGAATCGTGTGTTTAAATCATGAACCGTCTTCATCATTGCATTTCTCGCATCGAGATTTCTGAAACTAGATCTTATGTTGATAAACATTTTTATGCATATCTATGCTCTCAACTAGTAGTAACTTGTGCTTACAAACTGTACTGACATGTACTTCCAAGTAAACTAATTTGTGCTTTTTGCGAAGGGCGTGCTTCACTTTTTTGAGGAAGCGTGGTTGGAGCTTACAAGCGAGGAACACAATTGCGCTTTCATGCGGAAATAGAAAAATGAGGACAGTTTACAAGGGAGATAGAGCTTTCTGGTAGACAGTTTACCTGGGCTAATGCTATGCCCAGCCCGACATATGAAAAGCTTGATCGGGTTCTCGCTAGCGTCGAGTGGGAACAGAAGTTCCCTCTTGTAACGGTGCAAGCTCTCACGCGGGGAATCTCCGATCACACACCGTTGTTCATTGACTCAGGGGAGCCGAACCATATAGGAAACAAAAACACATTCTCTTTTGAGATGGCATGGTTCGAACGCGAGGGGTTCTTAGACATCATAGCCAGGGAGTGGGCCAAGGGTGTTGGAGGAAGGACGGCGGTCGAGCGCTGGCAGAATAAGATTAGGCATTTGAGAAGTTTCTTACGGGGTTGGGCTAAGCACCTCAGTGGGGTGTATAAGATTGAGAAGGATAGGCTCCTCTCTCTTGTACAGGCCTTGGACGTAAAAGCCGAATCCGCGATGTTGTTGCCTGCCGAGCTCCAGGTTAAAAATGAGGCGGAGAAGAGGCTGAAAGAACTTCTCCGCGAAGAAGAATTGAAGTGGGCTTTGCGTGCCAAGGTTCGCAGAGTAGTCCAAGGGGACGCGAATACTCAATTCTTTCACCTCATTGCTAATGATAAGCACAGAAAGAAGCGGATCTTTCAGCTAGAGCAAGATGAGGGCACTATTTTAGGTCAGGATAATCTCAAAACCTATATTACCGAATACTATAGACAGTTATTTGGACAGCCGTGTTGGGGAACGTAGTAATTTCAAAAAAATTCCTACGCACACGCAAGATCATGGTGATGCATAGCAACGAGGGGGAGAGTGTTGTCTACGTACCAACGCAGACCGACTGCGGAAGCGATCACACAACGTAGAGGAAGTAGTCGTACGTCTTCTTCCCGATCCGACCGATCCAAGCACCGTTACTCCGGCACCTCCGAGTTCTTAGCACACGTTCAGCTCGATGACGATCCTCGGGCTCCGATCCAGCAAAGCGTCGAGGAAGAGTTCCGTCAGCACGACGGCGTGGTGACGATCTTGATGTACTACCGACGCAGGGCTTCGCCTAAGCACTGTAACGGTATGATCGAGGTGGAATTTGGTGGCAGGGGGCACCGCACACGGCTAAGGAACGATCTCAAGGATCAACTTGTGTGTTTATGGGGTGCCCCCTGCCCCTGTATATAAAGGATGGAGGAGGAGGAGGCCGGCCAAGGCAAAGGTGCGGCCAGGATAGGGAGTCCTACTAGGACTCCAAGTCCTAGTAGGAGTCCACCAAAAGGGGAGGAAGGGAGAAGGAGAGGTGGCCGGCCCCCTTTTCCCTAGTCCAATTCGGACCAAAGGGGAGGGGGGGCGCAGCAGCCTTTTCCTCTTCCCACTAAAGCCCATCAAGGCCCATTATTTCTCCCGTAACTACCCGGTACTCCGAAAAATACCCGAATCACTCGGAACCTTTCCGATGTCCGAATATAGTCGTCCAATATATCGATTTTTACGTCTCGACCATTTCGAGACTCCTCGTCATGTCCCCGATCTCATCCGGGACTCCGAACTCCTTCGGTACATCAATACTCATAAACTCATAATATAACTGTCATCGAAACCTTAAGCGTGCGGACCCTACGGTTCGAGAACAATGTAGACATGACCGAGACACGTCTCTGGTCAATAACCAATAGCGGGACCTGGATGCCCATATTGGCTCCTACATATTCTACGAAGATCTTTATCGGTCAGACCGCATAACAACATACGTTGTTCCCTTTGTCATCGGTATGTTACTTGCCCGAGATTCGATCGTCGGTATCCAATACCTAGTTCAATCTCGTTACCGGCAAGTCTCTTTACTCGTTCCGTAATACATCATCTCACAACTAACATATTAGTTGCAGTGCTTGCAAGGCTTATGTGATGTGCATTATCGAGAGGGCCCAGAGATACCTCTCCGACAATCGGAGTGACAAATTCTAATCTCGAAATACGCCAACCCAACATCTACCATTGGAGACACCTGTAGTAATCCTTTATAATCACCCAGTTACGTTGTGACGTTTGGTAGTACCCAAAGTGTTCCTCCAGTAAACGGGAGTTGCATAATCTCATAGTCATAGGAACATGTATAAGTCATGAAGAAAGCAATAGCAACATACTAAACGATCGGGTGCTAAGCTAATGGAATGGGTCATGTCAATCAGATCATTCAACTAATGATGTGACCTCGTTAATCAAATAACAACTCTTTTATCCATGGTTAGGAAACATAACCATCTTTGATTAACGAGCTAGTCAAGTAGAGGCATACTAGTGACACTCTGTTTGTCTATGTATTCACACATGTATTATGTTTCCGGTTAATACAATTCTAGCATGAATAATAAACATTTATCATGATATAAGGAAATAAATAATAACTTTATTATTGCCTCTAGGGCATATTTCCTTCAGTCTCCCACTTGCACTAGAGTCAATAATCTAGTTCACATCGCCATGTGATTTAACAGCAATAGTTCACATCACCATGTGATTAACACCCATAGTTCACATCGTCATGTGACCAACACTCAAAGGGTTTACTAGAGTCAGTAATCTAGTTCACATATCTATGTGATTAACACCCAAAGAATACTAAGGTGCGATCATGTTTTGCTTGTGAGATAATTTTAGTCAACGGGTCTGTCACATTCAGATCCGTAAGTATTTTGCAAGTTCTATGTCTACAATACTCTACACGGAGCTACTCTAGCTAATTGCTCCCACTTTCAATATGTATCCAGATTGAGACTTTAGATTCATCTGGATCAGTGTCAAAAACTTGCATCGACGTAACCCTTTACGACGAACCTTTTTGTCACGTCCATAATCGAGAAACATATCCTTATTTTACTAAGGATAATTCTGACCGCTGTCTAGTGATCTACTCCTAGATCACTATTGTACTCCCTTGCCAAATTAATGCAGGGTACACAATAGATCTGGTATACAGCATGACATACTTTATAGAACCTATGGCCAAGGCATAGGGAATGACTTTCATTCTCTTTCTATCTTCTGCCGTGGTCGGGCTTTGAGTCTTACTCAACTTCACACCTTGTAATACAGGCAAGAACTCTTTCTTTGACTGCTCCATTTTGAACTACTTCAAAATCTTGTCAAAGTACGTACTCATTGAAAAAACTTATCAAGCGTCTTGATCTATCTCTATAGATCTTGAAGCTCAATATGTAAGCAGCTTCACCGAAGTCTTTCTTTAAAAAACTCCTTTCAAACACTCCTTTATGCTTTACAGAATAATTCTACATTATTTCTGATCAACAATATGTCATTCACATATACTTATCAGAAATGTTGTAGTGCTCCCACTCACTTTCTCGTAAATACAGGCTTCACCGCAAGTCTGTATAAAACTATATGCTTTGATCAACTCATCAAAGCGTATATTCCAACTCCGAGATGCTTGCAACAGTCCACACATGGATCGCTGGAGCTTGCACATTTTGTTAGCACCTTTCGGATTGACAAAACCTTCTATTGCATCATATACAACTCTTCTTTAATAAATCCATTAAGGAATGCAGTTTTGTTTATCCATTTGCCAGATTTCATAAAATGCGGCAATTACTAACATGATTCAGACAGACTCAAGCATAGATACGAGTGAGAAGCTCTCATCGTAGTCAACACCTTGAACTTGTCGAAAACCTTTTGCGACAATTCTAGCTTTGTAGATAGTAACACTACTATCAGCGTCCATCTTCCTCTTGAAGATCCATTTATTCTCAATTGCTTGCCGATCATCGGGCAAGTTAACCAAAGTCCATACTTTGTTCTCATACATGGATCATATCTCAGATTTCATGGCCTCAAGCCATTTATCGGAATCTGGGCTCATCATCGCTTCCTCATAGTTCGCAAGTTCATCATGGTCTAGTAACATGACTTCCAGAACAGGATTACCGTACCACGCTGGTGCGGGTCTCACTCTGGTTTACCTACGATATTCGGTAGTAACTTGATCTGAAGTTACATGATCATCATCATTAGCTTCCTCACTAATTGGTGTAGTAGTCACAAGAACAGATTTTTGTGATGAACTACTTTCCAATAAGGGAGAAGGTACAATTACCTTATCAAGTTTTCTACTTTCCTCCCACTCACTTCTTTCGAGAGAAACTCCTTCTCTAGAAATGATCCATTCTTAGCAACGAATGTCTTGCCTTCGGATCTGTGATAGAAGGTGTACCCAACAGTCTCCTTTGGGTATCCTATGAAGACGCACTTCTCCGATTTGGGTTTGAGTTTATCAGGATGAAACTTTTTCACATAAGCATCACAACCCCAAACTTTAAGAAACGACTACTTTGGTTTCTTGCTAAACCACAGTTCAGATTGTGTCATCTCAACGGACTTAGATGGTGCCACTTTTTAACGTGAATGCAGCTGTCTCTAATGCATAACCCCAAAACGATAGTGGTAGATCGGTAAGAGATATCATAGATTGCACTATATCTAATAAAGTACGGTTATGACATTCGGACACACCATTATGCTGTGGTGTTCCAGGTGGCGTGAGTAGTGAAACTATTTCACATTGTTTTAACTGAAGACCAAACTCGTAACTCAAATACTCTTTTCTACGATCAGATCATAGAAACTTTATTTTCTTGTTACGATGATTTTTCACTTCACTCTGAAATTCTTTGAACTTTTCAAATGTTTCAGACTTATGTTTCATCAAGTAGATATACTCATATCTGCTCAAATCGTCTGTGAAGATCAGAAAATAATGATACCTGTCGCGAGCCTCAATATTCATCGGACCACATACATCAGTATGTATTATTTCCAACAAATCTATTTCTTGCTCCATTGTTCCGAAGAACAGAGTTTTAGTCATCTTACCCAAAAGGCATGGTTCGCAAGCATCAAGTGATTCATAATCAAGTGATTCCGAAAGCCCATCAGCATGGAGTTTCTTCATGCGCTTTATACCAATATGACCTAAACGGCAGTGCCACAAATAAGTTGCACTATCATTATTAACTTTGCATCTTTTGGTTTCAATATTATGAATATGTGTATCACTACGATCGAGATCCAACGAACTTGTTTCATTGGGTGTATGACCATCGAAGGTTTTATTCATGTAAACAGAACAACAATTATTCTCTTACTTAAATGAATAACCGTATTACAATAAACATGATCAAATCATATTCATGCTCAACGCAAACACCAAATAACACTTATTTAGGTTCAACACTAATCCCGAAAGTATAGGGAGTGTGCGATGATGATCATATCAATCTTGGAACCACTTCCAACACACATCGTCACTTCACCCTTAACTAGTCTCTGTTCATTCTGCAACTCCCGTTTCGAGTTACTACTCTTAGCAACTGAACTAGCATCAAATACTGAAGGGTTGCTATAAACACTAGTAAAGTACACATCAATAACATGTATATCAAATATACTTATGTTCACTTTGCCATCCTTCTTATCCGCCAATCACTTGGGGTAGTTCCGCTTCCAGTGACCAGTCCCTTTGCAGTAGAAGCACTTAGTCTCAGGCTTAGGATCAGACTTGGGCTCCTTCACTTGAGCAGCAACTTGCTTGCCGTTCTTCTTGAAGTTCCCCTTCTTCCCTTTTGCCCTTTTTTTCAAACTAGTGGTCTTGTCAACCATCAACACTTGATGTTTTTCTTGATTTCTACCTTCATCGATTTCAGCATCACGAAGAGCTTGGGAATCGTTTCCGTTATCCCTTGCATATCATAGTTCATCACGAAGTTCTACTAACTTGGTGATGGTGACTAGAGAATTCTGTCAATCACTATCTTATCTGGAAGATTAACTCCCACTTGATTCAAGCGATTGTAGTACCCAGACAATCTGAGCACATGCTCACTAGTTGAGCGATTCTCCTCCATCTTTTAGCTATAGAACTTGTTGGAGACTTCATATCTCTCAACTCGGGTATTTGCTTGAAATATTAACTTCAACTCCTGGAACATCTCATATGGTCCATGACGTTCAAAACATCTTTGAAGTCCCGATTCTAAGCCATTAAGCATGGTGCACTAAACTATCAAGTAGTCATCATATTGAGCGAGCCAAACGTTCATAACGTCTGCATCTGCTCCTGCAATAGGTCTGTCACCTAGCGGTGCATCAAGGACATAATACTTCTGTGCAGCAATGAGGATAAACCTCATATCACGGATCCAATCCGCATCATTGCTACTAACATCTTTCAATACAATTTTCTCTAGGAACATATCAAAGTAAACACAGGGAAACAACAACGCGAGCTATTGATCTACAACATGATTTGCAAAATACTACCAGGACTAAGTTCATGATAAATTTAAGTTCAATTTAATCATATTACTTAAGAACTCCCACTTAGATAGACATCCCTTTAATCCTCTAAGTGATCACGTGATCCAAATCAACTAAACCATAACCGATCATCACGTGAGATGGAGTAGTTTTCAATGGTGAACATCATTATGTTGATCATATCTACTATATGATTCACGCTCGACCTTTCGGTCTCTGTGTTCTGAGGCCATATCTGCATATGCTAGGCTCGTCAAGTTTAACCTGAGTATTCCGCGTGTGCAAAACTGGCTTGCACCCGTTGTAGATGGACGTAGAGCTTATCACACCCGATCATCACGTGGTGTCTGGGCACGACGAACTTTGGCAACGGTGCATACTCAGGGAGAACACTTCTTGATAATTTAGTGAGAGATCATCTTATAATGTTACCGTTAATCAAAGCAAGATAAGATGCATAAAAGGATAAACATCACATGCAATCAATATAAGTGATATGATATGGCCATCATCATCTTGTGCTTGTGATCTCCATCTCCGAAGCACCGTCATGATCATCATCGTCACCGGCGCGACACCTTGATCTCCATCGTAGCATCGTTGTCGTCTCGCCAATCTTATGCTTCCACGACTATCACTACCGCTTAGTAATAAAGTAAAGCATTACATCGCGATTGCATTGCATACAATAAAGCGACAACCATATGGCTCCTGCCAGTTGCCGATAACTTGGTTACAAAACATGATCATCTCATACAATAAAATTTAGCATCATGCCTTGACCATATCACATCACAACATGCCCTGCAAAAACAAGTTAGACGTCCTCTACTTTGTTGTTGCAAGTTTTACGTGGCTGCTACGGGCTTAAGCAAGAACTCATCTCACCTACGCATCAAAACCACAACGATAGTTTGTCAAATAGACTCCGTTTTAACCTTCTCAAGGACCGGGCGTAGCCACACTTGGTTCAACTAAAGTTGGAGAGACAGTCGCCCGCAAGCCATCTATGTGCAAAGCACGTCGAGGGAACCGGTCTCGCGTAAGCGTACGCGTAAGGTTGGTCCGGGTCGTCTCGTCCAACAATACCGCTGAACCAAAGTATGACATGCTGGTAGGCAGTATGACTTGTATCGCCCACAACTCACTTGTGTTCTACTCGTGCAAATAACATCAAACCATAAAACCTAGGCTCGGATGCCACTGTTGGGGAACGTAGTAATTTTAAAATTTTTCCTACGCACACGCAAGATCATGGTGATGCATAGCAACGAGGGGGAGAGTGTTGTCTACGTACCAACGCAGACCGACTGCGGAAGCGATCACACAACATAGAGGAAGTAGTCGTACGTCTTCTTCCCGATCCGACCGATCCAAGCACCGTTACTCCGGCACCTCCGAGTTCTTAGCACATGTTCAGCTCGATGACGATCCTCGGGCTCCGATCCAGCAAAGCGTCGAGGAAGAGTTCCGTCAGCACGACGGCGTGGTGACGATCTTGATGTACTACCGACGCAGGGCTTCGCCTAAGCACTGTAACGGTATGATCGAGGTGGAATTTGGTGGCAGGGGGCACCGCACACGGCTAAGGAACGATCTCAAGGATCAACTTGTGTGTTTATGGGGTGCCCCCTGCCCATGTATATAAAGGATGGAGGAGGAGGAGGCCGGCCAAGGCAAAGGTGCGGCCAGGATAGGGAGTCCTACTAGGACTCCAAGTCCTAGTAGGAGTCCACCAAAAGGGGAGGAAGGGAGAAGGAATAGGAGGAGAAGGAGAGGTGGCCGGCCCCCTTTTCCCTAGTCCAATTCGGACCAAAGGGGAGGGGGGGCGCAGCAGCCTTTTCCTCTTCCCACTAAAGCCCATCAAGGCCCATTACTTCTCCCGTAACTACCCGGTACTCCGAAAAATACCCGAATCACTCGGAACCTTTCCGATGTCCGAATATAGTCGTCCAATATATCGATTTTTACGTCTCGACCATTTCGAGACTCCTTGTCATGTCTCCGATCTCATCCGGGACTCCGAACTCCTTCGGTACATCAATACTCATAAACTCATAATATAACTGTCATCGAAACCTTAAGCGTGCGGACCCTACGGTTCGAGAACAATGTAGACATGACCGAGACACGTCTCTGGTCAATAACCAATAGCGGGACCTGGATGCCCATATTGGCTCCTACATATTCTACGAAGATCTTTATCGGTCAGACCGCATAACAACATACGTTGTTCCCTTTGTCATCGGTATGTTACTTGCCCGAGATTCGATCGTCGGTATCCAATACCTAGTTCAATCTCGTTACCGGCAAGTCTCTTTACTCGTTCCGTAATACATCATCTCACAACTAACATATTAGTTGCAGTGCTTGCAAGGCTTATGTGATGTGCATTACCGAGAGGGCCCAGAGATACCTCTCCGACAATCGGAGTGACAAATTCTAATCTCGAAATACGCCAACCCAACATCTACCATTGGAGACACCTGTAGTACTCCTTTATAATCACCCAGTTACGTTGTGACGTTTGGTAGTACCCAAAGTGTTCCTCCGGTAAACGGGAGTTGCATAATCTCATAGTCATAGGAACATGTATAAGTCATGAAGAAAGCAATAGCAACATACTAAACGATCGGGTGCTAAGCTAATGGAATGGGTCATGTCAATCAGATCATTCAACTAATGATGTGACCTCGTTAATCAAATAACAACTCTTTTGTCCATGGTTAGGAAACATAACCATCTTTGATTAACGAGCTAGTCAAGTAGAGGCATACTAGTGACACTCTGTTTGTCTATGTATTCACACATGTATTATGTTTCCGGTTAATACAATTCTAGCATGAATAATAAACATTTATCATGATATAAGGAAATAAATAATAACTTTATTATTGCCTCTAGGGCATATTTCCTTCAAGCCGGAGGACAATTGTGTGTCCCTCGACGAGTCCAGGATCGAGGACGTGCCTCAATTGTCTGCTGCTGATAATGATATCTTGGTTGTCCCGTTCTCAGAGAAGGAGGTGTTCGATGCTATTGCACAAATGAAGAACAATAAGGCTCCCGGTCCGGATGGGTTCCCGGCTGAGTTCTATAAAAAGTGCTGGCACATTGTTAAGGGGGATTTACTACCGATGTTTCATGATTTATTCTCTGGACAGCTTCAACTATTTCACTTAAATTTCGGAACTATCACATTGCTCCCGAAGAAAGCGGATGCGGTGAGGATTGAGCAGTTCCGACCGATCTGCCTCCTCAATGTTAGTTTCAAAATCTTCACCAAGGTCGGGACTAATAGGCTCACACAGATTGGCGCAGTCTGTGGTGCAGCAATCCCAAACTGCTTTCATGCCGGACAGGAACATCCTTGAAGGGGTGGTTGTTCTTCATGAAACGCTCCATGAAATCCATACCAAAAAATTAGATGGAGTAATTTTTAAGGTGGATTTCGAAAAAGCGTACGATAAGGTTAAGTGGCCATTCCTCCAACAGGCATTGCGTATGAAATGTTTTGATGAGGCCTGGCGCTGACAGGTCGACTCATTTACGCAAAAAGGGAGTGTGGGAATTAAAGTGAATGACGACATAGGTCATTATTTTCAGACACATAAAGGCCTAAGACAAGGAGATCCGATGTCCCCTATCCTGTTTAACATTGTGGTGGATATGTTAGCAATTTTGATAGGAAGGGCTAAGGAGAATGGCCAGGTGGGTGGGTTGGTACCTCATCTTGTCGAGGGAGGTGTTTCCATCCTTCAGTACGCCGATGATACAATCATCTTTATGGAGCATGATTTGGCCAAGGCGAAAAATATGAAGCTAGTGTTATGCCTGTTTGAACAATTGACCGGGTTAAAGATTAACTTTCATAAGAGCGAGTTGTTCTGCTTTGGTAGAGCCAACGACGACCATGAGTCTTATAGGCAATTGTTTGGGTGTGAGTTGGGGAGATTACCATTCTCTTACCTTGGTATTCCGATTCACCATCGTAGGCTAACAAACAGAGAATGGAAATGCATCGAGGATCGATTTGAGAAAAAAACTGAGCTGTTGGAAGGGTAAGCTCATGTCATATGGTGGCCGTTTGATATTGATTAATTCGGTGCTCACGAGTATGCCTATGTTTCTCTTATCTTTCTTTGAGGTCCCAGTTGGTGTTAGGAAATGACTAGACTTCTATCGGTCGCGTTTCTTCTGGCAGGGTGATGAACTTAAAAGAAAATAACGGCTTGCTAAATGGGACATCATCTGTAGACCGAAAGACCAAGGGGGTCTTGGGATTGAAAATCTTGAAGTTAAGAACAGATGCCTTCTTAGTAAGTGGTTGTGGAAGCTGTCTTCCGGGACTGAGGCCATGTGGGCGCAGATCCTCCGCAACAAGTACCTCCAGACTAAAACATTGTCCCAGGTCGCAGTTAGGCCGACTGATTCGCCTTTCTGAAAAGGACTAATGAAAGTCAAACAATCTATGTTCAATAGGACGAGATTTGTTATTGGAAACGGTACAAGTACACGTTTCTGGGAGGATACTTGGCTTGGTGAATCACCTTTAGCCATTCAATATCCGTCTTTATATCGGATTGCTCAACGACATGAGGTGTTCGTGGCAACGGTATTCCAATCTGTCCCCCTTAATATTCAGTTTCGACGGTCACTAGCGGGCAATCGTTGGGAAGAATGGCTCCATCTAGTTAGGAGACTGATGAAGACTCAACTTTCTCACCACCCCGATATATTACGCTGGAAGTTGACTAGATCTAGAGAATTTACAGTTAAATCAATGTATAGTGATGTTATTAATTCGAATGCTATTCCAACTTCCAAGTATGTTTGGGCTGTCAAGGTTCCTTTAAAAATTAAAGTGTTTATGTGGTTTGTCCATAAACAAGTTATTTTAACAAAGGACAACTTGATTAAATGCAATTGGACAGGACCTACTAGGTGTAGTTTGTGTGATCGGGATGAGACGATTAAGCATTTATTCTTTGATTGCCCGTTGGCCCAAGTTCTTTGGCGGACGGTCCATATTGCTTTTAATATCACTCCACCGACTTCGGTCAATGCTTTATTTGGGACATGGCTTAATGGGGTTGAGCCTAAATTAGCAAGACATATTCGGGTTGGAGTTTGCGCTTTGTTATGGACTATCTGGAATTGCAGGATTGATTTGGTTTTTAACAGAACATCACAGATTCATTCTTTGCAGGTTATTTTCCGAGCTACGGCACTGATCCATTCGTGGTCGCTACTCACTCCGATGGAGGCCAGGGAGCATTTGGTTACTGGATCTATCCGCTGGGAGATGGTAGCTCGGGATATCTTCAACCGGTTTGGATGGCGGTTATGTAATAGGATAGGCAATTAGTTTCCCTATCTCTTTTTATCCAGCCGGTTGTGGCATCTTTTTCGGGCTAGTTTGTGTATCTAGCCGTATGTCGCTCTGTGTGAGCTGCATTTATCCTTTGCTTTTTGTTCGGCTGGAGACTGTGAAACCTTTAGAATCCTGCCTACAGGCATTTAGAATCATTATAACTGAGCAACTTTCAAGCCCTCCCAGGCCATTAACCTGCACAGCCGTCCGATGTCACTTTTTGCGATTTTCGGTCATCGGATTGGCCCTGGATCGCACGTACACTCACTTCGTTTGCTACTTTTGAGCGCCAGCCGTTCTGGGCTGCTGCTCTGGTGACTTTTTTGGGCCTCTGTCGTTATATTGGGTTTAATGGGCTTCTATTACCTTCCATCCGGGCAAGCGAAGGTACATTACTGGGCTTGGGAGGCGTACGAGCGACTGCGTTAGGTCCGCCCACTCACGGCCGTAAACCCTAATCCAATCCCGATCGAGGCGCGGCGGAGCGACCGCATACTCCTGATTCCGCTGCTTCCAAAAAAAAATCCCGATTGGAGGCGCAGCGGGAGCGACCGCATCGAATCCATCCACTCCGGATCCGAGGCGCAGTGAGGATCCAATGCATCCAGTCCGTGAATCATTGTCCGGCTGTTCATCTCTTGAAACTGCTACCGTGGGTTTATAGGAAGTAATCACTCTTCAGTTTCTCTCCAACCATTCATGGCGGATGATGTGCGCCCCTCGCGGTCATTATTGGATGCCTGGCTCTTTGTTTCTCATTCTTCCGCTGTGTATATATGCCCACTGGTAGAAAAAGGGCCTACAGTCCCAGTTCGTAAGGGCCTTTAGTCCCGGTTCCTGAACCGGGACTAAAGTGTCGGTACTAATACCTCCTCCCTTTAGTCCCGGTTCAATCCAGAACCGGGACTAAAGCCCTTCCATGTGGGCAGTGCGCAGAGCCCAGGCAGGAGACCCTTTGGTCCCGGTTGGTGGCACCAACCGGGACCAATAGGCATCCACGCGTCAGCATTTCTGTGGCTGGGGTTTTAGTTTTTTTTGAAAGGGGGGGGAGGGTTGGGGGTTTTGGGGGGTTAATTTAGGTGTTTCATATATTGTGTTAGCTAGCTATAATTAATATAGAGAAGTGTCCTCTCTTATGTTCGTGCTTGGTCGACGCTACGTACTATACATACGTATAGAGAGGACTAGACACGCTGGCTAGCTAGTAAGCAAACGAAGGAAAAAGAAGATCGTCATGAACATATATGCATACCGAGAGAAGTGATATCGACCACCTCTCCTACTCCGAGAGATTGGTCGAACAACAAGTTCTCGTATATCTATCTGACACTACCGGCTACATATATACAGTAATTATCTCTTACAAATATAATCATACGGACTCAGGTTTAATATAGAATTCTCCGTCTTCAGGGATCACGTGGTCAAGAAAGAATGCCGCCAATTCCTCTTGAATTCCTCGCATGCGAGCTGGTGCTAGGAGTTCATCCCGCTTCCGAAACATCTAATTTAAAGAAGGGGGTCAATACATATATATATGAATGAATGAAACTCAACAAAAATGATGGTAATAAAATAAAATTGTGAATGTTGTTATTTACGTACTTCATATTGTTCCTCAGTGTAGCCCCGCTCACAGGTCGTGTGGCGGATGGACTCGCAAACATAGTATCCACAGAAATCATTCCCTTGTTCCTGCCACAACCACTTTACAAGAAATAGAGGTTAATCAAACTGATAAGCAAGAATGCCAAATGGTATTGATGAAACTAGCGCTTGAATGACTAGTAGATGCGCTTAAAATGCTACTATAGCTACTACTTACTTTCGGGTGTCTAAATTGCAGCTCCTTCGGCAGTCCCGGAGCTTTTCTGGTGAATTTTCTCCAAACCCTGCCGGACAAAGAAAACAATTACTTTATATTAGGAAATGAACAAAGTTGCTGATATGGTGGATAATGATCGATTTAACTTACTTCTCGAGTATTTGAGTCATGTCTGCATAGTCCTTGGGATCTTTTCGTCTTGAGTCTAAGACGGTTACTAGTCCCTGCTCAAGCTTAATATGTAGGAGAATATAGTGGTAACTACACACGCATGCATAACTCATCAATTACATTACTATAACCTTGACTAACATATAAGGGAAACCGAATACGCACAAGACAGTAACACTCACTTGAAGTTGTAAGGAAAGAGTATTATATCTTTGTTTTGATTTATTATCAACGATTGTAGCATGCTGGCCTCGGTTTCTGCGGCATGAAATTTAACCTGAGTTGCATCTATGAGATATGTGTTAATGAACCCAATATCACCGACTTGTCTTTTCTTCAATTCGACAATCTTCAATCTGCATAATATAGTGAGGATGATTATAAATACATGCAATGAAAGAGCTAAGCTATATAGAGAAACTTAATGACAGAAGTAGTACTACTTACAGACAGTAGCAGGCGACCGTTGTTTTATCGAGGGCCAATTGATTGAAAAACTGATAGAACTCCTCAAATGGAACAGGCAACAGATCAATTCCAACGAGGTCATGCTCCTTTTTAACTCTCACATACAAAGTACTCCCCCCCAGAGTCTCTGCAAATTTTCAAGTACCAATCATGCAATCTTCGCATCATCGTTGATAGAGATCTTTCATCTTTGACGAGAGGCTTCCCGTACTCGTATCTTTGCATCTGCATGTCCATGGGTTCATAATGTACTTCGTCAGGCAGGTAATCTGCAAGATTATTATAACCGGGCACCATCCTCGGATCATTAGCGACGTTGTGGCTAGGCACCTTGAGCGGGGGGCATGATTGCTTCGCTTGTTTGCCGAGCTGGGCAATTTGTTTCCCAGCTCGTCGTTTTTTTAGCCTTTCATCACTGACAGTACTTCCCGACCGCTCCGCTTCGGCAAATTCCTTTCCAATAATGCGGTCATAGTTTCCTTTCGGCGGATCAGACTTTGGTGGTTTTGTCAGGGCAGCCAGAGTGCGCTTCACTTTCACCCGATCTACCTTCTCCTCCGGAGGTGGATGTTTCTTTGCTTTCACCCCTTCAAAGAATTTCCTCACTTCTTCTCGCGCGATCTCGGCGTTCTCCTCCTGGGTCCTCTCGTATGGTAACTTCTCTGGAGTCTTCAGAGAAGGACCGAATCTGTATGTCCTCCCGCCTCTGGTTGTACTGCTAGACGTCGACCGAGCAGACGAAGCGGTTGTCTTCTTTACTTGCTTAAGAGGCGGAGGAGAAGGACTACGACCCGCCGGAGCAGCTGGAGCTGCGGCAGGTCTCTTCTGCCCTTGCTGACGAGGCGGAGAAGGAGGAGGTTGGCTGCTCGGGCGCGTCGGCGCAGGCGGAGACGGAGGCGGAGTGCCGCCACGCGTCGGAGAAGGAGCCGGTCGAGGGCCCTAATCGTCACTCGCCGGAGGAGGAGGCGGTGGAGGAGGCGGAGTGCCCTGACTCGCTGGAGGAGGAGGAGGAGGCGGAGGCGTCCAGTTCGGAAGGTTGATGAGGTCCTTCCGCCATAGGCATGGAGTCTTCAGAGCAGACCCCAGCCGAGTCTTCCCTTCACCGGTAGGGTGGTCAAGCTGGAGGTCCTCAAATCCCTCCGTTATCTCATCCACCATCACCCTAGCATATCCTTCTGGAATCGGCCGGCAGTGAAAAGTTGCGCCGGGTTCAGTAGGATAAACAGAGCCAACAGCCGCCTTGACCTTCAAATTCATCCATTGCATCATAAGGTGGCAATTTTGAGACTCCGTTATAGCATCCACAGGATAGCTGGCAGGAGCCGTCAAGGCATGCTGCAGTTGAAGCAGCTCGGTGGAAGCCACGCTGCTTCTGCACTGAGATGGCGGGGTAGCTTCGGGGGAGGCTTCGGCAGTATGTTTGCTGCGATTTGCTTCTCGTTCCTCTATCGCTTGTACCCTTGCGTGTAGTGCCTGCAGTTCGGTCTGCTGCACTTTTTTCCTCCTCTCATGGGATTTGTAACCGCCTGCGTCCGGAAACCCAACCTTCCACGGAACGGAGCCTGGCGTGCCTCGTGTCCGTCCAGGGTGCTCAGGATTCCCGAGGGCCATTATGAGCTCGTCGTGCTCTCTGTCTGGAAAGAACGTCCCTTCCTGCGCTGCGTCGATATAGTGCTTAAGCTTACTGACTGGTATGTCCATTTGTTCGTTCGTCCAAATGCATTTCCCTGTTTCAGGGTCCAAGGTTCCGCCAGCCCCGAAGAACCAAGTCCGGCAACGGTCTGGCCAGTTATTTGTCTCTGGTTCGATCCCTTTATGAACCAGATCATTCTCAACCTTGGACCACTTAGGCCGGGCTACGAGGTAGCCACCTGACCCCGTGCGATGGTGAAGCTTCTTCTTCGCGGCATTTTGCTTGTTTGTCGCCGACATCTTCTTACTCTTTTCCGATGTCTTGTAGGCCACAAATGCGGGCCAGTGATCTCTGATCTTCTCATATTTGCCCTTGAATTCTGGTGTCTCTTTTTTATCGACAAACCTATTCAGCTCTTTCTTCCACCTCCTGAATAGATCTGCCATCCTCTTCAGAGCAAAAGACTTGATTAATTTCTCTTTAATTGGGTTCTCTGGATTATCCTCTGGCGGTAGGGTGAAATTTGACTTCAGCTCAGTCCAAAGATCATTTTTCTGCATATCATTGACATAAGACACCTCAGGGTCTTCTGTAGCCGGCTTAAACCATTGCTGGATGCTTATCGGGATCTTGTCCCTAACCAGAACCCCGCACTGAGCAACAAATGCACTCTTTGTCCGGAGGGGTTCAATAGGTTGGCCGTCGGGCGCGATTGCTGTGATCTCAAGCTTTTCATCCGAGCTCAACTTTTTCTTCGGGCCTCGTCTCTTTACCGAAGTTGTGCTCGATCCGGAGGGCTAGAAAAAAGAACAAAGACTTAATTAATATGTGTACATACCAAAACAATGAATGCATCAATCAGCTAGTCAGCATAGGCTTAACTAATATATATACCTGGCCGGACTCGGTTCGGTCACCGGAGCCGTCATCACGGTCTCCTTCTTGCACCGTCATTGGGTCACCGGCGCCGTCCTCATGTTCTTCTTCTTGCACCGGCATTAGGTCACCGTAGCCAGCTTGTTCACCCTCTCCTTCCAGACCATCGATATCGTTGAGATAGTACGAGACGGCATCACTTCCTTGTGCGATTATCTCCCTCAACAACGCTTCTTTTGTTGCTTCGTCTAGGGCGGTGTCCATAGTTTCTACAAATATTTACAACATGGCAATTATTATTCAAACATGACAGATGGATATATTAGTGCCAAACGTAGAACTAGCTACCTAATCATAGTAAGCTCTCGGGAGGGGGTATATATCGACAACGGCGACACTACATCTATATATGTCCCTCGACGACCCTCGTTCCCGATAAAAAAAGAGGAAGAAGAAGAAAAAAGAGGAGAAGAAAGAATAGAGGAGTTCTTCTCCTCTCATGTTCTAGAGGATCGCCTTGGGGTCGGGAGGTTGCCTAGTGTCAAAGGATTCAACAAAACCATGTCTTCATCATTAGGCGAAAGTAACATGTGCATGATGGTAGGAAGCTCTTCAAAGTTGTTCTGGAACGGAGTCCCAGATAGGATAATTCGCTTTTTGGTACAAAGTTCAGCAAGAGCCTTCCGAATATCGCTATTTGGAAGGCCTTTGCTGAATTCGTACCAAAAGGCGGATTATTCTATCCGGGACTCCATTCCAGAACAACTTTGCAGAACTTCGTACCAACATGCCCTGGTTACTTCCGGCTAATGATGAAGGCATGGATTTCTTCAATACTTTGACACTAGGAAACCTCTCTCGACCCCTCGGCGATTCTTGACCCCTCGAACCCTCAACGACCCTGAAACCCTCGACCCTTGACCCCTTAACGACCCTCGACCCTCTACCCTAGTTCCCGACCCTCGACCAATAGAGGAGAAGAAGAAAGGAATAGCTAGAGGAGAAGATCGAAGAAAAAAAAGAAGAAACAAAAGAGGAGAAGAAGAAAGGAATAGTGGAGAAGAAGAGAAAATAGAATATTCTATTTTCTCTTCTTCTCCACTATTCCTTTCTTCTTCTCCTCTTCTTTTTCTTCTGTTTTCTTCTTCTTATTTATTTCTCCTCTTCTTTTCGGTAGAGGAAACCCTAAATAGCTAGCAAGTATCGTGGGTGTGAGATACATGTGGCCTTCGGTGTCGGACACTACATCCACGTCCCACAAGTGACGTGGGCGTCGAAACCCGCGCCACTTGTGGGATGTGGATGTAGTATCCGACACCGATGGTACATGTATCTCACACCAACGATACTTTCTATTTAGGGTTTCTCGACCCTCGACCCTCGAACCCTAGGCGACCGTCGATCCCTCTCTTTTTTTTTTCTTCCTCTTCTTTTTTATCCTCTTCTTCCTCTACCGTTCGGCGACCCTCGACGACCCTCGTTCCCGATAAAAAAAAGAGGAAGAAGAAGAAAAAAAAGAGGAGAAGAAAGAATAGAGGAGATTTTTTCTTTTCTTATTCCTCTTCTTTTTTTATCCTCTTCCTCCTCTCATGTTCGATGACCCTCGACCCCTCGGCGACCCTAGACCCCCTCTCGACCCCCTCTTCTTCTCCCTCTTCTTCCCCTCTTCCCCGCCTAAAATGACCTAAAATGAAAATAACCTAAAGTTCACTAAAGTTATCGATGACCCTCTTCTCCCCTCTTCTTCTCCTTTCTTACACATATACATTATAGCCACATACACATATATGAACAGAAAAAATAGACATATACATTGTTCACATACACATATACATTTTATGAACAGAAAAAATCCTAGTTTTTCTAAAAAACAGAAAAAATAGAAAAAATCCTAATTGTTCACATACACATATACACATATATGAACAGAAAAAATAGACATATATGAACAGAAAAAATCCTAATTTTTCTAAAAAACAGAAAAAAATAGAAAAAATCCTAATTGTTCACATACACATATACACATATATGAACAGAAAAAATAGACATATATGAACAGAAAAAATAGACATGTACATTGTTCACATACACATACATTTTATGAACAGAAAAAATCCTAATTTTTCTAAAAAACAGAAAAAAATAGAAAAAATCCTAATTGTTCACATACACATATACACATATATGAACAGAAAAAATAGACATATACATTAGAAAAAAAATATACATATACATTGTTCACATACACATATATATTTTATGAACAGAAAAAATCCTAATTTTTCTAAAAAACAGAAAAAATCCTAATTTTTCTAAAAAACAGAAAAAATCTATGAACACATTAAGGAAGGAAGGAGAGGATGGGGCGGTAGCTAGCTACCTCTCCCGGAGGGATCGGGGAGGAGACGCGGGCGGCCGGGGTCGGGGTCGGCGAAGGCGAGGGCGACGGCGGGGCGCGCTCGGCGGCGGCGGACGGCGGAGCTCGGGGGCGCGCGGGGCAGGAGCTCGGGGGCTCGGGGACGGCGGAGCTCGAGGGCGAGGGCGAGGGCGACGGCGGGGCGGCTCGGGGTCGGCGACGGCGAGCACGGGGCACGGGCGTGGGGCGACGGCGACGGCGAGCACGGGGCAGGGGCGCGGGGCGACGGCGAGCACGGGCAGGGGCGCGGGGCGTCGTCGAGGATGGGAACTGGCGATGAAATCTGAAAAAACGCCAAGTCTTTGCTTATATAGAAAAGGCATTGGTCACGGTTCGTGGCACCAACCGTGACCAATGCCCCCTTTTAGTCCCGGTTGGTGCCACGAACCGGGACCAAAGGCCAATTTTCGGCAGCCCAAAAGGCGGGAAGCGGCGGCCTTTGGTCCTGGTTGGTGGCACCAACCGGGACTAAAGGGGGGCATTGGTCACGGTTGGTGCCACGAACCGTGACCAATGCCCCCTTTAGTCCCGGTTAGTGCCATCAACCGGGACCAATGCCCTTGTGCTGCCCACGCCCAAAAGTTTAGTCCCACATCGCTAGTTGAGAGGGCTCGGGAGTGGTTTATAAGCGCTGCTGCGCCCACCCTCCTGAGCTCCTCTCAACTGCAGGCTTTCGGGCCTAACCTGTCATTGCAATGCCTGTGGGCCTACTGGGCCTGCTGCGTGCCTGAATCCTGGCGCATGTAGGGTTTCTAGTCGTATTCAGGCCGTGGAGGCCCAGTAGGTGGCATTTTTTTCTTTTTTATTTCTACATTTTTTTGGTTTTTTATTTTTTGCTTTTAGGTCACAAAAATTATAAACTTTCTATTAGTGCCATTAGTTTTAAATTTTAAATAGTTTAAATTTGAATTTTTAAAAATTTGTGTGAATCACTAGTTTATGAATAACTTTACTATAAAATTAGAATTTTTTTCTATTTATTTTTTATTTCTACTTAAAACTAAATAGTTACAGTTTTTTAGTGATTTCTTTTTGCTTTTAGGTCACAAAAATTATAAACTTTCTGTTAGTGCCATTAGTTTTAAATTTTGAATAGTTTAAATTTGAATTTTTAAAAATTTGAAGAATATTATAGTTTTATTTTAGTTTAATTACTTACAGTTTTTTAGTGATACTTATAGTTTTATTTTACTTATAATTTAATTTTTTTTTGTTTTCTTCTTTTGTTTTATTTTTTGCTTTTTATTTTTTTATTTGTACTCTATGTATGTGAATCACTAGTTTATGAATAACTTTACTATGAAGTTAGATTTTTGAGTGATTCTTTTTCCTGCTACTTAATATTACAGTGTTTTATCATTATACTCTATTTGGTAATTTTAGGTTATTTTTAATATCTGTTTTAATCAAAAACAAATTTTGTTATTTTTTGCTATTAAATTCTTTTTGCTATTAATGTGTTGAACAAAAAATACTTTCTGAATTTAAGTTGCATAAATTTTATATAAGTTTAGTTTCAAAAATACTAGAGGTTTATAAAAACTTTTTAATTGATTCCTTTTGCTTTTTTGAGCTATAAGACCCTGAAATTGAAAAGCATTTCAAATGAACTCCGAAAAGGTTGAAAGTTGGCATGGTATCATCATTTCACCCACATAGCATGTGCAACAAAGTTGAGATGGTTATGGCAAAAACTGGATGCACTTCATGTACAAAACGGACAATCTCTTTCGAAGTATCAGGGTTTCGGACGAAAGATCATCTGTTACAAAGGGATTTCATTTTCTTGAACTTATTTGAACTCCATATTTTTTCTGTGTTCAAAATGCACCATTCAAAGACACATCATCAATTTTCAACCCTTTTTGACTCCATTTGTTATTTTTCATGCATTTATTGATTTTTTTGAGCTATAAGACCCTGAAATTGAAAAGCATTTCAAATGAACTCCGAAAAGGTTGAAAGTTGGCATGGTATCATCATTTCACCCACATAGCATGTGCAACAAAGTTGAGATGGTTACGGAAAAAACTGGATGCACTTCGTGTACAAAACGAACAATCTCTTTCGAAGTAATAGAGTTTCGGACGAAAGATCATCTGTTACAAAGTTGGCATGGTATCATCATAATAGTTGCGGGAGAAAGTCTTCACTTTTTCTTCGCTTGTGTCATTTGCTTATTGCGCCGTAACCATGGATAATCTTCATTGTTTATCAGGATGCTTGGGTCAGCCTTGACATTGAAGGGAGGAATTTCATGAAACTTTTCATAATCTTCAGACATGTCTGTCTTGCCGTCCATTCCCAGGATGTCCCTTTTTCCTGAAAGAACTATGTGGCGCTTTGGCTCATCGTATGATGTATTCGCTTCCTTATCTTTTCTTTTTCTCGGTTTGGTAGACATGTCCTTCACATAGATAACCTGTGCCACATCATTGGCTAGGACGAACGGTTCGTCAGTGTACCCAAGATTTTTCAGATCCACTGTTGTCATTCCGTACTGTGGGTCTACCTGTACGTCGCCGCCAAACAGAATGACCCATTTGCACTTAAACAAAGGGACCTTAAAATCAGGTCCGTAGTCAAGTTCCCATATGTCCACTATGTAACCATAATATGTGTTCTTTCCGCTCTCGGTTGCTGCATCAAAGCGGACACCGCTGTTTTGGTTGGTGCTCTTTTGATCTTGGGCGATCGTGTAAAATGTATTCCCATTTATCTCGTATCCTTTGTAAGTCAATACAGTCAAAGATGGTCCCCTGGACAACAAGTACAACTCATCACAAACAGTGTTGTCACCTCTGAGACGTGTTTCCAACCAACTGCTGAAAGTCCTGATGTGTTCACATGTAATCCAGTCGTCGCATTGCTCCGGGTGTTTGGAGCGCAGACTGTTCTTGTGTTCATCGACATACGGGGTCACCAAGGTAGAGTTCTGTAGAACTGTGTAGTGTGCTTGAGACCAAGAATATCCGTCCCTGCATATTATTGAGTCTCTTCCAAGAGTGCCTTTTCCAGTCAGTCTCCCCTCATACCGCGATTTAGGGAGACCTATCTTGTTAAGGCCAGGAATGAAGTCAACACAAAACCCGATAACATCCTCTGTTTGATGGCCCATGGAGATGCTTCCTTCTGGCCTAGCGCAGTTACGGACATATTTCTTTAGGACTCATATTGTGTAGAAATACGGGCCCCAGGATGACAATCTCGTCGACTAGATGAACTAGGACGTGCGTCATGATATTAAAGAAGGATGGTGGGAACACCAGCTCGAAACTGACAAGACATTGCGCCACATCACTCCTTAGCATTGGTACGATTTCTGGATCGATCACCTTCTGAGAGATTGCATTGAGGAATGCACATAGCTTCACAATGGCTAATCGGACGTTTTCCGGTAAAAGCCCCCTCAATGCAACCGGAAGCAGTTGCGTCATAATCACGTGGCAGTCATGAGACTTTAGGTTCTGAAACTTTTTCTCTGGCATATTTATTATTCCCTTTATATTCGACGAGAAGCCAGTCGTGACCTTCATACTAAGCAGGCATTCAAAGAAGATTTCTTTCTCTTCTTTTGTAAGAGCGTAGCTGGCAGGACCTTTATACTGCTTCGGAGGCATGTCGTCTTTTTCGTGCAAATGTTGCAGGTCCTCCCGTGCCTCCGGCGTATCTTTTATCTTCCCATACACGCCCAAGAAGCCTAGCAGGTTCACGCAAAGGTTCTTCGTCACGTGCATCATGTCGATTGAGGAGCGGACCTCTAGGTCTTTCCAGTAGGGTAGGTCCCAAAATATAGATTTCTTCTTCCACATGGGTGCGTGTCCCTCAGCGTCATTCGGAATAGCTAGTCCACCGGGACCCTTTCCAAAGATGACGTAGGGTAAATCATTGACCATAGCAAGCACGTGATCACCGGTGCGCATGGCGGGCTTCTTCCGGTGATCTGCCTCGCCTTTGAAATGCTTGCCTTTCTTTCGACATTGATGGTTGGTCGGAAGAAATCGACGATGGCCCAGGTACACATTCTTCCTGCATTTGTCCAGGTATATACTTTCAGTGTCATCTAAACAGTGCGTGCATGCGTGGTATCCTTTGTTTGTCTGTCCTGAAAGGTTACTGAGAGCGGGCCAATCGTTGATGGTCACGAACAGCAACGCCTTAAGGTTAAATTCCTCCTGTCTGTGCTCATCCCACGTACGTACACCGTTTCCATTCCACACCTGTAAAAGTTCTTCAACTAATGGCCTTAGGTACACATCAATTTCGTTGCCGGGTTGCTTAGGGCCTTGGATGAGAACTGGCATCATAATGAACTTCTGCTTCATGCACATCCAAGGAGGAAGGTTATACATACATAGAGTCACGGGCCAGGTGCTGTGATTACTGCTCTGCTCCCCGAAAGGATTAATGCCATCCGCGCTTAAAGCAAACCATACATTACTTGGGTCCTTTGCAAACTCATCCCAGTACTTTCTCTCGATTTTTCTCCACTGCGACCCATCAGCGGGTGCTCTCAACTTCCCATCTTTCTTTCGGTTCTCACTGTGCCATCGCATCAACTTGGCATGCTCTTCGTTTCTGAACAGACGTTTCAACCGTGGTATTATAGGAGCATCCCACATCACCTTTGCAGGAACCCTCTTCCTGAGGGGCTCGCCGTCAACATCACCGGGGTCATCTCGTCTGATCTTATACCGCAACGCACCGCATACCGGGCATGCGTTCAGATCCTTGTATGCACCGCGGTAGAGGATGCAGTCATTAGGGCATGCATGTATCTTCTCCACCTCCAATCCTAGAGGGCATACGACCTTCTTTGCTGCGTATGTACTGTCGGGCAATTCGTTATCCTTTGGAAGCTTCTTCTTCAATATTTTCAGTAGCTTCTCAAATCCTTTGTCAGCCACAACATTCTCTGCCTTCCACTGCAGTAATTCCAGTACGGTACCGAGCTTTGTGTTGCCATCTTCGCAATTGGGGTATAACCCTTTTTTGTGATCCTCTAACATGCGATCGAACTTCAGCTTCTCCTTTTGACTAATGCATTGCGTCCTTGCATCGACAATGACCCAGCGGAGATCATCATCATCGGGCACATCGTCTGGTTCCTCTTGATCTTCAGCAGCTTCACCCATGGCAGCATCATTGGGCACATCATCGTCTGGTTCCTCTTGATCTTCACCAGCTCCCCCCGTTGCAGCATCACCGTATTCAGGGGGCACATAGTTGTCATCGTACTCTTCATCTTCGCCGTCTTCCATTATAACCCCTATTTCTTCGTGCCTCGTCCAAACATTATAGTGTGGCATGAAACCCTTGTAAAGCAGGTGGGAGTGAAGGATTTTCCAGTTAGAGTAAGACCTCGTATTCCCACATTCAGTGCATGGACAACACATAAAACCATTCTGCTTGTTTGCCTCAGCCGCATCGAGAAACTCATGCATGCCCTTAATGTACTCGCGGGTGTATCTGTCACCGTACATCCATTGCCGGTTCATCTGCGTGCATTATATATAATTAAGTGTCCAAATTAATAGAAGTTCATCATCACATTAAAACCAAAGTGCATACATAGTTCTCATCTAACAACATATAGCTCTCCAGAGCATCTAATTAATTAAACCATACATTGAAACTATGTAAAACATTTCAATGCGAAAACAAATGCGATCATAATCGCAACCAAGGTAACAATTGATCCAACGGCATAATGATACCAAGCCTCGGTATGAATGGCATATTTTCTAATCTTTCTAATCTTCAAGCGCATTGCATCCATCTTGATCTTGTGATCATCGACGACATCCGCAACATTCAACTCCAATATCATCTTCTCCTCCTCAATTTTTTTTATTTTTTCCTTCAACAAATTGTTTTCTTCTTCAACTAAATTTAACCTCTCGACAAGGTCGGTTGGCATTTCCGATTCACATACATCCTAGATAAATAAAATCTATGTCACGTTGGTCGGCATAATTTTCATAAACAATAAATGAACCAATAGTTATAAAGATAATATACATACCAAATCCGAATCATAGACAGGACGAGAGCCGACGGGGGCGGATACCAAAACCATCGCACTATATAAGATGCAATAATAAATGTAAGAAAATGATACAAGTATCTATCTAAACATACAAGTAAGAATATTTTTCCTTTCAGAAAGAAGATAAGAATAAGAGGCTCACCACGGTGGTGTCGGTGATGAGATCGGCGCGGGTGATCGACGGCGGTGAAGACGGGGACGGGGCGTGACGGACCGCTAAATCTAGACAAATCTCGAGGAAAATGGAGCTTGGAGGTCGAGCTTCGAGAGGAGAAAGCTTAAGTAGTGTGGCCCGGGCATTCCATCGAACACCTCATGTGCATAGGAGGTGAGCTAGAGCACCACAAAGGCCTTTCCCCCTCGGCCAGAAAAAACAGAGCACTGTGCTCTGCTCTTGCGCGAGGGGGTATATATAGGCAATTCATTGGTCCCGGTTCGTGGCATGAACCGGGACTAAAGGGGAGCCTTTGGTCCCGGTTCAAGCCACCAACCGGGACCAATGGTGGTGGGCCAGGAGGGAGGCCCTTTGGTCCCGGTTCGTCCCACCAACCGGGACCAAAAGGTCCAGACGAACCGGGACCAATGGCCCATGTGGCCCGGCCGGCCCCCTGGGCTCACGAACCGGGACCAATGCCCACATTGGTCCCGGTTCAAGACTGAACCGGGACTAGTGGGCTGAGGCGGCCTGGACCATAGCCCCTTTTTCTACTAGTTCCCTCTATGCTCACTCTTCTAACACCGGCGAGAGAACATCCATCAGCATGGTGCTCTTCTAGGTTCCCCTCTATCTTTATTTTTTATCATCCATGTACGATATTTGCTTCTTCCACCCAACGATTACATTGTATCCTCCCAATCTAATTTTGTGCAGGTATTGTTCAAACTGGGAGATGGTCGATTGATTCGGCCAGATATTGGAAACTGGTTCTCGCATTTTTTTTCTTCTGAAATTCTTTAGGTGATAGTTCTAATGGCTTCTGGACAGGTAATTACTTCACTTGGACTACCAGATTTCATTTTATCGATTCATGTTTTACCATCCATGTTTTTACAGCATAGAAGATTACTCATATATATAACTGTTATCCACACCATGGTTCTTCTATTTGTTGCTGTACGCAACAGGTTAAGTGGAACAGTGTAGTTATATGCGCAAAAGAATGTAGCCATACTGTTATAGACGGGGGTAAAGCCACAGTATCTTCTTCTATGCAGAAGTGAGCAAAGCCCAATAATCTTACCGATATTTGAAAGTATGCATGTGTGTGGATTTTCAAGACACATTGCAGGCTTTGCATCATTCCAAGTATAAGGTGAGTTTCTGTCTAGATTAATATTGTGAACAGAATTTGAATCAAGGTGCAAGGAACTCTAATTCGAGATACCTCAGATCCATGCCTAAAACTGAAACCTATCAGTTCTTGACAAGCTAATACTTAACAATTTGCTCATGTTTTTTCGCCTTCCATGTAAATGCAGCCTTTATCTTGAGGGATGTTCATGTGCGGGTCTTTCCAACTTACAGAATTGAACTTTTATCATTTATCATTGATGGAACCACCAAGTAATAAAATGGGGGAGAAATGCCTCTATTTTTTTCCATAGCAAGCACGAACGGGTAGCAAAAATAAGTTATTTAGTGTTCAGTTGCACATAAATCTAAATATTAGTAACTGATATACCTCTTCTATTTTCTCCATACGATGCACCAATGGGTAACAAAAATATCCATCAAATTTGCATGATCGGTGTTATGTTCCCATTGGAGACAAAACAATCAGGCAAAATAATAGTACAGTACAATGGACCTATTCCAGCTACACAACCAAAAGAAAAGTTTGCTGCTGCGCTTGCAGATTTAGCTTCACTGCAGGCAGAATGCAGCTTAGTTAGAAAACAGACCTACCTACTGGGAGTCAGACTAGCTCATGTGGCTTTTCGATAAAAGGAGAGACAACTGGGAGCTGCCTGTCGAGTCAAGGACTCTAATGTAGCTTTCATGCAGCTTAATTTAGACTCCCCTCATTCTTAGTAGATTGTGCTTTCATCTTTGAATTCATGACATTCTCATTATTTGCAGAATTTTTGGCTTTGTTCGTTTCCATTTGTAAGATCTTGATGTATGGGAAATGTAATATTTTCAGGCAAGATACACTTGGTTCAGTCTGGGGGCAGTGATGTCAACAAATCATTGGAAGAGTTCAGTAAGTGCATTCTATATTTCATTATTTTTCTTACAAGGGAAGGCATCACGTAGTAAATACGTGAAGACCATCGGACAGGCAATGTCGTTCTTTTCAGTGCTCTCCGCTGTGTCCGTGATCGGATTTGTGTGCATAAAGAAGTGGATGAACCTGTAACATGTGTTCATCACATAAGAACATCATAACAACCTTCCTTTTGGCAGGGGAGGGGCTATTTTAGTTATGACCTGAGGCACAACGAGCAGGAGGAGTTGGCCAACTGGCATGCTAGATTCAGGGCATGTTTGCCTAAGCACTTTTATTAGTTCCGTTGATAATACCAGGACTGGAGAACTGAAAGCCCTTGTAGATGCAAGAGGTGTGCTATTAAACCAAAAAATTAAGTGCACAACATAATACTATTACATAGTTCACGTGGTTGATTTTCACGTGATTTCCAACTTCCTAAATCGGATTCTTTTTTTTTTTTTGCAGGAACAAGATTGACAACGGCCTTTTGCATTGCACTCTTGATAACGCTTCAAGCTCAAGGCCTTCGATATTTGTGAAGTTTTCCAGGAAGAAGATTGACTATAGCATCTTGGAGTGCACTATTATTATATTAATAAATAAACCCTTCAATATTTTTGTCGCCCAATGGCTACAAGTTCTGTAATTTATCCAAATACTTGGCATTTTCTCTACCCAAATATGAGTGTAATGTTTCAGATCATATATTCCCAATATTATTAAGACATCATGTATGTGAAGTTATTTGTGCTATTCCAATGCTATTTTTTGCAAATCTCTGAGCGTGCCCTTCTTATGTGATGTACTTGTAAGTGTTTGGTAGATTTGAATATCCACTCATCTGAAAGCTCACTTGTTTCATTTAAGTTTTCACCATAACGATTCTGGGACCTTGAATTTGATTTATCAAATGTATTCTTACATGAGAAAAAGCATGCTTCATTAGGAAAAAAATAAAGTTGATTTAAGCAATAGAACATTGATAACCAAACATATTTTCTCTCTGGTTGGTCCTCCATGGGATCTTTTCTTTCTTTATTAAAATGACCAAAAAACCCTATGTGAAGCTATAGCTTAATGCGCGAACGAATTTACCCCAGACAGTTGACACCACCATAATTGACGTGACAAATTTTTACCCCAGACAATGAGACACTACTACAATTGACGTGACAAATTTATTGCATCATCAATAGTTACAACTGCATGTTGTACACACAAAAACTGAAATCAAACACAATATTGTAGTGATATATAAAGTCCTTTGCACGCCTGTGGAACAACTATTATTAGCTTCATGGGAGATACTATCACTTTGTACTAACACATTTTTATCTGTATAAACTAACATGAACTCTACGTTTGTACATAATTTTCTAACACTCTCACATAGCATTCAAAATAGACGGGCGCGGCAACGCGCGCCATCAAGGATCTAGTACACCTTAAAGAAAGGTACATTTGACATATATATTTAAAGTGATCATCCAACATGCTTAACAAAACAACGATGCTTACCCAAAAGATCAGTACATGAAGTCCACGGTGGTCACGCAAGGAGGCAACATATTACTATTTGCTTTTGTCAGATATAAGAGTGACTTGATATGCAGCTACCATTGGCCTCCATGCATCACTCAAAACTGTATGATAAGTTTCATGAAACCAGGCGCATGATGGTCAAGCTACAAAATGCGTAACATCTAGCAATCATAGTAAAGATAACAGACGTACTAGATCACAAAAGCACGTGAACACTTTTTCTTTATAGTAGATTACATACATGATGAATGCATTGGAGTTATGAATTGTACCAAAATCAAGTTCCACAATTTATATTCCAAGTTGGAGTTCTGCATTAATATTGTATCAAAATCAGATTCCAAAATATATATTCCGATGAATCGTCCCACTCTGCGCAAGGAAATATCAGACAATGTGCCATACTATCATCATTCAACAACAATAACTACTCCCTCCGTTTCAAATTACTCGTCGCAGAAATGGATGTATCTAGAACTAAAATACATCTAGATACATCCATACATGCAACAAGTAATTCGGAACGGAGGGAGTAACTGATAAACGGCTGAATCGACAGCTACGCCTGTCCTTCAGAGCTAGCTACCTGAATCCTGACTAAGTTCCACTAGTAGAAAACCGGGCAATAGCACCGGTTCGGAAGGGCCTTTAGTGCCGGTTATGGAACCGGCACTATTATTTCGGCACTAAAGGCCCCCCCCCCTTTAGTACCGGTTCAGCACGAACCGGTGCTAAAGGGGTACCACGTGGCACGAGCCAGCTCCGGGGGCCGGGTGTGTTATCAATTTAATTTAGGATTGTTTTACGTTATAATGAGTTGTAGTCGTCATCATCATCATCATCATCATCGCATATTAATAAATAAATAAACTCTAGCTAGCTAAAAATTATCGTGGTCGTCTAATTACCACTATTTAATCATCATAGTCATTACCTCTAGCTATGTAATTCATCATCAACGTTGGCTAGCTTAAAGAGGAAACATTCACTTTGTAACAGAAGCAAAGAGATATCATCAAGTTCAACATAATCATCACCAACATCGAAGTTCAGGACACGGATCCATGAGACAAGTACTAATTAAGAGCATGAAGAGTAGCTACTGATCCTGCTGCTCCCACTCAGGTAGAATAGCATAGAACATGTATAGCTCTCCTGATTCATCATACTGGAGCATGCAGATGAATCTGTCTCCTAATCTTGGGTTGCGCTTCTCCGTACTGCCCCCTAGTACTTCTCTGCGATCGTTAACAATTTTGCTCCAATCTTTCACTATTAAGCATTCTTCGCTTTTAGAAATCCTGAATGCACTCATGTGCAATGTAGAAAATCTTGGTCGTAAGCTAACCATTGACATGCGACCTTTTGTCTCGATCCACTGGGGCACAACTGTCATCGGAAGTCCTTGTTGAACAACATCGTATAGTAATTAATATACTAAGCAATGAAAGTTTAGCTTCAAAAATAATGTATGCAAAAGATGCACTAAATTAAGGACAAATATTTAAAATCTTACCATCTTTTGATTATAGATGTGACCGTAGTTCAATACGATCACCATTGGTCGCACGTTTTGAGTACTAACATTTCTAAGTGTAGGGAAAAAATTTGTCTTGACAGTATTAAGATCCTCAAGCCATGAAACATAATGACTTATCTCCTCGCAGTTTAGTTGAGCCCCGGGGCAGTAGTAGGTCCTGTCTACCAAGCGCCGGACATGTTTGCTTGAACCGAAATAAGCTGACAATACAAAATAGTTGTCAACTATTTTTGAATAAACTGTACGAAAGACATAAACATATGCATGCATGGTTGAGAAAAAACTCACCAAATGGTAGAACTGGAGGCGTTTGCACATCGACCCAGATGTCTATATTACCTTCAATATCATCTTCCGGACGAATATCAAAGGTGATAACCATATCAGGCTCAAATGCATAAGCCTTGCATAGTGCTTGCCAAGTTTTGCATTCAAAATGGGTGTATGTGTCTCCATTATATAATTTGACGTTGAAAGTATACCCATGCTGCGTCTTCAAGTAAACTCTCTTTACCTCCATATCATCTATAGCACTGAAACCTATCTTATCCAACACAAAAATTCTTGCATGGCAGGGGATGCGCTAGTAGAATAGTGAAAATTTAAAATTATAAGTTGAAGCAAATGAAGCATAAGTTTTGCATTCAAATAATAATTAACAAAGTGACTTACTGTATCAACTTCGAATGTCTCATCCAGCTTGATGCTGAAGCGCCTACCATCAACAAGGAAATTTTGGTCGCACAGGCCGTGCTAGTCTTCACAGTGTTCGCACATAATAAAATCTTTTTCGTCGTCAGATGACATTTCCTATGTTCATATAGGTGAAACATTAAACACCTATATCTAGCCAAATATATATTCATCTAACATTTGACATTAATATATCTAACTATATATTCAATTGACATTACTATATATTTAACTTTTCTATCTAATTCATTAACAAATAATATTTTAATTAGATCATCAAATCTCATATACCTAAATTTTCTTACTAAAAATAAACTAGTTATATTAATTATTCAACTAGTTCTAATCTCATATACCTAAATTTTCTTACTAAAAATAAACTAGTTATATTAATTATTCAACTAGTGTAATCTCATATACCTAAATTTTCTTACTAAAAATAAACTAGTTATATTAATTATTCAACTAGTGTAATCTCATATACCTAAATTTTCTTACTAAAAATAAACTAGTTATATTAATTATTCAACTAGTTCTAATCTCATATAAATGTTCTTACTAAAAATAAACTAGTTATATTAATTATTCAACTAGTTCTAATCTCATATACCTAAATTTTCTTATTGAAAATAAACTAGTTATATTAATTATTCAACTAGTTCTAATCTCTAGTTCGACAATTTTTCTATCTAGCTAGCTAATTCATCTAACATTAATTCAACATTAATCTAACATTCGATCATCTAATTAACTTTTCTAAAAAACAGAAAATAAGTAAAAAAATTGTGTGTGTGTGTATGTGTGTGTATGCATGTGTGTGTATATATACGTATACATATGTGTGTATGTGTGTGTGTGTGTATGCGTGTGTGTATGTGTGTGCGCGCCGGCGTACGACGTACGTCATGCCGCCGCCCCGTACGTACGAGCGGGGGCGCCGGCGTACGGGGCGGGGGCGCCGGTGTGTGTGTGTATGTGTGTGTGTATATGTGTGTGTATGTGTGTGCGGAAGCGAGAGAGAGACGTACGGCCGCGGCGATGACGACGGACGGCGGCGGCGTTCAGGGCGCGCGCGCGCGGCAGCGCGAGACGACGACGACGAGGGCGGCGGTGGGGACAGCGACGATGACGACGGACGGCGACGACGGGATCGAGCGGCGTAAGTGCTGTATATATAGGATTGGCCTTTAGTACCGGTTCGTGGCTCCAACCGGTACTAAAGGCCTATTTTCCCCAGGCCAAGCGGCGGGAAACGACCCCTTTAGTACCGGTTCGTGCCACGAACCGGTACTAAAGACCCCCCCTTTAGTACCGGTTGGAGCCACGAACCGGTACTGAAGGGGGTGCGCTGCCACCTGCGGTGCACAAAAGTTTAGTCCCACCTCGCTAGCCGAGGGGCACTCGCACCTCCTTATAAGCCCCGCCGCCGCTGCTGTCTCGAGCTCCTCTCTAAAGCAGGCCTTCTGGGCCTACCTCTGCTACTCTGCCCTGTGGGGCCTATTGGGCTTGCGGGCCTGCATCCTGGCCCAACAACAGGTTGGGTTTCTAGTCGTATGCAGGCCGCTGTGGCCCAGTAGGTGGGCTTTTTTCATTTAGTTGTTTTTTGCTGTATTTAGAGTTTGCGCTGCCACCCCAAAATTTAGTCCCACCTCGCCCGGCAAAGGGCAGCCGCACTGGTTTATAAACCAAGCCGCGGCTACCTCTTCGAACTCCTCTATATAGCAGGCTTCTAGGCCTAATTAATTAGGGCGCGCTGCCCTGTGAGTCTGCTGGCCCTTCTGGGCCTGCATTTGCACACCCTAGGTCTGGTAGACCCACAGGGCAGTGCGCCAACAAATTTGCTATATAGTTTTTTTCTTTTCTGCATTACTTATTTTTGCATAGTCCGAAACCCTGATACTCGGAAAGAGTTTGTTCAGTTTGTACACGAAGTGCGTCCAGTTTTTGCCGTGACCCTCTCTACTCTTTCGCGCATGCTATGCGGGTGATACGATGATACCATGCCAAGTTTCAACATTTTCAGGATTCATTTTGTAGTGATTTTCAATTTCACGGTCATTTAGCTCTCTAAACAATTAGGTAAATGACCGAAAAACAACAAATGATGTCAGAACATGTTGAAAATTGATGACGTTGCTTTAAATGCTGCATACTGAACACAAAAGAAGTCCGGAGTTCAAATAAGTATAAAAAACATTGAAGTGGTCATGTAACAGACGAGTTCTCGTCCGAAACCCTGATACTCGGAAAGAGTAGGTCCAGTTTGTACACGAAGTGCGTCCAGTTTTTGCCGTGACCCTCTCTACTCTTTCGCGCATGCTATGCGGGTGATATGATGATACCATGCCAAGTTTCAACATTTTCAGGATTCATTTTGTAGTGATTTTCAATTTCACGGTCATTTAGCTCTCTAAACAATTAGCTAGGTAAATGACCGAAAAACAACAAATGATGTCAGCACATGTTGGATATTGATGACGTTGCTTTAAATGTTGCATACTGAACACAAAAGAAGTCCGGAGTTCAAATAAGTTTAAAAAACATTGAAGTGTGGCCATGTAACAGAGTTCACATTTGACCGTTTTTCTACTACTCAATAGAGTTTGCCAAACTTGAGTTTCCCAAGTCACTTACACAAAAAGCTATGATTCATGGTTGTCAAATCCATAATTTCCAAACCACAACAACCTTGAGGCATAACAAGCTTTAAATGCCGCATACTGAACACAAAAGAAGTCCGGAGTTTAAATAAGTTATTAAAAATAAAAAAAGAGGTGCAATGCTGGTTAATTTGCTTCAAGCCATTCGGAATAGTGTAGACTGCACTGCACATAGCTCAGTGCAATCTATGCTATTCCGCAAGGCTTGAAGCTAATCAACATGTAGAAGATCATCTTGAGCTTGTGTCCCCTTGAAGGAAGTAGGATACTTCTCTTGTTGAGGAACAAACTTTGTCTTTGGGGTATTGATCTTCTTCCCACTCAACTCCATTGGCATTGAACTTTCGTTCAAAACCAACACCTTGATTCTTCCCTTCAATAAGCTATTTTCTTGCTCAAGTGTAACTTGGCTAAGAGAATCGTTAGTGGAATCAAGAGAACTACTAGAAGCAACAATGTTAGATCTTATGTCACAAAAAAGAAGTTGTATCAAACCTTTTATCTCGGATCTAGAACAAACCAATCGGTATCGCCATCATACAGCCCTACCGTGGCTCGTGATGCATATATATGCATATCGAATGTACGGTTGGGCGTATGATGGCGAATCCGAATGATTTGTATTCAGTCGATGAACTGGTAGATGTATGCAGTCGATGAACTGGTAGATGTATGTAGTCGATGAACTGAAAGACTTATGCAGGGATGAAGGCGAGAGATGGGCTATATATAGGGTCGTCTGGCTCACAAAGTGATTGTGATAGTTTCGATCCAACGACTCACATGAGCTAGGAAGAAACACACCCTTGATCCAACGACTCGCAAGAGCTAGAAAGAAACACACGATCCGTGTGATTCTTCCTGATTGGTGGGATGCACATTAGTATCGGTTCGTGCCACGAACCGGTGCTAAAGATTGGCAACGAACCGGTACTAATGGTAGCAGCCCGCCTAGCCGTTGGAATCGGCACTAATGGTCACATTCGTGCCGGCTCAAATTCAAACCGGCACTATAATGTGCTTCACATTTGACCGTTTTTCTACTAGTCAATAGAGTTTGCCAAACTTGAGTTTCCCAAGTCACTTACACAAAAAGCTATGATTCATGGTTGTCAAATCCATAATTTCCAAACCACAACAACCTTGAGGCATAACAAGCTTTAAATGCTGCATACTGAACACAAAAGAAGTCTGGAGTTTAAATAAGTTATTAAAAATAAAAAAAGAGGTGCAATGCTGGTTAATTTGCTTCAAGCCATTCGGAATAGTGTAGATTGCACTAAGCCACTGCACATAGCTCAGTGCAATCTATACTATTCCGCAAGGCTTGAAGCAAATCAACATGTAGGTGAGCATTGCAACTCTTCGTCATTGTGTGTGCACTCACGGCTTATAAACCGCTCATATTGCCTCTCTCTTGGCGAGGTGGGACTAAAAACAGCTTGCCGTAAACCGGCACCGCTCATTAGTACCGGTTCGTGGTACGAACCGGCACTAAATGGTGATGGTGGGGCCATAGCCTGACTGCAGGATGACACAGCCTCTTTAGTACCGGTTCATGCCACGAACCGGTACTAAAGGTTCGCCACGAACCGGTACTATTGTTCGCCGCCACGAACCGGCACTAATGTGCACATTAGTGCCGGCTCAAATACAAACCGGCACTAATGTGCTTCACGTTTGACCCTTTTTCTACTAGTGTTCGGTTGTAGGTCTTTTTCACGCAAGACATGGCACGTCTGAAAGTAATTCAGAGAGCACTGGATTCATCTGGCAGGTGCTTCTTGATACGACCGTAGAGACGGGGGATCTGGGGTCCCTTGAGGCGGCGAGCCCCGGTGAAAGCGTGGCGGATGGTGATCTTGGGCCGCTTGACGACCCTCCCCTCCGCCGCGGCGGCCAACTCACGCTGGCGGCGACGCTCGGCCTTCGCGTGCGCCCGCTCCAGCACATGCTTCATCTCTCTGCCCGGCTGCTGGAACACCGTGCGAGCGGGGACGAACGGGATGGGCTTGTTGTAGTCGGGCCTGGGGCGGGGCGTGTCGGAGTCGGACTCGGGCTCGGAGAACGCGCAGTAGTAGACGATCTCGTCTTCGTCGTCGCTGATCTGGGGCGTGTGGTCGCCGCGGGCCTGAGAGTCGCCGCCCACCTCCATGGCTCCGCCGGCTAGGGTTTGGGACTTCCGTGTGATTCGACAATTGGGGAAAGAAAGAGGAGCTTATGGACAGTTTTCCCTAGCTTGTTTATTTCCGAAACATCCTTTTGCACATAACTGGTCCCGATTGAGGACCCTTTACCATGCGAAATATGTTGCGAAACACTCGCCTTTCATGATATAGCAACCATCCGATACAACAATAAGTTTAATCAGTTTGATTAAAACACATCTAGATGTTTTTTAGTTATGTCACATCTAAGTTATCCATCACACACTAAAGCTCCAAGATTCGTGCAAAAAAATGTTTTTCTTCCCGCGTGCGTTCCATTGGTGTCTCCCTGTCACGCTCTTTTCTCGTGTCGTGGTTGTGGCCATTTCCTGCGTGTGCCCTGTGTGGGCTTGTGTTTACCTGGGCTGACTTTGTTTTCTTTAGATGATTGTGTCCTCTTGCTTCCTCGGCCGTTGTCATGCTAGCAAAATTGTAGGCTGATGTGTCCTTTTCTTTTGTTGTGAAAAACTACACACTCGAAAAGTAAAAGCATGATTTAGTTGTGAAAATAGTCAAGCCTTTTAATGTCTCGACTTGATTATTTTTTTGTCACGACCAAGTTGCATGTATTTCTCCGTTTTCTTCTTTTTATTTCCCTATTTGTTTAAATTATGAACTATTTTAAATTATGATTTTTTGTTTCTATTTATCTTCTCTATTTCCTCCTTTCCATTTCTTATTTTTCCTTCCTTTTTCCATGTTTATTTATTTGTTTAAATCCTTATACTGTTTTCATTCTGTCATCTGTTTGCTTTAAATGTCGTGAAAATCTTGATCAGGTTGTTTCGTCGCGAGTGTCCCGTGTCGCGTCATATGTCTGGTGTCTACTTGTCAACCTGCTTGTGCATGGGTCTTTTGTTTTGTCGTTTTTGCGGCGCGACCTCAGGCGGCGCGAACTAATTTTCATCTAGATAAGAGTTAACCATGTCTCGTCTAACTCACATGCTGTTAGATATAGGTGCTTTTTGAGTTGTGCTCGTTGTCGTTGTGTTATGTTTTTTGTTCGTCCTTCGTGAAGCAGCGAAGCCTGATATGACTATTTTTCAATGTTTGAGAAAGCGGTAAGCGTAAGCGGAGCGGAAGGCCACAGCTTAGAGCAATGGCCGCTTAAGCGCAGCTTAACCGGAATTAAGCGTTTTTTTAGAATTGGCAGAATTTGGCTGCTTTTGAATAATATGCACAAGAAAATAGGAAATATAGCACATAGGCAGCTGAAAATCTGAAATAGCATATAAGGTTGAGGTTCCGTGGTTCACAAACCATAAGAAATAGCCAAATAACACATAAGGGCAAGGTTCAGTGGTTCACATTGAAGGAAATATGCCCTAGAGGCAATAATAAAGTTATTATTTATTTCCTTATATCATGATAAATATTTATTATTCATGCTAGAATTGTATTAACCGGAAACATAATACATGTGTGAATACATAGACAAACAGAATGTCACTAGTATGCCTCTACTTGACTAGCTTGTTAATCAAAGATGGTTATGTTTTCTAACCATTGACAAAGAGTTGTTATTTGATTAACGGGATCACATCATTAGGTGAATGATCTGATTGACACGACCCATTCCATTAGCTTAGCACCCGATCGTTTAGTATGTTGCTATTGCTTTCTTCATGACTTATACATGTTCCTATGACTATGCGATTATGCAACTCCCGTTTGCCGGAGGAACACCTTGTGTGCTACCAAACGTCACAACGTAACTGGGTGATTATAAAGGTGCTCTACAGGTGTCTCCAAAGGTACATGTTGGGTTGGCGTATTTCGAGATTAGGATTTGTCACTCCGATTGTCGGAGAGGTATCTCTGAGCCCTCTCGGTAATGCACATCACATAAGCCTTGCAGGAATTGCAACTAATGAGTTAGTTGTGAGATGATGTATTACAGAACGAGTAAAGAGACTTGCCGGTAACGAGATTGAACTAGGTATTGGATACCGACGATCGAATCTCGGGCAAGTAACATACCGATGACAAAGGGAACAACGTATGTTGTTATGCGGTCTGACCGATAAAGATCTTCGTAGAATATGTAGGAGCCAATATGGGCATCCAGGTCCCGCTATTGGTTATTGGCCAGAGACGTGTCTCGGTCATGTCTACATTGTTCTCGAACCGTAGGGTCCGCACGCTTAACGTTACGATGACAGTTATTATGAGTTTATACATTTTGATGTACCGAAGTTAGTTCGGAGTCCAGGATGTGATCACGGACATGACGAGGAGTCTCGAAATGGTCGAGACATAAAGATTGATATATTGGATGACAATATTCGGACACCGGAAGGGTTCCGATGAAGTTTCGGATAAAACCGGAGCACCGGGGGGTTACCGGAACCCCCCGGGGGGTTAATGGGCCACATGGGCCTAAAGTGGAGAAGAGGAAGGGGCTGCCAGGGCAGGCCGCACGCCCCCTCTTCCTCTAGTCCGAATTGGACTAGGAGGGAGGGGCGGCGCCCCCTCTTTCCCTCTCTTCTCCCACCTCTCCTAATAGGACAAGGAAAGGGGGGCGTCCTACTCCCGGTAGGAGTAGGACTCCTCCTGCGCGCCTCCTATGGCCGGCCGCACCCCCTTGGATCCTTTATATACGGAGGCAAGGGGGCACCCTAGAACACACAATTGATCAACGTGATCGTTCCTTAGCCGTGTGCGGTGCCCCCTTCCACCATATTCCACCTCGGTCATATCGTTGTAGTGCTTAGGCGAAGCCCTGCGTCGGTAGAACATCATCATCATCACCACGCCGTTGTGCTGACGGAACTCATCCCCGAAGCTTTGCTGGATCGGAGCCCGGGGAGCATCATCGAGCTGTACGTGTGCTAAGAACTCGGAGGTGCCGGTGTAACAGTGCTTGGATCGGTCGGATCGGGAAGACGTACGACTACTTCTTCTATGTTGCGTCAACGCTTCTGCTTTGGTCTACGAGGGTACGTAGACAACACTCTCCCCTCTCGTTGCTATGCATCACCATGATCTTGCGTGTGCGTAGGAAAATTTTGAAATTACTACGTTCCCCAACAGTGGCATCCGAGCCTAGGTTTTATGGTTTGATGTTATATGCACGAGTAGAACACAAGTGAGTTGTGGGCGATATAAGTCATACTGCCTACCAGCATGTCATACTTTGGTTCGGCGGTATTGTTGGATGAAGCGGCCCGGACCGACATTACGCGTACGCTTACGCGAGCCGGTTCTCCCGACGTGCTTTGCACAAAGGTGGCTTGCGGGTGACTGTTTCTCCAACTTTAGTTGAACCGAGTGTGGCTACGCCCGGTCCTTGTGAAGGTTAAAACGACATCAACTTGACAAACTATCGTTGTGGTTTTGATGCGTAGGTAAGATTGGTTCTTGCTTAAGCCCGTAGCAGCCACGTAAAAATTGCAACAACAAAGTAGAGGACGTCTAACTTGTTTTTGCAGGGCATATTGTGATGTGATATGGTCAAGACATGATGCTAAATTTTATTGTATAAGATGATCATGTTTTGTAACCAAGTTATCGGCAACTGGCAGGAGCCATATGGTTGTCGCTTTATTGTATGCAATGCAATTGCGCTGTAATGCTTTACATTATCACTAAGCGGTAGCGATAGTCGTGGAAGCATAAGATTGACGAGACGACAATGATGCTACGATGGAGATCAAGGTGTCGTGCCGGTGACGATGGTGATCATGACGGTGCTTCAGAGATGGAGATCACAAGCACAAGATGATGATGGCCATATCATATCACTTATATTGATTGCATGTGATGTTTATCTTTTTATGCATCTTATCTTGCTTTGATTGACGGTAGCATTATAAGATGATCTCTCACTAAATTATCAAGAAGTGTTCTCCCTGAGTATGCACCGTTGCCAAAGTTCGTCGTGCCCAGACACCACGTGATGATCGGGTGTGATAAGCTCTACGTCCATCTACAACGGGTGCAAGCCACTTTTGCATACGCAGAATACTCAGGTTAAACTTGACGAGCCTAGCATATGCAGATATGGCCTCGGAACACGGAGACCGAAAGGTCGAGCATGAATCATATAGTAGATATGATCAACATAATGATGTTCACCATTGAAAACTAATCCATCTCACGTGATGATCGGTTATGGTTTAGTTGATTTGGATCACGTGATCACTTAGAAGATTAGAGGGATGTCTATCTAAGTGGGAGTTCTTAAGTAATATGATTAATTGAACTTAAATTTATCATGAACTTAGTCCTGGTAGTGTTAGCATATCTATGTTGTAGATCAATAGCTCGCGTTGTTGCTTCCCTATGTTTGTTTTGATATGTTCCTAGAGAAACTATGTTGAAAGATGTTAGTAGCAATGATGCGGATTGTATCCGTGATATGAGGTTTATCCTCATTGCTGCACAGAAAAATTATGTCCTTGATGCACCGCTAGGTGACAGACCTATTGCAGGAGCAGATACAGACCTATTGCAGGTTTATCCTCATTGGCTAGCTGAATATGATGACTACTTGATAGTTTAGTGCACCATGCTTAACGGCTTAGAATCGGGACTTCAAAGACGTTCTGAACGTCATGGACCATATGAGATGCTCCAGGAGTTGAAGTTAATATTTCAAGCAAATACCCGAGTTGAGAGATATGAAGTCTCCAACAAGTTCTATAGCTACAAGATGGAGGAGAATCGCTCAAGCAGTGAGCATGTACTCAGATTGTCTGGGTACTACAATCGCTTGAATCAAGTGGGAGTTAATCTTCCAGATAAGACAGTGATTGACAGAATTCTCTAGTCACCATCACCAAGCTAGTAGAACTTCGTGATGAACTATAGTATGCAAGGGATAACGGAAACGATTCCCAAGCTCTTCGTGATGCTAAAATTGACGAAGGTAGAAATCAAGAAAAACATCAAGTGTTGATGGTAGACAAGACCACTAGTTTCAAAAAAAGGGCAAAAGGAAGAAGGGGAACTTCAAGAAGAACGGCAAGCAAGTTGCTGCTCAAGTGAAGAAGGCCAAGTCTGGTCCTAAGCCTGAGACTAGGTGCTTCTACTGCAAAGGGACTGGTCACTGGAAGCGGAACCACCCCAAGTGATTGGCAGATAAGAAGGATGGCAAAGTGAACATAAGTATATTTGATATACATGTTATTTATGTGTACTTTACTAGTGTTTATAGCAACCCCTCAATATTTGATGCTAGTTCAGTTGCAGATTAGTAACTCGAAACGGGAGTTGCAGAATAAACAGAGACTAGTTAAGGGTGAAGTGACGATGTGTGTTGGAAGTAGTTCCAAGATTGATATGATCATCATCGCACACTCCCTATAATTTCGGGATTAGTGTTGAACCTAAATAAGTGTTATTTGGTGTTTGCGTTGAGCATAAATATGATTTGATCATGTTTATTGCAATACGGTTATTCATTAAAGACAAAGAATAATTGTTGTTCTGTTTACATGAATAAAACCTTCGATGGTCATACACCCAATGAAACAAGTTCATTGGATCTCGATCGTAGTGATACACATATTCATAATATTGAAACCAAAAGATGCAGAGTTCATAATGATAGTGCAACTAATTTGTGGCACTGCCGTTTAGGTCATATCGGTGTAAAGCGCATGAAGAAACTCCATACTGATGGACTTTTGGAACCACTTGATTATGAATCACTTGGTACTTGCGAACCGTGCCTCATGGGCAAGATGACTAAAACACCGTTCTCCGGTACTATGGAGAGAGCAACAGATTTGTTGGAAATCATACATACCGATGTATGTGGTCCGATGAATATTGAGGCTCGTGGCGGATATCGTTATTTTCTCACCTTCACAGATGATTTGAGCAGATATGGGTATATCTACTTAATGAAACACAAGTCTGAAACATTTGAAAAGTTTAAAGAATTTCAGAGTGAAGTTGAAAATCATCGTAACAAGAAAATAGAGTTTCTCGATCTGATCGTGGAGGAGAATATTTGAGTTACGAGTTTGGTGTACATTTGAAACAATGCGGAATAGTTTCGCAACTCACGCCACCCGAAACACCACAGCGTAATGGTGTGTCCGAACGTTGTAATCGTACTTTACTAGATATGGTGCAATCTATGATGTCTCTTACTGATTTACCCCTATCGTTTTGGGGTTATTCTTTAGAGACGGCCGCATTCACGTTAAATAGGGCACCATCAAAATCCGTTGAGACGATGCCTTATGAACTATGGTTTGGCAAGAAACCAAAGTTGTCGTTTCTTAAAGTTTGGGGCTGCGATGCTTATGTGAAAAAGCTTCAACCTGATAAGCTCGAACCCAAATCGGAGAAATGTGTCTTCATAGGTTACCCAAAGGAGACTGTTGGGTACACCTTCTATCACAGATCCGAAGGCAAGACATTCGTTGCTAAGAATGGATTCTTTCTAGATAAGGAGTTTCTCTCGAAAGAAGTGAGTGGGAGGAAAGTAGAACTTGACGAGGTAACTGTACCAGCTCCCTTATTGGAAAGTAGTACATCACAGAAAACTGTTTCTGCGACACCTACACCAATAAGTGAGGAAGCTAATGATAATGATCATGAAACTTCTGGACAAGATACTACTGAACCTCGTAGATCAACCAGAGTGAGATCCGCGCCAGAATGGTACGGTAATCCTGTTCTGGAAATCATGCTGCTAGATCATGATGAACCTACGAACTATGAAGAAGCGATGGTGAGCCCAGATTTCGCAAAATGGCTTGAAGCCGTGAAATCTGAGATGGGATCCATGTATGAGAACAAAGTATGGACTTTGGTTGACTTGCCCGATTGTCGGCAAGCAATTGCAAATAAATGGATCTTCAAGAAGAAGACTGACACTGGCGGTAATGTTACTGTCTACAAAGCTCGACTTGTCGCAAAAGGTTTTCGACAAGTTCAAGGGGTTGACTACGATGAGACCTTATCGCCCGTAGCGATGCTTAAGTCTGTCCGAATCATGTTAGCAATTGCCGCATTTTATGATTATGAAATTTGGCAGATGGATGTAAAAACTGCATTCCTGAATGGATTTCTGGAAGAAGAGTTGTATATGATGCAACCGGAAGGTTTTGTCGATCAAAAAGGAGCTAACAAAGTGTGCAAGCATCTCGGAATTGGAATATACGCTTTGATAAGTTGATCAAAGCATATAGTTTTATACAGACTTGCGGTGAAGCCTGTATTTACAAGAAAGTGAGTGGGAGCACTACAACATTTCTGATAAGTATATGTGAGTGACATATTGTTGATCGGAAATAATGTAGAATTATTCTGTAAAGCATAAAGAAGTGTTTGAAAGGAGTTTTCAAAGAAAGACCTCGGTGAAACTGCTTACATATTGAGCATCAAGATCTATAGAGATAGATCAAGACGCTTGATAAGTTTTTTTCAATGAGTACATACCTTGACAAGATTTTGAAGTAATTCAAAATGGAACAGTCAAAGAAAGAGTTCTTGCCTGTGTTACAAGGTGTGAAATTGAGTAAGACTCAAAACCCGACCACGGCAGAAGATAGAAAGAGAATGAAAGTCATTCCCTATGCCTTGGCCACAGGTTCTATAAAGTATGCCATGCTGTGTACCAGATCTATTGTATACCCTACACTGATTTTGGCAAGGGAGTACAATAGTGATCTAAGAGTAGATCACTGGACAGCGGTCAAAATTATCCTTAGTGGAATAAGGATATGTTTCTCGATTATGGAGGTGACAAAAAGGTTCGTAGTAAAGGGTTACGTCAATGCAAGTTTTGACACTAATCTAGATGACTCTAAGTCTCGATCTAGATACATATTGAAAGTGGGAGCAATTAGCTAGAGTAGCTCCGTGCAGAGCATTGTTGATATAGATATTTGTAAAATACTTACGGATCTGAATATGACAGACCCGTTGACTAAAATTATCTCACAAACAAAACATGATCACACCTTAGTACTCTTTGGGTGTTAATCACATAGCGATGTGAACTAGATTATTGACTCTAGTAAACCCTTTGGGTGTTGGTCACATGATGATGTGAACTATGGGTGTTAATCACATGGTGATCTGAACTATTGGTGTTAAATTACATGGCGATGTGAACTAGATTATTGACTCTAGTGCAAGTGGGAGACTGAAGGAAATATGCCCTAGAGGCAATAATGAAGTTATTATTTATTTCCTTATATCATGATAAATGTTTATTATTCATGCTAGAATTGTATTAACCAGAAAAATAATACATGTGTGAATACATAGACAAATAGAATGTCACTAGTATGCCTCTACTTGACTAGCTTGTTAATCAAAGATGGTTATGTTTCCTAACCATTGACAAAGAGTTGTTATTTGATTAACGGGATCACATCATTAGGTGAATGATCTGATTGACATGACCCATTCCATTAGCTTAGCACCCGATCGTTTAGTATGTTGCTATTGCTTTCTTCATGACTTATACATGTTCCTATGACTATGAGATTATGCAACTCTCGTTTGCCGGAGGAACACCTTGTGTGCTACCAAACGTCACAACGTAACTGGGTGATTATAAAGGTGCTCTACAGTTGTCTCCAAAGGTACATGTTGGGTTGGCGTATCTCGAGATTAGGATTTGTCACTCCGATTGTCGGAGAGGTATCTCTGGGCAATCTCGGTAATGCACATCACATAAGCCTTTCAAGCATTGCAACTAATGAGTTAGTTGTGAGGTGATGTATTACGGAACGAGTAAAGAGACTTGCCGGTAACGATATTGAACTAGGTATTGGATACCGACGATCGAATCTCGGGCAAGTAACATACCGATGACAAAGGGAACAACGTATGTTGTTATGCGGTCTGACCGATAAAGATCTTCGTAGAATATGTAGGAGCCAATATGGGCATCCAGGTCCCGCTATTGGTTATTGACCGGAGACGTGTCTCGGTCATGTCTACATTGTTCTCGAACCGTAGGGTCCGCATGCTTAACGTTATGATGACAGTTATTATGAGTTTATACATTTTGATGTACCGAAGTTAGTTCGGAGTCCCGGATGTGATCACGGACATGACAAGGAGTCTCGAAATGGTCGAGACATAAAGATTGATATATTGGATGACTATATTCGGACACCGGAAGGGTTCCGATGAAGTTTCGGATAAAACCGGAGCACCGGGGGGTTACCGGAACCCCCCGGGGGGGTTAATGGGCCACATGGGCCTAAAGTGGAGAAGAGGAAGGGGCTGCCAGGGCAGGCCGCACGCCCCCTCTTCCCCTAGTCCGAATTGGACTAGGAGGGAGGGGCGGCGCCCCCCTCTTTCCCTCTCTTCTCCCACCTCTCCTAATAGGACAAGGAAAGGGGGGGAGTCCTACTCCCGGTAGGAGTAGGACTCCTCCTGCGCGCCTCCTATGGCCGGCCGCACCCCCCCTTGGATCCTTTATATACGGAGGCAAGGGGGCACCCTAGAACACACAATTGATCAACGTGATCGTTCCTTAGCCGTGTGCGGTGCCCCCTTCCACCATATTCCACCTCGGTCATATCGTTGTAGTGCTTAGGCGAAGCCTTGCGTCGGTAGAACATCATCATCGTCACCACGCCGTTGTGCTGACGGAACTCATCCCCGAAGCTTTGCTGGATCGGAGCCCAGGGAGCGTCATCGAGCTGTACGTGTGCTAAGAACTCGGAGGTGCCGGAGTAACGGTGCTTGGATCGGTCGGATCGGGAAGACGTACGACTACTTCCTCTATGTTGTGTCAACGCTTCCGCTTCGGTCTATGAGGGTACGTAGACAACACTCTCCCCTCTCGTTGCTATGCATCACCATGATCTTGCGTGTGCGTAGGAAAATTTTGAAATTACTACGTTCCCCAACACACACAACAAGCATAAATGCACAATATAGTCTTAGAGCACATAAGATAAAAGGCAGCAGCAGCCAAGCAGCAGCAGCAACAGCCAAACAAGCAGTAGCAACAACCAAACAGCAGCAACAGCCAAGCAGCAACAGCAGCAAACGAACAGCAGCAGGCAAGTAGCAGTTCATGACTTCATGGATTAGTCCGCATCCACATAAGTGTGCCCAGTCACCACTTCATCTTCATCATCCTCGTACTCTATGTCTTCCTCCTCTGAATCTGTCTCCTCTACTTCTTCTTCGTCTGACTCAAACTCTTCATCATAGAGATCTCTAACCCTTGCACTTCGACGAAGCTCAAGTTGTTCACTGGTTCCCATAGCATCTCCAACCACACTCCAAGGTATGCCATCTGCTCCCTCATCTCCATCTGGAAACACCATGAAAGCATGATCACCTCCTCCCTCAAACAAGAAGCCTTGTGCTTCGGATGCATCAGTAGTGAGGAGAACATCAATGTTCTTCCTCTGCTTGATCTTTCTCTTCTTGGATAACAACCTTGAGTTGAACTGGATGTACACAAGTTGATTGAGGCGATCTGTTGTAAGTCTATTTCTCCTCTTGGTATGTATCTACAAGTGCCAATGCTACTAGTTAGGAACTAGTTAATATGAACTTGACAAAGCATTGGAACAAATTCAGCTTTGGAAACTAACCGACTCAAAACAACTCCAATTTCTCTCACAACCAGAAGAACTTGAGGTCAAAGAAAGGATCTTCATAGCCAAGTCCTTCAGCCCTGGTGTCTCACCTCCATACATTCTCCACCAAGCCACTAGGAAGAGGAATTTTTCATAGTCAAGAACTAATAATACTATAGGAACTTGAGTACTGGACAAAATATGCAGCAAAGTGAAAGTTTTGCAAGTAATGACTAACCAGGATTGTAGCCATAGTTTTGGCAAGTCCTAGCAAGCTTCTTTGCAAAGGAACCCTCTTTGCTTTGGAACTTGCTTATTTCATAGTTCACAACTTGGTCTTGCATGTTTTCATCACCATGATAGAATGTCTCCACACAAGAATAAAAGGCTGTATTGATGTCAACAGAATCAAATATGCTGTCATCTGCATAGCTATAGTGTGGATTCAACAAATATGCAGTCAACTGCAGTTGGGCATCAAGCCTATCTTTCATCTTCTTTTCAACTATAGCTAACACATCTTTGTACCGCGCCTCGACGTTACCAAAGGCCTCTTTGATTTCTTTCTTTGCCTTCACAATCTCTCCATACACAAAGCCCATTGAGGGCCGTGCATCACCATCAACCAACCGGAGGACCTTCACCAACGGCTCGAACACCTTGATGCAAAGATTCACACCCTTCCGGAATGGCTTGTTGAGAATTATGGCTGTAGCATCCTTTACTTTCTTTGAGTGCACATCTTTGATCTTGTCCCACTTAGAGGAAACCACCATCTTTCTTAGTGAATCAACCTTGTCTGCAAGGCTTTGCAAAGTGAGGAATTGGGAAGCAAATCTAGTTACTCCTGTCCTTATGATTTCTCTCTTCTTGGTGAATGATCTCATGCACTCTAAGGTGCGATGGTGCCCATACACAAATATTGTGAAAGCCTTGGCTTGATCAATTATCTTCTTGAACTTAGCTAAGTTGCCAATCCCTTGGAGCATCAAATTGACAGTGTGAGTCGCACACAAGCTCCAAAATATCTTCGGCCTCTTCACTTTCAAGAGATCCTTAGCTCCCATGTTGTTCGAAGCATTGTCAGTCACAACCTGCACCACATGTTCAACACCCAATTCTTCAATTGTCTTGTCAACTAGATTGAAGATCATCTCACTTGTATGTGGTGTGTCTGATGTTTCCTTTGACTTGATGAAGCTAACACCTTCTGAGCAATGTGTGACCAGATTCATAATGCTTCTCCTCTTCATGTCAGTCCAAGCATCAGTCATGAGAGAGCAACCATGCTTGCCTTTCTCAACCTCCCGGTCCTTGAGTTCACTCTTGGTTCTTGCATACACAGACTTCAGCAAAGTCTCCCGGAGATCATATTGACTAGGTGGATCTAGATCTGCACCAAATTGACCAATGGCCTGAACCATCTGCCTAAACTCATCATTGTCAATTGCATTGAACGGTATTGCTGCATTGCATATAAGAGAGACACATCTTAGCATAGGAGGGCAGCAAACAATCTACAATTCAATTGGCAAAAAACAAGGCAGCAAGCTCTTACCATGTGTATACACCCATCTTGCAATGTACTCATGTGCTCGAAGTGACCTCTCTTCCCATGCTGCCTTGTTAATCTTCATTTGCTTGAGCCTTGCTTCTGCAGATAACTTGGGGTCAATTGTACGTGTCCACTTATCTATAGGACCTAACACATGAGGTTGTGAGCTACCAATACAAGTGAGTTCATCATCATCTCGAGCTTGACCTTGAGGAGTAGATGGTGCATCAATAACAACAGCATCTCTCATAGCCTTCTCGTGCTCATACTTTTTTTGCTTCTTTGATGCCTTTTCTTCAAAAGCTTTTAAGCAAGCTTCTTTAGCTTCTTGTGGGCACCGCAGGCAGGTCCTCACCGCATTTGAGTTTGCCGCAATGTGTTGCTTCAGCCGGTAAATACCTCCCGTGAAAATCTGACTACAGAAATTGCACTTCACTCTCTGAAGATTGTTAGGATCAACAAGCTAACCATAAGCCCAACCCATATCATCGGAATTCCTCTTCAGAATCTTTGTTCTCTCTTCTGCTGTTGTTGCTGCAGCAGTAGCACCAGCACCATCTCCTTCTCCTGACTCCATACTAGTTCAGTAGTACTAGACAAATTCCTCTTTAGTGCCTACCTTTGCAGCTTTGCTATTTCTAAACAAACCACTAAACTGTTGTTGCCTGCTCCCTGCTTAAGCAAAGACCAATGAGGCAATGAATGAAACAAAGAACTGAACTAGAAGTCTAGAACAACAAACAAACTACTGCTGCAGTGCTGCATGCCTGGTTATGGATGAGAACTGAAGAAAACATTAGAGGAGGATGTATGGATCTAAGGAACAGAGGAGGAGAAGAGGAGCTGAGAAGAAGGAGGAGAGGAGAGGTGGAGATCCTCACCTGAACTGGTAGGAAGGGACGTCCAGGAGGAGGAGGAGGAGCTGCCGGTGTCCAGATCCAGTGGACTGCCAAGGAGGAGGAGGAAGAACGCCAGGAGCCGCTGCTGGATCCAGAGCAGGAGCAGCCGCCACAGAACTCTCCTCGTGCCCCTCTTGTGGATCCTATAACCTAACCCTAGCCGAACAGGCCTGTTTTGGGCCAAGCCCTTTATACCCCTTGTGGCCCTCCAACCCAACCGTTTTCAGAGCCCATCGCTTTTCCATCAAGTAAGAGCGCTCAGCGCACGCTTAACCAGCGCCTAGCGCTAAAGCGACGCTTAATCACCGCTAAAAACCGCTAAACGCTAAAATCGCCGCTAAGGTCAGAAGCGAAGCGTTTACTCAGCGCTCAGCGCTTAAGCGCGATTACGCGCCGCTTAAAAATGCTTTCCCAAACATTGCTATTTTTTAGTTGGCCGTTTTTATATTTTGTGCATTGAGTTTATTTTGTGGGTTGTAGTTTTTTCGAAGCTTCGATCGACCGTGCCCTTTGGTCAAGTGGTGGACACCGGCCAATTGACTCGCAACTAGGACACGTCGTACTTTCTGTAGTGGCCCCAATTGCATGTCAACCATCGACTCGCAGCTAGGGGGGGACATATGTTTGTAGGGGCTCAGTTGCAAAGTCAACCATTGACTCACAACTAGGAGGGATGAATGTTAGTAGGGACCCAGTTGCAAGTCAACCATCGGCTTGCAACTGGGACGCGTCATACTTTTTTTGTACTTGCCCCAGTTGCAAGTCAACCTTCCACTCGAAACTAGGGGGCGTTATGTTTGTACCGGCCCCGGTTACAAGTCAGTCATGGACTCACAACTTGGATGCATCGTACTTTTTGGTAGTTACTCTAGTTGCAAGTCAACCATCGACTCGCAACTAGGGGGAAGTATGTTTGTTGGGGCCGATTTGAAAGTCAACCATCGACTCGCAACTAGGGGGAAGTATGTTTGTCGGGGCCGATTTGAAAGTCAACCATCAACTCGCAACTAGGGGGAAGTATGTTTGTCGGGGCCGATTTGAAAGTCAACCATCGACTCGCAACTAGGGGGCATATGATAGGGGCCCAATTGCAAGTCGACCATCAACTCGCAACTACGAAGTGAAGTAGTTTTCTGTAATGGCCCCAGTCGCATGTCAACCATGAACTTGCAACTAGGGGCGTATGTTTGTAGGGGGCCAGTTGCAAGTCAACCATCGACTCGCAACCAGGGGGACATATGTTTATAGGGGCCCAGTTGCAAGTCAACCATCAACTCGCAACTAGGACGCATCATACTTTTCTGTAGTGGCCCTAGTTGCATGTCAACCATCGACTTGCAACTAGGGGTCGTATGTTTGTAGGGGCCAGTTGCAAGTCAACCATCGACTTGCAACTAGGGGCGTATGTTTGTAGGGGCCCAATTGCAAGTCAACCATCGACTCGCAACTATGATTCATCGTACATTTTTGTAGTTGCCCCAGTTTCAAATCAACCATCGACTCGCAACTAGGGGGACGTATGTTTGTAGCACCCCAGTTGCAAGTCAGCCATCGGCTCGCAACTGGGACACATCGTACTTTTTTGTAGTAATCCCAGTTGCATGTCAACCATCGACTTGCAACTAGAAGGAAGTATGTTTGTAGGGGCCCAGTTGCAAGTCAACCAGCGACTCGGAACTAGGGGGCATATGTTTGTAGGGGCCGAATTGCAAGTCAACTATTGACTCACAACTGGGACGCATCATACTTTTTTGTAGTTTCCCCAGTTGCAAGTCAACGATCGACTCGCAACTAGGGGGCGTATGTTTGTAGGGGAAATTGCAAGTGAACCATCGACTCGTAACTAGGGGTCACGTATGTTTGTAGGGGCCTAGTTGCAAGTTAATCATCGACTCGCAATTAGGACGTGTCATACATTTTTTGTAGCAGCCCCAAATGTATGTCAACCATCAATTCGCAACTACGGGGACTTATGTTTGTAGGGGGGGGGGGGGGGCTAGTTGCAAGTCAACCATCGATTGGCAACTAGGGGGGCATATTTTTTGTAGGGCCCCCAGTTGCAAGTCAACCATCGACTCGCAACTCGGGGGAAGTATGTTTGTAGGGGCCCAGTTGCAAGTCAATCATCAACTTGCAACTAGCATGCGTCGTACTTTTTGTAGTAGCCCCAGTTGCATGCCAAAGGTCGACTTGCAACTAGGGGGGAAGTATGTTTGTAGGGGCCTAGTTGCAAGTCAGCCATCGACTCACAACTAGGACAAGTCTACTTTTTTGTGGTGGCTCCAGTTGCATGTCAACCATCGACTCGTAACTAGGGGGACATATGTTTGTAGGGGCCAAGTTGCAAGTCAACCATCGACTCGCAACTAGGGGGGCATATCTTTGTGGGGCCCAGTAGCAGATCAACCATTGACTCGCAACTAGGACGCGGCATAATTTTTTGTAGTGGCCCCAATTATATGTTAACCATCGACTCGCAAATAGGGGGGGGGGGGTGAATGTTTGTTGGGGGGCAGTGGCAAGTCAATCATCGACTCGCAACTAGGGTGATGTATGTTTGCAGGGGCCCAATTGCAAGTCAATCATCGACTCGCAACTGGGGCGCATCGTACTTTTTTGTAGTGGCTCCGGTTGCATGTCAACCTTCGACTCGCAACTAGGGGAGACGTACGTTTGTAAGAGCCCAGTTGCAAGTCAACCATCGACTCGCAACTAAAAATCATATAGTTTCCTTGAGCATCTATCACACAAGAAGATGTATAGGACTTTATTTTGTATCTTTTGGGTCTACTTTGAATTTGTAGTGCAATCTTGAATCAATAGCCTGCCTCCCCCTAAAGTAGTGCAGGGCTGCATCAGTGTCATTTTTACCATTTTTCTTCCTCATCCACGCCCTCATGTTATTAAGATACTTCTTTGTGGAAGGGAATGTCCTCTCAAAATTAGTAAATTTTTTGGCCGGGTTATTTTGTAGTTTTTTCCGAAACGGGTTTGGTCTATTTTCTCCCCTTTCTTTTTCTTTCTTTTTTTCCTTATTCTTTTTCATTCTTTATAATTGCATGAACTTTTTCCAAATTCATATACTTTTTTCAAAATTTCATGAATCTTTTTTCTATTTTGCATACTTTTTTAGAAAATATTTGTGAATGTTTTTAAAATTCATGATCTTTTTTCATTTTCATGATTTCCTGAAATTACAAGCTTTGCCAAGTAGTGAACTTTTTCCAAATTTGTTGTATTTGAAATTGACAAAAGATGTGATTTTTTTCATTTTCACGAACTTTTTTTAAATACCGAACCTTTTCAAGTCCCGAATTTTTAAAATTTATGAACTTTTTGTAATTCATTTTATTTTAACTTTTATGAACTCTTTTCAAATCCATGTTTTTTAAGTCAACAATCAACGATCAATGATTTTAAAACTTTTTTTAGGCGCACGCAAGGAAACAAAAGCTAGCAAGCAACCTGTACCTAATGCATCACTAGCGGTCTCACGGTCAACGACGAGCAAAAAGCAGCTAGTCGTCAAATGGCCACGGCATCCAGCCGCTAGGCCAGCTTCCATGTAACTCTAATCGTGCGAGCTGCCAATGCGCCACGGCCTGCTAAATGAGTCTTCCGACGTTTAGCCCGCTAAACAGGAGCTCTGGACAAACAAACAATCAAAGCGAAATAAACAAACAATTCAATGAGAGGCCAAAGATAAGATGATGTTATATTTAGATGAGACATAACTATGTCACGTCTAAATGCGTCCTACACACACCCTAAGTTTAATACTGAGACAAACAGAAAGAAGAGAAACTAATGTCAACAGCATAGGATCGACGGAAATGATGATGACTTGCGGCCACCGCGCCCACCTGAGAGTTTCCACCTCGCTCCAAGCACCTCATGCCTCCACATACCAAGCAACACCTTCAGAACATCTCCAACAGGCGCGCAACCACGCGGCGCGCTAAAACCATTTTACAACGCCAAAAAGCCTTTTTTTACGCGCAGCATGACGCTGACTCCAACGACCGCTGCAAAAGATGGCGCGCGGGAGTAGCTCCAGTAGACACGGTAAATATACAGCTCTCGCGCCAAGCACAAACAACATATCACCCTTAAAATAGAACCAAGAAAATCAAACACTTAAAAAAATCAATAATAAATAATTCAATTTGTTACAACTCAAATACATAGTTTATCTTTCAATACAACAAATAGTCCAAGAATACAACATCAAACATACAACATCACTAGTTTTGTCGGTCATTCCATGCCCATCACTCGTCGATTAGATCCTTCTAAAGGTCATCATGCGTTTTCAGCACGTCGAATGGCGTGATAGGAGGCAACAAATCGGATCACCCTCGCAGCCCTCCTCCGCACTCGCACGGGACGTCCCAAGAGCTCATACTGACAATAGTCTAAATCTTGCTGTCGGTGTACTAAAGTAGGGGTACCTTAGTATCCCGAACTTGTGCACGGGCAGTCGCAGCACCCCGCGGCAAGGCTTGCCGGGTGACCGCCAAGGTCCTCCGTGGTTCCTTTGGAGCCATTCAAGGACAAAGTATTCAAGCCAAGGCGCAAGGCCCCGGCAAGAGGAGCTTGCCAGGAAGGAGACAAGACCCCGGCAAGAGGAGCTTGCCGGGAAGGAGACGAGACCCCGGCAAGAGGAGCTTGCCGGGGAGGCCAACCAAGGCATCTCGAGAAGCTCGCTGCGACGCGCTGCGCGTCCCGGCAAGACCCGGTGAGCGACAAGCTCCCGGACGCGACAAGACCCGGTGAGCGACAAGCTCCCGGACGCGACAAGACAACACCCGTGGCAAGGCGCTTGCCGCGGCAAGCTACTACTCCGCAGCCCGCGCTCCAGCTCACCCACCAACGTGTCGCTCTGGGACCGTTCCTGGCGTACGTGGCGGGAGGCTGTGCAGCCAGGGGCATGTGGTGGCAAGCAGGCGCTGACAAGATAGCCATCGTGGCAAACGGTGGCGCCCCTGACGGTCCCTTTCCGCACCATCTAGGCGACACAGACAGGCATTTAATGCCTTTGTCCCCTGCCATCAGGGTTAGGTATGATACAACTGTAGCAAGCGGTGGCGCCAACTACCACCTCTTTTACATTTTTACCCTCACCTCTGTTGCCACCTGTCGGTGACCCCTTTGACATATAAAAGGAGGCCCATGTGCAACAGAGGGGAGGGGGGGGAGGATTATTCTCACGCTCGGCCTCGCTAGCCATCCAAGGGTACTGTAGCATCCATTGCTCCTGAGCAAGAACACAGTACAAATCAAAGCAGGAGTAGGGTTTTACGCATCCGTGCGGCCCGAACCTGGGTTAACCGATCGCGTCGCTCGTGCGTTCGCCTCGATCTGCTCTTTGTGCATCCTCCGCCCCCTGCCGAACCGAAAGGGGCCCCGGTCCGCCGCGGTCCCATAGGTGTCCGTGGGATCAGCAACCCCCGACATCTTTGGCGCGCCAGGTAGGGGTGCGCCGAGGTTGTGCGAACCTGATCCGGCGTTCGCACGAGCCGAATCTTCATCATCTTCATCAACATGCCGCCGAAGAAGAAGATTTCGAAGGCAGCGGCTCCGTCTGCGCCGAGCCCACCATCGCTAGAGCGAACGGCTGGTGGAGTAGGCGCCGGCGGAAGAACGGGCGCCGACGAGGAGGCTCATGGTGCTGCCAGGTCCAAGGACAAGGCTGCGCCGTACGTCGGCGGCGTGGTCGCCTCCCACAACGACCGAGCGCACTCCAAGACCTCGGCGTCCGTACACGCACCGCGCCCGTCCCAGGAGGCGCAGGACCAGCAACGTCATGGTACTCACGGTACCATACGTTTGCTGGGCCAAGACCAAGCTGGCGGATCCCGGAGTGCTCAAGACCAGCATGCACGCCAACATGCTGGCACGAGCGTGGCACGGTCGCTTGGGCGAGATATTGCTCCTTCTAACGTAGTTAGGAGTCCGAGCATGTCTCGCTCCTTGCACCGTTCGCCGCCGCCGCCCGCCACTCCAGCGGAAGCGTTGGCACGGGCCCAACTGCTCCTAGATTACCCTCCAGCACCAGAGAAGATCGATGACTGGAGGGCTACGATCCAGAGCCTCATCGGCTTCGCCAACGGTGACAACCCACGGCAGCCGAGCGCATCGCTGCCGCGGCAAGTCAGCCAGGCGCGAGCCGGTGGCGACAAGACCGGCGAGGGTGCAACCACTGTGCACTCTCCGCCCCGAAGGCCAAGATCGCCGACTCGCCGGATCCACCTCGACAGCTACTCCACCACGTCGTCAGATCCGTGCCAAGTTCTTCATGAGAGACAGCAGGAAGACGCTCAAACACGCATCGAGCGCCGAAGAGAAGCGCGGCGTCAATCAGACCCGCGCGCTGGGCCCTCTGTTGACATGCATGCGCCCGGAGAGCCAGGCGAATTGCCGTACGCGGTAGGTTGTCCTGCGTTTACCCGTGAGCTACGGCAAGTCCAGTGGCCCAGCCAGAAGCATTTCAAGCCAGACGTACCGGAGAAGTACGACGGCAAGTCGCACCCGTCCGAGTTCCTCAGCATCTACACCATTGCGGTGCAAGCTGCCGGGGGGGCGAGACGACAAGGTCCTTGCCAACTACTTTCCGCTCGTGCTCAAGCCCGAAGTCAGGTCCTGGCTCATGCACTTACCGGACAACTCCATATCCTCTTGGGCGGATTTGTGCCATCAGTTTGTCGGCGCCTTTACGGTCGGCCACAAACCACATGGCCAAGAGAGTGACCTCCACCTGCTTGCCCAGAAGGAAGGAGAGCCCCTGCGCAAGTATATCCAGAGATTCAGCCGTGTGCAGCGCAACATCCCAGACATCCACCCTGTTGGAGAACGTAGTAATTTCAAAAAATTTCCTACGCACACGCAAGATCATGGTGATGCATAGCAACGAGGGGGAGAGTCTGATCTACGTACCCTTGTAGATCGCAACGGAAGCGTTGACACAACATAGAGAAAGTAGTCGTACGTCTTCTTCCCGATCCGACTGATCCAAGCACCGTTACTCCGGCACCTCCGAGTTCTTGGCACACGTACAGCTCGATGACGATCCTCGGGCTCCGATCCAGCAAAGCTTCGGGGAGGAGTTCTGTCAGCACGACGGCGTGGTGACGATCTTGATGTTCTACCGACGCGGGGCTTCGCCTAAGCTCTACAACGATATGATCGAGGTGGAATATGGTGGCAGGGGGCACCGCACACGGCTAAGGAACGATCTCAATGATCAACTTGTGTGTCATGGGGTGCCCCCTGCCTCCGTATATAAAGGAGCAAGGGGGAGGGGTGGCCGGCCTAGGAGGAGGCGCGCCAAGGGGAGTCTTACTCCCACCGGGAGTAGGACTCCCTCCTTCCTTGTTGGAGTAGGAGAAGGGGAAAGAGGGGGAGAGGAATAAGGAAAAGGGGGCTGCGCCCCTTGTCCAATTCGGACCAGAGAGGGGGCGCAGGCCTCCTTCCTTTTGGCCTCTCTCCTCTATTCCCGTATGGCCCAATAAGGCCCATATACTCCCCGGAGAATTCCCGTAACTCTCCGGTACTCCGAAAAATACCCGAATCACTCGGAACCTTTCCGAAGTCCAAATACAGTCGTCCAATATATCAATCTTTACGTCTCGACCATTTCGAGACTCCTCGTCATGTCCCCGATCTCATCCGGGACTCCGAACTCCTTCGGTACATCAAAACTCATAAACTCATAATATAACTGTCATCGAAACCTTAAGCGTGCGGACCCTACGGTTCGAGAACAATGTAGACATGACCGAGACACGTCTCCGGTCAATAACCAATAGCGGGACCTGGATGCCCATATTGGCTCCTACATATTCTATGAAGATCTTTATCGGTCAGACCGCATAACAACATATGTTGTTCCCTTTGTCATCGGTATGTTACTTGCCCGAGATTCAATCGTCGGTATCCCAATACCTAGTTCAATCTCGTTACCGGCAAGTCTCTTTACTCGTTCCGTAATACATCATCTCACAACTAACATATTAGTTGCAATGCTTGCAAGGCTTAGGTGATGTGCATTACCGAGAGGGCCCAGAGATACCTCTCCGACAATCAGAGTGACAAATCCTAATCTCGAAATACGCCAACCCAACATCTACCTTTGGAGACACCTGTAATGCTCCTTTATAATCACCCATTTACGTTGTGACGTTTGGTAGCACCCAAAGTGTTCCTCCGGCAAACGGGAGTTGCATAATCTCATAGTCATAGGAACATGTATAAGTCATGAAGAAAGCAATAGCATCATACTAAACGATCGGGTGCTAAGCTAATGGAATGGGTCATGTCAATCAGATCATTCAACTAATGATGTGACCTCGTTAATCAAATAACAACTCTTTTGTCCATGGTTAGGAAACATAACCATCTTTGATTAACGAGCTAGTCAAGTAGAGGCATACTAGTGACACTCTGTTTGTCTATGTATTCACACATGTATTATGTTTCCGGTTAATACAATTCTAGCATGAATAATAAACATTTATCATGATATAAGGAAATAAATAATAACTTTATTATTGCCTCTAGGGCATATTTCCTTCAGTCGCCCACTTGCACTAGAGTCAATAATCTAGTTCACATCGCCATGTGATTTAACAGCAATAGTTCACATCACCATGTGATTAACACCCATAGTTCACATCGTCATGTGATCAACACTCAAAGGGTTTACTAGAGTCAGTAATCTAGTTCACATATCTATGTGATTAACACCCAAAGAGTACTAAGGTGTGATCATGTTTTGCTTGTGAGATAATTTTAGTCAACGGGTCTGTCACATTCAGATCCGTAAGTATTTTGCAAGTTCTATGTCTACAATGCTCTACACGGAGCTACTCTAGCTAATTGCTCCCACTTTCAATATGTATCCAGATTGAGACTTTAGATTCATCTGGATCAGTGTCAAAAACTTGCATTGACGTAACCCTTTACGACGAACCTTTTTGTCACGTCCATAATCGAGAAACATATCCTTATTTCACTAAGGATAATTCTGACCGCTGTCCAGTGATCTACTCCTAGATCACTATTGTACTCCCTTGCCAAATCAATGCAGGGTATACAATAGATCTGGTATACAACATGACATACTTTATAGAACCTATTGCCAAGGCATAGGGAATGACTTTCATTCTCTTTCTATCTTCTGCCGTGGTCGGGCTTGGAGTCTTACTCAACTTCACACCTTGTAATACAGGCAAGAACTCTTTCTTTGACTGCTCCATTTTGAACTACTTCAAAATCTTGTCAAGGTATGTACTCATTGAAAAAACTTATCAAGCGTCTTGATCTGTCTCTATAGATCTTGAAGCTCAATATGTAAGCAGCTTCACCGAGGTCTTTCATTGAAAAACTCTTATTCAAGTATCCCTTTATGCTATCCAGAAATTCTATATCATTTCCAATCAGCAATATGTCATCCACATAATATCAGAAATGCTATAGAGCTCCCACTCACTTTCTTGTAAATACAGGCTTCACCGCAAGTCTGTATAAAACTATATGCTTTGATCAACTTATCAAAGCATGTATTCCAACTCTGAGATGCTTGTACCAGTCCATAGATGAGTCGCTGGAGCTTGCATATTTTGTTAGCACCTTTAGGATTGACAAAACCTACTGGTTGCATCATATACAACTCTTCTTTAAGAAATCCATTAAGGAATGCAGTTTTGTTTATCCATTTGCCAGATTTCATAAAATGCGGCAATTGCTAACATGATTCGGACAGACTTAAGCATAGATACGAGTGAGAAACTCTCATCGTAGTCAACACTTTGAACTTGTCGAAAACCTTTTGCGACAATTCTAGCTTTGTAGATAGTAACACTACTATCAACGTCCGTCTTCCTCTTGAAGATCCATTTATTTTCTATGGCTTGCTGATCATTGGGCAAATCCATCAAAGTCCATACTTTGTTCTCATACATGGATCATATCTCAGATTTCATGGCCTCAAACCATTTCACAGAATTTGGGCTCATCATCGCTTCCTCATAGTTCGTAGGTTCGTCATGGTCTAGTAACATGACTTCCAGAACAGGATTACTGTACCACTCTGGTGCGGATCTCACTCTGGTTTACCTACGAGATTCGGTAGTAACTTGATCTGAAGTTTTATGATCATCATCATTAGCTTCCTCACTAATTGGTGTAGTAGTCACAGGAACAGATTTCTGTGATGAACTACTTTCCAATAAGGGAGAAGGTACAATTACCTTATCAAGTTCTACTTTCCTCCCACTCACTTCTTTCGAGAGAAACTCCTTCTCTAGAAAGGATCCATTATAAGCAACAAATGTCTTGCCTTAGGATCTGTGATAGAAGGTGTACCCACCAGTCTCCTTTTGGGTATCCTATGAAGACATATTTCTCCAATTTGGTTTTGAGCTTATCAGGATGAAACTTTTTCACATAAGCATCACAACCCCAAACTTTAAGAAATGACAACTTTGGTTTCTTGCTAAACCACAGTTCAGATTGTGTCGTCTCAACGGACTTAGATGGTGCCCCTTTTTTAACGTGAATGTAGTTGTCTTTAATGTATAACCTCAAAAACGATAGTGGTAAATCGGTAAGAAACATCATAGATTTGCACTATATCTAATATAGTACGGCTATGACGTTCGGACACACCATTATGCTGTGGTGTTCCGGGTGGCACGAATTTGTGAAACTATTCCACATTGTTTTAATTGAAGACCAAACACATAACTCAAATATTTGTCTCCTGCGATCAGATCGTAGAAGCCTTATTTTCTTGTTACGATGATTCTCCACTTCACTCTGAAATTCTTTGAACTTTTCAAATGTTTCAGGCTTATGTTTCATCAAGTAGATATACTTATATCTGCTCAAATCATCTGTGAAGATCAGAAAATAATGATACTTATCGCGAGCCTCAATATTCATCGGACCACATACATCAGTATGTATGATTTCCAACAAATCTGTTGCTCGCTCTATTGTTCCGAAGAACAGAGTCTTAGTCATCTTGCCCATGAGGCATGGTTCGCAAGCATCAACTGATTCATAATCAAGTGATCCCAAAAGCCCATCAGCATGGAGTTTCTTCATGCGCTTTACACCAATATGACCTAAACGGCAGTGCTACAAATAAGTTGCACTATCATTATTAACTTTGCATCTTTTGGTTTCAATATTATGATTATGTGTATCACTACGATCGAGATCCAACGAACTATTTTCATTGGGTGTGTAACCATATAAGGTTTTATTCATGTAAACAGAACAACAATTTATTCTCTTACTTAAATGAATAACCGTATTACAATAAACATGATCAAATCATATTCATGCTCAACGCAAACACCAAATAACACTTATTTAGGTTCAACACTAATCCCGAAATTATAGGGAGTGTGCGATGATGATCATATCAATCTTGGAACCACTTTCAACACACATCGTCACTTCACCCTTAACTAGTCTCTGTTTATTCTGCAACTCCCGTTTCGAGTTACTAATCTTAGCAACTGAACTAGTATCAAATACTGAGGGTTTGCTATAAACACTAGTAAAGTACACATCAATAACATGTATATCAAATATACTTATGTTCACTTTGCCATCCTTCTTATCCGCCAATCACTTGGGGTAGTTTCGCTTCTAGTGACCAGTCCCTTTGGAGTAGAAGCACTCAGTCTCAGGCTTAGGTCCAGACTTGGGCTTCTTCACTTGAGCAGCAACTTGCTTGCTGTTCTTTTTGAAGTTCCCCTTCTTCCCTCTGCCCTTTTCTTGAAACTAGTGGTCTTGTCTACCATCAACACTTGATGTTTTTCTTGATTTCTACCTTCATTGATTTCATCATCATGAAAAGCTCGGGAGTCGTTTTCGTCATCCCTTGCATACTATAGTTCATCACGAAGTTCTACTAACTTGGTCATGGTGACTAGAGAATTCTGTCAATCACTATCTTATCTGGAAGATTAACTCCCACTTGATTCAAGCGATTGCAGTACCCAGACAATCTGAGCACATGCTCACTAGTTGAGCGATTCTCCTCCATCTTTTAGCTATAGAACTTGTTGGAGACTTCATATCTCTCAACTCGGGTATTTGCTTGAAATATTATCTTCAACTCCTGGAACATCTCATATGGTCCATGACGTTCAAAATGTCTTTGAAGTCCCGATTCTAAGCCATTAAGCATGGCGCACTAAACTATCAAGTAGTTATCATATTGAGCTAGCCAAACGTTCATAACGTCTGCATCTGCTCCTGCAATAGGTCTGTCACCTAGCGGTGCATCAAGGACATAATTCTTCTGTGCAGCAATGAGGATAAACCTCAGATCACGGATCCAATCCGCATCATTGCTACTAACATCTTTCAATACAATTTTCTCTAGGAACATATCAAAGTAAACACAGGGAAGCAACAACGCGAGCTATTGATCTACAACATGATTTACAAAATACTACCAGGACTAAGTTCATGATAAATTTAAGTTCAATTAATCATATTACTTAAGAACTCCCACTTAGATAGACATCCCTCTAATCCTCTAAGTGATCACGTGATCCAAATCAACTAAACCATGTCCGATCATCACGTGAGATGGAGTAGTTTCATCGGTGAACATCATTATGTTGATCATATCTACTATATGATTCACGCTCGACCTTTCGGTCTCCGTGTTCCGAGGCCATATCTGTACATGCTTGGCTCGTCAAGTATAACCTGAGTATTCCGCGTGTGCAACTGTTTTGCACCCGTTGTATTTGAACATAGAGCCTATCACACCCGATCATCATGTGGTGTCTCAGCACGAAGAACTTTCGCAACGGTGCATACTCAGGGAGAACACTTCTTGATAATTTAGTGAGAGATCATCTTATAATGCTACCGTCAATCAAAGCAAGATAAGATGCATAAAAGATAAACATCAAATGCAATCAATATAAGTGATATGATATGGCCATCATCATCTTGTGCTTGTGATCTCCATCTCTGAAGCACCGTCATGATCACCATCGTCACCGGCGTGACACCTTGTTCTCCATCGTAGCATCGTTGTCGTCTCGCCAATCTTATGCTTCCACGACTATCACTACCGCTTAGTAATAAAGTAAAGCATTACATCGCGATTGCATTGCATACAATAAAGCGACAACCATATGGCTCCTGCCAGTTGCCGATAACTTGGTTACAAAACATGATCATCTCATACAATAAAATTTAGCATCATGCCTTGACCATATCACATCACAACATGCCCTGCAAAAACAAGTTAGACGTCCTCTACTTTGTTGTTGCAAGTTTTACGTGGCTGCTACGGGCTTTAAGTAAGAACCAATCTCACCTACGCATCAAAACCACAACGATAGTTTGTCAAATAGACTCCGTTTTAACCTTCTCAAGGACCGGGCGTAGCCACACTTGGTTCAACTAAAGTTGGAGAGACAGTCGCCCGCAAGCTATCTATGTGCAAAGCACGTCGAGGGAACCGGTCTCGCGTAAGCGTACGCGTAAGGTTGGTCCGGGTCGTCTCGTCCAACAATACCGCCGAACCAAAGTATGACATGCTGGTAGGCAGTATGACTTATATCGTCCACAACTCACTTGTGTTCTACTCGTGCACATAACATCAAACCATAAAACCTAGGCTCGGATGCCACTGTTGGGGAACGTAGTAATTTCAATAAATTTCCTACGCACACGCAAGATCATGGTGATGCATAGCAACGAGGGGGAGAGTCTGATCTACGTACCCTTGTAGATCGCAACGGAAGCGTTGACACAACGTAGAGGAAGTAGTCGTACGTCTTCTTCCCGATCCGACCGATCCAAGCACCGTTACTCCGGCACCTCCGAGTTCTTGGCACACGTACAGCTCGATGACGATCCCCGGGCTCCGATCCAGCAAAGCTTCGGGGAGGAGTTCTGTCAGCACGATGGCGTGGTGACGATCTTGATGTTCTACCGATGCAGGGCTTCGCCTAAGCTCTACAACGATATGATCGAGGTGGAATATGGTGGCAGGGGGCACCGCACACAGCTAAGGAACGATCTCAATGATCAACATGTGTGTCATGGGGTGCCCCCTGCCTCCGTATATAAAGGAGCAAGGGGGAGGGGGCGGCCGGCCTAGGAGGAGGCGCGCCAAGGGGAGTCCTGTTGGGGAACGTAGTAATTTCGAAAATTTTCCTACGCACACGCAAGATCATGGTGATGCACAACAACGAGAGGGGAGAGTGTTGTCTACGTACCAACGCAGACCGACTGCGGAAGCGATCACACAACATAGAGGAAGTAGTCGTACGTCTTCTTCCCGATCCGACCGATCCAAGCACCGTTACTCCGGCACATCCGAGTTCTTAGCACACGTTCAGCTCGATGACGATCCTCGGGCTCCGATCCAGCAAAGCGTCGAGGAAGAGTTCCGTCAGCACGACGGCGTGGTGATGATCTTGATGTACTACCGACGCAGGGCTTCGCCTAAGCACTACAACGGTATGATCGAGGTGGAATATGGTGGCAGGGGGCACCACACACGGCTAAGGAACGATCTCAAGGATCAACTTGTGTGTCTTGGGGTGTCCCCTGCCCCCGTATATAAAGGTTGGAGGAGGGGGGCTGGCCGGCCAGAGAGAGAGAGGCGCAGGGGGAGTCCTACTCCTACCGGGAGTAGGACTCCCCCCTCCAATCCTATTCCAACTAGGACTCTCAAGGGGGAAAGGAGAGAGAGGGGGGCCGGCCCCTTCTCCTAGTCCTACTAGGACTTGGGGAAGGGGGGGGGGGGGCGCGCGGCCAGCTGTGGGCTTCCCCTTTTCTCTTTTCCACTAAGGCCCAATAGGCCCATTAGTCTCCCGGGGGGTTCCGGTAACCCTCCCGGTATTCCGGTAAAATCCCGATTTCACCCGGAACACTTCCTGTGTCCAAACATAGGCTTCCAATATATCAATCTTTACGTCTCGACCATTTCGAGACTCCTCGTCATGTCCGTGATCTCATCCGGGACTCCGAACAACCTTCGGTACATCAAAACTCATAAACTCATAATATAACTGTCATCAAAACCTTAAGCGTGCGGACCCTACGGTTCGAGAACAATGTAGACATGACCGAGACACGTCTCCGGTCAATAACCAATAGCGGGACCTGGATGCCCATATTGGCTCCTACATATTCTACGAAGATCTTTATCGGTCAGACCGCATAACAACATACGTTGTTCCCTTTGTCATCGGTATGTTACTTGCCCAAGATTCGATCGTCGGTATCCAATACCTAGTTCAATCTCGTTACCGGCAAGTCTCTTTACTCGTTCCGTAATACATCATCTCACAACTAACATATAAGTTGCAGTGCTTGCAAGGCTTATGTGATGTGCATTACCGAGAGGGCCCAGAGATACCTCTCCGACAATCGGAGTGACAAACCCTAATCTCGAAATACGCCAACCCAACATCTACCATTGGAGACACCTGTAGTACTCCTTTATAATCACCCAGTTACGTTGTGACGTTTGGTAGTACCCAAAGTGTTCCTCCGGTAAACGGGAGTTGCATAATCTCATAGTTATAGGAACATGTATAAGTCATGAAGAAAGCAATAGCAACATACTAAACGATCGGGTGCTAAGCTAATGGAATGGGTCATGTCAATCAGATCATTCAACTAATGATGTGACCTCGTTAATCAAATAACAACTCTTTGTTCATGGTTAGGAAACATAACCATCTTTGATTAACGAGCTAGTCAAGTAGAGGCATACTAGTGACACTCTGTTGGTCTATGTATTCACACATGTATTATGTTTCCGGTTAATACAATTCTAGCATGAATAATAAACATTTATCATGATATAAGGAAATAAATAATAACTTTATTATTGCCTCTAGGGCATATTTCCTTCAAGTCCTACTCCCACCGGGAGTAGGACTCCCTCCTTCCTTGTTGGAGTAGGAGAAGGGGAAAGAGGGGGAGAGGAATAAGGAAAAGGGGGCTGCGCCCCTTGTCCAATTCGGACCAGAGGCGGGGCGCAGGCCTCCTTCCTTTTGGCCTCTCTCCTCTATTCCCGTATGGCCCAATAAGGCCCATATACTCCCCGGCGAATTCCCGTAACTCTCCGGTACTCCGAAAAATACCCGACTCACTCGGAACCTTTCCGAAGTCCGAATATAGTCGTCCAATATATTGATCTTTACGTCTCGACCATTTCGAGACTCCTCGTCATGTCCCCGATCTCATCCGGGACTCCGAACTCCTTCGGTACATCAAACTCATAAACTCATAATATAACTGTCATCAAAACCTTAAGCGTGCGGACCCTACGGTTCGAGAACAATGTAGACATGACCGAGACACGTCTCCGGTCAATAACCAATAGCGGGACCTGGATGCCCATATTGGCTCCTACATATTCTACGAAGATCTTTATCGGTCAGACCGCATAACAACATACGTTGTTCCCTTTGTCATCGGTATGTTACTTGCCCGAGATTCGATCGTCGGTATCCCATTACCTAGTTCAATCTCGTTACCGGCAAGTCTCTTTACTCGTTCCGTAATACATCATCTCACAACTAACATATTAGTTGCAATGCTTGCAAGGCTTAGGTGATGTGCATTACCGAGAGGGCCCAGAGATACCTCTCCGACAATCGGAGTGACAAATCCTAATCTCGAAATACGCCAACCCAACATCTACCTTTGGAGACACCTGTAATGCTTCTTTATAATCACCCATTTACGTTGTGACGTTTGGTAGCACCCAAAGTGTTCCTCCGGCAAACGGGAGTTGCATAATCTCATAGTCATAGGAACATGTATAAGTCATGAAGAAAGCAATAGCAACATACTAAACAATCGGGTGCTAAGCTAATGGAATGGGTCATGTCAATCAGATCATTCAACTAATGATGTGACCTCGTTAATCAAATAACAACTCTTTTGTCCATGGGTAGGAAACATAACCATCTTTGATTAACGAGCTAGTCAAGTAGAGGCATACTAGTGACACTCTGTTTGTCTATGTATTCACACATGTATTATGTTTCCGGTTAATACAATTCTAGCATGAATAATAAACATTTATCATGATATAAGGAAATAAATAATAACTTTATTATTGCCTCTAGGGCATATTTCCTTCACACCCTGCCGCGGTTATCAGCGCGTTCCATCAGAACATGCGTAATCGCAGGATGCGGGAGGAGATGGCGATGAGCAGGATCAGAGATGTCAGCGAGCTGTACGCCCTGGCCGACAAGTGTGCACGCGCTGAAGAAGGGAGGAAACTCCCCGGAGAGGATACTAGAGCAGGGGGATCTGACAGTGAGGATGCCGCCCTGGCAAAGAAGAACCGGAGGGGCAACAGAAGGAAGGGCAAAGAAGTGCTAGTCGTCGAGCAGTCCGACAATGATGGCGCTGCCAAGCAAGCCAAAGTTGGTAGCTCCGGCAAGGAGGTTGCCGCATGCACCAACTGCCAAGCTGTGGCGGGCGCCGACAAGCAGGACGGCTCCGACAAGCAGTACTGCAAGATCCACCACACCAAGGGCCATGATCTCCAGAGCTGCAAGAAGGTCGAGCAGCTTGTCTAGCAACAAAGAGCTGAGTACGAGCGGCGCGACAAGGAGAGAGCCCAAGGAGGCGGTGGAGAAGCCGGCAAGAAGCACGCTGGCCAGGGAGGACGCCGCGACAAGGTCAAGCAGCGGCAAGGAGACAGACCTCCCCGCGGCTGCGACAAGGATGATGACGAAGACGACGACGAAGACATGGATGATGTTGAGAACAGTGAGCAGGAGTTTCAGAAGGCTATAGAAGTCTTGTGTGTTGACGGTGGTGCTTATCTGCATACTTCCCACCGCCAACTCAAATAGTGGCTCCGGGAAGTTAATGCGGCAGAGCCACCTGTCGAATCACGCAAGCTTCTGAAGTGGTCCAGCACGCCTATCGTCTTTGACATTGAGGACCACCCTGATCGCACAACCGCGGTCGGGTGCTTGCCGTTGTTGGTTTCGCCAACAATCTGCAACCTCAAAGTCACTAAGATGCTAGTTGACGGCGGGGCCGGCTTAAATCTGATCTCCTCCGCTGTGCTCCAGAAACTCCAGATCCCGGACAGCGAGCTCGAAGAGACCGGTACATTCCAAGGAATTAACCCGGGAAGGAGCAAGCCGAAAGGGAAGGTCACGTTGCCGGTGACATTTGGCAGCGAGCTGAATTTCAGAATGGAGAGGGTCACTTTTGACGTTGCTGATTTCCCATTGCCTTACAATGGGATACTTGGCCGTCCAGCACTCGCCAAGTTCATGGCAGCCTCTCACTATGCATACAACATGCTCAAGATGCCAGGCCCGATAAGCGTCATCTCTGTCCTTGGCAACAAGAAGGATGCCCTTATCTGCGCCGACAAGATCTACCGGGAAGCAGCAGCTGCGACAAACCGCAAGGCACTTGCCGTTGAAGCTCCCGGGGGGAAGAAGACCAAGTCCGGCAAGAGCTCTGATGCCCACTCCGGCAAGCGCACCTCCTCGGAGTGCTGTGCTGCCGTCGAGGACGCACCATCAAGCTCCACCGGCAAGTGTAAGAAGGCAATGGCAGCTCCACCACTTACCAAGAAGGTGTCCGCCAAGGAGGATGGCACTGGTGGTACCTTCACCATCAGTGCCACGCTTGACCCTAAATAGGAAAGCGTGCTCGTTACTTTCCTGCGGGCGAATGTCGACGTGTTTGCATGGCAACCGTCTGATATCCCCGGTGTTCCCAGGAAGGTAATTGAGCACCATCTTGCCGTTTGTCCTCATGCGCGGCCCGTCAAGCAGAAGGTCAGGAAACAGGCAGTGGAGCGCCAAGAATTCAAAGCAGAAGAAATCAAGAAATTGGAAGCAGCAGGCCTTGTCAGAGGGGTGCTCCATCCCACGTGGTTGGCCAATCCGGTTGTAGTGCGCAAGGCGAATGGGAAATGGAGGCTTTGTATTGACTTTACTGATGTTAATAAAGCTTGTCCCAAAGGTCCATTTCCCTTGCCGCGCATTGACCAGATTGTTGACTCCACAGCCGGATGTGAGTTGCTTTCATTTCTTGACGCATATTCAGGATACCATCAGATCTTCATGGCAGAAGAGGATGAGGAGAAAACCGCATTCATTACTCCATGTGGCACGTACTATTTTGTACGGATGCCTTTCGGATTAAAGAATGCTGGTTCAACATTTGCCAGAGTAGTCCATATCGCCTTGAAGCCACAGATACACAGAAATGTAGAAGCTTACATGGATGATATAGTGGTCAAAAGCAAAGACAGGGCAACTCTGATCCAAGACTTAGAAGAGACTTTTGCAAATCTGCGCAAGGTCAACCTCAAGCTCAACCCCGAGAAGTGTGTGTTTGGAGTCCCTTCCGGCAAGCTTCTCGGGTTCTTTGTGTCTCAGCGGGGAATCGAAGCTAATCCCGACAAGATCAAGGCCATTGAGCAGATCGAAGCACCAAAGCGCGTCAAGGATGTACGGAAGCTTGCCGGCTGCGTGGCTGCTCTCAGCAGGTTTATCTCTCGGTCTGCTGAGCGCGCCCTGCCGTTTTTCAAAATTTTGAAAAGGGCAGGTCCAATGAAATGGACTCCGGAAGCGGAGGCTGCGCTGCAAGACTTGAAGAGATACCTGTCCTCCACTCCAACACTTGTCGCACCTAAACCACAAGAGAAGTTGCTGCTGTACATAGCGGCAACCAATCAAGTGGTTAGTGCTGCGTTAGTAGCGGAGAGGGAGGCAGATGGCGAGCCAGCGACCGCGGCAAGCACATCCAGCGACAAGCAGGAGGCTTCCCCGACAAGCTCTGGTCCCGACAAGCAAGGATCTGCGCAGATGCAAGAGGAGATACAGAAGAAGATGGTGCAGCGCCCAGTTTACTTTGTCAGTTCCCTTTTGCAGGGGGCTAGGTCAAGGTGCTCTGGTGTGCAGAAGTTGCTTTTCGGCCTTCTCATGGCCTCGAGAAAGCTGCGCCATTACTTCCAAGCACATGAGATCATAGTTGTCACTCGCTTTCCGCTGAAGAGGATATTACAAAATCCAGAAGCAACAGGCAGGATTGTCGAGTGGGCACTGGAACTGTCAAGCTTTGGCCTCAAATTTGAGAGTACATCAACAATCCAAAGCAGAGCATTGGCAGAGTTCATAGCAGAGTGGACGCCAACTCCAGACGAAGAAATTTCGGAGACGAGCATCCCCGCCAAGGAAGCAAGCAAAGAGTGGCTCATGTACTTTGACGGTGCCTTCTCGCTGCAAGGCGCCGGTGCTGGCGTGCTGCTTGTCGCGCCCACCGGAGAGCACCTCAAGTACATAGTCCAGATGCACTTTCCCAAGGAGCAAGCGACAAACAATACTGCAGAGTATGAAGGCTTGCTTGCCGGTCTCGGAATCGCGGCAGAACTTGGGATTAAGAAGCTTATTGTCAGGGGTGACTCGCAGCTTGTCGTCTGCCAAGTGAACAAGAATTACCAGAGTCCTTTAATGGAAGCTTACGCCGACGAAGTGAGAAAGCTAGAAGAGCACTTTGACGGCCTGCAGATGGAGCATGTCCCCAGAGCTCAGAATGACATTGCCGATGGCCTGTCGAAGTGCGCCGCACTCAAGTTACCTGTGGAACCAGGGATTTTTGTGCTCAAGCTGACTCAGCCATCCGTAACGCCACCAACTGGACAGAGCAAGAAGAGGAAGTTGATTTCTGGCGACTACTTTCCGGCAGAGCTTCCCGAAGCCGCCGCCAAAAAGGTCCCCAAGATCAACACCAAGAATGCTGAGGAGCAGTCTGCTCCGGCAAGCCCCAGGGTTTGTTCCGTTGAAGCAGATTCTTCCGACAAGTTTTGCTCCGGCAAGCTTGCCGGGGAACGTCAAGCTCCGGCAGAGCCGCGGGCTCTTGCCGTAGAAGCGGACGTTCCCGCAGCAGCAGATGTGCCTTTAGTCCTTGTTGTCGAGCCACAGGCTCCAACGTGGGCGCAGCAGATTGTCCGTTTCCTTCAGACAGGAGAACTTCCCGAGGAACCAGAAGAAGCGGAAAGAGTAGCCCGGCAGTCTAGTATGTACCAGTTTGTCGACAACACACTGTGCAGAAGAAGACTCAATGGTGTGAAATTGAAGTGTATTCCTCGGGAAGATGGACAGAAGCTGTTGGCAGAGATACATGGAGGCATATGTGGTCACCACATTGGCGCAAGAGCTCTTGTCGGAAAAGCATTCCGGCAAGGCTTCTTCTAGCCGACAGCCCTCCAGGATGCAACTGCACAAGTAACCAAGTGTGAAGCGTGCCAGTTCCATTCCAAGCAGATACACCAGCCAGCTCAAGCTCTCAAGATGATCCCTTTATCCTGGCCATTTTCGGTCTGGGGGCTCGACATCCTCGGCCCCTTTTCCCGAGCTGTCGGGGGCTTTGAGTACTTGTACGTCGCAATCGACAAGTTCACAAAGTGGCCGGAAGTGGAACCAGTGAGGAGGGTGACAGCACAGTCAGCAGTCAAGTTCTTCAGGTCGATTGTTTGCCGTTTAGGAATCCCTAACAGGATAATCACCGACAATGGTACACAATTTACGAGCCGCACCTTCATGCAGTACGTCCAAGATCTTGGCGCCAAGGTCTGCTTCGCTTCTGTTGCTCACCCGAGAAGCAACGGTCAAGCGGAGAGGGCAAATGCTGAAGTGCTGCGTGGGCTCAAGACCAGAACTTTCGACAGGTTGCACAAGTGCGGAAGAAACTGGATCGAGGAGCTGCCGGTGGTTCTTTGGTCGATCAGGATGACGCCAAATCGAGCCACTGGCCAGACACCCTTCGCTCTAGTCTATGGAGCGGAGGCAGTTATCCCCACAGAACTCGTATACGGGTCACCTCGAGTGCTCGCTTATGATGAGGTTGAGCAAGAGCAGCTGCGTGAAGATGACGTGCTGCTCCTTAAGGAAGATCGTTTTCAGGCTGCTGTGCGAGCCGCTCGCTACCAGCAAGCTTTGCGCCACTATCATAGCCGCAAAGTTAACGCCAGAAGTCTCGAGGAAGGCGACCTTGTTCTTCGGCGCGTTCAGTCCGCCAAGAATTCCAACAAGTTGACGCCGAAGTGGGAAGGCCCTTACCGGGTGTAACGAGTCACCAGGCCTGGCGCTGTCCGCCTGGAGACCGAAGATGGCGTACCAGTGAGCAACTCCTGGAATATCGAGCATCTTCGTAAGTTTTACCCGTAAGGCGCGGTTGTCGGACCCTGTCCGGCAACCACCCTTTTGTACAAGTCTTGCCGCTGTTGCATGTAATCCTTTGTACAAAGCCAGGCGCAGACCCTGAGCACAAGTAAATGAAGCGCTAGCGCCTAGAGTTATAGCATGCATGCTAGGTCGAGTCTCGTCCTTGGTTAGGGTTGATAGTGCTTAACAGCGGCTAACCCCTAACTTAGAGGTCGAGTGTGCGTCCCTTTGCCTTTCTTTCGTTTCCCTTGGTTCGTAGGGCTCGCATATCCTTGCCGGACCGCCTGAGGACGAAAAGGAGAAGAAGGACGTACCGGCATCTGGACCCCGGCAAGCCAGTGTTGCCGGGGGCTGCAAGTACTAAGATTCACCCACGACAAGCCAGAGTTGCCGGGGGCTGCGATCTCAGATAAGTCTTTCATCCCTCATCATGCATTCTCTTATGGACTGGGGAATACGAAACCTCGTTTCTTCCTGAAAACTACCGTGCTCCCTTAACTCTAGGCCCTGGGGCTCGTTCCTGGGGCCAAGTTTGGTCGTAGTCGCGGCAGCAAAGGGATGAAATGAGGGGCCGCACCCGCCTCGTCCCTGCCTCCGTCAAAAGCGTGAGAAAGGTCGAGCGACGTGGGAAGACGGCAGGGCCTGTTCCCGGGGAAGAAGTGTCTATCTTAAAGATACCAAGGATTTGCTCCTTGACGTGGGTTCTACCCGCGAGAAAAATGACCCGGCAAGCATCCCCTTTTCATTAAAAAACATTCCACTCAGGTACAGTCCATAGAGGATGAAAAACATGAAAGAGAGGATTACAAGTTTTAAATGCAACCAAGGCCCGAAGGCTTACAAATTAAAAAGATAAGATGCCCGTAATCCCTTTCTTGTCCCTCTTTTCAGGAGGTAGATCAAGGAGGCGAAAAGGGCAAAAGGGGCGCCTAGGCGAGGTACGGGTGCCAGAAGACACCAAGAGAACATCCCGGGGGCCGTCCGAAGGCTGGACGGTGATGGCGGCGCCGGAAGCAGGGCTCGAAGACGAGGCGGCAGGACGTCAGCATGCTGTCGAGGGCACCACGCCCTCGTACTCCGACTTGACGGCCTTGCCGCCAGCCCTCTTCCTCTTCCGCAGCCTCCCTACGCCAGCCGCCCAAGGAGACGACCCCGGGGAGTTCAAGGAGCCGGCGACACGGATGATGGGGTCGCCGGTGCTGCATGGAGCGGCGCCCGACACCTAGTCGGACCCATCGTCCTGCCGCCCGCTACCCTCGTCGTCGCTGTCGCTCCCCTCCTCGTCACTCTCGCTCGAGGAGGAGCCTTCGCTATCGGAGGAGCTGTTCACGCAGCACTTTGCCCGAGTGCCGAAGCACCCGAACACCTTGACGGAGAGGAGATCGCCCTCCATCAACTTAAAATGGAGGGTGAGCCCCGCCGTCAAGCTGTGGATACGGGTGAACATCTTCCACCCTCGACCAAGATACATCACACCGAGGGCTGGGACTTCAACGCGGACTCGCGTGCCACTGATCCCACAGCCCCTCATGTGCAGTCTCAGTGTCTCGGGCGGGTCCAACTCCATCGCGCTCGCGAACGGAGCTGGGAGTCGGAGTCGACGACGAGGCGCCCGCCGCAGCCTGACGAAGAACTCGCAAGGGTCGTCCCCAATATGGACCCCCGTGGGAAGAGGAACCGCTGGCGGAGGCGAAGCCGGCGCGCCGCCCCGTCCACCTCTTCCCCGAGCGCCTCGACCTCGTCCACGACCTCGCCCCCTCCCTCTTCCCCTTACGGCTGGCTCTGCCACCACGGGTGCGGGAGAGGGAGGGATGCGCTGTCTGGCGGCGACCCTCGCCGCCACCGATGAAGGACCAGGGTTCCCTTTCTCCATGGCGAATGAGAGAAAGGGGAGCAGAAGCTGAAGGAAGGAGGAGATGAGAGAATGCGGGCTTCCGTCCTCGCCTCCCGCTCTTTATAAAGGAGCGAGGTGGGGGCTTGGCCGCCCCGCTCAGCGAATCAAGACACGGGAAGAGCAGGGAGCTGGGGCCGACCCGCTGCCTCGACCCGCAACGGCCCAGTTTCCCGCCTCCACCGCCCGCGACCCCAAGCGCATGGGAGCTGCATGGCAGGCGTGCAGAACCGAGGCGACGGATGAGGCGGCCTCTCCCCACCCCGTGATCGTGGGGAGTGGGCACCTCGAAAACCGCCCATGATCTCTCCCACGATGCCGCGTTTGACGCGTGCCGTGCGGGGAGGGCGCGGTGGATGCGGAGTGAGTTATGGCGTTTTCAGCAACATCACTAGTTTTGTCGGTCATTCCATGCCCATCACTCGTCGATTAGATCCTTCTGAAGGTCATCATGCGTTTTCAGCACGTCGAATGGCGTGATAGAAGGCAACAAATTGGATCACCCTCGCAGCCCTCCTCCGCACTCGCACGGGACGTCCCAAGAGCTCATACTGACAATAGTCTAAATCTTGCTGTCGGTGTACTAAAGTAGGGGTACCTTAGTATCCCGAACTTGTGCACGGGCAGTTGCAGTACCCCGCGGCAAGGCTTGCCGGGTGACCGCCAAGGTCCTCCGTGGTTCCTTTGGAGCCATTCAAGGACAAAGTATTCAAGCCAAGGCGCAAGGCCCCGGCAAGAGGAGCTTGCCGGGAAGGAGACAAGACCCCGGCAAGAGGAGCTTGCCGGGAAGGAGACGAAACCCCGGCAAGAGGAGCTTGCCGGGGAGGCCAACCAAGGCATCTCGAGAAGCTCGCTGCGACGCGCTGCGCGTCCCGGCAAGACCCGGTGAGCGACAAGCTCCCGGACGCGACAAGACCCGGTGAGCGACAAGCTCCCGGACGCGACAAGACAACACCCGTGGCAAGGCGCTTGCCGCGGCAAGCTACTACTCCGCAGCCCGCGCTCCAGCTCACCCACCAACGTGTCGCTCTGGGACCGTTCCTGGCGTACGTGGCGGGAGGCTGTGCAGCCAGGGGCATGCGGTGGCAAGCAGGCGCTGACAAGATAGTCATCGTGGCAAACGGTGGCGCCCCTGACGGTCCCTTTCCGCACCGTCTAGGCGACACAGACAGGCATTTAATGCCTTTGTCCCCTACCGTCAGGGTTAGGTATGATACAACTATAGCAAGCGGTGGCGCCAACTACCACCTCTTTTACATTTTTACCCTCACCTCTGTTGCCACCTATCGGTGACCCCTTTGACATATAAAAGGAGGCCCATGTGCAACAGAGGGGAGGGGAGGGAGGATCATTCTCACGCTCGGCCTCGCTAGCCATCCAAGGGTACTATAGCATCCATTGCTCCCGAGCAAGAACACAATACAAATCAAAGCAGGAGTAGGGTTTTACGCATCCGTGCGGCCCGAACCTGGGTAAACCGATCGCGTCGCTCATGCGTTCGCCTCGATCTGCTCTTTGTGCATCCTCCGCCCCCTGCCGAACCGAAAGGGGCCCCGGTCCGCCGCGGTCCCATAGGTGTCCGTGGGATCAGCAACCCCCGACACTTGCCCACGCTCATTCTCAAAGATCATGTTATGCATGATCACACAAGCATTTATGATGTACCAAAGCATCTTTTGATCCCAAAATCTAGTCGGTCGTCTCACAATAGCAAATTGGGCTTGCAAAATCCCGAGAGCTCTCTCCACATCTTTCCTAGCCGCCACCTAAGAATTGTGGAAATCAAGATTTTTCTTACCTTCCTTTTTTTTCAACGGCTTCACAAATGTTTGCCACTTTGGGTAGATGCCATCCGCAAGATAGTAGCCATAGTTGTATGTATGGTCATTTACTACAAACTCCACCGGTGTAGTTTCACCATTTGCAATCTTACTCATAAGTGGTGACCGATTAAGAACGTTGATGTCATTCAAAGATCCGGGCATTCTAAAAAACATGTCAAATCCAAGTCTCCTGATCGGCCACTGCTTCAAGGATTATAGTGGAACCCTTTTTCTGGCCGTGGAATTATCCATGCCATGCCTTAGGACAGTTCTTCCAACTCCAATGCATGCAATCTATTGATCCAAGCATACCTGGGCATCCGCGAGCTTTGTTCATTTCCAAAAGCCTTGCGGTATCTTCAGCATTGAGAGCTCTCAAATACTCCGGACCAAACACTTGCACAATTCCGACTGCGAAGCGCTTGACACACATGATGGCTTGACTCTCACCCATGCCCAAGTGGTCATCAACTAGATCAGCCGGAACACCGTATGCCAACATACGCAAAGCGGCTGTCACCTTATGAAAGGTGCTATGCCCGAGTTCTCCAGCGGCATTCCTCCTTTGCTGAGAAAATCAATCATGGCTCGTCAGTTTCTCTGCAATGCGTTTGAACAACCCGATGCTCATCCTAAAACGGCGCCGAAAGTACGACTCGGGGTATTTGGGATTCTTCAAAAAATAATGCATCATCAATCTATTGTCGGCATCGATCTTATCCCTCCAAATTTTTCGACGACCGATAACCGAACAACCTTGCTTCGGCTTTTTATTGACGTGCATAGCTAGGATCATTGCGAGGTCCTCCTCCTCTTGAATATCAAATTCTTCGTCGGAAGAATCATAGAACGAACTCATCTACAATACTGAATTTAAACTAGTCTATAAAACTACAAACAACATGCACCAAATTCATCTACAAAATATAAATTTGAAGCAACACATACCTTGCAAGCATTTTGTCAAACACCTTATGGGCGCCGAGCTGTAGTGGGCCGCCAGGCACTGTTCATCGGAGGAATGGCGCGCTCGAGGGGCGGTGGCGACGAGAGGAGGTGGAGGAAGGAGCGGCGGCGCGCGGGGATAGGCAGGGGAAACGCCGACGAGTCGCCGGAGCAAATGCGGAAGGTGCGGCAGCGGCGCCAGCGCCTGGATCTGGTGGTTGGTCAAGTCGCGCGCGAGTCGTCATTGTCCAGCGCGCGGGAGCGGGCGCACGAAATAAGCGGCGCACACAGCCGTTTTCCTCCGCGCGCTGAACCCATTATACAGCACGCGCGTTTTGTGCTCGTTTGTTGGAGCTTCCGTTTCGGTTGCGCACGCAAGAGAGGTGTTTTTTCAAACGCGTCGCTATGCGCGCCTGTTGAGATGCTCTCATGAAGGAATACGACGACAATGATGCTGCTGCCCAGACGAGTCCTAGGGTTTTGCCCGATACGCGGAGGGGCGTGAACAAGTAGGACTTCTGACGAGATACATATTCATATAATAATATGGTCATAGATGCATACAGATAAACACTTCATTCGAGCTAGCTAGGTACTTAGACATGACACGTCTGGAAGTAATTCAGAGAGCACTTGGTTGATCTGGCAGGTGCTTCTTGATACGACCGTAGAGACGGGGGATCTGGGGTCCCTTGAGGCGCGGAGCCCCGGCGTTGGCGCGGCGGATGGTGATCTTGGGCCGCTTGACGATCCTCCCCTTTGCCGCGGCGGCCAGCTGACGCTAGCGGCGGCGCTCCGCCTGCACATGCAGGCGCTCCATCGCCTGCTTCATCTCTCCGTCCGGCTCCTGGAACACCGTGCTAGCGGGGACGCACGGGATGGGCTTGTTGTAGTCGGGCCTTGGGCGGGGCGCGTCGGAGTCGGACTCGGGCTCGGAGAACACGCAGTAGATGACGACCTCGTCTTCGTCGTCGCTGATCTGGGGCGTGTGCTTGCCGCGGGGCTGAGAGTCGCCGCCCACCTCCATGGCGCCGCCGGTTAGGGTTTGGGACTTCGGCGCGATTCAAGGATTGGGGAAAGAGGAGGGGAACAGACGGGAAAGAGTTTGTGGAATTTTCCCGTATTTGTTTCTGAAACATCCTTCTTTTACGGAACTTTTTTCTTCTTTCACAATATTAGTAGTTCATTGCAACATGGGTCATGCTGCAAACCCGAGTGCAACATGGCTCGTGGTGCGGAACACTCGTGTTTGCAAATCTCCAAGCACAACACAAGTTATATTGTAAACCGTTGAGCTCAACATTGTTCATGTTGCACACATTCCTCAGCTGCATCGGACGATTATCGCATAGTAAATCTAACAGGGCCGATCTTTGCAAAAGATTGTCCGGTCAACGCATAGCGTGGTCCTAAAAGTTTGATACAGAGTAATAACTAACACTCGGTTTGCCGTGAAAAATAACTTATATATAGAATTGTAAAAGCACATACACTATAGTTTTCACATATATTTTATTATGAAAAAGATTATCAAAGTGGCGTTTTGAATATTTTGTGGATCTCCTCATATTTTGAGTCAAGTCAGATGGGATTTAATTATTAAGAAAATACGAGTTATTTTCGCAAAAAGATGCACATGAAAATGTAAAACATCCTTTGTGTGGTTGTCCCATTGCTCAAAATAAATGGCCTAGTATGTGCTTTTACAATTCTTGGAGATAAACTTGATCTCCTTGAGCCAGGGGGGAAAAGATGAACCCACAGCAACTCAATTGTTCACATCGATCCACCAGACCCACATTCTTCATAATTTGCTCAAAGAAACTGGCTCTTAGATGGGGTGGTTGTTGGGGAACGTGGTAATTTTAAAAAATTTCCTATGCACACGCAAGATCATGGTGATGCATAGCAACGAGAGGGGAGAGTGTGATCTACGTACCCTTGTAGATCAACAACGGAAGCGTTTGGTTGATGTAGTCGTACGTCTCCACGGCCCGACCGATCAAGCACCGAAACTACGGCACCTCCGAGTTCTAGCACACGTTCAGCTCGATGACGATCCCCGGACTCCGATCCAGCAAAGTGTCGGGGAAGAGTTCCGTCAGCACGACGGCGTGGTGACGATCTTGATGTACTACTGTCGCAGGGCTTCGCCTAAGCACCGCTACAATATTATCGAGGACTATGGTGGCAGGGGGCGCCGCACACGGCTAAGAATATGATCACGTGGATCAACTTGTGTTCCTCTGGGGTGCCCCTGCCTCCGTATATAAAGGCTCAAGGGGGGTGCGGCTGGCCTAGGAGAGGCGCGCCAAGAGGAGTCCTACTCCCTCCGGGAGTAGGGTTCCCCCCCCCCCCAATACTAGTTGGAATAGGATCGCGGAGGGGGGAAAAGAGGAAAGGGGGCCGGCCCCCTCTCCTTGTCCTATTCGGACCAAGGGAGGGGAGGGGCGTGCGGCCCATCTCTGGCTGCCTCTTCTCCTTTCCACTAAGGCCCACTAAGGCCCATATATCTCCCAGGGGGTTCCGGAAACCTCCCGGTACTCCGGTAAAATCCCGATTTCACCCGGAACACTTCCGATATCCAAACATAGGCTTCCAATATATCAATCTTTATGTCTCGACCATTTCGAGACTCCTCGTCATGTCCGTGATCACATCCGGGACTCCGAACAACCTTCGGTACATCAAAACGTATAAACTCATAATATAACTGTCATCGAAACCTTAAGCGTGCGGACCCTACGGGTTCGAGAACAATGTAGACATGACCGAGATACGTCTCCGGTCAATAACCAATAGCGGGACCTGGATGCTCATATTGGCTCCTACATATTCTACGAAGATCTTTATCGGTCAGACCGCATAACAACATACGTTGTTCCCTTTGTCATCGGTATGTTACTTGCCCGAGATTTGATCGTCGGTATCCAATACCTAGTTCAATCTCGTTACCGGCAAGTCTCTTTACTCGTTCCGTAATACATCATCCCGCAACTAACTCATTAGTTGCAATGCTTGCAAGGCTTAAGTGATGTGCATTACCGAGAGGGCCCAGAGATACCTCTCCGACATTCGGAGTGACAAATCCTAATCTTGAAATACGCCAACCCAACATGTACCTTTGGAGACACCTATAGAGCTCCTTTATAATCACCCAGTTACGTTGTGACGTTTGGTAGCACACAAAGTGTTCCTCCGGCAAACGGGAGTTGCATAATCTCATAGTCATAGGAACATGTATACGTCATGAAGAAAGCAATAGCAACATACTAAACGATCGGGTGCTAAGCTAATGTGATGGGTCATGTCAATCAGATCATTCAACTAATGATGTGATCCCATTAATCAAATAACAACTCTTTGTCCATGGTTAGGAAACATAACCATCTTTGATTAACGAGCTAGTCAAGTAGAGGCATACTAGTGACACTCTGTTTGTCTATGTATTCACACATGTATTATGTTTCCGGTTAATACAATTCTAGCATGAACAATAAATATTTATCATGATATAAGGAAATAAATAATAACTTTATTATTGCCTCTAGGGCATATTTCTTCAGTCTCCCACTTGCACTAGAGTCAATAATCTAGATCACATCGCCATGTGATTTAACATCAATAGTTCACATCTTTATGTGATTGGTTCACATCTCCATGTGACTAACACCCAAAAGGTTTACTAGATTCAATAATCTAGTTCACATCGCTATGTGATTAAGACCCAAAAAGTGATCATGTTCTGCTTGTGAGAGAAGTTTATTCAACGGGTCTGCCACATTCAGATCCGCATGTATTTTGCAAATTTCTATGTCAACAATGCTCTGTATGGAGCTACTCTAGCTAATTGCTCCCACTTTCAATATGTATCCAGATTGAGACATAGAGTCATCTGGATCAGTGTCAAAACTTGCATCGACATAACCCTTTACGACGAACCTTTTGTCACCTCCGTAATCGAGAAACATATCCTTATTCCAGTAAGGATAATTTTGACTGCTGTCCATTGATCTACTCCTAGATCACTATTGTACTCCCTCTCTTAACACAGTGTATGGTATACAATAGATCTGGTACACAGCATGGCATACTTTATAGAACCTATGACTGAGGCATAGGGAATGACTTTCATTCTCTTTCTATCTTCTGCTATGGTTGGGCTTTGAGTCTTACTCAACTTCACACCTTGTAACACAGGCAAGAAACTTTTTCTTTGACTGTTCCATTTTGAACTACTTCAAAATCTTCTCAAGGTATGTACTCATTGAAAAAACTTATCAAGTGTCTTGATCTATCTCTATAGATCTTGATACTCAATATGTAAGCAGCTTCACCGAGGTCTTTCTTTGAAAAACTCCTTTCAAACACTCCTTTATGCTTTGCAGAATAATTCTACATTATTTCCGATCAACAATATGTCATTCACATATACTTATCAGAAATGTTGTAGTGATCCCACTCACTTTCTTGTAAATACAGGCTTCACCGCAAGTCTGTATAAAACTATATGCTTTGATCAACTTATCAAAGCGTATATTCCAACTCCGAGATGCTTGCTCTAGTCCATAAATGGATCGCTGGAAGTTGCATATTTTGTTAGCACCTTTAGGATTGACAAAACCATCTTGTTGCATCACATACAACTGTTCTTTAATAAATCCATTAAGGAATGCAGTTTTGTTTATCCATTTGCCAGATTTCATAAAATGCGGCAATTGCTAACATGATTCGGACAGACTTAAGCATAGATACGAGTGTGAAACTCTCATCGTAGTCAACACCTTGAACTTGTCGAAAACCTTTTGCGACAATTCTAGCTTTGTAGATAGTAACACTACTATTAGCGTCCGTCTTTCTCTTGAAGATCCATTTAATCTCAATGACTCGCCGATCATTGGGCAAGTCAATCAAAGTCCATACTTTGTTCTCATACATGGATCTTATCTCAGAATTCATGGGCTCAAGCCATTTCGCGGAATCTGGGCTCATCATCGCTTCCTATAGTTCGCAAGTTCGTCATGGTCTAGTAATATGACTTCCAGAATAGGATTACCGTACCACTCTGGTGCGGATCTCACTCTGGTTTACCTACGAGATTCGGTAGTAACTTGATATGAAGTTATATGATCATCATCATTAGCTTCCTCACTAATTGGTGTAGTAGTCACAAGAATAGATTTCTGTGATGAACTACTTTCCAATAAGGGAGAAGGCACAATTACCTTATCAAGTTTTCTACTTTCCTCCCACTCACTTCTTTCGAGAGAAACTCCTTCTCTAGAAAAACTCCGAATTCAGCAACAAAAGTCTTGCCTTCGGATTTGTGATAGAAGGTGTACCCAAAAGTCTCCTTTGGGTATCCTATGAAGACATATTTCTCCGATTTGGGTTTGAGCTTATTAAGATGAAACTTTTTTCATATAAGTATCACAACCCCAAACTTTAAGAAACGACAACTTTGGTTTCTTGCCAAACCACAGTTCAGATTGTGTCTTCTCAACGGACTTAGATGGTGCCCCTTTTTAATGTGAATGCAGCTGTCTCTAATGCATGATCCCAAAATGATATTGGTAAATCGGTAAGAAACATCATAGATTGCACTATATCCAATAAAGTACGGTTATGACGATCAGACACACCATTATGCTGTGGTGTTCTAGGTGGCATGAGTTTGTGAAACTATTCCACAATGTTTTAATTGAAGACCAAACTCGTAACTCAAATATTTGTCTCCGCGATCAGATCGTAGAAACCTTATTTTCTTGTCACGATGATTTTCCACTTCACTCTGAAATTCTTTGAACTTTTCAAATGTTTCAGACTTATGTTTCATCAAGTAGATATACCCATATCTGTTCAAATCATCTGTGAAGGTCAGAAAATAACGATACCCGCCGCGAGCTTTAACACTCATCGGATCGTATACATCAGTATGTATCATTTCCAATAAGTCAGTTGCTCGCTCCATTGTTCTGGAGAACGGAGTCTTAGTCATGTTGCCCATGAGGCATGGTTCGCAAGTATCAAGTGATTCACAATCAAGTGATTTCAAAATTCCATCAGCATGGAGTTTCTTCATGCGCTTTACACCAATATGACCTAAACGGCAGTGCCACAAATAAGTTGCACTATCATTATTAACTTTGCATCTTTTGGCTTCAATATTATGAATATGTGTAACACTACGATCGAGATCCAACGAACTATTTTCATTGGGTGTATGACCATCGAAGGTTTTATTCATGTAAACAGAACAACAATTATTCTCTGACTTGAATGAATAACCGTATTGCAATAAACATGATCAAATCATATTCATGCTCAACACAAACACCAAATAACACTTATTTAGTTTCAACACTAATCCCGAAAGTATAGGGAGTGCGCGATGATGATCATATCAATCTTGGAACTACTTCCAACACACATCGTTACTTCACCCTTAACTATTTTCTGTTCATTCTGCAACTCCCGTTTTGAGTTACTACTCTTAGCAACTGAACCAGTATCAAATACTGAGGGGTTGCTATGAACACTAGTAAAATACACATCAATAATCTGTATATCAAATATACCTTTGTTCACTTTGCCATCCTTCTTATCCGCCAATCACTTGGGGTAGTTCCGCTTCCAGTGACCAGTCCCTTTGCAGTAGAAGCACTTAGTCTCAGGCTTAGGACCAAACTTGGGCTTCTTCACTTGAGCAGCAACTTGCTTGCCGTTCTTCTTGAAGTTCTCCTTCTTCCTTTTGCCCTTTTCTTGAAACTAGTGGTCTTGTCTACCATCAACACTTGATGTTTTTCTTGATTTCTACCTTCGTCGATTTTAGCATCACGAAGAGCTTGGGAATCGTTTCCGTTATCCCTTGCATATTATAGTTCATCACGAAGTTCTACTAACTTGGTGATGGTGACTAGAGAATTCTGTCAATCACTATCTTATCTGGAAGATTAACTCCCACCTGATTCAAGCGATTGTAGTACCCAGACAATCTGAGCACATGCTCACTAGTTGAGCAATTCTCCTCCATCTTTTTAGCTATAGAACTTGTTGGAGACTTCATATCTCACAACTCGGGTATTTGCTTGAAATATTAACTTCAACTCCTGGAACATCTCATATGGTCCATGACGTTCAAAACGTCTTTGAAGTCCCGATTCTAAGCTGTTAAGTATGGTGCACTAAACTATCAAGTAGTCATCCTATTGAGCTTAGCCAAACGTTCATAACGTCTGCATCTGCTCCTGCAATAGGTCTGTCACCTAGCGGTGCATCAAGGACATAATTCTTCTGTGTAGCAATGAGGATAAACCTCAGATCACGGATCCAATCCGCATCATTGCTACTAACATCTTTCAACACAATTTTCTCTAGGAACATATCAAAATAAACACAGGGAAGCAACACCGCGAGCTATTGATCTACAACATAATTTGCAAAATACTACCAGGACTAAGTTCATGATAAATTTAAGTTCAATTAATCATATTACTTAAGAACTCCCATTTAGATAGACATCCCTCTAATCTTCTAAGTGATCACGTGATCCAAATCAACTAAACCATAACCGATCATCACGTGAAATGGAGTAGTTTTCAATGGTGAACATCACTATGTTGATCATATCTACTATATGACTCACGCTCGATCTTTCGATCTCAGTGTTCTGAGGCCATATCTGCATATGCTAGGCTCGTCAAGTTTAACCTGAGTATTCTGCGTGTGCAAAACTGTCTTGCACCCGTTGTAGATGGACGTAGAGCTTATCACACCCGATCATCACGTGGTGTCTGGGTACGACGAACTTTGGCAATGGTGCATACTCAGGGAGAACACTTTTATCTGCATATGCTAGGCTCGTCAAGTTTAACCTGAGTATTCTACGTGTGCAAAACTGTCTTGCACCCGTTGTAGATGGACGTAGAGCTTATCACACCCGATCATCACGTGGTGTCTGGGCACGACGAACTTTGGCAATGGTGCATACTCAGGGAGAACACTTTTATCTTGATAATTTAGTGAGAGATCATCTTATAATGCTACCGTCAATCAAAGCAAGATAAGATGCATAAAAGATAAACATCACATGCAATCAATATAAGTGATATGATATGGCCATCATCATCTTGTGCTTGTGATCTCCATCTCCGAAGCACCTGTCATGATCACCATCGTCACCGGCGCGACACCTTGATCTCCATCGTAGCATCGTTGTCGTCTCGCCAATCTTATGCTTCCACGACTATCGCTACCGCTTAGTGATAAAGTAAAGCATTACAACGCGATTGCATTGCATACAATAAAGCGACAACCATATGGCTCCTGCCAGTTGCCGATAACTCGGTTACAAAACATGATCATCTCATACAATAAAATTTAGCATCATGTTTTGATCATATCACATCACAACATGCCCTGCAAAAACAAGTTAGACGTCCTCTACTTTGTTGTTGCAAGTTTTACGTGGCTGCTACGGGCTTAAGCAAGAACCAATCTTACATACGCATCAAAACCACAACGATAGTTTGTCAAGTTGGTGCTGTTTTAACCTTCGCAAGGACCTGGCGTAGCCACACTCGGTTCAACTAAAGTTGGAGAAACTGTCACCCGCAAGCCACCTATATGCAAAGCACGTCGGGAGAACCGTTCTCGCGTAAGCGTACGCGTAATGTCGGTCCGGGCCGCTTCATCCAACAATACTGCCGAACCAAAGTATGACATGCTGGTAAGCAGTATGACTTATATCGCCCACAACTCACTTGTGTTCTACTCGTGCATATAACATCAACACATAAAACCTAGGCTCGGATGCCACTGTTGGGGAACGTGGTAATTTCAAAAAATTTCCTACGCACACGCAAGATCATGGTGATGCATAGCAACGAGAGGGGAGAGTGTGATCTACGTACCCTTGTAGATCAACAACGGAAGCGTTTGGTTGATGTAGTCGTACGTCTCCACGGCCCGACCGATCAAGCACCGAAACTACGGCACCTCCGAGTTCTAGCACACGTTCAGCTCGATGACGATCCCCGGACTCCGATCCAGCAAAGTGTCGGGGAAGAGTTCCGTCAGCACGACGGCGTGGTGACAATCTTGATGTACTACTGTCGCAGGGCTTCGCCTAAGCACCACTACAATATTATCGAGGACTATGGTGGCAGGGGGCGCCGCACACGGCTAAGAATATGATCACGTGGATCAACTTGTGTTCCTCTGGGGTGCCCCTGCCTCCGTATATAAAGGCTCAAGGGGGGTGCAGCCGGCCTAGGAGAGGCGCGCCAGGAGGGGTCCTACTCCCTCCGGGAGTAGGATTCCCCCCCCCCCCAATCCTAGTTGGAATAGGATTCGTGGAGGGCGGAAAAGAGGAAAGGGAGCCGGCCCCCTCTCCTTGTCCTATTCAGACCAAGGGACGGGAGGGGCGCACGGCCCATCTCTGGCTGCCTCTTCTCTTTTCCACTAAGGCCCACTAAGGCCCATATATCTCCCGGGGGGTTCCGGTAACCTCCCGGTACTCCGGTAAAATCCCGATTTCACCCGGAACACTTCCGATATCCAAACATAGGCTTCCAATATATCAATCTTTATGTCTCGACCATTTCGAGACTCCTCGTCATGTCCGTGATCACATCCGAGACTCCGAACAACCTTCGGTACATCAAAACGTATAAACTCATAATATAACTGTCATCGAAACCTTAAGCGTGCGGACCCTACGGGTTCGAGAACAATGTAGACATGACCGAGACACGTCTCCGGTCAATAACCAATAGCGGGACCTGGATGCCCATATTGGCTCCTACATATTCTACGAAGATCTTTATCGGTCAGACCGCATAACAACATACGTTGTTCCCCTTGTCATCGGTATGTTACTTGCCCGAGATTCGATCGTCGGTATCCAATACCTAGTTCAATCTCGTTACCGGCAAGTCTCTTTACTCGTTCCGCAATACATCATCCCGCAACTAACTCATTAGTTGCAATGCTTGCAAGGCTTAAGTGATGTGCATTACCGAGAGGGCCCAGAGATACCTCTTCGACATTCGGAGTGACAAATCCTAATATCGAAATACGCCAACCCAAGATGTACCTTTGGAGACACCTGTAGAGCTCCTTTATAATCACCCAGTTACATTATGACGTTTGGTAGCACACAAAGTGTTCCTCCGGCAAACGGGAGTTGCATAATCTCATAGTCATAGGAACATGTATACGTCATGAAAGCAATAGCAACATACTAAACGATCGGGTGCTAAGCTAATGGAATGGGTCATGTCAATCAGATCATTCAACTAATGATGTGATCCCGTTAATCAAATAACAACTCTTTGTCCATGGTTAGGAAACATAACCATCTTTGATTAATGAGCTAGTCAAGTAGAGGCATACTAGTGACACTCTGTTTGTCTATGTATTCACACATGTATTATATTTCCGGTTAATACAATTCTAGCATGAACAATAAACATTTATCATGATATAAAGAAATAAATAATAACTTTATTATTGCTTCTAGGGCATATTTCCTTCAGTGGTCGATTTTTTTTTGCACAACGTGGCGGGATGGCTACAATTACTACTATCAAGGGCGCTTGAACACATGCATTTTTCGGCGTGTCCAAGTGTCACATGCCGATTGAGACCGCTGGACATTTATATCGTAACAACTGCTAGCATATACCCGCGCGGCGGCACGTCGCGCCTTGTTATGGTTAATAGTGTATACTATAGTATATATTTGAAAAAAATTCTCTTTTTATTTATTAGTCTTCACTTAGGGTGAAATTTAATTTAGTTGGTAATAATCTGTCTTAAGTGGTCTAAGGCTGGTTGTAATGAGGAGTATCATATACTAGTATCATGCATATGATACTAGTGTATGGTACTACCTCCCTAATGCATAGTATCATATATTAGTATCATATAGTACTCTATTTATTGTCATGCATAACACAAAGTAACATAGCATTTAATATGATACGGTATCATGATATGATACTACACCCTCTCTTTCTTCATTTAATGCCATGACACCTCATCAAAATTGCCTAGTTGGCATGCATGATACTAGCTATAATACTACCATTACGACTAGCCTAATAGAGGTGTGCACGCAATACTATGTTAAAATCATGTATGCGCCATGTTGCTAATTGGTTGGTTACTACTTATTCATTTAATTTTTTGCATGTCTAATAAGTAACAATAATTTTGAATGATTTTTTTATGCACATAAAGGGAAAGTTTTATTGCATTAAGTAATCGATACAGATACATATTACACAAGGGAAGTACTTTTTTATATCGCATGCTAAGTTTGAGTTTGATGGATCTCGGTGAATCATCTATGTAGTATATAAATTTTTATGTACATTTTTTTTCTAATTTTAGTTATTTGAGTTGTGGCCGCACTTCGCTGGTGCATTCGTGTATCAGTCTTTCTATTTTGTGTGAACTTCTATTTGTCGCCGTTCATACCAGATCTTCATGTCTTTTCACAAATTATAAAAGGTAAAGGTCCACTAAAAAAAGGTAAAGGTGTATATTTTCCTTTTGAAATCTCCTAAACAAACTTAAAAAAAAAACAGTTTTTCCATGAACTGGATGCGCATGTGCTGGTACACGATGTGTAGCCGTAGCGTTTTCTTCTACGGTTTGTTTTGTCAAACTATGTTCCATGTGACGGCATGAGATCTATTTGCTTTCGTTTTGTCACTGGTGGGTGCATGCTTTGATTGGGCGTGAATTTCAGAGTGATATGACTACGTGCATGTGCACGGGATTGGGAGGCGAGGTGGCTACGTGAATTGAGTGAGTTTTGCATGGGGGATGGCCACATGGTTATAACATCAACGTTTTTTTTCCTTTCCATGCATACTGGTCAAGAGATCATGTGGTTTAAGCGTACACGCACTTTTGGTTTCTTTCATTTCGTTTCCATACGTAGCTATGGAGAGATCTTTTCTCCAGCTGCTTAGCATGGAGGTTTTCTTTCTTTATTTTTTTTACGCTTGAATGCGTAGGTGCTAGGATTATAGCAGTCCCAAGCATTCTCTCGCAGCTATTTTTTCAGTTGCGTACTTAGAGATGGAGTAGTAAATAAATGTTGGTCAGTAGATTTCATCATAGAGATGTAGTAGTACGTAACATGGCAGGATGAAACACTGATGGGGTAAATTCCAGAGAGCAGAGGAGAGGAGAGCGGCGCCTAGTTGTCTCAATATGTTATCCATCACATCGAATGAGGGAATAATTAGCACATTTACCATGATGGGCGCGGAGGAACTAATTAATCCACATGCAACCCCCTATACAGAACATCATGTGAAATCATATGCAGTGCCCTAAGCTGTAGCCCATGGATTGTATGGTTGCAGCATGATCAATTGAAACATGACATGCAGTTAATTTGCAACTCAATGTTATGAATTATGAATTAGTTATGTGAGCCCAGTATCCCATGCGTACCTGTGGTGTCACATATGAACGACCACACCACATAGACCTGACATGGTACTCTCAAAAGAAGCTTTTTGGTGAGATGGTGTCATTATGATAAATACTTCAGATTGATTTGATGGTGCTCCTCTGCCTGAAAATGAAATAGTGATCAATTGATTTCAGAGAGCAAAGGAGAGGAGAGCAACACTTGAGGTCGAGGCCTCTCTCGTAGTGCCAGCAGTGGAGCACCTTGCCTGTGTCAGCGTAGTCGCCGGCCTCGGCCTTGCGCTGGACCGTGTTGTCCATGGACTCGTCAAGCGCAACTGGCCCTTGGGGAACACCATGTCGTGCCCTTTCTGTGAACTGACCACCAACACGTCCCGCTCGCCGTCGCTGACACCTTCGTCGCACACCCATAAGTGATGCAGCCCACCACCATTCGCCCGCCAATGCACGCGCCCCTTCCTCGCCGCAAGAAGGATCAACCCTGGAATCTTTAGCTAGCTAGCTAGATGTTGGTTTCGTGAAAAAAAGAGTAGATGAGACATGGTGGATGCTGGAGTAGCAGATGTAGGTTTGCTACCATGGATCCGGGGATCCGCGGGTCGCTGCTCACGGCCAAGAGCGCGAGCTCAGCTGTAAGCAGCTAGCCACGTCGCGCGCCGCCAGGACCTCGCCGAACACCGGCATCACCACTGGCTAGAGGCCTCCCGTAGCCGTAGCCGTCGTGCCGTGTTGGTGTTGTACCTCCTGTTCTGCCTCGGATCAACAGAAGAGAAAACAACCTCAAGAGAAAGAAGGGGGGGAGGGCCTCACGAATGAAGTCCACCTTGACAGAATTTGAGCGCCGCTCATCGGACGATCTTGCTAGCGTGCAGAAGGCCACCACGATACAACGGCCGATCATCAGACGCCGGAGCATGCTCCATACATACGGGCCGAGCCGAACGGCCTGAACCACCACGCCGGTGGTATCGGCATGCTTCGCCGCCTTCCACCACACTCCCGGTTGCCACCATGCCACCGACGATGGCGCGAAGCAGCTCCTGGCAACGGCCTTACTCGATGGAGCAGCCAGAACAGCGCAACCGTTTCCTCCGTGGTGGCTGCCGCTCCTTTGCACTCCCGCTCGAGCAGCCCGGCCGGCACAGACCAGAGGAAGCTTTGGTGGGGTGGCAACGGCGGTGCTCATGAGCAGCAGCGGGGGTGCCGAGGACCATTACCACTGGAGAAGGAGCAACCATAGAATCAATGTATATGGGACGGGACACCGAAGGAGACCCTATTTATAACCCCGCACCGCACTACGTTATGTACGTCTACAGGACAAAAGCGATAGCGGCAAGCGGTAGAATTTCTAGAACGAACCACGCGACCACTCTCGAACAAACGATAACAACGGCACCGACGAGAAACACCGAGAACGTCTGGATGGGCCGATCAAGGAGGCACCGCCTGTTCCCTTGGCCCAATGCAACGACACCAACCAATCGAAGCACACACAACGGCACGTACATCGACAAAGAAGCATGCACATCGCAGGCGGCGATCGAAGCCTACACGGACACGTACAACATAAGGAATGTCGGGCGGCGAGGTCAACGGATAATCCTAGCCCACATGCACCCATATTCGCTAACGGCACCCAGAAAATCGCTACCCATGTTAAATTTTTTTTGATTGAAAGTCTGCAGTCACCACACATTTGTACACGGCCATTTCCCAAAATAGTACCACGTGCCCTGTACCAGTTTACCCAGGGGTCACTTTCATCCAAATGGCTGAATCTCACGGCAAAAACCTTGCCTGGAATAAAGGCTTGTAACAACTATTAAGGGCACTTGAGACGTGCAGCACCTTCCCTCAGACAAAGCAGAGGACAGCGTAAACCGTTCTGCGGGCAAGCTTCAACTTCAAAGCTACCTGATTTGGCACCAACCAAAGGAGTAGGAACAACAGCTGGGGAAGCACCATTGCCATCCATGGGAGGCTTTGTGAACAGCTCCTTCTTTTCAATTGAATTCTCATATTTTTCTATGATTCTTAATAGGAAGATCGGGCATTTTTGACCAATTCTTTTGCAAATAAAAAAAATCCGTTCAAGAAAGAAGATCTCTGCCTTTGCAGCTCTCATTCATGCCTTACAAAAGTTTCAATCTACAAAAGTATAACTACTGATGACAGGTCTGACCTACAACTGACTTGCTTGAAGACTTACTGGCTGAAGAGCAAAGAGATATCTATTTTACAGTAAACTCCTCTTAGAAAAAAAATACCGTTAGACATGTTCACGTGTCACGTGCCGATGGACACCATGGGACATGGTATAGATACCCTGAGCCTAGAGTCTGTATAAAAAAAGGTATGAATCACGATCCGTAATAAAATGAGTTCTTTTTATTCATTTAATTGCTTATACTATCTGGATACGTATCGGAGGCCCATCACTGGAAACCGTGCTCTGCTGCAAAAGCAATGTTGCAAGCCCATCGTCCAACGGATGTGATGAGGTCGGCGGCCAGCATTGCAGACAGAAGCTTGATGGTCCAACACGTTGTGGCTGCTGCAAGCCAATCTCTCTGTTGTGAAAGTTAGCAATGTTGTTGTTGGCTGCCGGTACTGCAAGGAGGCGATGCTCAGTGCACCATGATGTCGTGCTGCAGGAGGGGATGCTGTGAAGAACTGGTGCCATCACCACTTCAAGCCGGAGACGCCCGATGTTGCATAGTAACATGAGGATATGCTGCAGGTGTGTGCGGCTCCTGCTGGCAAAGATGACAGTGCACGGCGATGCGCTGTAGGTGGTTCGCTTTGAGGGGGTGGTGGGAGGAGGAGATATATGACCGACTGGAGGTTGATCGAACACCACATACGTCTCAAATATTATTGGATGTCTCTCGAGCCTTCTAATCCTTGCCAAGGATCAGTCGGGTGCCACTTAGCATCGTCGTATAATTATGCTATTACGCCTTTTCATCCGACTCACTTAAGATGATGTTCACAGCTCATAGTTTAACCCCACCTGATTTTGACACTGGTCTTAGTCTTCCAGTATTGCTCTTGTTTTTACACCCCCTGTTTTGACACTGCAGTATAATTACTGATGGTCGTGAAGGGTCCCTCACCCACAATTCTGCCTGTACCTTGGAAAATCTAATTATGCGCTGCAGATTTTCTGAAATCTCCAAAAAAATTGATGTCAGCCCAGTTTCTACTTCTCAGTAGTGAGCTGGAGCTGTAAATTCTGCAATGTGGAATATAAATAAAGCAAAGTGATGAGTATATAATGGAAGAAGTGGTGCAGAGCTATCTCACAATCACAGAATGATATGTATGCAGGACCAAATATCTAAAGCTAAAATGACATGAATTTGGGAACGAAGGGAGTGCTGCATTTTGTGTAAATGATCCTGACTTCTCAGATTTGTTAAAATACATAGCAGCTCACACCCAGCTACCACTGCACTCTGAGCTCAACGTACTCTCCTATTGTTATCAGAGAAGCAGCATCTAGTCAAGTAAACTTGCTGTCTTTGGCTTAATCTTCACGCATAAAATTGCCGGTTTGAGTATCAAGGAGACTATATCTCATGTTTGTCCTTTTAGAACCAACATCCCTAGCTTTTCCCTCTGATAGGAATAATTGTTGCTTACACAAATATCATTTTCATAAAGGTTGAGCCCTGGATATCTCTTTATATCAAAGAGTCAACTACAACAATTTTCTCTTGCAACCTTCTTCAATTACTTCAACACTGAGCACGATCCAGTAGGTGCTTCAACTTGGAACGGTCTTTGTTTTCAACCTAAAGCTAGGTTTCCAATTCCTTCCCCTTTAACAGATGCTAGATGACCTAGCTCCCTATAACTTCCAGCCGATTGGTGAATCTCATTATTCAATCGTTTGGTCAACCTTACTTCCACCATTGCCGGCTGTCTGTTTTTACTGAATCGTTGATACCTTCACCAGCGGTTATCATGGTGAGGAGGGTTGTGATGGGTCGTCATCAGCGCTATGTGTTTTCAGTGCAAAGCGCGAGATGCAACTAGAACGTGTTGGGATATCCTCCTCATGTGGGCTGTGAGGAGATGACCATTTAAAGGCCTTTTAGGTAGCCCAAAGAGGTGTAGAAGCCCACTACCCATTAGGGTTATGACCTAGGGTCATTTTGGACTTTGCACATGAGTGGATGGGGATGCTTTATCCTCCTTCCAGCAGCCACCACCAAGAGTGACGAAAATCAGTTCATCCTCCAAGAGAGAAGAAGAGAGAAAACCAAGAGAGCAAGGGAAGAAGAGGAAGATTGAAGGAAGAAGAAAAGGGAGCTCCTCCCCAAGGTTGTGATGGTCCAGATCCACTACCTTGTCTCCTTCAAGCTTCGGTTCCACCATCTTTGGTGAGATTGTTCCAATCCCTAGTTCTTGAGCCCCAAATCTTGTTGTGTTCATCCAAGATTCAGAAATCTTGATGTATGAGATCCTCTAGTGCTGTCTAGAGAAGAACTTGTTGTATCCCACATTTGATAATAGTGGAAGAAGATTTGGGTGGCTTCAGCCCGTGGTTTTTCCCCTCAAGTTGAGGGGTTTTCCACGTAAAAATCTGGTGTCTCTTTGTTGATGCTTGATGCTGTCAGGAAAACTTACTCCTACCACAAGACACTAGGCTGAGGAATGTCTTGCCTGCTGAGTAACATTTTCTGCCTCCATATATGCCGTTGCATATGTTTCCTTCCATGCTAAGCAACGATCCTTGAATTAGTACAGGATGTGGTGCTGAGATTACTTGTTTCCGCTGCAGTTTTCAGTTAACCACAAGTGTATTTGTGTGCTAATTCCCAATAGAGTGGCATCAGAGCCTTGGTTGCGTAGAAGGTTGCAAATCCCAGTTGCTTGATTGTTGCTGGAAGTGCTGCTCACAATGGCTTTGGAAGAAAGCGCTACTACAAGTGGCATGATAAAACTTGATTCTTCCAATTACTCATTATGAAAGCCCATGATGGAAGACATTCTTTATTGCAAGGATTTGTATGAGCCAAGTGTGAAAGACAAGATATCCACAGGTGTCATGGAAGAAGAATGGAGAGTGTTGCACAGAAAGGCAGTAGGTTTGATTCGGTTGTACATCAACCACAATATTTTCCACCATGTTGCAAATGACACAAATGCATATGAGATGTGGCAGAAGTTGGAGTCCATGTATGAGAGGAAGACATCAATGAACAAGGCCTCGGTGATCAAAAGACTTGCAAAGCTTGAGTACCGAGATGGCACAAGTGTGATTGAGCACTTGAATGTCTTCCAATGCCATATAAATCAACTTTCAACCATGAAGATCAACTTTGAGGATGAGGTGCAAGCATTGTTGCTGCTGAGTTCCATGCCTGATAGTTGGAACACGCTTGTCGTGTCACTTAGCAATTCAGCTCCGGATGGGAACCTGACTTTGGAGATGGTGAAGAACAGTATGCTGAATGAAGAAGCCAGAAAGAAGGAAAAGGGTGATGCCTCTTCTTCTGATGCGTATGTGGCTGAAACCCATGGGAATGAAAACCGTGGACGCAGCAATACAAAATTTCAACAAGGCAAAAGCAAATCTAGGGGGAGATCAAAGTCAAAATAGAGAAAAGATATTACTTGCTTTCATTGTGGCAATTCGGGACACATAAAGAGCGAGTGCAGGAAGTACAAGAGAGAGCTTGCAGAGGGGAAACTCATAAAGAAAACTGAGCAAAAGGCTAAGAGCAGTTCAGCCATGACCGCAACAGATGAGCACTATCTAGTCATTGAAGATGAAGATTGCTATAGTGTTGTTCGTGATGATGCCATGAGTTGGGTTGTGGATTCAGGTGCGTCCTTCCACATCACATCACACACGGAGTATTTCACATCTTACACTAGTGGTGTTACTGGCCAAATGAGGATGGGAAATAATGGTTCATCAGCAATTATTGGCTAGGGCTCTATATGCATTGGAACAAACACAGGTTGCAAATTGGTGCTCGATGATGTGAGGCATATTCCCGACATAAGGCTGAATTTGTTATCAATGGGCAAGCTTGATGATATCAAACATCCTAGTTATTTTGCTGAAGGAAAATGGAAGCTCACCAAAGGCTCTTTGATTGTGGCTCGAGGAAGTAAGCAAGGTAATCTCTATGTGACTAAAACCAAGTTGTGCAATGAGGTGTTGAATGTTGCTGAAAAAGACACTTCGGTTGAATTGTGGCACAAAAGACTTGGGCATATGAGTGAGAAGGGCATGCATGCTCTTGCTCGCATGGAGTACCTCCATGAGTTGAAAGGTATATCCTTGAAACCCTGTGCACATTGTTTTGCTGGCAAACAACATAGGGTTGCATTTCGTACACTCCCTCCACATCGTGCAGAAAATGTTCTTGATATTGTGCACACTGATGTTTGCTCCATCACTGAAAAGTCTCATGGTGGAGCATTATACTTTGTGACTTTTATTGATGACCATTCCAGAAAGGTTTTGGTGTATGTGCTGAAACACAAATACCAGACGCTTGAATCCTTCAAGGAGTTCCATGCCAAGGTTGAAAGAGAAACTGGCAGGAAATTGAAGTGCGTGAGATCAGACAATGGTGGTGAATACAGAGGTCCTTTTGAAAGGTATTGCAGAAATGTTGGCATCTGGCTTGAGAAGAGTCCACCAAAGACACCCCAGCTCAATGGTCTTGTAGAGAGAATGAACAGGACACTCACAGAGAGGGTCACAACTATGCTCTCTCATGCTCATTTACCTAATTCATTTTGGGCTGAAGCATTGATGAATGCTATGTATGTTGTAAACCTATCTCCCTCAGTTCCTCTTGCAGGTGATATTCCTCAGAGAGTTTAGTCAGGGAAGGAGGTATCATACAAGCACTTGAAGGTCTTTGGTTGCGGGGCATTTGTACATGTTCAAGGGACGAGAGATCCAAGCTTGATAGCAAGACAAAGCAGTGCATCTACCTCAGCCAGCCAAGTGAAGAGTTTGGCTACAGGTTGTGGGATCTAGTAAATAGGAAGATTGTGAGAAGCCGAGATGTGGTGTTCATTGAAGCTAAAACAATAAAAAATATTAGGAAACCAGAGAAGCCAATGACCAGCACACCTCAGGTTGATATGGATCCAATCCGTCCTCCTCTCGTGCATGACAATCATGGGGGAGATGATGACACTAAAGACAGTGGAGATGCAACTGATCAAGGCAGTACAAGTCAAAGTGACGAGCAGCCATCAAGTGATGATGATGATGAAGTTGGTAATGATGATGCCAACGAAAATCCACCTGATTCACCACCAGTGCAACAGCAAAAAAGAAGTGAAAGAGGTCACATTCCTTCTTCCAAATATCCACCACATCAATATGTGTTGATGACAGATGCAGGTGAGCCCTCATGCTATGAGGAGGCAATGTCTGATGAGAACAAAGAAGAATGGTCAGAAGCCATGCAAGATGAGATGAATTCCCTGTACGAGAATGATACCTTTGAGTTGGTGAATCTGCCAAAGGGCAAAAAAGCACTCAAGAACAAGTGGGTGTACAGAGTGAAGACTGAAGAAAACACATCACACCCAAGGTATAAGGCCAGATTGGTTGTAAAAGGATTCAGTCAGAAAAAGGGCATTGATTATGGTGAGATATTCTCTCCAGTGGTCAAGATGTCTTCGATCCGAGTTGTGCTTGGCATGGCTGCCACCATGGACTTGGAAATTGAACAACTTGATGTGAAGACAACATTCTTACATGGTGACCTAGAGGAGGAGATATACATGGATCAGCCAGAGGGATTCATGGTTGCAGGCAAGGAGCACTTAGTTTGCAAATTGAAGAAGAGCTTGTATGGCTTGAAGGAAGCTCCTGGCAGTGGTACAAGAAGTTTGAGTCTTTTATGACTAGGCTTGGTTACCATAAAGCACAACCTGATCATTATGTCTTTATGAAGAGGTACGCCGAGGGTGACTTCATTATTCTCTTGTTGTATGTTGATGATATGCTGATTGTTGGAAATGGCACAAAGAGGATTGCTCTCCTCAAGAAGGCATTGAGTAAATCATTTGCCATGAAGGATTTAGGACCAGCTAAGCAAATACTTGGCATGAAGATCTCCCGTGATAGATCAAAGAAGTTGCTTTGGCTCTCACAGGAAAGATACATTGAGAAGGTACTTGAAAAGTTTAATATGAAAGATGCAAAATCTGTTATCTCTCCGCTTGCAGGCCATCACAAACTGAATTCTAAACAATATCCTACAAGCAAGAAGGAGAAAGAAGAAATGAGGAAAGTACCTTACCAATCTGCTATGGGCAGTTTGATGTATGCCATGGTATGCACTAGGCCTGACATTGCATATGCAGTTGTAATTGTTAGCCGGTTTATGACAAACCTAGGGCTATACAGATGCAGATTACGCAGGTGACAAGGATCGTAGGAAGTCCACATCTGGATACCTGATGAATTATGTAGGGGGAGCAGTGTCATGGCAATCAAGATTGCAGAAATGTGTTTCTACGTCAACTACAGAAGCTGAGTACATTGCAGCAGTTGATGCTGGCAAGGAAGTTTTGTGGATGAAGAACTTCTTGCAAGAGCCCGGCATGAAGCAAGAGAAGTATGTTTTGTTTTGTGACAGTCAGAGTGCTATTCATCTTGCCAAGAATTCAAGCTATCACTCTCGAACCAAGCACATTGATGTGAGGTACCATTGGATTCGAGATGTTGTGAGTTCCAAGTTGCTGAAACTTGAGAAGATCCATACCGACGACAATGGTTCGGATATGATGACCAAGATATTACCAAATGAGAAGCTACAAGCATGTTGCAAGGTAGCGGGCATGGCGATGCCCCCTCATGAGTCGGAGGGGGATATTTGTTGGGATATCCTCCTCATGTGGGCTGTGAGAAGATGACCATTTAAAGGCCTTTTAGGCAGCCCAAAGAGGTGCAGAAGCCCACTACCGATTAGGGTTATGACCTAGGGTCATTTTGGACTTTGCACATGAGTGGATGGGGATGCTTTACCCTCCTTCCAGCAGCCACCACCAAGAGTGACGAAAATCAGTTCATCCTCCAAGAGAGAAGAAGAGAGAAAACCAAGAGAGCAAGGGAAGAAGAGGAAGATTGAAGGAAGAAAAAAAGGGAGCTCCTCCCCAAGGTTGTGATGATCCAGATCCACTACCTTGTCTCCTTCAAGCTTCGATTTCACCATCTTTGGTGAGATTGTTCCAATCCCTAGTTCTTGAGCCTCAAATCTTGTTGTGTTCATCCAAGATTCAGAAATCTTGATGTATGAGATCCTCTAGTGTTGTCTAGAGAAGAACTTGTTTTATCCCACATTTGATAATAGTGGAAGAGGATTTGGGTGGCTTCGACCCGTGATTTTTCCCCTCAACTTGAGGGGTTTTCCACGTAAAAATCTGGTGTCTCTTTGTTGATGCTTGTTGCTGTCAGGAAAACTTACTCCTACCACAAGACACTAGGCTGAGGAGTGTCTTGCCTGCTGAGTAACATTTTCTGCCTCCATATATGCTGTTGCATATGTTTCCTTTCGTGCTAAGCATCGATCCTTGAATTAGTACAAGATGTGGTGCTGAGATTACTTGTTTCCGCAGCAGTTTTCAGTTAACCACAAGTATATTTGTGTGCTAATTCCCAACAGAACGCAAGAAAAGAAGCCGACCATGCACCACGGAGCTCGCAGACCGGACCATGAAGACAATTGCACAATCACCACAGGAGGAGCAGCAGCAACCATAACTTGGCAATCAGACAAGCTCATTAGATCATACTACCTCTATCTCTAAATATAAGATGTCGTTTTTGCAGTTCAATTTGAACTGCAAAAACGTCTAATAACTGCAAAAACGTCTAATATTTAGGGACAGAGGTAGTAATTCGCAACAGGCTTCACCTTAGGAGTAATTGTTTCAGAGAACTTTCATGAAACAGAGGAAAGCATGTAGCCCGAACAAGATATGGGAGTAATGCAGTAAGCGGACTATGAAGGCTGATACGAGGCATAATGATATGCATACGTAGAGAGTTACCTCATCATCAAAGATCACATGGTCATCAACTTATTTTTTTTTTCAGTTGGAGACTTGGATATATACGCCCCACCAACCTGGGCAACATTTAAGCCTACGATACACCCCATCAAAGCAAACTGATCCCTACAGGATACACCCACACAGGAAAGAAAAGGGTGTGATGAACCGGCAGAAAAATAAAGTAGGCAAGAAAAAGAGAGATGGAATGAAAAACAACAATACTAAAGCACCCTAATTTCCACGGAACCCATCCAGCACACAATCCCTCAGTTGCTTCACAAAGTCTGCACGGATACACACAGTGCCAGATTAATACACTCTGGAATGTAATTAGTATAGAATTTGCCAACTCCAGGCATAAACAGCAAACCTTGTTCCACCGAGTACGCCTTGATAGACTACTTGAGGTTCAAAGCCAACATGGTAGCTCCCAGAATCCTGCCACTGCATTGTAAGACAGTGAGTGCTCTGGAGGTGACTGTTAGGTTGCCTGGCAGGACGCCTGTCGGGCTCCGCTCAGAAGGGGGGCTTGGCTTGGTGGATATTGACGTCCAGAATACCTGCCTCCATCTAAAGACGGTCCATAAAATCTTCAGGGGTGTGCTTAACCCGTGGACTGTTTGGGTTCGCCATTGGTACATGTGTGATCATCCGGCGCCCTCAACCCCAACTTGGAGAGCCTTTGCCTCACTTGTCCCGCTATATCGTTTGCTTACATCAATGAGGGTTGGCAACGGCGAGCACACCTCCCTCTGGCACGACAACTGGACCTCGCTGGGTCATTTGGCGGCTGCTCTCCCCGCGGCTTATTCACACTGTCTCCGCCCCGAAGCAACCCTGGGGGACTTTGGTCAGTTTGGTGCTGATGCAGTCCCCGTGCACGATCGTTTGTCCCGAACTACATGATTGGAACTTTGCTTGCTTCGATCGGCCCTCGGCCGTGTCCAGTTCTCCGAGGGGGGTGACGAGCGAATCCTAGCATGGGGTGAGTGTCTTCAGTTCAAGGCGAGCGCGGTGTACCATATGATCAAGCTTTCCGGATGTGGGCTCCCCCTGCATGACCTCAATTGGGATGGCTTCATGCCCATCAAAGTCAAGGTGTTTGTCTGGGTTCTTCGACACAGTAACACTCGTACACGGGGCTTCCTGCGTCGGATAGGCTTCCTCGAACATGATGACTGCCCCTTTTGCCCCGGCCGGGCTGAGACGATCGTGCACCTGTTCTTCGAGTGTCCCCGCTTGCATCCGATGTGGGAGTGCGTTCTCGGCCGCCGCAGTATGCCCATCGATTGTTGTGTCGATTCTGTTTGGCGTGCCTTCACCGCCTGCCACCCCTCCTGGGTCCGTCCGCTTCTACGGCGATGTGTTGTGTCCTTTGGGTCGTCTGGAAGACCCGGAACCGGATGGTGTTCGATGACATTCGGAGCTCCGATCTTGACTTGTGGCATTCGGTCCGGGAGCACCTCCGATTGTGGGTGGTCCGGGCCCCCTCCCGCGTTGACTGTGTCCCGTTACTGCTGTGGTGTGAATCTATCTGTAGCTGATTCCCCCCTTCTCTCTCTCCTCTCTCTCCTCTCTCTCCCCCCTCTCTCTTTCTCTCTCTGCCCTACGGAGCTATGTAATCACCGATCCGGATGTCTTTATTAATACAAAAATGAGTTTAGGTGGGCGATCGTCCCCCATTGACTGCTCAAAAAAAATTATATACCCGGTTTGCCGTGAAAAATAACTTAAACTATATAGAATTGTAAAAGTAAATACACTATAGTTTTTCACAAATGTATTTATATGAAAATGATTAACAAACTGGCGTTTTGAATATTTTGTGGATCTCCTCATATTTTGAGTCAACTCCGACAGGATTTAATTATTAATAAAATACGAATTATGTTTTGCGAAAAGATGCACATGAATGAAAAAACTAAAACATCCTGCGTCCGCTTGTCCCGGTGCTCGAAATGAATGTCCTAGTAGACTCCTTGGTTGACGTAGGTGTCGCCCTACGCCTGGATCCAACCTCACTGGAATAAAACTCGATCTCTCTTCTTGGAGAAAAAACTTGATTTCCTTGAGCGAGGGAGGAAAAGATGAACCCGCAGCAACTCAATTGTTCGCATCCATCCACCAGACCTAGATTCTTCATAATCGGCTCAAAGAAACCAGCTCTTAGATGAGCTAGTAGATGGGGTACTTTTGTTTTCTGCGCTGCGTGGCGGGATGGTCGCAATTACTACTACCAAGGGCGCTTGAAACATGGATTTTTTGGTGTGTCCACATGTCACATGCCGGTGGAAACCGTGGGACATTTAAGGTTGATCGAACACCACACACGTCTCAAAAACGGAGGGCTCACGAGCCTGGTAATCCTTGCTGGGGATCAGCCGGGTGGCGCTTAGCATTGTCATATAATTATGCTATTACACCTTTTCATCTGACTCACTTAAAATGATGTTCGCAGCTCATAGTTTAACCCTACCTGATTTTGACACTGTGGTTTCAGTCTTCCAGTATTGCTCTTGTTTTTACTTCAGTATAATTACTGATGGTTGTGAAGGGTCCAGAACATTTTGATGTCAGCCAGATTTATTGAAATACATAGCAGATTTTCTGAAATCTCCAGAACATTTTGATGTCAGCCCAGTTTCTGCTTCTCGGTAGTGAGCTGGAGCTGTAAATTCTGCATTGTGGAATATAAATAAAGCAAAGGGATGAGTATATAATGGAAGAAGTGGTGCAGAGCTATCTTAGAATGACATGTATGCAGGACCAAATATTTAAAGCTAATATGGCATGAATTTGGGAAAGACAGGGAGTGCTGCATTTTGTGTAAATGATCCTGACTTCTCAGATTTGTTGAAATACATAGCAGATCACACCCAGCTACCACTGCCCTTTGAGCTCGATCAGCTCTCCTATTGTTATCAGAAGCAACATCTAGTCAAGTAAACGTGCTGTCTTTGGCTTAATCTTTACGCACGAAATTGTTGGTTTGAGTATCAAGGAGATTATATCTCATGTTAGTCTTTTTAGAACCAACAGCCCTAGCTTTTCCCTCTGATAGGAATAATTGTTGCTTACACAAATATCATTTTCACAATGGTTGAGCCCCTGGATTATATCAAAGAGTCAAATAAACATTTTTTCTCTTGCAACTTTCTGCAGTTACTTCAACACTGAGCACCATCCCCTAGGCGCTTCAACTTGGAACGGTCTTTGTTTTCAACATAAAGCTAGGTTTCCAATTCCTTCCCCTTAACAGATGCTAGATGACCTAGCTCCCTAGAACTTCCAGCCGATTTGTGAATCTCATTATTCAATCATTTGGTCAACCTTACTTCCACCATTGCTGGCTGCCTGTTTTTACTGAATCGTTGATACCTTCGCCAGCGGTTATCATGGTGAGGAGGGTTGTGATGGGTCGTCATCAGCGCTATGTGTTTCAATGCAAAGCGCGAGATGCAACTAGAAGGCAAGAAAGAAGCCAACCACCACGGGAGCTCGCAGACAGGACCATGAACGCGATTGCACAAGCACCACAGGAGGAGCAGCAGCAACCATAACTTGGCAATCACACAAGTTCATTAGATCATACTACCTCTAATATTTAGGGACAGAGGTAGTAATTCGAAACAGGCTTCACCTTAGCAGTAATTGTTTCAGAGAACTTTCATGAGATGCAGTTCGTTTCAGAAGCAGAGGAAAGCATGTAGCCAAAACAAGATATGGGAGTAATGCAGTAAGCGGACTATGAAGGCTGATACGGGACATAATGATATGCATATGTAGAGAGTTACCTCATCATCAAAGATCACATGGTCATCAACTTCTTTTTCTTGCAGTTGGAGACTTGGAGCCCCACCAACCTGGCAACATTTAAGCCTACGATACACCCCATCAAAGCAAACTGATCCCTACAGGATACGCCCACACAGGAAAGAAAAGGGTGTGATGAACCGGCAGAAAAATAAAGTAGGCAAGAAAAAGAGAGATGGAATGAAAAACAACAATACTAAAGCACCCTAATTTCCACGGAACCCATCCAGCACACAATCCCTCAGTTGCTTCACAAAGTCTGCACGGATACACACAGTGCCAGATTAATACACTCTGGAATGTAATTAGTATAGAATTTGCCAACTCTAGGCATAAACAGCAAACCTTGTTCCACCGAGTACGCCTTGATAGACTACTTAAGGTTCAAAGCCAACATGGTAGCTCCTAGAATCCTGCCACTGCATTGTAAGACAGGTATTTGTGATGCTTGTTCTGCCACATTCTCTGCTGCACTCCCCACATTCTCCCTTGCATGTCCTTCAGCAGCCTGGTTCATCGTGTAAAAACCAGCTGCTAGAGCCATCCATGTATGTTTCATTAGCATGTAATTATAGTTGGAAAGCCTTTCCAGCCCTTGTACTAAAATTCAGGGTCCAAACCCTGAAGAAATCTGCTGCCCGTTTCCTGACAAAATACAGTACCACGCCCAACCCATGATATAAGAAGCTCAAATTCTTACCCAGATAAAAAGGTTCTTGTTTGCTAAGTTGATATGAATTTCAACTGTAATTTTCAGTTTATATGATTGACATAATGCGCAATCATGTATGCCCAACTTGCTGGATCAGGTACACCATTCAAAGGACATAACACAACACAAGCTGATGCATTGTGGGAACAATAATACAGGTAATGGACTACAGGGACATAGCATTATCCAAAAAGCAAAGATAGGAATAAGCGGCTATATGTATAAAGTAAGACCTAGAAGAAAAACACAGCATATAAAAAAACTACTATAGTGAGCAAAAATCATCTGCAAGTTGAAGACACTGCAATAGACATAAACTCTTGTGGTTCTCCCATATTGCAAAAGAATCAGAAAGTGGGCTTACCTGATAATATATGGATGTTGGATACTTAACGAAGCTACAAGAGAGAATAGAGATTGATAGCCCAACATGGTAAACAGGAGGATATATAATACACATATGGGCACATGGCCATACTAGCTAGTCAGAAGAGTGCATTTGCACTTTTGATGGCATGCCTACACTTTGAATGCGCAAATATCCCAAAAGCATTACGATGAATATATACAGACGGCACCAATTTAATTAAGACCACAAAAGCATCTAAAGTTCATCAAACTTCTGATAAGCAGTAATTCTGACAGGACAGAATCCACGGCATCGTTTGCCCTTACGAGATACAAATTCATACATAGTAGTCATAGATAAACACTTCATTCGAGCAAGGTGGTACGTCTGAAAGTAATTCAGAGAGCACTAGGCTGATCTGGCAGGTGCTTCTTGATAGGAAAGAGGAGATCTTCGGTCCCGAAGCGGCGTATGGTGACCTTGCGCCGCTTGACGATGCCCGCCGCCGCGGCAGCCGCCTCACGCCGGCGGCGGCGCTCGGCGCACGCGTGCTCCTGCTCCATCATCTCCTTCATGTCCTTGCCCGGCTGCTGGAACAGAATGGGGCCGAGGACGAAGGGGAGGCGCTTGTTGTAGTCGGGCCTGGGGCGGGGCGCGTAGGGGTTGTACTGGGGTTCGGGGAGCGCACCGTAGATGACGACCTCGTCTTCGTCGTCGGAGATCTGGGGCGCGCGTTCGCGGCGGGTCTGAGAGTGGTCGCCCTCCGCCATGGCGCCGCCGGCTAGGGTTCGAGGATTGGCGAAAGAGGAGGGGGGAACAGACGGGCAGGAGAGAGCTTCTCGAGTTTTCCCCGTATTTATTTATTCCCGAAACATCCTTCTTTTTTACATAACCGAATCAGGGCCCTTTTCTTTTGGGAAATTGTTCTTTTGCCCCTACCTTTCGTTTCATGGTAGTTTGATGATTTCCCATCCAGATAAACAAATTCAATTTTTTTAAAAAGAAACTTATCTTTTGCAACAAACATGCTAGTCTTATATAACTGCGCCCAAAATTTTCATGAAAAGATGATATTCATGGTCCTTTAGAATAGAAAAAATAAATAAAACCAATGCTCCATTTTTTAAAGCATTTTTAGGCATTGCATTTTCTTTTGGCTAGCTCTCCGGACCAAAATCTACTGCATTGTAACCCCCTCATTGATCAACAAAGATAGGTAGATGACGACCTCGTCCTCGTCGGAGTCGATGGCCCGGGGCGCGGATGGCCTGGGAGTTGTCACCCTCTTCCATAGCGCTGCTGGCTAGGTTTCGTTGAGAACGTAGGATCGCAGACAGAGAGGGGAATTTGTGGTACCCTCAGAACATTCTTTGCGCGTGGTGATCTGGCGTTGGGTACGGACCGCCTTTGGATGGCATCGGCCGTGTTCACTTCAACCTCTCACCTGAATAAAACTTGATAGTCTCTGTATGATCGAAAATGCCAAACGGAGACCGAGCTTCATGAAAGCCTTAATTTGAAAAGTTCGAAACTTAAACTTTTCAGTTAAAAAAACTGCAAAAAAAATACACATATACCTAGATACATAGTGCACATGTGTGAAAATTTTCAGGTCGAAATACATTGAAGTGAGAGCTACACAAAAAAGACAATTATGTGTTGTTCATCCTCAAAGTCTATGGTTTTTTTTGTGCAGCTCGCAATTCAAGGTATTTGATCCTGAAATTTTACACACATACACTTTACATCCTTGCATACTTGTGTATTTTTTTAGAATATTTTAAAAATGAAAATTTTGAATTTTGAATTTTTCAAAATAAAGGCCTCCATGGAGCTCGGCCTCCAAAATGTCCTGCTCATCTCTAATCAAAATTTGCCAACTAATAGTTTTCCTAGAATTATTTTTCGTAGGTGTAGCAATGCTCACCCCACTCCCTCTCTTTTTGATTTTCCCCCTCTCCTATGCATCTTGAATTCTTTTCCACCGTTTTTTCGATAACGGTCCTTAATTGTTCCATGCATGTTTTATCAACTTATTACCAAATAAAATAATATTTATTTGCTAAGTCATCATGGGCTTACCAAATAAAATATTTTTAAAGAGTCTACCAAATGGTCGGTGTCCAATGATCATGTGGCCTCATTGTTAGGAAAACAATTTGTTGCATATGTCCTTGTATGGAAAGAAATATAGGACAAAAACTTATTATAATCACTTCTCTTTCAATTCAACTTGCCCTCTTTCCACATATTAGTACTAAGGGCATGTCCAGTGATTGATAAAGCAGTCTTATCTTAAGTCCATCATGTAATTAAGATGGGGAAAACTTTGTTTTTGCCACTCTAGTTTTTGCCAACTTTGCTTATGCCACTTTAGAATTTGACATTTCACTTTCGCCACTCTTAGTTTTTGACAATATATCTGTTTTGCCATTCCGTGGCAAAAGCAAAATTTTCAGAGTGGCAATTATGATACATTGTCAAAAGCTAAGAGTGGTAAAAGTGAAATGAAAAATTATCGTTTTTGCCATGGAATGGCATTTGTGATGTATTGTCAAAAGCTAAGAGTGGCAAAAGTGAGATGTCAAATTCTAGAGTGGCATAAGCAAAATTGGCAAAAGCTAGAGTGACAAAAACAAAGTTTTCCCATTAAGATAAGGCAATAGAAATGATGTACAGTGAGTTGTTTCTAGTCTTATTATCTCTTGTAACTAGATATCTCTAAATATGTTGCGAAACATATTGTTGCTAAGTGACAATCTCTTAATTAAGAGAAGGCAAACCTCTTTTTTACGATTTCTCTTTCCTCCACCTTAGCATTTATTCTGCATGACACTCTCAAGATAGCACCATTGTACATGTCCTAGCATGCGGTAGTTATAACTCTTGCGGTTCCAATGTTTACAAGATCAGTTGCATTGACGTGGTGGACGTGAGCATGTGGCTAACAAAAAAGGTTGTAGCATGACAGGTTTGTTTCTTAATAATTCCAGTTGTGTACAAATAGGGGGCGAGGCTTGCCTGCTCCCCGGGTTGAAAATGTTGATTTTTTTAGAAAAATTCACAAAATTTTAAAAGAAAAGAATCAAAAGAAAAACCACAGAAAAAAGGAAAGCCGAATCAAAGAAGGTTCTAGAACTTTTGGAAAACTGGTAGGAGAAAAAACATAGTTGAAGCCATGAATTGGCCGCCCATAGCGTCGCTAGCGCTCATAGGAGGGTGCGTATTATTTTTCTTTTGAGACACCGGAGGGTGCATATTAGTGTGTTATCTAGCGCGGTATGCGTAGGCTGGGATTCTTAAGAGAGGCAAATAGCGAAATCTCTACTTTTAATGGATAAATTGGTTGAATAGTCCCCCCACTTTCAACCGGTTTATTTTCAACCGGTTTTTCTTCGTCCCACCTCCCACCAACCCCTCCCATCGGTTTTTCTCTTTTCTCGTCTGACCGGCAATACCCAACGTATTTATGGTAATCAATCATAATTAATCCACGTATAGTAATAAATCAATCCAGGTATGGTAAGGTCATAACTCAGGAAATTTTGAATATGGTAATTATATTGTAATAAATTTAAATTACCCCAAAGGCTATCAATCCAGGTATGGTAAGGCCATAACTCGGGAAATATCGAATATGGTAATAAATTTAAATTACCACCAGGTATGGTAAGGCTATCGATCCAGGTATGGCACGCCCTCACCTGATCACATATCACAATCTCCAGCCCCACGCACGCACCAACGTATTTATGGTAATCAATCATAATTAATCCACGTATAGTAATAAATCAATCCAGGTATGGTAAGGTCATAACTCAGGGAATTTTGAATATGGTAATTATATGGTAATAAATTTAAATTACCCTAAAGGCTATCAATCCAGGTATGGTAAGGCCATAACTCGGGAAATATCGAATATGGTAATAAATTTAAATTACCACCAGGTATGGTAAGGCTATCGATCCAGGTATGGCACGCCTTCACCTAATCACCTATCACAATCTCCAGCCCCACGCACACACCAAAGAACCCACCCGGCACCAAACGCAGCTCCTCCCGATCCCCTCGAGTAAACGCCGCCACCGTCATGCGATCTTCCTGACACAGACGCCGTCGCCGCCTCCTTCCCACCTACGGCGTCCCCCACGTCCATGGTGACGGTGCTCGCGTCCTACACTGACCCTCCGCCTCTTATAGGTTGGTCGTTGATGGAGTGGGATGTGCCGCTGCGGTTTGGGGAGGCGCAATCACGATCTGGTTGGGATCTCAGTGTGGACTCGTTCTCTGCGATGAAGGATGGCACTGCCTCCCTGGCAAATGGGATCGGAGGAAGGGGCTCTACATCGTGAATGTCGGCGAGGCAGCGGCCGAAGGCGAGCCCGACGGTGAGCACGGGTGTTCGTCCCATGAAATTGTTGTAAATATGCCCTAGAGGCAATAATAAAAGCATTATTATTATATTTCCTTGTTCATGATAATTGTCTTTATTCATGCTATAATTGTGTTATCCAGAAATCGTAATACATGTGTGAATAACAGACACCAACATGTTCCTAGTAAGCCTCTAGTTGACTAGCTCGTTGATCGACAGATAGTCATGGTTTCCTGACTATGGACATTGGATGTCATTGATAACGGGATCACATCATTAGGAGAATGATGTGATGGACAAGACCCAATCCTAAACATAGCATAAAGATCGTATAGTTCGTTTGCTAGAGTTTTTCCAATGTCAAGTATCTTTTCCTTAGACCATGAGATCGTGTAACTCCCGGATACCGTAGGAGTGCTTTGGGTATACCAAACGTCACAACGTAACTGGGTGACTATAAAGGTATACTACGGGTATCTCCGAAAGTGTCTGTTGGGTTGACATGGATCAAGACTGGGATTTGTCACTCCGTATGACGGAGAGGTATCACTGGGCCCACTCGGTAATGCGTCATCATAATGAGCTCAAAGTGACCAAGTGTCTGGTCACGGGATCATGCATTACGGTACGAGTAAAGTGACTTGCCGGTAACGAGATTGAACGAGGTATTGGGATACCGACGATCGAATCTCGGGCAAGTAACATACCGATTGACAAAGGGAATTGTATACGGGGTTGCTTGAATCCTCGACATCGTGGTTCATCCTATGAGATCATCGTGGAGTATGTGGGAGCCAACATGGGTATCCAGATCCCGCTGTTGGTTATTGACCGGAGAGTCATCTCGGTCATGTCTACATGTCTCCCAAACCCGTAGGGTCTACACACTTAAGGTTCGGTGACGCTAGGGTTGTAGGGATATGTATATGCAGTAACCCGAATGTTGTTCGGAGTCCCGGATGAGATCCCGGATGTCACGAGGAGTTCCGGAATGGTCCAGAGGTAAAGAATTATATATAGGAAGTGCTGTTTCGGCCATCGGGACAAGTTTCGGGGTCACCGGTATTGTACCGGGCCCACCGGAAGGGTCCCGGGGGTCCACCGGGTGGGGCCACCTGCCCCGGGGGGGCCACATGGGCTGTAGGGGGTGCGCCTTGGCCAACATGGGCCAGGGGCACCAGCCCCAATAGGCCCATGCGCCTAGGGTTTCTAAAGGGGAGAGTCCCACAAGGGGAAGGCACCCCCTAGGTGCCTTGGGGGGGAGGGAAACCTCCCTTGGCCGCCGCCCCCCCTAGGAGATTGGATATCCTAGGGCCGGCGCCCCCCTAGGCCCTCCTATATATAGTGGGGGAAGGAGGGCTTTTCATCCACGCCTTTGGTTGCCTCCTTCTCCCTCTCCAACACCTCCTCCTCCTCCATAGTGCTTGGCGAAGGCCTGACAGAGTATTGCAGCTCCATCACGTGAAGGAAATATGCCCTAGAGGCAATAATAAAGTTATTATTTATTTCCTTATATCATGATAAATGTTTATTATTCATGCTAGAATTGTATTAACTGGAAACATAATACATGTGTGAATACATAGACAAACAGAGTGTCACTAGTATGCCTCTACTTGACTAGCTCGTTAATCAAAGATGGTTATGTTTCCTAACCATGGACAAAGAGTTGTTATTTGATTAACGGGATCACATCATTAGATGAATGATCTGATTGACATGACCCATTCCATTAGCTTAGCACCCGATCGTTTAGTATGTTGCTATTGCTTTCTTCATGACTTATACATGTTCCTATGACTATGAGATTATGCAACTCCCGTTTACCGGAGGAACACTTTGGGTACTACCAAACGTCACAACGTAACTGGGTGATTATAAAGGAGTACTACAGGTGTCTCCAAAGGTAGATGTTGGGTTGGCGTATTTCGAGATTAGGATTTGTCACTCCGATTGTCGGAGAGGTATCTCTGGGCCCTCTCGGTAATGCACATCACTTAAAGCCTAGCAAGCATTGCAACTAATGAGTTAGTTGCGGGATGTTGTATTATGGAATGAGTAAAGAGACTTTCCGGTAACGAGATTGAACTAGGTATTGGATACCGACGATCGAATCTCGGGCAAGTAACATACCGATGACAAAGGGAACAACGTATGTTGTTATGCGGTCTGACCGATAAAGATCTTCGTAGAATATGTAGGAGCCAATATGGGCATCCAGGTCCCGCTATTGGTTATTGACCGGAGACGTGTCTCGGTCATGTCTACATTGTTCTCGAACCGTAGGGTCCGCACGCTTAAGGTTTCGATGACAGTTATATTATGAGTTTATGAGTTTTGATGTAACAAAGGAGTTCGGAGTCCCGGATGAGATCGGGGACATGACGAGGAGTCTCGAAATGGTCGAGACGTAAAGATCGATATATTGGACGACTATATTCGGACATCGGAAAGGTTCCGAGTGATTCGGGTATTTTTCGGAGTACCGGGTAGTTACGGGAGAAGTAATGGGCCTTGATGGGCTTTAGTGGGAAGAGGAAAAAGGCTGCTGCGCCCCCCTCCCCTCTAGTCCGAATTGGACTAGGGAAAAGGGGGCCGGCCACCTTTCCTACTCCTCCACTTCCTTCTCCCTTCCTCCCCTCTTGGTGGACTCCTACTAGGACTTGGAGTCCTAGTAGGACTCCACACCTGGCGCGCCTAGCCTTGGCCGGCCTCCTCCTCCTCCTCCATCCTTTATATACAGGGGCAGGGGGCACCCCATAGACACACAAGTTGATCCACGTGATCGTTCCTTAGTCGTGTGCGGTGCCCCCTTCCACCATATTCCACCTCGGTCGTATTGTAGCGGTGCTTAGGCGAAGCCCTGCGACAGTAGAACATCAAGATCGTCACCACGCCGTCGTGCTGGCGGAACTCCTCCCCGAAGATTTGCTGGATCGGAGCCCGGGTATCGTCATCGAGCTGTACGTGTGCTAAGAACTCGGAGGTGCCGGAGTAACGGTGCTTGGATCGGTCGGATCGGAAAGAAGACGTACGACTACTTCCTCTACGTTGTGTCAACGCTTCCGTTGCGATCTACAAGGGTACGTAGATCAGACTCTCCCCCTCGTTGCTATGCATCACCATGATCTTGCGTGTGCGTAGGAATTTTTTTGAAATTACTACGTTCCCCAACAGTGGCATCCGAGCCTAGGTTTTATGGTTTGATGTTATATGCACGAGTAGAACACAAGTGAGTTGTGGGCGATACAAGTTATACTGCCTACCAGCATGTCATACTTTGGTTCGGCGGAATTGTTGGACGAGACGACCCGGACCAACCTTACGCGTACGCTTACGCGAGACCGGTTCCCTCGACGTGCTTTGCACATAGATGGCTTGCGGGCGACTGTCTCTCCAACTTTAGTTGAACCGAGTATGGCTACGTCCGGTCCTTGAGAAGGTTAAAACGGAGTCTATTTGACAAACCACCGTTGTGGTTTTGATGCGTAGGTGAGATTGGTTCTTGCTTAAGCCCGTTCAGCCACGTAAAATTTGCAACAACAAAGTAGAGGACGTCTAACTTGTTTTTGCAGGGCATGTTGTGATGTGATATGGTCAAGACATGATGCTAAATTTTATTGTATGAGATGATCATGTTTTGTAACTGAGTTATCGGCAACTGGCAGGAGCCATATGGTTGTCGCTTTATTGTATGCAATGCAATCGCGATGTAATGCTTTACTTTATCACTAAGCGGTAGCGATAGTCGTGGAAGCATAAGATTGGCGAGACAACAACGATGCTATGATGGAGATCAAGGTGTCGCGCCGGTGACGATGGTGATCATGACGGTGCTTCGGAGATGGAGATCACAAGCACAAGATGATGATGGCCATATCATATCACTTATATTGATTGCATGTGATGTTTATCTTTTTTATGCATCTTATCTTGCTTTGATTGATGGTAGCATTATAAGATGATCTCTCACTAAATTATCAAGAAGTGTTCTCCCTGAGTATGCACCGTTGCCAAAGTTCGTCGTGCCCAGACACCACGTGATGATCGGGTGTGATAAGCTCTACGTCCATCTACAACGGGTGCAAGCCAGTTTTGCACACGCAGAATACTCAGGTTAAACTTGACGAGCCTAGCATATGCAGATATGGCCTCGGAACACGGAGACCGAAAGGTCGAGCGTGAATCATATAGTAGATATGATCAACATAAACGATGTTCACCATTGAAAACTACTCCATCTCACGTGATGATCGGTTATGGTTTAGTTGATTTGGATCACGTGATCACTTAGAGGATTAGAGGGATATCTATCTAAGTGGGAGTTCTTAAGTAATATGATTAATTGAACTTAAATTTATCATGAACTTAGTCCTGGTAGTATTTTGCAAATTATGTTGTAGATCAATAGCTCGCGTTGTTGCTTCCATGTGTTTATTTTGATATGTTCCTAGAGAAAATTGTGTTGAAAGATGTTAGTAGCAATGATGCGGATTGGATCCGTGATCTGAGGTTTATCCTCATTGCTGCACAGAAGAATTATGTCCTTGATGCACCGCTAGGTGACAGACCTATTGCAGGAGCAGATGCAGACGTTATGAACGCTTGGCTAGCTCAATATGATGACTACTTGATAGTTTAAGTGCACCATGCTTAACGGCTTAGAATCGGGACTTCAAAGACGTTTTGAACGTCACGGACCATATGAGATGTTCCAGGAGTTGAAGTTAATATTTCAAGCAAATACCCGAGTTGAGAGATATGAAGTCTCCAACAAGTTCTATAGCTAAAAGATGGAGGAGAATCGCTCAACTAGTGAGCATGTGCTCAGATTGTCTGGGTACTACAATCGCTTGAATCAAGTGGAAGTTAATCTTCCAGATAAGATAGTGATTGACAGAATTCTCTAGTCACCATCACCAAGTTAGTAGAACTTTGTGATGAACTATAATATGCAAGGGATAACGGAAACAACTCCCAAGCTCTTCGTGATGCTGAAATCAACGAAGGTAGAAATCAATAAAAACATCAAGTGTTGATGGTTGACAAGACCACTAGTTTCAAGAAAAGGGCAAAGGGAAGAAGGGGAACTTCAAGAAGAACGGCAAGCAAGTTGCTGCTCAAGTGAAGAAGCCCAAGTCTGACCCTAAGCCTGAGACTAAGTGCTTCTACTGCAAAGGGACTGGTCACTGGAAGCGGAACTACTCCAAGTGGTTGGCGGATAAGAAGGATGACAAAGTGAACATAAGTATATTTGATATACATGTTATTGATGTGTACTTTACTAGTGTTTATAGCAACCCCTCAGTATTTGATGCTAGTTCAGTTGCTAAGAGTAGTAACTCGAAACGGGAGTTGCAGAATGAACAGAGACTAGTTAAGGGTGAAGTGACGATGTGTGTTGGAAGTGATTCCAAGATTGATATGATCATCATTGCACACTCCCTATACTTTCGGGATTAGTGTTGAACCTAAATAAGTGTTATTTGGTGTTTGCGTTAAGCATGAATATGATTTGATCATGTTTATTGTAATACGGTTATTCATTTAAGTAAAAGAATAAATTGTTGTTCTATTTACATGAATAAAACCTTATATGATTACACACCCAATGAAAATAGTTCATTGGATCTCGATCTTAGTGATACACATATTCATAATATTGAAACCAAAAGATGCGAAGTTAATAATGATAGTGCAACTTATTTGTGGCACTGCCGTTTAGGTCATATTGGTGTAAAGCGCATGAAGAAACTCCATGCTGATGGGATTTTGGAATCACTTGATTATGAATCACTTGATGCTTGCGAACCATGCCTTATGGGCAAGATGACTAAAACGCCGTTCTCCGGAACAATGAAGCAAGCAACAGATTTGTTGGAAATCATACATACTGATGTATGTGGTCCTCTGTTGGAAAAGGCAGTGCCTAGGAGGCGCTTAGGCACGCCTAGGCACTAGGCACTGGCCAAACGCCTCGCCTAGGGCATAAATGGAGATCTAGGTAGGGCAAGCAAGGAATTACGTACCCAAGCAAGAAATCATGCCACATACTGCACTGACATGCCAAACGGGTTATATTCTAATGACAATAGATATTAATTAACTTATTTATATGCCCTAAACTAATATCAACACCCATATAATAATCACAAAATACACTACAAGTAAAAACTATATTACCGCCTAGGCGGTGCCTAGGACGCTTAGGCACCGCCTAGGCACTAGGCGAAGGCCAACCGCCTCGCTTACGCCTACCGCTTTTTCCAACCTTGATGTGGTCCGATGAATATTAAGGCTTACAGCAGGTATCATTATTTTCTGACCTTCACAAGATGATTTGAGCAGATATGGGGATATCTACTTGATGAAACATAAGTCTGAAACATTTGAAAAGTTCAAAGAATTTTAGAGTGAAGTGGAGAATCACCGTAACAAGAAAATAAGGCTTCTACGATCTGATCGCAGGAGACAAATATTTGAATTACGAGTTTGGTCTTCAATTAAAACAATGTGGAATAGTTTCACAAATTTGTGCCACCCGGAACACCACAGCATAATGGTGTGTCCGAACGTCATAGCCGTACTTTATTAGATATAGTGCAAATCTATGATGTTTCTTACCGATTTACCACTATCGTTTTTGAGGTTATGCATTAAAGACAGCTGCATCCACGTTAAAAAAAGGGGCACGATCTAAGTCCGTTGAGACGACACAATCTGAACTATGGTTTAGCAAGAAACCAAAGTTGTCGTTTCTTAAAGTTTGAGGTTGTGATGCTCATGTGAAAAAGTTTCATCCTGATAAGCTCAAACCCAAATTGGAGAAATATGTCTTCATAGGATACCCAAAAGGAGACTGTTGGGTACACCTTCTATCACAGATCCTAAGGCAAGACATCCGTTGCTTATAATGGATCCTTTCTAGAGAAGGAGTTTCTCTCGAAAGAAGTGAGTGGGAGGAAAGTAGAAAACTTGATAAGGTAATTGTACCTTCTCCCTTATTGGAAAGTAGTTCATCACAAAATCTGTTCTTGTGACTACTACACCAATTAGTGAGGAAGCTAATGATGATGATCATGTAACTTCAGATCAAGTTACTACCGAATCTCGTAGGTAAACCAGAGTGAGATCCGCACCAGCGTGGTACGGTAATCCTGTTCTGGAAGTCATGTTACTAGACCACGACGAACTTGCGAACTGTGAGGAAGCGATGATGAGCCTAGATTCCGCAAAATGGTTTGAGGCCATGAAATCTCAGATATGATCCATGTATGAGAACAAAGTTTGGACTTTGGTTGGCTTGCCCGATGATCGGCAACCAATTGAGAATAAATGGATCTTCAAGAGGAAGACGGACGCTGATAGTAGTGTTACTATCTACAAAGCTAGAATTGTCGCAAAAGGTTTTCGACAAGTTCAAGGTGTTGACTAAGATGAGAGTTTCTCACTCGTATCTATGCTTGAGTCTGTCCAAATCATGTTAGCAATTGCCGCATTTTATGAAATCTGGCAAATGGATAAACAAAACTGCATTCCTTAATGGATTTCTTAAAGAAGAGTTGTATATGATGCAACCAGTAGGTTTTGTCAATCCTAAAGGTGCTAACAAAATATGCAAAGCTCCAGCGATTCATCTATGGACTGGTGCAAGCATCTCAGAGTTGGAATACACGCTTTGATAAGTTGATCAAAGCATATAGTTTTATACAGACTTGCGGTGAAGCCTGTATTTACAAGAAAGTGAGTGGGAGCACTACAGCATTTCTGATAAGTATATGTGAATGACATATTGTAGATCGGAAATAATGTAGAATTATTCTGTAAAGCATAAAGGAGTGTTTGAAAGGAGTTTTTCAAAGAAAGACTTCGGTAAAGCTACTTATATGTTGAGCTCCAAGATCTATAGAGATAGATCAAGACGCTTGATAAGTTTTTTTTCAATGAGTACATACCTTGACAAGATTTTGAAGTAGTTCAAAATGGAGCAGTCAAAGAAAGAGTTCTTGCCTGTATTACAAGGTGTGAAGTTGAGTAAGACTCAATGCCCGACCACGGCAGAAGATAGAAAGAGAATGAAAGTCATTCCCTATGCCTTGGCCATAGGTTCTATAAAGTATGTCATGCTGTATACCAGATCTATTGTATACCCTGCACTGATTTGGCAAGGGAGTACAATAGTGATCTAGGAGTAGATCACTAGACAGCGGTCAGAATTATCCTTAGTGAAATAAGGATATGTTTCTCGATTATGGACGTGACAAAAGGTTCGTCGTAAAGGGTTACGCCGATGCAAGTTTTGACACTAATCTAGATGACTCTAAGTCTCGGTCTAGATACATATTGAAAGTGCGAGCAATTAGCTAGAGTAGCTCCATGCAGAGCATTGTTGACATAGAAATTTGCAAAATACATGTGGATCTGAATGTGGCAGACCCGTTGACTAAGATTCTCTCACAAGCAAAACATGATCACACCTTAGTACTCTTTGGGTGTTAATCACATAGCGATGTGAACTAGATTACTGAATCTAGTAAACCCTTTGGGTATTGGTCACATGGCGATGTGAACTATGGGTGTTAATCACATGATGTTGTGAACTATCGATGTTAATCACATGGTGATGTGATCTAGATTATTGACTCTAGTGCAAGTGGGAGACTGAAGGAAATATGCCCTAGAGGCAATAATAAAGTTATTATTTATTTCCTTATATCATGATAAATGTTTATTATTCATGCTAGAATTGTATTAACCGGAAACATAATACATGTGTGAATACATAGACAAACAGAGTGTCACTAGTATGCCTCTACTTGACTAGCTCGTTAATCAAACATGGTTATGTTTCCTAACCATGGACAAAGAGTTGTTATTTGATTAACGGGATCACATCATTAGATGAATGATCTGATTGACATGACCCATTCCATTAGCTTAGCACCCGATCGTTTAGTATGTTGCTATTGCTTTCTTCATGACTTATACATGTTCCTATGACTATGAGATTATGCAACTCCCGTTTACCGGAGGAACACTTTGGGTACTACCAAACGTCACAACGTAACTGGGTGATTATAAAGGAGTACTACAGGTGTCTCCAAAGGTAGATGTTGGGTTGGCGTATTTCGAGATTAGGATTTGTCACTCCGATTGTCGGAGAGGTATCTCTGGGCCCTCTCGGTAATGCACATCACTTAAAGCCTTGCAAGCATTGCAACTAATGAGTTAGTTGCGGGATGTTGTATTACGGAACGAGTAAAGAGACTTGCCGGTAACGAGATTGAACTAGGTATTGGATACCGACGATCGAATCTCGGGCAAGTAACATACCGATGACAAAGGGAACAACGTATGTTGTTATGCGGTCTGACCGATAAAGATCTTCGTAGAATATGTAGGAGCCAATATGGGCATCCAGGTCCCGCTATTGGTTATTGACCGGAGACGTGTCTCGGTCATGTCTACATTGTTCTCGAACCGTAGGGTCCGCACGCTTAAGGTTTCGATGACAGTTATATTATGAGTTTATGAGTTTTGATGTAACGAAGGAGTTCGGAGTCCCGGATGAGATCGGGGACATGACGAGGAGTCTCGAAATGGTCGAGACGTAAAGATCGATATATTGGACGACTATATTTGGACATCGGAAAGGTTCCGAGTGATTCGGGTATTTTTCGGAGTACCGGGTAGTTACGGGAGAAGTAATGGGCCTTGATGGGCTTTAGTGGGAAGAGGAAAAAGGCTGCTGCGCCCCCCCTCCCCTCTAGTCCGAATTGGACTAGGGAAAAGGGGGCCGACCACCTTTCCTACTCCTCCATTTCCTTCTCCCTTCCTCCCCTCTTGGTGGACTCCTACTAGGACTTGGAGTCCTAGTAGGACTCCACACCTGGCGCGCCTAGCCTTGGCCGGCCTCCTCCTCCTCCATCCTTTATATACAGGGGCAGGGGGCACCCCATAGACACACAAGTTGATCCGCGTGATCGTTCCTTAGCCGTGTGCGGTGCCCCCTGCCACCATATTCCACCTCGGTCGTATTGTAGCGGTGCTTAGGCGAAGCCCTGCGACAGTAGAACATCAAGATCGTCACCACGCCGTCGTCCTGGCGGAACTCTTCCCCGAAGCTTTGCTGGATCGGAGCCCGGGGATCGTCATCGAGCTGTACGTGTGCTAAGAACTCGGAGGTGCCGGAGTAACGGTGCTTGGATCGGTCGGATCGGGAAAAAGACGTACGACTACTTCCTCTATGTTGTGTCAACGCTTCCGTTGCGATCTATAAGGGTACGTAGATCAGACTCTCCCCCTCGTTGCTATGCATCACCATGATCTTGCGTGTGCGTAGGAATTTTTTTGAAATTACTACGTTCCCCAACATCACCACCACGCCGTCGTGCTGCTGCTGGAGCCATCTTCCTCAACCTCTTCTTCCCTCTTGCTGGATCAAGAAGAAGGAGACGTTACGCTGACCGTACGTGTGTTGAACGCGGAGGTGCCGTCTGTTCGGCGCTAGGATCTCCGGTGATTTGGATCACGTCGTGTACGACTACCTCATCCCCGTTCTTTGAACGCTTCCGCTCACGATCTACAAAGGTATGTAGATGCATCCGATCACTCGTTGCTAGATGAACTCATAGATGGATCTTGGTGAAACCGTAGGAAAATTTTTGTTTTCTGCAACATTCCCCAACAGTGGCATCATGAGCTAGGTCTATGCGTAGTTCTTCTTGCGCGAGTAGAACACAATTCGTTGTGGGCGTAGATGTTGTCAACTTTCTTGACGCTACTAGTCTTATCTTGCTTCAACGATATTGTGGGATGAAGCGGCCCGGACCAACCTTACACGTACGCTTACGTGAGACCGGTTCCACCGACTAACATGCACTAGTTGCATAAGGTGGCTGGCGGGTGACTGTCTCTCCTACTCTAGTTGGAGTGGATTCGATGAAAAGGGTCCTTATGAAGGGTAAATAGAAGTTGACAAATCACGTTGTGGCTTTCACGTAGGTAAGAAAACGTTCTTGCTAGAACCCTATTTCAGCCACGTAAAACTTGCAACAATAATTAGAGGACGTCTAACTTGTTTTTGCAGCAAGTGCTTTGTGATATGATATGGCCAAAGTTGTGATGAATGATGAATGATCTATATGTGATGTATGAGATGTTCATGCTATTGTAATAGGAATCACGACTTGCATGTCGATGAGTATGACAACCGGCATGAGCCATAGGAGTTGTCTTTATTTTTTTATATGACCTGCGTGTCATTGAGAAACGCCATGTAAATTACTTTACTTTATTGCTAAACGCGTTAGCAATAGTAGTAGAATTAATAGTTGGCGAGCAACTTCATGGAGACACGATGATGGAGATCATGATGATGGAGATCATGGTGTCAATCCGGTGACAAGATGATCATGGAGCCCCAAGATGGAGATCAAAGGAGCTATGTGATATTGGCCATATCATGTCACTATTATTATTTGATTGCATGTGATGTTTATCATGTTTTGCATCTTGTTTACTTAGAACGACGGTAGTAAATAAGATGATCCCTCATAATAATTTCAAGCAAGTGTTCCCCCTAACTGTGCACCGTTGCGACAGTTCGTTGTTTCGAAGCACCACGTGATGATCGGGTGTGATAGATTCTAACGTTCACATACAACGGGTGTAAGACAGATTTACACATGCAAACACTTAGGTTGACTTGACGAGCCTAGCTTGTACAGACATGGCCTCGGAACACAGAAGACCGAAAGGTCGAGCATGAGTCGTATAGAAGATACGATCAACATGAAGATGTTCACCGATGTTGACTAGTCCGTCTCACGTGATGATCGGACACGGCCTGGTTGACTCGGATCATGTTATACTTAGATGACTAGAAGAGGGATGTCTATCTAAGTGGGAGTTCATTAAATAATTTGATTAGATGAACTTAATTATCATGAACTTAGTCTAAAATATTTACAATATGTCTTGTAGATCAAATGGCCAACGTAGTCCTCAACTTCAACGCGTTCCTAGAGAAAAATAAGCTGAAAGACGATGGCAGCAACTACACGGACTGGGTCCGGAACCTGAGGATCATCCTCATAGCTGCCAAGAAAGATTATGTCCTACAAGCACCGCTAGGTGAAGCTCCCGTCCCACAAAACCAAGACGTTATGAACGCTTGGCAGACACGTGTTGATGATTACTCCCTCGTTCAGTGCGGCATGCTTTACAGCTTAGAGCCGGGGCTCCAAAAGCGTTTTGAGAGACATGGAGCATATGAGATGTTCGAAGAGCTGAAAATGGTTTTCCAAGCTCATGCCCAGGTCGAGAGATATGAGGTCTCCGACAAGTTCTTCAGCTGTAAGATGGAGGAAAATAGTTCTGTCAGTGAGCACATACTCACTATGTCTGGGTTACATAATCGCTTGACTCAGTTGGGAGTTAATCTCCCGGATGACGCGGTCATTAACAGAATCCTCCAGTCGCTTCCACCAAGCTACAAGAGTTTTGTGATGAACTTCAATATGCAGGGGATGGAAAAGACCATTCCTGAGGTATTTGCAATGCTGAAATCAGCAGAGGTAGAAGTCAAGAAGGAGCATCAAGTGTTGATGGTGAATAAAACCACTAAGTTCAAGAAGGGCAAGGGTAAAAAGAACTTTAAGAAGGACGGCGAGGGAGTTGCCGCGCCGGGCAAGCAAGCTGCCGGGAAGAAGCCAAAGAACGGACCCAAGCCTGAGACTGAGTGCTTTTATTGCAAGGGAAGTGGTCACTGGAAGCGGAACTGCCCCAAGTACTTAGCGGACAAGAAGGCCGGCAACACCAAAGGTATATATGATATACATGTTATTGATGTGTACCTTACCAACACTTGTATTAGCTCCTGGGTATTTGATACCGGTGCGGTTGCTCATATTTGTAACTCAAAATAGGACCTGCGGAATAAGCGGAGACTGGCGAAGGACGAGGTGACGATGCGCGTCGAGAATGGTTCCAAGGTCGATGTGATTACCGTCGGCACGCTACCTCTACCTTTACCTACGGGATTAGTTTTAAACCTCAATAATTGTTATTTAGTGCCAGCTTTGAGCATGAACATTGTATCAGGATCTCGTTTAATTCGAGATGGCTACTCATTTAAATCCGAGAATAATGGTTGTTCTATTTATATGAGAGATATGTTTTATGGTCATGCTCCTATGGTGAATGGTTTATTCTTAATGAATCTCGAGCGTAATGCTACACATATTCATAGTGTGAGTAACAAAAGATGTAAGGTTGATAATGATAGTCCCACATACTTGTGGCACTGCCGCCTTGGTCACATAGGTGTCAAACGCATGAAGAAGCTCCATGCAGATGGACTTTTAGAGTCTCTTGATTATGAATCATTTGACACGTGCGAACCATGCCTCATGGGTAAAATGACCAAGACTCCGTTCTCAGGAACAATGGAGCGAGCAACCAACTTATTGGAAATCATACATACTGATGTGTGCGGTCCAATGAGTGTTGAGGCTCGCGGTGGCTATCGTTATGTTCTCACCCTCACTGATGACTTGAGTAGATATGGGTATGTCTATTTAATGAAACACAAGTCTGAAACCTTTGAAAAGTTCAAGGAATTTCAGAGTGAGGTTGAGAATCAACGTGACAGGAAAATCAAGTTTCTATGATCGGATCGTGGAGGAGAATACTTGAGTCACGAATTTGGCACATACTTAAGAAAATGTGGAATAGTTTCACAACTCACACCGCCTGGAACACCTCAGCGTAATGGTGTGTCCGAACGTCGTAATCGCACTCTATTAGATATGGTACGATCTATGATGTCTCTTACCGATTTACCGCTATCTTTTTGGGGCTATGCTTTAGAGACTGCCGCATTCACTTTAAATAGGGCTCCGTCGAAATCCGTTGAGATGACACCGTATGAATTGTGGTTTGGGAAGAAACCTAAGCTGTCGTTTCTAAAAGTTTGGGGATGCGATGCTTATGTCAAGAAACTTCAACCTGAAAAGCTCGAACCCAAGTCGGAAAAATGCGTCTTCATAGGATACCCTAAAGAAACTGTTGGGTATACCTTCTACCTCAGATCCGAGGGCAAGATCTTTGTTGCCAAGAATGGATTCTTTCTAGAGAAGGAGTTTCTCTCGAAAGAAGTGAGTGGGAGGAAAGTAGAACTTGATGAAGTATTACCTCTTGAACCGGAAAATGGCACAACTCAAGAAAATGTTCCTAAGGTGCCTGCACCGACTAGAGAGGAAGTTAATGATGATGATCATGAAACTTCAGGTCAAGTTGCTACTGAACTTCGAAGGTCCACAAGGACACGTTCCGCACCAGAGTGGTACGGCAACCCTGTCTTGGAAATCATGTTGTTAGACAATGGTGAACCTTCAAACTATGAAGAAGCGATGGCGGGCCCGGATTCCGACAAATGGCTAGAAGCCATGAAATCCGAGATAGGATCCATGTATGAAAACGAAGTGTGGACTTTGACTGACTTGCCCGTTGAACGGCGAGCCATAGAAAATAAATGGATTTTTGAGAAGAAGACAGACGCGGATGGTAATGTGACCATCTATAAAGCTCGGCTTGTCGCTAAGGGTAATCGACAAGTTCAAGGGGTTGACTACGATGAGACTTTCTCACCGGTAGCGAAGCTGAAGTCCGTCCGAATCATGTTAGCATTTGCCGCATTCTATGATTATGAGATATGGCAAATGGACGTCAAAACGGCATTCCTTAATGGTTTCCTTAAGGAAGAATTGTATATTATGCAGCCGGAAGGTTTTGTCGATCCTAAGAATGCTGACAAGGTGTGCAAGCTCCAACGCTCGATTTATGGGCTGGTGCAAGCATCTCGGAGTTGGAACATTTGCTTTGATGAGATGATCAAAGCGTTTGGGTTTACGCAGACTTATGGAGAAGCCTGCGTTTACAAGAAACTGAGTGGGAGCTCTATAGCATTTATCATACTATATGTAGATGACATACTTTTGATGGGAAATGATATAGAACTCTTGGACATCATTAAGGCCTACTTGAATAAGAGTTTTTCAATGAAGGACCTTGGAGAAGCTGCTTATATATTAGGCATCAAGATCTATAGAGATAGATCAAGACGCCTCATAGGTCTTTCACAAAGCACATACCTTGATAAGATATTGAAGAAGTTCAATATGGATCAGTCTAAGAAGGGGTTCTTGCCTGTGCTACAAGGTGTGAAACTGAGCTCAGCTCAATGTCCGACCACGGCAGAAGATATAGAAGAGATGAGTGTCATCCCCTATGCCTCAGCCATAGGTTCTATTATGTATGCCATGCTGTGTACCAGACCTGATGTAAACCTTGCCATAAGTTTGGTAGGAAGGTACCAAAGTAATCCCGACAGGGAACACTGGACAGCGGTCAAGAATATCCTGAAGTACCTGAAAAGGACTAAGGAAATGTTTCTCGTTTATGGAGGTGACGAAGAGCTCGTCGTAAAGGGTTACGTCGACGCTAGCTTCGACACAGATCTGGATGACTCTAAGTCACAAACCGGATACGTGTATATTTTGAATGGTGGGGCAGTAAGCTAGTGCAGTTGCAAGCAGAGCGTCGTGGCGGGATCTACATGTGAAGCGGAGTACATGGCAGCCTCGGAGGCAGCACATGAAGCAATCTAGGTGAAGGAGTTCATCACCGACCTAGGAGTCATACCCAATGCGTCGGGGCCGATCAAGCTCTTCTGTGACAACACTTGAGCTATTGCACTCGCCAAGGAGCCCAGGTTTCACAAGAAGAGAAGGCACATCAAGCGTCGCTTCAACTCCATTCATGAAAATGTTCAAGATGGAGACATAGATATTTGTAAAGTACATACGGACCAGAATGTAGCAGATCCGTTGACTAAACCTCTCCCTAGGGCAAAACATGATCAACACCAGAATTCCATGGGTGTTCGATTCATCACAATGTAACTAGATTATTGACTCTAGTGCAAGTGGGAGACTGTTGGAAATATGCCCTAGAGGCAATAATAAAAGCATTATTATTATATTTCCTTGTTCATGATAATTGTCTTTATTCATGCTATAATTGTGTTATCCGGAAATCGTAATACATGTGTGAATAACAGACACCAACATGTCCCTAGTAAGCCTCTAGTTGACTAGCTCGTTGATCGACAGATAGTCATGGTTTCCTGACTATGGACATTGGATGTCATTGATAACGGGATCACATCATTAGGAGAATGATGTGATGGACAAGACCCAATCCTAAACATAGCATAAAGATCGTATAGTTCGTTTGCTAGAGTTTTTCCAATGTCAAGTATCTTTTCCTTAGACCATGAGATCATGTAACTCCCGGATACCGTAGGAGTGCTTTGGGTATACCAAACGTCACAACGTAACTGGGTGACTATAAAGGTATACTACGGATATCTCCGAAAGTGTCTGTTGGGTTGACATGGATCAAGACTGGGATTTGTCACTCCGTATGACGGAGAGGTATCACTGGGCCCACTCGGTAATGCATCATCATAATGAGCTCAAAGTGACCAAGTGTCTGGTCACGGGATCATGCATTATGGTACGAGTAAAGTGACTTGCCGGTAACGAGATTGAACAAGGTATTGGGATACCGACGATCGAATCTCGGGCAAGTAACATACCGATTGACAAAGGGAATTGTATACGGGGTTGCTTGAATCCTCGACATCGTGGTTCATCCGATGAGATCATCGTGGAGTATGTGGGAGCCAACATGGGTATCCAGATCCCGCTGTTGGTTATTGACCGGAGAGTCGTCTCGGTCATGTCTACATGTCTCCCGAACCCGTAGGGTCTACACACTTAAGGTTCGGTGACGCTAGGGTTGTAGGGATATGTATATGCAGTAACCCAAATGTTGTTCGGAGTCCCGGATGAGATCCCGGATGTCACGAGGACTTCCGGAATGGTCCGGAGGTAAAGAATTATATATAGGAAGTGCTGTTTCGGCCATCGGGACAAGTTTCGGGTCACCGGTATTGTACCGGGCCCACCGGAAGGGTCCCGGGGGTCCACCGGGTGGGGCCACCTGCCCCGGGGGGCCACATGGGCTGTAGGGGGTGCGCCTTGGCCTACGTGGGCCAAGGGCACCAGCCCCAATAGGCCCATGCGCCTAGGGTTTCTAAAGGGGAGAGTCCCACAAGGGGAAGGCACCCCTAGGTGCCTTGGGGGGGAGGGAAACCTCCCTTGGCCGCCGCCCCCCTAGGAGATTAGATCTCCTAGGGCCGGCGCCCCCCCTAGGCCCTCCTATATATAGTGGGGGAAGGAGGGCTTTTCATCCACGCCTTTGGTTGCCTCCTTCTCCCTCTCCAACACCTCCTCCTCCTCCATAGTGCTTGGCGAAGCCCTGACGGAGTATTGCAGCTCCATCACCACCACACCGTCGTGCTGCTGCTGGAGCCATCTTCCTCAACCTCTTCTTCCCTCTTGCTGGATCAAGAAGAAGGAGACGTTACGCTGACCGTAGGTGTGTTGAATGCGGAGGTGCCGTCTGTTCGGCGCTAGGATCTCCCGTGATTTGGATCACGTCGTGTACGACTACCTCATCCCCGTTCTTTGAACGCTTCCGCTCGCGATCTACAAAGGTATGTAGATGCATCCGATCACTCGTTGCTAGATGAACTCATAGATGGATCTTGGTGAAACCGTAGGAAAATTTTTGTTTTCTGCAACGTTCCCCAACAGAAATAGGCGGCCACGGAGGGCGGATCTGAGGCCACCCCAATCGCCGGTGGCCCTTCCTCCCATCGCTCATCGCCTCCATTCTCTCTCTCCTCTAAATCTTTGTCGCCCCTGCCTGATTCTGGCCGACGCCATCCGGCTCTTGCATCAACCACCACCAGCACGGCTGCGGATGAGGCGCAACCGCAGACGCCGCCGCCGCCATCCCCATCCACCTCCTCCACCATCCTTCCCAGCCGTCGTCGGGGGCACCCGCCATCTGCGCTCTAGCCCACCCGCTCCCTCCTATCCCCTCCCCCTGCCTGCCAGCCCCGTGATCCATCGCACAGATGGCAGGTACTACAGCGACCTCCTCCCCAGCGGATCTGACCTCCTCCGATGGAGATCCATCCAGGGCACCACCTTATTCTCATGCGTGCACGTCTATATCAACGTCTCATTCCACCTCACCTGAGCCTTTACCTTCCCACCTCTGCTTCAGATCCACATCACTTTGCAAGGTATGTGCTTGATTGTTCCGAACTGGATCAATGGATTATGCAAGGTACTTTGGGTGTCGTCATTGACGGCAGTTGTCACGCCATGCTACCATCGGAGGGGTCCCTCATCGATGATTAGGGTCTTCGGAACTGCACGAGCTCCATCGAGAAGGATGTTTTTAATTCTGGTTTTGCCTACATGCTTTCTTTGCCTGTATCTACTTAGCTAATGTCTTCTTATAGATAGTAGCTGCTGAAGTGGTGATCAAAGTTGTTCACTATAAGGAAACAACCATGATAACAAAAGTGTATATTCCCTGACCTTTGACCTGAAGTACTTTTTCATTAGAAACTTGCAACAGCCAGGCATTGAAATTAGCAATAGCTTCGTACGTACTGAACTAATTTGCAGCAACACGTACTGAACTAAGTTAGGTTATGCTCATCGTTCCAACATGCTTAGTGATAACCACCTAGCAAGCTGATCAAACATGAAAAAATTGAAGTGCTACTGCTAATCGTACTATTCTGAATGTGAAAATCTATTTAATTGGCTCTTCTCTAATTGTACACTTGATTCTCAGATCTTGCAAATTACAGTATAACCATAAAAGTCATGCTTTGACTCCTATAGGGCCTTTTGCACTTTAATATGACTAATAATTTGCCTTAATATCACAGATTGTATTACTACCTTTCTAAGTGAATGACATTCAAGGTCATTAAATAAAGCCAAGAAATCCTTCTGGTATTGGAGTGTAGGAAAGTTGAGACTATAAAACCAAAAGGTTATATTTACGTTTATTAGAGAAGGTTCTTTACTTTTTATAGGAAAACACAAAATGTTGCGATGTAGAGTCTAGGTGGTGGGCCTCCTTGATCCACTTGGTGGATGAGGGCGACTCCGGTCCTGGCACCCATAGTGCCAGTGATCCAAAAATCATAGGGCCTGGATATAGCTCTAGCAGACGTATGCGGCTTGCGCATCGAGCTTGGTCGTCTCGAGCATGGAGATAGGCGAGTTGTAGACCAAGAGCTGGTACAGAGATAGGCGAGTTGTAGACAAGAGCTGGTGGGCAGCAAGAAACGCATGCACACCAAAGAACAAATCTGAGTCACATGCCTACTTCTATTGGTTTCTACAAAGAGTGGCTAGCTTAGATCTTAGACCAGTCGGTCACTGTCGAGGTCGCCAAGGTGATCTTACAGCACCGCCGTGGGGATTTCTCATGATTTTATGTAGGCAAGCCGCAAGCGGTAGTGGTGATTGGCTGGGTGGTGTCGCTGCCTTGGGAAGAGACGAAGTGATGGTAAAAGTAAGCAGGATCTGATGATTCTTCCGTGGGGATAGCCAAAGTCAAGATGTCGACTACAGACTCGTCGCAGACTTGCAGTGAACCTGGATGCGGCGAGCCTGATTTGTGGATCGATGGCGGGTCTTGACTTTGTTAGGCTGGGATTGGATGGTTGCAGAGGGTGGTGTGCTTGGTTGGGTTCCCATGAAAGAATGTGGCATCCTCGTGGATCTGGTCATGCCCATCCTAGAGAACATTGTGTCCCTAGCTCCCTCGAGGAGCAAGGACAGTGCAAGCGGCAGCAGGGGGTAGGGGTAGATGTGGGGAGGGATGTCGGCGGCTGCTCGAGGTCATCATGATGAAACCCTTGACGTCCCATCTTTATCAATGGAAGTGGAAGAGCACGAAGTCGAGATTGGATAGGAGTTTGAGTTCTTTTTGGCACCGATCGGTACCCCACTTTAGAGATGTATTTTTTTGCGTGCGAGCAAACAGTGGGTTGATTCTAAAAGGGATAGACACTTTTCAACAGAAGTGCATGACGGACCAAAAATATGACCTCATTATATTCGTTTGATAGATATCATATTATTCGTTGTTGTTCGTTCGGTGAAATTTCCTAATATTTGATTGTTGTGTTTCTAATTAGAGCACCCCATAATCACCCAATATGAGGGGATGATAAATGAAAGATACTGATTATAAATTTTGAAGAGCCCGTGGCAATGCACGGGCGTTATACTAGTCACTAATTAAGGATTACTCGTTGCAAAGAACACTCCACTTTTCCATGCCGCGACAAGTGGTGCACATGCAGCACGCCACTTGTCGCAACCTGGGAGTTTTCCCTTTTTTCATAGATCCATTCATTCAAAACGTTTTATCTCTTAAACCGTGCATCCAAATCTGGAACCGTTTTCACCATTGGATTCCTCGCGTCGAGATCTTCAAAACCAGATCCCATGTTGATAGGTTTTGACGAACTTTTTTTTTCACGAAAAAAATCAGGCGAAAAAACCGAACCGGGAGCATGGTTTTTTCCCTTTTCGAAAGAGGCACGCCCGTGCCTCTCGCGAAATCACAACCGTGCCTCTCGTGGAAGCAAAACCATGACTCTCGCGGAAGGAAAAAAACAGAAAACATGTTTTTTTTCGTTTCCGAGAGGTACGGTCGTGACTCTCGCGAAGGCATAACCGTGCCTCTTTTTTTAGCATCATTACAGACACAAGCGCTCATATACACGTGCATCCACTCATCCCTATGAACGCACACACGCACACCCTACCCCTATGAGCACCTCCGAGAGACTGAGTCGGCATACCATCTTGAGATTTACGAAGTCACCGTAGGCGCCTCGTCGTCGACGGGAACGTCTCCTCCCACTGAAAGTGTATCGCCGCAAATCCTGAAATAAATCCAGGAATAATGCGAGCACCAGGATTTGAACCCTGGTGGGTTGGGGATACCACTGTCCACCTAACCAACTCAACCACAGGTTGATTCGCGCATAACCGTGCCTCTAGCGAAAGCAAAACCGTGACACTTGCGAAAGAAAAAAAATCAGAAAACACGTATTTTTCCCCTTTCCTGAAGGCATGGCCATGACTTTCACGAAAGCACAACCGTGCCTCTCGCGGAAGCAAAACCGTGACTCTCACGAAAGAAAAAAAAATAGAAAACGTGTTTTGTTTTCCCCTTTCCTTGAGGCACGGCCGTGACATTCGCGAAAGCACAACCGTGCCTCTCGCGGAAGCAAAACCGTGACTCTCACGAAAGAAAAAAAAACAGAAAACGCGTTTTGTTTTTCCCTTTTCCGGGAGGCACGGCCGTGACTCTCGCGAAAGCACAACCGTGCCTCTCGCGGAAGCAAAACCGTGACTCTCGCGAAAAAAAACAGAAAACATGTTTTTTTCGTTTTCGAAAGGCACGGCCGTGACTCTCGCTAAAGCACAATCGTGCCTCTCGAGGAAGAAAAACCGTGACTTTCGCGAAAGGAAAATAAAAGAAAACGCGTTTTTTTCGCGCAATTTTTTTAAATTTTTTTGATCGAAAAGTTAAGAAAGACCGGGGAAAAACCAAAACGTCGAAAACCCCCCGAAAAAAAACCGTTTAAAAAGCCAAAAACGCGTACGGAAAAATAAAAAAATAAAATCCAAAAGTGTTGGGGAACGCAGTAATTTCAAAAATTTTCCTACGCACACGCAAGATCATGGTGATGCATAGCAACGAGGGGGAGAGTCTGATCTATGTACCCTTGTAGATCGCAACGGAAGCGTTGACACAACGTAGAGGAAGTAGTCGTACGTCTTCTTCTCGATCCGACCGATCCAAGCACCGTTACTCCGGCACCTCCGAGTTCTTAGCACACGTTCAGCTCGATGACGTTCCTCGGGCTCCGATCCAGCAAAGCGTCGAGGAAGAGTTCCGTCAGCACGACGGCGTGGTGACGATCTTGATGTACTACCGACACAGGGCTTCGCCTAAGCACTGTAACGGTATGATTGAGGTGGAATTTGGTGGCAGGGGGCACCGCACACGGCTAAGGAACGATCTCAAGGATCAACTTGTGTGTCTTGGAGTGTCCCCTGCCCCCGTATATAAAGGTTGGAGGGAGGGGGGCTGGCCGGCCAAAGAGAGGGAGGCGCAGGAGGAGTCCTACTCCTACCGGGAGTAGGACTCCCCCCTCCAATCCTATTCCAACTAGGACTCCTTGGAAAAAAGGGAGAGGGAAAGAGAGAGAGGTGGCCGGCCACCTCTCCTGGTCCTAATAGGACTAGGGGAGGGGGGGAGGTGCGCAGCCCTCCTTGGCAGCCCCTTTCACCTTTCCACAATGGCCCATGTAGGCCCATTTGGCTCCCGGGGGGTTCCGGCAACCCTCCCGGTAATCCGGTAAAATCCCGATTTCACCCGGAACACTTCCGATGTCCAAACATAGGCTTCCAATATATCAATCTTTACGTCTCGACCATTTCGAGACTCCTCGTCATGTCTGTGATCACATCCGGGACTCCGAACAACCTTCGGTACATCAAAATGCATAAACTCATAATAACTGTCATCGTAACGTTAAGCGTGCGGACCCTACGGTTCGAGAACAATGTAGACATGACCGAGACACGTCTCCGGTCAATAACCAATAGCGGGACCTGGATGCCCATATTGGCTCCTACATATTCTACGAAGATCTTTATCGGTCAGACCGCATAACAACATACGTTGTTCCCTTTGTCATCGGTATGTTACTTGCCCGAGATTCGATCGTCGGTATCCAATACCTAGTTCAATCTCGTTACTGGCAAGTCTCTTTACTCGTTCCGTATTACATCATCTCATAACTAACATCTTTAGTTATTATGCTTGGAAGGCTTATGTGATGTGTACTACCGAGAGGGCCCAGAGATACCTCTCCGACAATCGGAGTGACAAACCCTAATCTCGAAATACGCCAACCCAACATCTACCATTGGAGACACCTGTAGTACTCCTTTATAATCACCCAGTTACGTTGTGACGTTTGGTAGTACCCAAAGTGTTCCTCCGGTAAACGGGAGTTGCATAATCTCATAGTTATAGGAACATGTATAAGTCATGAAGAAAGCAATAGCAACATACTAAACGATCGGGTGCTAAGCTAATGGAATGGGTCATGTCAATTAGATCATTCAACTAATGATGTGACCTCGTTAATCAAATAACAACTCTTTGTTCATGGTTAGGAAACATAACCATCTTTGATTAACGAGCTAGTCAAGTAGAGGCATACTAGTGACACTCTGTTGGTCTATGTATTCACACATGTATTATGTTTCCGGTTAATACAATTCTAGCATGAATAATAAACATTTATCATGATATAAGGAAATAAATAATAACTTTATTATTGCCTCTAGGGCATATTTCCTTCAGTCTCCCACTTGCACTAGAGTCAATAATCTAGATTACACAGTAATGATTCTAACACCCATGGAGCCTTGGTGCTGATCATGTTTTGCTCGTGGAAGAGGCTTAGTCAACGGGTCTGCAACATTCAGATCCGTATGTATCTTGCAAATCTCTATGTCTCCCACCTGGACTAAATCCCGGATGGAGTTGAAGCGTCTCTTGATGTGTTTGGTTCTTTTGTGAAATCTGGATTCCTTTGCCAAGGCAATTGCACCAGTATTGTCACAGAAGATTTCCATTGGACCCGATGCACTAGGTATGACACCTAGATTGGATATGAACTCCTTCATCCAGACTCCTTCGTTCGCTGCTTCCGAAGCAGCTATGTACTCCGCTTCACATGTAGATCCCGCTACGACGCTTTGTTTAGAACTGCACCAACTGACAGCTCCACCGTTTAAAGTAAACACGTATCCGGTTTGCGATTTAGAATCATCCGGATCAGTGTCAAAGCTTGCATCAACGTAACCTCTTACGGTGAGCTCTTTGTCACCTCCATATACGAGAAACATATCCTTAGTCCTTTTCAGGTATTTCAGGATGTTCTTGACCGCTGTCCAGTGATCCACTCCTGGATTACTTTGGTACCTCCCTGCTAAACTTATAGCAAGGCACACATCAGGTCTAGTACACAGCATTGCATACATGATAGAGCCTATGGCTGAAGCATAGGGAACATCTTTCATTTTCTCTCTATCTTCTGCATTGGTCGGGCATTGAGTCTGACTCAACTTCACACCTTGTAACACAGGCAAGAATCCTTTCTTTGCTTGATCCATTTTGAACTTCTTCAAAATCTTGTCAAGGTATGTGCTTTGTGAAAGTCCAATTAAGCGTTTTGATCTATCTCTATAGATCTTTATGCCTAATATGTAAGCAGCTTCCCCGAGGTCTTTCATCGAAAAACTTTTATTCAAGTATCCCTTTATGCTATCCAGAAATTCTATATCATTTCCAATCAGTAATATGTCATCCACATATAATATCAGAAATGCTACAGAGCTCCCACTCACTTTCTTGTAAATACAGGCTTCTCCAAAAGTCTGTATAAACCCAAATGCTTTGATCACACTATCAAAGCGTTTATTCCAACTCCGAGATGCTTGCACCAGTCCATAAATGGATCGCTGGAGTTTGCACACTTTGTTAGCTCCCTTTGGATCGACAAAACCTTCCGGTTGCGTCATATACAACTCTTCTTCCAGAAATCCATTCAGGAATGCGGTTTTTACATCCATTTGCCAAATTTCATAATCATAAAATGCGGCAATTGCTAACATGATTCTGACAGACTTAAGCATCGCTACGGGTGAGAAAGTCTCATCATAGTCAACTCCTTGAACTTGTCGAAAACCTTTTGCGACAAGTCGAGCTTTGTAGACAGTAACATTACCATCAGCGTCAATCTTTTTCTTAAAGATCCATTTATTCTCAATTGCTTGCCGATCATCGGGCAAGTCAACCAAAGTCCATACTTTGTTCTCATACATGGATCCCATCTCAGATTTCATGGCTTCAAGCCACTTTGCGGAATCTGGGCTCACCATCGCTTCTTCATAGTTCGTAGGTTCATCAGGATCTAGTAGCATGACTTCCAGAACAGGATTACCGTACCACTCTGGTGCGGATCTTACTCTGGTTGATCTACGAGGTACAGTAGTATCTTGATCTAAAGTTTCATGATCATCATCATTAACTTCCTCTCTTATTGGTGTAGGTCTCACAGAAACAGTTTTCTGTGATGTACTATTTCCCAATAACGGAGTAGGTACAGTTACCTCGTCAAGTTCTACTTTCCTCCCACTCACTTCTTTCGAGAGAAACTCCTTCTCAAGAAAGTTTCTGAATTTAGCAACAAAAGTCTTGCCTTCGGATCTGTGATAGAAGGTGTATCCAATAGTTTCCTTTGGATATCCTATGAAGACACATTTCTCCGATTTGGGTTCGAGCTTATCAGGTTGAAGCTTTTTCACATAAGCATCGCAGCCCCAAACTTTAAGAAACGACAACTTTGGTTTCTTGCCAAACCACAGTTCATAAGGCGTCGTCTCAACGGATTTAGATGGTGCCCTATTTAACGTGAATGCGGCCGTCTCTAAAGCATAACCCCAAAACGATAGCGGTAAATCAGTAAGAGACATCATAGATCGCACCATATCTAGTAAAGTACGATTACGACGTTCGGACACACCATTACGTTGTGGTGTTCCGGGTGGTGTGAGTTGCGAAACTATTCCACAATTTTTCAAATGTACACCAAACTCGTAACTCAAATATTCTCCTCCACGATCAGATCGTAGAAACTTTATTTTCTTGTTACGATGATTTTCAACTTCACTCTGAAATTCCTTGAACTTTTCAAATGTTTCAGACTTATGTTTCATTAAGTAGATATACCCATATCTGCTTAAATCATCTGTGAAGGTGAGAAAATAACGATATCCGCCACGAGCCTCAATATTCATCGGACCACATACATCGGTATGTATGATTTCCAATAAATCTGTTGCTCTCTCCATAGTACCGGAGAACGGTGTTTTAGTCATCTTGCCTATGAGGCACGGTTCGCAAGTACCAAGTGATTCATAATCAAGTGGTTCCAAAAGCCCATCAGTATGGAGTTTCTTCATGCGCTTTACACCGATATGACCTAAACGGCAGTGCCACAAATAAGTTGCACTATCATTATCAACTCTGCATCTTTTGGCTTCTACATTATGAATATGTGTATCACTACTATCGAGATTCAATAAGAATAGACCACTTTTCAAGGGTGCATGACCATAAAAGATATTACTCATATAAATAGAACAACCATTATTCTCTGATTTAAATGAATAACCGTCTCGCATCAAACAAGATCCAGATATAATGTTCATGCTCAACGCTGGCACCAAATAACAATTATTTAGGTCTAATATTAATCCCGAAGGTAGATGTAGAGGTAGCGTGCCGACCGCGATCACATCGACTTTGGAACCGTTTCCCACGCGCATCGTCACCTCGTCCTTTGCTAGTGTCCGCTTATTCTGTAGTCTCTGTTTCGAGTTGCAAATATTAGCAATAGAACCAGTATCAAATACCTAGGTGCTACTGCGAGCATTAGTAAGGTACACATCAATAACATGTATATCACATATACCTTTGTTCACCTTGCCATCCTTCTTATCCGCCAAATACTTGGGGCAGTTCCGCTTCCAGTGACCAGTCTGCTTGCAGTAGAAGCACTCAGTTTCAGGCTTAGGTCCAGACTTGGGTTTCTTCTCTTGAGCAGCAACTTGCTTGCCGTTCTTCTTGAAGTTCCCCTTCTTCTTCCCTTTGCCCTTTTTCTTGAAACTAGTGGTTTTGTTAACCATCGACACTTGATGCTCCTTCTTGATTTCTACCTCCGCAGCTTTCAGCATTGCAAAGAGCTCGGGAATAGTCTTGTTCATCCCTTGCATATTATAGTTCATCACAAAGCTCTTGTAGCTTGGTGGCAGTGATTGGAGAAGTCTGTCAATGACGCAATCATCTGGAAGTGTAACTCCCAATTGAATCAAGTGATTATTATACCCAGACATTTTGAGTATATGCTCACTGACAGAACTGTTCTCCTCCATCTTGCAGCAATAGAACTTATTGGAGACTTCATATCTCTCAATCCGGGCATTTGCTTGAAATATTAACTTCAACTCCTGGAACATCTCATATGCTCCATGACGTTCAAAACGTCGTTGAAGTCCCGGTTCTAAGCCGTAAAGCATGGCACACTGAACTATTGAGTAGTCATCAGCTTTGCTCTGCCAGACGTTCATAACTTCTGGTGTTGCTCTTGCAGCAGGCCTGGCACTCAGCGGTGCTTCCAGGACGTAATTCTTCTGTGCAGCAATGAGGATAATCCTCAGGTTACGGACCCAGTCCGTGTAATTGCTACCATCATCTTTCAACTTTGCTTTCTCAAGGAACGCATTAAAATTCAACGGAACAACAGCACGAGCCATCTATCTACAATCAACATAAACAAGCAAGATACTATCAGGTACTAAGTTCATGATACTTTTTAAGTTCAGTTAATCAAATTTACTTAAGAACTCCCACTTAGATAGACATCCCTCTAATCCTCTAAGTGATCACGTGATCCAAATCAACTAAACCATAACCGATCATCACGTGAGATGGAGTAGTTTTCAATGGTGAACATCAATATGTTGATCATATCTACTATATGATTCACGCTCGACCTTTCGGTCTCCGTGTTCCGAGGCCATATCTGTATATGCTTGGCTCGTCAAGTATAACCTGAGTATTCCGCGTGTGCAACTGTTTTGCATCCGTTGTATTTGAACGTAGAGCCTATCACACCCGATCATCATGTGGTGTCTCAGCACGAAGAACTTTTGCAACGGTGCATACTCAGGGAGAACACTTCTTGATAATTTAGTGAGAGATCATCTTATAATGCTACTGTCAATCAAAGCAAGATAAGATGCATAAAAGGATAAACATCACATGCAATCAATATAAGTGATATGATATGGCCATCATCATCTTGTGCTTTGTGATCTCCATCTCCGAAGCACCGTCATGATCACCATCGTCACCGGCGCGACACCTTGATCTCCATCGTAGCATCGTTGTCGTCTCGCCAATCTTATGCTTCCACGACTATCACTACCGCTTAGCAATAAAGTAAAGCATTACATCGCGATTGCATTGCATACAATAAAGCGACAACCATATGGCTCCTGCCAGTTGCCGATAACTCGGTTACAAAACATGATCATCTCATACAATAAAATCAGCATCATGCCTTGACCATATCACATCACAACATGCCCTGCAAAAACAAGTTAGACGTCCTCTACTTTGTTGTTGCAAGTTTTACGTGGCTGCTACGGGCTTAAGTAAGAACTCATCTCACCTACGCATCAAAACCACAACGATAGTTCGTCAAATAGACTCCGTTTTAACCTTCTCAAGGACCGGGCATAGTCACACTTGGTTCAACTAAAGTTGGAGAGACAGTCTTCCGCAAGCCATCTATGTGCAAAGCACGTCGAGGGAACCGGTCTCGCGTAAGAGTACGCGTAAGGTTGGTCCGGATCGTCTCGTCCAACAATACCGCCGAACCAAAGTATGACATGCTGGTAGGCAGTATGACTTGTATCGCCCACAACTCACTTGTGTTCTACTCGTGCACATAACATCAAACCATAAAACCTAGGCTCGGATGCCACTGTTGGGGAACGCAGTAATTTCAAAAAATTTCCTACGCACACGCAAGATCATGGTGATGCATAGCAACGAGGGGGAGAGTCTGATCTACGTACCCTTGTAGATCGCAACGGAAGCGTTGACACAACGTAGAGGAAGTAGTCGTACGTCTTCTTCCCGATCCGACCGATCCAAGCACCGTTACTCCGGCACCTCCGAGTTCTTAGCACACGTTCAGCTCGATGACGTTCCTCGGGCTCCGATCCAGCAAAGCGTCGAGGAAGAGTTCCGTCAGCACGATGGCATGGTGACGATCTTAATGTACTACCGACGCAGGGCTTCGCCTAAGCACTGTAACGGTATGATCGAGGTGGAATTTGGTGGCAGGGGGCACCGCACACAGCTAAGGAACGATCTCAAGGATCAACTTGTGTGTCTTGGGGTGTCCCCTACCCCCGTATATAAAGGTTGGAGGGAGGGGGGCTGGCCGGCCAAAGAGAGGGAGGCGCAGGAGGAGTCCTACTCCTACCGGGAGTAGGACTCCCCCCTCCAATCCTATTCCAACTAGGACTCCTTGGAAAAAAGGGAGAGGGAAAGAGAGAGAGAGGTGGCCGGCCACCTCTCCTGGTCCTAATAGGACTAGGGGAGGGGGGGAGGTGCGCAGCCCTCCTTGGAAGCCCCTTTCACCTTTCCACAATGGCCCATGTAGGCCCATTTGGCTCCCGGGGGGTTCCGGCAACCCTCCCGGTAATCCGGTAAAATCCCGATTTCACCCGGAACACTTCCGATGTCCAAACATAGGCTTCCAATATATCAATCTTTACGTCTCGACCATTTCGAGACTCCTCGTCATGTCCGTGATCACATCCGGGACTCCGAACAACCTTCGGTACATCAAAATGCATAAACTCATAATAACTGTCATCGTAACGTTAAGCGTGCGGACCCTACGGTTCGAGAACAATGTAGACATGACCGAGACACGTCTCCGGTCAATAACCAATAGCGGGACCTGGATGCCCATATTGGCTCCTACATATTCTACGAAGATCTTTATCGGTCAGACTGCATAACAACATACGTTGTTCCCTTTGTCATCGGTATGTTACTTGCCCGAGATTCGATCGTCGGTATCCAATACCTAGTTCAATCTCGTTACTGGCAAGTCTCTTTACTCGTTCCGTAATACATCATCTCATAACTAACATCTTTAGTTATTATGCTTGCAAGGCTTATGTGATGTGTACTACCGAGAGGGCCCAGAGATACCTCTCCGACAATCGGAGTGACAAACCCTAATCTCGAAATACGCCAACCCAACATCTACCATTGGAGACACCTGTAGTACTCCTTTATAATCACCCAGTTACGTTGTGACGTTTGGTAGTACCCAAAGTGTTCCTCCGGTAAACGGGAGTTGCATAATCTCATAGTTATAGGAACATGTATAAGTCATGAAGAAAGCAATAGCAACATACTAAACGATCGGGTGCTAAGCTAATGGAATGGGTCATGTCAATCAGATCATTCAACTAATGATGTGACCTCGTTAATCAAATAACAACTCTTTGTTCATGGTTAGGAAACATAACCATCTTTGATTAATGAGCTAGTCAAGTAGAGGCATACTAGTGACACTCTGTTGGTCTATGTATTCACACATGTATTATGTTTCCGGTTAATACAATTCTAGCATGAATAATAAACATTTATCATGATATAAGGAAATAAATAATAACTTTATTATTGCCTCTAGGGCATATTTCCTTCAAAAAGGAGCGTCCAGAGCGCGGCACGTGGTGAATAGCTGAGAGCGCGCCAAATGGCGCTGATCGTTGCGAGGCTCCCGAAGGAGCGCTCGTTCACTAGTTGCTCCCAATAGCGAAATCACTATAAGCTGACGGCCGCCTTGTCTATAATACCAGGTTAAATGGGCCAGGCCCAGCTTGCGATAACTATAGCTTGCTTTAGCTTCTACTCCCTCCGTTCCGATTTACTCGTCATGGTTTTAGTTCAAATTTGAACTAAAACCACGATAGGTAAATCGGAATGGAGGGAGTACATACATATGAGTTTTCTGAATTTGTGTTTTCTATTTTTACTTTTTTTTGTTATACTGAAAATTCTGTAAAATATTTTTTTAATATTCCTGTTTCAATATTTTCGCAAAAATGTTCTTTGTGTATTTGAGAATATTCATGTGGCTCAATAATTGTGTTCCCACATTCTTAATAACATACCCGTCACATTTTAAAAGTTAAAAATGTTCACACATTTATATATATGCTCATGAAATAAAAAAAAATTGGTACCATTCAACCAAAATGCTCATATGTTTAAAAAATGTTCATGAAATGAAAACAAATCATGCAAATTTAGAAAAAATGTTCATGATATTAAAAATGTGTCATCATGTTTGGTTTGTTTCCATGGTTCGTATAGGAAATGTAAGGTTTTTGTTGATTTTCTTTTCAAGGCTTTTCTGTTGAGATGTCATCATGTTTAGTTTGGTTGGAGAGGACAGGCTTTCGTAGTTAGTCATACAAGCTAGATATCATGATGTCGTGTTGGTGTGCATCTCTGACTTCATCTTCATCGACATTGACATTAGGTAAGTGGCTCTCCTGTGAACTGCTCCTATTTGGTCTGGTTGGAGTGGACAGGCTTGTTGTACTAAGACTGCCAGAGGAAAAAATGTAGGGCAAGTAGAGGGGCCATAAGTGATGACAACCCGGTGTGGTGGCAATGTTGTAGTTTGGAAAAGTCCTTTATGGTCTATCTGCAGAAGTACAGTGACGTGACTATTTTTGGGTGATGTTTTGGTAAATCCAAATTAAGTGATATGAGAGAGTATAGCGGTGATGAGTTACTGCTCTGGTAGTTAGTTGGGGGTCCAATGAGTTCTATGTTATGTTTGTATCTTTAGTTAGCTATCTTGCTCTATTTGTGTTAGTCGTCATTGGCATGTCAAAATAGTTTTGTTCAGCTTGGGAACCAACGAGGACACCGACCGCTTGTATGCATGAAGTATGGTTGTAAGTGCGAAAGGTTGTTTCGGCTGTTAAATACATGGAGCAACATTAAATCAAGATAACAGTTAGCATTCCGTCTTAACAATCAAGACAATAACTTGTAGAACATGTCAGATTTTCTTCTGAAGAATAATATATTTTGGTTCAATCAGAATTTTCAAACTGTTTGCCAAATCTGTTGGTACAACGAGGCACTCATAACTTTGACAGATCATCATTGTAATTCAACGCTGCAGTGCAGCAACGCGTCAAAATTATCTACCAAACTGGAGTTTGGAGAGGCCTGAACATTTTGATCACGTGGAATACATTATAATATTTCTTAATAAAAGGGAGAAGTTTTAGTCTCACCGCTGATCAACAAATAAAATCGTAAATAAACAACGAAAATTCGCTTCACTCTCATTGATTCTCGAGAATAAAATGGCGCAACAGCTAGAGTGTATTCTAGTGCGCGCGACAAAAATTGAAATAGTTTGAATCCCATTCCATTGTGGCAAGTGACGGCTTGCAGACTACATGGAAGGAAGAACATAGATACACTATGTCATTTCATGGCTAGTTTCAGCCTTTCAACAGTAAACAACTAGTGTACGAACAATACTGTCTAATACTACTAGTACTACACTGATAGCTGAGCTAGAGGAGGAACAAATCACAAGGTGACGACGCTTCAAACTCTCCAGCCTCGAGCCGAGGTCCGGCCGGGCGGCAAGTAAACTCGAGAAGAAGAAGAAGACCCTGTGAGTGTCTGTCACTAGAGGCGGTGGGAAGGGACGAGGCTGTCGTCGAAGTTCTGGGAGTAGCTCTTGAGGTCGTACCCGAAACTTACGGCGCGGCGCTTCGGCCGCAGCATGGCGTGCCTCACCCTCCAGAACAGCTGCCTCACGGGCGCCGGCGCCTGCCGCCACGACCCGCCGTGGCTCCGCCTCTTCTCCTCCATCATCTTCCGGCTGTCAACTTGCAATGATCCTCCCAGAAACGCCATCTGTCGACCTTGATGAGATGATGCGGACGTACGGAAGCTCACGGTTGATTAAACAAGGCTATGCTGCTCTTCTTTCTTGAGATGGTCAGATGGATGCACCGTTTGCACAAATGAGGCTCCTCAGCAGCCGTTTTATAAGCTCGCCGACCATATGGACCGGGCTCCGATCGACGCCGTCGACGACGGCTGGGCCCTCCATCACCCACGCGCACTCACTGCTGATGAGAACAATCCACTTTACACAACGATTAGCCCATGGCAAAATCACATTTAGGACGTCTTTTGCCGTTGTCACCCTACACTATCACACCCTACAGTCAAAGACGACACGGCATCAGCGTGGCGATGACTTCTCTCCCATAAAAGGCAGGCAACGACGTCCAAGGAGCGAGAGAGCTGGTGGAGGCCTCGTGCCGTGCCGACACAGGCAGTTGCATACAGAAAAGTAAATTCGCTTGAGGCATCCATCGAACAAGTGTTGGTGCTTGGCATACTACGACCAGTGCTTTTCCTTTTAGGACTAAATAATATTGTATCAAAAGGTCCCAAGAGAAGAAACACTGGATGGATCGCATGTTGGTGCTCAGGTTCGGATATCGCCCGGCTTTAATTTGACCGTCCACATTACCGGAAAGATCGGCACGTGGGCAATACTCTTTATGTGTTAATAAAGCTACGTCGAAACCATGTGGGCTTGGTTAGTGACGACCCATATATCCGATCATGAAGATATAGTTTTTTGGGACAAATCTTCATCAGAAAAGAAACAAAGGGAGGAGAAGAAGAAAGACGATGGCCGCATCGTGACGCTTTACACACACGATGGTCGTGGCCCATATATCCATTGTTCTGTTAAGCTGGCCTAGCAGCAGTAAGCACTTTCTACTTTTATACAGACTTAGCACTTACAACTTTTGTACAGACCTAGCAATTGACATAGATAGCGGAAATTCTAACGGTACTGGCACCTACCGTCACATCTGTTGCCCTTTGTTACCGTACCAATACTGCTGTGATGACTTGCAGTATAAGAACATCTACAAGTGGACTTGGCAAAGCCGGCCCCTCAAACGCCCGCGGCGGCGGGCACTGACCGTGCACCTCTCATATTTGTCATTCTGCATCCATATATCTTATATACGACGCCTTATATCCATACCATCCATGCACACGCTGATCTATCCTACATGATCAAACGACGAACAACAAGATTGTATGCAAACGGACATAACATACTTCACCACATCCAAAAGATCGTAGTTCGTCCATGGACAAGTTCACAAACTTTTACAACTAAAATCGATATAAACATTGAGGAGAGGGGGGGGGGGGGGGGGGGGAGGGGGGGGGATCACCACTTCCTCGCTGGGCCTTTGCCCTTTCGGTCGTCGGCGTAGCTGTAGGCGACCGCGGCTGGTGGAGGGTCTTCGTCGTCGGACGACGAGGTGCAGCTATCGCCGTCGTCGGGTCGGATTCGAAGAGGACGATGAGCCCCTTCATCCAACGGAAAGCCTTGTCCCGCTCCCGCTTCAACCTTGCCACTCGAGCCTTCTCCGTCGCTGCCTCCTTCGCCTCGCGCTGCGACTGCTCAATAGCTAGCCGGAACACCTTGTTGTTCTTCCGTCGGAGGCGGCGAGCGTCCGTCTCCGCCATCGTGAGGGAGCGGTGGTACACCCAGGCGAGGAGACGCGTGTCCTCGTCGGCGTCTGGCTCCGTTCCGCGGCGGCAGCGCGCGGACTGCTCCGCTGCCTCCCTCTCCCGTGCATGCTGCCTCTCGCGGCGCGGGGCGCGCGCCTCTGACTCCGGAATGCGCGTGTGGGCCGGAGGTGCGTGCACAAGCACCCAGCATTGGCCGCATGCAGGAGCGGCCGGCAGGAGAAGGAGACGACACGGGGCCGGCGCAGACTGTGCTGACCAGGCGTCGCTACGTGCAGGCCGGGAGGGTCCAGCTCCGGCGTCCGCACTGCGCCGACGCGGGAGGTGCGGCTACGCTCCAGATCCGAAGCTGTCGCCGGTCTCCACCTTAGACCGCTCCAGCGCAATGCGGAGGGCCATCTCCTCCTCGTAGTCGAGCTCCGAGCCGGAGTCGCTGCCGGAGCTGTTCATCGTGGTGGATGGGATCGGAACCAGAGAGGAAGAGGAGTGGACGGGGCGAGAGAGGGAGCTAGGGTTTGAGCTCGCCGCCCAGATTAGGGATTTTTGTGTGGTCCATGGTGAGCCGGGCCTGCCAGGCGGACGCGCTCGGGCGTGCCCGGGCCGCCTTATATCCGTCCTATATTTGGGCTGGATATGAGGGGTGTTAATCAGCCCGGACGTTTGTCCATAGTTTGAGAGGTCCGGTTGGATCGATTCTTTGTGACCGGTCATTGACTGGACGGCCCGCCCAGGCGTTTGAGATGGGTATGAGAGACCCGGTTGTAAATGCTCTTAAGGTACCAAATATTTTGCTGCAGGAATACATTGTGATACACTCCGATATGTGTCCTTGATGGTAGTTTTTTGCCTGATAAAAGTAGAGAAGGACGCAGTGCTACATGCACACAGATTATCTCTCTTCACCATTGAAAAACTAGCTTTTCATTTTTCTATTGAGATACTAATTCATTGATATATTTTGAACAAAAAATTATTCTAAAATCTTTTTACAGGCAACGAGAACTTTAAACCAAGATAATATTTGAATATATTTTAAATGATTAAAAAAGTTCATAAAATATATTTCACTCATTTCTTGAAAATAGATCTCATTCATTAATTGAAAATTGAGAGTGTGGAAATATTCAAAACACATATTTCATTTCAAAAACATTGATTTCACTCATTTCAAAACAATTATTTCATTTAATTCATCAAAAATAATTCACTCATTTTCAAAAAGACCTATTTCACTAGTATAAAACTACATATTTCACTCATTTAAAAACACTTATTTTACTCATTTCAAAAGACTTATATCACTAAATTCAAAAATAATAATTTCACTCATTATCAGAGAGACCGATTTCACTCATTTTAAACAACATATTTCACCATTTCAAAGAAAAATATATTTCACTAGTTTGTGTTACATTGATTTCACTTAATTCAAAGTATTGATTTCATGCAGCTCAAAAAATAATTTCACTTATTTCAAAGAATCGATTTCACTTATTTCACAGAACTAAAAGAAAGATACCGATGTACAATGTACAATCTCCAACTCCCATTTATAGTAGAGATGCCTGTTCTAGCTTTTGTAATGTTGGTCCCATGGTTCGTATAGGAAATGAAAGGTTTTAGTTCATTTTTCTCAATGTTTTTGTGATGAGATGCCTCTAATATTGCCTATACAAGCTAGATATCGTCATGTCGTGTTTGTGTGCATCTCCGAGTTCATCTTCATCGCCACTGGGTAAGTGGCTCTCCTACGACTACTCCTGTTTGGCTTGGTTGGAGTGGACAGGCTTCTTGCCATCAGGTGGTTTCTACTCACTTCTACTAAAACTGCTCGAGGTAAAAATAGAGGCCAACTAAAAAGTTGGAGGAGCCAGAAATGGTGACAACCCGCTGTGGTGGCAATGCTGTCGTTTCATAACTATTTGAATCCTTTATGATCTATATGCAGAAATATAGTGAGGTGATTATTTCTTGGTGTTGTTTTGGTAAACCCAAATGGAATGATATGATAGAGTAACGGTGGTCAGTCAGTGCTTTGGTATTTACTCAGGGCTGTCCCATGAGTTCTAGTTATGTCTGTAGCTTTAGTTATGCATCTTCTTCTATTAATCTTAGACGTCATTGGCATGTCAAAATAGTTTTTGTTCAGCTGGGGAATCAACGAGGACCGAGACTGCTTGTATGCGTGAAGTATAGTTGTATGTGCTAAAGCCTGTTGTTTCAGACATTGAATATATTGAGCAACGTTAAATCGAGATAACAATTACATGTATAAGCCAGAGTTTATTTCGAAGAATAGTATATCTTAGATTAATCCGAATTTCCAACCTATTTGCTAAATCTCGTGGTGCACTGCGGTGAGCATAACTTTGACGTTGCAACACGCACGCTGATGCTTCTAGTAAGGATGGTTCTTGGCCTAAACCATCAATTATCTACCAAATGGGAGTTTCGAGGGGCCTGAACATTCTGATCACGTGGAATACATTACAATGTTTCTTAATCAAAAGGGCAAGTTTTAATCTCACCGCTGATCTACATACAAGATCGTAAACTATAAGGGGGGGGGGGGGTGTCCAAATCATGCCTCCTGAAAATTGACATCGAAAATTCACTTCACTCCCAATATGCACCGATATCAACCATGAGAGCGAGAGAAGCCCCGGTGCGAGAGTGAATTCTAGCACGCGCGGCATAAACATAAATAGTTTAAATCCCATTCCATCGTGGCAAGTAACGGCAATCATAACTTCGACGTTGTAATTCAACGGTGCTACAACGCACGCCAATGCTTCTAATAAGGATGGGTCTCGACGTAAAACGATCATTTATCTACCAAATGGGAGTTTCGAGGGGCCTGAACATTCTGATCACGTGGAATACATTATGTTAATCAAAGTGATTAGTTTTAATCTTTCCACTGATCTACCTACAAAATCATAAACTTTTATAAGGGTGGTTCCGAATCATGCCTCCTGAAAATTTACATTGAAAATCCACTTCACCTCCCAATATGGACGCATATATATCAAACAACTTAGTTATACTACATTGGTTTCATCTCGTGAATAAAATGATAAGTGATAAGTTTTAATCTCTCCACTGATCTACCTACAAAATCATAAACTTTTATAAGGGTGGTTCCAAATCATGTCTCCTGAAAATTTACATTGGAAATCCACTTCACTTCCCAATATGGACGCATATATATCAAACAACTTAGTTATACTACATTGGTTTCATCTCGTGAATAAAATGACAGCTATATATAGCGAGACAAGCGAAGGTGCGAGAGTATATTCTAGCACTCGCAACATTAAGAGAAATAGTTAAAATCCCATTCCATTGTCACAAGTGACAGCTTGCAGATTACATAGTAGGAAGCACATTAGAATAGATACACTATCATTTCATTGGTAGTTTCAGACTTTCAACACCTAAGCAACTTGTGCATGAACAATAATGTCTAATACTATAGTACACTTCAAACTCTGTTCAGTACAAGGTGATGATGCTTCAAACTCTCCGGCCTCGAGCCATGGTCCGGCTTGGCGGCAAGTATAGTTAGGAAGAAGAAGAGGACCCTGCGAGTGTCTGTCAATAGAGGCGGTGGGCAGGGACGAGGCCATCGTCGAAGTTCTGGGAGTAGCTCTTGAGGTCGTACCCGAAACTCACGGCACGGCGCGGCGCTTCGGGCGCAGCACGACACGTCTCACCCTCCATAAGTGCCGCCTCATGGGCACTCTCGCTTGCCGCCATGACCCCGACCCGCCATGGCTCTTTCCCTCAATCATCTTCCGGCTGCTAATGCTCTTTGTCACGCGCAATGATCCTCCTAGAAACGCCATTGGTCAACCTTGATGAGATGATGCGAATGGGAGGTCACTGTTGATATGATTAAGAACCGCTCTGCTGTGATTGATTGGGTAGCTTCTGATTGCCGAAATGGGGGTACTCAGCTTTGATGAACGGATGGGGCTCTGACGCCGACCAGAACGACGACCGGGTCTGCCACCACCAGCGTGCACACTCACAGCTGACGAGTAAAATCCCCTTTACAGAGGGGAGCCCATGGCAAAATAACATTTCGGGCATCTTTTGCCTTTGCCACCCTACACTACACACCATACAGGTAGGTTCGGATAAGCGTTGCATCCTCAAAAGTAATTTCACTTGAGGCATCCATCGACAAGTGTTGGTGCTTGCCATGTCACGGCCAGTGCTTTTTAGTTCTAAATAGTGTTGTATCAAACGGTCCCAAGAGAAGAAGCACTAGATCGTGTGCTCATGCTTAGGTTCGGATATCCCCCGACTTTAATTTGGCGGTCAATATTACCGGAAAGATTGACATGTAGGCAGATACTCTTTATGTGTTCATAAGGGTATGTTGAAACCATGTGCTCTTGGTTACTGATGACTCATATATCCGATCATGAAGATATAGTTCTTTGGGACAAATCTTCATCGGAAAAGAAACAAAGGGAGGAGAAGAAGAAAGTCGCTGGTTGCATCGTGGCACTTTACGTGCACGACGGTCATGGCCCATATATCAATTATCCATTGTTCAGTTAAGCTGAGCTAGCATCAGTAAGCACTTTCTACTTTGGTACAGACCTAGCACTTTCAACTTTTGTACAGACCTAGCACTTTCAACTTTTGTACAGACCTAGCAATCGACATACAAAACAGAAATTCTAACGGCACCAGTACCTACTGACACATTTGTTGCCCTTCGTCTCTGCATAAACTTGTTGTGCTGACTTGCAGTATAAAGGTACCAAATATGTTCGGCAGGAATACATTGCAATACACTCCAATAGGAGTCCATAATTGTAGTTTTTCATCTGGTAAAAGTAGAGAAGGACGGAGTGCTGCATGCACACAGATTCTCTCTCTCTCCACCCATTGAAAACTAGCTTTTCATTTTTCTTGTCAGATACTAATTCATTGATATCTTTTGAATAAAAATTTATTCTAAAATATTTTTACATATTTGGATTCCAGGCGACGAGATTGTTAAATGAAGATCAAATTGGAATATATTTGAAGTCCTTTAAAAAATTAATGAAACGTATTTCACTCCTTTGTTAAAAATAGATTTCATTCAATAATTAAATACAATGATTTCATTTGAATATTCAGAACGCTGATTACATTTAACAAACATTGATTTCACTCATTTTAAAAAATGTTCCATTTAACTCAACAAAAATAATTTCACTCATTTTCAAAAAGACCGATTTCACTCGTATAAAAACACATATTCCATTCATTTGAAAACACCGATTTAACTCACTTCAACAGACTTATTTCACTCAATTCAAAAAATAATAATTCCACTCATTATCCGAGAGACCGATTTCACTTTCTTTAAACAAAATACACTGATTACAAGGAAAAAAGATTTCACCACACTAGTTTAAGAATCATTGATTTCACGTAATTCAAAGTACTGATTTCAATCAACTAAAAAATAATTTGCTTACTTCAAAGAACCGATTTCACTAGTTTTAAACAACATATTTCAATCATTTCAAAGAAAATAGACTTCTCTAGTTTATGAATCATGTTTTTAGTTAATTCAAAGTACTGATTTCAATCAACTCAAAAAATAATTTCACCTATTTCAAAGAACCGATTTCACTTATTTCACACAATTAAAAGAAAGATATCAATGTACAATCTACAATCCTGAACTCCTCTTTAATTGTAGAGATACCTGTTCTAGCTTTTGTAATGTTGGTTCCATGGTTCGTATAGAAAATGAAATGTTTTAGGTTTCCCAAGGTTTTTGCGATGAGATGCCTCTTATATTGGTTATACAAGCTAGATATCATCATGTCGTGTTGGTGTGCATCTTTTAGTTCATCTTCATCGCCATTGGGTAAGTGGCTCTCCCAGGAGCGAGATGGTCGATGGATACCTCGTGTCGTGTCGACACAGCAGTTCCATACTCAAAAGTAATTCACTTGAGGGATCCATCGACAAGTGCTGGTGCTTGCCATGTCATGACCAGTGCTTTTTAGTTCGAAAATAATGTTGTATCAAACGGTCCCAAGAGAAGAAGCACTGGATCGTGCGCTGGTGCTCAGGTTCAGATATCCCCTGACTTTAATTTGGCCGTCCACATTACCGGAAAAATTGGCACGTAGGAAATACTCTTTATGTGTAAATAAAGCTATGTTGGGACCATGTGGTCTTGGTTAGTGACGATCCAATATATCTGATCATGAAGATATAGTTCCTTGGAACAAATCTTCACCGGAAAAGAAACAAAGGGAGGAGAAGAAGGAAGACGGTTGCTACATCATGACTCTTTACGCACACCATGGTCATGGCCCATCTACCCATAATCCATTGTTCAATTAAGCTGAGCTAGCAGCAGTAAGCACTTTCTACTTTTATACAGACCTACCACTTTCAACTTTTGCACAGACCTAGCAATGGGCATAGAAAGCGGAAATCCACCCGTGCCTACCGGCACATTTGTTGCCCTTCATCTCGGCAAGAAGATTGTTGTGCGAACTTGCGGTATAAAGATAGCAAATATTTTGCTGAAGGAATACATTGCAATACACTCTGAAAGGGTCCTTGATAGTAGCTTTCCGTCTGGTAAAATTAGAGAAGGACGGATGGTTGCATGCACACATATTGTCTCTCTTCACCATCGAAAAACTAGCACTTCATTATTCTTGTGAAATACTAATTCATTGATATCTTCTGAATAAAAATGTTACTTTAAAATTGCTTTACGTATTTGAATTCCCGACGACAAGATCTTAAAACAAGATCAAATTTTAATACATTTAAATGATTTAAAAATTAGTGAAACATATTTCACTCCTTCCTTAAAAACTGATTCCACTCATTAATTAAAAACAGGGAGTGTGGAATTTACCTAAAAATAGTTACACTCCTTTTCAAAAACATTGAGTTCACTCATTTACCTGAAAATAGTTACACTCGTTTTCAAAAAGAGTGAGTTCACTAGTTTAAAACTACTTATTTTCACTCAATAAAAAGTTTTCACTCATTTCAAAAGGCTTATTTCACTCATTTCAAAAAAAAAAATAAACTCGTTAACAGATAGACCGATTTCACTCGTTTTAATTCACTCATTTCAGAAAAAAAGATTTCCTTAGTTTATGAATCATTGATTTCACTTAATTCAAAGTACTGAATTCACTCAACTAAAAAACACTTCAGTTATTTCAAAGAACCGGCTTCATTTATTCCACACAATTAAGAGTAAGACACCAATGTACAATGCACGATCGCCAACACCCCGTTAATACTAGAGATACCTGTTCTAGCTTTGGCAATGTCGGTGCCATGGTTCATATAGAAATGAAAGGTTTTAGCTGATTTTCCCCCAAGGTTTTTGTGATATGAGATGTCTATAATATTGCTTATACAAGCTAGATATCATCATGTTGTGTTGTTGTATCATGCAGTGTTGGTGTGCATCTTTGAGTTCATCTTCATCGCCATTGGGTAAGTGGCTCTCCTTCGATTGCTTCTGTTTGGCCTGGTTGCCATGGACGACTTCTTGCCTTCAGGTGGTTTTCTGCTCACCTCTAGTAAAACTGTCCGTGGAAAAAATGGAGGCCAAGTGGAAAGTTGGAGGGGCTAGAAGTGATGACAACCCCCTGTGGTGACAATGTTGCCGTTTGAGAACTATTCGAACCTTTTATGGTCTATATGCAGAAATATAGTCAGGTGTGTATTTTCGCGTGATGTTTTGGTAAATCTAAATGGAGTGATATGAGAGAGTAATGGTGGTGAGTTAGTGCTTTGGTAGTTAGTCAGGGCCGTCACATGAGTTCTATGTTCTGTATGTAGCTTTTAGTTAGGCATCTATTTATCTTAGACGTCATTGGCATGTAAAAATAGTTTTTGTTCAGCTTGGCAACCAACGAGGACTGAGACTGCTTGTATGCGTGAAGGATGCTTGTATGCGCGAAAGGTTGTTGTTTCGGACGTTGAGTATATTGAGCAACTCAAATCAAGATAATAATTACATGTGCATGCCCCTCTTAACAATCAAGCAAATAACTTGTAGAATATGTCAGACTTCCTTTTGAAGGATAATAGTACATCTTAGTTCAATTAGATTTCCAAGCTATTTGCTAAATCTCTTGGTGCAATGAGGCGAGCATAACTTCGACATTGTAATTCATGGCGCAGCAACACACTCATGCTTCTAGTAAGGATGGATCTCGGCCTACAAATGGGAGTTTCGAGGGCCTGAACATTCTGGTCACGTGGAATACATATATAATGTTTCTTAATAAAGGGAAAAGTTTTAATCTCACTGCTGATCTACATACAAAATAATTAACTTTTATAAGGCAGGGTTCCAAATCTTGCCTCCTGAAAATTAACATCGCAAATCCACTTCAGTCCCAATATGTGTGCATATCAAACAGCTTAGCTACACACTAACACTATATTGGTTTCATCTCAAGAATCAAATGACGGCGACAACGTGAGAAGCACCGGTGGTGAGAGTGTATTTTAGGGCGGCATAAACATAAATTGCTGAAATCCCATTCCACTGTGGCAAGTGACGGCTTGCAGACTACATAGAAGCACATAGATACACTGTCATTTCGTTGGCGGTTTCAGGCTTTCAACACTAAGCAACTAGTGTATGAACAGTACTTTCTAATACTAGTACACTGGGTATTTTCCAACTCAACTTTTTTTTACTAATACACCAGCCTCGAGCCGTGCTCCAGCCGGGCAGCAAGTAGAATTGAAAAGAAGAAGAAGAAGAAGAAGAAGAAGAAGAAGACACTGCGGGTGTTTCTAGAGGCGGTGGGCAGGGACGAGGCCATCGTTGAAGTTCTGGGAGTAGCTCTTGAGATCGTACCCAAAACTCACGGCACGGCGCTTCGGCCGTAGCACGGCGTGCCTCACCCTCCAGAAGAGCTGCTTCACGGGCGCCGGCGCCTGCGGCCACGACCCCAACCCGCCGTGGCTCTTCCCCTCCGTCATCTTCCGGCTGCCAGTGCTTCTCGTCATGCGCAATGATCCTCCCAGAAACGCCATCGGTCCTTGATGAGTGATTAAACACGGCTCTGCTGCTCTTCTTTCTTGATTTGGTTGCTCCTGGTCTGAGATGGATGGTTTGCACAATGGGGCTCCTCAGCAGCCGTTTTATAAGCTCGCGGATTGGATGGGGCTCCAACACCGACGGCGACGATGGCCAGGCCCGCTGACAAGAAAAGTCTACTTTACACACGCGCACTCATGGCTAGCTGACGAGAAAAGTCCATTTTACACAATGATCAGCCCATGGCAAAATCACATTTCGAACATCTTTTCCCGTTGTGACCCTACACTACACACCTACAGTCAAAGACTGATCGACGTGGCGATGGAATCTCTCTCCAAGGAGCGATAGGGTCGGTGGAAGCCTCGTGCCGTGTCGACACAGATGCATACTCAAAAGTAATTTCGCTTGAGGCATCCATCGACATGCGTTGGTGCATGCCATACCACGACCAGTGTTTTTCTTAGTTCTAAATAGTGTTGTACCAAAAGGTCACAAGAGAAGAAGCACTGGATCGCATGCCCGTGCTCAGGTTCGGGTATCACCCGATTTTAATTTGGCCGTCCACATTAGTGGAAAGATTGGCACGTAGGCAAATACTCTTTATGTGTTAATAAAGATATGTTGGAACCATGTTGTCTTGGTTAGTGATGACCCATATATCCGATCATGATGATATAGTTCTTTGGGACAAATCTTCATCGGAAAAGAAACAAAGGGAGGACAAGAAGAAAGACGATGGCTGCATCCTGCTGCTTTAACGCACCACGGTTGTGTCCCATATATCCATTATCCGCAGTAAGCACTTTCTACTTTTGTAGAGACCTACCACTTTCAACTTTTGTGCAGTCCTAGCAATCGACATAAAAAGCGGAAATTCTAACAGCACCAGTACCTACCGGCACATCTGTTGCCCTTCGTCTCCGCATCTAACGGTACCAAATATTTTGCTGCAGAAATACATTGCAATACACTCTAATAGAAGTCCATGATAGTGGTTTTTGGTCGGGTAAAGGTAGAGAAGGACGGAATGCTGCATGCACACATATTATCTTTCTCTCCACCCATGAAAAACTAGCTTTTCATTTATTTATTTTTTATGAAATACTAATTCATTGATATCTTTTGAATAAAGAATTATTCTAAAATCTTTTAAATATTTGAATTCAGGGCGACGAGATCGTTAAAACAAGATCAAATTTGAATATATTTTAAATGATTTTAAAAATTCACGAAACATATTTCACTCCTTTCTTAAATAATAGATTTCATTCATTAATTAAAAACACTGATTTCATTTGAATATTTAGAACACTGGTTTCGTTTCAGAAACATTGATTTCACCCACTTCAAAAGAATTGTTCCATTTAATTCAACAAAATAATTTCACTCATTTTCAGAAAGACCGATTTCACTAGTATAAAAATACATATTTCATTCATTTTAAAACACTGATTTCACTTTTGTAAGACAACATATTTTACTCATTTCAAAGACAAAGGATTTCACTACGCTAGTTTCTGAATCATTGATTTAACTTAATTCAATGTAATGATTTCAATCAACTCAATAACAATTTCGCTTATTTCAAAGAACCGATTTCATTATTTTTAAACAACATATTTCACTCATTTCAAGGAAAGAGATTTCACTAGTTTATAATCATTGATTTTGGTTAATTCAAAGTACAGATTTCAATCAACTAAAAAATAATTTCACTTATTTCAAGAACCGATTTCACTTCACACAATTAAAAGAAAGATACCAACAACTCCTGTTTAATAGTAGAGATACCTGTTCTAGGTTTGGTAATGTTGATCCCATGGTTCGTACAGGAAATGAAAGGTTTTAGTAGTCTTTCCCAAGGTTTTTCTGATGAGATGTCTCTGATATTGCTATACAAGCTAGATATCATCATGTCGTGTTGGTGTGCATCTCTAAGTTCATCTTCATCACCAATGGGTTGTGGCTCTCCTGCGACTGCTCCTGTTTGGCTTGGTTTGGCTGGACGAGCTTCTTGCCTTCAGGTGGTTCTCTGCTTACTTCTACTAAAATAGCCCAAGGAAAAATGGAGGCCAACTGGAAGTTCGAGGGGCAAGTGATGACAACCCTATGTGGTGGCAATTTTGTCGATTGAGAGGTATTCGCACCCTTTATGGTCTATATGCAGAAATATATAGTGAGGTGTGCATTTTCGGGTGATGTTTTGGTAATTCCAAATGGAATGATATGAGAGAGTAGCGGTGATGAGTTAGTGCTTCGGTAGTTAGTCAGAGCCGTCCCATCAGTTCTATGCTCTCTCTGTAGCTTTAGTTGGGTTTCTTGCTCTATTTATCTTGGCCGTCATTGGCATCTCAAAATAGTTTAGTTCGGCTTGGGAACCAACGAGGACCCAGGCTGCTTGTGTGCGTGAAGTATGGTTGTATGTACTAAAGGTTGTTGTTTCAGTTGTTAAATACTTATATTGAGCAACATTAAATCAAGATAACAGTTGCATATGTATGCCCCTCTTAACAATCAAGCAACTAACTTGTAGAATATGTCAGATTTTCTTTCGAAGAGTAATATATCTTCGTTCAATCAGAGTTTCCAAGTTATTTGCTAAATCTCATGGTGCAATGAGGTGAGCATAGCTTTGGCGTTGCAATTCAACGGCGCAGCAACGCTCGTTGATGCTTCCAGTAAGGATGGATCTTGGCTTAAATTAAATGAGCAATTATCTACCAAATGGGAGTTTCGAGGGGCCTGAACATTCTGATTACGTGGAATACATTATAATGTTTCTTAATCAAAGGGATAAGTTTTAGTCTCACCACTGATCTACATTCAAAATCATAAACTTTTATAAGGGAGTTCCGAATCATGCCTCCTGAAAATTATCATTGAAAATCCACTTCACTCCCAATATGCTATGCAGGCATATCCAACAGCTTAGTAATACTACACTGGTTTCATTTAGAGAATAAAAATGGCAGCGTCAGCGAGAGAAGCCCCCGTGCGAGACTGTATTCTAGCGCGTGCGACATAAACAGAAATAGTCAAAATCCCATTCCATTGTGGCAAGGGACGGCTTGCAGACTACAATACATATAGAAGGAAGCACATTAGATACAATGTGTCATTTCATTGGTAGTTTCAGACTTTCAACACAAAGCTACTTGTGCATGAACAATACTGTCTAATAATAGTACACTGGTAGCTGAGCTAGAGGAGCAAATCACAAGGTCCAGCCTCAAGCCTTGGTCCGGCCGGGAGGCAAGTAACATTGAGAAGAACGAGTGTGGCTAGCTAGAGGCAGTCAGAAGGGACGAGGCCGTCATCGAAGTTCTAGGAGTAGCTTTTGAGGTCGTACCTGAAGCTCACAGCGCGGCGCTTTGGCCTCAGCACAGCGCGCCTCAGCCACCAGAACAGCTGCCTCACGGGCGCGGGCGCTTGCCGCCACGTCCCGGACCTGCTGTGGCTCTTCCCCTCCGTCATCTTCCAGCTGCCGATGCTCCTTGTCACGCCCAATGATCCTCCCAGAAACGCCATTGGTCGACCTTTATGAGATGATGCGGACGCAGGGCCGGCCCTGGGGCATGGGCAGAGGGGCGGCGGCCCAAGGCCCAGGCCGAAGGGGGGGCCATGATGTATATACATATAGAGTATAAGCAAAAAAATAAATAAGGAAAAAATTGTGTGGAAAAATAAATGAGATGTGCTTGGCCCGTCAGGTAGCTAGGTAGAAAGTTAAAAAAAAGTAGCTAGATAGAGATTAGCGAAGCATCAGCCACGACGGCCGCACGGCGCACGCGTATACATGTGAAACAAATCAATCGGAAGATCTGGCTTGTGGCGCCCGTCGCTCCGCCGCTAAGCACCTTGGCCGCTCGTTGTCGCTGCTGCGCGCGGCAGTCCGACAGACTGTTGTTGCTCTCTGCGGCCGTGCCGGCAACCCGGCCATCCGGCAATAGGTTAATACGTTATACGTATGTGAGCGTCAAGACTCAGGACAGTACGTATCCACGACTCCCGATCCATTTATCAATCCTTCAATTTGAGTAGTTTCTTTACTAGGTATTCAACTATCCATCTGAAGTTTCAAAATTTTTATGTATACTCTTCTACATAGTATACATTCAACCATCCTAATCTTTAGTCATTCTATGTCCATATCTAGGGTTTCGATCATCCGATCTATAAATTTCTAATTCTTTGTATACTCTTTACTTTTATATAATTTTAGGACACAACATGCTATGTTGCCTAAGAAGCTTTTTCTGATGATAACTCATCTGATGTTGATCTTGATAGTGCCCTTAATGACTTTGCATCAAGAAACGCCCGAAGAAACCTTTTTTGAAGCAATGGAGTATTATTGTTGTCAATGGAGTGAGTCGAATTTGTTTCTTTTTTAAGGTAATCATGTCATTTTAGTTTTGTTTTGCTATCTTTTGAGTATTTCTGTCATAATATGACATTGTCCAATAATTATAATAGTCAAATTTCAAACTAAAGATGTGTGGTTAAAATATTACTCTTATATATATATTTATGTATCACACGCACACATACATATATATGATCTTACGACATAGGGGCCCATGTCGTCGAGTTCGCCTAGGGCCTTTCAAAACACAGGGCCGGCCCTGTGCGGACGGGAGCTCAGGGTTGATTAAACACGGCTCTGCTGCTCTTCTTTCTTGGTTGATAAGCTAGATAGCTTCTGATCTGAGATGGACACGCACAATCTGCACAAATGGGGATCCTCAGCAGCCGTTTTACAAGCTCGCCGAATGGACGGGGCTCCGATGCCGACGACGACGGCCGGGTCTGGCACCACCCACGCGCACTCACGGCTAGCTGACGAGGGGAATCCACTTTACACAATGATTATCGACTAGGCCATGGCAAAATCACATTTGGAACATCTTTTCCAGTTGCCACCGGCCACCCTACACTACGCACCTACAGTCAAAGACCGACGCGGCACCGGCATGGCGATGGCATCGCTCCATAAAAGGGAGGGTACGGCAGGAGCGAGAGGGTCAGTGCGGGCCTCGTGTTGTGTCAACACAGGCAGTTGCATACAGTGTATAGTACCACAAACAAAAGTAATTTCGCTTGAGGCATCCATCGCATGCCTGCACAGGTTCGGATATCCCCCAATGCCGTTGTGGCCGTCCACATTACCGGAAAGATTAGCACGTAGGCAGTACTCTTTATTTGCTAATAAAGCTACATTGAAACCATGTGGTCGTGTTTACTGACGACTACAACGAAGATGTAGTTCGTCATATAAAAGAAACAAAAGGAGTAGAATAAGAAAGACGATGACTACATCATGACGTTTTACACGCACGACGGTCGTACCGTATATATTTCTACTCTTATAAAAAACCGAGTTGGTGATGATGGTGTGCCTGCCATCTTGCAATATAGACCGTTTGATCTATATCTAACGGTTAGAAAGCAAACAATGGCAATTTTGTAAAAAGATACCCGCACCTTCTCTTTCTCGAGATATCATTAGTTTTTACACATGAGATTACTCCCGCATGGGTCAATCACGATATGTGTTTTATAAAAAAATGCATCTTGACGTTCCGTGCATTGCACGGGCATCTTGCTAGTCTATTGTTTAGTTATAAGTTCATGATACAGTATCGGCTTCAAGTTTGCGATTACACTGACACACGCCACAACACAGAGCTACCAACAGCAAGTACTTACAACTTCTGTACAGACTTAGCACTTTCAACATTTGTACAAACATAGAGAAGAAATCCTCATATAAAAGCAGGTTAAAGAAATACGATAATAAGAAAGATAGCGAAGGCCACCAACTGAACGCCGAGCAAAATTATAAAAACCGCCACACATAACAAGATGCCAGCGAGACAACCGAACAAGAATGAAACAACGCCGACTTGAAAACCACTAAACGCCATTGCACCGAACACACCAAACAGTCTTAGAGAACCCATGATCCTATCCTGACATAAACAATGTAAACAACATTGCACAAATAATGAAGAGCCGTGGAGGAGCTCCCAGCCAAGGTTCATGTTTGGTGGCACTCGTTGACTGTGGACGCTCCTGAGTTGTGCCACACTAGTAGAAAACCGGGCAATAGCACCGGTTCGTAAGGCCCTTTAGTGCCGGTTTAGGAACCGGCACTATTATTTCGACACTAAAGGCCCCCCCTTTAGTACCGGTTCAGCACGAACCGGTGCTAAAGGGGTACCATGTGGCACGAGCCAGTTCCGGGAGCCCTTACTAAATGGTTGTGGGTTTTTGTTTTATTTTGTATTTTTCAATTAAATTTGTGTTATCAATTTAATTTAGGATTGTTTTACGTTATAATGAGTTGTAGTCGTCATCATCATCATCATCGCATATTAATAAATAAATAAACTCTAGCTAGCTAAAAATCATCATGGTCGTCTAATTACCACTATTTAATCATCATAGTCATTACCGCTAGCTATGTAATTCATCATCAACGTTGGCTAGCTTAAAGAGGAAACATTCACTTTGTAACAGAAGCAAAGAGATATCATCAAGTTCAACATAATCATCACCAACATCGAAGTTCAGGACACGGATCCATGAGACAAGTACTAATTAAGAGCATGAAGAGTAGCTACTGATCCTGCTGCTCCCTCTCGGGTAGAATAGCATAGAACATGTATAGCTCTCCTGATTTATCATACTGGAGCATGCAGATGAATCTTGTCTCCTAATCTTGGGTTGCGCTTCTCCTTACTGCCCCCTAGTACTTCTCTGCGATCGTTAACAATTTTGCTCCAATCTTTCACTATTAAGCATTCTTCGCTTTTAGAAATCCTGAATGCACTCATGTGCAATGTAGGAAATCTTGGTCGTAAGCTAACCATTGACATGCGACCTTTTGTCTCGATCCACTGAGGCACAACTGTCATCGGAAATCCCTGTTGAACAACATCGTATAGTAATTAATATACTAAGCAATGAAAGTTTAGCTTCAAAAATAATGTATGCAAAAGATGCACTAATTAAGGACAAATATTTAAAATCTTACCATCTTTTGATTATAGATGTGACCGTAGTTCAATACGATCACCATTGGTCGCACGTTTTGTGTACTAACATTTCTAAGTGTAGGGAAAAAATTTGTCTTGACAGTATTAAGATCCTCAAGCCATGAAACATAATGACTTATCTTATCGCAGTTTAGTTGAGCCCCGGGGCAGTACTAGGTCCTGTCTACCAAGCGCCGGACATGTTTACTTGAACCGAAATAAGCTGACAATACAAAATAGTTGTCAACTATTTTTAAATAAACTGTATGAAAGACATAAACATATGCATGCATGGTTGAGAAAAACTCACCAAATGATAGAACTGGAGGCGTTTGCACATCGACCCAGATGTCTATATTACCTTCAATATCATCTTCCGGACGAATATCAAAGGTGATAACCATATCAGGCTCAAATGCATAAGCCTTGCATAGTGCTTGCCAAGTTTTGCATTCAAAATGGGTGTATGTGTCTCCATTATATAATTTGACGTTGAAAGTATACCCATGCTGCGTCTTCAAGTAAACTCTCTTTACCTCCATATCATCTATACCACTGAAACATATCTTATCCAAGACAAAAATTCTTGCATGGCAGGGGATGCACTAGTAGAATAGTGAAAATTTAAAATTATAAGTTGAAGCAAATGAAGCATAAGTTTTGCATTCAAATAATAATTGACAAAGTGACTTACTGTATCAACTTCGAATGTCTCATCCAGCTTGATGCTGAAGCGCCTACCATCAACAAGGAAATTTTGGTCGCACAGGCCGCGCTGGTCTTCACAGTGTTCGCACATAATAAAATCTTTTTCGTCGTCAGATGAGATTTCCTATGTTCATATAGGTGAAACATTAAACACCTATATCTAGCCAAATATATATTCATCTAACATTTGACATTAATATATCTAACTATATATTCAATTGACATTACTATATATTTAACTTTTCTATCTAATTAATCTAACATTCGACATTAATCTAACATTTATATAAACTCAAAATATATAAAAAATTAAATAAACAGAAAAACTCATTAACAAATAATATTTTAATTAGATCATCAAATCTCATATACCTAAATTTTCTTACTAAAAATAAACTAGTTATATTAATTATTCAACTAGTTCTAATCTCATATACCTAAATTTTCTTACTAAAAATAAACTAGTTATATTAATTATTCAACTAGTTCTAATCTCATATACCTAAATTTTCTTACTAAGAATAAACTAGTTATATTCATTATTCAACTAGTTCTAATCTCATATACCTAAATTTCCTTATTAAAAATAAACTAGTTATATTAATTATTCAACTAGTTCTAATCTCATATACCTAAATTTTCTTATTAAAAATAAACTAGTTATATTAATTATTCAACTAGTTCTAATCTCTAGTTCGACAATTTTTCTATCTAGCTAGCTAATTCATCTAACATTCGACATTAATCTAACATTCGATCATCTAATTAACTTTTCTAAAAAACAGAAAATAAGTAAAAAAAATTGTGTGTGTATGTGTGTGTGTATGCATGTGTGTGTATATATACGTATATGTGTGTACGTATGTGTGTATGTGTGTGTGTATGCGTGTGTGTGTGGTATATGTGTGTGTGTGTGCGGCCCCATATGCCGCCGCCCTGTACGTACGAGCGGGGGCGCCGGCGTACGGGGCGGGGGCGCCGGTGTGTGTGTGTATGTGTGTGTATGTGTGTGCGGGAGCGAGAGAGAGACGTACGGCCGCGGCGATGACGACGGACGGCGGCGGCGTTCGGGGCGGCAGCGCGAGACGACGACGATGACGGGCGGCGGCGGGGACAGCGACGATGACGACGGACGACGGTACGGGCGACGGGCGGCGACGACGGGATCGAGCGGCACGCGCGGCGGAGGTTGGAGACGAAGTGCGGAGTTGAAACTGAAATTTTCGTAAGTGCTATATATATATATGATTGGCCTTTAGTACCGGTTCGTGGCTCCAACCGGTACTAAAGGCCTATTTTCCCCAGGCCAAGCGGCGGGAAACGAAGGCTTTTAGTACCGGTTGGAGCCACCAACCGGTACTAAAGGGGAGGCCTTTAGTACCGGTTGGTGGCTCCAACCGGTATTAAAGGGTGTGCGCTGCCAGGCGAGGGGCGCAGAAATTTAGTCCCACCTCGCTAGCCGAAGGGCGCACACACCTGCTTATAAGCCCCGCCGCCGCTGCTGTCTCGAGCTCCTCTCTAAAGCAGGCCTTCTGGGCCTACCTCTTCTACTCTGCCCTGTGGGCCTATTGGGCTTGCGGGCCTGCATCCTGGCTCAACAACAGGTTGGGTTTCTAGTCGTATGCAGGCCGCTGTGGCCCAGTAGGTGGGCTTTTTTCATTTAGTTTTTTCTTTTCTGCTTTATTTATTTTGTTTTATTTATTTTTAGTTGTTTTTTGCTGTATTTAGAGTTTGCGCTGCCACCCCAAAATTTAGTCCCACCTCGTCCGGTGAAGGGCAGCTGCACTGGTTTATAAACCCAGCCGCGGCTACCTCTTCGAACTCCTCTATATAGAAGGCTTCTAGGCCTAATTAATTAGGGCGCGCTGCCCTGTGAGTCTGCTGGCCCTTCTGGGCCTGCATTTGCACACCCTAGGTCTGGTAGACCCACAGGGCAGTGCGCCAACAAATTTTTTATATAGTTTTTTCTTTTCTGCATTACTTATTTTCTTTTATTTATTTTTGAGTAGTTTTTTATATAGTTTTTTCTTTTCTGCATTATTTATTTGCCGTGACCCTCTCTACTCTTTCGCGCATGCTATGCGGGTGATACGATGATACCATGCCAAGTTTCAAGATTTTCAGGATTCATTTTGTAGTGATTTTCAATTTCACGGTCATTTAGCTCTCTAAATAATTAGGTAAATGACCGAAAAACAACAAATGATGTCAGAACATGTTGGAAATTGATGACGTCGCTTTAAATGCTGCATACTGAACACAAAAGAAGTCCGGAGTTCAAATAAGTATAAAAAACATTGAAGTGGCCATGTAACAGATGAGTTCTCGTCCGAAACCCTGATACTCGGAAAGAGTTTGTCCACTTTGTACACGAAGTGCCTCCAGTTTTTGCCGTGACCCTCTCTACTCTTTCGCGCATGCTATGCGGGTGATACGATGATACCATGCCAAGTTTCAACATTTTCAGGATTCATTTTGTAGTGATTTTTTCAATTTCACGGTCATTTAGCTCTCTAAACAATTAGGTAAATGACCGAAAAACAACAAATGATGTCAGAACATGTTGGAAATACGTCGCTTTAAATGCTGCATACTGAACACAAAAGAAGTCCGGAGTTCAAATAAGTTTAAAAAACATTGAAGTGGCCATGTAACAGAGGTGCAATGCTGGTTAATTTGCTTCAAGCCATTCGGAATAGTGTAGACTGCACTGCACATAGCTCAGTGCAATCTATGCTATTCCGCAAGGTTTGAAGCTAATCAACATGTAGATGAGCATTGCAACTCTTCGTCATTGTCTGCGCACTCACGGCTTATAAACCGCTCATAATGCCTCTCTCTTGGCGAGGTGGGACTAAAAACAACTTGCCATAACCTCATCAATTTCCTGTTGAAGCTTGTCCTTGCCTTTTTGCTTGTAGTCTTGTGGTGGAAGATCATCTTGAGCTTGTGTCCCCTTAAAGGAAGTAGGATACTTCTCTTGTTGAGGAACAAACTTTGTCTTGGGGTATTGATCTTCTTCCCACTCAACTACATTGGCATTGAACTTTCGTTCAAAACCAACACCTTGATTCTTCCGGTGCCTTCCTTGCTTGCGCACAATTTCCTCGAATTGCTTACTCCCGGCAAGGCTTTTGTACACTCCTTTCTCTATAATTCCCTTCAATAAGCTATTTTCTTGCTCAAGTGTAACTTGGCTAAGAGAATCATTAGTGGAATCAAGAGAACTACTAGAAGCAACAATGTTAGATCTTATGTCACAAAAAAGAAGTTGTATCAAACCTTTTATGTCGGATCTAGAACAAACCAATTGGTATCGCCATCATACAACCCTACCGTGGCTCGTGATGCATATATATGCATATCAAATGCATGGTTGGGCGTATGATGGCGAATCTGAAAGATTTGTATTCAGTCGCACTAGTAGAAAAAGGGGCTATGGTCCAGGCCACCTCAGCCCATTAGTCCCGGTTCAGTCTTGAACCGGGACCAATGTGGGCATTGGTCCCGGTTTGTGAGCCCAGGGGGCCGGCCGGGCCACGTGGGCGATTGGTACCGGTTCGTCTGGACCTTTTGGTCCCGGTTGGTGGGACGAACCGGGACCAAAGGGCCTCCCTCCTGGCCCACCACCATTGGTCCCGGTTGGTGGCATGAACCGGGACCAAAGGCTCCCCTTTAGTCCCGGTTCATGCCACGAACCGGGACCAATGAATTGCCTATATATACCCCCTCGCACAAGAGCAGAGCACAGTGCTCTGTTTTTTCTGGCCGAGGGGGAGAGGCCTTTGTGGTGCTCTAGCTCACCTCCTATGCACATGAGGTGTTCGATGGAATGCCCGAGCCACACTACTTAAGCTTTCTCCTCTCGAAGCTCGACCTCCAAGCTCCATTTTCCTCGAGATTTGTCTAGATTTAGCGGTCCGTCACGCCCCGTCCCCATCTTCACCGCCGTCGATCACCCGCGCGGATCTCATCACCGACACCACCGTGGTGAGCCTCTTATTCTTATCTTCTTTCTGAAAGGAAAAATATTCTTACTTGTATGTTTAGATAGATACTTGTATCATTTTCTTACATTTATTATTGCATCTTATATAGTGCGATGGTTTTGGTATCCGCCCCCGCCGGCCCTCGTCCTGTCTATGATTCGGATTTGGTATGTATATTATCTTTATAACTATTGGTTCATTTATTGTTTATGAAAATTATGCCGACCAACGTGACATAGATTTTATTTATCTAGGATGTATGTGAATCGGAAATGCCAACCGACCTTGTCGAGAGGTTAAATTTAGTTGAAGAAGAAAACAATTTGTTGAAGGAAAAAATAAAAAAAATTGAGGAGGAGAAGATGATATTGGAGTTGCATGTTGCGGATGTCGTCGATGATCACAAGATCAAGATGGATGCAATGCGCTTGAAGATTAGAAAGATTAGAAAATATGCCATTCATACCGAGGCTTGGTATCATTATGCCGTTGGATCAATTGTTACCTTGGTTGCGATTATGATCGCATTTGTTTTCGCATTGAAATATTTTACATAGTTTCAATGTATGGTTTAATTAATTAGATGCTCTGGAGAGCTATATGTTGTTAGATGAGAACTATGTATGTACTTTGGTTTTAATGTGATGATGAACTTCTATTAATTTGGACACTTAATTATATATAATGCACGCAGATGAACCGGCAATGGATGTACGGTGACAGACACACCCGCGAGTACATTAAGGGCGTGCATGAGTTTCTCGATGCGGCTGAGGCAAACAAGCAGAAAGGTTTTATGTGTTGTCCATGCACTGAATGTGGGAATACGAGGTCTTACTCTAACCGGAAAATCCTTCACTCCCACCTGCTTTACAAGGGTTTCATGCCACACTATAATGTTTGGACGAGGCACGGAGAAATAGGGGTTATGATGGAAGACGGCGAAGAAGAAGAGTACGATGACAACTATGTGCCCCCTGAATACGGTGATGCTGCAACGGGGGGAGCTGGTGAAGATCAAGAGGAACCAGACGATGTGCCCAATGATGCTGCCACGGGTGAAGCTGCTGAAGATCAAGAGGAACCAGACGATGTGCCCGATGATGATGATCTCCGCCGGGTCATTGTCGATGCAAGGACGCAATGCATTAGTCAAAAGGAGAAGCTGAAGTTCGATCGCATGTTAGAGGATCACAAAAAAGGGTTATACCCCAATTGCGAAGATGGCAACACAAAGCTCGGTACCGTACTGGAATTGCTGCAGTGGAAGGCAGAGAATGCTGTGGCTGACAAAGGATTTGAGAAGCTACTGAAAATATTGAAGAAGAAGCTTCCAAAGGATAACGAATTGCCCGACAGTACATACGCAGCAAAGAAGGTCGTATGCCCTCTAGGATTGGAGGTGGAGAAGATACATGCATGCCCTAATGACTGCATCCTCTACCGCGGTGCATACAAGGATCTGAACGCATGCCCGGTATGCGGTGCGCTGCGGTATAAGATCAGACGAGATGACCCCGGTGATGTTGACGGCGAGCCCCTCAGGAAGAGGGTCCCTGCAAAGGTGATGTGGTATGCTCCTATAATACCACGGTTGAAACGTCTGTTCAGAAACGAAGAGCATGCCAAGTTGATGCGATGGCACAGTGAGAACCGAAAGAAAGATGGGAAGTTGAGAGCACCCGCTGATGGGTCGCAGTGGAGAAAAATCGAGAGAAAGTACTGGGATGAGTTTGCAAAGGACCCAAGGAATGTATGGTTTGCTTTAAGCGCGGATGGCATTAATCCTTTCGGGGAGCAGAGCAGTAATCACAGCACCTGGCCCGTGACTCTATGTATGTATAACCTTCCTCCTTGGATGTGCATGAAGCGGAAGTTCATTATGATGCCAGTTCTCATCCAAGGCCCTAAGCAACCCGGCAACGAAATTGATGTGTACCTAAGGCCATTAGTTGAAGAACTTTTACAGCTGTGGAATGGAGACGGTGTACGTACGTGGGATGAGCACAGACAGGAGGAATTTAACCTTAAGGCGTTGCTGTTCGTGACCATCAACGATTGGCCCGCTCTCAGTAACCTTTCAGGACAGACAAACAAAGGATACCATGCATGCACGCACTGTTTAGATGACACTAAAAGTATATACCTGGACAAATGCAGGAAGAATGTGTACCTGGGCCATCGTCGATTTCTTCCGACCAACCATCAATGTCGAAAGAAAGGCAAGCATTTCAAAGGCGAGGCAGATCACCGGAAGAAGCCTGCCATGCGCACCGGTGATCACGTGCTTGCTATGGTCAATGATTTACCCTACGTCATCTTTGGAAAGGGTCCCGGTGGACTAGCTATTCCGAATGACGCTGAGGGACACGCACCCATGTGGAAGAAGAAATCTATATTTTGGGACCTACCCTACTGGAAAGACCTAAAGGTCCGCTCCTCAATCAACGTGATGCACGTGACGAAGAACCTTTGCGTGAACCTGCTAGGCTTCTTGGGCGTTTATGGGAAGACAAAAGATACGCCGGAGGCACGGGAGGACCTGCAACGTTTGCACGAAAAAGACGACATGCCTCCGAAGCAGTATAAAGGTCCTGCCAGCTACGCTCTTACGAAAGAAGAGAAAGAAATCTTCTTTGAATGCCTGCTTAGTATGAAGGTCACGACTGGCTTCTCATCGAATATAAAGGGAATAATAAATATGCCAGAGAAAAAGTTTCAGAACCTAAAGTCTCATGACTGCCACGTGATTATGACGCAACTGCTTCCGGTTGCATTGAGGGAGCTTTTACCGGAAAACGTCCGATTAGCCATTGTGAAGCTATGTGCATTCCTCAATGCAATCTCTCAGAAGGTGATCGATCCAGAAATGGTACCAAGGCTAAGGAGTGATGTGGCGCAATGTCTTGTCAGTTTCGAGCTGGTATTCCCACCATCCTTCTTCAATATCATGACGCACGTCCTAGTTCATCTAGTCGACGAGATTGTCATCCTGGGGCCCGTATTTCTACACAATATGTTCCCCTTTGAGAGGTTCATGGGAGTCCTAAAGAAATATGTCCGTAACCGCGCTAGGCCAGAAGGAAGCATCTCCATGGGCCATCAAACAGAGGATGTTATCGGGTTTTGTGTTGACTTCATTCCTGGCCTTAACAAGATAGGTCTCCCTAAATCGCGGTATGAGGGGAGACTGACTAGAAAAGGCACTCTTGGAAGAGACTCAATAATATGCAGGGACGGATATTCTTGGTCTCAAGCACACTACACAGTTCTACAGAACTCTACCTTGGTGACCCCGTATGTCGATGAACACAAGAACAGTCTGCGCTCCAAACACCCGGAGCAATGCGTCGACTGGATTACATGTGAACACATCAGGACTTTCAGCAGTTGGTTGGAAACACGTCTCAGAGGTGACAACACTGTTTGTGATGAGTTGTACTTGTTGTCCAGGGGACCATCTTTGACTGTATTGACTTACAAAGGATACGAGATAAATGGGAATACATTTTACACGATCGCCCAAGATCAAAAGAGCACCAACCAAAACAGCGGTGTCCGCTTTGATGCAGTAACCGAGAGCGGAAAGGACACATATTATGGTTACATAGTGGACATATGGGAACTTGACTACGGACCTGATTTTAAGGTCCCTTTGTTTAAGTGCAAATGGGTCATTCTGTTTGGCGGCGGCGTACAGTTAGACCCACAGTACGGAATGACAACAGTGGATCTGAAAAATCTTGGGTACACTGACGAACCGTTCGTCCTAGCCAATGATGTGGCACAGGTTATCTATGTGAAGGACATTTCTACCAAACCGAGAAAAAGAAAAGATAAGGAAGCGAATACATCATACGATGAGCCAAAGCGCCACATAGTTCTTTCAGGAAAAAGGGACATCCTGGGAGTGGACGGCAAGATAGACATGTCTGAAGATTATGAAAAGTTTCATGAAATTCCTCCCTTCAATGTCAAGGCTGACCCAAGCATCCTGATAAACAATGAAGATTATCCATGGTTATGGCGCAATAAGCAAATGACACAAGCGAAGAAAAAGTGAAGACTTTCTCCCGCAACTATTATGATGATACCATGCCAACTTTGTAACAGATGATCTTTCGTCCGAAACTCTGATACTTCGAAAGAGATTGTTCGTTTTGTACACGAAGTGCATCTAGTTTTTTCCGTAACCATCTCAACTTTGTTGCACATGCTATGTGGGTGAAATGATGATACCATGCCAACTTTCAACCTTTTCGGAGTTCATTTGAAATGCTTTTTAATTTCAGGGTCTTGTAGCTCAAAAAAATCAATAAATCCATGAAAAATAACAAATGAAGTCAGAAAGGGTTGAAAATTGATGATGTGTCTTTGAATGGTGCATTTTGAACACAGAAAAAATATGAAGTTCAAATAAGTTCAAGAAAATGAAATCCCTTTGTAACAGATGATCTTTCGTCCGAAACCCTGATACTTCGAAAGAGATTGTCCGTTTTGTACACGAAGTGCATCCAGTTTTTGCCGTAACCATCTCAACTTTGTTGAACATGCTATGTGGGTGAAATGATGATACCATGCCAACTTTCAACCTTTTCGGAGTTCATTTGAAATGCTTTTCAATTTCAGGGTCTTATAGCTCAAAAAAATCAATAAATCCATGAAAAATAACAAATGAAGTCAGAAAGGGTTGAAAATTGATGATGTGTCTTTGAATGGTGCACTTTGAACACAGAAAAAATATGGAGTTCAAATAAGTTCAAGAAAATGAAATCCATTTGTAACAAATGATCTTTCGTCCGAAACCCTAATACTTCGAAAGAGATTGTCCGTTTTGTACACGAAGTGCATCCAGTTTTTGCCGTAACCATCTCAACTTTTTTGCACATGCTATGTGGGTGAAATGATAATACCATGCCAACTTTCAACCTTTTCGGAGTCCATTTGAAATGCTTTTTAATTTCAGGGTCTTGTAGCTCAAAAAAATCAATAAATCCATGAAAAATAACAAATGAAGTCAGAAAGGGTTGAAAATTGATGATGTGTCTTTGAATGGTGCATTTTGAACATAGAAAAAATATGGAGTTCAAATAAGTTCAAGAAAATGAAATCCCTTTGTAACAAATGATCTTTCGTCCGAAACCCTAATACTTCGAAAGAGATTGTCCGTTTTGTACACGAAGTGCATCCAGTTTTTGCCGTAACCATCTCAACTTTGTTGCACATGCTATGTGGGTGAAATGATAATACCATGCCAACTTTCAACCTTTTCGGAGTCCATTTGAAATGCTTTTTAATTTCAGGGTCTTGTAGCTCAAAAAAAATCAATAAATCCATGAAAAATAACAAATGAAGTCAGAAAGGGTTGAAAATTGATGATGTGTCTTTGAATGGTGCATTTTGAACACAGAAAAAATATGGAGTTCAAATAAGTTCAAGAAAATGAAATCCCTTTGTAACAGATGATCTAACTTCATAGTAAAAAAAATATGGTGCATTTTAAAACTATAAGTATTTAGTACAAATAAAAAAAATTAAATTATAAGTAAAATAAAACTATAAGTATCACTAAAAAACTGTAAGTAATTAAACTAAAATAAAACTATAATATTCTTCAAATTTTTAAAAATTCAAATTTAAACTATTTAAAATTTAAAATAATGGCACTAACAGAAAGTTTATAATTTTTGTGACCTAAAAGCAAAAAGAAATCACTAAAAAACTGTAAGTATTTAGTTTTAAGTAGAAATAAAAAATAAATAGAAAAAAATTCTAATTTTGTAGTAAAGTTATTCATAAACTAGTGATTCACACAAATTTTTAAAAATTCAAATTTAAACTATTTAAAATTTAAAACTAATGGCACTAATAGAAAGTTTATAATTTTTGTGACCTAAAAGCAAAAAATAAAAAACCAAAAAAATGTAGAAATAAAAAAGAAAAAACAAAAAAAATGCCACCTACTGGACCTCCACGGCCTGAATACGACTAGAAACCCTACATGGGCCAGGATTCAGGCCCGCAGAAGGCCCAATAGGCCCACAGGCAAAGCAGTGTCAAATTAGGCCCATAGGCCTTCAGTTTGGAGGAGTTCAGGAGGGAGGAGGCAGCAGACCTTATAAACTGGTCTCGGGCGCTCTCAACTAGCGATGTGGGACTAAACTTTTGGACCCGGGGCGCACAAGGGCATTGGTCCCGGTTGGTGGCACCAACCAGGACTAAAGGGGGCATTGGTCACGGTTGGTGGCACCAACCGTGACCAATGCCACCCTTTAGTCCCGGTTGGTGCCACCAACCGGGACCAAAGGCCGCCGCTTCCCGCCCTTTGGGCTGCCGAAAGTTGGCCTTTGGTCCCGGTTCGTGGCACCAACCGGGACCAAAGAGGGGCATTAGTCCCGGTTGGTTGCATGAACCGGGACCATTGCTCTGGCTATATAAGCCAACCCTTGCGAAATTTTCGCCAACTGCTCCATTCCCCATCGCCGACGCCGCCAGGCTGCTCGTCCTCCTCGTCGCCGTCGCCATCGCCGAGCCCTGCCCCTCATCGTCGCCTCCGCCACCGCCGAGCCCTGCCCCGACGCCGTCAGGCTGCTCCACTTCGCCGTCCTCGCCGCCGCCGTCGAGCCCAACCCCGACGCCTTCCCGGCCCGCTCCCACTGTGAGCCGCCGTGCCGTTCCCCTCCTCTCCTCCTCTCCCCCCGCCGCGCCCGGCCACCACCGCCAGCCGCGCCCCGACGCCGTTGCCCGCCGTGCTCTTGCCGCGCCCCGACGCCGCTGCCCGCCGTGCTCTGCCCGCCGTGCTCGATCTACCCGTACGTGCTCCGCTTGCCGCGCCGCCGCTGGTTCGCCGCCGCCGCCCGTCGTGTTCTGCCTCGACGCCGCCGCCTGGCCGCGCTCCGCTTGCCGCGCCGCCTGGCCGCGCTCCGCTTGCCGCGCCGCCGCCCGCCTCTGTTAATTTTTTTGAGATATATGTATGCATGTGTGTAGTGTATATATATGTGTATGTATGTGTATGTGTGTGCAGTGTATATGTGTGTGCATGCAGATATGTATATGTATGTGTATGTATGTGTATGTATGTGTATGTATGCATGTGTGTAGTGTATATGTGTATGTATGTATATGTGTGTACCAGATAACTTCGACAAGCTAGGTCGGGAACTAGCTAGGGTAGAGGGTCGAGGGTCGCCAAGTGTTCGAGGGGGCGAGGGTCGGGAAGAAGAGGAGAAAAAAAGAAGAGGAAAAAGGAGAAGAAGAGGAGAGGAAGAAAAGGAAGAGGAGAAGAAGAAAGGAATAGAGGAGAAGAAGAAAAAATAGAAAAAATTCTATTTTTCTTCTTCTCCTCTATTCCTTTCTTCTTCTCTTTTTTTTCTTCTTTTTTTTCTTCGATCTTCTCCCCTTCCCGATAGGAAAGTTTTATATAGAAAGTTACAATTTTAGAAAAGTTTTATATATGCAAAAGTTACAATTTTAGAAAAAGAAGGATAGGAAAGAAGAAAATAAGAAGAGGAAAGAAAGAAGAAGAGGAGAGGAAAAGAAGAGGAGAAATAAATAAGAAGAAGAAAAAAGAAGAAAAAGAAGAGGAGAAGAAGAAAGGAATAGTGGAGAAGAAGAGAAAATAGAATATATTCTATTTTCTCTTTTCTCCACTATTCCTTTCTTCTTCTCCTCTTTTTTTTCTTCTTTTTTTTCTTCGACACGTGGGGGGGGGGTCGAGAACGCCGGACATTCATGAGAGAGGCGAGGAAGAAGGGGAAGAAGAGGGAGAAGTAGAGGAGAGGAAGAAGAGGAAGTCTTCTCCTCTATTCTTTCTTCTCTTCTTTTTTCTTCTTCTTCTTCCTCTTTATTTTATCGGGAACGAGGGTCGTCGAGAGGGCCGCCGAGTTGTAGAGGAGAAACCCTAAATAGAAAGTATCGTCGGTGTGAGATACATGTACCGTTGGTGTCGGACACTAAATCCACATCCCACAAGTGGCGCGGGTTTCGACGCCCACGTCACTTGTGGGACGTGGATGTAGTGTCCGACACCGAAGGCCACATGTATCTCACACCCACGATACTTGCTAGCTATTTAGGGTTTCCTCTACCGAAAAGAAGAGGAGAAATAAATAAGAAGAAGAAAACAGAAGAAAAAGAAGAGGAGAAGAAGAAAGGAATAGTTTTCTCTTCTTCTCCACTATTCCTTTCTTCTTCTCCTCTTTTGTTTTCCTAGTGTCAAAGTATTGAAGAAATCCATGCCTTCATCATTAGCCGGAAGTAACCAGGGCATGTTGGTACGAAGTTCTGCAAAGTTGTTCTGGAATGGAGTCCCGGATAGAATAATCCGCCTTTTGGTACGAATTCAGCAAAGGCCTTCCAAATAGCGATATTCGGAAGGCTCTTGCTGAACTTTGTACCAAAAGGCGAATTATCCTATCTGGGACTCTGTTCCAGAACAACTTTGAAGAGCTTCCTACCATCATGCACATGTTACTTTCGCCTAATGATGAAGACATGGTTTTGTTGAATCCTTTGACACTAGGCAACCTCCCGACCCCAAGGCGATCCTCTCGAACATGAGAGGAAGAAGAGGATAAAAAAAGAAGAGGAAGAAGAAGAAAAAAAGAGGAGAAGAAAGAATAGAGGAGTTCTTCTCCTCTATTCTTTCTTCTCCTCTTTTTTTTCTTCTTCTTCCTCTTTTCTTATCGGGAACGAGGGTCATCGAGGGATATATATAGATGTAGTGTCGTCGTTGTCGATATATACCCCCTCCCGATAGCTTACTATGATTAGGTAGCTAGTTCTACGTTTGGCACTAATATATCCATCTGTCATGTTTGAATAATAATTGCCATGTTGTAAATATTTGTAGAAACTATGGACACCGCCCTAGACGAAGCAAGAAAAGAAGCGTTGTTGAGGGAGATAATCGCAGAAGGAAGTGATGCCGTCTCGTACTATCTCAACGATATCATCGATGGTCCGGAAGGAGAGGGTGAACAAGCTGGCTACGGTGACCTAATGCCGGTGCAAGAAGAAGAACATGAGGACGGCGCCGGTGACCCAATGCCGGTGCAAGAAGGAGAAAGTGATGACGGCTCCGGTGACCGAACCGAGTCCGGCCAGGTATATATATTAGTTAAGCCTATGCTGACTAGCTGATTGATGCATTCATTGTTTTGGTATGTACACATATTAATTAAGTCTTTGTTCTTTTTTCTAGCCCTCCGGATCGAGCACAACTTCGGTAAAGAGACGAGGCCCGAAGAAAAAGTTGAGCTCGGATGAAAAGCTTGAGATCACAGCAATCGCGCCCGACGGCCAACCTATTGAACCCCTCCGGACAAAGAGGGCATTTGTTGCTCAGTGCGGGGTTCTGGTTAGGGACAAGATCCCGATAAGCATCCAGCAATGGTTTAAGCCGGCTAAAGAAGACCCTGAGGTGTCTTATGTCAATGATATGCAGAAAAATGATCTTTGGACTGAGCTGAAGTCAAATTTCACCCTACCGCCAGAGGATAATCCAGAGAACCCAATTAAAGAGAAATTAATCAAGTCTTTTGCTCTGAAGAGGATGGCAGATCTATTCAGGAGGTGGAAGAAAGAGCTCAATAGGTTTGTCGATAAAAAAGAGACACCAGAATTTAAGGGCAGATATGAGAAGATCAGAGATCACTGGCCCACATTTGTGGCCTACAAGACATCGGAAAAGAGTAAGAAGATGTCGGCGACAAACAAGCAGAATGCCGCGAAGAAGAAGCTTCACCATCGCACGGGGTCAGGTGGCTACCTCGTAGCCCGGCCTAAGTGGTCCAAGGTTGAGAATGATCTGCTTCATAAAGAGATCAGACCAGAGACATATAACTAGCCAGACCGTTGCCGGACTTGGTTCTTCGGGGCTGGCGGAACCTTGGACCCTGAAACAAGGGGATGCATTTGGACGAACGAACAAATGGACATACCAGTCAGTAGGCTTAAGCACTATATCGACGCAGCGCAGGAAGGGACGTTCTTTCCAGACAGAGAGCACGACGAGCTCACAATGGCCCTCGGGAATCCTGAGCACCCTGGACGGACACGAGGCACGCCAGGCTCCGTTCCATGGAATGTTGGGTTTCCGGACGCAGGCGGTTACAAATCCCATGAGAGGAGGAAAAAAGTGCAGCAGACCGAACTGCAGGCGCTGCACGCAAGGGTACAAGCGATAGAGGAACGAGAAGCAAATCGCAGCAAACGTACTGCCGAAGCCTCCCCCGAAGCTACCCCGCCATCTCAGCGCAGAAGCAGCGTGGCTTCCACCGAGCAGCTTCAGCTGCAGCATGCCTTGACGGCTCCTGCCAGCTATCCTGTGGATGCTATAACAGAGTCTCAAAATTGCCACCTTATGACGCAATGGATGAATTTGAAGGTCAAGGCGGCTGTTGGCTCTGTTTATCCTACTGAACCCGGCGCAACTTTTCACTGCATGCCGATTCCAGAAGGATATGCTAGGGTGATGGTGGATGAGATAACGGAGGGATTTGAGGACCTCCAGCTTGACCACCCTATCGGTGAAGGGGAGACTCGGCTGGGGTCTGCTCTGAAGACTCCATGCCTATGGCGGAAGGACCTCATCAACCTTCCGAACTGGATGCCTCCGCCTCCTCCTCCTCCTCCGGCGAGTCAGGGCACTCCTCCTCCTCCACCGTCTCCTCCTCCGGCGAGTGACGATCAGGGCCCTCGGCCGGCTCCTTCTCCGGCGCGTGGCGGCACTCCGCCTCCGTCTCCGCCTGCGCCGACGCGCCCGAGCAGCCAACCTCCTCCTTCTCCGCCTCGTCAGCAAGGGCAGAAGAGACCTGCCGCCGCTCCAGCTGCTCCGGCGGGTCGTAGTCCTTCTCCTCCGCCTCTTAAGCAAGTAAAGAAGACAACGGCTTCGTCTGATCGGTCGGCGTCTAGCAGTACAACCAGAGGCGGGAGGACATATAGATTCGGTCCTTCTCTGAAGACTCCAGAGAAGTTACCATACGAGAGTACCCAGGAGGAGAACGCCGAGATCGCGCGAGAAGAAGTGAGGAAATTCTTTGAAGGGGTGAAAGCAAAGCAACATCCACCTCCGGAGGAGAAGGTAGATGGGGTGAAAGTGAAGCGCACTCTGGCTGCCCTGACAAAACCACCAAAGTCTGATCCGCCGAAAGGAAACTATGACCGCATTATTGGAATGGAATTTGCCGAAGCGGAGCGGTCGAGAACTACTGTTAGTGATGAAAGGCTGAAAAAACGACGAGCTGGGAAACAAATTGCCCAGCTCGGCAAACAAGCGAAGCAATCATGCCCCCCGCTCAAGGTGCCTAGCCACAACGTCGCTAATGACCCGAGGATGGTGCCCGGTTATAATAATCTTGCAGATTACCTGCCCGACGAAGTACATTATGAACCCATGGACATGCGGATGCAAAGATACGAGTACGGGAAGCCTCTCGTCAAAGATGAAACATCTCTATCAACGATGATGCGAAGATTGCATGATTGGTACTTGAAAATCTGCAGAGACTCTGGGGGGAGGAGTAGTTTGTATGTGAGAGTTAAAAAGGAGCATGACCTCGTTGGAATTGATCTGTTGCCTGTTCCATTTGAGGAGTTCTATCAGTTTTTCAATCAATTGGCCCTCGATAAAACAACGATCGCCTGCTACTGTCTGTAAGTAGTACTACTTCTGTCATTAAGTTTCTCTATATAGCTTAGCTCTTTCATTGCATGTATTTATAATCATCCTCACTATATTATGCAGATTGAAGATCGTTGAATTGAAGAAAAGACAAGTCGGTGATATTGGGTTCATTAACACATATCTCATAGATGCAACTGAGGTTAAACTTCATGCCGCAGCTACCGAGGCCAACATGCTACAATCGTTCGTAATAAATCAAAACAAAGATATAATACTCTTTCCTTACAACTTCAAGTGAGTGTTACTGTCTTGTGCGTATTCGGTTTCCCTTATATATTAGTCAAGGTTATAGTAATGTAATTCATGAGTTATGCATGCGTGTGCAGTTTCCACTATATTCTCCTAGAGATTAAGCTTGAGCAGGGACTAGTAACGGTCTTAGACTCAAGACGAAAAGATCCCCAGGACTATGCAGACATGACTGAAATCCTCAAGAAGTAAGTTAAATCGATCATTATCCACCATATCAGCAACTTTGTTCATTTCCTGATATCAAGTAATTGTTTTCTTTGTCCGGAAGGGTTTGGAGAAAATTCACCAAAAAAGTTCCGGGACTGCCGAAGGAGCTGGAATTTAGACACCCGAAAGTAAGTACTATAGTAGCATGTTCCGCGCATCTCCTAGTGATTCAAGCGCTAGTTTCATCAATACCATTTAGCATTCTTGCTTATCAGTTTGATTGACCTCTATTTCTTGTAAAGTGGTTGTGGCAGGAACAAGGGAATGATTTCTGTGGATACTACATCTGCGAGTCCATCCGCCACACGACGTGTGAACGGGGCGGGTACTCTAACGAACAATATGAAGTACGTAAATAACAATATTCACAATTTTATTTTATTACCATCATTTGTGTTGAGTTTCATTCATTCATATATATATATATATATATATATATATATATATATATATATATATATATATATATATATATATATGTATTGACCCCCTTCTTCAAATTAGATGTTTCGGAAGCGGGATGAACTCCTAGCACCAGCTCGCATGCGAGCAATTCAAGAGGAATTGGCGGCATTCTTTCTTGACCACGTGATCCCTGAAGACGGAGAATTCTATGTTAAACCTGAGTCCGTATGATTATATTTGTAAGAGATAATTACTGTATATATGTAGCCGGTACTGTCAGATAGATATACGAGAACTTGTTGTTCGACCAATCTCTCGGAGAAGGAGAGGTGGTCGATATCACTTCTCTCTGTATGCATATATGTTCATGACGATCTTCTGTTTCCTTCGTTTGCTTTACTAGCTAGCCAGCGTGTCTAGTCCTCTCTATACGTATGTATAGTGCGTAGCGTCGACCAAGCACGGACATAAGAGATGACACTTCTCTATATTAATTATAGCTAGCTAACACAACATATGAAACACCTAAATTAACCCCCCAAAACCCCCAACCCCCCCCCCCCCCTTTCAAAAAAAACAAAAACCCTAGCCACAGAAATGCTGAACCGGGACCAAAGAGTCTCCTGACTGGGCTCTGCACACTGCCCACGTGGAGGGGCTTTAGTCCCGGTTCTGGATTGAACCGGGACTAAAGGTGGGAGGTATTAGTACCGACACTTTAGTCCCGGTTCAGGAACCGGGACTAAAGGCCCTTACGAACCGGGACTATAGGCCCTTTTTCTACCAGTGTCGATGAACTGGTAGATGTATATAGTCGATGAACTGGTAGATGTATGTAGTCGATGAATTGAAAGACTTATGCAGGGAAGGCGAGAGATGGGCTATATATAGGGTCGTCTGGCTCACAAAGTGGTTGTGGTAGTTTCGATCCAACGACTCACATGAGCTAGGAAGAAACACACCCTTGATCCAACGACTCGCAAGAGCTAGAAAGAAACACACGATCCGTGTGATTCTTCCTGATTGGTGGGATGCACATTAGTATCGGTTCGTGCCACGAACCGGTGCTAAAAATTGGCAACGAACCGGTACTAATGGTAGCAGCCCGCCTAGCCGTTGGAATCGGCACTAATGGTCACATTCGTGCCGGCTCAAATTCAAACCGGCACTATAATGTGCTTCACATTTGACCGTTTTTCTACTAGTCAATAGAGTTTGCCAAACTTGAGTTTCCCAAGTCACTTACACAAAAAGCTATGATTCATGGTTGTCAAATCCATAATTTCCAAACCACAACAACCTTGAGGCATAACAAGCTTTAAATGCTGCATACTGAACACAAAAGAAGTCCGGAGTTTAAATAAGTTATTAAAAATAAAAAAGAGGTGCAATGCTGGTTAATTTGTTTCAAGCCATTCGGAATAGTGTAGATTGCACTAAGCCACTGCACATAGCTCAGTGCAATCTATGCTATTCCGCAAGGCTTGAAGCTAATCAACATGTAGGTGAGCATTGCAACTCTTCGTCATTGTCTGTGCACTCACGGCTTATAAACCGCTAATACTGCCTCTCTCTTGGCGAGGTGGGACTAAAAACAGCTTGCCATAACCTCATTAGTACCGGTTCGTGGTACGAACCGGCACTAAATGGTGATGGTGGGGCCATAGCCTGACCGCAGGCTGACACAGCCTCTTTAGTACCGGTTCGTGGCAAGAACCGGTACTAAAGGTTCGCCACGAACCGGTACTATTGATCGCCGCCACGAACCGGCACTAATGTGCACATTAGTGCCGGCTCAAATACAAACCGGCACTAATGTGCTTCACGTTTGACCCTTTTTCTACTAGTGTCAGCAGCCGTTTTATAAGCTTGCCGAATGGACGGGGCTCCGACGCCGACAGTAACGACGGCTGGGCTCGCCAGCACCCACGCACACGACTCATGTCTGACGAGAAAAATGAACTTTACACAATGATTAGCCCATGGCAAAATCTTATTTCGGACATCTTTTCCAGTCGGCACCCTACACTAGCTACATCTACAGTCAAAGATCGACGCGGCATCATAAAAAGGCAAGGTACGACATCCAAGGAGGCGCGATAGGGTCGGTTGGAGGCCTCGTGTTGTGTCGACACAGGCAGTTGCATGGTACCACAAACAAGTAATTTCGTTTGAGGCATCCATCGACAAGTGTTGGTGCTTGCCATGTCACGGCAAGTGCCTTTTGAGCTCATGCTCAGGTTCGGATAACCCCCGACTTTAATTTGGCTGTCCACATTACCGGAAAGATTGGCATGTAGGCAGATACTCTTTATGTGTTGATAAAGGCATGTTGAAACCATGTGCTCTTGGTTACTGACTACTCATATATCCGATCATGAAGATATTGTTCTTTGGGACAAATCTTCATCGGAAAAGAAACAAAGTGGGGAGAAGATGAAAGTCGATGGCTGCATCGTGGCACTTTACGTGCACGACGGTTATGGCACATATATCCATTATCCATTGTTCAGTTAACCTGAGCTAGCATCAGTAAGCACTTTCTACTTTGGTAGAAACCTAGCACTTTCAACTTTTGTACAGACCTAGCAATCGACATAGAGAACGGAAATTCTAACGGCACCAGTACCTACTGACACATCTGTTGCCCTTCGTCTCTGCATAAACTTGTTGTGCTGACTTGCAGTATAAAGGTACCAAATATTTTCGGCAGGAATACATTGCAATACACTCCAATAGGATTCCATTATAGTAGTTTTTCATCTGGTAAAGTAGAGAAGGATGGAGTGCTGCATGCTGCATGCACACAGATTCTCTCTCTCCGCCCATTGAAGAAATAGCTTTTCATTTTTTTTGTGAGATACTAATTCATTGATATCTTTTGAATAAAAGTTATTCTAAAATACTATTACATATTTGGATTCCGGGCGACAAGATCGTTACAACAAGAACAAATTGGAATATATTTTAAGTGTTAAAAAAATTAATGAAACGTATTTCACTCCTTTGTTAAAATTAGATTTCATTCATTAATTAAATACAATGATTTCATTCAAATATTCATAAGGCTGATTACATTTAATAAACATTGATTTCACTCATTTTAAAAATGTTCCATTAAATTCAACAAAAATAATTTCACTCATTTTCAAAAAGGCCGATTCACTAGTATAAAAATAATATTCCATTCACTTCAAAACACCGATTTAACTCACTTCAAAAGACTTATTTCACTCAATTCAAAAAATAATAATTCCACTCATTATCTGAAAGACCGATTTCACTTTCTTTAAACGGAATATTTCATTGATTACAAGGAAAAAAGATTTCATCACACTTGTTTATTAATCATTGATTTCACGTAATTCAAAGTGCTGATTTCAATCAACTAAAAAATAATTTGACTTACATCAAAGAACCGATCTCACTAGTTTTAAACAACATATTTCAATCATTTGAAAGAAAAATAGACTTCTCAAGTTTATGAATAATTGTTTTTAGTTAATTCAAAGTACTGATTTCAATCAACTCAAAAATAATTTCACTTATTTCAAAGAACTGATTCACTTATTTCACACAATTAAAAGAAAGATACCAATGTACAATCTACAATCCTCAACTCCTCTTTAATAGTAGAGATACCTGTCCTGCTTTTGTAATGTTGGTCCGATGGTTCGTATAGAAAATGAAATGTTTTAGTTGATTTTTCCCAAGGTTTTTGTGATGAGATGCCTCTTAGGTTGCTTAAAGAAGCTAGATATCTTCATGTCGTGTTGGTGTGCATCTTTTAGTCCATCTTCATCGCCATTGGGTAAGTGGCTCTCCCAGGAGCGAGAGGGTCGATGGAGGCCACGTGTCGTGTCGACACAGCAGATCCATACTCAAAAGGAATTTCACTTGAGGCATCCATCGACAAGTATTGGTGCTTGCCATGTCATGACCAGTGCTTTTCAGTTCGAAAATAATGTTGTATAAAATGGTCCCAAGAGAAGAAGCACTGGATTGTGTGCTGGTGCTCAGGTTCGGATATCCCCTGACTTTAATTTGGCCGTCCACATTACCGGATAAATTGGCACGTAGGAAATACTCTTTATGTGTAAATAAAGCTATGTTGGGACCACGTGGTCTTGGTTAGTGACGATCTATATCCAATCATGAAGATCTAGTTCCTTGGAACAAATCTTCACCGGAAAAGAAACAAAGGGAGGAGAAGAAGGAAGTCGGTTGCTGCATCATGACTCTTTATGCGCACCACAGTCATGGCCCATCTATCCATTATCCATTGTTCAATTAAGCTGAGCTAGCAGTATTAAGCACTTTCTACTTTTGTACAGACATACCACTTTCAACTTTTACACAGACCTAGCAATGGGCATAGAAAGCGGAAATGCACCCGTGCCTACCGGCACATTAGTTGCCCTTCATCTCATCTTGAAGATTGTTGTGCTAACTTGCGGTTTAAAGATAGCAAATATTTTGCTGAAGGAATACATTGCAATACACTGTGAAAGGATCCATGATAGTAGCTTTTCGTCTGGTAAAATTAGAGAAGGACGGATGGTTGCATGCACACTCTCTCTTCACCATCGAAAAACTAGCACTTCATTATGCTTGTAAAATATTAAGTCATTGATATCTTCTGAATAAAAATGTTACTTTAAAATTGTTTTACATATTTGAATTCCCAACAACGAGATCTTAAAACAAGATCAAATTTAATACATTTAAACGATTTAAAAATTAGTGAAACATATTTCACTCCTTCCTTAAAACAGATTCCACTCATTAATTAAAAACAGAGAGTGCGGAAATATTAAAGACACTAATTTCATTTCAAAAACATTGAGTTCATTCATTTCAACTGAATTATTCATTTAATTAAAAAAATAGTTACACCCGTTTTCAAAAAGAGTGAGTTCACTAGTTTGAAACTACATATTTTCACTCAATAAAAAGTTTTCACTCATTTCAAAAGGCTTATTTCACTCATCTTAAAAAAGAACTCGTTAACAGGTAGACCGATTTCACTCGTTTTATTCACTCATTTCAGAAAAAAAATTCACTAGTTTATGAATCATTGATTTCATTTAATTCAAAGTACTGATTTCACTCAACTAAAAAAATTAAGTTATTTGAAAGAACCGACGTCACTTTTCCACACAATTAAGAGTAAGAGACCAATGTACAATGCATGATTGCCAACACCCCTTTAATACTAGAGATACCTGTTCTAGCTTTGGAATGTTGGTCCTATGGTCCAGATAGAAATGAAAGGTTTTAGCTAATTTTTCCCCAAGGTTTTTGTGATGAGATATCTATAATATTGCTTATACAAGCTAGATATCATCATGTTGTGTTATTGTATCATGCAGTGTTGGTGTGCATCTTTGAGTTCGTCTTCATCGCCATTGGGTAAGTGGCTCTCCTTCGATTGCTCCTGTTTGGCCTGGTTGCAGTGGACGACTTCTTGCCTTCAGGTGGTTTTCTGCTCACCTCTAGTAAAACTGCACGTGGAAAAAAGCCAAGTGGAAAGTTGGAGGGGCCAGAAGCGATGACAACCCACTATGGTGGCAATGTTGCCGTTTGCGAACTATTCGAACCCTTTATGGTCTATATGCAGAAATATAGTTAGGTGTGTATTTTCGCGTGATGTTTGGTAAATCTAAATGGAGTGATATGAGAGAGTAATGGTGGTGCCATCACATGAGTTCGTCTAAATGGAGTGTTTTGGTAGTTAGTCAGGGCCATCACATGAGTTCTATGTTCTGTATGTAGCTTCTAGTTAGGCATCTATTTATCTTAGACGTCATTGGCATGTAAAAATAGTTTTTGTTCAGCTTGGCAACCAACGAGGACTGAGACTGCTTGTATGCGTGAAGGATCCTTGTATGTGCGAAAGGTTGTTGTTTCGGACGTTGAGTATATTGAGCAACTCAAATCAAGATAATAATTACATGTGCATGCCCCTCTTAACAATCAAGCAAATAACTTGTAGAATATGTCAGACTTCCTTTTGAAGGATAATAGTACATCTTAGTTCAATTAGATTTCCAAGCTATTTGCTAAATCTCTTAGTGCAATGAGGCGAGCATAACTTCGACATTGTAATTCATTGCGCAGCAACACACTCATGCTTCTAGTAAGGATGGATCTCGGCCTACAAATGGGAGTTTCGAGGGCCTGAACATTCTGGTCACGTGGAATACATATATAATGTTTCTTAATAAAGGGAAAAGTTTTAATCTCACTGCTAATCTACATACAAAATAATTAACTTTTATAAGGGAGGGTTCCATATCTTGCGTCCTGAAAATTAACATCGCAAATCCACTTCAGTCCCAATATGTGTGCATATCAAACAGCTTAGCTACACACTAACACTACATTGGTTTCATCTCAAGAATCAAATGATGGCGACAACGTGAGAAGCACCGGTGCTGAGAGTGTATTCTAGGACGGCATAAACATAAATTGCTGAAATCCCATTCCATTGTGGCAAGTGACGGCTTGCAGACTACATAGAAGCACATAAATACACTGTCATTTCGTTGGCAGTTTTAGGCTTTCAACACTAAGCAACTAGTGTACGAACAGTACTTTCTTATACTAGTACACTGGGTATTTTCCAACTCAATTTTTTTTACTAATACACTGGTAGCTGAGCTAGAGGAACAAATCACCAGCCTCGAGCCGTGCTCCGGCCGGGCGGCAAGTAAAATTGAAAAGAAGAAGAAGAAGACGCTGCTGGTGTTGCTAGAGGCGGTGGGCAGGGACGAGGCCATCGCCGAAGTTCTGGGAGTAGCTCTTGAGATCGTATCCAAAACTCACGGCACGGCGCTTCGGCCGTAGCACGGCGCGCCTTATCCTCCAGAAGAGCTGCCTCACGGGCGCCGGCGCCTGCGGCCACGACCCCAACCCACCGTGGCTCTTCCCCTCCGTCATCTTCTGGCTGCCAATGCTTCTCGTCATGCGCAATGATCCTCCCAGAAACGCCATTGGTCGACCTTGATGAGATGACAAGGAAGGGATCGAGCTCACGGTTGATTAAACACTGCTCTGCTGCTCTTCTTTCTTGATTAGGTAGCTTATGGTTGCACAAATGTGGCTCCTCAGCAGCCGTTTTATAAGCTCGTGGATTGGACGGGGCTCCAACGCCGACGGCGACGACAAGAAAAGTCCACTTTACACACGCGCACTCATGGCTAGCTGACGAGAAAAGTCCACTTTACACAACGATCAGCCCATGGCAAAATCACATTTCGGACATCTTTTTCCGTTGTGACCCTACACTACACACCTACAGTCAAAGACTGATTGACGTGGCGATGGAATCTCTCTCCCATAAAAGGCAAAGGTACAGTATCCAAGGAGCGATAGGGTCGGTGGAAGCCTCGTGCCATGTCGACACAGATGCATACTCAAAAGTAATTTCGCTTGAGGCATCCATCGACATGCGTTGGTGCTTGCCATACCACGACCAGTGTTTTTTTAGTTCTAAATAGTGCTGTACCAAAAGGTCACAAGAGAAGAAGCACTGGATCGCATGCTTGTGCTCAGGTTCGGGTATCGCCCGATTTTAATTTGGCCGTCCACATTAGTGGGAAGATTGGCACTTAGGCAAATACTCTTTATGTGTTAATAATGATATGTTGGAACCATGTTGTCTTGGTTAGTGACGACCCATATATCCGATCATGATGATATAGTTCTTTGGGACAAATCTTCATTGGAAAAGAAACAAAGGGAGGACAAGAAGAAAGACGATGGCTGCATCCTGCCGCTTTAACCCACCACGGTTGTGTCCCATATATCCATTATCCGCGTAAGCACTTTCTACTTTTGTAGAGACCTACCACTTTCAACTTTTGTGCAGACCTAGCAATCGACATAAAAAGCGGAAATTCTAACAGCACCAGTACCTACCGGCACATCTGTTGCCCTTCGTCTCTGCATCTAACGGTACCAAATATTTTGCTGCAGAAATACATTGCAATACACTCTAATAGAAGTCCATGATAGTAGTTTTTCGTCAGGTAAAGGTAGAGAAGGACGGAGTGCTGCATGCACACATATTCTCTCTCTCTCCACCCATGGAAAACTAGCTTTTCATTTATTTATTTTTTATGAAATACTGATTCATTGATATCTTTTGAATAAAAAATTATTCTAAAATCTCTTAAATATTTGAATTCCGGGCGACGAGATCGTTAAAACAAGATCAAATTTGAATATATTTTAAATGATTTTAAAAATTCACGAAACATATTTCACTCCTTTCTTAAATAATAGATTTCATTCATTAATTAGAAACACTGATTTCATTTGAATATTTAGAACACTGGTTTCGTTTCAGAAACATTGATTTCACCCACTTCAAAAGAATTGTTCCATTTAATTCAACAAAAAATATTTCACTCATTTTCAGAAAGACCGATTTCACTAGTATGAAAATACATATTTCATTCATTTTAAAACACGGATTTCACTTTTGTAAGACAACATATTTTACTCATTTCAAAGACAAAGGATTTCACTACGCTAGTTTCTGAATCATTGATTTCACTTAATTCAATGTAATGATTTCAATCAACTCAAAAACAATTTCACTTATTTCAAAGAACCGATTTCACTATTTTTAAACAACATATTTCACTCATTTCAAGGAAAGAGATTTCACTAGTTTATAATCATTGATTTCGGTTAATTCAAAGTACAGATTTCAATCAACTCAAAAAATAATTTCACTTATTTCAAGAACCGATTTCACTTCACACAATTAAAAGAAAGATACCAACAACTCCTGTTTAATAGTAGAGATACCTGTTCTAGGTTTGGTAATATTGATCCCATGGTTCGTACAGGAAATGAAAGGTTTTAGTAGTCTTTCCCAAGGTTTTTCTGATGAGATGTCTCTGATATTGCTTTACAAGCTAGTTATCATCATGTCGTGTTGGTGTGCATCTCTAAGTTCATCTTCATCGCCAATGGGTAAGTGGCTCTCCTGCGACTGCTCCTGTTTGGCTTGGTTTGGCTGGACGAGCTTCTTGCCTTCAGGTGGTTTTCTGCTTACTTCTACTAAAATAGCCCGAGGAAAAATGGAGGCCAACTGGAAGTTCGAGGGGCAAGTGATGACAACCCGCATGGTGGCAAATTTGTCGTTTGAGAAGTATTCGCACCCTTTATGGTCTATATGCAGAAATATAGTGAGGTGTGCATTTTCGGGTGGTGTTTTGGTAATTCCAAATGGAATGATATGAGAGAGTAGTGCTGATGAGTTAGTGCTTCGGTAGTTAGTCAGAGCCGTCCCATCAGTTCTATGCTCTCTCAGTAGCTTTAGTTGGGTTTCTTGCTCTATTTATCTTGGCTGTCATTGGCATCTCAAAATAGCTTAGTTCGGCTTGGGAACCAACGAGGACCCAGGCTGCTTGTGTGCGTGAAGTATGGTTGTATGTGCTAAAGGTTGTTGTTTCAGTTGTTAAATACTTATATTGAGCAACATTAAATCAAGATAACAGTTGCATAAGTATGCCCCTCTTAACAATCAAGCAACTAACTTGTAGAATATGTCAGATTTTCTTTCGAAGAATAATATATCTTCGTTCAGAGTTTCCAACCTATTTGCTAAATCTCATGGTGCAATGAGGCGAGCATAGCTTTGGCATTGCAATTCAACGGCGCAGCAACGCTCGTTGATGCTTCCAGTAAGGATGGATCTTGGCCTAAATTAAATGAGCAATTATCTACCAAATGGGAGTTTCGAGGGGCCCGAACATTCGGATTACGTGGAATACATTATAATGTTTCTTAATCAAAGGGATAAGTTTTAGTCTCACCGCTGATCTACATTCAAAATCGTAAACTTTTATAGGGGAGTTCTGAATCATGCCTCCTGAAAATTATCATTGAAAATCCACTTCACTCCCAATATGCTATGCAGGCATATCCAACAGCTTAGTAATACTACACTGGTTTCATCTAGAGAATAAAATGGCAGCGTCAGCGAGAGAAGCCCCGGTGCGAGACTGTATTCTGGCGCGTGCGACATAAACAGAAATAGTCAAAATCCCATTCCATTGTGGCAAGGGACGGCTTGCAGACTACAATACATATAGAAGGAAGCACATTAGATACAATGTGTCATTTCATTGGTAGTTTCAGACTTTCAACACTAAGCTACTTGTGTATGAACAGTACTGTCTAATAATAGTACACTGGTAGCTGAGCAGAGCTAGAGGAGCAAACCACAAGGTCCAGCCTCGAGCCTTGGTCCGGCCGGGCGGCAAGTAAAAGTGAGAAGAACGAGTGTGGCTAGCTAGAGGCGGTGAGAAGGGACGAGGCCGTCATCGAAGTTCTGGGAGTAGCTCCTGAGGTCGTACCCGAAGCTCACGGCGCGGCCCTTCGGCCTCAGCACAGCGCGCCTTAGCCTCCAGAACAGCTGCCTCACGGACGCGGGCGCTTGCCGCCACGTCCCGGACCTGCCGTGGCTCTTCCCCTCCATCATCTTCTGGCTGCCCATGCTCCTTGTCACACCCAATGATCCTCCCAGAAACGCCATCGGTCGACCTTGATGAGATGATGCGGACGGGAGCTCACGGTTGATTAAACACGGCTCTGGTGCTCTTCTCTCTTGGTTGATCAGGTGGACGGGAGCTTCTGATCTAAGATGGACACGCACAATCTGCACAAATGGGGATCCTAAGCAGCCGTTTTATAAGCTTGCCGAATGGGCGGGGCTCCGACGCCGATGACGACGGCCGGGCCCGGCACCACCCACGCGCACTCACGGCTAGCTGACGAAGGGAATCCACTTTACACAACGATTATCGACTAGGCCATGGCAAAATCACATTTGGAACATCTTTTCCCGTTGCCACCGGCCACCCTACACTACACACCTACAGTCAAAGACCGACGCGGCACCAGCGTGGCGATGGCATCTCTCTTCCACAAAAGGGAGGGTGCAACATCCAAGGAGGGAGAGGGTCGGTGCAGGCCTCGTGTTGTGTCGACACATGCAGTTACATATAGTATATATAGTACCACAAACAAAAGTAATTTCGCTTGAGGCATCCATCGGATGCTTGCTCAGGTTCGGATATCCCCCAATGCCGTTGTGGCCGTCCATATTACCGGAAAGATTAGCACGTAGGCAGTGCTCTTTATGTGCTAATAAAGCTACGTTGGAACATGCATGTGGTCGTGTTTAGTGACGACTCATATCCGATCATGAAGATGTAGTTCTTTGGGACAAATCTTCATCATATAAAAGAAACAAAAGGACAAAGGAGTAGAAAAAGAAAGACCATGACTATATCGTGACGCCTTACACGCACGACGGTCGTGCTACATATATCTATTGTTCGGTCATAAGTTTCAGGATACGGTGTCGGCTTGAAGTTGGTGATTGCAGTGACACATGCCACAACACAGAGCTTCCAACAGTAAGCACTTTCAACTTCTGTACAGACTTAGAACTTTCAACTTTTATATAGACCTAGCAAAAAAAATCCGCATATATAAGCAGGTTGAAAAAATACGGCAATAAAAAAGATAGCGTAGGCCACCAACTCAACGCCGGGCAAAATTATAAAAACCACCACACCTAACAAGAAGCCACCGAGACTACCGAATAAGAATTGAACAACGCTGACTTGAAAAACCACTGAGCACCACTGCACCAAACACACCAAATAGTCTCCGAGGACTCATGATCCTATCGTGACATAAACAATGTAAACAACATTGCACAAATAATGAAGAGCCGTGGAGGAGATCCCAGCCAAGGTTCGTGTTTGGTGACACTCGTTGACTGTGGACGCTCCTAAGTTGTGTCGTGGGGCCTGCTACACATGCCCGTGCGGTGTGTTAGACTCTTGCAATGTTCTGGCATTATGGTCCCTCGACAACACCTCACATCTCTTTTTTTAGAAAAGGAAGAATCACCCCCGGCCTCTGCATCTTGGAGATGCATGCGGCCATATTATTTATTATTCACAAAGACCTTACAAAGAAATACAACAGTAAGGCCGAGGCCACCATCTAGACGACACCTGTCGCTACTCCTATCCTCTTGATGAAGGTGTGCCGAATGTCCGGGCCAAATGCCAAACAGACATCGCACAAAAGCCTAACATCTAACGTCGGATGCCCCATCCAAAGCCACATAGGCGGGACCGGGTAACACTCCGGTCCGGCGCACTCTCAGTGAGTACCACACGCACACCCTGCAAAGGGCCGTCACCTCCGTCTTTCCTCGATCCATCCTCAAAGCATGTACTGACGTATCGACCTTGTCAGGCCTCTCTGCCATCGACGCCACCACGACGCCAGACAACGTCGACCTCCTGCGCGTGTCCATCACCACACATCTGACGCCAAGCCTCCACTACTCCATGCCGCCGAGAACCGCCACCATGAATATGTAGAAATAAACACCGCTCCACCGAAGAAGCCATCCGCTGGTCCCTCCAGCCCGAGTGCAACTCCAAGAATGCCGCCCCCAAGGGGGTAACGACACATGAATGGCGCAGTCATCCGATCAGCTGATCTAGGGTTTCCCCCGGAGGTATTGGGCGGGGTTGGGAGCTTCACCTCGATGATGCCTTCATGAAGGAAACGATGATAATGGCATCGTCATCACCGGCTCCGGCCAACGACCGAAGACCAAGTTTTCACCCGGATCCGTACCAAGAAATCCACCGAACAACCTGTGCACTGTCTCGACCGCCATCAAAGCCCCAGATCTAGCCGCCTAGATCCGGCGACCAACCGCAACAGCAGTGCCACCGTAGGAGCCCTGGCGCACCGGCCACTCCCACCCCACCTCGCCAAACCGCGAGAGCCGCCAAGATGGATTCCGCACGCTCATCACCATCTCTGATCTGAACCAATCCATGGCAAAACCACGAGATCGGCGATGAAGATCCGCCTTGGATAGGGACATCACCACACCATGCCGCCGCGGGAAGCCCGAGCTTCACCCGCCGCCACCTTCCAGGGCCGCCGCCCCGGGATCCAGCCGTCGCCGATAGGCCAAGCCGCCGGCCACCGCGACCAAGGCCGCCATGACCCCGCTAGCCCATCGAACGGCCGGCGCCACCAGATCTTCCTCGGAGTCTAGCAGCTCCGCCGCCCCCACCTAGCACCATGCCGCCGCCTTGCGCCGTCGCCTAAGACGCCGCGCCACCGCGACGCAGATCGGGGGAAAGCGCCCCGGCGCCATGGGTGACCCGCCTCACCGATCTGGCACGGGAGGAAAGAGAAGAGAGCCTCCGCCGCCGCCATTAGCCGCCTGGGGCTTCGCCCGGCGACCTCCTCTAGCGGCGGCGAAGGGGAAGGGGAGGATGGACGTGCCCGACGGCGGGGGCTAGGGTTTCCACCCGAGCCGCCCTAGCGGGAGGGCAACGCGGGGGCGTGTGGAAGTGCGTCCTTACGTTAAAATGATCCACGCCTTGCGTATGCTAGGTAGGTGTGTGTTTTACGGCGATGCCCCATCCGTATGCTAGCTAGGTGTGCCTTGTCCGGGCGTTGCTTGTACGGTTTTCGGCCCGATTTTCCTCAAAAAACGGAGTCAACTTGTTTAGATTTTGTATCCGGTTTTCCTTATAAACTAGGCCAATATTTTCTTTGAATGAGATTAAATTTAAGTGGGGTCTCCCCAGTGACTATTCAGAAGAAAATCTATGATGACCTATCTTCCATGTTCCAACCTCCTTGCTAAGGAGTGAAATAGTACGAGTGGACATATTCTATAAGAGCATCTACAACTAGAAGTATCAAAATCCGGCTCTGAAACGTTCGCAGACGCGTCTGAGCGTGTCCGCGGATAGTTCTCGGACATCACACAAAAATCGCCCACCGCAACCAAGTACCTCAAACATGAAATCTCAAATCCATACTAACCATGCAGATAAAAGAACCTACGTGCTACGTACATATGTGGACTACTCATCATTAGAGATGTCCACTATCTCTGTCCTGGCTCCGGGTAGATGTGCGCGTGTGGTGGCTTGTCGTCCAAACTAGAGGTGAAGAGCTCGTCGATCTCTGCTTTGTGCTGCTGGATGAAGCGTCGGTTGAACTCCACATATGCCTCATCTTGGATGGAATCAAGGATGGCGGTCTGTTCGACATCTCCACCGCCTGGGCGACCACGAACTCCGTCACGGTGTCCTCCATGCCGAAGCCCGCAGCCGGCTGCTCCGCCTCCACCTCGGCCACGTCGTTTGCTTCCGGATCCTCCTCCTCCTCCTCCATGGGCTGAGGGGTCCTGCTGCTGCTCCTCCTCCTCCTCCTCCTCCTCATTCGCCGCAGGCGAATCCGGAGGCAGCCCGGCAGCGACACGAGTGGCGCGCTTGGCCTTGATCTCCTCCTCGATCTGCAACCAGCGTCCGGGCATCAACATTGCGAAGATAGGTGGTGATCCTCTGCCGGGCCATGGTTACGAGGCGGTCGGAAGGAGAGGGAAGCTGGCGGACCGGCTAGGGTTTTGTTGCCACCGTTCGGCTTAAATAGACAGGCTTGCTCCCTCGGGTGGCACGTCGGAGTGGCGACACGCGACGCCATGAACGCATCTGCACCAAGAACTGATGGAGGCGCCCATCGGACCGCCGATCTATGTGTGTGATCGCGGGGCCCCTATCGGTCAGTCCAACGTGGCGGGCGTTCCGGGCTCGTCCGAGTCTCCCCATATCCGCCCCATATATGGACCGGATATGGGGTTCCAGTTAGTCCAGACGTTTGGGCCGGGTATGGGGACCTCAGTTGGGTGCATTTTTTCTGACCAGGCAGCCCGTCCGGGTGTTGGGGTGGGTATGGGGTCCGGTTGTAGATGCTCTAACAACGGTAAGATCTGAAAAACAATAGTAGTTGATAAAAAATATGTGCTCCCACCATCTTCGCTAGCATAAACAGAAATAAAATGACAGATAGCGCCACATAAACAGAAATAGTTAAATCCCATTCCACTGTGGCAAGTGACACGGCTTGCAGACTGTACATAGAAGCACATAGATACGCTGTCATTTCATTTGCAGTTTCAGACTTTCAACAGTAAGCAACTTCTGTATGAACAGTACTGTCTAATACACACTCGTAGCTGAACTAGAGGAGGAGCAAATCACAAGGTGAGGACGCTTCAAACTCTTCAGCCTCGAGCCATGGTCCGACCGGGTGGCAAGTAAAATTGAGAAGAAGAAGGAGAAGAAGAAGAAGAAGAAGAAGAAGAAGAAGAAGACCCTGCGGGTGTGGCTAGCTAGAGGCGGTGGGCGGCGGGGCGATGCCGTCATCGAAGTTGTGGGAGTAGCTCTTGAGGTCGTACCCGAAGCTCATGGCTCGGCGCTTAGGCCGCAGCATGGCGCGCCTCACCCTCCAGAACAGCTGCCTCATGGGAGCCGGTGCCTGCCGCCACGACCCCGACCCGCCGTGGTTCTTCCCCTCCATCATCTTCCTGCTGCCGATGCTCCTTGTCACACGCAATGATTCTCCCAGAAACGCCATTGGTCAACCTTGATGAAATGATGCAGACCGGGGCTAGCTCACGGTTGATTAAACACGGCTCTGCTGCTCTCCTTGATTGATTTATTAGGTAGCTTCTGTGTGAGATGTATGAAACCGTTTGCACAAATGGGGCTTCTCAACAGCCGTTTTATAAGCTCGCCGAACAGACGGGACTCTGACGACGCCGCCGACGACCACCACTCATGCGCACTAACGGCTGACGAGAAAAATTCACTTTACACAACGATCAGCCCATGGCAAAATCACATTTCGGACATCTTTTCCCGTAGTCACCCTACACTGCACACCTACAGTCAAAGACTGATCGACGCGGCATCGGGGTGGCGATGGAATCTCCATAAAAGCAAAGGTGCAGCATCCTAGGACCGAGAGGGTCGGTGGAGGCGTCGTGCCGTGTCGACACAGGCAGTTGCACACTCAAAAGTAAATCCGCTTCAGGCATCCATCGACAAGTGTTGGTGGTGCTTGCCATACGGTCTCAAGAGAAGAAGCATTGGATTGCATGCTGTGCTTAGGTTCGGGTGATATCGCCCGACTTTAATTTGGCCGTCCACATTACCGGAAAGATTGGCACGTAAGCAATACTCTTTATGTGTTAATAAAGCTATATGTTGGAACCACGTGGGTCTTGGTTAGTAAACACCCATATATCCAATCATGAAGATATAGCTCTTTGGGACAAATCTTCATCAGAAAAAAAGAAAAGAATCAAAGGGAGGAGAAGAAGAAAGACGATAGCTGCATCATGACGCTTTACACGCACGATGGTCGTGGCCCATATCCATTGTTCTGTTAAACTGGCCTAGTAGCAGTAAGCACTTTCTACTTTTGTATAGACTTAGCACTTACAACTTTTGTACAGACCTAGCAATCGACATAGATAGCGGAAATTCTAACGGCACTGGTACCTAACCGTCACATTTTTTGCCCTTTGTTACCGCACCAAGATCGCTGTGATGACTTGCAGTATAAAGGTAGCAAATATTTTGCTGCAGGGATACAGTGTGATACACTCCGACATGTGTCCTTGATGGTAGTTTTTTGCCTGATAAAAGTAGAGAAGGACGGAGTGCTACATGCACACAGATTATCTCTCTCCACCCACAGAAAAACTATCTTTTCATTTTTCTATTGAGATACTAATTCATCGATATCTTTTGAATTAAAAATTATTCTAAAATCTTTTTACAGGCGACGAGAACTTTAAAACAAGATAATATTTGAATATATTTAAATGATTTTAAAAGTCCATATAATATATTTCACTCCTTTCTTAAAAATATATCTCATTCATTAATTGAAATTGAGAGTGTGGAAATATTCATAACACGGATTTCATTTCAAAAACATAGATTTCACTCTTTTCAAAACGATTATTTCATTTATTTCATCAAAAATAGTTTCACTCATTTTCAAAAATATCAATTTCACTAGTATAAAACTACATATTTCACTCATTTAAAAATACTTATTTCACTAATTTCAACAGACTTATATCACTAACTTCAAAAATATTAATTTTACTCATTATCAGAGAGACCGATTTCACTCATTTAAACGAAATATATCACTCATTTCAAAGAAAATATATTTCACTAGTTTGTGTTACATTGATTTCATTTAATTCAAAGTACTCATGTCACGCAGCTCAAATAATAGTTTCACTTATTTCAAAGAATTGATTTCACTTATTTCATAATCTCCAACTCCCCTTTATAGTAGAGATGCCTGTTCTAGCTTATGTAATGTTGGCCCCATGGTTCGTATAGGAAATGGAAGGTTTTAGTTCATTTTTTCCAAGGTTTTTGTGATGAGATGTCTCTGATATTGCTTACACAAGCTAGATATCGTCATGTCGTGTTGGTGTGCATCTCGGAGTTCATCTTCATCGGCACTGGGTAAGTGTCTCTCCTACGTCTGCTCCTGTTTGGCTTGGTTGGAGTGGACAAGCTTCTTGACTCCTCTAGTTTGGCTTGGTTGGAGTGGACAAGCTTCTTGACTCCTCTAGTTTGGCTTGGTTGGAGTGGACATGCTTCTTGCCATCAGGTGATTTTCTACTCACTTGTACTAAAACTACTTGAGGTAAAAATGGAGGCCAACTGAAAAGTTGGAGGAGCCAGAAATGGTGACAACCCGCTATGGTGGCAATGTAGTCGTTTGAAAGTGCGTTATATCGACTAGAGGGAGGTGAATAGGCGATTTTTATGAATTCTTCACTGAGGAATTTGCTAGTGAGGAAATTTCTTAGCGAAGAACTATTTGCAGCGGAATAAGTACTCAGAAGTAAACATAACAGAGGACAAGCATAGTCATCATGATGAAATGAGGGCAACAGAGTACAGAAAGCGTAATCACAGGATAACACAGGATGAAGACAAACAGGCTAAAGAAATTGAACTGGGGAAATTGAGAAAGTCTTTAGTCAAAGTGTTCAAACACAGATATGACAAGCACACAACACAATACTGAGGAAATGAAAGAGTTGAGGAAGTAGAACCAGTTGGCTTGGTGAAGACAATGATTTGGTAGACCAGTTCCAACTACTGTCTCAGTTGTACATCTGGTTGGAGCGGCTAGGTATTTAAACCCGAGGACACACAGTCCTCACCGTATTCTCCTTGAGCTAAGGTCACACAGACCTCGCCCAATCACTCGTGGTAAGTCTTCAGGTGACTTCCGAACCTTCACAAACTCGGTCACTCGGCGATCCATAATTCCTCTTGGATGCTCTAGACCATGACGCCTAATCGTCTGGAAGAAGCACAGTCTTCAAAGGTAACAAGCGTCGGATCCACGCAGGATCAATCTCTTCAGTGATGCTCAATCACTTTGGGTTTGTAGGTGTTTGGGTTTGGGTTTTCCTCACTCCATGATTTTCGCTCAAAGTCCTCGGAGAATGTGATGCTCTCAAATGACAAGTGTCAGTTTCTCTCAGAGCAGCCAACCAGCTAGTGGTTGTAGGGGGCGGCTATTTATAGCCTAGGGAGCAGCCCGACATGATAAGACATAAATGCCCTTCAATGATATGACCGTTAGGTGGATAAGATATTTTGGGACAGCTGGCGCGCAGCACAGCAACCGTCGGAAATTTGAGGCTCAAATTCCTCAGGGCTATCATGTTCCTCGCTGTGTAGGCAATCCGCACTGGCAAATTCCCAACTCCTCAGTCAGAACAAATTCCTCAGAGACCAGAAGAATTTCGTCTCTGTCACTGAAGAAATTGACTGAACTGTATGAGATTTCCAATGGCTTCACTCGAAGGGATTGGTAGGTGTAGGATTTTGAGTTGAGCATCACTTGGAAATTTTTTTCCTTGGTATTTCCTCGACCCCCTTTAATAGTACGGTGTTTCCTATGACTCAAGAAAGAGAAATAGAAACTACGAAAACAACAGTCTTCATGCTTCATATTCCTCGAATGAATACCAAGTCTTCAAGGTCACACCAAATTCTTCACTTTCAAAGTCTTCAGAAAGTCTTCAGAATACCAAAGTCTTCAGTCGAAGAACGTCATTTTTAGGGGTCGACTTTCTCTGTAAATATCAAACTCCTCATAGACTTATAGACCAGTGTACACTCATAAACGCATTAGTCCCTTAACCTATAAGTCTTCAATACACCAAAATAACTAAGGGGCACTACATGCACTTACAATCTCCCCCTTTTTGGTGATTGATGACAATATAGCTTAAGTTTTCAACGGGGATAAACATATGAAGTGTAAATGCTGATATTGAGGAATTTGATTGCAAGATATAAAAGAACTCCCCGTGAAGATGTGCATAGTGAGGAATTTGCTTTTGAAGCAATGCACACTTGAAGAGTTGTATCATGGAGATCTTCCCCTATATCTTGTAATTCATACACGCATTTGACATATATTATGAAGAATTTGAAATGCATGATGAAATATGGTGACTGATGAAATTCAGCATGCGTGCAATAATATTAACGAGGAATAAGCATGCAGAATAACACATCAAAAGTATCAGAGCATCATCGGGTTTATGTTTACAACTCGATCCAATAAAGTTTCAGAAGAACGAGAGTTGTAACTTAGCAAAAAAAAACGCACATATAATAGACCCGTTTGAAGACTAACTCAAATTTCTCCCCCTTTGTCATCAAATGACAAAAAGGATCGAAACTGATGACTAACGCCCCTGAAGAATATCAAGTTGATGAAGGAGCGCCAGCGTTGTCGAGGTCGTTTGTCGTAGTAGGGCCTGCCGCAGTGTCGTCCAAGTCTTCATGTTCATCAGTGTCGCGCGATGAAGAATAGGAGCTGGCCACCAAGGAAGGAACCTTGACCTTCTTGTATTTCTTTGGTGGAGGTGCAGACCAGCCAAACTCTTCCTTGAGACCCATTTTCTTCAGATCTTCTTCGCTGTAGACATGAGACAAAACAGCCCAGGTATGGTTGAAAGTTTCATGGAGGTACTATTGATTTTTCTTCACTGCATTATGGGTTGAGGTCATGTTGTGAAGAATTGAACCAAACTGTCTCTTGACCCATTTATGATTGCGATCAACCTTCTGATGAAGACTCAGGAGTAGCTCACGATCAGTCATCACCCTGGGTGCTGTGCCTTGAGGATTTTGCTTGGCTGTGTTGGCGGCAGAGTCATGGGTGGCAGAGTCGTCATTGGTTGAGTAGGATGCAGCCTTGCGAAATTGACTATCCAATGGACGAATGCCTTCATCTATAACAGCAGCGGCGTTGCCTTTGTCATCAGCTGAGGAAAATGTCCGTTTGAGGACGTCAATCGGAGGCAAGTAGCTGCAGTGGTTCAGTGTATCAGCTTTGTAGTTGAGTGAAGACCTTGTTCTGATGAATCTCATAATCCAAGGTGCATAAGGTTTCAGCTCAAAAGGTGACATAGCGACATTGGCCAGAGTCCTCATGAAGAAATCATGCATGGAAGTTGACGGGAACACCATGAATGATATTGAAGAGCAGATTCTTCATGATGCCAACGACTTCTTCTTCATTCGAGTCGTGCCCCTTGATTGGACTCAATGTCTTCGTCAGAATGCGATAGACAGTCCGAGGCACATATAGTAATTCCTTGACGAGGAATTTGGTTCGTGGGGCCTGCCCTGGCTTCAAAGGCTTCATCAGCACTTGCATGTAATGATTTGTAAGCTCAAGTTCACTGTAGACACATCGAGCAGCTTCAAGGGGTGGACTGAGTGGTAGGGCACGAAGCAATTCAGTAGCTGGTGCCTTGTAGTGAGTGTTTTCAGACATCCAGTCCAGCACCCATGAGTTCACATCTTCAGAATCTCATGTGATGTGCAGCGTCGCATAAAATTGAAGAATGAGTTCTTCATTCCAATCACATATGTCAGTGCAGAAATTTAACAGTCCAGCGTTGTGAAGAACACTGAGGACTGGCTCGAAGCATGGCAGAGATTCCATATCCACATGAGGAATGTGTGCATGATCGAAGACTTTGTCTTTGTTGAACATCACTGAAGAATAAAAATTAGCCTGACTAGCAGTCTAGAAACGCCTCTTCCTTATGCGAGCAGAATCATAGGGGTTGTAGTCTGTGAAGAATACATGCTCGCCGAAGAAATCTTCATCCTTGAATTTTTGCTTGCGTGAGTATGGACCTTTGGCTTGGGCAGAGGAGTGTCAGTGAGTTGCATCACAACCTCGGGAATTGCAATCTCAGGTTCTTTAGGCTGAGGAATTTCTGGTTCCTCTTCAGTGGCAGTTTGTGTGTTCATGTGATCAGCAGCAGCAGTTTCTTCAGCACTAGTGGCTGGAATTTCTTCACGTACATATGAAGTGGGGTGAGTTTCTTCAGAGCCCATTTGAACGGTTGGTGCAGGGGACTGAGGAATTTGCTGTAAAGGGGTGAAGAGTGGAGAATTAGGATGCTGACTTTCCCAAAAGTCATCATTCATCACTGGTGTAGTACTCCCAATGTCCACATCTTCATCTTTCATTTCTTCAACGCCAGCCTCTTCAGCTGTGAACTGAGGCATGGGCGAGGAAACAACAGGTGTTGAAGGTATCTTATCCACTTCAATTTCTTCATCCAACTGCTCTGACGAAGCAGCAGAAGGATTTTCTTCATCAGATCCGCCGGGGATCACATATTCTTCATCGAAGGGAACAATTTCCTTTGATGGCATGGTTGAGATCGAAACAACATCAATAGGATTTTCAAACGAGCTGGTCATAGGCTTCATTTTCTTCGGAGCTGAAGAATCTGAAGCAGCTGATGCTTTCCTTTTCTTCACTGCTGCACGCTCTGCAGCCCTGGTCTTCTTCACATCTGATGCAGATGGAAGGATTGGAGTTTGTGTAGGCGCAGGAGGAGCATAGGAATTTGGTTGTTGTTCTTAAGGCACAACTGATGCAGTTGCCCTGACTTCTTCAGTTTCATCAGGCGCACCACTAGTGGATGCCCTGGCAATTTATTCAGTGGCTGGAATGGAGTCATCAGCCCTGGAACTCACATTTTCTTCAGCGGCCTGAAAGTCATCAGCGGTGCTGGCATGTTCTTCAGTTTGCTGAGAAGATGCTTCAGCCTGAGGAATTTCCTGTTGCGATGGAGCTGCAACATTGGAGGTGAATTTCTCAGTCAGTTTAACAAACCTGACCTTGCCTCCTTGCCAATCAGCATAGTAGGCATTGAAATCATCGCTGGGGGTTTTGATTTCAGACTGGACTTTTATAAGTTCATCAGTTCTCATAGAGACAATGTTGTTTTTCAGAAATTTCTCCTTCTTGTACTGTGCCTTCTTGATCTGCCTGGCCTTCTCATATTTCCATTTTTCTTCTTGGATGAAATGGGTTAGCATGTGATTTTGGCCAGGTGTCAACTTGAAGTCAGGCATAGGAGTGTTTGGGTCCTTGTGCCAGAGATCAATATAATCGAGGATCAACCTTGGATCCAATAGCAGTGGCACATTTGTGCCTTTGGCTCTAGCGGCCCTGACTTGCCTGTCTCTGATGATTTCAGCAAGTTCATCATCATCAGCTTCGTCTTCTTCAGATGGCACTTGGAAGTCGACCTGCTTCTTCTGAGGACTAGGGCGAGGACCTCGTCCAGCAGTTGCCTTTGTCTTCAACAGTGAGGGTCCCGTTGAAGAATTTGGTGCAGCTGAGGAACTAGCTGAGACACCTGAGGCAATGGAGATGCCTGTAGTCCTTTGGCAAGTGGCAAGATGCACAGGTGCTGAAGACTTTGTCGGAACAGCTGAGGATTTTGGAGGAGCTGAGGATTTTGGAGGAGCAGGAGCAGCATGAGGAATTGGCCTTGAGGACTGTGAAGATTCTGGCCGTGAGGGCATAGCTGAGGAACTTGGCCTTGAGGGCACTGTTGGTGAAGCACTTGGCTTGCGCACAGGCTTCTTTGCCATAGATTTCTTTGGCTTGACAGGGGCCTCAGCAGCAGCAGCAGAGTCTTCATTGAATTTCCTCACTGCTTTTTTGGCTTGTCTAGCCAACTTGGCTTGGCACTTGGCCCATTCTTTAGGAAAGTCCTCACCGCGCTTGATGCTAGTGGGGTCTGCTTCTTGGCCAGGTGCCAATGGAGGTCTTGGGCATGGAGGATTGAGTGCGAATTTCTTCATGTACTTTGGAGTTACATACCTGTACTCCCTCCATTCTCTTGCCCATCTCCTTTCAATCCTCTGGATGCGCACCTTGCGCTAATTTTTGTTCTCCTTACCAAACTTGGCCTCATCAGGAGTGCAATAGTCTTTGTATATATCATCAGAGATCTCAAAGGCAGTCATGACCTCAGGCTTCTTTCCTCCTTTCTGCCGCTTCTTGCCGTCTGCCATATTCTTCAGTTGAGGAATTTGAACAATCGAATTCTCTGAAGAAGTATGCAACTTTTCTTCGAGGAATGCTGCAAATGAGTTAAGTTGATGAGAACCTAGTGATTCAGCAGCGGACATGAGTACCTGTGAACAGAGTATAGTTGTGAGGAATTTGGAGAGGTCATATGCGTTCTCAGAAGGTTTTTCAAAAAGAACAAGTTTGAGGAATTTGACTAGATGAGTCTTGAAGAATGTCACTAAGCGTTCTTTGTCTTAGGTTCCAGAGTTGTATAGATCGAAGATCCACACAATTGAGGAATCTTGAAGAAAAATGATGTTTAGAGAAACGAATCAAGAACAGATGAATTGTGAGGTGTTTTAGTTTGTGAGGATTTGAAGAAAAACACCTTTGAAGATTTTGTAGAAAACATTCGAATCAAAGAGGGCAGAAAAGGTAACTTTTAATTACCCTGGATGAAGAACACGACGAACTGTGAGATGGAGAGGTGAAGTTCGTCTGTGTAGATCTTCCACGCCCTAACTCGGCAGAGGAAGACGGCTACGACGACGGCGGAGTGAAGATTTCCACGGCCGGCGCGAGTACGATGGCGACGAGGTCGAGGCAGTGAAGCTCTTCCTCACCGGCGATGATGGAGTAGCGGCGCTAGGGTTTGAGAAGCTCGAGCGGGAGAGAGAGGTCGAGCGGAGTAAAGGAAGTGAGGAAGGGGAGAGGGGGTATTTATAGCCACGGTGAAAAACTGTTCGCCCGAAGATTTTGGACGAACATGCCCCAGACCCTTCTCCTTCGCATGACATGTGTCACCCACGTACTGAGAAGTGGAGATCATGTTAGATCATGGGTGAATAGAAAAATATATCATGGGATGCGGAACGGTTTGAGCAGCAAAACCGAAAATTTGGATAAGATAAGTTTTAACGTTCCGTTCGCAAATTCTTCAGCTGACAAGGACACAGTGAAGATTTTGAACGAGTTTTAAATAGAACGCACATGAAGAATTTGTGAATAGATTGGGTTGAGTATAGTATAGAGGGGGAAGGGTCCGATCACATTCACTTAGCAGAAAAACCAACTTGAAGATTTAGCCATAAGTGAATACTGTAGAGGACATAAACTCTCTAATGTAATAAGATGGTCCAATGGAGGGATTTTCAAAATATGCATTTATGTGTCCTCGGCAAAAATAACAAGCATTTCAGCTCACTGCGACATAAATATATACTGAACTATTTGTTTTTTTCGTCCAGGACACATGCAGTTGTATTTTGTTAATCCCTCCGTTGGATCATGTTATATTATAGGTGTGTTGGTTCAGTATTTTTTTCAGGATTTTTGAGAACTTTTGCACCGTTGAAACCCTTAACTAGTTCTGTGGCAAGCTATTGTAGAAAATCCTACTCCTATATATATAGCCGATGAAGTAAGATGACGAAAACAGTGAAGATTTTGCAAAGTTGAAGAATTTGAACAACTGAGGAATTTCAAAAACTGAGGAAAAACTCAAAATGAAGAATTTCAACTTTGGTGGTGGCGTGACCCACCATATAAGACTGAGGATTTCAGACACCGCGTACAATTGTCGTAGGGTTCTGAGAATTAAATTCTTCGTTAATTTCTTCACATTTAGAGTGTTATTCTTCATTGATTGAAGAAAAAGGTTTCTTCATGTGTTGCACATCTAAGTCATCAATTTTGCATAAGTGTTAGGATGGGTGTCCTTTTCACAGAACATTCGAAGATTCTAAGATATTTAGCTCACACCGCAACTTGCTAAATCTCTTCTCATCCAAGGGCTTTGTGAAGATATCGGCTAGCTGTTCTTCAGTCTTCACATGCTCAATAGAAATGTCGCCCTTCAACACATGATCACGAAGACAATGATGATGAATCTGAATGTGCTTTGTCTTCAAGTGCTGAACTGGGTTGTGAGCAATCTTGATGGCACTCTTATTGTCACAGAGGAGAGGCACATCCTTCACGTTGACGCCATAGTCCTCGAGAGTTTGCTTCATCCATAGCAGTTGAGCACAGCAAGAACCAGCAGCATTGTACTCAGCTTCATCAGTAGACAGTGATACACAGTTCAGTTTCTTCGAGGACCAACAGACCAAAGATCGTCCGAGGAAATGACATGTACCAAATGTTGACTTGCGGTCCACACGATCACCAGCATAGTCAGAGTCAGAATATCCGATGAGATCAAAAGCCGAGCCCTTGGGGTACCATAATCCAAGTGTTGGTGTGTGAGCTAGATATCGAAGAATATGTTTCACAGCCTTATGGTGTGATTCCTTCGGTGTAGCTTGCAATCGGGCACACATGCAAACACTAAGCATTATATCTGGCTTAGATGCATATAAGTACAATAAAGAACCAATCACGGAGCGGTATACCTTATGATCGAAGTCAATATCATTTTCATCAGTGCACAGATGGCCATTATGTTGGGGAACGTTGCAGAAAACAAAAAATTTCCTACGGTTTCACCAAGATCCATCTATGAGTTCATCTAGCAACGAGTGATTGGATGCATCTACGTACCTTGTAGATCGCAAGCGGAAGCGTTCAAAGAACGGGGATGAGGTAGTCGTACTCGACGTGATCCGAATCACCGGAGATCCTAGCGCCGAACGGACGGCACCTCCGCGTTCAACACACGTACGGTCAGCGTAATGTCTCCTCCTTCTTGATCCAGCAAGGGGAAGGAGAGGTTGAGGAAGATGGCTCCAGCAGCAGCACGACGGCGTGGTGGTGATGGAGCTGCAGTACTCCGATAGGGCTTCGCCAAGCTCTATGGAGGAGGAGGAGGTGTTGGAGAGGGAGAGGAAGACGCCAGGAGCATGGGTGCGGCTGCCCTCCCTCCCCCCTCTATATATAGGGAGCCTAGGGGGGCGGCGGCCCTAGGAGATGCAATCTCCTAGGGGGGCGGCGGCCAAGGGGTGGGGGGCTTGCCCCCCAAGCAAGGGGGCGCCCCTCTCTAGGGTTTCCCCTACCCTAGGCGCATGGGCCCAAGGGGAAGTGGCGCCCCAGCCCACTTTGGGCTGGATCCCTTCCCACTTCAGCCCATGGGGCCCTCCGGGATAGGTGGCCCCACCCGGTGGACCCGCGGGACCCTTCCGGTGGTCCCGGTACATTACCGGTGACCCCAAAACTTGTCCCGATGGCCGAAATAGCACTTCCTATATATAATTCTTTACCTCCGGACCATTCCGAAACTCCTTGTGACGTCTGGGATCTCATCCGGGACTCCGAACAACATTCGGGTTACTGCATATACATATCCCTACAACCCTAGCATCATCGAACCTTAAGTGTGTAGACCCTACGGGTTCGGGATACATGTAGACATGACCGAGATTGCTCTCCGGTCAATAACCAACAGCGGGATCTGGATACCCATGTTGGCTCCCACATGCTCCTCGATGATCTCATCGGATGAACCACGATGTCGAGGATTCAAGCAACCCCGTATACAATTCCCTTTGTCAATCGGTATGTTACTTGCCTGAGATTCGATCGTCGGTATCCCAATACCTCGTTCAATCTCGTTACTGGCAAGTCACTTTACTCGTACCGTAATGCATGATCCCGTGACCAGACACTTGGTCACTTTGAGCTCATAATGATGATGCATTACCGAGTGGGCCCAGTGATACCTCTCCGTCATACGGAGTGACAAATCCCAGTCTTGATCCATGTAAACCCAATAGACACTTTCGGAGATACCCGTAGTATACCTTTATAGTCACCCAGTTACGTTATGACGTTTGGTATACCCAAAGTACTCCTACGGTATCCGGGAGTTACACAATCTCATGGTCTAAGGAAAAGATACTTGACATTGGAAAACTCTAGCAAACGAACTATATGATCTTGTGCTATGTTTAGGATTTGGTCTTGTCCATCACATCATTCTCCTAATGATGTGATCTCATTATCAATGACATCCAATGTCCATAGTCAGGAAACCATGACTATCTGTTGATCAACGAGCTAGTCAACTAGAGGCTTACTAGGGACATGTTGGTGTCTATTATTCACACATGTATTACGATTTCCGGATAACACAATTATAGCATGAATAAAAGACAATTATCATGAACAAGGAAATATAATAATAATTCTTTTATTATTGCCTCTAGGGCATATTTCCAACACATTTGTGGGCATAGGAATTTTGATGCCTTTGCAATCTTGCATGCCGAATTTCCTCAGTACATCCTTGAGGTATTTCTCCTGAGATATGAATATGCCATTTCGCTGTTGACGAATTTGAAGACCTAAAAAGAATTTCAATTCTCCCATCATAGACATTTGATATTCTTCACTCATCATATAGGCAAATTCATCACTATAACGTTGGTCAGTCCAGCCAAAGATAATATCATCAACATATATTTGGCACACAAACAGTTCACCATCATAAGATTTAGTGAAAATAGTAGGGTCGAGTGAACCGGGTTTGAAGCCTTCCTTCATGAGGAATTCCTTCAAAGTATCATACCACGCCCGAGGGGCCTGCTTGAGGCCATAGAGGGCCTTGTTGAGTCTGAAGACTATGTCAGGATTCTTTGGGTCTTCAAAACCTAGGGGTTGAGCAACATATACTTCTTCCTCAAGCTTACCATTGAGGAATGCACTTTTCACATCCATTTGATAGAAAGTGATATCATTATGGTTAGCATAAGCAAGTAATATGCGAATAGCCTCAAGTCTAGCAACAGGTGCAAAAGTTTCATCGAAATCAATTCCTTCAACCTGTGTGTAGCCTTGAGCTACAAGCCGTGCCTTATTCCTCACCACAAGGCCATTTCATCTTGCTTGTTGCGGTAGATCCACTTTGTGCCAATGATATTGTGCTTGCGGGGATTTGGACGTTTGACCAGTTCCCATACGTTGTTGAGTTTGAATTGATGTAATTCTTCTTGCATGGCCTGAATCCACTCAGGCTCCAGAAATGCTTCATCTACTTTGGTGGGATCTATGATAGAGACCAAGGCATAGTGCCCACAAAAGTTAGACAAATGTGAAACTTTTGAGCGGGTGAGAGGACCTGGTGCTTTGATGTCATCGATGATCTTTTCAACTTGCACTTCTTTTGCAACACAAGGATGAGCTGGTTGTCGTTAAGGAATTTGATCAGCATTTTCTTCAGCACCATTTTCTTCAGCATTTTCCTCAGGTGCATCAGCTCGACGTTCTTCACGATCTGGAATGAATTCTTCAGTAGATTCTTCGATAGGAATGACATCCTCAGTAGCCTTGAACTTGATAGAATCCTCAGGTGCTGGTTCATCTATCACAGAAGGTAGGTGCTCTCTTTATGAGCCATTAGTTTAATCGAACCGCACATCTATTGTTTCAACAACCTTGTGAAGAACGTTGTTGAAGACTCTATAGGTGTGCGAGTCCTTCCCATAACCAAGCATGAAACCTTCATGTGCTTTCGGTGCAAATTTAGCATTGTGATGAGGATCTCTAATCCAGCATTTAGCACCAAAGACTTTGAAATAACTCACATTGGGTTTCTTGTCAGTGAGGAGTTCATAGACAGTCTTCTTGAAGAATTTGTGACGATATACCCTATTGATGATGTGGCACGCAGTATAAATTGCCTCAATCCAGAAGTGACGAGGCATCTTGTACTCATCAAGCATAGTGCAAGCCATCTCAACAAGAGTTCTGTTCTTGCGCTCCACGATGCCATTTTGCTGAGGAGTATAAGGAGAAGATAACTCATGAGTAATACCAAGTTCATCAAGATAGTCATCGAGACCAGAATTCTTGAACTCAGTTCCATTGTCACTTCTGATGTGCTTGGTCTTCACACCAAAGTTGGTTGAAGCCCTCGAGGAAAATCGTTTGAAGACTTCCTGCACTTCATGTTTGTAAGTAAAAATGTGTACCCATGTGTAACAAGTGTAATCATCAACAATAACAAGACCATATAGAGAAGCATCATTAGTGACTGCTGAGTAATGATTAGGACCGAAGAGATCCATATGAAGCAATTCAAATGGTCGAGTAGTGGTCATGATAGTCTTCGCTGGATGCTTGGCCTTGGTCATCTTTCCAGCTTCACAGGCTCCGCATAAGTGATCCTTGAGGAATTTGACATTCTCAATGCCAATGACATGCTTCTTCTTTGCAAGTGTGTGCAATTTCCTCATGCCTGCATGACCAAGTCATCGATGCCATAGCGAGCCTTCTGAAGCTTTTGCAAGTAGGCACACGGCTGGTTGCGGTCCTGTAGAGAAATCAACAATATACAAGTCTCCTCTCCTAAAGCCTTCGACGACTTTGGAATTGTCAGCTTCCATAACCACAACACAACGATACTTGCCAAAGACAACAACCATATCAAGATCACAAAGCATTGAGGCAGACATAAGGTTGTATCCTAAGGACTCAACAAGCATGACTTTGTCCATGTGTCGATCCTTTGTGATCGCAACCTTACCTAGACCCAATACCTGACTTTTGCCTTTGTCAGCGAAGATGATATGCTTCAGATGCGATGGTGATAAGGGAGCATCCATCAATATATTCTTGTCACCAGTCATGTGATTTGTACATCCACTATCGAGGACCGACTCAGTGGCTTTGGGTTGATCATCCTACAGATGAATTAGTGCAGCTTACAAACTCATATACTTCATCAGTGAAGAATATGACATCAAATTCATCAGATCAATTTCATCAACCAGTAAGACAGATCTAGCAACATGAGGACGTGAGAAATGAAAGTTCATTTCTTCATGATTAGCGTGTGTCCTTTCAGGCCTTTTTCAGGTCTCCAGCAAATTCTTCAGACGTTTACGCATGTCTGGAGACCTGACCCTGCATAAGAGATTTGTTTTTTTCTTCACCACCCACATCTGAAGGGGTGGCAAATAGTTCATCACTATGCGAGCTCCATATGAGAAAGGTGGCATAGAAGCCAATCCATTTCGTTTCACATAAGAGGAGTTAGGGTAAGCATATGAATAAGCAGAGAAATTCTTCGAGGACTTATGAACATAATGATTAGAAGAATAATGCTCATATTCATAGCCCTTAGCTCTTCCCTGCGGAACATAGTTATTAGCACGATGATATTCATGTGAGGACTTTGATCCTTTTGAGGAATTTGATCCACATGAGGAATTTGGTCCGTATGAGGACTTGGATCCATATGAAGAATTTGATCTGGGGTTCCTATTCTTCACAAGTGGTGTCATGAGGACATTCACCTGAAGACTTTCAAGGCACCTTTTGGGAACCCAGATTTTCTTCATAGGGGAACCATTCCTGCAGTTAGTGCCAACATATCTAGCAAATACTTCACCATTCTAATTTTTGAACAGTTTATAGTTGGAGTCAAATGACTCATCAAAAGAATGAGAAGATTCACATATAAAGCTAGATAAATTAGATGGATCAACTGGAGGTCCCTTTGCAGCAACCCATGAGGTTTTGGGGTACTGCTCAGGCTTCCAATATGTACCATCAGCATTGAGTTTCCTCTCAAAGGCAATACCCTCTTTCCTAGGGTTCCTATTGAGGATCTGCTTTTTAAGCACATCACAAAGTGTCTGATGCCCTTTGAGGCTTTTGTACATGCCTGTCATGTACAATTCCTTCAGCCCTGCATCATCAGTGATACTAGCAATGTCCTCATATAAGGAATTAGTGATAGCAGAGGCATGTGAAGAATTTGTAACATTAGAAGCATTTGAACATTCAGATGAAGAATTAGCAGATTCACGTTCAATGCATTTAAAACATGGAGGAACAAATTCTTCCTAAGCAGCGCTGATTTGTTGAGCAAGTAATGAATCATGCTCCTTCTGAAGATCTTCATAACTCACTCTTAGCTTCTCAAGATCTTGCTTTCTTTGAAGAAATTCATAAGAAAGCTTCTCATGATCAGATAAGAGAGTGTCATGATGATCTTGAAGGGTATCATACTTAGTATGAAGTCTCTGAAGACTTTCAGCCAAAGCTTTTGACTGATCCATTTCTTCACCCAACATATCATCGCTCTTATTTAGCATGTGTTGAACCTTTTCTAAAGCTCTTTGTTGTTTAGTGGCAATGGAAGCAAGTTTGACATAGCTGGGTCCAAATTCATCACCAGATTCATCATCACTTGACTCAGATAGGTAGCATTCAGTTACCTCAGCACTTTTTGCCATAAGACATGATGAAGAGGATGATGATTCCGGTTCGAATGTCATCTCTTTGAGAGATTCCTTGAAGTCCTCAAACCAAGGATCATGACGGGTTTGATGACCTTCATAGACCTCAGAGAGACGGTCCCAGATAAGCTTCGCATGCTCGAGATGCATGATGTTCCTGAACTGATTTTGAGACAGACAGGAGCAGATGACATCTTTCGCCATGAGGTTGAGAAGAGTGTACTTGTGAATGACATCAGCTTCCGCCATCTTACACAGATCGGTCAGACCAATTTCAATGACGGTCCACAGCTCGCGGTTCATCGCCATGAGGCGCTTCTTCATCATGGCCTTCCACTTGGGATACTCGTGGCCGTCAAAGATAGGGCATGTCACTTTCTTCATACCTGCGGTCGACATAACTAAAAATCCAGGCGGTTAAACCAAAATCACACAGAACAAGGGAGTACCTTGCTCTAATACCAATTGAAAGTGCGTTATATCGACTAGAGGGGGGTGAATAGGTGATTTTTATGAATTCTTCACTGAGGAATTTGCTAGTGAGGAAATTCCTTAGCGAAGAACTACTTGCAGCGGAATAAGTACTCAGAAGTAAACATAACAGAGGACAAGCATAGTCATCATGATGAAATGAGGGAAATCACAGAGTACAGAAAGCGTAATCACAGGATAACACAGGATGAAGACAAAAAGACTGAAGAAACTGAACTGAGGAAATTGAGAAAGTCTTCAGTCAAAGTCTTCAAACACAGATATGACAAGCACACAACACAATACTGAGCAAATGAAGGAGTTGAGAAAATACAACCAGTTGGCTTGGTGAAGACAATGATTTGGTAGACCAGTTCCAACTGCTGTCTCAGTTGTACATCTGGTTGGAGCGGCTAGGTATTTAAACCTGAGGACACACAGTCCTCACCGTATTCTCCTTGAGCTAAGGTCACACAGACCTCGCCCAATCACTCGTGGTAAGTCTTCAGGTGACTTCCGAACCTTCACAAACTCGGTCACTCGGCGAACCACAATTCCTCTTGGATGCTCTAGACCATGACGCCTAACCGTCTCGAAGAAGCACAGTCTTCAAAGGTAACAAGCGTCGGATCCACGTAGAATCAATCTCTTCAGTGATGCTCAATAAACTTGGGTTTGTAGGTGTTTGGGTTTGGGTTTTCCTCACTCGATGATTTTCGCTCAAAGTCCTCGGAGGATGGGATGCTCTCAAATGACAAGTGTCAGTTTCTCTCAGAGCAGCCAACCAACTAGTGGTTGTAGGGGGCGGCTATTTATAGCCTAGGTAGCAGCCCGACATGATAAGACATAAATGTCCTTCAATGATATGATCGTTAGGTGGATAAGATATTTTGGGACAACTGGCGCGCAACACAGCAACGATCGGAAGTTTGAGGCTCAAATTCCTCAGGGCTATCATGTTCCTCACTGTGTAGGCAATCCGCACTGGCGAATTCCTAACTCCTTAGTCAGAACAAATTCCTCAGAGACCAGAAGAACTTCGTCTTTGTCACTGAAGAAATTGACTGAACTGTATGAGATTTCCAATGGTTTCACTCGAAGGGATTGGTAGGTGTGGGATTTTGAGTTGAGTATCATCTGGAAATTTTTTCCATAGTATTTCCTCGACCCCCTTTAACAGTACGGTGTTTCCTATGACTCAAGAAAGAGAAAAAGAAACTATGAAAACAACAGTCTTCATGCTTCATATTCCTCGAATGAATACAAGGTCTTCAAGGTCACACCAAATTCTTCACTTTCAAAGTCTTCAGAAAGTCTTCAGAATACCAAAGTCTTTAGTCGAAGAACTTCATTTTTAGGGGTCGACTTTCTCTGTAAATATCAAACTCCTCATAGACTTATAAACATGTGTACACTCATAAACGCATTAGTCCCTTAACCTATAAGTCTTTAATACACCAAAATCACTAAGGGGCACTAGATGCACTTACATCGTTTCATAACTATTTGAATCCTTTATGGTCTATATGCAGAAATATAGTGCGGTGTTTATTTTTGGGTGATGTTTTGGTAAATCCAAATGGAGTGATATGACAGAGTAACGGTGGTCATTCAGTTCTTTGGTAGTTAGCCAGGGCTGTCCTAGTTATGTTTGTAGCTTTAGTTTGACATCTTGCTTTATTAATCTAAGACGTCATTGGCATGTCAAAATAGTTTTTGTTCAGCTGGGAATCAACGAGGACCGAGACTACTTGTATGCGTGAAGTATAGTTGTATGTGCTAAAGGCTGTTGTTTCACACATTGAATATATTGAGCAATGTTAAATCAAGATAACAATTACATGTATATGCCCCTCTTAACCATCAAGCAAATAACTTCTAGAATATACTAGAGTTTATTACAAAGAATAGTATATCTTAGATTAATCAGAATTGCCAACCTATTTGCTAAATCTCTTGGTGCACTGCGCCGAGCATAACTTTGATGTTGCAACATGCACGCTGATGCTTCTAGTAAGGATGGATCTCTGCCTAAACGATCAATTATCTACCAAATGGGAGTTTCGAGGGGCTTGAACATTCTGATCACGTGGAATACACTATAATGATTGTTAATCAAAAGGGTAAGTTTTAATCTCACCGCTAATGTACATACAAAATCGTAAACTATAGGCGGGGGGGGGGGGGGGGGGGTGTTCCAAATCATGGCTCCTGAAAATTGACATCGAAAATTCACTTCACTCCCAATATGCACCCATATCAAACATGAGAGCGAGAGAAGCCACCGTGCGAGAGTGAATTCTAGCACGCGCGACATAAACATAAATAAATCCCATTCCATCGTGGCAAGTAACGGCAATCATAACTTTGACGTTGTAATTCAACGGTGCTACAACGCACGCCAATGCTTCTAATAAGGATGGATCTCGACGTAAAACGATCAATTATCTACCAAATGGGAGTTTCGAGGGGCCTGAACATTTTGATCGCGTGGAATAAATTATAATGTTTCTTAATCAAAGGGATAAGTTTTAATCTCACTAGTGATCTACCTACAATATCATAAACTTTTATAAGGGTGGTTCCAAATCATGCCTCCTGAAAATTTGAATTGAAAATCCACTACACTTCCCAATATGGACGCATATATATAAAACAACTTAGTTATACTACATTGATTTCATCTCGTGAATAAAATGACAGCTATATATAGCGAGACAAGCCATGGTGCGAGAGTATATTCTAGCAATCGCAACATTAACAGAAATAGTTAAAATCCCATTCCACTGTCGCAAGTGACGGCTTGCAGATTACATAGAAGGAAGCACATTAGAATAGATACACTGTCATTTCATTGGTAGTTTCAAACTATCAACACTAAGCAACTTGTGCGTGAACAGTAATGTCTAATACTATAGTATACTTCAAACTCTGTGCAGTACAAGGTGTTGACGCCTCAAACTCTCTGGCCTCGAGCCGTGGTCTGGCCGGGCGGCAAGTAAAATTAAGAAGAAGCGAGTGTCTGTCACTAGAGGCGGTGGGCAGGGACGAGGCCATCATCGAAGTTCTGGGAGTAGCTCTTGAGGTCATACCTGAAACTCACGGCGCACCTCACCCTCCATAAGAGCTGCCTCATGGGCGCTGGCGCCTGCCGCCTCCACCCCAACCCACCATGGGAGGTCGTGGTTGATATGATTAAGCGTCGCTCTGCTGTGATTGATTAGGTAGCTTCTGATTGCAGAAATGGGGCTCCTCAGCTTCGACGAAAGGATAGGGCTCTGACGCAGACTAGAATGATGACCGGGTCTGCCACCACCCACGTGCACACTCAGCTAACGAGCAAAATCCCCTTTACAAAGGGGAGCCCATGGCAAAATATCATTTCGGGCATCTTTTGCCTTTGCCACCCTACACTACACACCATACAGTCAGGTTCGGATAAGTGTTGCATCCTCAAAAGTAATTTCACTTGAGGCATCCATCGACAGGTGTTGGTGCTTGCCATGTCACGGCCAGTGCTTTTTAGATCTAAATAGTGTTGTATCAAACGGTCCCAAGAAAAGAAGCACTAGATTGTGTGCTCATGCTCAGGTTCGGATATCCCCCGACTTTAATTTGTCCGTCCACATTACCGGAAAGATTGGCATGTAGGCAGATACTCTTTATGTGTTGATAAAGGCATGTTGAAACCATGTGCTCTTGGCTACTGACTACTCAAATATCCGATCATGAAGATATTGTTCTTTGGGACAAATCCTCATCGAAAAAGAAACAAATGGGGGAGAAGATAAAAGTCGATGGCTGCATCGTTGCACTTTACATGCACGACGGTCATGGCCCATATATCCATTATCCATTGTTCAGTTAACCTGAGCTAGCATCAGTAAGCACTTTCTACTTTGGTACAGACATAGCACTTTCAACTTTTGTACAGACCTAGCGATCAACATAGAAAACGGAAATTCTAACGGCACCAGTACCTACTGACACATTTGTTGTCCTTCGTCTCTGCATAAACTTGTTGTGCTGACTTGCAGTATAAAGGTACCAAATATTTTCGGCAGGAATACATTGCAATACACTCCAATAGGAGTCCATTATAGTAGTTTTTCATCTGGTAAAGTAGAGAAGGATGGAGCGCTGCATCCACACAGATTCTCTCTCTCCGCCCATTGAAAATTTAGCTTTTCATTTTTTTGTGAGATACTAATTCATTGATATCTTTTGAATAAAAGTTATTCTAAAATACTATTACATATTTGGATTCCGGGCGACAAGATCGTTACAACAAGATCAAATTGGAATATATTTTAAGTGATTAAAAAAATTAATGAAACATATTTCACTCCTTTGTTAAAATTAATTTCATTCATTAATTAAATACAATGATTTCATTTGAATATTCATAATGCTGATTACATTTAATAAACATTGATCTCACTCATTTAAAAAAATCCATTTAATTCAGCAAAAATAATTTCACTCATTTTCAAAAAGGCCGATCCCACTAGTATAAAAATACATATTCCATTCATTTCAAAACACCGATTTAACTCACTTCAAAAGACTTATTTCACTCAATTCAAAAAATAATAATTCCACTCATTATCCGAGAGACCGATTTCACTTTCTTTAAACAAAATATTTCACTGATTACAAGGAAAAAAGATTTCACCACACTAGTTTATCAATCATTGATTTCAGTAATTCAAAGTACTGATTTCAATCAACTCAAGAATAATTTGACTTACTTCAAAGAACTGATTTCACTAGTTTTAAACAACATATTTCAATCATTTCAAAGAAAATAGACTTCTCTAGTTTATGAATCATTGTTTTTAGTTAATTCAAAGTATTGATTTCAATCAACTCAAAAAACAATTTATCTTATTTCAAAGAACCGATTTCACTTATTTCACACAATTGAAAGAAAGATACCAATGTACAATCTACAATCCTCAACTCCTCTTTAATAGTAGAGATACATGTTCTAGCTTTTGTAATGTTGGTCCCATGGTTCGTATAGAAAATGAAATGTTTTAGTTGATTTTTCCCATGGTTTTTGTGATGGGATGCCTCTTATATTGCTTATACAAGCTAGATATCATCATGTCGTGTTGGTGTGCATCTTTTAGTTCGTCTTCATCGCCATTGGGTAAGTGGCTCTCCCTGGAGCGAGAGGGTCGATGGAGGCCTCGTGTCGTGTCGACACAACAGTTCCATACTCAAAAGTAATTTCACTTGAGGCATCCATCGACAAGTGTTGGTGCTTGCCATGTCATGACCAGTGCTTTTTTGTTTGAAAACAATGTTGTATCAAATGGTCCCAAGAGAAGAAGCACTGGATCGTGTGCTGGTGCTCAGGTTCGGATATCTCCGGACTTTAATTTGGCCGTCCACATTACCGGAAAAATTGGCACGTTGGAAATACTCTTTATGTGTAAATAAAGCTATGTTGGGACCATGTGTTCTTGGTTAGTGATGATCCATATATCTGATCATGAAGATGTAGTTCCTAGGAACAAATCTTCACTGGAAAAGAAACAAAGAGAGGAGGGCGTAATGTTGGGGATATAACTATTTACGTAAGCCGCCCAGGAGGGGCCGGGTTGTACAAAAAGAAGCCCATATGAAGCCCAAGACCAAGACGTGAAGATGGCGGTTCAGTAAAGGGTCTAAAGGCCCACAGGCGATTTATAGCCCATGGTGATAAACCGCCATGAGGGCGTGACTTGTATTGTAAGGTAGAAGTAACTAGTCACCAAGCCGGACACTGTTTATGAGCCGGCGGGGACTCTGTAAGCTATAGGGCGTCGACCCTTGTATATAAGGGAGCGACCCGCTGGCGGCTTAGGGTAAGAAACAACCAATCGTGAACCGGGCATAGCGTATCTCGCTCCTTGCCCATCGAAACCTCAAGCAATACCAACCTAACTAGACGTAGGCATTCCTTCACCGTAAGGGGCTGAACTAGTATAAACCTCGCTTGTCCTTTGTCCCGATTAACCCCTTTAAGCTTCCTAGTTGCGATGGCTCCACGATCAAGTCCTTGCGAGAGGACATCTGCCGTGACAATTCCACGACACTGGTGGTCGCCGACGGTTCCGCCTGCCGCTCCTGGAGGTCTCCTCGTGCCTCCATGGGTGGGTGGGATGGCTGGTGTGCGGCGTGCTCGTCTTGAATCTGACGATGGGATCCGGGTGGTCGGCGCGGGTTGGGCAGCGGCCTGGCGTGGCCATTTCTCTGGCTATGGGCGGCGGCATGGGGAGGTCCGACGCATGGGCAGTGGCCTCTTGGTGGCGCGGCGGCTCTGCTCGCGGTGACGGCCGACTTCTCCTCCGAGGTCGGCTTGTCTGCGGTCGGACCATTTCGACCTTCGCTTCATCTCCTCGTCGTCTGCGCGCTTCCTTTGTCGAAGGGTTGACCCTCTCCCAGCTGCGGTCTAATGCGCGTCTTGTGCCCGACAGCAGGTCCGAGCTCGTCTTACGTGCGATGCTACAGGACGGGGTGATGGAGGCCAGTTTTAGCCGTCCTATTGGGTCTCAACACTAGGGGCCGCCCAGGGGTGCGAAAGGCGGGGCTTTCCGGTCGTCTCTTTTGTTGGGGTAACGGCGGGTCTCGCGTGAGGTGGTATCAAGGTCTTGGATGCTGGGGCGTGACCCTGGTAGTAGTAGTGTGGTGCTCATGGCAGAGCCCGTGGCTCTATGCTACCCAGTGACCATGGCTGTGTGGGCGGCGTGGTATCCGGGGTGTGGCGTTCGGTGACGATGAGTGTTGACCAAGGTGAAAATTTGTTCTATCTTCGGACGGGTTGGCGGTGGCGAAGCTTGTTCCCTTCTTCAAGGCGTTGTCGCGGCTCTCATTGCCCTTCATGTTTCTCCAGGAGAAACTCTGACCCTCGGATCGGGCGGTGGCAACGCTTCGGTGTCGTATCCTTCCTGAAGGCACCGCCTTGGAGTCCACGGTTCGTTGCACGCGGCTTCATCTCTTCGTAGATAGGGTTGGTGTTGCTACGCTCAGGGCCTATGTATCATACCTTGGGTGTGTGCATGTGTTGTGGTGGCGTGCATTTATACCGGGCTGTTGTTGATCGTCGGCGGAAGTCTATTTCGGTAAGTAGAGAAGGACGGGGTGCTGCATGCACACAGATTCTCTCTCTCTCCACCCATTGAAAATCTAGCTTCTCATTTTTCTTGTGAGATACTAATTCACTGATATCTTTGGAATAAAGTTATCTATTTTTTTACATAATTGAATTCCGGGCGACGAGATCGCTAAAACAAAATCTAAGTTGAATATATTGTGAATGATTATAAAAATTCGTGAAACATATTTCACTCCTTTCTTACAAATAGATTTCATTCATTAATTAAAAATTGAGAGTGTGGAAATATTCATGACACTGATTTCATTTCAAGATTTCACTCATTTCAAAGGAATTATTTTATTTAATTCAACAAACATATTCTCACTCATTTTCAAATAGACCGATTTCACTAGTACAAAACTACATATTTCACTCATTTAAAAACAGATTTCACTCGTTTAAAGCACGGATCTCACTCAATTCAAAATCAATAATTTCACTCGTTTTAAACAACATATTTCACTCGTTTCAAAGAGAATATATTTCACTAGTTTATGAATCATTGATTTCACTTAATTCAAAGTACTCATTTCACACAACCAAAATAATAATTTCACTTATTTAAAAGAATCGATTTCACTTATTTCACACAATTTAAAAGAAAGATATGAATGTACAATGTACAATCCACAACTCCCCTTTATAGTAGAGATGCTTGTTCTAGCTTTGGTAATGTTGGTCCCATGGTTCGTATAGGAAATGAAAGGTTTTAGTTCATTTTTCTCAAGGTTTTTGTGATGAGATGTCTCTGATATTGCTTATACAAGTTAGATATCATCATTTTGTGTTGGTGTGCATCTCTAAGCTCATCTTCATCGCCATTGAGTAAGTGGCTCTATTGCGACTGCTCCTGTTTGTCTTGGTTGGAGAGGACGAGCTGCTTGCCTTCAGGGGGTTTTCTGCTTACTTCTACTAAAACTGCCCGAGGAAAAAAATGGAGGCCAACTGAAAAGTTGGGAGGGGCAAGTGATGACAACCCGCTAATGGCAATGTTGTTGTTTGACAACTATTTGCACCTTTTATGGTCTATATGCAGAAATATAGTGAGGTGTGTATTTCGGGTGATGTTTTAGTAAATTCAAATGGACAGATATGAGAGAGTAACGGTGGTGAGTTAGTGCTTTGGTAGTTAGTCAGGGTCATCACATGAATTCTATATCCTGCATGTAGGTTTAGTTAGGCATCTTGCTCTATTTATCTTAGACATCATTGGCATGTCAGAAATGATTCTCGTTCAGCTTGGGAAACAACAAGGACCGAGACTGCTTTGTATGCATGAAGTATGGTTGTATGTGCTAAAGGTTGTTGTTCAGCCATTGAATACATTGGGCAACAATAAATTTAACAATCAAGCAAATAACTTATAGAATATGTCAGACTTTTCTTTTGAAGAATAATATATCTTGGTTTAATCGGAATTTCCAAGCTGTTTGCTAAATCGATTGGTGCAGTGAGGCGAGCATAACTTTGGTGTTGTAATTCAACGGCACAACAACATAGCAAATGGGAGTTTCAAGGGGCCTGAACATTCTGATCACATGGAATACATTATAATATTTCTTAATCAAAAGGATAAGTTTTAGTCTCACCGCTGATCTACATACAAAATCATAAACTTTTATAAAGGGGTTTCCGAATCATGCTTCCTGAAAATTGACATCGAAAATCCACTTCACTCCCAATATGCACGCATATCAAACAACTTAGTAATACTACACTGGTTTCATCTTGAGAATAAAATGACAACGACAGACAGAGAATCCCGGAACGAGAGTGTATTCCAGGGCGCGCGACATAAAAAGAAATAATTTAAATCCCATTCCATTGTGGCAAGTGACGGCTTGCAGACTACATATAAGGAAGAACATAGATACACTGTGTCATTTCATGGCTAGTTTCAGCCTTCCAACAGTAAACAACTAGTGTACCAACAGTACTGTCTAATACTACTAGTATCTAGTAGCTGAGCTAGAGGAGGAGCAAATCACCAGGTGACGACGCTTCAAACTCTCCAGCCTCGAGCCGTGGTCCGGCCGGGCGGCAAGTAAAATCGAGAAGAAGAAGAAGAAGACCCTGCGACTGCCGGTCACTAGCTAGAGGCGGTGGGCAGGGACAAGGCCGTCGTCAAAGTTCTGGGAGTAGCTCTTGAGGTCGTACCCGAAACACACGGCGCGGCGCTTCGGCCGCAGCAAGGCGCGCCTCACCCTCCAGAACAGCTGCCTCACGGGCGCCTGCGCCTGCCGACACGACCCGCCGTGGCTCTGCCACTTCTCCTCCATCATCTTCCGGTTGTCAACTTGCAATGATCCTCCCAGAAACGCCATCGGTCGGCCTTGATGAGATGATGCGGACGGGAGCTCACGGTTGATTAAACACGGCTCTGCTGCTCTTCTTTCTTGAGATGGTCAGATGGATGCACCGTTTGCGCAAATAGGGCTCCTCAGCAGCCGTTTTATAAGCTCGCCGACCATGTGGACGGGGCTCCAATCGACACCGTCGACGGCCGGGCCTGCCAGCACCCACGCGCACTCACAGCTGACGAGAACAATCCACTTTACACAACGATTAGCCCATGGCAAAATCAAACGTTGGACATCTTTTGCCGTTGCCACCCTACACTACACACCCTACAGTCAAAGACCGACGCGGCATGAGCGTGGCGATGACTTCTCTCTCCCATAAAAGGGAGGCTACGACGTCCAAGGAGCGAGAGAGTTGGTGGAGGCCTGGTGCCGTGTCGACACAGGCAGTTGCGTACAGAAAAGTAAATTCGCTTCAGGCATCCATCGAACAAGTGTTGGTGCTTGGCATACCACGACCAGTGCTTTTCCTTTCAGGTCTAAATAATGTTGTACCAAAAGCTCCCAAGAGAAGAAGCACTGGATCGCAGGCTAGTGCTCAGGGGAAAGATTGGCACGTGAGCCATACTCTTTATGTGTTAATAAAGCTACGTTGGAACCATGTGGGCTTGATTAGTGACGACCCATATATCCGATCATAAAGATATAGTTCGTTGGGACAAATCTTCATCACAAAAGAAACAAAGGGAGGAGAAGAAGAAAGACGATGGCTGCATTGTGACGCTTTACACGCACGATGGTCGTGGCCCATATATCCATTGTTCTGTTAAGCTGGCCTAGCAGCAGTAAGCACTTTCTACTTTTGTACATACTTAGCACTTACAACTTTTGTACAGACCTAGCAATCAACATAGATAGCGGAAATTCTAACGGCACTGGTACCTACGGTCACATCTGTTGCCCTTTGTTACCGCACCAAGATTGCTGTGATGACTTGCAGTATAAAGGTACCAAATATTTTGCTGCAGGAATACATTGTGATACACTCCGATATGTGTCCTTGATGGTAGTTTTTTGCCTGATAAAAGTAAAGAAAGACGGAGTGCTACATGCACACAGATTATCTCTCTCCACCCACCGAAAAACTATGTTTTCATTTTTCTATTGAGATACTAATTCATCGATATCTTTTGAATTAAAAATTATTCTAAAATCTTTTTACTGGCGATGAGAACTTTAAAACAAGATAATATTTGAATATATTTTAAATGATTTTAAAAGTCCATATAATATGTTTCACTCCTTTCTTAAAAATATATCTCATTCATTAATTGAAATTGAGAGTGTGGAAATATTCAGAACACGGATTTCATTTCAAAAACATTATTTCATTTAATTCATCAAAAATAGTTTCACTCATTTTCAACAAGATCAGTTTCACTAGTATAAAACTACATATTTCACTCATTTAAAAATACTTATTTCACTCATTTCAAAACACTTATATCACTAACTTCAAAAATATTAATTTCACTCATTATCAGAGAGACCGATTTCACTCATTTTAAACAAAATATTTCACTCATTTCAAAGAAAATATATTTCACTAGTTTGTGTTACATTGATTTCATTTAATTCAAAGTACTCATTTCACGCAGCTCAAATAATAATTTCACTTATTTCGAAGAATTGATTTCACTTATTTCACAAAAGAAATATACCGATGTACAATGTACAATCTCCAACTCCCCTTTATAGTAGAGATGCCTGTTCTAGCTTATGTAATGTTGGCCCCATGGTTCGTATAGGAAATGGAAGGTTTTAGTTCATTTTTCCCAAGGTTTTTGTTTTTGAGATGTCTCTGATATTGCTTATACAAGCTAGATATCGTCATGTCGTGTTGGTGTGCATCTCGGAGTTCATCTTCATCGCCACTGGGTAAGTGGCTCTCCTACATCTGCTCCTGTTTGGCTTGGTTGGAGTGGACAAGCTTCTTGACTCCTCCAGTTTGGCTTGGTTGGAGTGGACATGCTTCTTGCCATCAGGTAGTTTTCTACTCACTTGTACTAAAACTACTTGAGGTAAAAATGGAGGCCAACTGAAAACTTGGAGGAGCCAGAAATGGTGACAACCCGCTATGGTGGCAATGTAGTCGTTTCATAACTATTTGAATCCTTTATGGTCTATATGCAGACATATAGTGAGGTGTGTATTTTTGGGTGATGTTTTGGTAAATCCAAATGGAGTGATATGACAGAGTAACGGTGGTCATTCAGTGCTTTGGTAGTTAGTCAGGGCTGTCCTAGTTATGTTTGTTGCTTTAGTTTGACATCTTGCTCTATTAATCTTAGACGTCATTGGCATGTCAAAATAGTTTTTGTTCAGCTGGGGAATCAACGAGGACCGAGACTACTTGTATGCGTGAAGTATAGTTGTATGTGCTAAAGGTTGTTGTTTCAGACATTGAATATATTGAGCAATGTTAAATCTAGATAACAATTACATGTATATGCCCCTCTTACCATCAAGCAAATAACTTGTAGAATATACCAGAGTTTATTTCAAAGAATAGTATATCTTAGATTAATCAGAATTTCCAACCTATTTGCTAAATTTCTTGGTGCACTGCGCCGAGCATAACTTTGATGTTGCAACATGCACACTGATGCTTCTAGTAAGGATGGATCTCTGCCTAAAGGATCAATTATCTACCAAATGGGAGTTTCGAGGGGCGTGGACATTCTGATCACGTGGAATACATTATAATGTTTGTTAATCAAAAGGGTAAGTTTTAATCTCACCGCTGATCTACATACAAAATTGTAAACTATAGGGGGGGGGGTGTTCCAAATCATGCCCCTCCAGAAAATTGACATCGAAAATTCACGGCACTCCCAATATGCACCCATAACAAACATGAGAGCGAGAGAAGCCCCGGTGCGAGAGTGAATTCTAGCACGTGCGACATAAACATAAATAGTTTAAATCCCATTCCATCGTGGCAAGTAACGGCAATCATAACTTTGACATTTTAATTCAACGACGCTACAACGCACGCCAATGCTTCTAATAAGGATGGATCTCGATGTAAAACGATCAATTATCTACCAAATGGGAGTTTCGAGGGGCCTGAACATTCTGATCACGTGGAATACATTATAATGTTTCTTAATCAAAGGGATAAGTTTTAATCTCACCACTGATCTACCTACAAAATCATAAAATTTTATAAGGGTGGTTCCCAATCATGCCTCCTGAAAATTTACATTGAAAATCCACTTCACTTCCCAATATGGACGCATATATATCAAACAACTTAGTTATACTATGATTTCATCTCGTGAATAAAATGACAGCTATATATAGCGAGACAAGCCATGGTGCGAGAGTATATTCTAGCATTCGCAACATTAACAGAAATAGTTAAAATCCCATTCCACTGTCGCAAGTGACGGCTTGCAGATTACATAGAAGGAAGCACATTAGAATAGATACACTGTCATTTCATTGGTAGTTTCAAACTATCAACACTAAGCAACTTGTGCGTGAACAGTAATGTCTAATACTATAGTATACTTCAAACTCTGTGCAGTACAAGGTGTTGACGCTTCAAACTCTCTGGCCTCGAGCCGTGGTCTGGCCGGGCGGCAAGTAAAATTAAGAAGAAGCGAGTGTCTGTCACTAGAGGCGGTGGGCAGGGATGAGGCCATCATCGAAGTTCTGGGAGTAGCTCTTGAGGTCGTGCCTGAAACTCACGGCGCATCTCACCCTCCATAAGAGCTGCCTCATGGGCACTGGCGCCTGCCGCCTCCACCCCAACCCACCATGGGAGGTCGTGGTTGATATGATTAAGCGTCGCTCTGCTGTGATTGATTAGGTAGCTTCTGATTGCAGAAATGGGGCTCCTCAGCTTCGAGGAAAGGATGGGGCTCTGACGCCGACCAGAATGACGACCGGGTCTGCCACCACCCACGTGCACACTCAGCTAACGAGCAAAATCCCCTTTACAAAGGGGAGCCCATGGCAAAATATCATTTCGGGCATCTTTTGCCTTTGCCACCCTACACTACACACCATACAGTCAGGTTCGGATAAGTGTTGCATCCTCAAAAGTAATTTCACTTGAGGCATCCATCGACAGGTGTTGGTGCTTGCCATGTCACGGCCAGTGCTTTTTAGATCTAAATAGTGTTGTATCAAACGGTCCCAAGAGAAGAAGCACTGGATCGTGTGCTCATGCTCAGGTTCGGATATCCCCCGACTTTAATTTGGCCATCCACATTACCGGAAAGATTGGCATGTAGGCAGATACTCTTTATGTGTTGATAAAGGCATGTTGAAACCATGTGCTCTTGGCTACTGACTACTCACATATCCGATCATGAAGATATTGTTCTTTGGGACAAATCCTCATCGAAAAAGAAACAAATGGGGGAGAAGATAAAAGTCGATGGCTGCATCGTTGCACTTTACATGCACGACGGTCATGGCCCATATATCCATTATCCATTGTTCAGTTAACCCGAGCTAGCATCAGTAAGCACTTTCTACTTTGGTACAGACATAGCACTTTCAACTTTTGTACAGACCTAGCAATCGACATAGAAAACGGAAATTCTAATGGCACCAGTACCTACTGACACATTTGTTGTCCTTCGTCTCTGCATAAACTTGTTGTGCTGACTTGCAGTATAAAGGTACCAAATATTTTCGGCAGGAATACATTGCAATACACTCCAATAGGAGTCCATTATTGTAGTTTTTCATCTGGTAAAGTAGAGAAGGATGGAGCGCTGCATCCACACAGATTCTCTCTCTCCGCCCATTGAAAATTTAGCTTTTCATTTTTTTGTGAGATACTAATTCATTGATATCTTTTGAATGAAAGTTATTCTAAAATACTATTACATATTTGGATTCCGGGCGACAAGATCATTACAACAAGATCAAATTAGAATATATTTTAAGTGTTTAAAAAAATTAATGAAACATATTTCACTCCTTTGTTAAAATTAATTTCATTCATTAAGTAAATACAATGATTTCATTTGAATATTCATAACGCTGATTACATTTAATAAACATTGATCTCACTCATTTGAAAAATCCATTTAATTCAGCAAAAATAATTTCACTCATTTTCAAAAAGGCCGATTCCACTAGTATAAACATACATATTCCATTCATTTCAAAACACCGATTTAACTCACTTCAAAAGACTTATTTCACTCAATTCAAAAAATAATAATTCCACTCATTATCCGAGAGACCGATTTCACTTTCTTTAAACAAAATATTTCACTGATTACAAGGAAAAAAGATTTCACGACACTAGTTTATGAATCATTGATTTCAGTAATTCAAAGTACTGATTTCAATCAACTCAAGAATAATTTGACTTGCTTCAAAGAACCGATTTCACTAGTTTTAAACAACATATTTCAATCATTTCAAAGAAAATAGACTTCTCTAGTTTATGAATCATTGTTTTTAGTTAATTCAAAGTATTGATTTCAATCAACTCAAAAAACAATTTCTCTTATTTCAAAGAACCGATTTCACTTATTTCACACAATTGAAAGAAAGATACCAATGTACAATCTACAATCCTCAACTCCTCTTTAATAGTAGAGATACATGTTCTAGCTTTTGTAATGTTGGTCCCATGGTTCGTATTGAAAATGAAATGTTTTAGTTGATTTTTCCCAAGGTTTTTGTGATGGGATGCCTCTTATATTGCTGATACAAGCTAGATATCATCATGTCGTGTTGGTGTGCATCTTTTAGTTCGTCTTCATCGCCATTGGGTAAGTGGCTCTCCCTGGAGCGAGAGGGTCGATGGAGGCCTCGTGTCGTGTCGACACAACAGTTCCATACTCAAAAGTAATTTCACTTGAGGCATCCATCGACAAGTGTTGGTGCTTGCCATGTCATGACCAGTGCTTTTTAGTTTGAAAACAATGTTGTATCAAACGGTCCCAAGAGAAGAAGCACTGGATCGTGTGCTGGTGCTCACGTTCGGATATCCCCGGACTTTAATTTGGCCGTCCACATTACCGGAAAAATTGGCACGTAGGAAATACTCTTTATGTGTAAATAAAGCTATGTTGGGACCATGTGTTCTTGGTTAGTGATGATCCATATGTCTGATCATGAAGATGTAGTTCCTAGGAACAAATCTTCACTGGAAAAGAAACAAAGAGAGGAGAAGAAGGAAGACGGTTGCTGCATCATGAGTCTTTATGCACACCACGGTCATGGCCCATCTATCCATTATCCATTGGTCAATTAAGCTGTGCTAGCAGCAGTAAGCACTTTCTACTTTTGTACAGACCTACCACTTTCAACTTTTGCACAGACCTAGCAATGGGCATAGAAAGCGGAAATCCACCCGTGCCTACCGGCAAATTTGTTGCCCTTCCTCTCGGCATGAAGATTGTTGTGCGAACTTACGGTATAAAGATAGCAAATATTTTGCTGAAGGAATACATTGCATACACTGTGAAAGGGTCCATGATAGTAGCTTTTCGTCTGGTAAAATTAGAGAAGGACGGATGGTTGCATGCACACATATTCTCTCTTCACCATAGAAAAATTAGCACTTCATTATTCTTTTGAACTACTAATTCATTGATATCTTTTGAATAAAAATGTTACTTTAAAATTGTTTTACATATTTGAATTCCCGACGACGAGATCTTAAAACAAGATCAAATTTTAATACATTTAAATGATTCTAAAAATTAGTGAAACATATTTCACTCCTTCCTTAAAAACTGATTCCACTCATTAATTAAAAACAAAGAGTGTGGAAATATAAAAAACACTAATTTCATTTCAAAAACATTGAGTTCACTCATTACAAATGAATTATTCATTTAATTAAAAAATAGTTACACTCAGTTTAAAAAAAGAGTGAGTTCACTAGTTTAAAACTACATATTTTTCACTCAATAAAAAGTTTTCACTCATTTCAAAAGGCTTATTTCACTCTTTTCAAAAAATAATAAACTCGTTAACAGATAGACCGATTTCACTCGTTTTAATTCACTCATTTCAGAAAAAAAGATTTCACTAGTTTATGAATCATTGATTTCACTTAATTCAAAGTACTTATTTCACTCAATTAAAAAACATTTCAGTTAATTCAAAGAACCGACTTCACTTATTCCACACAATTAAGAGTAAGACACCAATGTACAGTGCACGATCGTGAACACCCCTTTAATACTAGAGATACCTGTTCTAGCTTTGGCAATGTTGGTCCCATGGTTCATATAGAGATTTTTTTTCAAAACAATAACTTTTTGTGCAGCAAATTCGGAAACTATAGCACTAAACACGGAAAAAAAATCAAAACTATGACCCCATCGGCCTCGCGCTGGCCGAAGAGGTTGTTTTCTGCCCGGGTTTGGCCAAAAAGGACTTTTCGTCCAGGCTTTGACCGAAGTAGGGCTCGGCTGGGCCAAAGAGGTGGTGTCGGTGGCGGGCCGGCCGAAAATCGTAGCTTCGGCCCACGCGCGGCCGAAGTGGGCTCTTTTCGGCCAGCGGGCGACGGAAGAGCTCTTCGGCCAAGAGTTGACCGAAGAGTTCGGGATAAGGCTCGCCAAGCCGTCTCCTTCCTCTGGCTGCTCGCACTCTGTTTCCTCCTCTCTCTCTCTCTCCCGTTCTTCTTTGCAACCTCACAATCCCGCACTGATCTCCACCACTTTGCACCCATTTTCATATCCAAGACACAGAATAGATAGATCATACCATTCTCCAACAGCCTACGATGTTTTTTTGGGTATGGGATAGTTTTTTCTCCGTTTGGAGGGAGGAGCCATGGTGGGGTGGAGAAGGTGTGGTTGGGAAGGAGGTGGTGGTGAGGAGGAGCAGCTGCTGTGGACGAGGAGGTGCGGCTTGGGGGGTGACCGGAGTTGAGCCTCCGGTCGTCGAGGGGGCGGCGCTGCCGTTGTCCTGTGGTGCAAGTACTCCGCGAGGTGGCCGGTGCCGCTGAGTGAAAGAGAGGAGCAAGAAGCTAGGGACACACGCTTCGAAGGTATAACCATGCCATCACAAATTTTCTCTGAATTGTATATTTTAATTAGTTTAGATAAGTCATATTGTGAAGTGTAGTGTTAATATATTTGTGGAGGCATTTTAGTGCATAGTTAGTGTAACGGGTAATATTAGTCTTTATTGTGATTAATGAGAGGATGACAATGTCTGACAGGTGAAAATGTCTGAATCAGTAAATCTGACTATTTACTACGGCGCTGGTAATGTTCGATATAATGAGTTGGGGGTTGATCTTAGCGAGTTTAAAAATGGCGTCACGACACTAGCTGACCCGGACAGACTGGACATTAGACAGTTGAAGTACTGGTTGACAACTAGTTTCGGTCTGGATCCTGAAGTATGTTCCGTCAGTATTCATGCATTGTGGACCAAATCCTGTAAAAATGTCAAGTGGGAGTTGATGCCGGTAGATAGGAGCCAGCATTGGTTGTCCCTGTTAAGACGCTGCCGAGACCGAAGAATCCACCCATATGCACTTGTGCAACCTATGCCGAAGGAGGAGAATACCGTACAACTCCACAGGGGGTATGAACCCGGCCAAGGCAGTGAAGTGGCTAACAAGATTGTTTTATCTGGGTCACAGCCACAAGATGTGGATGCTAGGCAACCCGAGAAAGAGTCAGACTACGTGCCACACAATGTTTGTGGTCCTGATACTGGGCAGAGTAGCCAGTCGATAATATTAGCTGGTTCTGGTTTTGCTGATGGGGATGAGGAAGGGGATGAAATGCAGAGGGTGATGGAGGAAGAGGACGAGGATGGATTGGTGGAGGAACTGGATTCTGAAAATTCTGAGGATGAAGTTGAGGTACCGATTCCTTCTGCATGGGAGCAGGACATATCCACCGGCCTTACGGTGAACGATGGCCATGAGACTCCATGGCAGTATAATCTGAACCAAGTACAAATAGAGGCTATGTTTGATACAAAGATAAAACTGAAGTATGCGGTGATAAAGTGGGCTATGTCTACGCAGAGGGTTTTCAAGACACACATATCAAGTCCAACAAACTATACCATGAAATGTGTTGTAACAGGTTGTCCTAGGAAGGTGCATGGGCACGTGCCGAAGTATGACATCTACTGGGTTGTCACCATTGTCGTCCCACATAATTGTGTGAGGACGAACCTGCTGGTCAAGCATCCGAACCTGACTTCAAGTCTCATTGCGCAACTCATGTATACTGAGATAGTAGAGAAGAAAGATATGGAAGCAAAACACATCCAGACAGCAGTGACGGTCAGATGGAATTATGTCATTCCTTATGGGAAGGCTTGGAGGGCTAAGAAGAAGGCTATGGAGGAAAGGTTTGGGACGTTCTTCGACGCATATGATAATGTTGTCCGTCTCCTGGGCATACTGAAGGAGAGGAATCCCGGCACTTATGTGAACGTACAACACATGAGGTTGCTGAGTATACCAGATTTCAAGGTGTTGAAACGAGTGTTCTTCTCTTTTGTTATGTGCATCGAAGCTTTCCGACATTGTCCTCCTGTTATGTTTGTGGATGGTACATTCCTGACCGGTCAGTATAGAGGGAAAATCCTGACTGCTATTGGTGTGGACGGGAACAATCAAATCATCCCACTTGCCATGGCATTTGTGGAGGGTGAGAACTTTCTCAGCTGGGTATGGTTCTTCCGCCAAGTGAAAATTTCCATCGTGAAGGACCGACCAAACGTGTGTGTCATTCATGACAGACATGCTGGTATATTGAAGGCCGTGAAGACACTTCGTAATCCAGCAGATGACGAACCAACACCTTGGAGGGACTTGCAGAGCCGGTGGTGCATGCGCCATCTTGGGGCTAATTTTTTCTCACAGTTCAAGAACAAGCGGTTGATGAACTTGTTCAAAAAATTATGCAAGTAGAGCCAGCAGCGGAAATACGAATTTATTTGGTCAAAACTAGATGAGTTTACTAAGAAGCAGGTCCGTGCGAGGAAGAAAATGGAAGAAGATCAGGTTAAATTAGCAGCACTCATCGCGGAGCTAGAGGAGCCAGTAGGTCTTTGTGACTTGCCAGCAATTGAGCCTCCTAATACTAAGAGAAAGAAGGGAAGGGCAATAAAGAATTTTTCTGAGTGGATAGAGAAAGAGCCTCCAATGAATTGGTCTTTGCTGCATGACACACATGGAGCTAGGTATGGCCACATGACAACCAATCTTGCAGAGGTGTATAACTTTGTGCTGAGAGGGAATAGAGCATTGCCACTCACAGCTATTGTGGAGGCTGTATTCCATGGCACTTTGAGATATTTCAGAGAAAGGCACGAGTTAGCAAAGAAGCATATTGAAGATAATCAGAACACACCTTATTGTAGCCGTGTCATGGAATACATGGCAAAGAAGATAGGGAAAGCAAAGAAGCACACTGTCAGACTCATAGGGAATCAATAAAGGAGGTATGAGGTTCAGCTTCCTACCAATGGTTTTGGTTCTGGAAATGAGGTGAAGACACATGAGGTAAAAATTGGAACGGAATTTTATCCAACGTGTGAGTGTACATGCAACAAACCGAAGTTGTTGCACCTACCTTGCTCTCATGTGTTGGCTGCCTGTGGCCAGATTGAGTTGGATGCTATATCCTTCGTGTCCCCATACTATTTAAAAGAGGCAGTGCTCAACACCTGGACAGGCGAGATGACAGGGTTTAGAGTCGTCGGCAATTTCAACAAGGTAAACGACGGTGAGAGAGTATACATCCCGCATCCAGACCTTCGGCGAACAAGTAGGGGCAGACGAAAGGCCCGTCGCATCCAGAATGATATGGACCAGTCTGAAGCTGGTCGAGCAATGAGACAATGTTTGTTATGCGTGGCTTATGGGCATATGATGAAATATTGTACCGACCTGAACAAAGATGGTGCTTCCGCATTGACGAGTGCTTCCACATCGACGGCTGCGACAACAGGAGCAAGAGGCGGACGTGGTCGTGGCAGTCGAGGCCGAAGGGGCGGACGAGGAAGAAATAACTCACAAGCTATATAATGTGTCGTAGTGGGTTTTAATATGTACTATGTCAGGACTATGTTTTAATATGTAATATGTCAGGACTATGTTTTAATTTGTAATATGTGAGGACTATCTTTTAATTTGTAATATGTCAGGACTATGTTTTAATATGTAATATGTCAGGACTATGTTTTAATTCGTAATATGTCAGGACTATGTTATAATTTGTAATATGCCGTACTATGTTTTATTTGCACCTGAGATTTGTTGTTTGAATTGCAGATATGTCTTCGTATCCGTTACTTAATGGTAACATTGATAGAAAGCACCGGGGCGCCCTTACGGAAGCGGGCAACAACTTAGACGTGTTGGTCACTCGTACCCCAAAGACTAACTGGCTGATACACGATTCATGGGTTGATAGGTATGTGTGCATATAATGGAGTCCATATAATGACTTACTATGTTTGACATACTTTTCATAACCGCTAACAATCTCTTTATTTTGTAGGTTAAGTTGGGCTGGACTTCTACCCTTGGCACGGCTGGTTGAGGGTACATTGGATGAGTGGATTGATGGTCCGGACTTAGATGAGGCAGGTGAACCATTGCAGTTACACAAGAGGCAAGTGAAACGTTTCTCTTACGACAAGTCACTCCTTACCTGCTTAGTAGATAGATGGAGACTAGAGACACATACGTTTCACTTTCCCTGGGGAGAGATGGCACCTACTTTACAGGATGTGTCTTACTTGTTGGGATTACCTTTGGCCGGTGCTGCCATAGGTCCCTTAGAGGCAGAATCTGGGTGGCAAGCAGCGATGCAGACCCATTTTTTGGCTGCGGTCCCGACTGCTAGGGCCATAGATAACGATCCTCATGGACCTCTTTTTAGATGGTTGAGCCAGTTTCAGGTAACCATCACGGCCACTTAAACAAATGTTGTTTTTTAGTTGTCCGATGTTCATACAATTATTACGTTTCTATGTAGATTGTCTCATTAGGACATCCCAACGTTTAGTTGTCGGAGGCACAGATTGACCGGTCCCTAGAGGCATATATTCTTTGGCTGTTCGGCAAGACAATATTTACGGAGAACCACGTGACCACTGTCGATGCACGACTCATCGGTATTGCACGAGAGATAGCTGACGCATGTTGCCTTGCGGATATTCTATAGAGGAGTTTTGGTTCTGCTATGTTAGCGGCTACGTACAGAGGCCTGTGCAAAGCTTGCTTGTTGAAGTCTAGAAAATCTAGTCTTGTTGGATGTCCATTATTGTTGCAGCTCTGGTCATACGAGAGATTCCCTATTGGACGACCCTATGTCTACGTTGTTAAACCTTTTGGTTTGGAGGACTTAGCTGGGACTTATGTGCCTGCTATCGGTGACTTACCTACTATGGGATCTGTTTGGACACGGCGAGAGGTACTTCTATATTAAGTAACAATTAATTCAATTATTTCTTGCCGTTCAATAGTATTATTAATGCTTATTTGTTGTCATGCACAGAGATAGTTTGCGCATACTCAGGTTAGGGGATGCTACCCATCCTTCATGGCGCAGTTTGATAGTTTGCACGAGGATCAAGTTATTTGGGACCCATACTCGCCTCAGGCTATATCATCGAGGTAACCAGTTGGGATTTCTGGATTGTGCACTAGAGATCGGCACTTTTGGATGACCAAGGCAAGTTGGTGTTCGACGTGACGGTTGAGGAGATGTCTGTTCATAGGGTGATGAGACAGTTCAGTCTATATCAACAGCCTGAGATTCCAGATATTCCACACTTGCCAGACCACGTGCACAAGTAAGTACTAATACTATTTTAGTTGGCAACTCTGCATTCATCATATACCTAATCATGTATCGCGCATGTCAATCTCAGGGACAGTCGCCTAGGAGGAAACAAGTCCATGGCTTATTGGCTTCAGAGCATTACCCCTTACGTTGACAAATGGACTACCGCTGCGACAAATATCTGGGGTGAGGTTCGGCCCTTTAACTGGGAAATGTTCGGGTTGTATCTGCAGCGTTACCGGCATACAACAAGGATCTACTTGGTTCCATCAGCTGCTCCTGATTAGATCGAAGCCCCTCTCACCAGCGATATGTACCCAACTGCCTCTGTTGTGGGAACCAGACACCACGCGGTAAATGCCTTGGTTCTCATATGTTAATGCCTAGTTTGGCTATACAATTTTTTCAAAACCGTAGTAAGTGAAAACCTCAGTATTCAAATGCGTGGGCAATGGATACTTCAGTTTTTAAAAACCACGGTTTTTCTCAGTTTTAGCAAAACTGTGAAGATGTTTGGCAAATGCAGTATTCCTCACTTTTCCTGGTTTAATTATTGCAGTCACCGTCTAGCTGAACTGAACTCAGCTGCACTGAAGGACAAGAAGTCACAACGATCAATCAGGCTGTGTGTAGGGCCATTCACAAAATCAATTGGCTAGTTAGCTTAGTATGCCGTGTATCAGAAAGTCAGGATCAATAAATCAACTTCCCATTCTAAGAGCATCTACAGCCGCAGTTGGCAAATACGGCCGCGTCCGCGGGCACTGACCGAGTACTTCTCATATTTGTCACTTTGCATCCGCGTATCGCATATTCGGCGCCTTATATCCATACTAGAGATGTAAATGTTGATCTATCCTACGTGATCAAATGACGGACAACAAAAACCGGCTGCGGAGGAACACAAGATATGGTGCAAATGGACATTAACATACTTCACCACCATCCAAAATATCATAGTTCATCACCGGACAAGTTCATAAACTTTTACAACTAAAAACGATATAAACATTGAGTAGGAGGGGGGGGGGGGTCACCACTTCCTCGCCGGACCTTTATCCTTTCGGTCGCCGACGCAGCTGTAGGCGTCCGCGGCTGTTGGAGGGTCTTGGTTCTCAGACGAGGAGGTGCAGTTGTCGCCGCCTTCAGAGCGGAGTCGAAAAGGACAATGAGCCCCTTCATCCGACAGACCGCCCTGTCCTGCTCCTGCTTCAGCCTTACCACCTGAGCCTTCCCTGTTGCTGCCTCCTTCGCCTCGTGCTCCGACTGCTAGATAGCATGCCGGAGCGCCTTGGCGTTCTTCCGTCGGAAGCGGCGAACGTCCGTCTCGGCCATCCCGAGGGAGCGGCGGTACACCCATGTGAGGAGACGCACGTCCTCGTTGGCATCCGGCTCTGGAGTGCGTGTGCGGGCCGGAGGCGCGGGCACAGGCACCCAACGATGGCCGTGTAGAGGAGTGGCTGGCGGGGGAAGGAGACGGCGTGGGGCCGATGCGGAGTGTGTTGTCCATCCGGGAGCTGCGGCGACGCTCCAGATCCGGAGTTGGTGCCGGTCTCCACCTTGGACCGCTCCAGCGCAATGCGGAGGGCCATCTCCTCCTCGTAGTCGAGCCCCGAGTTGGAGTCACTGCCGGAGCTGCTCATCGTGGTGGATGGGATCGGGAAGGGAGAGGGAGAGGAGTGGATGGAACGAGAGAGAGGGACAGAGTGAGCTAGGGTTTCAGCTCGCCATCCGGATTAGGGTTTTTTGTGGGGTCGATGGTGGGCCGGGCCTGCGGACGCACCCAGGCATGACCCTGCCGCCCCATATTCGTTCTATATTTAAGGTGGATATGAGGGGTGCTAGTCAATCCCGGCGTTTGTCGACGGTTTGAGATGTCCACTTGGATCGATCTTTTTGATCGGTCAATGACCGAATGACCTGTCCGAACATTTGAGACGGGTATGAAAAGCCCGGCTACAGATGCTCTAATCTGTTCTACCGCCTATCCCTTGTTGCAATGGAACAATAAGCAACAGATTAAATAAATCAACGATGGAGTAGTCAAGTGGAGGTAGGTCGTAGGAATGGCAGAGTAGTCAACGTAGAAGAGCACGTACTTTTCTTCCCAGGATGGCTGCAGGGAAAGATGGAGCAATGGCGGATAAATGACGACAAGAAGAAGAAGTGAAGCAAGCGTTTCTATGTTTACAAAAAAGAGGTCAAGACATCTTTTTCAAATACAGCAAAAAAACACAGTATCAGACATACTACAGTTTATAAAACTGAAGTATTAATTTATACCAAACATGTCAAAGTATTTAAAACCAGTGTTTTTTCTCAAAACCATGGTATCCTTGGAAAACTTCAAAAATACTGAGCTACCAAATGGAGCCTAAGTCTTTTGTTAATCTGAACATATTCGCTTGGTTGTCTATTTGTGGTATCTATCATACAACGAGGATATAATTGGTTAACTCTTTGTGTACAGGGTGACTTGACACTACAGGCGCGAGAGGAGGTTTCCGCTTTAATGCGGCGCTTTCAAAGGGGAGAAACTATCCCACCGCGAGAGGGCGTCTCATGGTTGAGGCATCTTGATGACAAGCTACGTGGGATTTACGCAACTGTTACGTGTAGACGGACTTCGGATGTTGCACTTCCTCCTCCAGCACATTGTCTGCCACGTCCCTCTGTACAGCATTCAGAACCACGACCCTCTGTGCACCGTTCAGAATCACGACCCTCTGTGCACCATGCAGAACCTCATCCTTCATAGCCAGGGAGCTCTTCCTGGCATGAGCCACCTCCTTCACAGCCAGGGAGCTCTTCCTGGCATGAGCCACCTCCTTCACAGCTAGGGAGCGCTTACTGGCATCAGCAGATGAATCTAGGTAACACTACTCACTACATTCTTTTGAATAGTGTAGTAATCGTTCTTGCATTCTTAGCAGTCACTGATGCTTACCGGTGGTGCTTCATTCATGTATTTGTATCAATTTTACTTTACCGCAGGCGGCAACCAGTCGCAACCGTTCATGCATTTAGAGCAGTCACCGATCCTTAGTGGTGGTGCTTCGTACTTTGAGGGCGACCGCGAGGATGATGACCAAGCTACAAACATTTATGGCTTCTCGCAGACAGTGTTTCACACTCCACCACCACCACCGACGCAGGAGACACAGACCGTGACACACGAGGTTAACTATGGTCGTGGTTATCGCGAGCCTCGTCCACCGCCTCAGCGCTTATCGCGTTCCGGTCCTCGCCTGAGGAAGACCCAGACTCGTCGTCGTCCCCCGCAGTGATATGCTTATCTATCTATGTATGACTCATTATCTATGTTAGTTTCAGACTATTCGCACCTGTGTGTCAGTATTTATGTATGAGACATGCTTCATGTATGTGTTACTATCGCACTTGCTTCTATGTGATCAGGAGACATATATTGTTTTATGTATGCGAGAGACATATTACTATTAATTCGCATTCTTATTCCAGTTACATTTCCAAATAGACTACAACCGATAATTAAGATACAAGTACATCTGAATTAAACGGTGCGGCTGAACTTGTGCAATACATCTTACATACTACAAAATGAAATTCGGATGGAACATAATGCCCTACAATAATACAATACAAACTAATAATGCAAATACATCTGAATGAAACGGTACAACTGGAATACATCTTACATACTACATGAAGTCATCATCGTCATCCTCCGTTTATGCAGCCCTCTTGCCCTTCGCCGATGCGCTCCTCTTGCCTTTTGTCGATGCAAAACTCTTGCCCTTGGTCGATACAGAACTCTTGCCCTTCGAGGATGCAGAACTCTTTCTTTTGGACGATGCAGAACTCTTGCCCTTCGACGATGCAGAACCCGGAAGCGGCGGCATGAAGATATCATCGTCGTCCTCGCTCTCCTCAGTCCATAAAAATGGATGCTTTTCTGCAGTCCTTCTGAAAGTTTCACTCTTTAGCTCCACCACCTTCTTCCACCTTTCATGCAACCTAAGATGTTCTTTACGTACCTCCTCATAGGTCCTTTCAGGCCACCCAGACCTACGTAATTCGTGAGCCAACTCATTCATTATGGTGTCACTACCGGTGAGTTCGTCCCATGGAACTATCCTATTGTCCATCTTGAAATCGGTAGCTAGACTCAGCAGAGTGCTGCTCATCTCAGGGTGAAAACTACGATCGAATGGATAATGGGACATCTCGACTACACTACACTGGAATGCTTATCCACCTCCGCCTGAAGGGGGTTTTATAGATACAGAGGAGAAAATGGCGGGAAAGAATAACTGCGGTATGGCGGGAAAGGGTTGGCGGGAAAATAAGGCGGGAAGGGATTGGCGGGAAAATAAGGCGGGAAGGGATTGGCGGGAAACGGGTGGCGGAAACATATGGCGAGAAGGGGTTGGCAGGAAACGGGTGGCAAGAAAATACATTTCAGTGTATTGTATGAGCCATGCAACTTCGGCCTACATGAGACAAAAAAGTACTTTTCGGCCTAGACTTGACCAAAAAGTCTATTTCGGCCAAGACTTGACCAAAAAGTCCTACTTCGGCGTATGTGTGGCCGAAAAGTCATACTTCGGCCAGGAGATGGCCGAAAACTCTACTTCGGCCTAGCTGTGGCCGAAAAGTCCTACTTCGGCCCAGAGATGGCCGACGGGCTACTACTTTTGATTTTTAAGCAAATCATGGTATAGTTCCGAAAATGCTATAAAATATATCATAGTTTTGAAAAAAATGAAAGGTTTTAGCTGATTTATCCCCAAGGTTTTTGTGATGAGATGTCTATAATATTGCTTATACAAGCTAGGTATCATCATGTTGTGTTGTTGTATCATGCAGTGTTGGTGTGCATCTTTGAGTTCATCTTCATCGCCATTGGGTAAGTGGCTCTCCTTCGATTGCTCCTGTGTGGCCTGGTTGTAGTGGACGACATCTTGCCTTCAGGTGGTTTTCTGCTCACCTCTAGTAAAACTGCCTGTGGGAAAAATGGAGGCCAAGTGCAAACTTGGAGGGGCTAGAAGTGATGACAACCCGCTGTGGTGGCAATGTTGCCATTTGAGAACTATTCGAACCCTTTATGGTCAATATGCAGAAATATAGCCAGGTGTGTATTTTCACGTGATGTTTTGGGAAATCTAAATGGAGTGATATGAGAGAGTAATGGTGGTGAGTTAGTGCTTTGGTAGTTAGTCAGGGCCGTCACATGAGTTGTATGTTCTGTATGTAGCTTTTAGTTAGGCATCTATTTATCTTAGATGTCATTGGCATGTAAAAATAGTTTTTGTTCAGCTTGGCAACCAACGAGGACTGAGCCTGGTTGTATGATGAAGGATGCTTGTATGTGCGAAAGGTTGTTGTTTCAGAGGTTGATTATATTGAGCAACATCAAATCAAGATAATAATTACATGTGCATGCCCCTCTTAACAATCAAGCAAATAACTTGTAGAATATGTCAGACTTCCTTTTGAAGGATAATAGTATATCTTAGTTCAATCAGATTTCCAAGCTATTTGCTAAATCTCTTGGTGCAATGAGGTGACGTTGTAATTCAATGGCGCAGCAACACACTGATGCTTCTAGTAAGGATGGATCTCGGCCTAAATGATCAATTATCTACCAAATGGGAGTTTCGAGGGGCCTGAACATTCTGGTCACGTGGAATACATATATAATGTTTCTTAATAAAGGGAAAAGTTTTAATCTCACTGCTGATCTACATACAAAAAAATTAACTTTTATAAGGGAGGGTTCCAAATCTTGCCTACTGAAAATTAACATCGCAAATCCACTTCAGTCCCAATATGTGCGCATATCAAACAGCTTAGCTACACACTAACACTACATTGGTTTCATCTCAAGAATCAAATGACGGCGACAACGTGAGAAGCACCGGTGCTGAGAGTGTATTCTAGGGCGGCATAAACATAAATTGCTGAAATCCCATTCCATTGTGGCAAGTGACGGCTTGCAGACTACATAGAAACACTGTCATTTCGTTGGCAGTTTCAGGCTTTCAACACTAAGCAACCAGTGTACGAGCAGTACTTTCTAATAATAGTACACTATTTTCCAACTCATTTTTTTTACTAATACACTGGTAGCTGAGCTAGAGGAACAAAACACCAGCCTCGAGCCGTGGTCCGGCCGGGCGGCAAGTAAAATTGAAAAGAAAAGAAGAAGACGCTGCGGGTGTTGCTAGAGGCGGTGGGCAGGGACGAGGCCATCATCGAAGTTCTGAGAGTAGCTCTTGAGATCATACCCAAAACTCACGGCACGGCGCTTTGGCCGCAGCACGGCGCGCCTCACCCTCCAGAAGAGCTGCCTCACGGGCGCCGGCGCCTGCGGCCACGACCCCAACACGCCGTGGCTCTTCCCCTCCGTCATCTTCCCGCTGCCAATGCTTCTCGACACGCGCAATGATCCTTCCAGAAACGCCATCGGTCGTTGGTGAGTGACTAAACACGGCTCTGCTGCACTCTTCTTTCTTGATTTGGTTGCTCCTGATCTGAGATGGATGGTTTGCACAATGGGGCTCCTCAGCAGCCGTTTTATAAGCTTGAGGATTGGACGGGGCTCCAACGCCGACGGCGACGACGGCCAGGCCTGCCACCACCCACGCGCACTCATGGCTAGCTGACGAGAAAAGTCCACTTTACACAACGATCAGCCCATGGCAAAATCACATTTCGGACGTCTTTTCCCATTGTGACCCTACACTACACACGTGGTGATGGAATCTCTCTCCCATAAAAGGCAAAGGTGCAGTATCCTAGGAGCGAGAGGGTGGGTGGAAGCCTCGTGCCGTGTCGACACATATGCATACTCAAAAGTAATTTCGCTTGGAGCATCCATAGACAAGCGTTGGTGCTTGCCATACCCACACCACGACCAGTGTTTTTTATAGTTTTAAATAGTGTTGTCACGAGAAAGAAGCACTGGATCGCATGCTGGTCTCAGGTTCGGGTATCTCCCGATTTTAATTTGGCCGTCCATATTACCGGAAAGATTGGCACGTAGGAAAATACTCTTTATGTGTTAATAAAGATATGGTGGAACCATGTGGTCTTGGTTAGTGACAACCCATACATCCGATCAGGATGATATAGTTCTTTGGGACATAATCTTCATTGAAAAAGAAACAAAGGGAGGAGAAGAAGAAAGACGATGGCTGCATCGGGCCGCTTTACACGCACCACGGTCATGTCCCATATATCCATTATCCACAGTAAGCACTTTCTACTTTTGTACAGACGTACAACTTTCAACTTTTGTACAGACCTAGCAATCAACATAAAAAACAGAAATTCTAACAGCACCAGTACCTACCGGCACATCTGTTGCCCTTCGTCTCCGCATCAAGATTGTTGTGCTGCCTTGCAGTATAAAGGTACCAAATATTTTACTACAGAAATACATTGCAATATATACACTCCGATAGAAGTCCATGATAGTAGTTTTTCTTCTCGTAAAGGTAGAGATGGACGGAGTGCTGCATGCACACATATTCTCTCTCTCTCTCTCTCTCTCTCTCTCTCTCTCTCTCCACCCATGAAAAACTAGCTTTTCATTTTTTTGTGAAATACTATTTCATTGATATCTTTTGAATAAAAAATTATTTTAAAATCTTTTTAAATATTTGAATTCCGGGCGGCGAGATCATTAAAACAAGATCAAATTTGAACGTATTTTAAATGATTTTAAAAATTCATGAAACATATCTCACTTCTTTCCTAAAATATAGATTTCATACATTAACTAAAAACACTGATTTCATTTGAATATTCAGAACACTGTTTTAATTTTAGAAACATCGACTTCACCCACTTCAAAAGAATTGTTCCATTTAATTCAACAAAAATAATTTCACTCATTTTCAGAAAGACCGATTTCACTATTATAAAAATACATATTTCATTCATTTAAAAAAAACCGATTTCACTTTTTTAAGACAACATAATTTACTCATTTCAAAGACAAAGGATTTCACTACACTAGTTTATGAATCAATTCACTTAATTCAAAGTAATGATTTCAATCAACTCAAAAAATAATTTCACTTATTTCAAAGAACCGATTTCACTATTTTTAGACAACATATTTAACTCATTTCAAGGAAACATATTTCACTAGTTTATAATCATTGATTTTGGTTAATTCAAAATATTGATATCAATCAACTCAAAAAATAATTTCACTTATTTCAAAGAACCGATTTCGCTTCACACAATTAAAAGAAAGATACCAATGTACAGCCTACATTCCTCAACTTCTCTTTAATAGTAAAGATACCTGTTCTAGGTTTGGTAATGTTGGTCCCATGGTTCGCACAGAAAAAGAAAGGTTTTTGTAGTCTTTCCTAAGGTTTTTGTGATGAGATTTCTCTGATATTGCTTATACGCTAGATATAATCATGTCGTGTTGGTGTGCATCTCTAAGTTCATCTTCGTCGCCATTGTGTAAGTGGCTCTCCTGCGACTGCTCCTCTTTGGCTTGGTTGGACTGGACGAGCTTCTTGCCTTCAGGTCGTTTTCTGCTTACTTCTACTAAAACTGCCCGAGGAAAAAATGGAGGCCAACTGAAATTTGGAGGGGCAAGTGATGACAACCCGCTGTGGTGGCAATGTTATCGTTTAAGAACTATTCACACCCTTTATGGTCTATATGCTGAAATATAGTGAGGTGTGTGTTTTCGGGTGATGTTTTGGTAATTCCAAGTGGAATGGTACGAGAGAGCAGCGGTAATGAGTTAGTGCTTCGGTAGTTAGTCAGGGCCGTCCCATCAGTTCTATGCTCTGTCTGTAGCTTTAGTTGAGTATCTTGCTCTATTTATCTTGGCCGTCATTAGCATGTCGAAAAAGTTTAATTCGGCTTGGGAACCAACGAGGACCCAGGCTGCTTGTGTGCCTGAAGCATGGTTGTATGTGCTAAGGGTTGTTGTTTCAGTTGTTAAATACTTATATTGAGCAACATTAAATCAAGATAACAGTTGCATATGTATGCCCCTCTTAACAATCAAGCAAATAATTGTAGAACATGTCAGATTTTCTTTCGAAGAATAATATATCTTGGTTCAATCAGAGTTTCCAAGCTATTTGCTAAATCTCATGTGGTCCAATGAGGCAAGCCTGACTTTGACGTTGTAATTCAACGGCGCGGCAACACAGGTTGATGCTTGTAGTAAGGATGGACAGCCTAAATGACCAATTATCTACCAAATGGGAGTTTTGAGGGGCCTGAACATTCTGATCACGTCGAGTACATTATAATGTTTTTAAAGGGACATTATAATGTTTCTTAATCAAAGGGATAAGTATTAATCTCACCGCTGATCTACATACGAAATTGTAAACTTTTATAAGGGTGGTTCTGAATCATGCCTCCTGAAAATTAACATTGAAAATCCACTTCACTCCCAATATGGACGCATATATATCAAACAGCTTAGTTATACTACATTGGTTTCATGTCGTGAATAAAATAACGTCAATATAGCGAGAGAAGCCTCGGTGTGAGAGTGTATTCTAGCGCTCGCGACATAAACAGAAATAGTTTAGATCCTACTATTCCATTGTGGCAAGTAACGACTTGCGGACTACATAGAAGGAAACACATTAGATACACTGTGTGTGTGTCATTTCATTGGTAGTTTCAGACTTTCAACACTAAGCAACTTGTGGTCGAACAGTAATGTCTATACTACACTACAGATCAAACTCTGTGATGTACAAGGTGACCATGCTTTAAACTCTCCAGCCCCGAGCCGTGGTTCGGCCGGGCGGCGAGTAAATTAAAAAGAAGAAGAGGACCCTGGAAGTGTCTGTCACTAGAGGCGGTGGGCAGGGACGAGGCCGTTGTGGAAGTTCTGGGAGTAGCTCTTGTGGTCGTACCCGAAACTCACGGCGCGGCATTTTGGCCACAGCACGGCGCGCCTCAACCTCCAGAACAGCTGCCTCATGGGCGCCGGCACCAGCCTCCACGACCCCGACCTGCCGTGGCTCTTCCCCTCCATTATCTTCCGGCTGCCGATGCTCCTTGTCACGCGCAATGATCCTCCCAGAAACGCCACTAGTCGACCTTGATGAGATGATGCGAACGGGAGCTCACGGTTGATTAAACACGGCTGTGATGCTCTTCTTTCTTGGTTGATCGGGTAGATAGCTTCTGGTATGAGATGGACGCACAGTCTACACAAATGGGGCTCCTCAGCAGCCGTTTTATAAGCTCGCCGAATGGACGGGGCTCCGACGCGGACGAAAACGGCCGGGCCTGCCACCAGCCACGCGTACTCACTGCTGACTAGGGGAATCCACTTTACACAACGATTATCGATTAGGCCATGGCAAAATCACATTTGGAACATCTTTTCCCGTTGCATCATAAAAAAGATTCGCTTGAGGCATCCATCCCATGTTTACTCAGGTTCGGATATACCCCACTGACGTTGTGGCCGTCCACATTACCGGAAAGATTAGCACGTAGGCAGTACTCTTTATGTGCTAATAAAGCTACGTTGGAAACCATGTGGTCGTGTTTAGTGACGACTCATATCCGATCACGAAGATGTAGTTCTTTGGGACAAATCTTCATCTTAAAAGAAATGAAAAGTAGTAGAAGAAGAAAGATGATGGCTATATCATGACGCTTTACACGCACAACGGTTGTGCCGTATATATCTATTGTTTAGCTAAGTTTCAGGATACGGTGTCCGCTTCAAGTTCGCGATTGCAGTGACATGCCAGAACACAGAGCTTCCAACAGTAAGTACTTTCAACTTCTGTACAGACCTAGAGCTTTCAACTTTTATACAAACCTAGCGGGAAAAAAATCCTCATATATAAGCAGGGTAAAGAAACACAGCAATAAAAAAGATAGCTAGGCCACCAACTCAACGCAGAGCAAAATTATAAAAACCACCACACCTAAAAAGAAGCCACCGAGACTACCGAATAAGAATGGAACAACGCCGACTTGAAAAACCACAGAGCACCATTGCACCGAACACAACAAACAGTCTCGGAGGACTCATGATCCTATCCTGACATAAACAATGTAAACAACATTGCACAAATAATGAAGAACCGTGGAGGAGCTCCCAGCCAAGGTTCATGTTTGGTGGCACTCGTTGACTGTGGACGCTCCTGAGTTGTGCCATAAGGCCCGGTGCGCACGCCCATACGGTGTTAGACTGCTTGCAATGTTCTGGCATCGTGATCCCTCGACGACACCTCACATTTAGGAGTGTGTTTCATGGTGATGGCCCTTCCATCTGCTAGCTAGGCGTGCCTTGCCCGGGCGTTGCTTGTACGGTTTTTGGCCCGATTTTCCTAAAAAACGGGGTCAACTTGTTCATATTTTGTATCCGGTTTCCCTTATAAACTAGGTCAATATTTTCTTTGAATTAGATTAAATTTAAGTGGGGATCTCCCCCGGTGACTATTCAGAAGAAAATCTATTATGACCTATCTTCCAGGTTACAACCTCCTGGCTAAGGAGTGAAATAGTACGAGTGAACATATTCTGTAAGACCATCTACAACGAGAAGTATCAAAATCCGGCTCCGAAACACTCGCGGACACGTCTGAGCGTGTCCGCGGATAGTTTCGGGACATCACACAAAAATGGCCCACTGCAACCATGTACCTCAAACAAGAAATCTCAAGTCCATACTAACCATGCAGATAAAAGAACCTGCGTACTACGTACATATGTGGACTACTCATCATTAGAGATGTCCACTATCTCTGTCTCTGGCTCTGGGTGGATGTGCGTGTGTGGTAGCTTGTCGTCCAAACTAGAAGTGAAGAGCTCGTCGATCTCCGCCCTCTGCTGCTGGATAAAGCATCGGTTGGGCTCCACATATGCCTTATTTTGGATGGATTCGAGGATGACAGTCTGTTCGCCATCTCCGCCGCCTGGGCGACCTCGAACTCCGCCAGGGTGTCCTCCATGCCGAAGCCCGCAGCCGGCTGCTCCTCCTCCAGCTCTGCCACGTCGTTTGCTTCCGGATCCTCCTCCTCCTCCATGGGCTGGGGGGTCCTGCTCCGCCTCCTCCTCCTCCTCCTGCTCCTCCTCCGGTTCAGGCGAATCCGAACACTAGTAGAAAACGGCCCATTTGTCCCGGTTCCTGAACCAGGACTAAAGGGTCGATACTAATGCCCTGACCCTTTAGTCCCGGTTCAGTCCATAACCGGGACAGATGGGCCTCCACGCGGCCTGTGCGCCGAGCCCAGGCAGGAGGGCCTTTGGTCCCGGTTGGTGGCACCAACCGGGACCAATGGGCATCCACGCGTCAGCATTTCTGTGGCTGTGGTTTTTGTTTTTTTCTGAAGGGGGGGGGGAGTTGGGGGTTTTGGGGGGGGGGGGGGGTAATTTAGGTGTTTCATATATTGTGTTAGCTAGCTAATTAATAGAGAGAAATGTCATCTCTTATGTCCGTGCTTGGTCGACGCTACGAACTATACATACGTATAGAGAGGACTAGACACGCTAGCTAGCTAGTAAGCAAAAGAAGGAAACAGAAGATCGTCATGAACATATATGCATACAGAGATAAGTGATATCGACCACCTCTCCTTCTCCGAGAGATTGGTCGAACAACAAGTTCTCGTATATCTATCCGACACTACCGGCTACATATATACAATAATTATCTCTTACAAATATAATCTCCTAACATACGGACGCATGGTCCACATAGTATTCTCCGTCTTCAGCGATCACGTGGTCAAGAAAGAATGCCGACAATTCCTCTTGAATTGCTCGCATGCGATCTGGTGCTAGGAGTTCATCCCGCATCAGAAACATCTAATTTGAAGAAGGGGGTCAATACATACATTAAATGAAACTCAACACAAATGATGGTAATAAAATAAAATTGTGAATATTGTTATTTACGCACTTCATATTGTTCGTCAGAGTAGCCCCGCTCACAGGTCGTGTGGCGCATGGACTCGCAAACGTAGTATCCACAGAAATCAGTACTTGTTCCTGCCACAACCACTTTACAAGAAATAGAGGTCAATCAAACTGATAAGCAAGAATGCCAAATGGTATTGATGAAACTAGCGCTTGAATCACTAGGAGATGCGTGGAACATGCTACTATAGTACTTACGTTCGGGTGTCTAAATTCCAGCTTCTTCGGCAGTCCCGGAGCTTTTTTGGTGAATTTTCTCCAAACCCTGCCAGACAAAGAAAACAATTACTTGATATCAGAAATGAACAAAATTGCTGATATGGTGGGTAATGATCGATTTAACTTACTTCTCGAGCATTTGAGTCATGTCCGCATACTCCTGGGGATCTTTTCGTTTCGAGTCTAAGACAGTTACTACTCCTTGCTCAAGCTTAATCTCTAGGAGAATATAGTGGAACCTGCGCACGCATGCATAACTCATCAATTACATTACTATAACCTTGACTAATATATAAGGGAAACCAAATATGCACAAGAGAGTAACACTCACTTGAAGTTGTAAGGAAAGAGTATTATATCTTTGTTTTCATTTATTACCAATGATCGTAGCAAGTTGGCCTCGGTATCTTCGGCATGAAATTTAACCTCAGTTGCATCTATGAGATTTGTGTTAATGAAACTAATATCACCGACTTGTCTTTTCTCAATTCAACGATCTTCAATCTTCATAATATAGTGAGGATAATTATAAATACATGCAATGAAAGAGCTGAGCTATATAGAGAGACTTAATGACAGAAGTAGTACTACTTACAGACAGTAGCAGGTGACCATTGCTTTATCGAGGGCCAATTGATTGAAAAACTGAAAGAACTCCTCAAATGGAACAGGCAACACTTCAATTCCAACGAGGTCATGCTCCTTTTTAACTCTCACATACAAAGTATTCCTCCCCCCAGACTCTCTGCAGGTTTTCATGTACCAATCATGCAAACTTCGCATCATCGTTGTTAGAGATCTTTCATCTTTGACGAGAGGCTTCCCGTACTCGTATCTGTCTATCTGCACCTCCAAGAAATCACAATGTACATCGTCGGGCGGGTAATCTCCAAGATTGCTATAACCGGGCACCATCCTCGGATCGACGATGTCGGTAGCAGGCACCTTGAGCGGGGGGCACGATTGCTTCGCTTGTTCGCCGAGCTGGGCAATTTGTTTCCCAGCTCGTCGTTCTTTCATCCTTTGATCACTGACAGTTCTTCCCGACCGCTCCACTTCGACAAATGTCTTTCCAATAATGCGCTCATAGTTGCCTTTCGGCGGAGACTTGGGTGGTTTTGTTAGGGCAGCCAGAGTGCGCTTCGCTTTCACCGGATCTACCTTCTCCTCCGGAGGTGGATGTCTCTATGCTTTCAACCCTTGAAACCAGTCCTTCACTTCGGTTCGTGCGATCTTCGCGTTCCCCTCCGGGGTCATCTCGTATGGTAACTTCTCTGGAGTCTTCAGAGAAGGACCGAATCTGTATTTCCTCCCGCCTTTGGCTGTACTGCTAGACGCCGGCAGAGCAGAAGGAGCGGCTGTCTTCTTACGAGGCGGAGGAGAAGGACTACGACGCACCGGAGCAGCCGGAGCAGCGGCCGGTCTCTTCTGCCCTTGCTGACGAGGCGGCGAAGGAGGAGGCTGACTGCTCGGGCGCGCCGGCGTAGGCGGAGAAGGAGGCGGAGTGCCGCCACGCGCCGGAGAAGGAGCCGGCCAAGTGCCCTGATCGTCACTCGCCGGAGGACGAGGCGGAGTGCCCTGACTAGCCGGAGGAGGAGGAGGAAACGGAGGCGTCCAGTTCGGAAGGTTGATGAGCTCCTTCTGCCATAGGCATGGAGTCTTCAGAGCAGAACCCAGTCGAGTCTCCCCTTCACTGGTAGGGTCGTCAAGCTATAGGTCCTCAAATCCCTCCGTTATTTCATCCACCATGACCCTAGCATATTCTTCTGGAATCGGCCGGCAGTGAAAAGTTGTGCCGGGTTCAGTAGGAAAAACAGAGCCAACAACCACCTTGACCTTCATATTAATCCATTGCGTCATAAGGTGGCAATTTTGACACTCCGTGATAGCATCCACGGGATAGCTGGCAGGAGCCATCAAGACATGCTCTGGCTGAAGCAGCTCGGTGGAAGCCACACTACTTCTCCGCTGAGATGGCGGGGTAGCTTCGGGGGAAGCTTCGGGAGTTCGTTTGCTGCGATTTGCTTCTCGTTCCTCTATCGCTTGTACCATTGCATGCAGCGCCTGCAGTTGGGTCTGCTCCACTTTCTTCCTCCTCTCATGGCATTTGTAACCGCCTACATCCGGAAACCCAGCCTTCCACGGAACGGAGCCTGGCGTGCCTCGTGTCCGTCCAGGGTGCTCAGGATTCCCGAGGGCCATTGTGAGCTCGTTGTTCTCTCTGTCTGGAACGAACGTCCCTTGCTGTGCTGCATGGATATATTGCTGAAGCCTCTTGACTGGTATTTCCAATTGATCGTCCGTCCAAATGCACTTCCCTGATACAGGGTCCAAGGTTCCGCCAGCCCCGAAGAACCAAGTCCGGCAACGGTCTGGCCAGTTCATTGTCTCTGGTTCAATCCCTTTATCAACCAGATCATTCTCAGCCTTGGCCCACTTAGGCCGGGCTACGAGGTAGCCACCTGACCCCGTGTGATGGTGAAGCTTCTTCTTCGCAGCATTTTGCTTGCTTGTCGCCGACATCTTCTTACTCTTTTCCGATGTCTTGTGGGCCACAAATGCGGGCTAGTCATCATTTTTCTGCATATCATTGACATAAGACACCTCAGGGTCTTCTTTAGCCGGCTTTAACCATTGCTCGGTGCTGATCGGGATCTTGTCCCTAACCAGAACCCCGCACTGAGCAACAAATGCGTTCTTTGTCCAGATGGGTTCAATCGGTTGGCCGCCGCGCGCGATTTCGATGATCTCAAACCTTTCATCCGAGCTCAACTTTTTCTTCGGGCCTCATCTCTTTACCGAAGTTGTGCTCGATTCGGAGGGCTAGAAAAAAGAACAAAGATGAGAGTTAATTAATATGTGTACATACCAAAACAACGAATGCATCAATTAGCTAGTAAGCACAGGCTTAACTAATATATATACCTGGCCGGACTCGGTTCGGTCACCGGAGCCGTCATCACGGTCTCCTTCTTGCACCGGCATTGGGTTACCGGAGCCGTCCTCACGGTCTCCTTCTTGCACCGGCATTAGGTCACCGCAGCCATCATAATCATAGCCAGCTGCTTCTTCACCCTCTCCTTCCAGACCATCGGTGTCGTTGAGAAACAACGAGCAAACGGCATCCCTTCCTTGTGCGATTATGTCCCTCAACAATGCTTCTTTTGCTTCGTCTCAGGCGGTGTCCATAGTTTCTACAAATATTTACAACATGGCAATTATTATTCAAACATGACAGATGGATATATTAGTGGCAAACGTAGAACTAGCTAGCTAATCACAGTAAGGAATCATATTAATTAGTGGCCTCGACGCTGCTTCTCTAGGGTTTGGGGTGGCCTCGACAATGCTTCAAGGGTTTGGGGTGGCCTCGAGAACGCTTCAAGGAGGGGGTAATATCGACAACGACGAGATATATACACGGGGAAATAATGTTATCAGGGAGGGGGGTATATCGACCCCCCACGTGTTGAAGTTATCGGGGAGGGGGGTATATCGACCCCCCCCCCCGTGTTGAAGTTATCGGGAGGGGGTATATCGACCCCCCTCGTGTTGATGTTATCGGGAGGGGGTATATCGACCCCCCACGTGTTGAAGTTATCGGGAGTTTATATCAACACGATGTACGTACATGGGAAAATAATATTATCGGGGAGGGGTATATCGACGACAACAGACCCGATAAAACATAAGAAAACGAAGAAGAAATAAAATGAGGAGAAGAAGAAAGGAGTAGCTAGAGGAGAAGATCGAATAAAAAAAAGAAAAAAAGAGGAGAAGAAGAAAGGAATAGAGGAGATGAGAAAATAGAATATTCTATTTTCTCTTCTTCTCCTCTATTCCTTTCTTCTTCTCCTCTTCTTTTTCTTCTTTTTTCTTCTTCTTATTTATTTCTCATCTTCTTCCTCTCCCCTCTTCTTCTCCTTTCTTCCTCTTCTTATTTCCTTTTTCCTCTCATTCTTTTTCTTCTTCTTCCTTCTTAAAAATACATGAAGTAGTATTGCTTGTTTTTTGAAATAATGTTCAAATAGAAATTTTAGAAAAAAGTAAAGGTTTTGCCTAATTCATTGTTCATATGAATATACAAATATTTGCATATTTACAATAATCAATATCACCAAAAAAATCTATGAACAGAAAAATACTATTTTTTTCTAAAAATCTATCTTTTGCATATATACATGAACATATATATATATATATATACACACACACACAGAGAGAGAGAACATATATACATACATATATACATTTTTATAAAAATGAAAAAAAAATCTAAAAAAAGGACATATAAACAGATATACACACATACATATACTCATACATATACATATAATCAGGAAAAAAAAATATGCAAAAAAACAGGGGGAAGAGGGGGGCGGTGCCGGCCCTGTAAAAGAGAGGCAAAGGCGACGGCGGCGCGGGGCAGCTGGGGCGCGCCGAGGCAGAGGCGGGGCGGCGACGCCGTCGGGGCACGACGCGGGGCGGCGACGGCGTTGGGGCGGCGCGGGGAGGTGACCGCGACGGCGCGGGGTGGCGCGCGGCGACGACGTCGGGGCGGCACGGGGTTGTGACGGCGATGGGCGCGGGCGGCGACGGGGGCGGCAACGGCGTCGGCGGGGTGTGAATCGGGCAGCTTGACCGCGTCGTCGGCGCGGGCAACTGTAGGGATGAAATGAAAAACGCTAAGTCTTTGCTTATATAGCAAAGCCATTGGTCCCGGTTTGTGGCACAAACCGGGACCAATGCCCCCCTTTAGTCCCGGTTGGTGCCACCAACCGGGACCAAAGGCCTCTTTTCAGCAGCCCAAAGGGCGGGAAGCGGCGGCCTTTGGTCCAGGTTGGTGGCACCAGCTGGGACTAAAGGGGGGCATTGGTCCTGGTATGTGCCACGAACCGGGACCAAAGGCATCGTGCTGCCCCGCGCCCAAAAGTTTAGTCCCACCTCGCTAGTTGAGAGGGCTCGAGAGTGGTTTATAAGCGCTGCTGCGCCCACCCACTCGAGCTCCTCTCAACTGCAGGCTTTCGGGCCTAATTTGGCACTATGTGCTTGTGGGCCTACTGGGCCTGCTGCGGGCCTGAATCCTGGCCCATGGTAGGGTTTCTAGTCGTATTCAGGCCGTGGCGGCCCAGTAGGTGGCACCTTTTTTTCTTTGTTGCTATTTTTTTCTTCGTTGCTATTTTTTTCCAGTTTTTTTGTTTTGTTTTCTGCATTATTTATTTTCTATTGTTTTTTGCTTTATTTTTTAATTCTTTTTGCTTTTAGTTTTAAAAATTATAAACTTTCTGTTAGTGCCATTAGTTTTCAAATTGGAAAACACTTTTTTTGTTTTTTTTCCTTTGTTCCTTTATTTATTTTATTTTGTTTCTACTTACAACAAAATACTTATTGTTGCTATTTTTATTTTTTTCTAGTTTTTTTGTTTTGTTCTCTGCATTATTTATTTTCTTTTGTTTTTTGCTTTCTTTTTTAATTCTTTTTGCTTTTAGTTTTAGAAAAATTATAAACTTTCTGTTAGTGCCATTAGTTTTCAAATTTGAAAACACTTTTTTGTTTTTTTCTTTGTTGCTTTATTTATTTTATTTTGTTTTTACTTACAACAAAATACTTATTGTTGATATTTTTATTTGTTTTCCATTTTTTATTTTGTTTTTACTTACAACAAAATTCATAATTAATTTCTATGAATTTCAGAGAAATTCACTATGAATTTAGGTCAAATTCCCTGTATAGGGACATCTATTTTCACTTTGAGAGGAGCTCGACAAGGCAGAGAGGAACGGGCTTATAAACCGGTTCGTGCGTGGAACCGGGACCGAAAGGTCCAGACGAACCGGGACCAATGGCCTACGTGGCTGCCCTCTTGAGAATGTTGTGAGAACATAGTTGACAAGGAGCGAACCGGGATTAATGGTATTACGAGGGCCAAACCATAAGACATTAAAGCATTTCAAATGAACTCTGGAAAAGTTGGCATAGCATGTGCATGTACAAAACGGACAATGGTATCATACTCTTCTGTTACAAAGTTGGCATGGTATCATCATAATAGTTGCGGGAGAAAGTCTTCACTTTTTCTTCGCTTGTGCCATTTGCTTATTGCGCCGTAACCATGGATAATCTTCATCGTTTATCAGGATGCTTGGATCAGCCTTGACTTTGAAGGGAGGAATTTCATGAAACTTTTCATAATCTTCAGACATGTCTGTCTTGCCCTCCACTCCCAGGATGTCCCTTTTTCCTGAAAGAACTATGTGGCGCTTTGGCTCATCATATGATGTATTCGCTTCCTTATCTTTTCTTTTTCTCGGTCTGGTAGACATGTCCTTCACATAGATAACCTGTGCCACATCATTGGCTAGGACGAACGGTTCGTCAGTGTACCCAAGATTTTTCAGATTCACTGTTGTCATTCCGTACTATGGGTCTACCTGTACCCCGCCTCCTGACAGATTGACCCATTTGCACTTAAACAAAGGGACCTTAAAATCATGTCCGTAGTCAAGTTCCCATATGTCCACTATATAACCATAATATGTGTCCTTTCCCTTCTCGGTTGTTGCATCAAAGCGGACACCGCTGTTCTGGTTGGTGCTCTTTTGATCTTGGTAAATCGTGTAAAATGTATTCCCATTTATCTCGTATCCTTTGTAAATCAATACAGTCAAAGATGGTCCCCTGGACAACAAGTACAGCTCATCACAAACAGTGTTGTCACCTTTGAGACGTGTTTCCAACCAACTGTCAAAAGTCCTGATGTGTTCACAAGTAATCCAGTCGTCGCACTACTCCGGATGTTTGGAGCGCAGATTGTTCTTGTGTTCGTCGACATACGGGGTCACCAAGGTAGATTTCCGTAGAACTGTGTAGTGTGCTTGAGACCAAGAATATCCATCCCTGCATATTATTGAGTCCCTTCCAAGTGTGTCTTTTCCAGTCAGTCTCCCCTCATACCGCGATTTGGGGAGACCTATCTTCTTAAGGCCAGGAATGAAGTCAACACAAAACCCGATGACATCCTCTGTTTGATGGGCCATGGAGATGCTTCCTTTTGGCCTAGCACGGTTATGGACATATTTCTTTAGGACTCCCATGAACCTCTGAAAGGGAAACATATTGTGTAGAAATACGGGCCCCAGAATGACAATCTCGTCGACTAGATGAACTAGGACGTGCGTCATGATATTGAAGAAGGATGGTGGGAACACCAGCTCAAAACTGACAAGACATTGCGCCACATCACTCCTTAGCCTTGGTACGATTTTTGGACTGATCACTTTCTGAGAGATTGCATTGAGGAATGCACATAGCTTCACAATGGCTAATCGGACGTTTTCTAGTAGAAGCCCCCTCAATGCAACCGGAAGTAGTTGCGTCATAATCACGTGGCAGTCATGAGACTTCAGATTCTGGAACTTTTTCTCTGGCATATATATTATTCCCTTCATATTCGACGAGAAGCCAGTCGGGACCTTGCTACTGAGCAAGCATTCAAAGAAGATTTCTTTCTCTTCTTTCGTAAGAGCGTAGCTAGCAGGACCTTCATACTGCTTCAAACGCATGCCGTCTTTTTCGTGCAAATGTTGCAGGTCCTCCCGTGCCTCAGGTGTATCTTTTGTCTTTCCATACACGCCCAAGAAGCCTAGAAGGTTCATGCAAAGGTTCTTCATCACGTGCATCACGTCGATTGAAGAGCGGACCTCTAGGTCTTTCCAGTAGGGTAGATCCCAAAATATAGATTTCTTCTTCCACATGGGTGCGTGTCCCTCATCATCATTCGGAACAGCTAGTGCGCCTGATGTCAGGACCCCGATCCTAAGTCACACCGATCTAGCATGTAACACATCATATCACTTTGCGGCCTCACGCACGGTATTCCCACGGGTGCCACCTTACCTGGCCCGGGACCATTTGCGCCTTTTGGCTCACATATATGATAGTGTCGCTAGCATCCATATGACAGAGAACCCGGGCCGACATGGCTAGTCGTGAAACCAAAGCGGCACTAACCTATGGGGATAGGCATACATGAATCATATCGAGCATGTCGGTCAGCAGCGTGTGAATCCGGCTGTAGCACTGGGCTAACAGGACTCCGGGAACCCGGGCTGTAGAAGGCTAGGCAGGACTCCGGATGTCACCGCGTAACATTTCCCCGAAGGGACAGACACAGGAACGAAGTGAAACACATGCCGGCCAGTCAAGTGTCCTGAGCAGTAGTGCTGGGCTAGCAGGACTCCGGTGAACCGGGCTGTAGCGGACTACTATGGCTCATGGAAGCACTAGACTACATGTCCCCATAAGAGAGGCTGCCAAGGATAACAACTAGATTGTCGGATCCCACACATACCAAGCAATTCAATCATACACACAATATGCTCGATATGTGTAAATACAACATGGCATCACAACATAACTCTACAACTCAAGTATTTATTCCTTAGGCTCCGAGGAGCGAGATATTACAAACATGGGTCTCATGACCCAACAATCACAGCATACAATTCAAGCACATGCGAAAGCTTAACATATCTGAGTACAGACATCTACAAATGAAAAAGGCTAAGAAGCCTAACTATCTACCAGATCCTGCCGAGGGCACAAGATCGTAGCTGAGGTATCAAGCTAAACGTCGAAGTCCACGCGGAACTACTAGCGAGACTGAAATCTCTCTGCAAAACATAAATTAAGCAAACGTGAGTAGAAAGGTACTCAGCAAGACTTACATCAGATCTAAACTACATATGCATCGGTATCAATAAGGGGGGGTGGAGTTTAACTGCAGCAAGCCAGCTTTGACTCAGTGGCTAACCTGAACTACGATTGCAAGCAACTCTTTTGAGGTGGCGCACTCGAGTCCACAAATTCACGATTCAATACACCACTATGGATCCACTCCCGTCTCCCTACGAGAAGGCCATCCATAGCACTCACACTTATCTTGCGAGTTTTAGAGTATCCACTTTCACTTGTCTATGAACTATGCAAGGGGTCCAAGTTTCCATATCCGAGGAATCCGGCTATTCGAATAGATATTGAACTATGCAGGGGTGTACTTCTTCACACACGCTCCCACCACTTACCACCATATACACGTCATGTATCTCGACAACCTTCAAGCGGAGTCGGGCACGGCCTACCTAAACACTTAAGTCTCTAGTCCAGGTTTATCGCCTATCCAGATTCCATCCACAGGGAGTCCGGCCGAGGTTTCCACATACGGCCCCGAACGATGTGTACAGGGTTCCGAGACACCAAACGGGCGCCCGGCATGCCCGGCCACGGTGTATCTACCGCAACATAGCCCACCCCTGGGGTCAGCGCTACGCACGGCCGCCAACACATATCCTACAAACACCAGAAACTAGTTGCAACTCCTGGACAGAGGACAAGGGTGATTAAGAAGCCGAGAGGGTCAATTAAGGATCCCAATGAGTGGTAGTAGCTGTTCATGGATCACAGACACAGAACTCACTTCCTGAAGACGGCTGCAATGAGACAACCCACCATGTAATCCTACATGGCCTCTCACCGCTACCTTTACCAAAACGTGTTCACACACTTAGCTCACACACAGTAGGACATGTTTACACACCTCTGATCCATCCCCGATGAATCAGACCTGACTCAACTCTAAGCAGTAGCAGGCATGACAAACAAGCATGAATGAGTAGGCACATCAGGGCTCAAACAACTCCTACTCATGTTAGTGGGTTTCATCTATTTACTGTGGCAACCACAGGTTATGCAGAGGATAAGGGGTTCAACTACCGCAACAAGTAACAGATGAATCGTTGTTGTCATAATGCAGTAAAAGAGAGCAGGAGCGAGAGAGTGGGCTTGTATCGGAATGAACAAGGGGGTTGTGCTTGCCTGGCACTTCTGAAGATATCATTGGGTCTTCATCCGTGTCAACGAGCACAACATTGGTACAACGTCTACCGAGAGGGGACAATTACCGGCAAACAAGGAAGAACACAGTCAATGCAATGCACAACATGATGCATGATAATGACATGGCAATATGTTGTTGACTGAGCTAATGCAACTAGCAACACAATCAAATGAAGTTGGTTTGAATGCAAGATTCAAATTCAAACTCCATATATGATTAGATAAATGCCATTTATTTGTTTTTGTCCTAAACAGTGGCCTTAAGTTGTTCTAACATGCATGAAAATGCCATGAATAGATTCCTTGAATTTTTTTGATAATTTTTCATACATAAATTATTTCATTTGGAGTTACGGTTGAATTACTATGAATTTTTGAAGTTTATACAAATTTCTGGAATTTCTGAATTGTTTTTAATCTAGAAAATGATTTACTGCGTCAGCCCGACGTCAGTGTCACGTCAGCAGGTCAACGGAGCCGGTCCAGGTCAAATCTGACCTCTGGGGCCCGCGTGTCAGTGGTTTGTTAAACTAATCTAGTTTAGTTAGTACTAACCTGGGTCATTCTAATTAAGTTTAAAGTTAAACTAGATTAATTAGCCGGGGGCGGGCCCGCATGTCATAGGCCCAGGGGTGGTCAAATCCCCTGGTCAACCGGGGCTAAACCACCGACGGTCAGAGTGGTCAACCCGCCGGCGTTTAGCCGCCAGCGAGGCCGAACGTGGCGGAGGGCTCGGGATTGCTCCTTCGGCGCCCAATCGAGCAGCGGAGGGCACGCGCGGGGAGCTGGGGCTCGCCCACATCCAGGGCGGCATGCGGCAGCAGCGGGGACGGCCAGAGATCGCTGGAAAAGAGCTCGAGGCGGCGCCAGCGTTCGGGTGAACTGGGTTTCGGGGTTAGGGAGCACGGCAGGAGGCAAAGAGGGGTGCTACGACCTCCTGGGGGTGCACTGAGCATGACTGTGTGCTCGGTTGCAACTCTAGGAAACGGTGGCCACGGCGGCGACATGGCCGGCGGCAAAGAGCTCTCGGTTCCGACGGGCATCGGTGTTAGAGGAAGAAAACGAGCCAGGGGAGAGGGGGAAACGACATAGGAGCTCACAGCGGGTGCAGCGGTGGCCTCGGCGAGCTCGGGGAGGCACCGGAGCGAGCGGAGCATCGAGGGGGATCTCCGGTGGCCGGCGATGGAAACGAAGACGGTGGCATCGTTTCAGGCGTCCCGTGGGTGCGTGGCTCGGTGAGGGGGTCGAGGACGAAGTGGCGGAGCTTTTGGGCGCAGCGGCAGGGCGAGGGGTGGCCGGTGGCCACGAGTATGGCGACGATGACGACGAGCTCCGCTCGATGGTGCGCGCGAGAGGGGAGCAGAGGAGGGGATGGGGTCCAGGGGGAGAGAGGAGAGGTGCAGGGGGGGCGAGGGGGAGTGCGTGGCACTCGGGGCTGGCTCCAGAAGCGGCGGAAGCGGGAGGTGGCTCGGCGCGTGCCGGCACGCGGTGGCCACACGCCCTCCTGCCTACTGCCAGGAGGTTGAAGACGGTGGCGGCTGCGGTGGACTGGGCCGCTGGAGTTGGGCCAGGTGGGCTGCGAGGTGAGCGCCAGGTACTTCTCTCTCTCTCTCTCTCTTTTATTCTGTTTTAGTTTTCTATTTCTTCTGATCTGTTTTGAATTAGTAAAAATACTAACTCATTTTGTAAAATCCTAACAAAAATTGTGGGCACTATTTGAATTATTTCCAACAGCCCCCAATTGTTTTCAGAAGTATTGAAGCATTTAAAATATTTATAGGCATTAAATGCTCCAATTCAAATACAATATGATTTAACTCAAAAATCCATAATGGCCAAGAAATATGCTCATCATTTTTGGCAGAGGTTTTCACCTTTATCAGAAATCATGAACATTTTCCATGACATTTTGGTTCTTTGAAAATATTTTTTGTTTTGATCCTAATTGCATTTCATTTGGGTTCTAGGGTTTGGTCAGTTCCCATTTCAAGTTTCATGAAAATTAAACATGACGCATGGATGCAATGCCACTAGTTACAAGCAAACTCTAGGGCTGTGACAACTCACCCCCGCGAAACAAGAATCTCGTCCTGAGATTCAAGTCGTGAGGTAAGAAGACAGAGGGGTCGCAAGCTATCACAATCTTCTCAATCCAACTGCCCTTCTCAAAGAAGTAGCTTCATTGCATCATATTGATCTTGACATCCTCCCTTTTGAGATCTTCATCCAACACGATGGCGACAGAAAGAAACTCTATAGGGAACGATCTCGTCGAAGATCGAGCATTTAGGATCAACTCGTGGAATGAGATGTTGGAACATCTCGAGTTGAGACACAAAACACATCGAGAGGGACGGAAGAACAAACAACGAGGTTTGATTTGGTGGGCAACAATTCAACGCTTAGAGAGATGGTGGATGGTGTCAAGGTGGCGAGGAAATAATTGCCATGATTCCATAACGGGGCACCATGGGAAAGGTGACTCGTAGAATTATTCCCTTAAGTGGCAAAAAGAATTACTTTTGATACAGAGATCATTGAAATTCTTTATGCCAGCCTGAGGAAATTCACAATTGATCGTTTGAACGAAGTCAAAGAATGGCATACTCAGACCAGAATGGATGATGTGGACTACCTTGTTGAAGACAACGCAATGAGTGATTTTTGCTTATCACCAGAAATGGATGGGACCCATGGAAGGACCACTTTTGAAGATGATCCTGAATGGGAATTACTAAGGAGGCAGCCCATAGTGAAATGGCACAAAGATGGTGCAAGCTAGGAACAAAATGCAAATGCTAGGAATGATTCTGGTAACTGGGAAATGACTCAACAGTCGAGAGTGATTCCACCGTCTGAATGGTTATAGCAAAATCTAGGAAAACTGATAGCACAAGAATCCCTAAGGAACAACTCCTAGAATAAGTCGCACGGAATCCTCATGGAGAAGAGGGTCAAATAGCTCAATTAAGATACTACAATGATAGATCTTCTGGCTAGGTGTGTCGGCCAGACATCAACCTTGTCGGGACCTACATAACAGATCTTGGAAAAGTTCCAACCATCATATCTGCCTGAGATTCGGATCTGGTTGGTAACGGAATATTTGAGACAGCCTGTCTGGAAAAGAAAGTTTGCAGCACAAATCGACGAGATGACATTGCGAGATTCTCGGAAAATGAACTACGATAGCAAGCTCCAAAACATGAGCTGGTTCTGCTACAAACCTGTGAACATGCTGTCCAAGACAAGCATGACCACGTAGTAGTCTTATAATAAAACACTACCAAGTTCAAGTGGGGAACCATCATCTAGGGTAACGGAGTCTTGTGCATGACCTAGGGTTTGCACACCAACTCCTTTTCCTTGAACAGATCAATCAGTGGCTTGGTGTGCTAGGGATACATATAGAATGAAGGTAGCAAGTCTCCAAACCACGGTACACTTCGCACATATGCATGACTGACTTGGGATGATTCCAAGGGAAACAAAACAAACCTTTCTCAAATTCATGGCGGCAACTTACACCTAATGCACGTGAATTCGAGGAAGTCACTTCTTCCATCCAAGCGTAATCTTCATGAACGGAACACGAAGGCATTTCTTACAAAGTTTCCAACACTAGGTTGATGTTCAACATGAATCATGGGGGAGACAAAATGCTGTTGATGGGCTCAATAGCAACTCATCAGAATTTCCATATCACTGGACTTCCACCATCATGTGAACACGGTGATAGCATTGGTCAGACCAAAAGATATAATGGTGTATGCCCGAGGGATCAACCACGAGTAAGACAACATTACGAACATCCTTGGTTCTGATTTGATTTGACGACAGCCCATACTCAAATCAAAGATTGGGTAAGACAATAGGTCCAACAACTGATCAAGAGGACCAATTGATGAAGATATCATCTTTCTTCAACACACACATAGAAGATATCCCTTAGAGATGAACTACGTTAAGCAAAGCTTTTACCTTCCAACTCTCCAAGTTGTTGTCTAGCTTAACCAACTAGCTCAGGGATATCCAACACAGATTCTTGGAGAAGGGGTGATTTATAAGAAAACCAACTTGATCACGAACTCAACATAGCAGTCCGGTGTCAACCAAGTAATACTTCCGAGAAGATATTTGAAAAATCACGAACCACCGATATGTTACTAAGCTCGAGAACAACCTTGCTTTTCAGGGCAAGATGATATGATCAAGAGGGTGAGGGATTGACACAATCCTAACTCATTGATCGAAGAGTGCACCAGAAATAAGGACTAGGTAGCACGTTCAATCTTAGGATGACGATTTAATAACCAACACGCTAAGAATGAGAATATTGTCCATTAACTACCAAGCAACACGGTTGCTAGGAGTATTGATTTCACACATCATGGTTCACTTGTCGGCATTCCGGTTGTGACAACACAGGAACCGAGGAATGAACAATGATGCCAAGAAGTATTACTGCATCAAGAATTCATAAGAGGTGGTGTGCAATTCCTATGACTTTCTTGACATAAAGAGGGTAATACTCTAGGGTAGAACAGAACAAAAGCTGGATTGGCATTTTGATCTGCGGAATACAACTGCTTTGACCCAATCCTCGAAATGGATAAGGTACTGGAGTTTGTTTCTCCTAGTCATTCTGAACTAGAATGGCTTGACGAACCACAAGAATACTAGGCATCGATGAACACGAATGCACAAATACTCCTGACTATCAATTGATAGACGGAGGTCAGAAAACAACTAAAGAGGGACAACTCAAGGAACATATAACTTTCTGAGTTGTGGATGCATAGATTAGCATGCCGAACGAGTTCAACATATTTCTTCCGGATAACCCATGCAGAAAGGTAGAACTGGCAGAATCACAATTATGGGTGGAGAACTCCTCAAGAGTACTCTGATTGTGATCTTTTGGTTCAAAGAACTTCTGCCTTAATGGTTCATGGTATTTGGAAGAAGGAGATACCACGGACCTCGAGGACTATCACAAAGGTTACTAATATCCTAAAGGTACGAACAACACTATCAACACGAGGTAAGTAGAGTGAATCTTGGGTCAAGAACCCAGGAGTAGAATGCCTACTAACTAAATGGCATCACGGGATGCTTTCGAGAATGGTGGCCAGAATCATCACACCGGGAACACAAAACATGGTTAGGTTACTAGGTGACTCCCTAAAACACCTAGGGTCATACTAGTAACTCCGACATATATGTCGAGGCAATAGAGTACCTCGAGTGACCGGTTAGTGTGCTTATTCTGACCAAAAGGACATCGGAAACGGAGAGAAAGGATTTGCTGTAAATGCTCAAAATGATTTGAGACATCCTGCAAAATGGTGGCATAACCACTCAGAAGCACAATATCAAGGTTTCGAGACCAACTATGAACACACAGAAGTAGTAGAAACTGAACTGGGCTTAAATCCAACAATCTTACAAGTCTATGGATTAGTAACACGTCATCCTGATAGATAGATGAGAAAGCCTAGTTCTTAATCCCCGTAGAAAAGAAGAGGCTGACTCAGATCAGAAGGGCATGAGGTATAAGGAGTAAAAAGAGCCTTACGTTCCCTTCCACAATCAATTCCCTTACATAACTAAAGCATTTCTAGACTCAACTTCGACCAGTTTGGCTTGGTAATCCTACAGGCAGTCAGGCTCTGATACCAACGCAGTCAGGACCCCGATCCTAAGTCACACCGATCTAGCATGTAACACATCATATCACTTTGCGGCCTTACGCACGGTATTCCCACGGGTGCCACCTTACCTGGCCCAGGACTGTTTGCGCCTTTTGGCTCACGTATATGATAGTGTCGCTAGCATCCATATGATAGAGAACCCGGGCCGACATGCCTAGTTGTGAAACCAAAGCGGAACTAACCAATGGGGACAGGCATACATGAATCATATCGAGTATGTCGGTCAGCAGCGTGTGAATCCGGCTGTAGCACTGGGCTAACAGGACTCCGGGAACACGGGCTGTAGCAGGCTAGGCAGGACTCCTGATGTCACCGCGTGACATTTCCCCAAAGGGACAGACATAGGAACGAAGTGAAACACATGCCGGCCAGTCAAGTGTCCTAAGCAGTAGTGCTGGGCTAGCAGGACTCCGGTGAACCGGGCTGTAGCGGACTACTATGGCTCATGGAAGCACTAGACTACATTTCCCCATAAGAGAGGCTGCCAAGGATAACAACTAGATTGTCGGATCCCACACATACCAAGCAATTCATGAAGGAAATATGCCCTAGAGGCAATAATAAAGTTATTATTTATTTCCTTATATCATGATAAATGTTTATTATTCATGCTAGAATTGTATTAACCGGAAACATAATACATGTGTGAATACATAGACAAACAGAGTGTCACTAGTATGCCTCTACTTGACTAGCTCGTTAATCAAAGATGGTTATGTTTCCTAACCATGAACAAAGAGTTGTTATTTGATTAACGAGGTCACATCATTAGTTGAATGATCTGATTGACATGACCCATTCCATTAGCTTAGCACCCGATCGTTTAGTATGTTGCTATTGCTTTCTTCATGACTTATACATGTTCCTATAACTATGAGATTATGCAACTCCCGTTTACCGGAGGAACACTTTGGGTACTACCAAACGTCACAACGTAACTGAGTGATTATAAAGGAGTACTACAGGTGTCTCCAATGGTAGATGTTGGGTTGGCGTATTTCGAGATTAGGGTTTGTCACTCCGATTGTCGGAGAGGTATCTCTGGGCCCTCTCGGTAATGCACATCACATAAGCCTTGCAAGCACTGCAACTAATATGTTAGTTGTGAGATGATGTATTACGGAACGAGTAAAGAGACTTGCCGGTAACGAGATTGAACTAGGTATTGGATACCGACGATCGAATCTCGGGCAAGTAACATACCGATGACAAAGGGAACAACGTATGTTGTTATGCGGTCTGACCGATAAAGATCTTCGTAGAATATGTAGGAGCCAATATGGGCATCCAGGTCCCGCTATTGGTTATTGACCAGAGACATGTCTCGGTCATGTCTACATTGTTCTCGAACCGTAGGGTCCGCACGCTCAACGTTACGATGACAGTTATTATGAGTTTATGCATTTTGATGTACCGAAGGTTGTTTGGAGTCCCGAATGAGATCACAGACATGACGAGGAGTCTCGAAATGGTCGAGACGTAAAGATTGATATATTGGAAGCCTATGTTTGGACATAGGAAGTGTTCCGGGTGAAATCGGGATTTTACCGGAATACCGGGAGGGTTACCGGAACCCCCCGGGAGACTAATGGGCCTATTGGGCCTTAGTGGAAAAGAGAAAAGGGGCAGCCCATAGCTGGCCGGCGCCACCCCCCTTCCCCAAGTCCTAGTAGGACTAGGAGAAGGGGCCGGCCCCCCCTCTCTCTCCTTTCCCCCTTGAGAGTCCTAATTGGAATAGGATTGGAGAGGGGAGTCCTACTCCCGGTAGGAGTAGGACTCCCCCTGCGCCTCCCTCTCTCTGGCCGGCTAGCCCCCCTCCTCCAACCTTTATATACGGGGGCAGGGGACACCCCAAGACACACAAGTTGATCCTTGAGATCGTTCCTTAGTCGTGTGCGGTGCCCCCTGCCACCAAATTCCACCTCAATCATACCGTTGTAGTGCTTAGGCGAAGCCCTGCGTCGGTAGTACATCAAGATCGTCACCACGCCGTCGTGCTGACGAAACTCTTCCTCGACGCTTTGCTGGATCGGAGCCCGAGGATCGTCATCGAGCTGAACGTGTGCTAAGAACTCGGAGGTGCCGGAGTAACGGTGCTTGGATCGGTCGGATCGGGAAGAAGACGTACGACTACTTCCTCTACGTTGTGTGATCGCTTCCGCAGTCGGTCTGCGTTGGTACGTAGACAACACTCTCCCCTCTCGTTGCTGTGCATCACCATGATTTTGCGTGTGCGTAGGAAAATTTTCGAAATTACTGCGTTCCCCAACAGTGGCATCCGAGCCTAGGTTTTATGGTTTGATGTTATTTGCACGAGTAGAACACAAGTGAGTTGTGGGCGATACAAGTCATACTGCCTACCAGCATGTCATACTTTGGTTCGGCGGTATTGTTGGGTGAGACGATCCGGACCAACCTTACGCGTACTCTTACTTGAGACCGGTTCCCTCGACGTGCTTTGCACATAGATGGCTTGCGGAAGACTGTCTCTCCAACTTTAGTTGAAGCAAGTGTGACTACGCCCGGTCCTTGAGAAGGTTAAAACGGAGTCTATTTGACGAAGTATCGTTGTGGTTTTGATGCGTAGGTGAGATGAGTTCTTACTTAAGCCCGTAGCAGCCACGTAAAACTTGCAACAACAAATTAGAGGACATCTAACTTGTTTTTGCAGGGCATGTTGTGATGTGATATGGTCAAGGCATGATGCTGATTTTATTGTATGAGATGATCATGTTTTGTTACCGAGTTATCGGCAACTGGCAGGAGCCATATGGTTGTCGCTTTATTGTATGCAATGCAATCGCGATGTAATTACTTTATTACTAAGCGGTAGTGATAGTCGTGGAAGCATAAGATTGGCGAGACGACAACGATGCTACGATGGAGATCAAGGTGGCGCGCCGGTGACGATGGTGATCATGACGGTGCTTCGGAGATGGAGATCACAAGCACAAGATGATGATGGCCATATCATATCACTTATATTGATTGCATGTGATGTTTATCCTTTTATGCATCTTATCTTGCTTTGATTGACGGTAGCATTATAAGATGATCTCTCACTAAATTATCAAGAAGTGTTCTCCCTGAGTATGCACCGTTGCCAAAGTTCGTCATGCCCAGACACCACGTGATGATCGGGTGTGATAAGCTCTACATCCAAATACAACGGGTGCAAAATAGTTGCACACGCAGAATACTCAGGTTATACTTGACGAGCCAAGCATATACAGATATGGCCTCGGAACACGGAGACCGAAAGGTCGAGCGTGAATCATATAGTAGATATGATCAACATAACGATGTTCACCATTGAAAACTACTCCATCTCACGTGATGATCGGTTATGGTTTAGTTGATTTGGATCACGTGATCACTTAGAGGATTAGTGGGATGCCTATCTAAGTGGGAGTTCTTAAGTAATATGATTAAATTGAACTTAAATTTATCATGAACTTAGTCCTGGTAGTATTTTGCAAATCATGTTGTAGATCAATAGCTCGCGTTGTTGCTTCCCTATGTTTATTTTGATATGTTCCTAGAGAAAATTGTGTTCAAAGATGTTAGTAGCAATGATGCGGATTGGATCCGTGATCTGAGGTTTATCCTCATTGCTGCACAGAAGAATTATGTCCTTGATGCACCGCTAGGTGACAAACCTATTGCAGGAGCAGATACAGACGTTATGAACGCTTGGCTAGCTCAATATGATGACTACTTGATAGTTTAGTGCACCATGCTTAACAGCTTAGAATCGGGACTTCAAAGACGTTTTGAATGTCATGGACCATATGAGATGTTCCAGGAGTTGAAGTTAATATTTCAAGCAAATACCCGAGTTGATAGACATGAAGTCTCCAGCAAGTTCTATAGCTAAAAGATGGAGGAGAATCGCTCAACTAGTGAGCATGTGCTCAGATTGTCTGGGTACTACAATCGCTTGAATCAAGTGGGAGTTAATCTTCCAGATAAGATAGTGATTGACAGAATTCTCTAGTCATCATCACTAAGTTAGTAGAACTTCGTGATGAACTATAATATGCAAGGGATAACGGAAACAACTCCCAAGCTCTTCGTGATGCTGAAATCAACGAAGGTAGAAATCAAGAAAAACATCAAGTGTTGATGGTTGACAAGACCACTAGTTTCAAGAAAAGGGCAAAGAGAAGAAGGGGAACTTCAAGAAGAACGGCAAGCAAGTTGCTGCTCAAGTGAAGAAGCCCAAGTCTGATCCTAAGCCTGAGACTAAGTGATTTTACTGCAAAGGGACTGGTCACTGGAAGCGGAACTACCCAAGTGATTGGCGGATAAGTAGGATGGCAAAGTGAACATAAGTATATTTGATATACATGTTATTGATGTGTACTATACTAGTGTTTATAGCAAACCCTCAGTATTTGATGCTAGTTCAGTTGCTAAGATTAGTAACTCGAAACGGGAGTTGCAGAATAAACAGAGACTAGTTAAGGGTGAAGTGATGATGTGTGTTGGAAGTAGTTCCAAGATTGATATGATCATCATCGCACACTCCCCTATACTTTCGGGATTAGTGTTGAACTTAAATAAGTGTTATTTGGTTTTTGCGTTGAGCATGAATATGATTTGATCATGTTTATTGTAATACGGTTATTCATTTAAGTAAAAGAATAAATTGTTGTTCTGTTTACATGAATAAAACCTTATATGGTTACACACCCAATGAAAATAGTTCATTGGATCTCGATCTTAATAATACACATATTCATAATATTGAAACCAAAAGATGCAAAGTTAATAATGATAGTGCAACTTATTTGTGGCACTGCTGTTTAGGTCATATTGGTATAAAGCGCATGAAGAAACTCCATGCTGATGGGCTTTCGGAATCACTTGATTATGAATCACTTGATGCTTGCGAACCATGCCTTTTGGGCAAGATGACTAAAACGCCGTTCTCCGGAACAATGGAGCGAGAACAGATTTGTTGGAAATCATACATACTAATGTATGTGGTCCGATGAATATTGAGGCTCGCGACATGTATCATTATTTTCTGATCTTCACAGATGATTTGAGAAGATATGAGTATATCTACTTGATGAAACATAAGTCTGAAACATTTGAAAAGTTCAAAGGATTTCAGAGTGAAGTGAAAAACATCATGACAAGAAAATAAAGTTTCTACGATCTGATCGCGGAGACAAATATTTGAGTTACGAGTTTGGTCTTCAGTTAAAACAATGTGAAATAGTTTCACTACTCACGCCACCTGGAACACCACATCATAATGGTGTGTCCGAACGTCATAACCGTACTTTATTGGATATAGTGCAATCTATGATGTCTCTTACCGATTTACCACTATTGTTTTTGGGGTCATGCATTAGAGACAGCTGCATTCACGTTAAAAAGGGGCACCATCTATATCCGTCGAGACGACGCCTTATGAACTATGGTTTGGCAAGAAACCAAAGTTGTCGTTTCTTAAAGTTTGGGGTTGCGATGCTTATATGTAAAAGTTTCATCCTGATAAGCTCAAAACTCAAATCGGAGAAGTGCATCTTCATAGGATATCCAAAGGAAACTATTGGATACACCTTCTATCACAGATCCGAAGGCAAGACTTTTGTTGCTAAATTCGGAAACTTTCTGGAGAAGGAGTTTCTCTTGAAAGAAGTGAGTGGGAGGAAAGTAGAACTTGATAAGGTAATTGTACCTTCTCACTTATTGGAAAGTAGTTCATCACAGAAATCTGTTCTTGTGACTACTACACCAATTACTGAGGAAGCTAATGATGATGATCATGTAACTTCAGATCAAGTTAATGCCGAATCTTGTAGGTAAACCAGAGTGAGATCCACACCAGAGTGGTACGGTAATCCTGTTCTGGAGGTCATGTTACTTGACCATGACGAACCTACGAACTATGAGGAAGCGATGATGAGCCCAGATTCCGCGAAATGGTTTGAGGCCATGAAATCTGAGATATGATCCATGTATGAGAACAAAGTTTGGACTTTGGTTGACTTGCCCGATGATCGGCAAGCAATTGAGAATAAATGGATCTTCAAGAGGAGGACGGACGCTGATAGTAGTGTTACTATCTACAAAGCTAGAATTGTCACAAAAGTTTTCGACAAGTTCAAGGTGTTGAATACGATGAGTTTTTCTCACTCGTATCTATGCTTAAGTCTGTCCGAATCATGTTAGCAATTGCCGCATTTTATGAAATCTGGCAAATGGATAAACAAAACTGCATTCCTTAATGGATTTATTAAAGAAGAGTTGTATGTGATGCAACTAGAAGGTTTTGTCAATCCAAAAGGTGCTAACAAAATGTGCAAGCACCAGCGATCCATCTGTGGACTGGTGCAAGCATCTCGGAGTTGGAATATACGCTTTGATAAGTTGATCAAAGCATATAGTTTTATACAGACTTGCGGTGAAGCCTGTATTTACAAGAAAGTGAGTGGGAGCACTACAGCATTTCTGATAAGTATATGTGAATGACATATTGTTGATCGGAAATCATGTAGAATTATTCTGTAAAGCATAAAGGAGTGTTTCAAAGGAGTTTTTCAAAGAAAGACTTCGGTGAAGCTGCTTACATATTGAGCTTCAAGATCTATAGAGATAGATCAAGACGCTTGATAAGTTCTTTCAATGAGTACATACCTTGACAAAGATTTTGAAGTAGTTCAAAATAGAGCAGTCAAAGAAAGAGTTCTTGCCTGTATTATAAGGTGTGAAGTTGAGTAAGACTCAAAGCCCGACCACGGCAAAAGATAGAAAGAGAATGAAAGTCATTCCCTATGCCTTGGCCATAGGTTCTATAAAGTATGTCATGCTGTATACCAGATCTATTGTATACCCTACACTGATTTGGCAAGGGAGTACAATAGTGAACTAGGAGTAGATCACTCGACAGCGGTCAGAATTATCCTTAGTGAAATAAGGATATGTTTCTCGATTATGGACGTGATAAAAATGTTCGTCGTAAAGGGTTACGCCGATGCAAGTTTTTGACACTGATCCAGATGATTCTAAATCTGGATACATATTGAAAGTGGGAGCAACTAGCTAGAGTAGCTCCGTGTAGAGCATTGTAGACATAGAACTTGCAAAATACTTACGGATCTGAATGTGACAGACCCGTTGACTAAAATTATCTCACAAGCAAAACATGATCACACCTTAGTACTCTTTGGGTGTTAATCACATAGATATGTGAACTAGATTACTGACTCTAGTAATCCCTTTGAGTGTTGGTCACATGACGATGTGAACTATGGGTGTTAATCACATGGTGATGTGAACCATTGCTGCTAAATCACATGGCGATGTGAACTAGATTATTGACTCTAGTGCAAGTGGGAGACTGAAGGAAATATGCCCTAGAGGCAATAATAAAGTTATTATTTATTTCCTTATATCATGATAAATGCTTATTATTCATGCTAGAATTGTATTAACCGGAAACATAATACATGTGTGAATACATAGACAAACAGAGTGTCACTAGTATGCCTCTACTTGACTAGCTCGTTAATCAAAGATGGTTATGTTTCCTAACCATGAACAAAGAGTTGTTATTTGATTAACGAGGTCATATCATTAGTTGAATGATCTGATTGACATGACCCATTCCATTAGCTTAGCACCCGATCGTTTAGTATGTTGCTATTGCTTTCTTCATGACTTATACATGTTCCTATAACTATGAGATTATGCAACTCCCGTTTACCGGAGGAACACTTTGGGTACTACCAAACGTCACAACGTAACTGAGTGATTATAAAGGAGTACTACAGGTGTCTCCAATGGTAGATGTTGGGTTGGCGTATTTCGAGATTAGGGTTTGTCACTCCGATTGTCGGAGAGGTATCTCTGGGCCCTCTCGGTAATGCACATCACATAAGCCTTGCAAGCACTGCTACTAATATGTTAGTTGTGAGATGATGTATTACGGAACGAGTAAAGAGACTTGCCGGTAATGAGATTGAACTAGGTATTGGATACCGACGATCGATTCTCGGGCAAGTAACATACCGATGACAAAGGGAACAACGTATGTTGTTATGCGGTCTGACCGATAAAGATCTTCGTAGAATATGTAGGAGCCAATATGGGCATCCAGGTCACGCTATTGGTTATTGACCAGAGACATGTCTCGGTCATGTCTACATTGTTCTCGAACCGTAGGGTCCGCACGCTTAACGTTACGATGACAGTTATTATGAGTTTATGCATTTTGATGTACCGAAGGTTGTTCGGAGTCCCGGATGAGATCACGGACATGACGAGGAGTCTCGAAATGGTCGAGACGTAAAGATTGATATATTGGAAGCCTATGTTTGGACATAGGAAGTGTTCCGGGTGAAATCAGGATTTTACCGGAATACCGGGAGGGTTACCGGAACCCCCCGGGAGACTAATGGGCCTATTGGGCCTTAGTGGAAAAGAGAAAAGGGGCAGCCCATAGCTGGCCGGCGCCCCCCCCCCCTTCCCCAAGTCCTAGTAGGACTAGGAGAAGGGGCCGCCCCCCCCCTCTCTCCTTTCCCCCTTGAGAGTCCTAATTGGAATAGGATTGGAGAGGGGAGTCCTACTCCCGGTAGGAGTAGGACTCCGCCTGCGCCTCCCTCTCTCTGGCCGGCTAGCCCCCCTCCTCCAGCCTTTATATACGGGGGCAGGGGACACCCCAAGACACACAAGTTGATCCTTGAGATCGTTCCTTAGTCGTGTGTGGTGCCCCCTGCCACCAAATTCCACCTCGATCATACCGTTGTAGTGCTTAGGCGAAGCCCTGCGTCGGTAGTACATCAAGATCGTCACCACGCCGTCGTGCTGACGAAACTCTTCCTCGACGCTTTGCTGGATCGGAGCCCGAGGATCGTCATCGAGCTGAACGTGTGCTAAGAACTCGGAGGTGCCGGAGTAACGGTGCTTGGATCGGTCGGATCGGGAAGAAGACGTATGACTACTTCCTCTACGTTGTGTGATCACTTCCGCAGTCGGTCTGCGTTGGTACGTAGACAACACTCTCCCCTCTCGTTGCTGTGCATCACCATGATCTTGCGTGTGCGTAGGAAAATTTTCGAAATTACTGCGTTCCCCAACAATTCAATCATACACACAATATGCTCGATATGTGTAAATACAACATGGCATCACAACATAACTCTACAACTCAAGTATTTATTCCTAAGGCTTCGAGGAGCGAGATATTAAAAACATGGGTCTCATGACCCAACAATCATAGCATACAATTCAAGCACATGCGGAAGCTTAACATATCTGAGTACAGACATCTACAAATGAAAAAGGCTAAGAAGCCTAACTATCTACCAGATACTACCGAGGGCACAAGATCGTAGCTGAGGTATCAAGCTAAACGTCGAAGTCCATGCGGAACTACTAGCGAGACTGAAATCTCTCTGCAAAACATAAATTAAGCAAACGTGAGTACAAAGGTACTCAGCAAGACTTACATCAGATCTAAACTACATATGCATCGGTATCAATAAGGGGGGGGTGGAGTTTAACTGCAGCAAGCCAGCTTTGACTCAGTGGCTAACCTGAACTACGATTGCAAGCAACTCTTTTGAGGTGGCGCACACGAGTCCACAAATTCACAATTCAATACACCACTATGGATCCGCTCTCGTCTCCCTACGAGAAGGCCATCCATAGCACTCACACTTATCTTGCGAGTTTTAGAGTATCCACTTTCACTTGTCTATGAACTATGCAAGGGGTCCAAGTTTCCATATCCGAGGAATCCGGCTATTCGAATAGATATTGATAACCCTGCAGGGGTGTACTTCTTCACACACGCTCCCACCACTTACCACCATATACACGTCATGTATCTCCACAACCTTCAAGCGGAAGCCTGGCGAGGGTGTCGGCCACGGCCTACCTAAACACTTAATCTCTAGTCCAGGTTTATCACCTATCCAGGTTCCATCCGCAGGGAGTCCGGCCAAGGTTTCCACATACGGCCCCGAACGATGTGTACAGGGTTCCGAGACACCAAACGGGCGCCCGGCATGCCCGGCCACGGTGTATCTACCGCAACATAGCCCACCCCTGGGGTCAGCGCTACGCACGGCCGCCAACACATATCCTACAAACACCAGAAACTAGTTGCAACTCCTGGACAGAGGACTAGGGTGATTAAGAAGCCGAGAGGGTCAATTAAGGATCCCAATGAGTGGTAGTAGCATTTCATGGATCACAGACACAGAACTGAGTTCCTGAAGACGGCTGCAATGAGACAACCCACCATGTACTCCTACATGGCCTCTCACCGCTACCTTTACCAAAATGTGTTCACACACTTAGCTCACACACAGTAGGACATGTTTACACACCTCCGATCCATCCCCGATGAATCAGACCTGACTCAACTCTAAGCAGTAGCAGGCATTACAAACAAGCATGAATGAGTAGGCACATCAGTGCTCAAACAACTCCTACTCATGCTAGTGGGTTTCATCTATTTACTGTGGCAACGACAGGTCATGCAGAGGATAAGGGGTTCAACTACCGCAACAAGTAACAGATGAATCGTTGTTGGCATAATGCAGTAAAAGAGAGCAGGAGCGAGAGAGTGGGCTTGTATCGGAATGAACAAGGGGGTTGTGCTTGCCTGGCACTTCTGAAGATATCATTGGGTCTTCATCGGTGTCAACGAGCACAGCGTCGGTACAACGTCTACCGAGAGGGGACAATTACCGGCAAACAAGGAAGAACACAGTCAATGCAATGCACAACATGATGCATGATAATGACATGGCAATATGTTGTTGATTGAGCTAATGCAACTAGCAACACAATCAAATGAAGTTGGTTTGAATGCAAGATTCAAATTCAAAATCCATATATGATTAGTTAAATGCCATTTATTTGTTTTTGTCCTAAACAGTGGCCTTAAGTTGTTCTAACATGCATGAAAATGCCATAAACAGATTCCTTGAATTTATCTGATAATTTTTCATATATAAATTATTTCATTTGGAGGTACGGTTGAATTACTTTGAATTTTTTAAGTTTATACAAATTTCTGGAATTTCTGAATTGTTTTTAATCTAGTAAATGATTTACTGTGTCAGCCCGACGTCACTGTGACGTCAGCAGGTCAACGGAGCCGGTCCAGGTCAAATCTGACCTGTGGGGCCCGCGTGTCAGTGGTTAGTTAAACTAATCTAGTTTAGTTAGTACTAACCTGGGTCATTCTAATTACTAGATTAATTAGCCGGGGGCGGGCCTGCATGTCATAGGCCCAGGGGTGGTCAAATCCCCTGGTCAACCGGGGCTAAACCACCGGCGGTCAGAGTGGTCAACCCGCCGGCGTTTAGCCGCCGGCGTTTAGCTGCCGGCGAGGCCGAACGCGGCGGAGGGCTCGGGATTGCTCCTCCGGCGCACAATCGAGCAGCGGAGGGCACGCGCGGGGAGCTGGGGCTCGCCCGCATCCAGGGCGGCATGCGGCAGCAGCGGGGACGGCCAGAGATCGCCGGAAACTAGCTCGAGGCGGCGCCGGCGTTAGGGTGAACTGGGTTTCGGGGTTAGGGAGCACGGCAGGAGGCAAAGAGGGGTGCTACGACCTCCTGGGGGTGCACTGAGCACGACTGTGTGCTCGGTTGCAACTCTAGGCAACGGTGGCCACGACGGCGACATGGCCGGCGGCGAAGAGCTCTCGGTTCCGACGGGCATCGGTGTTAGAGGAAGAAAACGAGCCAGGGGAGAGGGGGAAACGACACAGGAGCTCACAGCGGGTGCAGCGGTGGCCTCGGCGAGCTCGGGGAGGCACCGGAGCGAGCGGAGCATCGAGGGGGATCTCCAGCGGCCGACGATGGAAACGAAGACGGTGGCATCGTTTCAGCCGTTCCGCGGGTGCGTGGCTCTGTGAGGGGGTCGAGGACGAAGTGGCGGAGCTCTTGGGCGCAGCGGCAGGGCGAGGGGTGGCCGGTGGCCACGAGTATGGCGACGATGACAACGAGCTCCGCTCGGTGGTGCGCGCGAGAGGGAAGCAGAGGTGGGGATGGGGTCCAGGGGGAGAGAGGAGAGCTGCAGGGGGGCGAGGGGGAGTGCGTGGCACTCGGGGCTGGCTCCAGAAGCGGCGGAAGCGGGAGGTGGCTCGGCGCGTGCCGGCGCGCGGTGGCCACACGCCCTCCTGCCTACTGGCAGGAGGTTGAAGACGGTGGCGGCTGCGGTGGACTGGGCCGCTGGAGTTGGGCCAGGTGGGCTGCGAGGTGAGCGCCAGGTACTTCTCTCTCTCTCTTTTATTCTGTTTTAGTTTTCTATTTCTTCTGATCTGTTTTGAATTAGTAAAAATACTAACTCATTTTGTAAAATCCTGACAAAAATTGTGGGCACTATTTGAATTATTTCCAACAGCCCCCAATTGTTTTCAGAAGTATTGAAGCATTTAAAATATTTATAGGCATTAAATGCTCCAATTCAAATACAATATGATTTAACTCAAAAATCCATGATGGCCAAGAAATATGCTAATCATTTTTGGTAGAGGTTTTCACCTTTATCAGAAATCATGAACATTTTCCATGACATTTTGGTTCTTTGAAAATATTTTTATTTTGAGCCTAATTGCATTTCATTTGGGTGCTAGGGTTTGGTCAGTCCCCATTTCAAGTTTCATGAAAATTAAACATGATGCATGGATGCAATGCCACTAGTTACAAGCAAACTCTAGGGCTGTGACACCGGGACCCTTTCCAAAGATTACGTGTAAATCATTGACCATAGCAAGTACGTGATAACCGGTACGCATGGCGGGCTTCTTCCGGTGATCTGCCTCACCTTTGAAATGCTTGCCTTTCTTTCGACATTGATGGTTGGTCGGAAGAAATCAACGATGGCCCAGGTACACATTATTCCTACATTTGTCCAGGTATATACTTTCAGTGTCATCTAAACAGTGCGTGCATGCGTGGTATCCTTTGTTTGTCTGTCCTGAAAGGTTACTGAGAGCGGGCCAATCGTTGATTGTCACGAACAGCAACGCCTTTAGGTTAAATTCCTCCTGTCTGTGCTCATCCCACGTACGTACACCGTTTCCATTCCACAGCTGTAAAAGTTCTTCAACTAATGGCCTTAGGTACACATCAATGTCGTTGTCGGGGTGCTTAGGGCCTTGGATGAGAACTAGCATCATAATGAACTTCCGCTTCATGCACATCCAAGGAGGAAGGTTATACATACATAGAGTCACGGGCCAGGTGCTGTGATTGCTGCTCTGCTCCCCGAAAGGATTAATGCCATCCGTGCTTAAAGCAAACCATACGTTCCTTGGGTCCTTTGCAAACTCATCCCAGTACTTTCTCTCGATTTTTCTCCACTGCGACCCGTCAGCGGGTGCTCTCAACTTCTCGTCTTTCTTACGGTTCTCACTGTGCCATCGCATCAACTTGGCATGCTCTCCGTTTCTGAACAGACGTTTCAACCGCGGTATTATAGGAGCATACCACATCACCTTCGCAGGAACCCTCTTCCTGGGGGCTCACCATGAACATCACCAGGGTCATCTCGTCTGATCTTATACCGCAATGCACCGCATACCGGGCATGCGTACAGATCCTTGTATGCACCGCGGTAGAGGATGCAGTCATTAGGGCATGCATGTATCTTCTCCACCTCCAATCCTAGAGGGCATACGACCTTCTTTGCTGCGTATGTACTGTCGGGCAATTCGTTATCCTTTGGAAGCTTCTTCTTCAATATTTTTAGTAGCTTCTCAAATCCTTTGTCAGGCACAGCATTCTCTGCCTTCCACTGCAGCAATTCCAATATGGTACCGAGCTTTGTGTTGCCATCTTCACAATTGGGGTACAACCCTTTTTTGTGATCCTCTAACATGCGATCGAACTTCAGCTTCTCCTTTTGACTTTCGCATTGCGTCCTTGCATCGACAATGACCCGGCGGAGATCATCACCATCGGGCACATCGTCTGGTTCCTCTTGATCTTCACCAGCTTCACCCGTTGCAGCATCATGACACATCGTTTGGTTCCTCTTGATCTTCACCAGCTACCCCCGTTGCAGCATCACCGTATTCAGCGGGCACATAGTTGTCATCGTACTCTTCTTCTTCGCTGTCTTCCATCATAACCCCTATTTCTCCGTGCCTCGTCCAAACATTATAGTGTGGCATGAAACCCTTGTAAAGCAGGTGGGTGTGAAGGATTTTCCGGTTAGAGTAAGACATCGTATTCCCACATTTAGTGCATGTACAACACATAAAACCATTCTGCTTGTTTGGCTCAGCCACATCGAGAAACTCATGCACGCCCTTAATGTACTCGGAGGTGTGTCTGTCACCGTACATCCATTGTCGGTTCATCTGCGTGCATTATATATAATTAAGTGTCCAAATTAATAGAAGTTCATCATCACATTAAAACCAAAGTACATACATAGTTCTCATCTAACAACATATAGCTCTCCAGATCCTCTAATTAATTAAACCATACATTGAAACTATGTAAAACATTTCAATGCGAAAACAAATGCGATCATAATCGCAACCAAGGTAACAATTGATCCAACGGCATAATGATACCAAGCCTCGGTGTGAATGGCATATTTTCTAATCTTTCTAATCTTCAAGCGCATTGCATCCATCTTGATCTTGTGATCATCGACGACATCCGCAACATGCAACTCCAAGATCATCTTCTCCTCCTCAATTTTTTTTTCCTTCAAGAAATTGTTTTCTTCTTCAACTAAATTTAATCTCTCGACAATAGGGTCGGTTGGAATTTCCAGTTCACATGCCTCCTAGATAAATAAAATCTATGTCACGTTGGTCGGCATAATTTTCATAAACAATAAATGAACCAATAGTTATAAAGATAATATATACGACATCCGAATCATAGACAGGACGAGGGCCGACGGGGGCGGATACCAAAACCATCCCACTATATAATATGCAATAATAAAAGTAAGAAGATAATACAAGTATCTATGTAAACATACAAGTAAGAATATTTTTCCTTCCAGAAAGAAGATAAGAACAAGAGGCTCACCACGGTGGTGCCGGCGATGAGCTCGGCGCGGGTGATCGACGGCGGTGAAGACGGGGAAAGGGCGTGACGGACCGCTAAACCTAGACAAATATTGAGGAAAATGGAGCTTGGAGAGGAGAAAGCTTAAGTAGTGTGGCTCGGGCATTCCATCGAACACCTTGTGTGCATAGGAGGTGAGTTAGAGCACCACCAACCCCTCTCCCCCTCGGCGGCCAGAAAAAACAGAGTAGTGTGCTCTACTCTTACGCGAGGGGGTATATATAGGCACCTCATTGGTCCCGGTTGGTGGCATGAACCGGGACTGAAGGGGAGCCTTTGGTCCCGGTTCAAGCCACCAACCGGGACCAATGATGGTGGGCCAGGAGCCAGGCCCATTGGTCCTGGTTCGTCCCACCAACCGGGACCAAAGGTCCAGATGAACCGGGACCAATGGCCCACGTGGCCCGGCCGGCCCCCTGGGCTCACGAACCGGGTCCAATGCCCCCATGGGTCCCGGTTCTAGATTGAACGGGACTAATGGGCTGACCCGGCCTGGACCTTTGCTCCCTTTTCTACTAGTGGAAGGCAGCGACACGAGTGGCGCGCTTGGCCTTGATCTCCTCCTCGATCTGCATACGGCATTCAGACATCAACATTGAATAGATAGGTGGTGATCCTCTGCCGAGCCATGGTTACGAGGCGGTGGGAAGAAGAGGGAAGCTGGCGGATAGGCTAGGGTTCTGTTGCCGCCATTCGGCTTAAATAGACAGGCTTGCTCCCTCGGGCGGCACGTTGGAGGGGCGACACGCGACGCCCTGAATGCATCTGCACCAAGAACTGATGGAGGCGTCCATTGTACCGCCGGTCTATGTGTGTGATCGCGGGGGCTCTATCGGTCAGACCAATGTGGCGGGCGTTCCGGGTGCGTCCGAGTCTCCCTATATCCACCCCATATGTGGACCGGATATGGGATTTATGGGGTTGCCGGTTAGTCCAGACGTTTGGGCCGGGTACGAGGACCTCGGTTGGGTGTGTTTTTTCTGCCCAGACAGCCCTTCCAGGCGCTTGGGGCGGGTATAGGGTCCGGTTGTAGATGCTTTAACAACGGTAAGATCTGAAAAACTGTAGTAGTTGATAAAAAAATATGTGCTCCCACCATCTTCGCTAGCATAAACAGAAATAAAATGACAAATAGCGCACATAAACAAAAATAGTTTAAATCCCATTCCAGTGTAGCAAGTGACACGGCTTGCAGACTGTACATAGACACACTGTCATTTCATTCGCAGTTTCATACTTTCAACAGTAAGCAACTTCTGTATGAGCAGTACTGTCTAATACACACTCGTAGCTGAACTAGAGGAGGAGCAAATCACAAGGAGAGGACACTTCAAACTCTTCAGCCTCGAGCCATGGTTCGGCCGGGCGGCAAGTAAAATTGAGAAGAAGAAGAAGAAGACCCTGCGGGTGTGGCTAGCTAGAGGCAGTGGGCAGGGGCGAGGCCATCGTCGAAGTTCTGGGAATAGCTCTTGAGATCGTACCCAAAACTCACGGCACGGCACGCCTCACCCTCCAGTAGAGCTGCCTCGCGGGAGCCGGCGCCTGCTGCCACGACCCCGACCAGCCGTGGCTCTTCCCTTCCGTCATCTTTCGGCCGTCAATGCTTCTCGTCACGTGCAATGATCCTTCGAGAAATGCCATCGGTCCTTGATGAATGATTAAACACGGCTCTACGCTGCTCTTCTTTCTTGATTAGGTTGCTCCTGATCTGAGATGAATGGTTTTGGTTTGCACAAATGGGGCTCCTCAGCAGCCGTTTTATAAGCTCGCCGAATGGACGACGCTCCGACGCTGACGTCAACGACGGCCGGGCCTGCCACTACCCACGCGCACTCATGGCTAGACGAGAAAGAAAAATCCACTTTACACAAGGATTAGCCCATGGCAAAATCACATTCCGGGCATATTTTGCTGTTGCCACCCTAAGAGCATTACTAGTAGAACCCTCAAATCCTCAAATCCTGAAAGCAATTTTAAGGGTTGAGAAGTGCCACTTTTTGACACTTTTAAGGGTTGCAAAACAGGGGCAAATACTAGAACTCTCAAACGCAACCCTTAAACTGCTTTAAGGATTGGATTTGAGGGTTCTAGTCTTTGCCTCGACCCCAACCTTTAAATCTATCATTTGACATCTCACAATTTATGACAACAAGAACACAATCAACTTTCAAACAAACTACCAAATGACAATCATTGATGCATGGTTTAATAGTTTACATCACAAAATTATCATCTTCCTTCTCTCATCGGCACCATCACCAAAAAGTTACACCTCGGCGCCATCACCTAGACCACAAGCGGGCTCCATCAAGCATCTCCATCGGCACTGGTGGAGTCATACACACCGCCATCACCACAACTACTCATCGGAGTGTCACCTCGAAAAGTAGAGGACGCAACACGAAACATCCTCTTCCTCTCCGCGATGTCCTCCTTGTAGTCCTTCCACCATTGCAATTGGTCTTCATCCATGTCCTTCTTGGACATCATCATGTGCTCTTTCTCTTCCACCATGAGTTCTTTCCATACCTTTGCCTCTTTGAGCTTGATCATCCTCTCCTCCAACTCGGCTTTGCGCTTTGCTTCTTCACGCTTTGCTTCAACTTGTGCAAGCTTGACCTCTTTCTTCTTCTCGGTAATAAGAAGCTTCATCTCCAATGTCTTCGTTGTCAATTCCTCTCTTGCCTTCATCATGTGGTCCATCTTCTCCCTTAGGCTTGACGCCTCTTCTTCCATCTTCACCCTTAGCTTGCCCTTCTTGGTTCCCTCGGGCTTGCCCAAGTTCCTCTCCTCCTCATCTTCACTATCATCCATCCTTAGCATTGCCGACTTCTTGGGTGCGGTCTCTTGATCCCTCAACTTCCACTTGTCAAAGGTTTGAAGAATTGACCAAACATGCTTAAATGGGAATGGCTTGCCCTTGGAAGCGTCCATCTCCTTGTACCTCATGCCGGCAATTGTCTCCTATCAACCACACATAAATCACATAAGAACCCACCAATAGCATAGTGCACACACATAATCAAAATAAAGAAATATGTACTCACATAGTCACTCTCCACGGTTCCACTAGGTGGTGCATCTATCACTTGGTCCATGGCCGCACTCCAACGAGAACAAGCGGGCTTGATCAACTCCCACCGGCCTTGAAGCGACCGGAAAGTGCGACGGATGAACCCAATATTCTTCGGCTTGATCCTACAATAGACGTCCTCGATCCTTTGCCAATACCGTTTACCGGTTTGATCGGTGCCGGTGGTTGCATCCATTCCCACAGCTGCCCAAGCACGAACCAAGAGGACATCTTCCGCCTTGGTGTAGTTTGTCGACCGCGCGTGTGGGCGGGAAGCGGCGGTGAATGCCTCCTCTCCTATCTCGGCCACCTCCTCCTCGTCATCCCCTACATCCTCCTCATCTTCCTCCTTTTCCTCCAAGTCGTCACCAACCCTAAAGGGGTCTAGAGGCGGAGCTCCGAGGTCCACCTCCGCGTTTTGGAGGAGGTCCATGAACGAGGATGGGTTTGCCATTTCCTCGAACACCTCGTGCGTGATGGGAGGAGGTTCGGTGACGGCGGCCGCAGCGGGCTTCTTCCGCGGCTTGGTCATGGCCGGGGACGAGCCGGCGACCTTGGAGGCCACCCCTCGCGGCCCATGAGAGGCCGCCTTCGGCCGACACTTCTTGGTGGCCGGGGCGGGGGCGGGTAGGCGGCGAGGGCGGGCGCTGGTGCGGTGACGGAGGCCGGGGCGGTGACGATGGTCGGGGCGGCAGGAGGAGGTGCGAGGCCCTCCCGCTGCCGCTTGGCCCCGACGTGGGTCGCCGCCACCACGTCGGCCACGGTCGGGTGGGCGGGGGCGGGGGCTGGGGCGGGCACCGGGGCGGGCGAGGCGGGCGGGACGGGCGGGGCGGGCGCGGCGGGCGGGGGCGCGGCGGCGGCGGGGACCTCCATGGCCGGCGCGGCAGGAGGCGGTGGAAGGCGGCGAGAGGAGGAGGCCGCGAGGAGGAGGCGGTTGGCTCCCGCGCGAGCGAGGAGCGAGCGAGGACGAGGAGTGCCGGTTGGGGGCGATTTTCCCCTCAACCCCTACTTCTACATATTGCAAAATGGTTTGAGCGTTGGACCTTTAATTTTTTTTACGGGTTTGAGGGTTTAGAGGTTCTAGTTTACGGCGTTTTTTTAACGAAAACTGTAAAAAGGCGGTTATTTTTAGGGGTCTTGAGGGTTTCAAGGCTCTGCTAATAATGCTTTAAACTACACACCCTACAGTCAAAGTCCAACGCGGAATTTGCGTGGCCCAAAGGGAGGGTAACATCCAAAGAGCGAGGGGTTGGTGGAGGCCTGGTGCCGTGTCGACACAGGCAGTTGCATACTCAAAAGTAATTTCGCTTGAGGCATCCATCCACAAGTGTTGGTGCTTTCCACCAGTGCCTTTTAGTTCTAAGGGCATCTTCAGCCGCGCCCCCAGAACGGCTTTCCAGACGATTTTTTTGCATCGGCGTCAAAAAAACGGCCCAGTCACGCTCCCAGGAGCCCGTTTTTTGCCGGTTTGGACCGAAATCGCCAACGGACCCAGGTCGAACCCGATGCGCCGGGGGGCGCCCGGGGGCGCCGGACGAGTGTTTTGGCACGAAATAGCCGCGGGCCCACCGAGTCAGCGAGACAGCCGCTTCGTCGACCTCATCGCCTCGGTTCCCGCATGAATCAATGCGAAGGCTGCCGCGCTGCCGTGCCGGTCGCCCTTCATTGATGCCTCACGGGCGGCGCAGTGAAGACGCCGCCGACGCGCTTCCCGCCCGCATGCCGCCCCGGCCACCCCGCTTCGGCTATAACAGGCGCCCCTCCCCGCCGGTGAGCGCCACAGCCTCCCCCTCTACCTCAGTGAAAGCCTTTTCCCCGCCGGCAAGCTCTCCCACCACTCCCCTACCCGCCGACGAGCGAAACCATGGCGGAGAGATACCCAGGCACGGCGCAGCGGCGAACGGCTTCGGCCGCCGACACCTCCAAGAGCCGGAGGCGCGCTTTCTGTACGAGGCCGAGTACCCGGCGCCACCCGACATGCGCGTGCCTTGCTCGTGGAGACTGAGCGTCGGCGGCGTCACGGTGCCGCCGGTGCCCGAAGGGGCGGCACGGCGGGCGGAGATCGCCCGCATCCGCTCCTCGTTGACGGAGGAGCAGCGGAACGAGCCGAGGTACGCGCCCGACAGTGAAACGCTGTGGACGATGTACTTCCAATGCCGCCGCGAGGAGCAATTCGCCTCCGTCAACGGCATCGTCCCCCGCGGCCGCCACAACTCCGAAGGACGGCGCGAGTGGTGGGGCGTCCCCGGCCGCACACTCGACGCCGTCCTCGACCATATCGAGACCGGCAATGTGCCACGGCTGGAGTACCCGACGCGGCCCTCCTTCTCTCGTCGACATGGCAGTTCCTGGATGCCGCGGCGAATGGAGCCGGGGTCGTCCTCGTCGTCGGGCTCCGGCTCGCCGGCCCTCCACCCCGTCAAGACCGAGCCGGAGGAGACACCGCACGGGCGTCGTGCTCGCAGCGGCGCCCTCGTCATCAACGAGCCCTCGCCTGCGACTGCACCGACGGGGCGCTCCCTCCGCCTGGTCCGGCCGAAGCCCGAGCCGGGCATGCTCCCCGTGAAGCCGGAGCACGCTGGCATGGTGGCCCCCGACGACGAATCCGCCCTCAAATGGGCAAGGTAGGACTACGTCCACGAGCAGGTGCGCCACTAGCGTCGGGCGTACCTGGAGACCCAAGCCCGTAGCCGCCCCGAGGAGCGTCGCCGTGTCGCCGAGGAGGGAGGTGTTATCATCATCGACAGCGACGGCAAGGGCGAGGCCGGCCCGTCAAGCGCTGTCGGCGACGCCGGCGAGGGATGCAGCAGGCACGTCACAGGTGAGGTGTGCGGCAACGACGACGACGGCGGCGGCGGCGACTACACCCGCTTCGATAGGCTTCTCGGCATGTAGACGGCGGCGGCGGCTAGGCTTTTAATTCGTTTTTAAGTTAGTTCATGCATGTTTTTAAGTTTTTATACAAATTTCGTTGAAAATTGGCCGAACTTCGCCGAGTTTGCAAAAAAATTGAAATTAACTTCGCCGAACCCGCGGCGACCGTGGGCGCGTGACTGGGAGCAAAGCGAACCCCGGGGGTGATCTAGCACCGGCTCGCCCCCAGGCCGCTCTTTTTCGGCGCCCTGACGGGCCGAACGGCTGGAGATACTCTAAGTAATGCTATATCAAACGGTCCCAAGAGAAGAAGCACTCGATCGCTTGCTGGTGCTCAGGTTCGGATATTGCCCGACTTTAATTTAGCCGTCCACATTACTGGAAAGATTGGCACGTAGGCAAATACTCTTTATGTGTTAATAAAGCTATGTTGGAACCATGTGCTCTTGCTTAGTGACGCCTCCTTGTATATCCGATCATGAAGATATAGTTCTTTGGGACAAATCTTCATCAGAAAAGAAACAAAGGGAGCAGAAGAAGAAAGATGATGGCTATATCGTGACGCTTTACACACACGACGGTCATGGCCCATTTATCCATTATCCATCGTTCAGTTAAGCTGAGGTAGCAGGCTTTTGTACAGACCTAGCATTTTCAGCTTCTGTACATGCCTATAGCAATCGACATAGAAAGCAAAATTCTAACCGCACCGGTATCTACCGGCACATCTGTTGCCCTTCGTTTCCACATCAAGATTTCTATGCTGACCTGCAGTATAAAGGAACCAAATATTTTGTTGCAGGAATGCATTGCAATACACTCTGATAGGGGCCCATGTATAGTAGTTTTTCGTCTGATAAAAGTAGACAAGAACAGATGGCTGCATGCATAGAGACTTTCTCGCCACCCATTGAAAACTTACCACTTCATTGTTCTTGTGAGGTACTACTTCATAGATATCTTTTCTGGCTACGCGTGCGTGCCCCAGTCTTTGGCCAGATTGGCACGTAGGCAATGCTCTTATGTGCTAATAAAACTACGTTGAAACCATGCATGTGGTCGTGTTTAGTGACAACTCATATCCGGTAGCGAAGATATAGTTCTTTGGGACAAATCATCACCGGAAAAGAAACAAAAGGAGTAGAAGAAGAAAGACGATGACTACATCGTGGCGCTGTACACGCACGACGGTCGTGCCGCATATATCTGTTGTTCAGTTAAGTTTCAGGATATGGTGTCGGTTTCAAGTTCATGATTGCACCGACACACGCCACGCCACAGTGCTACCAACGGTAAGTAGTTTCAACTTTTGAACGGACTTAGCACCTTCAACTTTTGTACAAGCCTAGCGAAGAAATCCTCGTATATAAGCAGGTCAAAGAAAAACGACAATAGAAAAGATAGCAAAGGCCACAAAAACAGCCAGACCTAACAAGAAGCCGCCGAGACTACCGAACAAGAATGGAACAACGCCAACTTGAAAAACGACTGAACACTATTGCACCGAACACACCAAACAGTCTCGGAGAACTCATGATCCTATCCTGACATAAACAATGTAAACAACATTGCACCAATAATGAAGATGAACTGACAAATTAATGTTGTTCTGGTTGCGGGGAACAAACGTTCAAGCTTTTGATTTTGCCTTAGTTCTACCTGTGAGCCTAGTGATGGTAGTAACAGGGCATATGGGATATAGCACAAGGAGTGCACACGATTGCCCTTTTGTATCTATCTACTTAGACCAACTTTCCGACGTCTTTCTAACCTCGTGTGAAAAGCGGATAGTTAAAGACAAGGGTGTGTCTAGGGCACATCTACACATGCTCTAGTTATTGCATATCTAAGTGAGTGAGTCAAGTATAAAGAGGAAAAGAAAAAAGAAAAAAAAAGTATCCACACGAATCTCAACGTAAGATCAATGACAAAGGATTTAGATGTTCAATACTTATAGCACATCTAGACGTGCTTTAGCAAAACTGTAAAGACAAAGCAATAGTGTTTGAAACCGATATATCTATAGGAAGCTTCCCACCAGCATAATCCAATTGGGTAATCAACACATCACATGAAGGACGGGCGTTGTTGGTAGTATGCATGGGATGGTGGTGCATATATCCAAGTCATACGTGATCTGTGATAACTTGGATAAATATTATTGTTTTGAACTTTGAAGGGGGTCTGTACCTCCCCCAAGGCGACTCAGGCCGTCAGGCGGCGCTGAATCCTCCCGGTACAATCTCCTCCCTCTCCGGCTTCTCCTGCCGCCGCCTACTGCATCCCCCGGGAAAAACCCGCTCAGATCTGGTGACGGGGGCCGGCGGCTCTCAACACGGCACCACCCCTCGAGCAGGAGCTCGGGTGATTGCCGATAACACGACGCTTCCCCGGTGTGCGTCGCCAAGCTCTGCGGTGGTGGTCGATGGCGGTGGTTGCGGGCATGGGTCGTCGCTTCAGTGATCCTGTTGGTCCGCACGTGGGCGGTGACAACGGAATAGGGTGAGGCAACGGCACCGTCAGCTGAACGGGGGACTGCAGCTGCGGCGGTGTTGCTGCTTGGTGGTGCGCTGCTGCAAGAGCTTGGGCAAGCTGTGTCCTGAATACATGGGGGTCTTCACTGGATATGGAGGTCGGCATTGAAGTGCCTTATGGCTGCTCGATGCCTTTGGTCGATGCTGGTGGGTTCACACGGGCTCCTCTGGTGGGCGGTGTCTCTGCCGGTCGTGGTGGTGCAATGGGCGCGTGGTGCCGCACGCTATGGTGCCGGGCTTTGCTAGAAATGTTGATGGGCGTGGGCGTCTGTGACATCGAGTTATTCTTGTCCTCTGTAATTTAGCTTGGGGTTTTCACTTGTGTAAAACTGTAACAAATAAAGCAGGGCATGTAGCATAGGTGTAGCTCATGTCCTGGGCACTGTTGACATGCTCTGCACACGTATAGCAGGCATGGGCAAGCTGATAGTGTTGTGCTGTACTGCACGACCTGAACACACGCAGTGAGCGTGAGGCTGTAAAGGAGAGAGCAGTGTGTAGCTTCTCCTCACTTCAGTCATAAACCAAAAAATAACAAAAACGAACTCAGCACAAAGTTAGTGCTGGGGGGAAACCATCGAGTACCTGGTGTGCATCCTTTCTCTGGTTGATTTCCTGCTGCTGATTCTTCTGCGACGACTCAAGATCCGAGTCCCGTGTGTGTCCACCGTTAGAAAGCGAGACTTTGGGCCTGTCAGTCTGGCCCGGATCTAGCTGGGCAGCAGTGAGGGATTGTCTGCCGCTCGTCCTGCGGCTTGCCATGTGGTGCATGCTAGCAGGACTGGCTATGCGCGGTCGTTCCTGGCCATGTTGCTTGAGACAGGGCTCCAGGCACAACGCCGCTCCGATCTGGAGTTCATGGTGCAGAGGTGACTGCTGCTGCTCAGCAGCAAGGTGGTGGTTCTCCGCTGGGAGCTAGGATGTGCACAATAGACGTGGCGGCTGGCCTTGGTGGGGACCGGTGGACGTGGCTTACCGGCTGGTCTGCTCAGAGGCGTAGGAGACAATATCAGGCGAAAGTCTGTCTCTAGCTATGGTCGGAGGCGACAACGGTGGTAGTGGTGGGCGTCGCTACCTTCTTGAGGGTGCTACTATGGTGATGTGCTCCTCTCCCCTGTCGTCCCTTGACCCGAGGGAAACCTTATATCCGTGCTCTCTCCGACCGAACGATGGCAACGCCTTGCGCTGTTCTCCTCTTGTGGGCATCATTTTTGGAGTAGGGTCAGCCGGAGGGACAGGTGTTGGTTTGATGGTGGTGGTGCTGCGGCCGGCTTGGGGTCGATGGTGGTTGTTTAGTGGTTTCCTTTTCGGTTTGGCGGCAGTGCCTTTGGCGCCGCAGGGCAGCCATCTGTTTCCCCCTCGTGAATGTGTCTCGCCCCTGTTGTTGTGCAGGTTCAAGACCCTCCCATGTCTGCCGATGTGTTACGGCGAGCTCCGTGCTCTTGGTGATGTCTTGCTTAATCTTTGCTCATAGATGGCGCGAGATGGCTCCCCAACTTGCTAATCATTTTGAATTGCTGTGGAGGATCTCTCAGCCAAGTTTCGTGTCCGGTGGCCCTCGTTGAATGTGGACGCTCCTCAGTTATGTCATGGGACTCGGTACGCAAGCCTGTGCGGTGTGTAAGGCTGCTTGCAAAGTTCTGGCATTGTGTTAGGAGTGCTTTGTCCGAGCGTTGCATGTACAGTTTTTGGTCTGGTTTCTCTCATAAACAGGGTTAACTTGTTCAGATTTTTTATCCAGTTTCCCTTATAAATCGGATCAATATTTTCTTTGAATGAGACAAAAATAATCTATGATGACCTGTCTTCCAGCCTCCTGGATAAGGAGTGAACATATTCTGTAACAATTGTATGTTCTGAAAAACAATAGTCCATAAAAATATGGGTTAATTATCCTTTTGCCCTCAGTGGTGTCCATTTGCTCAGTTTTGCCCTCAGATGCGAATTGTGCTCAGTTTTGCCCCTAGTCCGTGCGCACCGACTCGTTCCGTGAACTCTGCCGTCTCCGTCAGGTCAACCTTTTGACTCGGCCCTTACAGGTGGGACCAGGTGACAGAAACGGCCAATTTTATTCAGACCGTTGCACGCGTGGCTTGTGGGACCCAGCAGAGAGCCGTTGGCGGGTGTGCTATATAAGCGGGCGACAGCGGCGGTGACCACGGCGACAGAGAGCACGGCATTGACCACGGCGAGAGAGAGAGAGCACGGCGGCGGGAAGCTAGCTGTGGAGGGCGTGGCGGTGGGAAGCTAGCAGTGGAGGGCGCGGCGGCGTTGAGATCCCTTCAGCTCCGAGCTCCATGTCTTCCTCAAGCTCCCGCGCCACCTCGCGGATGCAAAGCCGGGCGCGTGTGGACATGCCTGTCTTCGTCTGTCCGCGGTGCCGGGCGGGCGTTGATCGGAGGGTTTCTCAGACACCGAGGAATCAGAATCGTCCGTTCTACGTGTGCAGTGAGAATGGGGTAAGAATCGAGGCAATTGCACCATTTTCGTGGTCGGGATCTTTGAGCAATGGGTTGATCTGTTTGGTGTTCATGCAGGTGACATGCTTCTTTCTTTGGGTCGATGCTCTGGCCAAGACTCTGATGAATGAACTGCAAGAAGAGCATGAAGAATGGTTGCGCATGCTGCCACGAACGGCAGTGGCCGCACCACGAGCTCCGGAAGAAGGGATGGAGGGCGAAGCACGCACTGACAGAGAGCTAGCCGTTGAGCTTAGGATGTTGAAGAAGAAGGTTAGGAAGCTTGAAGACCAAGCACTACCAATACCCATTTGCAAATACTTTTGGGCATTTGTAGGTATGGTAATCGCACTGGTTGTAATGTTGAAAATGTATGGAAAGGCATGAATTATGGAGGAATTTGTAATCTTGAAATTGTTTGGGAAATCCACCTAGTTTAAATGTTGGTTAAAGTAGTTGTTTAAAGGTTGTTTAAATGTTGAAACAAAAAGAGAAGGAGTGACCAACATTTAAATATGTTGGAAAAAAAGAGAAGAAATTAGGAATTCAGAAACCCTTTCTGTCCAAAAAAAGGTTGCTCTTGGGCCAAATTCAGAGCATAGAGCCAAGTGCAGGCTAGACTAATGGGCCAACTGTATCCAATTAGGCTCATTCGGGGGTTCTCTTGCGTATTTTTCTGTTTTCTATTCTGATTTAATTTAGGCAGTAAATCATAATGCTGAAACTTTTTGTGGAAGCTAATTGAATTATTCCGGAGCCAAACAATTAAGGTTAGAAATTTTTTGGAGCTGTTAATTAATCCAATTCAAATACACCATGATTTAAATCAAAGACCAAAATGTCATGGAAAATGTGCCTCAGCTCTGGTAGAGGTTTACGCCAGGTGCCAAAATAAATGAACAATTTTTAAGGGCATTACATTTAGAAAAACATAATTTGTCTAAAAAATGAAGGGTGAAAAATGCACAAAAAATTGGTGCGGATGGGGACTCGAACCCAAGACCGTGTGGGTTTGTGGTGTTTAGGGCTGCGCTGGTAACCGCTAGGACAGATGGCAAGACTTTGACATGGATAGGGAAGGAAGGTATACATAGTGAGATTTTGATTTTTTTTAAACAGTGAGACCGTGAATGTTTGGACACGCGTGAGAGTGTTTTTCCATTGTTTTGCACTTAAATTTTGGAGGGTTGGAAGGTTGAAAATGTATGTTGCACTACCACTTGATTTTGGTTAGAGTGGCACTTGGTCTAGGGATAGAGTGGCACTTGGTTTAGGATTTAAAAGGAATAAATTTGCATGTTAGTTCATGACTTTTTGTTTGAATGAAACAGAGGGCTTCTCACACCCTCCGATTTTCATTAATGAAAACCACAAGTTCTCGAACTTCATGACTTGTTTAGGAAAGAAATGATATGTTTGGGCACGAACATTTTTTAACACACATAATAAACCCTAATAACTTAGATAAGATGGAACACACCGTACCATTGCAATAACTTAGATAAGTTCACGGACAGTTCACAGACACATGACGAAACATGACACAACACGACACGACATAGAAAAGCAACAAAATAAAAAATGAAACATGACGAGCCCCTTGGCCGCGCGCGCCCCTTCAACACCGTCTTCATCTTCACACCTCCTCCTCCTCGTCGTAGGGAAGGGAGTGCATCTGGCCTGGAGCGGGGAAGATGCGCTCGTAGTTGGTGTAGATGTTGTAGACGGTGAAGAAGATGGCCTCGCAGCCGCACCAAAAGACTTGGCCGAGGAGCTCGCGCGCGTCAAACGGGTTGGTGAAGGTGACCGTGAGCAGTAGGAGGATGCCGCCGCGGTCACGAACCTCGTTGATGGTGAACATCCTCGGCGAGCCCCGTGGGAGGTGGGCATAGCCGGCTCAGAGGAAGGCGCGGGTGAGTTCGACGGAACCCCTCCACCTTGAAATAGCCCACACACGGAGCTCCCTCTCCACGAGCACGCCCGGTGGGTAGCGCAACTCCGGCACGGCAGGCGGACGGTTGAAGGTCGGCCCGTTGAACTGCATCTTCACTTGGTCTCGCTTGGGGAGGGCTCGGTCGCTTGGGTGTTTGAAGTTGGAGAGGATTGGATCTGGCTTGTGGGTGGGAGAGGAAGAGAGGCACCCCATTTATAGGCCTGTGCGTGGGAGAGGATGAGAATGGTGCGTGTGTGAATCCGGACGCGTGTGTGTATCCGTTACGTTTTGCACACTTAAATTTTTGCACAAAACGATGCATGGGACGCGTGCGTGCATCTGAATCACTGCATAGCTCTTTGACCGGGCGGTGCATGTGAATCGCTGCCGTGAACCACTGCACTGAACCACCTAGCTCGCCTCACTAGTCTAGCTCACCTAGCGCGCCTCGCTCGCCTCGCTCGCATGCATGCACGTCGCCGCCTCCCCTGCATGCAAACCCACGTCGTCGCCTCCATGCATGCAAGGCCTGGAAAGGATGAGACGGGCTATTTACTGCGGTCTCAGGCCCAGAGCACGAGACGGCCCAACGGTCCATCCTGCGCGCCCGTAGTTTGTTAAAAAAACAATGGGTCTCCCAGCCAATTAGATTGCATCTCGCGGATTGCCCCCCTCCTCCCCGCAGATTCCTTCTAGAAGGGTTAGATCGACGGCCCTTGATTGCCGCTAGGGTTAGATGAACAGTCCTTATTCAGCGCTAGGGTTAGCGGGGTTTGGGAGGGGTTTGGAGCAGTCAAAGCTATGTTTGCCCAGATTTCAAATGAGCATAATAAATTAAATAAAAATCAGAAAAATAAAAAACCTGCACACATAGTCTTCTTATATCATATACTAACGATTTAAGTTGATAAACAAGCTTTACATACATTTAAATGATAAGTTCATGTGTATTATATGATATCTCGAGTGTCTCAAACTCTCTTGTATGAAGTGAAGAGAAGTGTTTTGGGGAAATGAACATGAAAATTTCAAAAAACTAACCACAGCTTCATTTTGGAGTGACTAAGAAGGATCCAGGCTTAGTTTTTCATTTTGATGTTTTACACTTGTTTAAATCTTGGTCAAAGTTAAGTTTGACCAGAATTCAAATGAGCAAAACAAATTTAAAAAAAATCAAAAAATGGAAAAACCAGCGCACATAGTCTGTACATATAGAATATATGTGTAGGAAAGTTATTTGGCTGATTTAAAAAAGGAAAAAACCATGTGCTCATTCAAACATCATGTCAAACATACTTCTAACATAGGTCCAACATCATCCAACAGAAATACAACATGTCAAGTGATAAATGTTTCATAATACAACATCATCCCTTATTCATAATGTTTCATAATTATGCATAGATAGCGTTGGGGCTTCTGTCTGTTCTTTGAGCTTCTTGCCATCACTTTGCTCCTTGTGCACCTTGTGCTCATTGTTTCTTCTCTTCTTCTCTTGGTTGTCGATACGTTGCGCGTCTTCTTCAAACCTACCATAGAGCTGTGCAAAACATAAACGGTAATGAGATCATGTCAAGTGATAGATGTACAGTAGTATTTGACCATTGCAAGATTTACATACCTAGCAGAACTCACAACAACAGAACATTAGTCACCATTTGGAGCCTCACTTGGATCATCATTTGGAGCCTCACTTGGATCACCATGATCACCATTTAGAGCCTCACTTGGATCATCATTTGGAGCCTCACTTGGATCACCATGATCACCATTTAGAGCCTCACTTGGATCACCATTTGGAGCCTCACTTGAATCATTATTTGGAGGATATTTTGGATCATCGTCAAAATCACGCGGTTGTTGACCATCATCATTTGGAACCTTGTCAAAATCCTCATCTGATGCAACCGGCTGTTGACCATCATTTTCATCATCTGTTGAGGCAACCAGCTGCTGACCAACATTTTCATCAAAGCCTTCATCGAAACTCTCTCCGAACGCTGGATCTACTGTGTTATCACAATACTTAGCAAAATGACCAGACCCACCACACCTTGTGCACTTACGCTTCCTCGCTCCAAGTCCAGCTCCTTCGCTGCGAGGTCTGATTCGACTCTTCCTTGGTCTACCTGCTGCTCTCTTCAGAATTGGAGCGCAAAGCTTGAATCCAGGGTCCACCATGTCCCATTGTTGTTTTCCCTCCATAGCAGGCAAGGCATAAGCATATGTGGCTTTGAACCTTGCAACAGAGTAGTAATCATGCACATACTGCTGTATGTTCCCTGCTGGACCTGGGAGAGAAGTGATGAAAAACAAGGCATGAATGCATGGCAACCCAGTTATCTGCCATTGCCTACAACTGCAAGTTCTAGCTTCTAAATCCACTAGATATCTCCATTCCCTCTTCTACAACCAAGAGTCATGTTCATTTCCAAGCCTGTTGTCTTCTGCTTCAGTTCATTCATCACGGCAGGGATGATAATGTGGCCCATGAATTTTGCCTCGGCTATTCCTGCACGATAACGAAATTTCTGCATGTATTCTATGCTTATCCTGTCAAGCAAATCCACCACATAATGACCCTTTAGTTTCCGGATCATTGAGTTGAAAGACTCTGCTCGATTATTGTGCACATAGTCAACTTTGCTCACTTCACTGAATTGGCTTCTGGCCCATAACTTGGAGTGGTGTGTTTCCAAGTATTCTTTCACTTTGGGATTCATGTATAACTGCCTCAAGTGGTAGTTGTGCTTCTTCACACTGCATGTCAAAGATGCTGGCCATAAATTGTTGGTATACACCTTTCCTTTGAATTTCTTCATGAAATTTGCAGCAAGGTGACGCATGCATTCCCTATGCTCTACTCCAGGGAACACATTATCCACGGCCACTTCTAAACCTTTGCAGGCATCTGTATGAATGACCAACCCATTGGGATGTGCAATAGCCCGGCGGAGATTATGCAAAAACCAAGTCCAGCTCTCCTCAGACTCTGTCTCCAGCACACCATAGGCAACTGGAAATACAAAACTATGTGCATCAACTGCACAAGCTGCTACTAACTGTCCTTTAAACCTTCCTGTGAGAAAAGTGGCATCAATAGCCAAATAAGGCATGCAGCCAGCCAAAAAACCCCGGCGACAAGCCTCAAAGCAGACAAAAACCCTCCTAAAGCATTCCTTGGTCTTTGTCACTCCCCTGAATGTGTACTCCACGGTGTGGTGATCAATATCTACAATACTACCTGGGCTTGTCCTCTCCACTTCACCTTTGAATGAATACAACAATTGAAAACTTTCCTGCCAGTTACCATAAATAGAATCCATAGCATGTTGTTTACCATTGAACAACCTCATGTATGGTAAATCTATCTTGAAGTTATCTTTGATGTTCTTCTGCAATTCCTTTGGACCCACTTGCTGGTTTTCTTTCACCCACTTCTTTACTTCTTCTGCCACCCATCTTGACTTGGCTCTACTGATTGTATCCTTCCTAAGCGTTGATTCCTGGCATGTGTGCTTAAAAGGGTTCACTTTGACCTGAACATTAGTGCTATTCCGCATTTTAGATGCAAGCAGCCTCCATGGACAACCTTCAGTCGGACAGTGCACTCTGTAACGTACTTGATCACTCTTGTCAACTTTGAAAGTACGTTCTACCTTGATGTAGTATGTCACAAGTGCATTTCTACACTCATTCATGGATGCAAAAACTGTACCTTCTTCCATATGAGGGTTCAAAGGGTCCCATTCAACAGCTGCAAGGTCTTCGTCCTCACCCATCGCGTCATCATCCACACGGACTGCATTGTGAGCCTCATCTTGATTTTCAGTCCGAGGTGCCCGTCGTAAATTCCGAATAACATCAGAATATAGCTTCTCTTCATCAACCCCAGAATTGTAGCCATCAGGCTCCACTTCAAGGGGGACCCTACTGCTGTTGCCCACACTTGTCGAGCCACCACGTCGCCGTGCACCAACTGAACTGTTCTGGCTAGAGATGCCATTACGACGACTTGGTTCTCCCCGAGATGTTGCACCCGCCATCCTAGGTCCAAATGCCTGCTCAAGCACATCAACTTGCAGCCTCACATGAAAATTATCTTTCTCTTTATGCCTAACAAACATGGTAGCTAGCTCTTCATCATTACTAACTGTCACCCAATTCTTTTCCCCATCATAGTATTTGTATACCACTTCATCAAGCAAACCCCAAGGATATTGGCTACAAATTACCTCCCCAAATTTTCTGAAACTCCAATTACTAGCCATTGGCAACCAATAATCAAAACCTCCTTGGTATTTCTTCTTATCCTTTGCATCGAACATGTACCGGTCCCTTCTAATGTGCACCATGAAAGCAAACCGCAACTCCATCCTAACTGGCGAAAAACAGAGACGCAATCAGCACACTAATTGGGCAAACCTACTCGAATCGAGTGTTCAAATGCACAACTAAGCTCAATCTATACAAGAAGCGAGACTTACCCCTCGGGAACCCAGTCGTGGACGCGGCGGATCTCCGGCCCGATGCCTGCCTCACCAAATACTCCGGGGTCGCCGCTGCTCACCATTTCGCCCTAGGGTTCTTCCTCCTAGTTTAAATAGCTCCAGCAGCCCCCACCTTTGAGCGCTTCGGCCGGGCGCACGGAAGGAGGCCGCGCCGCGGATCGAGCAGGTGGCGGGCGCCTCACCCGTGGCGTCGCAGGAAGGTGGTGGGCGTCACAGGTAGCTGTGGAGCATAGGCGCAGGGAGGTAGCGCAGAGCAGGCCGTGCAGTTGGTGGCGGGGCAGGTGCTGGCCGCGGCGCAGGTGGCGGCGGAGGTGGCGGCGGCGCAGGACGGCCGACCGGGCGGATGGTTGCCAATGATTTGGGGATTTAGTCACGGGCCTACATGTCAGCTCCGGACCCACGTTCACGCGGTCCCACGTGTAAGCTCCGGACCCACAACCACTAACGCTGGCGGACGGAATGGATTCAAATATGGCCGTTTGGCCTCGTCATAGTTGCTGTGCTCGGACTAGGGGCAAAACTGAGGACAATTCGCATCTGAGGGCAAAACTGAGCACATAAACACCACTGAGGGCAAAAGGATAATTAACCCTAAAAATATTTGCTTCCACCATCTTCGCTAACATAAACAGAAATAAAAATGACAACAGTAGCGAGAGAGTGTATTCTTGCCCGACATAAACACAAATAGTTTAAATCCCACATTCCACCGTGGCAAGTGACACGGCTTGCAGAGTACACAGAAGCACATAGATACACTGTCATTTCATTGGCAGTTTCAGACTTTCAACACTAAACAACTTGTGTATGAACAGTAATGTCTAATATACACTCGTAGCTGAACTAGAGGAGGAGCAAATCACAAGGTGACGACCCTTCAAACTCTTCAACCTCGAGCCATGGTCCGGCCGGGCGGCGAGTAAAATTGAGAAGAAAAAGAAGAAGAAGAAGAAGAAGAAGAAGAAGAAGAAGAAGAAGAAGAAGAAGAAGACCCCGCGGGAGTCAGCTACAGGCGGTGAGCAGGGACGAGGCCGTCATCAAAGTTACGGGAGTAGCTCTTGAGGTTGTACCCGAAGCTCACGGCGCGGCGCTTCGGCCTCAGCACAGCGCGCCTCAGCCTCCAGAACAGATGCCTCACGGGCGCCGGTGCTTGCCGCCACGTCCCGGACTTGCCATGGCTCTTCCCCTCCATCATCTTCCGGCTGTCGATACTCCTTGTCACGCCCAATGATCCTCCCAAAAACACCATCGGTCGACCTTGATGAGATGATGCGGACGGGAGCTCACGGTTGATTAAACACGGCTCTAGTGCTCTTCTTTCTTGGTTGATCAGGTGGATGGGAGCTTCTGGTCTAAGATGGACACGCACAATCTGCACAAATGGGAATCCTCAGCAGCCGTTTTATAAGCTCGCTGAATGGACGGGGCTCCAACACCGCCGACGACGGCCGGGCCCGCCACCACCCACGCGCACTCACGGCTAGCTGATGAGGGGAATCCACTTTACACAACGATTATCGACTAGGCCATGGCAAAATCACATTTGGAACATCTTTTCCCGTTGCCACCGGTCACCCTAGTACCCTACACTACACACCTACAGTCAAAGACCGACGCGGCATCGGCAATGGCATCTCTCCCATAAAAGAGAGGGTACGGCAGGGTCGGTGCAGGCCTCGTGTTGTGTCGACACAGGCAGTTGCATAGTAGTACCACGAACAGAAGTACTAATTTCGCTTGAGGCATCCATCGCATGCTTGCTCAGCTTCGGATATCCCCCAATGCCGTTGTGGCCGTCCACATTACCTGAAAGATTAGCACGTAGGCAGTACTCTTTATGTGCTAATAAAGCTACGTTGGAGCCATGTGGTTGTGTTTAATGACGACTCATATCCGATCACAAAGGTGTAGTCTTTGGGACAAATCTTCATCATAAAAGAAACAAAAAGAGTAGAAGAAAAAAGACGATGACTACATCGTGATGCGTTACACGTACGACGGTTGTGCCCCATATATCTATTGTTCAGTTAAGTATTAGGATACGGTGCCAGCTTCAAATTCGCCCCAACATACAGCTACAAACAGTAAGTACTTTCAACTTTTGTGCAGACTTAGCACTTTCAACTTTTGTACAGACCTAGCGAAGAAATACGGCAATTAAAAAGATAGCGAAGGCCACAAAAACAGCCACACCTAACAAGAAGCTGCCGAGACTATCGAACAAGAATGGAACAAGGACGACTTGAAAAACCACTAAACGTCATTGCACCGAACACACCAAACAGTCTTGGAGAACTCATGATCCTTTCCTGACTTAAACAATGTAAACAACATTGCACGGATAATGATGAGCCATGGAGGAGTACATTTTTGGAGTAGGGATCAGCTGGAGGGACCGGTGTTGGTATGATGATGGTGGTGGTGCGGCCGGCTTGGGGTTGATGGTGGTTGTTCAGTGGTTTTCTTTTTGGTTTGGCGGCGGTGCCTTTGGCGCCGCAGGGCGGTCATCTACTTCCCCCTCATGAAGGTGTCTCGCCCATGTTGTGGTGCAGGCTCAAGACCCTCCCATGTTTGTCGATGTGTTGCGGCAAGCTCCATGCTCTTGGTGATGTCTTAGTTCATCTTTGCTCATAGATGGCGCGAGATGCCTCCCCAACTTGCTAAATATTTTGTGTTTGGTGGCACTTGTTGGCTGTGGACGCTCCTGAGTTGTGCCATGGGGCTCGGTATGCACACATGCACGATGTGTTAGCCTGCTTGCAAAATTCTAGCATTGTGATCCTAGATGACACCTCACATCTACGAGTGACTTTCATGGCGGTGGCCCTTCGGTCTGCTAGTTAGGTGTACTTTGTCCGGGTGTTGCCTGTACAGTTTTTTGCCCGGTTTTCTTCATAAACGGGGTCAACTTGTTCAGATTTTTGAGCTGGTTCCCTTATAAACTGGATGCATATTTTCTTTGAATGAGACTAAATTTAAGTCGAGATGCCCCCCCCCCAACCCCCTAGTGTTCAAAAAATGATCTATGATGACCTGTCTTCCAGCCTCCTGAGCAAGGAGTGAACATATTCTGTAACAATGGAAAGATCTGAAAAACAATAGTTGATAAAAAATGTTTGCTCCCACCATCTTCGCTAGCATAAATAGAAATAAAATGAGAGAAGTTGCATTCTTGCGTGACGTAAACAGAAATAGTTTAAATCCCATTCCACTGTAGCAAGTGACGCGGCTCGCAGACTACATACAGGCACGTAGATACACTGTCATTCATTGGCAGTTATCAGACTTCCAACAGTAAGCAACTTGTGTATGAACATGTGTATGAACAGTACTGTCTAATATACACTCGTAGCTGAACTAGAGAAGGAGCAAATCACAAGGTGACGAAGCTTCAAACTCTCCAGCCTCGAGCCTTGTTCCGGCCGGGCGGCAAGTATAATTGAGAAGAAGAAGAAGAAGAAGAAGAAGAAGAAGAAGAAGAAGAAGAAGAAGAAGAAGAAGAAGAAGAAACGGGTGTCGCTAGAGGCAGTGGACAAGGACGAGGCCGTCGTCGAAGTTCTGGGAGTACCTCTTCATGCCGTACCCGAAACTCAAGGCGCGGCGCTTCGGCCGCAGCACAGCACGCCTCACCCTCCAGAAGAGCTGCCTCACGGGCGCCGGCGCCTGCCGCCACAACCCAGACCCGCCGTGGCTCTTCCCCTTCATCATTTTCCGGCTGCTAATGCTCTTCGTCACGCGCAATGATCCTCCCAGAAATGCCATAGGTCGACCTTGATGAGATGACGCGGACGGGAGCTCAGGGTTGATTAAACACGGCTCTGCTGCTCTTCTTTCTTGGTTGACGAGGTAGATAGCTTCTGATCTGAGATGGACGCACAGTCTGCACAAATGGGGCTCCTCAGCAGCCATTTTATAAGCTCGCCGAATGGGCGGGGCTCCGACGCCGATGACGACGGCCGGGCCAGCCACCACCCACGCGCACTCACGGCTAGCTGACGAGGGGAATCCACTTTACACAACGATTATCGATTAGGCCATGGCAAAACGGAAAGTTTCAGTGTAGATCAAGCTTCACGGTACCTATTATCATCACCGTCTACTGGCATCAAGATCCGTGCTTCACGTGACTACCTTGTGACTGTGTCAGGGTCATTAGGCAGAGCTGACTGGCCAAACTCTTTCTCTCTCCTTTTGCGTTGGGAACAGGCAAACATCTACACCGGTCTGGTGCGCATGGGCCCGACACATGCATGCTCTCTTTCCTCACGCCTCTCTCTCAGAATCTCTGCACATGCATGCTTAGGGCATCTCCAGCCGCGCCCCAGGAAGGCCTCCCCAGGCGATTTTTTCGCGCCGGCGCCGAAAAAACGGCCCAGTCGCGCCCCCAGGTGCCCGATTTTCGCCAGCTTGGGCCGAAAACAGCGCCGGCGGACCCAGGCCGAACCCGGCGCGCTGGGGGGCGCCCGGGGGCGCCGGGGCGAACTGTTTTGGCGCGAAAAAGACGCGGGCCAGCCGCGTCAGCGACTCGGCGCCTCGTCTTCCCCCAACGGCCTCGGTTCCCGCGGGGAATCAATGGCAAGGCTGCCGCCGGTCAGCCTTGCCATTGATTCCTCACGAGCGGCGCGTCATGGGACGGCGCGCCGACGCCTCCCCTCCCTCGCACGCTTACACACGGGCGCGGCCCGGCTATAAAAGCCGGCGGCCTCCACTCGCCTGTGCCCACACCAGCCCCGCCCCTCGCCGCCGTCTAGCCCTTCCTCTCCCTACCTCTCCCGAGCGCGGCCGCCCAGCCCCTCGCTCTACCTCTCCCGAGCCCGCCTGTAGCGACCAGACCCGAATGGATCAAGTCTACTGTGCTTCGTTGTCATTCCTGGATCAGTAATGCTGACACCACACAGTACTTCGAAGGATTTATAGCAGAGTGGCAATCACACACTTATTAGATCGATGTCTCAAAGGAGAACTTATTACAATAAATATGGCTTAAGGCCATCTAGCATCGATAACAGCGGAAGACTTGGAAGATAAATGGGTCCATCAACTCCAACGGCATCACTGAGTATAGAACCACGACCTAAAAGCACCTTAATCATCGTCTGAAAAGTCTGCAACATTAACGTTGCAGCCCGAAAACGGGTCAGCACATGGAATATGCTGGCAAGGTAACACATAGAAAGTAATGGAGTGAAACAGCTATACTATATGCATATTTGGCTGGTGGAAAGCTCTATGGTTACTGTTTTACGTAAAGCCAGTTTTTCCCTACTGCAAAGGAATAAATTTATTTAACTATCATGGTGGTTGTTAAACATCGAGAATGGTTGACAGCATTCTCAATCCCAATTAAAAGTAGTCATCAATAACCCAACAATATTAATTTAGATGTAACATGATGAGATTCACATGATATTCAAGTACTAGATACTCAAGATGTCCATAATCGGGGACACGGCTAATCATGATTAGTTTATTACACTCTGCAGAGGTTTGCCCATTTTTCCCCACAAGACTCGATCGCCTCCGTTGGATTTCTCGCACTACTGGTGTTTGAGAAACGGATGACCGAGACACAGTCTTTCAGAAGCGCTAGCACCTTACGATGGATAGACCGGTACACCTACTTTCCCCTACATCTGCTAGTCTACCCTGTAAGAGTTCGCACGACTTAGTCAACTATGCCAGAGCCCATATTTGCTTGTGGCTGCACACGTAAGTTTCTAGCATGAAAGATCTTATGATCCCTTTGAGCCTGGGTGGCGGTCCAAAGAAAAACAGGCAAGTCCTGATAGACATCAGGTGCCTCAATCCACCCAGATATGTGTTTAAGTTGCCACCTTAGATAAACCATTAAAATTATCAATCTCACATCTGTCATGGATATCACTCACCCCATCCACGTCTACTAGCATAGCATGGCATAATAAGCAAACGTAGAAGTAACTCCCAAAGGTTTCATAATAAACAGGTAATAGGTACTACCTCATCTACTTCCCATCCCACAATTTAATTAGATCCTAATCATGCAATGTGTGAGGATTGATCTAATGCAATAAAACTGGGTTGTAGAAATGGTATGATCAAAGTGTTACTTGCCTTACTGATGATCCGTGAGTCCTAGGGATTCGAAGTAACAGGCGGCGCAATCCGGGTAATCTATCGCAGATAAACAACAAGCATACAATAAGTACTCATCTAATGCACAGGTAAAACTTGAACAAGAGATCGAACCAGAAAGTTCAACTTAAGAACTCCGGTTGCAAAGAAAGAAAGAAAGAACCGATCAAAACAACGAAAAACAAACGGCGGAAGAAAACAACTCAGTTCTAGCAAGTTGAAACTAGGTCAAATTTTACCGTAGCAAAAACTTGTTTAAGTTGATTAGTCGGAACGGCGGTTTCGAAACGAAACTCCAGGCGCTTGAATCACCTGATTCCGATAAACGAGCGAGAAGATAGACTAGAACGAAGATCGGATCTGAGATCGCGATCGCGGAATAGATCGGACGAAGAGAAAGAAGAACGGTTAAACGAACGGACGTTTGTTAACCGGGAAGAATCCGGTGATCACGTTCGTTAGGACAACGGCCCGGCTCCGGAAAAGAAAATCGAAACAAGAACGAAACAAAACGAATCGGAAGAGAAAACGGAACTGATCTAGGGTTTCGGAAAAGAAAATCGAAAAGAAAACGGAACTGATCTAGGGTTTCGGAAAAGAAAATCGAAACCAGAACGAAAGAAAACGAATCGGAAGAGAAGAAAAGAACCGGAACGGTTTATAAGAAAAACCGAACCGAGGGGATAGGAGAGCCGCGGCGCGGCTACCTCGGCGAGGTTCCGGCGAACGGTGCTCCGGCGACGGCGGGAACGTAGGGCGGCGGCGGCGGCGATGTAAGGCGGCGGCGGCGCGGCACTAGGGCGGCGATGGGCGGCGGCTTAGGGCGCGGGGTGTGGGGCGCGGCTTGGGGCTTAGTTTGGTGTGGGTTTAGGGGGGGTGCTTGGGTATTTATATACGTGAGGGGAAAGGAGACTTGGGGGAGGGGGCAAGAAAAAGAAAAGGAAAGAAGAAAAAAACGAAACGGAGTCCTACTAGGACTCTAGGGCGTCGGCGGCGGCCTGCCTAGGTGCGCGCGGCGCGGGAGAGGAGCCGGCCTGGCCGGCGGCTTGGGCCTTGGCCCAGGCACGCTGCGGGATTTTTTTTAAACGGTTACGTGCCCAGAAAAACACAGAAAAGGAAATCTAAACGAACTCCAAAACTCCCAAAGTAAATTTTCCCCGACTCCTAAAAATGAGTCGAACAAAATGAACTTTTCTTCGGGCCTAAAATGCAATTTTTGAAAACGCGCATTTTCCCTATCCAAATAAAAGGCAAATAAACTCCGACAAATCCAATGATCCTCTTTTCAAAATTTGAGAAAACTCAAATATGAAAATGACGAAATCTCCAACTCTCTCCGAGGGTCCTTGAGTTGCGTGAAATTTCTAGGATCGACCAAAATGCAAGAAAATATGATATGCATGATGATCTAGTGTATAACATTCCAAATTGAAAATTTGGGATGTTACAAACCTACCCCCCTTAAGATGAATCTCGCCCTCGAGATTTGGGTTGGCTAGAAAATAGGTGAGGGTGGTCCTTGAGCAAATCTTCTTCTCTCTCCCAGGTGGCTTCATCCTCTGAGTGGTGGTTCCACTAAACTTTGCAAAACTTGATAACCTTGCTACGGGTAACTCTGCTGGCAAACTCGAGAATCTTGACTGGTTTCTCCTCATATGTTAAGTCGTCCTTCAACTGAATCGCTTCTAGCGGTACTGTATCTCTTAAGGTACCTCCGCCATCTCGGCGTGCCATTTCTTTAGCTGAGAAACATGGAATACGTCATGAACTCCTGACAGTCCCTCTGGTAATTCCAACTTATAAGCGACTTCTCCCATACGTTGCAAGATCTTATATGGTCCAACGAAACGCGGTGCTAATTTTCCCTTCACTCCAAAGCGCTTTACTCCTCGAAGTGGGGATACTCGGAGATACACCCTGTCTCCGGTTTCGTAAACTGTCTCCTTGCGTTTTGAATCTACGTAGCTCTTCTGCCTGGACTGGGCTACCTTGAGCCTATCGCGTATCAACTTAACTTTCCGTTCAGACTCCTTAATCAAATCTGGTCCAAAGAATTGACGATCTCCAACTTCGTCCCATGACAACGGTGTCCTGCACCTCCTTCCGTACAAAGCTTCGAAAGGTGCCATCTTCAGACTGGTTTAGTAACTGTTGTTATAAGAAAACTCTGCATACGGCAAGTTATCGTCCCAACTAGATCCATAATCTAGTGCACAAGCTCTCAGCATATCTTCCAAAATCTGATTGACTCTCTCGGTCTGTCCATCTGTCTGCGGATGAAAAGCAGTGCTGAACTCTAGCCTGGTTCCCAAAGTTTCATGCAATTGATTCCAAAAATTTGAGGTAAATTGGGTTCCTCTGTCTGATACGATACTCCTTGGAACTCCATGCAAACAAATGATCCTAGTCATGTATATCTTTGCCAACTTAGCACTGGTGTAAGTGGTCTTAACTGGAATGAAATGTGCTACCTTCGTCAAACGATCAACTACTACCCATATCGAGTCATAACCTGCTTTCGTCCTGGGTAGTCCTGTGATAAAATCCATGCCTATCTTATCCCACTTCCATTCGGGTATCGGCAATGGCTGCAACAATCCGGCTGGCTTCTGATGTTCTGCCTTCACTCTATGACATACGTCACAAACTGCTACATATGCTGCAATATCCTTCTTCATTCCGGTCCACCAGAATGTTTCGTTCAAATCCAAATACATCTTGGTATTTCCTGGGTGAATCGAATATGGTGAATCATGTGCCTCTTGTAGAATCAACTTCCTGATCTCCGGGTCATTTGGCACATAAAAGGTCCTCAAACCATAGGGTATCGTGCTCATCCTCATGAAATCCCTTTGCTTTTCCTTCACTCATTTTCTTCTTTATAGAAGCAATCTCCTCGTCAGATTTCTGAGCTTCTCTCTGATTTTATCCATCAATGTTGGCTGTATCTCCAATGCTGCCACATAGCCTTTCAGAACTATTTCTAAACGTAGTTCACGAAGGTTTTCTGATAACTCCTTGGGTATTTCCTCCGTTATTAACGTATTGACATGGATCTTACGGCTCAATGCGTCAGCTACTACATTAGCTTTTCCGGGATGGTAATGTAATCTCATATCATAATCCTTGATGAGCTCCAACCATCTCCTTTGTCTGAGATTCAACTCCTTCTGCGTGAAAATGTACTTCAAACTCTTGTGATCCGTGTACACCTCACAATGATTTCCAATGAGGAAATGTCTCCACGTCTTCAAAGCATGCACTACGACTGCTAACTCCAAATCATGCGTGGCATAATTTAACTCATGAGGCTTCAGTTGTCTTGAGGCATATGAAACAACTCTCCCTTCCTGCATAATCACAGCTCCAATTCCTCGACGTGAAGCGTCGCAATATACCTCATAATCCTTGGTCTGATCTGGCAAAATCAACACTGGTGAGGTAACCAAACGTTTCTTCAACTCCTGGAAACTAGCCTCACATTCCTCAGTCCAATTGAACTTAGTATCCTTCTTCAACAACTCCGTCATAGGCTTTGCAATCTTTGAAAAGTTCTCAATGAACCTCCGGTAGTATCCTGCGAGTCCAAGAAAACTCCGGATCTCTCCAACTGCCGTTGGTGCTTTCCATTCGGTTACGGTATCAACCTTTGTGGGGTCAACTGCTATCCCTTCTCTGGATATAACGTGTCCGAGGAATCCTACTTCCTTCAACCAAAATTCACATTTGCTAAATTTGGCATATAACTGATGTTCCCTTAGTTTCTCCAAAACCAAACGCAAATGTTCCTTATGCTCTTCTTCATTCTTTGAATAAACCAGGATATCATCAATGAACACTACGACGAACTTATCCAGAAACTCCATAAACACTTTGTTCATCAGGTTCATAAAATAGGCAGGTGCGTTAGTCAATCCAAATGACATAACGGTATACTCATACAGTCCATATCTTGTGGTAAAAGCTGTCTTGGGAATATCCTGTTCTCGGATCTTCAACTGGTGGTACCCTGATCGCAAATCGATCTTGGAAAACACTTTAGCTCCTTGCAAACAATCAAACAGAACATTGATCATTGGCAGTGGGTACTTGTTCTTGATGGTTACTTCGTTCAATCCACGGTAATCAACAACCATCCGTAATGATCCATCCTTCTTCTCCACTAGAAGTACGGGTGATCCCCAAGGCGAAGAACTTGGGCGTATGTAACCTTTCTCCAGTAACTCCTTAATCTGATTCTTAATTTCTACCAAATCCTTTGCAGGCATCCGATATGGTCTCTTTGATATTGGGCCTGTACCTAGCAATAACTCAATCAAAAACTCAATGTCTCTATCCGGTGGCATGCCTGGCAACTCTTCAGGAAATACATCAGGAAAATCCTTTACCACTGGTACTTCCTCCTGCACAACTCCTGTTAGGCAATTTACTTGAGTCCTATTTGGCACATGCCGGGATACATACTTGATCCTTCTTCCTTCTAGCGTTGTGAGCAAAATTGTCTTACTGGCACAATCGATGTTTCCTCCATGCATCGACAGCCAATCCATACCGAGAATTACATCCAGTCCCTGGGATTCCAGAATGATTAAATCTGTTAGGAAAACATGCCTTCCTATGCTTAATGGCACTTGAAAACATCCTTTACTGGCCATGTACTCTGCTCCTGGCGAACTTACTAGCATAGGCGTTTTAAGAATCCTACTGGGCAGGCTATATTTTTCCACAAATCCTCTTGATATGTATGAATGTGATGCACTAGTATCAAAAAGAACGAGTGCGGTAAATGACTTAACCAAAAACTTACCGATTACTGCATCAGGCTGATCTTCAACCTCCTCCACGTTAACGTGGTTCACCTGTCCCCTATTGAAAGGGTTCGGCTTCTTCCCTGAGCTTCCATTGCCATTTCCATTCTGGCCTTCAGGACATTCATTGGCATAATGTCCGGTCTTGGAACACTTGAAACAGGTGACTTGACTTAGGTCTCTCTTGGATGGGGTTGATGGGGTGGTCCGATTCTGGCCGTTGCTTCCTCCATTCCCATTACCATTCTTGTGGCCATTGTGGTTGTGCGAACTACCTCCTCCATGGGTATGCTGAAACTGAAATCCCGATTTAGGGGTAAAACGGGGCTTCTGTTGGGCTCCAGAGTTATACTTCCCCTGTCCATACTTCCTCTTGCGGTTCTCAATCTGCTGTTGCTTCCCTTCAATCATGATGGCACGATCTACCAACTCCTGGTAGTTGTTGAAACTTGCTACCATCAACTGCATACTTAGCTCATCATTCAGTCCTTCCAGAAACTTCTCCTGCTTGGTTGCATCCGTAGCAACGTCATCTGGGGCATAACGTGCTAACTTGCTGAAGTCGTCAACATACTGGCCAACTGCCCTTCCTCCTTGGCATAAGTTGCGAAACTCACGCTTCTTCATGGCCATAGCTCCTGCTGAAACATGTGCAGTGCGGAAAGCTTGTTGAAACTGATCCCATGTGACAGTGTCAACTGGGAAGGTGGCTGTGAAATTCTCCCACCATGCTGCCGCGGGTCCGTCAAGCTGATGTGCAGCAAACTTCACTTTCTCACCATTTGTGCATCCTGTAGTGGTCAACTCCCTTCCTATCTTGCGGAGCCAATCGTCTGCTACTATTGGCTCGGTGCTACTAGAAAACACCGGCGGATTTAGCCTAAGGAAACGGGCTAAGAGGTCAACAGGGGGTGGTGGTGCTGGTAGGTTGTTGTTGTTGTTGTTCTGCTGATTCTGAACTAACATCTGCATCCATTGATTCTGCTGCTGGATCAATTGAGTGAGCTCCGGTGGAAATCCATTGTCACGTCTCAGAGGCATATGAGGGTTTAGAAAAGATGAGATATAAGAATAGAGTGAGGTCTAAAGGGAAAACATTACCCCAATGCACATGAGCAAATTCACACAAAATCACTTCATTCAATCAAACAAGGGCTTACAATCGATCTAGCTATCGCAAAAGTGTTCGAACTATAGTGTATACATGGGGGGAAATACTACAAATAGTTGGTGGTCATCTAGAAATTTGAACCGGTGGAAGACTCCATGATGTCCGCTCCAGCTTCGTCTTCAAAGTCGGGTTCACTTGGATCCGAATTGGTGTCGTCGATGATGATGTAGTTGTCCGGACATGCGACGTACATGTCTTCCTTCCTAGATGCTAACTCCCTCTTGAGTTCTTCAATCTCTTGCTTAAGATCGCCCATGGTGTCTTGCTAGAGCTACGATCTCGTCCATGTAGTCCTTGCGTGTAGCCTTCAGTTCTCCTTCTAGCTCGATGATCCTTGTCTTCGCATTCTTCAACTCTATCATATCATTGCACATCTGGTTCTCATGGCGTCGAATGTGCTGGTTTAACTCCTGGATGAATGCTGCAATGGATCTATCCTTCCTGGTGTTGACTAACTCCCATTGTTCATCTCGGCATCCGCAAATCTGGTAGATAGTGTCCTTGAGGTCTTCTTAATAAACTTCTCCAATGCGTCCTATGGTGATATGGGCTGCCATGCTCTTTCCTAGACTCCAGGTTGGTGCGTTGAAAACACTATCTATGGGCTTCATGATTGGCGCGAATGTCCTTCCCGGAACGTGAGCTTGAATCTTCCAGCGCTCCTCTTCAGGCAAAGTGGCGTTGAAGGTTCTCGTGAAGCTTGGTAATCCAATGTTTAGGTACTTGGTGACTTCCTTCAAGTGAAATCCAAAATGTGTGCCTTCATCCGGTTGAGCATACTTAATCTTCGCGTCCTTCATCCTAAAGAGTAGAAAAGATGAGGAGTTAGAAAATAAGGAGAGAATAGTGATCTATGGCTTTAACTTAGTGGTCGTGTCCTACAGTCAGCGTGTGCTCTGATACCATCTCTGTAGCGACCAGACCCGAATGGATCAAGTCTACCGTGCTCCAGTGTCATCCCTGGATCAGTAATGCTGACACCAGACAGTACTTCGAAGGATTTATATCAGAGTGGCAATCACACACTTATTACATCGATGTCTCAAAAGAGAATTTATTACAATAAATATGGCTTAAGGCCATCTAGTATCGATAACAGTGGAAGACTTGGAAGATAAATGGGTCCATCAACTCCAACGGTATCACTGAGTATAGAACCACGACCTAAAAGCACCTTAATCATCGTCTGAAAATTCTGCAACATTAACATTGCAGCCCGAAAACGGGTCCGCACATGGAATATGCTGGCAAGGTAACACATAGAGAGTAATGGAGTGAAACAGCTATACTCTATGCATATTTGGCTGGTGGAAAGCTCTATGGTTACTGTTTTGCGTAAAGCCAGTTTTTCCCTACTGCAAAGGAATAAATTTATTTAACTATCATGGTGGTTGTTAAACATCGAGAATGGTTGACAGCATTCTCAATCCCAATTAAAAGTAGTCATCAATAACCCAACAATATTAATTTAGAAGTAACATGATGAGATTCACATGATATTCAAGTACTAGATACTTAAGATGTCCATAACCGGGGACACGGCTAATCATGATTAGTTTATTACACTCTGCAGAGGTTTGCGCACTTTTCCCCACAAGACTCGATCGCCTCCGTTGGATTTCTCGCACTACTGGTGTTTGAGAAACGGATGACCGAGACACAGACTTTCAGAAGCGCTAGCACCTTACGATGGATAGACCGGTACACCTACTTTCCCCTACATCTGCTAGTCTACCCTGTAAGAGTTCGCACGACTTAGTCAACTATGCCAGAGCCCATATTGGCTTGTGGCTGCACACGTAAGTTTCTAGCATGAAAGATCTTATGATCCCTTTGAGCCTGGGTGGCGGTCCAAAGAAAAACAGGCAAGTCCTGATAGACATCAGGTGCCTCAATCCACCCAGATGTGTGTTTAAGTTGCCACCTTAGATAAACCATTAAAATTATCAATCTCACATCTGTCATGGATATCACTCACCCAATCCATGTCTACCAGCATAGCATGGCATAATAAGCAAACGTAGAAGTAACTCCCCAAGGTTTCATAATAAACAGGTAATAGGTACTACCTCATCTACTTCCCATCCCACAATTTAATTAGATCCTAATCATGCAATGTGTGAGGATTGATCTAATGCAATAAAACTGGGTTGTAGGAAAGGTATGATCAAAGTGTTACTTGCCTTGCTGATGATCCACGAGTCCTAGGGATTCAAAGTAACAGGCGGCGCAATCCGGGTAATCTATCGCAGACAAACAACAAGCATACAATAAGTACTCATCTAATGCACAGGTAAACCGCGAACAAGAGATCGAACCGGAAAGTTCAACTCAAGAACTCCGGTTGCAAAGAAAGAAAGAAAGAACCGATCAAAACAACGAAAAACAAACGGCGGAAGAAAACAACTCGGTTCTAGCAAGTTGAAACTAGGTCAAATTTTACTGTAGCAAAAACTTGTTTAAGTTGATTAGTCGGAACGGCGGTTTCGAAACGAAACTCCAGGCGCTTGTATCACCTGATTCCGATAAACGAGCGAGAAGATAGACTAGAACGAAGATCGGATCTGAGATCGCGATCGCGGAATAGATCGGACGAAGAGAAAGAAGAACGGTTAAACGAACGGACGTTCGTTAACCGAGAAGAATCCGGTGATCACGATCGTTAGGACGAATGGCCCGGCGAACGGTCTCTAGGCAACTAAATCGAAAAGAAAACGGAACCGATCTAGGGTTTCGGAAAAGAAAATCGAAACAAGAACGAAAGAAAACGAATCGTAAGAGAAGAAAAGAACCGGAACGGTTTATAAGAAAAACCGAACCGAGGGGATAGGAGAGACGCGGCGCGGCTACCTCGGCGAGGTTCCGGCGAACGGGGCTCCGGCGAACGGCGGGAACGTAGGGCGGCGGCGGCGACGATGTAAGGCGGCGGCGGCGCGGCACTAGGGCGGCGGCGGGCGGCGGCTTAGGGCGCGGGGTGTGGGGCGCGGCTTGGGGCTTGGTTTGGTGTGGGTTTAGGGGGGGTGCTTGGGTATTTATATAGGTGAGGGGAGAGAAGACTTGGGGAGGGGGCTACTACGACTCTAGGGCGGCACGTGAGAGGAGCCGGCCTGGCCGGCGGCTTGGGCCTTGCCCCAGGCGCGCTGCGGGATTTTTTTTAAACGGTTACGCGCGCAGAAAAACACAGAAAAGGAAATCTAAACGAACTCGAAAAGTCCCAAAGTAAATTTTTCCCCGACTCCTAAAAATGAGTCGAACAAAATGAACTTTTCTCTGGGCCAAAAATGCAATTTTTGAAAACGCGCATTTTTCCCTATCCAAATAAAAGGCAAATAAACTCCGATAAATCCAATGATCCTCTTTTCAAAATTTGAGAAAACTCAAATATGAAAATGACGAAATCTCCAACTCTCTCCGAGGGTCCTTGAGTTGCGTGAAATTTCTAGGATCGACCAAAATGCAAGAAAATATGATATGCATGACGATCTAGTGTATAACATTCCAAATTGAAAATTTGGGATGTTACACCGCCCAGCCCCGCCTTCGCCATGGCAGAACGCTTCGCCGGAGATGAGGCGGTGGCCAACGGCTTCGGCCACCGTTCGCTCCGGGAACAGGAGTCCTGGCTCCTGTTCTATGCGAACATCCCGGCGCCGCCAGACATGCGCGCCGGGCCGACGGGGTGGAGACTCAGCGCCGGGGGAGTGCCCGTTCCCCCGTTGCCCGATGCCGTGGCGAAGCCGAAGTACTTCGCCGAGGAGGTCGAGATCATGCGCACGTCCCTCACCGACGCCGAACTCTCCCTCCCCCAATACGCCGCCGACAACCACGCGACCTGGGCGGCGTATTTCGAGCGCCGCCAACAACAGCGCTTGGCGTCCGCCAACGGCGCGCCGGTGGTCGGCAGCCGGCAGAACAGCGAGGGGCGCCACCTCTGGTGGGGCGTCCCCGGCCGCACACTCGAGGGCGTGCTCACGTACCTCGAGGGCGGCAACGACCCGCCGTTGGCGTACCCCCCGGTGAGGGTGGCCGCCCGGGCGCAGCACCGACGCGCCGGGCCACCGACGTCCCTCACCGACGCTGAACTCTCCCTCCCCCAATACGCCGCCGACAGCAGCGCTTGGCATCCACCAACGGCGCGCCGGTGGTCGGCGGCCGGCAGAACAGCGAGGGCGCCACCTCTGGTGGGGCGTCCCCGGCCGCACACTCGAGGGCGTGCTCACGTACCTCGAGGGCGACAACGACCCGCCGTTGGCGTACCCCCCGGCGAGGGCGGCCGCCCGGGCACAGCACCGACGCGCTGGGCCATGGGCGCTAAGGAGGTTCGGCGCCTCCTCTTCTTCCTCCTCATCACACTCTTCTTCACACTCCTCCGGCTCTCCGGCGCTGCTCGGCGTCAAGGCCGAGCCTGTGGCGGAGACGCCGCTCGGCCGGCGCACTCGCAGCGCCGGCATCGTCATCAACGAGGGCGGCCGGTGCGCCTCCTCGTCGGCTCCTCCGCGCTTCGTCAAGCCAAAGACGGAGCTGGGGCTGGCGCCGGTGAAGGCGGAGTTCGACGACGACGACGCGGCCCTCGAATGGGCGCGCCAGGACTGCATTGCGATGGAGAAGGCGCGCCGCGAGAAGGAGAAGGAGCGCCAATGCGCCGCCCTACGCCACTTCGAGGAGCGCCGACGTGGCCGCGAGGAAGGCGGGGTCGTCGTCTTGTGCGACAGCGACGACGACGACGACGCGTCGCCGCCTATTCGCCATGGCGACGCCGGGCAGGGGTCCAGCAGGGGCACCCGCGTCAAGGAGGAGAAGGCCGACGACGACGATGGCGGCGACGGCGGCGACGACTTTAGCTCCTTTCTTTTTTTAGATTAGGTTAATGTAATGTTTGGCCGAATTTCGCCGAAATTTGCCATGTTTGGCCGAAATTTAACTAGTTTTTATCATAACTTCGCCGAACAGTTCTGTTTTTTTAGGATACGCGCCTGGGGGCGGCCCTGGGGGCCGACGGCTGGGGACCGACTCGCCCCCAGGGCCATTTTTTCGCCGGCTCACCCCCAGGCGGCGCTTTTAGACGCCCCCTGGGGGGCCAACGGCTGGAGATGCCCTTACTCCCTCTCACACACATGTCCTTTCTCTTACTTTTTTGATGAACTCCCTCACTGGCTCTCTCTCTCTCACGTCTTAAAGAAACTACTCCCTCCTTTCCGGTTTATAAGGCTCAATTCAAAAATCTCACCAACCAAGATGATGAGTGGTGGAATAATTTTTATAGTTTGCAAAAGTACCAAATTAATGCTTTTATTTTCCTCAAAATAATGTTTATGAATGCATTAATTGTAATGCATGCATGCATAAAATGCATGCATTGATCAGTTTTCTCTTAATACTTGCATGCAATGATTTAATGCACCTTGAAGTCTGAACATGTGATGGGGAATAACCAAATTAAGCTTTATAAAATGGAAAAACTAAAATTTTGAGATAAGCCATACAAACCAGAATGGAGGGAGTACTATGTTAAACAAATGTATTGCAGAGCACGATAGTAGAGTTTTCTCTCACAAGCTCTCTCTCTCTCTTCAATTTTTCAGAGTACACTCTTTCATATAAGTTGTTGTCCTGACAGAGTCAGAGAGAGCTCGTGTGAGATTTTTTAAGAGAGAGAGGGAACGTGAGGAGAGAGATGAGAGAGAAAAGCTGCATGCATGTGAGCATGCAGGCCAGCATGGGAGAGAGAGGCGTGAAAGGAGAGAGATGAGAGTTCATGTGGTGAACAGTAGTCAACGCATCCCATCAAGATTCAGATTTTGCAAGTCCCCTTCGGTGTAATATAAGCACTGGTCACTCTGACACAGCTGCAAATTCTCATAACACTGCTCATATCTCAATGCGTGGGAGTCCAGAGGAAAAGGTTAGAATAGGGGTGTTGTGTAGCCCGGGCTAGGAAAAATCATACTCACGGCAAAATTACCTTTGGAACATCTTTTCCCGTTGCCACCGGCCACCCTACACTACACACCTACAGTCAAAGACCGACGCGGCACCGGCGTGGCGATGGCATCTCTCCCATAAAAAGGAGGGTACGGCAGGAGCAAGAGGGTCAGTGCAGGCCTCGTGTTGTGTCGACGCAGGCAGTTGCATACAATATATAGTACCACAAACAAAAGTAATTTCGCTTGAGGCATCCATCGGATGCTTGCTCAGGTTCAGATATCCCCCAATGCCGTTGTGGTCATCCACATTACCAGAAAGATTAGCACGTAGGCACTACTCTTTATGTGCTAATAAAGATACATTACAACCATGTGGTCGTGTTTAGTGACGACTAATATCCGATCACGAAGATGTAGTTTTTTGGGACAAATCGTCATCTTAAAAGAAACAAAAGGAGTAGAAGAAGAAAGATGATGACTACATCGTGACGCTTTACATGCATGACAGTCGTGCCGCATATATCTATTGTTCAGTTAAGTTTCAGGATACGATGTCGGCTTCGAGTTCGAGATTGCAGTGACACACGCCACAACACAGAGCTACCAACAGTAAGTACTTTCAACTTCTGTTAAGACTTAGCACTTTCAACTTTTATACAGACCTAGCGAAAAATCCTCATATATAAGAAGGTTAAAGAAATGTGGCAATAAAAAAGATAGCAAAGGCGACCAACTCAACGCCGAGCGAAATTATAAAAACCGCCACATTAACAAGAAGCCGCCGAGACTACCGAACAAGAATGGAACAACTCCGACATGAAAAACCACTAAACACCATTGCACCGAACACACCAAACAATCTTAGAGAACCCATGATCCTATCCTGACATAAACAATGTAAACAACATTGCACAAATAATGAAGAGCCGTGGAGGAGTTCCCAGCCAAGGTTCATGTTTGGTGGCACTCATTGACTGTGGACGCTCCTGAGTTGTGCCATGGGGCCTGGTACGCTTGCTCGTGCGGTGTGTTAGACTCTTGCAATGTTCTGGCATTGTGATCCCTCGACGACATCTCACATCTAGATGTGTCGTTTATGGAGAAGCCCCATCCGTATGCTAGCTAGGTGTGCCTTGTCCGGGCGTTCCTTGTATGGTTTTCCTCAAAAATGGGTCAACTTGTTCATATTTTTTTATCCGATTTTCCTTATAAACTAGATCAATATTTTTTTTAAATGAGATTAAATTTAAGTGAGGATCTCTCCCGGTGACTATCCAAAAGAAAATCTATGATGACCTATCTTTTAGGTTCCAACCTCCTGGCTAAGGAGTGAAATAGTATGAGTGAACATATTTTGTAAGAGCATCTACAACTGGAAGTATCTAAATCCGGCCCCAAAACATTCGCGGATGTGTCTGAGCGCGTCCGCGGATAGTGACCGTGTTGGCTTTTGATCGCTAGACCAAATTGCCCAGGAGCTACAGAACGTACGTGCAAAGCTAGCTAGCTAGCTAGCTAGCTAGCTAGCAGCTGGATGGATTCCTGTTCTTGCCTGTGCACGTCTCGCCGTATACGTGTACGTGAAGTAGCCTAGCCTTGTAAGGGAGTCTTGAATTAGGGGGTCTCCGGACAGCCGGACTATATCCTTTGCCGGACTGTTGGACTATGAAGATACAAGATTAAAGACTTCGTCTCGTGTCCGGTTAGGACTTTACTTGGAGTGAAAGGCAAGCTAGGCAATACGAATATGTATATCTCCTCCTTTGTAACTGACCTTGTGTAACCCTAGCCCCCTCCGGTGTCTATATAAACCGGAGGGTTTTAGTCCGTAGGACAACATACAATCATACCATAGGCTAGCTTCTAGGGTTTAGCCTCTCTTGTAATACTCATATCATCAAGAACAATCAAGCAGGACGTAGGGTTTTACCTCTATCGAGAGGGCCCGAACCTGGGTAAAATATTGTGTCCCCTGCCTCCTGTTACCATCCGCCTTAGACCCACAGTTCGGGACCCCCTACCCGAGATCTGCCGGTTTTGACACCGACATTGGTTCTTTCATTGAGAGTTCCACTGTGTCGTCATCATAAGGAAGATGGCTCGCCTCGTTGTCAAGGACAACATCACCTCTGGGGGAGCCCTGCTGTAGGCCAAACTCTCCTGCTTGGCGGCTTCGTCATGACCGCCTGCTCGGCCGCTGCGCCGACGATAACCTCTCGGGTCATTGAAAATAGCCTCCACATCGGCTCAAAGTTTGCCGAGCAGATGGATCCAATGGAGCTCTCCTCTTTGAACAAGCTCTTGGATCACATCGCCGTTCTGGGAGTCACTACAGACTACGATCGGATCGGGCTTAAACCCGACCAAAGGGAGATTAACTCTCCGTCGGTCACCCATCAAATAGCGGTGGTGGAGGAGCAATGCGGCGATTCTCCCTCTATCCTGAGGACGAACTATGTCCGGATTCCCGAGCTCTCCGAACAGGATACGCGCTCGCGGGAGGACGCCGCCCTAACCCTGAATCCAGAATCAGGCCGCATAACGAACCCGCAGGGCAATATCCCGGAGCCCGAACTTCCAAGATCGGAAACTCCCCTGCCCCGGGATCACAGATTGGGTCTGGACTTAAATCCACCCACCCACCCAGATACAAACTATCTTTCCCACATTAGGCAAGCCCCCGAAGAGACAGTACATCACTATTGGGCCAGATTCATCCTTGTAATGAACAAGGTCAAGGACTGTCGCGAGGAAGATGCAATTTCGCTCTTTTGTAGCAATTGCATGGACAAGGGAGTCCTCAACACCATAAGCCGCTGTGACGTAACACAATTCGCTGACTTGGCGGACACAGTATGGAAATACTGTGCGATGAAAAGTGCCTGGAAAACCCAAACGCAATTTTGGGACAATCCGGCTCTGGCAAAACCCACAGTCTAAACTAAAAGGGCGCACTCTTATAAGTCGCCCGACTCAATTACAAAGAAGCAAAAGCCCACTACAGGGCGTGCAACCGTATTGGAGGGATGGCTCAACGGGCCCTGCAAAATTCATAGTACAGCGGATACCATATCAACACACAGCCTTAGAGCATGTTGGGTACTCCGGCAGGTTGCCAAAAGCGGTGAGGATCTCCTCACCCAAAATACCTCAGAGCACCTCCCCACGGATAATAACACAGTATTAACAGTGTTCGAGACCTTCGCCTCAAATAATAGGCGTAAGAGAGCACTCCGCGGCCTTGCCGAATTCTAGCACGTGGCAGCAATAAATTCATGGAGCGACACGACTATCACCTTCAATGCCAGTGACGAACCTAAATTCCGAACAGCCCGAGCACCAGCCGCTTTGGTCCTCAGTCCAATTGTGGACGGCTTTCGGCTCACTAAGGTGCTCATGGATGGCGGCATCGGGTTAAACCTCATCTATGAGGGAACTCTCCAAAAGATGGACATAGATAGAAACCGTATTGAGCAAAGCAGTACGACCTTCCGAGGAATCATCCCTAGTCAGGAGGCATGTTGCGCTAGGAAAATCACACTTGATAGGGTATTCGGCACTCCGGAGAATTACATGTCCGAAGAAATTACATTCCAAGTGGCCTCGTTCAGTAGCGGATACCACGCCCTTCTAGGGCGGGAGGCATTCACAATTTTTCAAGCCATACCCCATTACGGGTACATGAAGCTCAAAATGTCCGAACCAAAGGGAATTATCACTCTAGCTAGTGATTCGGACATAGCACTCCGCATCGAGAACAAAACAGCCGCACTAGCCCTCGAGGCATTATCCGAAGCCCTTGTGGCGGAGGAGTTAACAGCGCTGCGCTCCACGGTGGATAGGGACGACGTGATACTAGACAAAAGATTCAAGTCCATCTCCTTTAAACCAGCAGACGAAATAGTTAAATTTCAAGTCCATCCAACGGACCCTACAAAAACAGCATCCATTGGGGCATAGTTAGACCCCACTATAGACGCCGCACTACGGGAGTTTCTGCGCGAGAATTGGGACATATTCGCTTGGCATCCTTCAGACATGCCAGGAATCCCACGCATATTGGCTGAGCATAGCCTTAATATTCTAACAGGATTCAAGCCGGTCAAGCAGACTCTTCGGCGTTTCTCTGAACCTAAGCGACAAGCCATGGGAGAGGAGCTGGCCAAGCTACTGGAAGCCGGATTCATTAAAGAAATAAAACATCCGGATTGGCTAGTAAACCCGGTGATGGTACCAAAAAAGGACAAATCCTGGCGCCTATGTGTCAACTTCAAAGACCTTAACAAGGCTTGCCCAAAGGATCCCTTCCCACTCCCTCGCATCGATCAAATCATCGACGCTACCGCAGGACACGAATCGCTGTGTTTCCTCGACGCATATCTGGTTACCACTAGATTAAGATGCGGAGTCTGATCAAGCTGCAACAGCATTTATGACACCATACATCCCCTTCTGCTTTAACACAATGCCCTTTGGGCTTAAAAACGCCGGTGCAACATATCAGCGCATGATCCAGACATGTCTAGAAAAGCAGATCAGCAAGACTGTGGAGGCATACGTAGACGACGTGGTTATTAAAACCAGACACGTCGACTCTTTAATAGACGACTTGAGGCTCACGTTCACCAATCTCCGAACATACGACATTAAGCTCAATCCGGAAAAATGCGTCTTCGATGTTCCTGCCGGAAAGCTCCTGGGCTTCATCGTCTCCAGTAGAGGAATTAAAGCAAATCCGGCTAAAATCTGAGCTCTGTCACATTTGGCTACCCCAACTGACCTCAAGCAAATTCAAAAATTGACTGGATGTGTGGTGGCTTTAAGCCACTTTATCTCCCGATTAGGAGAAAAGGCACTTCCCCTTTATCGCCTTCTTAGGCGCACCGAACACTTCGAGTGGACGGACGCAGCACGGCCGGACTGGAAGAAATCGAAGCCATCCTGGCCACGCCAACTGTTGGCGAACCAATGCTCTTATATATAGCGGCAACTCACCAAGTTGTAAGCGCAGTGCTCGTCTTCGAACGAGAGACCGACGGACATAAATTCCCACTTCAAAAGCCGGTATATTATGTATCTACCGTCCTCACTCCATGCAAATCACGGTACACACATTACCAAATGATAGCTTACGCGGTGTTTATGGCATCCCGGAAATTACGACACTACTTTCAAGTGTGTTCTATCACGGTGGCATCCGAAGTACCACTCAATGACATAATAAACAACCGTGATGCCATGGGCCGGATTGCCAAATGGGCTATTGAGCTCCTCCCATTCGACATAACATATAAGCCACGACGAGTCATTAAGTCGCAAGTACTGGCCGACTTCGTAGCCGAATGGACAGAAGCCGAACTCCCTAAAGAGTACGGCGCGTACTCCAATTGGATCATGCACTTCGACTGCTCTAAAATGCTGGCTGGTCTAGGGGCTGGCGTCTGATGTCCCCCACCGGAGACACGGTGCAATACGTGCTCCAAATACTATATATGGACTCCAATAACGCAACCGAATACGAGGCCCTACTACACGGCCTCCGGATGGCGGTCTCCATGGGCATCCAATGCCTAGAAGTGCGTGGGGACTCGAACCTCGCAATATCCCAAATAAATGGAGACTTCGATGCCAAGGATCCAAAAATGGCGGCATATCGCAACGCCGTCCACAAAATGTCAGCTCGGTTCGAGGGGCTGGAATTCCACCACGTGGCTCGGGAAAACAACCAGGCAGCGGACATCCTAGCTCGTATTGGCACTAAACGCGACCCTGTCCCACCAAACATCTTCCTGGAAAGACTGTTTAAACCATCCGTGGTATGGGAAGGGGACACCAGCAAAATTAGTCCGGACCCGGCCACAACCCCAGATACCGAATACTCTGACACAATCGGAGGCTCTGCCACCGAAATAACACCTTCAGCCCACGTGATAATGGCCGTCATCGCCCCGTGGACAGAACCATTCCTGGCCTACCTAACTAGACATGAATTACCCGAGGACCAAAATGAGGCTCGCTGCATAGTGCGGCGATCTAAAGCCTACAAGGTCCACGAGGGAGAGCTTTATAAGAAAAACACAACTGGAGTCCTTCAAAGGTGCATCTCCGAAGAGGAAGGGCGGAAGCTGTTGGCAGAAATCCATGCCGGACTCGGCGGCCACCACGCAGCAGCCCGGGCCCTTGTAAGTAAGGCCTTCCGTACAGGTTTTTATTGGCCGACGGCCCAGGCAGATGCACAACATCTGGTTCAACATTGTGTCGGTTGCCAGCTTTTTGCAAACCAAAGCCACATGCCATCTACCGCCCTCCAAACCATCCCCATTACTTGGCCCTTAATGGTCTGGGGGCTCAATATGGTCGGACCCCTCAAAGGAGGAACTCATAAGAGAAAATACTTACTGGTCATGGTGGACAAATTCTGTTGGAAATATGCCCTAGAGGCAATAATAAAAGCATTATTATTATATTTCCTTGTTCATGGTAATTGTCTTTATTCATGCTATAATTGTGTTATCCGGAAATCGTAATACATGTGTGAATAACAGACACCAACATGTCCCTAGTAAGCCTCTAGTTGACTAGCTCGTTGATCAACAGATAGTCATGGTTTCCTGGCTATGGACATAAGATGTCATTGATAATGAGATCACATCATTAGGAGAATGATGTGATGGACAAGACCCAATCCTAAACATAGCATAAAGATCGTGTAGTTCGTTTTGCTAGAGTTTTGCAATGTCAAGTATCTTTTCCTTAGACCATGAGATCGTGTAACTCCCGGATACCGTAGGAGTGCTTTGGGTATACCAAACGTCACAACGTAACTGGGTGGCTATAAAGGTAGACTACGGGTATCTCTGAAAGTATCTGTTGGGTTGACACGGATCAAGACTGGGATTTGTCACTCCGTATAACAGAGAGGTATCACTGGGCCCACTCGGTAATGCATCATCATAATGAGCTCAAAGTGACCAAGTGTCTGGTCACGGGATCATGCATTACGGTACGAGTAAAGTGACTTGCCGGTAACGAGATTGAACGAGGTATTGGGATACCGACGATCGAATCTCGGGCAAGTAATATATCGATAGACAAAGGGAATTGCATACGGGGTTGATTGAATCCTCGACATCGTGGTTCATCCGATGAGAACATCGTGGAGCATGTGGGAGCCAACATGGGTATCCAGATCCCGCTGTTGGTTATTGACCGGAGAGTCGTCTCGGTCATGTCTGCTTGTCTCCCGAACCCGTAGGGTCTACACACTTAAGGTTCGGTGACGCTAGGGTTGTGAAGATATGTATATGCAGTAACCCGAATGTTGTTCGGGGTCCCGGATGAGATCCCGGACGTCACGAGGAGTTCCGGAATGGTCCGGAGGTAAAGAATTATATATAGGATGTGCAGTTTCGGCCATCGGGACAAGTTTCGGGGTACCCGGTATTGTACCGGGACCACCGAAAGGGTCCCGGGGGTCCACCGGGTGGGGACACCTATCCCGGAGGGCCCCTTGGGCTGAAATAGGAGGGAACCCAGCCCATAGTGGGCTGGGGCGCCAGCCCCCCAAGGCCCATGCGCCTAGGGTTGGGGGGGGAACCCTAAGGGGGGGCCACCCTTGCTTGGGGGGCAAGCCCCCCACCCCTTGGCCGCCGCCCCCCCTGGTAGATCCCATCTACCAGGGCCGGCGCCCCCCCTGGCACCCCTATATATAGTGGGGGGGAGGAGGAACTTGCAGCCCACGCTTTTGGTGCTTCCTCTCTCCCCGTTACTTCTTCCTTTCTCGTAGTACACGGCGAAGCCCTGCTGTTGTGACGCCCTGCATCCACCACCACGCCGTCGTGCTGCTGGATCATCATCAACCTCTCCTTCCCCCTTGCTGGATCAAGAAGGAGGAGACGTCTCCCGTCCCGTACGTGTGTTGAACGCGGAGGTGCCGTCCGTTCGGCGCTGGTCATCGGTGATTTGGATCACGACGTGTTCGACAACATCAACCTCGTTCTAACGAACGCTTCCGCTCGCGATCTAAAAAGGTATGTAGATGCATCTCGTGACTCGTTGCTAGATGAACTCCTAGATGATCTTGGTGAAACAAGTAGGAAAATTTTTGTTTTCTGCAACGTTCCCCAACAGTGGCATCATGAGCTAGGTCTATGCGTAGTTCTTCTTGCGCGAGTAGAACACAATTTGTTGTGGGCGTGGATTTGTCAACCTTCTTGCCGCTACTAGTCTTTTCTTGCTTCAGCGGTATTGTGGGATGAAGCGGCCCGGACCAACCTTACACGTACGCTTACGTGAGACCGGTTCCACCGACTAACATGCACTAGTTGCATAAGGTGGCTGGCGGGTGTCTGTCTCTCCCACTTTAGCTGGAGCGGATTCGATGAACAGGGTCCTTATGAAGGGTAAATAGAAGTTGACAAATCACGTTGTGGCTTTAACGTAGGTAAGAAAACGTTCTTGCTAGAACCCTAATTCAGCCACGTAAAACTTGCAACAACAATTAGAGGACGTCTAACTTGTTTTTGCAGCAAGTGGTTTGTGATATGATATGGCCAAAGTTGTGATGAATGATGAATGATCTATATGTGATGTATGAGATGTTCATGCTATTGTAATAGGAATCACGACTTGCATGTCGATGAGTATGACAACCGGCAGGAGCCATAGGAGTTGTCTTTATTCTTTTATATGACCTGCGTGTCATTGAGAAACGTCATGTAAATTACTTTACTTTATTGCTAAACGCGTTAGCCATAGTAGTAGAAGTAATAATTGGCGAGCAACTTCATGGAGACACGATGATGGAGATCATGATGATGGAGATCATGGTGTCAAGCCGGTGACAAGATGATCATGGAGCCCCAAGATGGAAATCAAAGGAGCTATGTGATAATGGCCATATCATGTCACGTTTATTATTTGATTGCATGTGATGTTTATCATGTTTTGCATCTTGTTTACTTAGAACGACGGTAGTAAATAAGATGATCCCTCATAACAATTTCAAGAAGTGTTCTCCCCTAACTGTGCACCGTTGCTAAAGTTCGTCGTTTCGAAGCACCACGTGATGATCGGGTGTGATAGATTCTTACGTTCACATACAACGGGTGTAAGACAGTTTTACACATGCAAAACACTTAGGGTTAACTTGACGAGCCTAGCATGTGCATAGACATGGCCTCGGAACACAGAAGACCGAAAGGTCGAGCATGAGTCGTATAGAAGATGCGATCAACATGAAGATGTTCACCGACGTTGACTAGTCCGTCTCACGTGATGATCGGACACGGCCTAGTTAACTCGGATCATGTAATACTTAGATGACTAGAGGGATGTCTAATCTAAGTGGGAGTTCATTATATAATTTGATTAGATGAACTTTATTATCATGAACATTAGTCTAAAATATTTACAATATGTCTTGTAGATCAAATGGCCAACGTAGTCCTCAACTTCAACGCGTTCCTAGAGAAAACTAAGCTGAAAGACGATGGCAGCAACTACACGGACTGGGTCCGGAACCTGAGGATCATCCTCATAGCTGCCAAGAAAGATTATGTCCTACAAGCACCGCTGGGTGACGCACCTATCCTCCCTGCTGAACAAGACGTTATGAACGCTTGGCAGGCACGTACCGATGACTACTCCCTCGTTCAATGCGGCATGCTTTACAGTTTAGAACCGGGGCTCCAAAAGCGTTTTGAGAGGCATGGAGCATATGAGATGTTCGAAGAGCTGAGAATGGTTTTCCAAGCTCATGCCCGAGTCGAGAGATATGAGGTCTCCGACAAGTTCTTCAGCTGTAAGATGGAGGAAAATAGTTCTGTCAGTGAGCACATACTCACGATGTCTGGATTACATAACCGCTTGACTCAGCTGGGAGTTAATCTCCCGGATGATGCGGTCATTGACAGAATCCTCCAGTCGCTTCCACCAAGCTACAAGATCTTTGTGATGAACTTCAATATGCAGGGGATGGAAAAGACCATTCCTGAAGTATTTGCTATGCTGAAATCAGCAGAGGTAGAAGTCAAGAAGGAACATCAGGTATTGATGGTCAATAAAACCACTAAGTTCAAGAAGGGCAAGGGTAAGAAAGCTTTCAAGAAGGACGGCAAGGAAGTTGCCGCGCCCGGCAAGCAAGCTGCCGGGAAAAAGCCAAAGAATGGACCCAAGCCCGAGACTGAGTGCTTTTATTGCAAGGGGAGCGGACACTGGAAGCGGAATTGCCCCAAGTACTTAGCAGACAAGAAGGCCGGCAAAACAAAAGGTATATGTGATATACATGTAATTGATGTGTACCTTACCAGTAATCGTAGTAGCTCTTGGGTATTTGATACCGGTGCAGTTGCTCACATTTGTAACTCACAGCAGGAACTACGGAATAGGCGGAGACTGGCGAAGGACGAGGTGACGATGCGCGTCGGGAATGGTTCCAAAGTCGATGTGATCGCCGTCGGCACGCTACCTCTTCATTTACCTACGGGATTAGTTTTAAACCTCAATAATTGTTATTTAGTACCAGCTTTGAGTATGAACATTGTATCAGGATCTCGTTTAATTCGAGATGGCTACTCATTTAAATCCGAGAATAATGGTTGTTCCATTTATATGAGAGATATGTTTTATGGTCATGCTCCTGTGGTGAATGGTTTATTCTTAATGAATCTCGAGCGTAATGCTACACATGTTCATAGTGTGGATACCAAAAGATGTAAGGTTGATAACGATAGTCCCACATACTTGTGGCATTGCCGCCTTGGTCACATAGGTGTCAAACGCATGAAGAAGCTCCATGCAGATGGACTTTTAGAGTCTCTTGATTATGAATCATTTGACACGTGCGAACCATGCCTCATGGGTAAAATGACCAAGACTCCGTTCTCAGGAACAATGGAGCGAGCAACCAACTTATTGGAAATCATACATACTGATGTGTGCGGTCCAATGAGTGTTGAGGCTCGCGGTGGCTATCGTTATGTTCTCACTCTCACTGATGACTTGAGTAGATATGGGTATATCTACTTAATGAAACACAAGTCTGAAACCTTTGAAAAGTTTAAGGAGTTTCAGAGTGAGGTTGAAAATCAACGTGATAGGAAGATCAAGTTTCTACGATCAGATCGTGGAGGAGAATACTTGAGTCATGAATTTGGCACACACTTAAGAAAATGTGGAATAGTTTCACAACTAACGCCGCCTGGAACACCTCAGCGTAACGGTGTGTCCGAACGTCGTAATCGCACTCTATTAGACATGGTGCGGTCTATGATGTCTCTTACCGATTTACCGCTATCCTTTTGGGGCTATGCTTTAGAGACTGCTGCATTCACTTTAAATAGGGCTCCGTCAAAATCCGTTGAGACGACACCGTTTGAATTATGGTTTGGAAAGAAACCTAAGTTGTCGTTTCTAAAAGTTTGGGGATGCGATGCTTATGTCAAGAAACTTCAACCTGAAAAGCTCGAACCCAAGTCGGAAAAATGCGTCTTCATAGGATACCCTAAAGAAACTATTGGGTATACCTTCTACCTCAGATCCGAAGGCAAGGTCTTTGTTGCCAAGAATGGATCCTTTCTAGAGAAGGAGTTTCTCTCGAAAGAGGTAAGTGGGAGGAAAGTAGAACTAGATGAAGTATTGCCTCTTGAACCGGAAAACGGCGCAACTCAAGAAAATGTTCCTGAGGTGCCAGCACCGACTAGAGAGGATGTTAATGATAATGATCAAGATACTTCTGATCTAGCTTCTACTGAAATTCGAAGGTCCACAAGGACACGTTCCGCACCAGAGTGGTACGGCAACCCTGTCTTGGAAATCATGTTGTTAGACAACGGTGAACCTTCGAACTATGAAGAAGCGATGGCGGGCCCGGATTCCGACAAATGGCTAGAAGCCATGAAATCCGAGATAGGATCCATGTATGAAAACGAAGTATGGACTTTGACTGACTTGCCTGTTGAACGGCGAGCCATAGAAAATAAATGGATCTTTAAGAAGAAGACAGACGCAGATGGTAATGTGACCATCTATAAAGCTCGGCTTGTCGCTAAGGGTTATCGACAAGTTCAAGGGGTTGACTACGATGAGACTTTCTCACCAGTAGCGAAGCTAAAGTCCGTCCGAATCATGTTAGCAATTGCCGCGTTTTACGATTATGAAATATGGCAAATGGACGTCAAAACGGCATTCCTTAATGGTTTCCTTAAGGAAGAATTGTATATGATGCAGCCGGAAGGTTTTGTCGATCCTAAGAATGCTGACAAGGTGTGCAAGCTCCAACGCTCGATTTATGGGCTGGTGCAAGCATCTCGGAGTTGGAACATTCGCTTTGATGAGATGATCAAAGCGTTTGGGTTTACACAGACTTATGGAGAAGCCTGTGTTTACAAGAAAGTGAGTGGGAGCTCTGTAGCATTTCTCATATTATATGTAGATGACATACTTTTGATGGGAAATGATACAGAACTCTTGGACAGCATCAAGGCCTACTTGAATAAGAGTTTTTCAATGAAGGACCTTGGAGAAGCTGCTTATATATTAGGCATCAAGATCTATAGAGATAGATCAAGACGCCTCATAGGTCTTTCACAAAGCACATACCTTGATAAGATATTGAAGAAGTTCAATATGGATCAGTCTAAGAAGGGATTCTTGCCTGTACTGCAAGGTATGAAATTGAGCTCGGCCCAAAGTCCGACCACGGCAGAAGAAATAGAAGAGATGAGTGTCATCCCCTATGCCTCAGCCATAGGTTCTATTATGTATGCCATGCTGTGTACCAGACCCGATGTAAATCTTGCCGTAAGTTTGGTAGGAAGGTACCAAAGTAATCCCGGCAAGGAACACTGGACAGCGGTCAAGAATATCCTGAAGTACCTGAAAAGGACTAAGGAGATGTTTCTCGTTTATGGAGGTGACGAAGAGCTCGACGTAAAGGGTTACGTCGACGCTAGCTTCGACACAGATCTGGATGACTCTAAGTCACAAACCGGATACGTGTATATTTTGAATGGTGGGGCAGTAAGTTGGTGCAGTTGCAAGCAGAGCGTCGTGGCGGGATCTACATGTGAAGCGGAGTACATGGCAGCCTCGGAGGCAGCACATGAAGCAATCTGGGTGAAGGAGTTCATCACCGACCTCGGAGTCATACCCAATGCGTCGGGGCCGATCAAGCTCTTCTGTGACAACACTGGAGCTATTGCACTTGCCAAGGAGCCCAGGTTTCACAAGAAGACAAGGCACATCAAGCGTCGCTTCAACTCCATTCGTGAAAATGTTCAAGATGGAGACATAGAAATTTGTAAAGTACATACGGACCTGAATGTAGCAGATCCGTTGACTAAACCTCTCCCTAGGGCAAAACATGATCAACACCAGAATTCCATGGGTGTTCGATTCATCACAATGTAACTAGATTATTGACTCTAGTGCAAGTGGGAGACTGTTGGAAATATGCCCTAGAGGCAATAATAAAAGCATTATTATTATATTTCCTTGTTCATGGTAATTGTCTTTATTCATGCTATAATTGTGTTATCCGGAAATCGTAATACATGTGTGAATAACAGACACCAACATGTCCCTAGTAAGCCTCTAGTTGACTAGCTCGTTGATCAACAGATAGTCATGGTTTCCTGGCTATGGACATAAGATGTCATTGATAACGAGATCACATCATTAGGAGAATGATGTGATGGACAAGACCCAATCCTAAACATAGCATAAAGATCGTGTAGTTCGTTTTGCTAGAGTTTTGCAATGTCAAGTATCTTTTCCTTAGACCATGAGATCGTGTAACTCCCGGATACCGTAGGAGTGCTTTGGGTATACCAAACGTCACAACGTAACTGGGTGGCTATAAAGGTAGACTACGGGTATCTCTGAAAGTATCTGTTGGGTTGACACGGATCAAGACTGGGATTTGTCACTCCGTATAACGGAGAGGTATCACTGGGCCCACTCGGTAATGCATCATCATAATGAGCTCAAAGTGACCAAGTGTCTGGTCACGGGATCATGCATTACGGTACGAGTAAAGTGACTTGCCGGTAACGAGATTGAACGAGGTATTGGGATACCGACGATCGAATCTCGGGCAAGTAATATATCGATAGACAAAGGGAATTGCATACGGGGTTGATTGAATCCTCGACATCGTGGTTCATCCGATGAGAACATCGTGGAGCATGTGGGAGCCAACATGGGTATCCAGATCCCGCTGTTGGTTATTGACCGGAGAGTCGTCTCGGTCATGTCTGCTTGTCTCCCGAACCCGTAGGGTCTACACACTTAAGGTTCGGTGACGCTAGGGTTGTGAAGATATGTATATGCAGTAACCCGAATGTTGTTCGGGGTCCCGGATGAGATCCCGGACGTCACGAGGAGTTCCGGAATGGTCCGGAGGTAAAGAATAATATATAGGATGTGCAGTTTCGGCCATCGGGACAAGTTTCGGGGTACCCGGTATTGTACCGGGACCACCGGAAGGGTCCCGGGGGTCCACCGGGTGGGGCCACCTATCCCGGAGGGCCCCTTGGGCTGAAATAGGAGGGAACCCAGCCCATAGTGGGCTGGGGCGCCAGCCCCCCAAGGCCTATGCGCCTAGGGTTGGGGGGGGAACCCTAAGGGGGGGCCACCCTTGCTTGGGGGGCAAGCCCCCCACCCCTTGGCCGCCGCCCCCCCTGGTAGATCCCATCTACCAGGGCCGGCGCCCCCCCCTGGCACCCCTATATATAGTGGGGGGGAGGAGGAACTTGCAGCCCACGCTTTTGGTGCTTCCTCTCTCCCCGTTACTTCTTCCTTTCTCGTAGTACACGGCGAAGCCCTGCTGTTGTGACGCCCTGCATCCACCACCACGCCGTCGTGCTGCTGGATCATCATCAACCTCTCCTTCCCCCTTGCTGGATCAAGAAGGAGGAGACGTCTCCCGTCCCGTACGTGTGTTGAACGCGGAGGTGCCGTCCGTTCGGCGCTGGTCATCGGTGATTTGGATCACGACGTGTTCGACAACATCAACCTCGTTCTAACGAACGCTTCCGCTCGCGATCTACAAAGGTATGTAGATGCATCTCGTGACTCGTTGCTAGATGAACTCCTAGATGATCTTGGTGAAACGAGTAGGAAAATTTTTGTTTTCTGCAACGTTCCCCAACAAATTCACCAAATGGATAGAGGCCAAACCTGTCAAAACGGCTGAATCCGGACTGGTGATAGACTTCATATCCGGGGTTGTACACCGTTATGGAGTTCCCCACAACATCATCACTGACAACGGCACAAACTTTACAGCCGACGAGGTGAAACTTTGGTGCAGTAACATGGGCATCAAGCTCGATTATGCTTCTATATATCACCCGCAAACTAACGGCCAAGTCGAACACACGAATGGTCTTATCATAAATGGTATTAAACCCAGATTAGTCCGGTCCTTAAAGGAATCATACACCCATTGGGTAGAGGAGCCTCACTCCGTACTATGGGGGCTGCGGACCACGCCGAATCGCACTACCGGATACACACCGTTTTTATGGTGTACGGCGCTGAGGTGGTACTGCCTTGCGACTAATCCATGACTCACCTCGAGTGCACATGTACGAAGAAAGAGAGGCCGAGCTCGATCGACAGGACAGTTTGGATGTCCTGGAGGAGGAGCGTGACGTGGCAAAAGCCCGTTCCGCATTCTATCAACAACAGGCTCGAAGGTATCAAAGCAGAGAAGTGCGGGCCAAAACCTATAACGTTGGTGAACTAGTTCTGTGCCTGCCAGAGAAGAAAAAGAAAAAGCTCAAGCCCAAATGGGAAGGTCCCTTCATTATCGACCAGGTTCTGACCGGTGGAGCATACCGTCTGCGGGATGCATCGAATAATCGACTCGAGCCAAACCCATTGAACGCAGCCAGAGTACGAAGATTCCACGCCTAGCGCCGGACTCTATGTTCGTCTCCATGAATTTTTTGCACATCTGTTTTTTCATCTTTCTTTCTCTCTTTTCTTTTCAAAGCCCTAAAGGTCTAAACATGTGTCTTGGTTACACAATCTTGACGCGCTAACCGCGCTCAATATACCTGGGGGCTTCCTATACAAAAGCTTAATCTAATTATTTTTCCGGGCTTCGTGCCCCGCACATGTGTCATCCTTCCGCATGTACCTTTTTTCTCCATTATATGCATCGATATTACTAAAGTTTTGGCCAAGCTGGGTTGCCTGGCTCTTGTGTTTATTCCCTACGTTCCTGTTAATTCGACTAGGGCATAAGGGGAGCACCTCTGTGATTGTTACTGCCGGGTCAACCAGATGTGTACCTCAGACTGGGTGAAGTTGAAAGCTAGTGTTCTTAAGGGAATATTCGTTCGGTGAATAAAAGATGACTTTCATTTAAATTACTACACGCCCCCAGATGTTTTTAACCTGCGACTCGCAGCCCGGACATGCACATTAGGGCATGCATACCCAGGGAAAGGAACCCTTAACGGAACTATTCTCCCTGGAAGATGTTTCATACTACCTATGTAATATAACATAGCTAGTTGGGTACTTGTCTATTCAAGCACTTATGACTCCTATGCCTGGTTTCCACGCATACCCCGGTTTTTATATAACCGAGTGGGTATTCGGATACACTCCGGACTATCGGGTCTAGAGGTCGAAGCGAAAAGGTCCACCATGACAAATGATTTACAATCCGGCTAGGGACACTACATATGTCACTTGAAGTACACAGTCACTAAGACTGATTAAATTCTTCTTCTATACCATCGAACAGGCTAGGGACATTACATATGTCACTTGAAGTACACAGTCACTAAGAATGATTAACTTCTTCTTCTATACCATCCAATAGGCTGTCTAGCCTACAATCCTGTTGGGAATACTTTGCGGCTAACTCTACTTGATCATACACTAAACTGACAGGGATTTCTTTCCCATCGGGCCCCACAGGTCCGACCTCAGCCATGTGGTTTGGGTCAGCCTTGGTGTATCATGTCTTCACCATAGCCCAGGCATCCCGTGCACCCTGTCGACAGGCCGATATCTTCCATAACCGGAAGCGCTGCCGTGCTCCCTTCAGCTTCTCTATAAGCTCCCCCATGCCTCTTGGCGGGGACGCGGATGGCCACAAGGCTTGGGCAATACTCTGCATCACTTGTCGAACTTGTTCATGCAGTTGTGAGAGCTCTGGCAGAAGATCACCCGAGGACCCAGGCATCTCCTCTGCGGGACGACCCATCAGCCTACCTGCAGATATAACACTGTTAGCAGGCTTCTTCGCCGAACTCCTTTAAAAAGTTCATTCAAGCACTTACTAAAAATGCCGTGCTGAAGCCGTTTATTCTCCTTCATGGAGTCCGCAAGATGGGCTCGGACATCCTTCAGTTCCACGCCCAGCCGGATATTGGCATCTTGGAGATCGTTTTTCTCCTGCCTGACTCGCGTCAGCACGCGCTCGCCAGCGTTTTGCTGTCGATCATCACGTGTCGTATCCGCCTCCACGGCCTCCGGATTCACTCCGGGGCCACCTGGAACATCTATTGTTAGGTGTGCATGTACGCCGCATACTACCTGGTACTGATATTCTTTGCAATAGACAAAAGAGTTACCAGGGGGACCCTTTGTGGACTCCTTCAATGCGGCAACAACGGCTTCTAGCTGGGCCTTGCACTCGTCCAGCTCTTGAGATAGTTGGGAATTCTTCTCAGTAAGAACCTGCACAAATATTGATCCTTAAATCAGTTGCGTCAACTGTTTCAAGTCTCAGGGGCTACTGATACATATAATCGTCAGATTTACTTACCCGTACATCCTTTACATCCTGGTCCGTGGCTCTGGCTAGACCATTTTGAGCAGCACGGAGGTACGCGTCTCCAGAATTGAAGGCATCAAATTCCTCTGGTGAGAAGCAAGCGTCATGGAGTACGGCTCGGCGACGCCTATGATTCATGGCGCTCTCCACTTCTGAATTTGTAGCGGACAGTCTATCCGCATCCTCTGTAGGAAGAGTATCCAGCGTCCGCCCCATGTAGGCTTCCGCCTCTATGTCCGGCCCTGGAGCCCGACTGGTGGAAGCATGATCGGCAGCCTCTCCGGACATATTCCGGCGAGCGTTTTTTCTATCAAAGAAACATGGACGTCATTACATTTTGATAAAGATGACAACCACGGAGCGGGGTTTTTTGTCATACCTCTGCGCCGACATCTTTGTCCTGACAGCCTTCCTTTTTGGCCTACCCGGCCTCGGTGCCTCTTGTTGGCGAGTTGCTGCGGGTTCGGCACGGCGTCCCGAATGCCTTCCCTGTAAAACACCATATGTATATGGTAGGTGAAGTGTCTAAAAGGGGATCCTAGTTTTTGGAGTTGGGATTTTGGTTTTTCTTAAGTGCGATGCAGGGAGCAGTCCGGGATAGTCGGCCATAATGGCCACCATGGCATCATCACAGCTCAATTGATAGAACTGCCTGTCTATCAGCTCCACGAATATGTCCGGATCTTCTTCAAGTCCGGGACCGAGGGCCCGGTCAGGGTCCTCTGGTTGTGGAGATGGGCTGTTGACCTCCCTTACAGATTTTCACAATTCCTGCCGTAAAATGGCAAGGTAAGTACCTACGACAAAAAATGCGGGAATAATGGGAGTAAGGAGATATAACTCACCCAGCTTGGAGGGTTGTACATGGAGAATCCATCCCGTGGCTTGATGCGGATGAACTCCTCTCCCTCTCCCTTGAACAACTCGAACAAAATTTTTGCTAAAGCAGCAGCGGAGTCCGGTCCCTTACGCCCGCAACGGGTGGCATTATCTTCCCCGTTAAAACACCACAGGGGGTGCCCTTGTTATTGAAGCGGCTGCACTCCCCGCATTATGCATATTGACATAACTTCGTTTACTGTCAATCCTGATTGAGCCAGCGCTTTAATCCGGTTCATCAGGTAAAGGACTTCTCCGTTGTCTTCCTCCTAGGGGCTCCGTGGGCGCCAGCTTCGGCGTTTCTTCGGAGGAGCATTGTTGAACTCAAGAAGACCCCGCCGAACAGGGTCCGGAAGCGGGATGTCCTCCATATAAAACCATTCCAAAGGCCAGTCTTCGGACGTCTTCTTCAGAGTACTGGACAGGTATCCGGTTTCGGCGATGCGCCATATTTCGGCTCCGCCCACTTGATAAAGTGACCCCTTCTGTGTGCGAGGGACAAGGCAAAATAACCTCTTCCACACCTCGAAATGAGCCTCACAGCCCAGGAATAACTCGCAAAGGGCAACGTAGCCGGCGATGTGTAATATGGAAGCAGGGGTGAAATTATGCAGTTGGAGGCCGTAAAACTCCAGGAGCCCGCGGAGGAACGGATGAATTGGAAATCCGAGTCCCTTAATAAGTAGGGAACAAGGCACACCCGCTCCCCTGTAGAGGGGCTGGGGAAGCTCTCCGCTTGCTCCCCGCCATTGTAGGTGGCGAGTCCGGCTCAGACAGGAACCATATACGCTGGAGGGAGGAATCCCTGGGTCTGCAGTTTGACTAATCGACTGTGTGGGACGAAACATCCCTCCCAATCACCGGGCTTAGGGCTACCGGGGCGGGAGGAGGAGCTGCGGTGGTCGGCCATGTTGGAATGGATTTTTTCCGAAGCGCGCTCCGATGGATTCTCGCTGTGGGAGGATGGTATGGATTAGATCTGAGAATCCCCATCCCTTTAATAGATGATTTATTTATCTGGCTAGGGGTGTGAATATAAAAACGCCCTGGCTCCTCGTATTCATTCGACGCCTGGAGGATAGCCCTTATTGGGCGCAGAAGCCAAGAAGTCCCACATTTATGGGTCCGGACACTGCTTGAAAAACATTCAAAATTTGAGAAGAACCCGCCTTGCAATGCTGAAGACAATACTGCGTACCGGACTTGACGTCATTGAAGCCTGGTTCGGGGGCTACTGAAGGAGTCCTGGATAGGGGGTCTCCAGACAGCCAGAATATATCCTTTGCCGGATTGTTGGACTATGAAGATACAAGATTGAAGACTTCGTCTCGTGTCCGGATGAAACTTTACTTGGCGTGAAAGGCACGCTAGGCAATACGGATATGTATATTTCCTCCTTTGTAACTGACCTTCCGTAACCCTAGCCCCCTCCTGTGTCTATATAAACTAGAGAGTTTTAGTCCGTAGGACAACATACAATCATACCATAGGCTAGCTTCTAGGGTTTAGCCTCTCTGATCTCGTGGTAGATCTACTCTTGTAATACTCATATCATCAAGAACAATGAAGCAGGACATAGGGTTTTACCTCTATCAAGAGGACCCGAACCTGGGTAAAACATTGTGTCCCCTGCCTCCTGTTACCATCCGCCTTAGATGCACAGTTCGGGACCCCCTACCCGAGATCCGCCGGTTTTGAAACCGACACCTTGCTTGCTGGATCGATTCAACGGGACGTCTCGGCGAAAAACTCCTGCTAAACTTAGCGAACGAAACGATAGTCGAGACTGATTGGTTTTCATGGCTAAAGGCCTGTATCGAGCTTTTGCTTTGTATTGCTTTTCTCTTTTTCTTGGTACAAAGGTTAAGGGGTGCGTACCTATATATATTGGCTAGCCAACATAAGCTAGCCTACTCCGTGTCTAATCCTAATCCTACACGGAAATGTACACATACACATGTAGTACCCATACAGATATGAAGACTAAGCCACATTTAAATCTAACATTCACCCCCTTGAACACAACATCCTTGTTAGGACCTGGATCCCAGACACGATTGCTGCTATTTATAGGCATTGCTTTTGCCGTTCTTCGTAGCATTCCAGTGACTGACTTCAATGCCGTTAGCTCATCCGTAGGTTGACGGCAACACTTCTTTTTGGTCGCATCTTGAAACTTCACCTGTTCTTCGGAGCTTGATAGATTGTTTTTCCGATTCTCATGGAGACATCTTTTGAATCCGAGCGAGACCAATCTTCGCTTTAACTTTGAGTTCCAAGCTCTTGGCGCTTGCTTCAGCCCGTAAAGTGTCTTCTTGAGTTGGTAAACTTTCCCTTCTTCGCATTTCTTCTCGTAGCTAAAGGGTTGTTCCACGTACACTTCTTCTGTGAGGTCTCCGTTGAGTATTGCGGATTTAGCATCCATATGATGAACCTTCCAATCCTGTTGTGCTGCCAAAGCTAGGAGTACTCTCACCGTCTCGATTCGAGCAATCGGTGCAAACACCTCCTCATAGTCAACTCCTTGACGTTGTACGTAGCCGTTTGCAACGAGTCTTGCCTTATACTTCACAATGGCATCCTTCATGTCCTTCTTCAACTTGTAAACCGATTTCAAACCTATTGCCTTTTGGTTCGGAGGTCGGGTTACCAAAGTCCACGTGCCATTGCTCTCGATCGCCTTCATCTCCTCATCCATGGCGTGCGTCCAACTTGAACTTTTGCTTGCCTCCACGAAGTTCGCTGGCTCTTCAACACCGAGCAAACATAGTCCGGAGTACTCGAGCGTAACTAACTTTGCGTACTTGTAGACTTTCTTGAGGGTCTTGTAGCGATGAGGCCCGGAAGAATCTGTTGTGGCTTGCGAAGTAGGCGACACAAATTGTCTCGGTGTCGATGTACTTGAGGAAGACGACTGAGTATTAGGCGTGGTAGATGCCGGATCATTGGCATCCACATCATCAACATCCTCATCGTTGGCGTAGTCGTTGTGATCGTGACTATCATCTTGATTGTCGTCGTCACTATGCGCCTCCTTGTCGATGTCATTGCCGAGCCGAGATCTCCGCCCATGTCATTGTCGCTATCATCTTGTGACTTATGCGCGTCGTCGTCTGTGTCAGCACCATGGTGATCACTGCCATTGCGGTCACCTTGGTTGGGTGTCTTGCCAACCACCTGGACGGCCTCCCCTGCAGCATCATCAATTGGAAATTCAACTGTGAATATGTTACCGTTTGGAGCATCGTTGGCTGCTGTGCTCCAATTCCAAGCTTGGCTTTCTTGAAACACGACGTCGCGTGAAATCCGTAGACTCTTGGTTCGTAGGTCATAGAGGCGATATGCCTTGGTGCCGGAACTCCTCTCGTATCCGATAAACACCATCTTGGTGCTACGATCGGCAAGCTTTGAGAGATGTGGCTCCGCCGTCTTCACATGTGCCACACACCCAAATGTCTGTAGATGAGACACATTCGGCTTCCGTCCGTAAATTGCTTCATACGGAGTCTTGCCGATCACCACCTTCGCTGGAGCCCGGTTGAGAAGATCTACCGTTGTTGAGACAGCTTCTCCCCAAAAAGTCCCCGACAGATTCTTGCTCTTGAGTAAGCTCCTTGCCATGTCAACGATGGTTCGATTGTGCCTTCCAACAACCCCGTTCTGCTGTGGCGTATAAGGTGCTGTGAGGAACCTCTTTATGCCAATCTTCTCGCAGTACTCATTGAACTTGTTCGATGCAAACTCTCCGCTGCAATCTGTCCGAAGAGCACGAACCTTCATCTTGTGTTCCATCTTCATTGCAGCCTTCAGCTTCTTAAACGCTTCAAACGCCTCATCTTTAGATCGTAGGAGAACGACCCACATATATCTCGAGTAGTCACGTACCACTGGGAAGAAATACTTCTTTTCTTCGTGAGTTGCTGGGGTGATAGGGCCACATAGATAATCATGGAGCAGCTCGAGTGCATCACTTGCACGATAGGTAGACTGAGCAGGGAACGACATGCAGTGCTATTTTCCAACCAAGCACCCCTCACAAACTCGATGAACATGGTTGATACGTCTCCAATGTATCTATAATTTTTTATTGTTCCATGCTATTATATTATCTGTTTTGGATGTTAATGGGCTTTATTTTACACTTTTATATTATTTTTGGGGCTAACCTATTATCCGGAGGCCCAGCCCAAATTGTTGTTTTTCTGCCTATTTCGGTGTTTCGTAGAAAAGGAATATCAAACGGAGTCCAAACGGAATGAAACCTTCGGAAACGTGATTTTTGGAACAAACGTGACCCAGAGGACTTGGAGTGACGTCAAGAAACGAACGAGGTGGCCACGAGGCAGGTGGCACATCTACCCCCCTGGGCGAGCCCTCCCCCTCGTACGCTCCTCGTGGCTCAACCGACCTACTACTTCCTCCTATATATGTTCACATACCCCAAAAACATCCTGGAGAACCACGAAACCCTATTTCCACCGCCGCAACCTTCTGTATCCAAGAGATCCCATCTTGGGGCCTTTTCCGGAGCTCCGGCGGAGAGGGCATTGATCACGGAGGGCCTCTACATCAACTCCATGGCCCCTCCGATGATGTGTGAGTAGGGGCGGAAACGGATCGGATGCGGGTCGGATAGTGCTCTTACCACTTTCATTTTCATATTTTCAAAACAAATACGAATCCGAATACGAATGTTATCGGATACGTATGCCGCTCAGATATTTTTCGAATACGGATACGTATCGGATATTTTCTTGATTCGGAACGGATACGAATAATATCTACATATTGCTTAAGTAAATTAGTCGATAGCTATGTGACCTAAAATAATCAACTTGTGACATACAATAAGTCAATGACAAATAGGTTTATGAATAAATACTATTGTAATGCATACTAATTTATAAGTTTAATCATACGAAAGAGTAAAATTTGACCACTTATTTGGCTTTTATGTTGGATAATTGGAATATTGGGCCTAGAATTTAAAAAATTACCTCCCATAATCTTATTCGGATACGGATATACCCACTTCCATATCCATATTTGTGTCAAAATCTCCTACCATATTTTATTTTCTATTTGTTTACTAAATTTGGATACAGATAATTTCCATTTCCATTTTGGTTCGGATGCGGATGTTTCGGATACGAATAGGCATTTTCTTGAATACGAATATCGGATATTTCGGATTATCCGCTACCACTTTCCACCCCTATGTGTGAGTAGTTTACCTCAGACCTTCGGGTCCATAGCTAGTAGCTAGATGGCTTCTTCTCTTTCTTTGGATCTCAATACAAAGTTCTCCTCGATTCTCTTATAGATCTATTCGATGTAATCTTCTTTTGCGGTGTGTTTGTCGAGATCCGATGAATTGTGGGTTTATGATCAAGTCTATCTATGAACAATATTTGAATATTATCTGAATTCTTTTGTGTGTGATTGGTTTATCTTTGCAAGTCTCTTCGAATTATCAGTTTGGTTTGGCCTACTAGATTGATCTTTCTTGCAATGGGGGAAGTGCTTAGCTTTGGGTTCAATCTTGCGGTGCTCGATCCCAGTGAAAGAAATGGAAATGACACATATTGTATTGTTGCCATCGAGGATAAAAAGATGGGGTTTATACCATATTGCATGATTTTATCCCTCTACATCATGTCATCTTGCTTAAGGCGTTACTCTGTTCTTATGAAGTTAATACTCTAGATGCATGCTGGATAGCGGTCGATGTGTGGAGTAATAGTGGTAGATACATGCAGGAGTAGGTCTAGTTGTCACGGACGTGCTGCCCATATACATGATCATACCCAGATATTCTCATAATTATTCGCTTTTCTATCAATTTCTCGATAGTAATTTGTTCACCCACTGTAATACTTATGCTATCTTGAGAGAAGCCACTACTGAAACCTATGGCCCCCGAGTCTATTTTCCATCATACAAGTTTCCAATCTATTTTATTTTGCAATCTTTAATTTCAATTTATATCATAAAAATACCAAAAATATTTATCTTATTATTATCATCTCTATCATATCTCACTGTTGCAAGTGGCCATGAAGGGATTGACAACCCCTTTATCGCGTTGGTTGCGAGGTTCTTATTTGTTGTGTAGGTACGAGGTGACTCGCGCGTGGTCTCCTACTGGATTGATACCTTGTTTCTCAAAAACTGAGGGAAATACTTACGCTGCTTTACTGCATCACCCTTTCCTATTCAAGGGAAAACCAACGCAGTGCTCAAGAGGTAGCAAGAAGGATTTCTGACGCCGTTGCCGGGGAGATCTACGCCAAGTCAAGACATACCAAGTACCCATCACAACTCTTATCCTTCGCATTACATTATTTGCCATTTGCCTCTCGTTTTCCTCTCCCCCACTTCACCCTTGTCGTTTTATTCACCCTCTTTTTCATTCGCCCTTTGTTTTGCTTGCTTCGTTGTTATGGCTAGTGCTTTATCTACTTATTTATCTCTCAAGAATGAGTTCCTTAATTTTAAACAAAGGGAGGAAGAAAATCTAAAAGATGCTTGGTACAGAATTTGCAATGCGCAAAATAGATCTACTAGAAAGCAACCTACTTCCGTTCTTCTTCGCAATTTTTATGTAGGCATCACTCCTTGGAATAGATATACGCTTGATACCATAACCGGAGGAAATTTCTTGGGTAGCCATACTTTTCATTCTTATAATGCTATCATAGATTTGTTTGGCCCACCACCTCTTTTGGCTAATGGAACTATTTTAACTTTGGAACACATGATGAACGGCTTGAAATTATTGAAAATAAAGTTGCCACCGTAGAGTTGATTGAAAATTTGGATACAAAGATCCATAACCAAATTACCCAATATGGATCTAAGGTTGGAGTTGCTCTTAAATTTTTTAAAGAAAAGGAACCTATGGTTAATGAAAAGATAGATCAAGATTCCACTAGAATTGATAAAATTGAGGATATTATTACCAACCTAGGTTCTGCCTTTTCTTCTGTGAAAAATACTCCTTCTAATGCTAAGATTGCAAAATTGATGTATGTTCCTAAAAATAAGGGTGAAACTTCTAGTAAGGGAAGTGCGGACCTCAAATCCATAAGTGTTCACCCCAACTTTCTCACTATCCTTAAGGAACCTTTTGCTACAAATGATTTTATTTATTTCGTGCCTATGAGTTTGATAATTAATAAAAAGAAAGAAACCCCCAAGAGTTATAGGTTTCTTATTGAAGAATTGCCTAGATGGCAATACCTAGATGTATCTTCGCTTTTATGCCTAGCTAGGGGCCTTAAACGATAGCGCTTGTTGGGAGGCAACCCAATTTTATTTTTATTCCTTGCTTTGAGTTCCTGTTTAGTAATAAATAATTTATCTAGCCTCTGTTTTGGTTGTGTTTTTTGTGTTTAATTAGTGTTTGTTCCAAGTAGAACCGTTGGGAAGACTTGGGGAAAGTCTTTTTGATCTTGCTGTAAAAAACAGAAGCTTTAGCGCTCACAAGAATTTCTGCCATTTTTTATTGGAGGGTGCTATTTAGTTAATTCTTTTTGAAGATGATTAATATATAAATTCCTTAAGTCCATAAATTTATTTTAGAATTTTTGGTGTTATATAAGTATTCGAAACCTACAGATTACTACAGACTGTTCTGTTTTTGACAGATTCTGTTTTTCACGTGTTGTTTGCTTATTTTGATGAATCTATGGATAGTAATAGTGTTTATGAACCATAGAAAAGTTGTAATACAGTAGGTTTAACACCAATATAAATAAATAATGAGTTCATTACAGCACCTTGAAGTGGTGGTTTGTTTTCTTTTACTAACGGAGCTCACGAAGATTTTCTTTTAAGTTTTGTGTTGTGAAGTTTTCAAGTTTTGAGTAAAGATTTGATGGATTATGGAACAAGGAGTGGCAAGAGACTAATCTTGGGGATGCCCAAGGCACCCGAAGGTAAAATCCGAGGACACCAAAAAGCCTAAGCTTGAGGATGCCCCGGAAGGCATCCCCTCTTTTATCTTCGTTCATAGGTAACTTTACTTGGAGCTATATTTTTATTCGCCACATGATATGTGTTTTGCTTGGAGCATCTTGTATGATTTGAGTCCTTTCTTTTTATTTTACCACAATCATCCTTGATGTACACACCTTTTGGGAGAGACACACATGAATTGGAATTTATTAGAATATTCTATGTGCTTCACTTATATCTTTTGAGCTATATAATATTTTTTTCTCTAGTGCTTCGCTTATATCTTTTAGAGCACAACGGTGGTTCTATTTTATAGAAATAATTGATCTCTCATGCTTCACTTATATCATTTTTAGAGTCCTTTAGAATAGCATGGTAATTCACTTTGGTTATAAATTTTAAATGCTAAGAGAAGTTGGATGCTTGATAGATGGTTTTGAGATATAAAGGTGGTAATATTAGAGGTGTGCTAGTTGAGTAATTGTGAAATTGATGAATACTTGTGTTGAAGTTGGCAAGTCCCATAGCATGAACGTATGTTGTAGCATGGGGTGTTCTTTGATTGCTTTCCTTATGAGTGGCGGTCAGGGACGAGCGATGGTCTTTTCCTACCAATCTATCCCCCTAGGAGCATGCGCGTAGTGCTTGGTTTTGATGACTTGTAGATTTTTGCAATAAGTATGTGAGTTCTTTATGACTAATGTTGAGTCAATGGATTACGCACTCTCTCCCTTCCATCATTGCTAGCCTCTTCGGTACCGTGCATTGCCCTTTCTCACCTTGAGAGTTGGTGCAAACTTCGCCGGTGCATCCAAACCCCGTGATATGATATGCTCTATCACACATAAGCCTCCTTATATCTTCCTCAAAATAGCCACCATACCCACCTATTATGGCATTCCCATAGCTATTCCGAGATTTATTGCCATGCAACTTTCCACCGTTCCATTTATTATGACACACATCATCATTGTCATATTGCTTTGCATGATCATGTAGTTGACATCGTATTTGTGGCAAAGCCACCTTTCATAATTTTTTTCATACATGTCACTCTTGATTCATCGCAATCCCGGTACACCGCCAGATGCATTCACATAGAATCATATTTTGTTCTAAGTATCAAGTTGTAATTCTCGAGTTGTAAGAAAATAAAAGTGTGATGATCATCATTAGAGCACTGTCCCATGTGAGGAAAGGATGATGGAGACTATGATTCCGCCACAAGTTGGGATGAGACTCCGGACAAAAACTAAAAAGAAAGAGAAAAGAGGTCAAAAGAAAAAAAGAAAGAAGGCCCAAACAAATAAAAAAAGAGAAAAGAAAAATAAATGAGAGAAAAAGAGAGAAGGGACAATGTTACTATCCTTTTTCCACACTTGTGCTTCAAAGTAACACCATGATCTTCATGATAGAGAGTCTCTTATTTTGTCACTTTCATATACTAGTGGGAATTTTTCATTATAGAACTTGGCTTGTATATTCCAATGATGGGCTTCCTCAAATGCCCCAGGTCTTCGTGAGCAAGCGAGTTGGATGCACACCCACTTAGTTTCTTTGATGAGCTTTCATACATTTATAGCTCTAAGTGCATCTGTTGCATGGCAATCCCTACTCCTTGCATTGACATCAATCGGTGGGCATCTGCATAGCCCATTGATTAGCCGCGTCAATGTGAGACTTTCTCTTTTTTTGTCTTCTCAGACAACCTCAGTCATCATATTCTATTCCACCCATAGTGCTATGTCCATGGCTCACGCTCATATATTGCATGAAAGTTGAAAGAGTTTGAAAAGGCTAAGTATGAAACAATTGCTTGGCTTGTCATCGGGGTTGTGCATGATTAGAGCATTTTGTGTGACGAAAATGAAGCATGGCCAAACTATATGACTTTGTAGGGATAAGTTTTCTTTGGCTATGGTATTTTGATAAGACATAATTGCTTGATTAACATACTTGGAGTATTACTATTTTTATGTCAACAATAAACTTTTATCTTGAATCTTTTGGATCTGAACATTCATGCCACAACAGAGAAAAATACATTGAAGAATATTCTAGAAAGCATTCCACATCAAAAATTCTGTTTTTATCATTTACCTACTCCAGGACGAGCAGGAATTAAGCTTGGGGATGCTTGATACGTCTCCAACGTATCTATAATTTTTTATTGTTCCATGCTATTATATTATCTGTTTGTATGTTAATGGGCTTTATTTTACACTTTTATATTATTTTTGGGACTAACCTATTAACCGGAGGCCTAGCCCAAATTGCTGTTTTTTTTGCCTATTTCAGTGTTCCGTAGAAAAGGAATATCAAACGGAGTCCAAATGGAAAGAAACCTTCGGGAACGTGATTTTTGGAACAAATGTGATCCAGATGACTTGGAGTGGACGTCAAGAAATGAACGAGGTGGCCATGAGGCAGGGGGTGCACCTACCCCCTGGGCGCGCCCTCCCCCCTCGTGGGACGCTCGTGGCTCAACTGACCTATTTCTTCCTCCTATATATGTTCACATACCCTGAAAACATCCAGGAGCACCACGAAACCATATTTCCACCGCCGCAACCTTCTGGACACAAGAGATCCCATCTTGGGGCCTTTTCCGGAGCTCCGCCGGAGAGGGCATTGATCACGGAGGGCCTCTACATCAACTCCATGGCCCCTCCGATGATGTGTGAGTAGTTTACCTCAGACCTTTGGGGTCCATAGCTAGTAGCTAGATGGCTTCTTCTCTCTCTTTGGATCTGAATACAAAGTTCTCCTTGATTCTCTTGGAGATCTATTCGATGTAATTAATCTTCTTTTGCGGTGTGTTTGTCGAGATCCGATGAATTGTGGGTTTATGAACAAGTCTATCTATGAACAATATTTGAATCTTATCTGAATTCTTTTATGTATGATTGGTTTGTCTTTGCAAGTCTCTTTGAATTATTAGTTTCGTTTGGCCTACTAGATTGATCTTTCTTGGAATGGGAGAAGTGCTTAGCTTTGGGTTCAATCTTGCGGTGCTCGATCCCAGTGATAGAAAGGGAAACGACGTGTATTGTATTGTTCCCATCGAGGATAAAAAGATGGAGTTTATATCATATTGCATGAGTTTATCCCTCTACTGAAGGAGATATGCCCTAGAGGCAATAATAAAGTTATTATTTATTTCCTTATATCACGATAAATGTTTATTATTCATGCTAGAATTGTATTAACCGGAACCATGATACATGTGTGAATACATAGACAAAACAGAGTGTCACTAGTATGCCTCTACTTGACTAGCTCGTTAAATCAAAGATGGTTATGTTTCCTAACCATAGACAAAGGGTTGTCATTTGATTAACGGGATCACATCATTAGGAGATTGATGTGATTGACTTGACCCATTCCGTTAGCTTAGCACTTGATCATTTAGTTTGTTGCTATTGCTTTCTTCATGACTTATACATGTTCCTATGACTATGATATTATGCAACTCCCGTTTACTGGAGGAACACTTTGTGTGCTACCAAACGTCACAACGTAACTGGGTGATTATAAAGGTGCTCTACAGGTGTCTCCAAAGGTACTTGTTGGGTTGGCGTATTTTGAGAATAGGATTTGTCACTCCGATTGTCGGAGAGGTATCTCTAGGCTCACTCGGTAATACACATCACTTAAGCCTTGCAAGCATTGCAACTAATGAGTTAGTTGCGGGATGATGTATTACGGAACGATTAAAGAGACTTGTCGGTAACAAGATTAAACTAGGTATTGAGATACCGACGATCGAATCTCGGGCAAGTAACATACTGATGACAAAGGGAACAACGTATGTTGTTATGCGGTTTGACCGATAAAGATCTTCATAGAATATGTAGGAGCCAATATGAGCATCCAGGTTCCGCTATTGGTTATTAACCGGAGACGTGTCTCGGTCATGTCTACATAGTTCTCGAACCTGTAGGGTCCGTACGCTTAAAGTTCGATGACGGTTATATTATGAGTTTATGTGTTTTGATGTACCGAAGGTAGTTTGGAGTCCCGGATGTGATAACGGACATCACGAGCAGTCTCGAAATGGTCGAGACATGAAGATTGATATATTGGACGATTATATTCGGACACAGGAATGGTTCCAGGGGTTATCGGATATATACCGGAGTACCGGGGGGGTTACCGGAACCCCCCGGGGGGTTATTGGGCCTCATGGGCCCAAGTGGTGGAAGAGGGGAGGCAGCAGGAGGTGGCGCGCGGCCCCCCTTGCCCCAATCCAAATTGGGAAAGGGAAGGGGGCGGCGGCCCCCCTTCTCCTTCCTTCTGTCCACCTCCTCCTTCCCCCTTCTCCTAGTTGGAATAGCAAACGGGGGCAAAACCTACTTGGAGTAGGATTGGCCCCCCTTGGGCGCGCCTCCTCCCCTTGGCCGTCCCCTCCTCCCTCCCTTTATATACGGAGGAGGGGGCACCCCATAGACACAACAATTGATCTCTTGGATCTTTTAGCCGTGTGCAGTGCCCCCTCCACCATAATCCACCTCGATCATATCGTAGCAGTGCTTAGGCGAAGCCCTGCGTCGGTAGAACATCATCATCGTCACCACGCCACCGTGCTGACAGAACTCTGCCTCTAAGCTCGATTGGATCGGAGTTCGAGGGACGTCATCGAGTTGAACGTGTGCAGAACTCGGAGGTGCCGTGCGTTCGGTGCTTGATCGGTCGGATCGTGAAGACGTACGACTACATCAACCGCGTAGTTCTAATGCTTCCGCTTTCGGTCTACGAGGGTACATGGACACACTCTCCCCTCTCCTTGCTATGCATCAACATGATCTTGCGTTTGCATAGGAATTTTTTTGAAATTACTGCGTTCCCCAACATCTACATCATGTCATGTTCCTTGAGGCGTTACTCTGTTCTTATGAACTTAATCAGGGCCTTACCTAGAAAATCAGAGGCCCTGTGCGAATCAAAATTTAGGCCCCGACATTAGAAAGGGCGGATTAAAATGTATAGTGTGTTCTCATCGCAGAAATATAATGTTCATGTAGAATTACACCACCAGATGCACAGGTTCAAGATAGAATTACACCAATGGATGTACTAGTCTACTTATAAACTAATAAAAGAATAGGGTGCTGAGAACTGCCACTGCCTTACCAGGACTCTGTAGTTTTAGATCATAGGAGACTGCAAATAAAGCTCGGACGGTTCATTGTAGGTCAGCTACAAAGCAGTGCAAGGGGCAACTCCAATCGCTACAGGGTTCTAAATGATGCACAAGAGCACATGAGAATTGAGAGGAAAATTCCCCAATATATAGAAGATTGGAGTACATGACCACGCCAGTTTGCTGCCACTAATGCCTTTCTTTTGGGAAATCAGAAGCATTAGTTCTGAGGAGAATTGGAAAAGAATCAAGATGGGTAGGAAATGATGGGTCCATGAGTTAATTTGGGGCATGTGAAATTGATTTTTTGGAATAGCCGCAATGCATTTGGACAGAGAGAGAGGTGATGGATTGGAGGGAGAATCAGCTGCCTTGGGGTCTGACATTTCCATCATTTTTACTCCAATTAATGCTCTGTTTAACACCTTAATTACCTGCAGCCCCCCCCCCAATGTTTGGGGCCCCGTTCAACCGCTCCGGTTGCACCTGCTGACATACGGCCCTGAACTTAATACTCTAGATGCATGCTGGATAGCGGTCGATATGTGGAGTAATAGTAGTAGATGCAGGCATGAGTCGGTCTACTTGTCACGGACGTGATGCCTATATACATGATCATACCTAGATATTGTCATAATTATTTGCTTTTCTATCAATTGCTTGACAGTAATTTGTTCACCCACTGTCGGTGTCAAAACCGGCGGATCTCGGGTAGGGGGTCCCGAACTGTGCGTCTAAGGCGGATGGTAACAGGAGGCAGGGGACACGATGTTTTACCCAGGTTCGGGCCCTCTTGATGGAGGTAAAACCCTACGTCCTGCTTGATTATTCTTGATAATATGAGTAGTACAAGAGTTGATCTACCACGAGATCGGAGAGGCTAAACCCTAGAAGCTAGCCTATGGTATGATTGTATGTTGTCCAACGGAGTAAAACCCTCCTATTTATATAGACACCAGAGGGGGCCAGGGTTACACAAGGTCGGTTACAAAAGAGGAGATATACATATCCGTAATGCCTAGCTTGCCTTCCACACCAAGTAGAGTCCCATCCGGACACAGGACGAAGTCTTCAATCTTGTATCTTCATAGTCCAACAGTCCGGCCAAAGGATATAGTCCGGCTATCCGGAGACCCCCTAATCCAGGACTCCCTCACCCACCGTAATACTTATGCTATCTTGAGAGAAGCCACTAGTGAAACCTATGGCCCCCGGCTGTATTTTCCATCATACAAGTTTCCAATCTATTTTATTTTGCAATCTTTACTTTCAATCTATATCATAAAAATACCAAAAATATTTATCTTATTATTATCATCTCTATCAGATCTCACTCTTGCAAGTGGCCGTGAACGGATTGACAACCCCTTTATCGCGTTGGTTGAGAGGTTCTTATTGGTTTGTGTAGGTACGAGGTGACTCGCGCGTGGTCTCCTACTGGATTGATACCTTGGTTCTAAAAGACTGGGGGAAATACTTACGCTGCTTTACTACATCACCCATTCCTCTTCAAGGAAAAACCAACGCAGTGCTTAAGAGGTAGCAATGGTCGATAAACGGCATCCCAGATACCATGTTCGACATCTTCTTCAAGGTGTAGAAGTTAATGTGTCTGAATCTAGCATGCCATAACCAGAAATCATCATCACTTTTGGCGAGCCAACACTCCGGTTGAGATTGATCAAGGCTGAGGATATAGAGCCTGTTTCGCGTGCAATTATGATGACCCACAAGTGTAGGGGATCTATCATAGCCTTTTCGATAAGTAAGAGAGTCGAACCCAACGAGGAGCAGAAGGAAATGATAAGCGGTTTTCAGCAAGGTAGTCTCTGCAAGCACTGAAATTATCGGTAACAGATAGTTTTGTGATAAGGTTATTTGTAACGAGTAACAAGTAATGCAAGTAAATCAGGTGCAGCAATATGGCCCAATCCTTTTTGTAGCAAAGGACAAGCCCGGACAAACTCTTATATAAAGGAAAGCGCTCCCGAGGACACATGGGTATTATCGTCAAGATAGTTTTCACCACGTTCATATGATTCGCGTTCGGTACTTTGATAATTTGATGATAGAGGCGAGGGTGTCCTTTGATGAGAATGCATGTATGCAATATTTTTGGTCGTATCCAAGGTAGTCATGTCCTCATCATTTGATATGTGGGTGGACCGGTGCTTGGGTACTGTCCTTACTTGGACAAGCATCCCACTTATGATTAACCCCTATTGCAAGCATCCAAAACTACAACAGAAGTATTAAGGTAAACCTAACCATAGCATGAAACATATGGATCCAAATCAGCCCCTTACGAAGCAACGCATAAACTAGGGTTTAAGCTTCTGTCACTCTAGCAACCCATCATCTACTTATTACTTCCCAATGCCTCCCTCTAGGCCCAAACAATGGTGAAGTGTCATGTAGTCGATGTTCACATGACACCACTAGAGGGATGACAACATACATCTCATCAAAATATCGAATGAATACCAAATTCACATGACTACTTATAGCAAGACTTCTCCCATGTCCTCAGGAACAAACGTAACTACGCACAAAGAATATTCATGTTCATAATCAGAGGGGTATTAATATGCATAATGGATCTGAATATATGATCTTCCACCAAGTAAACCAACTAGCATCAACTACACGGAGTAATCAACACTACTAGCAACCCACAGGGACCAATCTGACGTGTGGATACATAGATTGGATACAAGAGATGAACTAGGGTTTGAGATGAGATGGTGCTGGTGAATATGTTGATGGATATTGACCCCCTCCCGATGAGAGGATCGTTGGCGATGACGGTGGTGATGATTTCCCCCTCCCGGAGGGAAGTTTTCCCGACAGAACAGCTCCGCCGGATCCCTAGATTGGTTCCGCCAAGGTTCCGCCTCGTGGCAACGGAGTTTCGTCCCGTGAGATAGCTTATGATTTTTTCCTCGATTAAAGACTCCATATAGCCAAAGATGGGCATCGGACGGCCACCAGGGGGCCCACGAGGCAGGGGGCATGCCTAGGGGGTAGGGCGCGCCCCCACCCTCGTGGACGGTGGGTGGCCCCCCTCTGGTATTTCTTTTGCCCAATATTTTTATATATTCTCAAAATAATTCCCGTGGAGTTTTCGGACTTTTGGAGATGTGCAGAATAGGTCTCTAATATTTTCTCCTTTTCCAGCCCAAAATTCCAGCTGCCGGCATTCCCCCTCTTCATGTAATCCTTGTAAAATAAGAGAGAATAGGCATAAGTATTGTGACATGATGTGTAATAGCAGCCTATAATGCAATAAATATCAATATAAAAGCATGATGCAAAATGGACGTATCAACTCCCCCAAGCTTAGACCTCGCTTGTCCTCAAGCGAAAGCCGAAATCAAAAATATGTCCACATGTTTAGAGATAGAGGTGTTGATAAAATAAAATACAGACATGAAGTCATATGATCTCTTATGCTAAAGTAACAAGTCATTCACATACTCAAGTATGAATCAGAAACTTCATTGAAAACCAACAAACTATAATCTCAGTCATTGAAGCAATTGCAATTTATCATAACATAAGAAAGAATCAATATTAGAGCTTCTCAGCAAGTCCACATACTCAACCATCATTTAGTCTTTCACAATTTCTAACACTCACGCGATATTTATGGTTATGAAGTTTAAATCGGACACAGAGAAAGATAGGGGCTTATAGATTTGCCTCCCAACCTTTTACCTCAAGGGTAATGTCAACAATAATAGTTCATGAAAACTCACATCCAATTAGTTATATATACCTGGATCTTTCCAACACATTGTGCTTGCCAAAGGATAAAATATAAAAAGGGAAGGTGAAGATCACCGTGACTCTTTGCATGAAGTAATAGACAATAATAAAAGATAGGCCCTTCGCAGAGGGAAGCAAAGGTTATCATGTGCTTTTATGGTTGGATGCACAAAATCTTAATGCGAAAGAACATCACTTTATATTGCCACTTGTGATATGGACGTTTATTATGCAGTCCGTCGCTTTTGTTTCTTCCACATCACAAGATCGTATAAAGATTATTTTCTCCACACTAATAAGTCATACATATTTAGAGAGCAATTTTTATTTCTTGCAATGATGACAACTTACCGGAAGGATCTTACTCGATCCATAGGTAGATATGGTGGAATCTCATGGCAAAACTAGGTTTAGGGATATTTGGAAGCACAAGTAGTATCTCTACTTGGTGGAAAGAAATTGGCTAGAAAGAGAGGGAAAGGCAATCTCAATATGTTGGATGATCCATGACAATATAATTTATCTCAGATGTAAGAAAACATACCCATTACATTGTCTTCCTTGTCCACCGTCAACTCTTTAGCATATCATACTTTATTGAGTGCTCACAATCATAAAAGATATCCAAGATAGTATATTTATATGTGAAAACCCCTCTTTCTTTATTACTTCCTATTAATTGCAACGATAACCAAAACTTTGTTTGTCAACTCTCAACAATTTTTATTCATCATACTCTTTATATGTGAAGTCATTACTCTCCATAAGATCCATATGATCTCTTTATTTCTTTTTATTTCTTCTCTTTTATTCTATTCTATTCCCTCGATATCATAGCAAAATAATAAAGCCCTTGACTCAACACTAATCTTTCTTATATAGCTCACTGACTTGATTACATAGAAGGATCATAAAGCAAAACTAAAAACTAGATCATACTAAAACTTTATTCTACTAGATCAAGATATTACCAAAAGGATCGAACTAAGAAAAATGGTAAAGATAAAAGTGATGGTGATACGATACCGGGGCACTCCCCCAAGCTTGGCAGTTGCCAAGTGGAGTGCCCATACCCATGTGTTTATGTCTCCTTCCTCGGAGGTGGTGATGATGGGGTTGTTGTTGGAAATATGCCCTAGAGGCAATAATAAAAGCATTATTATTATATTTCCTTGTTCATGGTAATTGTCTTTATTCATGCTATAATTGTGTTATCCGGAAATCGTAATACATGTGTGAATAACAGACACCAACATGTCCCTAGTAAGCCTCTAGTTGACTAGCTCGTTGATCAACAGATAGTCATGGTTTCCTGGCTATGGACATAAGATGTCATTGATAACGAGGTCACATCATTAGGAGAATAATGTGGTGGACAAGACCCAATCCTAAACATAGCATAAAGATCGTGTAGTTCGTTTTGCTAGAGTTTTGCAATGTCAAGTATCTTTTCCTTAGACCATGAGATCGTGTAACTCCCGGATACCGTAGGAGTGCTTTGGGTATACCAAACGTCACAACGTAACTGGGTGACTATAAAGGTAGACTACGGGTATCTCTGAAAGTATCTGTTGGGTTGACACGGATCAAGACTGGGATTTGTCACTCCGTATAACGGAGAGGTATCACTGGGCCCACTCGGTAATGCATCATCATAATGAGCTCAAAGTGACCAAGTGTCTGGTCACGGGATCATGCATTACGGTACGAGTAAAGTGACTTGCCGGTAACGAGATTGAACGAGGTATTGGGATACCGACGATCGAATCTCGGGCAAGTAATATATCGATAGACAAAGGGAATTGCATACGGGGTTGATTGAATCCTCGACATCGTGGTTCATCCGATGAGAACATCGTGGAGCATGTGGGAGCCAACATGGGTATCCAGATCCCGCTGTTGGTTATTGACCGGAGAGTCGTCTCGGTCATGTCTGCTTGTCTCCCGAACCCGTAGGGTCTACACACTTAAGGTTCGGTGACGCTAGGGTTGTGAAGATATGTATATGCAGTAACCCGAATGTTGTTCGGGGTCCCGGATGAGATCCCGGACGTCACGAGGAGTTCCGGAATGGTCCGGAGGTAAAGAATTATATATAGGATGTGTAGTTTCGGCCATCGGGACAAGTTTCGGGGTACCCGGTATTGTACCGGGACCACCGGAAGGGTCCCGGGGGTCCACCGGGTGGGGCCACCTATCCCGGAGGGCCCCTTGGGCTGAAATAGGAGGGAACCCAGCCCATAGTGGGCTGGGGCGCCAGCCCCCCAAGGCCCATGCGCCTAGGGTTGGGGGGGAACCCTAAGGGGGGGCCACCCTTGCTTGGGGGGCAAGCCCCCCACCCCTTGGCCGCCGCCCCCCCTGGTAGATCCCATCTACCAGGGCCGGCGCCCCCCCTGGCACCCCTATATATAGTGGGGGGAGGAGGAACTTGCAGCCCACGCTTTTGGTGCTTCCTCTCTCCCCGTTACTTCTTCCTTTCTCGTAGTACACGGCGAAGCCCTGCTGTTGTGACGCCCTGCATCCACCACCACGCCGTCGTGCTGCTGGATCATCATCAACCTCTCCTTCCCCCTTGCTGGATCAAGAAGGAGGAGACGTCTCCCGTCCCGTACGTGTGTTGAACGCGGAGGTGCCGTCCGTTCGGCGCTGGTCATCGGTGATTTGGATCACGACGTGTTCGACAACATCAACCTCGTTCTAACGAACGCTTCCGCTCGCGATCTACAAAGGTATGTAGATGCATCTCGTGACTCGTTGCTAGATGAACTCCTAGATGATCTTGGTGAAACGAGTAGGAAAATTTTTGTTTTCTGCAACGTTCCCCAACAGTGGCATCATGAGCTAGGTCTATGCGTAGTTCTTCTTGCGCGAGTAGAACACAATTCGTTGTGGGCGTGGATTTGTCAACCTTCTTGCCGCTACTAGTCTTTTCTTGCTTCAGCGGTATTGTGGGATGAAGCGGCCCGGACCAACCTTACACGTACGCTTACGTGAGACCGGTTCCACCGACTAACATGCACTAGTTGCATAAGGTGGCTGGCGGGTGTCTGTCTCTCCCACTTTAGTTGGAGCGGATTTGATGAACAGGGTCCTTATGAAGGGTAAATAGAAGTTGACAAATCACGTTGTGGCTTTAACGTAGGTAAGAAAACGTTCTTGCTAGAACCCTAATTCAGCCACGTAAAACTTGCAACAACAATTAGAGGACGTCTAACTTGTTTTTGCAGCAAGTGGTTTGTGATATGATATGGCCAAAGTTGTGATGAATGATGAATGATCTATATGTGATGTATGAGATGTTCATGCTATTGTAATAGGAATCACGACTTGCATGTCGATGAGTATGACAACCGGCAGGAGCCATAGGAGTTGTCTTTATTCTTTTATATGACCTGCGTGTCATTGAGAAACGTCATGTAAATTACTTTACTTTATTGCTAAACGCGTTAGCCATAGTAGTAGAAGTAATAATTGGCGAGCAACTTCATGGAGACACGATGATGGAGATCATGATGATGGAGATCATGGTGTCAAGCCGGTGACAAGATGATCATGGAGCCCCAAGATGGAAATCAAAGGAGCTATGTGATAATGGCCATATCATGTCACGTTTATTATTTGATTGCATGTGATGTTTATCATGTTTTGCATCTTGTTTACTTAGAACGACGGTAGTAAATAAGATGATCCCTCATAACAATTTCAAGAAGTGTTCTCCCCTAACTATGCACCGTTGCTAAAGTTCGTCGTTTCGAAGCACCACGTGATGATCGGGTGTGATAGATTCTTACGTTCACATACAACGGGTGTAAGACAGTTTTACACATGCAAAACACTTAGGGTTAACTTGACGAGCCTAGCATGTGCATAGACATGGCCTCGGAACACAGAAGACCGAAAGGTCGAGCATGAGTCGTATAGAAGATGCGATCAACATGAAGATGTTCACCGACGTTGACTAGTCCGTCTCACGTGATGATCGGACACGGCCTAGTTAACTCGGATCATGTAATACTTAGATGACTAGAGGGATGTCTAATCTAAGTGGGAGTTCATTATATAATTTGATTAGATGAACTTTATTATCATGAACATTAGTCTAAAATATTTACAATATGTCTTGTAGATCAAATGGCCAACGTAGTCCTCAACTTCAACGCGTTCCTAGAGAAAACTAAGCTGAAAGACGATGGCAGCAACTACACGGACTGGGTCCGGAACCTGAGGATCATCCTCATAGCTGCCAAGAAAGATTATGTCCTACAAGCACCGCTGGGTGACGCACCTATCCTCCCTGCTGAACAAGACGTTATGAACGCTTGGCAGGCACGTACCGATGACTACTCCCTCGTTCAATGCGGCATGCTTTACAGTTTAGAACCGGGGCTCCAAAAGCGTTTTGAGAGGCATGGAGCATATGAGATGTTCGAAGAGCTGAGAATGGTTTTCCAAGCTCATGCCCGAGTCGAGAGATATGAGGTCTCCGACAAGTTCTTCAGCTGTAAGATGGAGGAAAATAGTTCTGTCAGTGAGCACATACTCACGATGTCTGGATTACATAACCGCTTGACTCAGCTGGGAGTTAATCTCCCGGATGATGCGGTCATTGACAGAATCCTCCAGTCGCTTCCACCAAGCTACAAGAGCTTTGTGATGAACTTCAATATGCAGGGGATGGAAAAGACCATTCCTGAAGTATTTGCTATGCTGAAATCAGCAGAGGTAGAAGTCAAGAAGGAACATCAGGTATTGATGGTCAATAAAACCACTAAGTTCAAGAAGGGCAAGGGTAAGAAAGCTTTCAAGAAGGACGGCAAGGAAGTTGCCGCGCCCGGCAAGCAAGCTGCCGGGAAAAAGCCAAAGAATGGACCCAAGCCCGAGACTGAGTGCTTTTATTGCAAGGGGAGCGGACACTGGAAGCGGAATTGCCCCAAGTACTTAGCAGACAAGAAGGCCGGCAAAACAAAAGGTATATGTGATATACATGTAATTGATGTGTACCTTACCAGTAATCGTAGTAGCTCTTGGGTATTTGATACCGGTGCAGTTGCTCACATTTGTAACTCACAGCAGGAACTACGGAATAGGCGGAGACTGGCGAAGGACGAGGTGACGATGCGCGTCGGGAATGGTTCCAAAGTCGATGTGATCGCCGTCGGCACGCTACCTCTTCATTTACCTACGGGATTAGTTTTAAACCTCAATAATTGTTATTTAGTACCAGCTTTGAGTATGAACATTGTATCGGGATCTCGTTTAATTCGAGATGGCTACTCATTTAAATCCGAGAATAATGGTTGTTCCATTTATATGAGAGATATGTTTTATGGTCATGCTCCTGTGGTGAATGGTTTATTCTTAATGAATCTCGAGCGTAATGCTACACATGTTCATAGTGTGAATACCAAAAGATGTAAGGTTGATAACGATAGTCCCACATACTTGTGGCATTGCCGCCTTGGTCACATAGGTGTCAAACGCATGAAGAAGCTCCATGCAGATGGACTTTTAGAGTCTCTTGATTATGAATCATTTGACACGTGCGAACCATGCCTCATGGGTAAAATGACCAAGACTCCGTTCTCAGGAACAATGGAGCGAGCAACCAACTTATTGGAAATCATACATACTGATGTGTGCGGTCCAATGAGTGTTGAGGCTCGCGGTGGCTATCGTTATGTTCTCACTCTCACTGATGACTTGAGTAGATATGGGTATATCTACTTAATGAAACACAAGTCTGAAACCTTTGAAAAGTTTAAGGAGTTTCAGAGTGAGGTTGAAAATCAACGTGATAGGAAGATCAAGTTTCTACGATCAGATCGTGGAGGAGAATACTTGAGTCATGAATTTGGCACACACTTAAGAAAATGTGGAATAGTTTCACAACTAACGCCGCCTGGAACACCTCAGCGTAACGGTGTGTCCGAACGTCGTAATCGCACTCTATTAGACATGGTGCGGTCTATGATGTCTCTTACCGATTTACCGCTATCCTTTTGGGGCTATGCTTTAGAGACTGCTGCATTCACTTTAAATAGGGCTCCGTCAAAATCCGTTGAGACGACACCGTTTGAATTATGGTTTGGAAAGAAACCTAAGTTGTCGTTTCTAAAAGTTTGGGGATGCGATGCTTATGTCAAGAAACTTCAACCTGAAAAGCTCGAACCCAAGTCGGAAAAATGCGTCTTCATAGGATACCCTAAAGAAACTATTGGGTATACCTTCTACCTCAGATCCGAAGGCAAGGTCTTTGTTGCCAAGAATGGATCCTTTCTAGAGAAGGAGTTTCTCTCGAAAGAAGTAAGTGGGAGGAAAGTAGAACTAGATGAAGTATTGCCTCTTGAACCGGAAAATGGCGCAACTCAAGAAAATGTTCCTGAGGTGCCAGCACCGACTAGAGAGGATGTTAATGATAATGATCAAGATACTTCTGATCTAGCTTCTACTGAAATTCGAAGGTCCACAAGGACACGTTCCGCACCAGAGTGGTACGGCAACCCTGTCTTGGAAATCATGTTGTTAGACAACGGTGAACCTTCGAACTATGAAGAAGCGATGGCGGGCCCGGATTCCGACAAATGGCTAGAAGCCATGAAATCCGAGATAGGATCCATGTATGAAAATGAAGTATGGACTTTGACTGACTTGCCCGTTGAACGGCGAGCCATAGAAAATAAATGGATCTTTAAGAAGAAGACAGACGCAGATGGTAATGTGACCATCTATAAAGCTCGGCTTGTCGCTAAGGGTTATCGACAAGTTCAAGGGGTTGACTACGATGAGACTTTCTCACCAGTAGCGAAGCTAAAGTCCGTCCGAATCATGTTAGCAATTGCCGCGTTTTACGATTATGAAATATGGCAAATGGACGTCAAAACGGCATTCCTTAATGGTTTCCTTAAGGAAGAATTGTATATGATGCAGCCGGAAGGTTTTGTCGATCCTAAGAATGCTGACAAGGTGTGCAAGCTCCAACGCTCGATTTATGGGCTGGTGCAAGCATCTCGGAGTTGGAACATTCGCTTTGATGAGATGATCAAAGCGTTTGGGTTTACACAGACTTATGGAGAAGCCTGTGTTTACAAGAAAGTGAGTGGGAGCTCTGTAGCATTTCTCATATTATATGTAGATGACATACTTTTGATGGGAAATGATACAGAACTCTTGGACAGCATCAAGGCCTACTTGAATAAGAGTTTTTCAATGAAGGACCTTGGGGAAGCTGCCTATATATTAGGCATCAAGATCTATAGAGATAGATCAAGACGCCTCATAGGTCTTTCACAAAGCACATACCTTGATAAGATATTGAAGAAGTTCAATATGGATCAGTCTAAGAAGGGATTCTTGCCTGTACTGCAAGGTATGAAATTGAGCTCGACTCAATGTCCGACCACGGCAGAAGAAATAGAAGAGATGAGTGTCATCCCCTATGCCTCATCCATAGGTTCTATTATGTATGCCATGCTGTGTACCAGACCCGATGTAAATCTTGCCGTAAGTTTGGTAGGAAGGGACCAAAGTAATCCCGGCAAGGAACACTGGACAGCGGTCAAGAATATCCTGAAGTACCTGAAAAGGACTAAGGAGATGTTTCTCGTTTATGGAGGTGACGAAGAGCTCGACGTAAAGGGTTACGTCGACGCTAGCTTCGACACAGATCTGGATGACTCTAAGTCACAAACCGGATACGTGTATATTTTGAATGGTGGGGCAGTAAGCTGGTGCAGTTGCAAGCAGAGCGTCGTGGCGGGATCTACATGTGAAGCGGAGTACATGGCAGCCTCGGAGGCAGCACATGAAGCAATCTGGGTGAAGGAGTTCATCACCGACCTCGGAGTCATACCCAATGCGTCGGGGCCGATCAAGCTCTTCTGTGACAACACTGGAGCTATTGCACTTGCCAAGGAGCCCAGGTTTCACAAGAAGACAAGGCACATCAAGCGTCGCTTCAACTCCATTCGTGAAAATGTTCAAGATGGAGACATAGAAATTTGTAAAGTACATACGGACCTGAATGTAGCAGATCCGTTGACTAAACCTCTCCCTAGGGCAAAACATGATCAACACCAGAATTCCATGGGTGTTCGATTCATCACAATGTAACTAGATTATTGACTCTAGTGCAAGTGGGAGACTGTTGGAAATATGCCCTAGAGGCAATAATAAAAGCATTATTATTATATTTCCTTGTTCATGGTAATTGTCTTTATTCATGCTATAATTGTGTTATCCGGAAATCGTAATACATGTGTGAATAACAGACACCAACATGTCCCTAGTAAGCCTCTAGTTGACTAGCTCGTTGATCAACAGATAGTCATGGTTTCCTGGCTATGGACATAAGATGTCATTGATAACGAGGTCACATCATTAGGAGAATAATGTGATGGACAAGACCCAATCCTAAACATAGCATAAAGATCGTGTAGTTTGTTTTGCTAGAGTTTTGCAATGTCAAGTATCTTTTCCTTAGACCATGAGATCGTGTAACTCCCGGATACCGTAGGAGTGCTTTGGGTATACCAAACGTCACAACGTAACTGGGTGACTATAAAGGTAGACTACGGGTATCTCTGAAGGTATCTGTTGGGTTGACACGGATCAAGACTGGGATTTGTCACTCCGTATAACGGAGAGGTATCACTGGGCCCACTCGGTAATGCATCATCATAATGAGCTCAAAGTGACCAAGTGTCTGGTCACGGGATCATGCATTACGGTACGAGTAAAGTGACTTGCCGGTAACGAGATTGAACGAGGTATTGGGATACCGACGATCGAATCTCGGGCAAGTAATATATCGATAGACAAAGGGAATTGCATACGGGGTTGATTGAATCCTCGACATCGTGGTTCATCCGATGAGAACATCGTGGAGCATGTGGGAGCCAACATGGGTATCCAGATCCCGCTGTTGGTTATTGACCGGAGAGTCGTCTCGGTCATGTCTGCTTGTCTCCCGAACCCGTAGGGTCTACACACTTAAGGTTCGGTGACGCTAGGGTTGTGAAGATATGTATATGCAGTAACCCGAATGTTGTTCGGGGTCCCGGATGAGATCCCGGACGTCACGAGGAGTTCCGGAATGGTCCGGAGGTAAAGAATTATATATAGGATGTGTAGTTTCGGCCATCGGGACAAGTTTCGGGGTACCCGGTATTGTACCGGGACCACCGGAAGGGTCCCGGGGGTCCACCGGGTGGGGCCACCTATCCTGGAGGGCCCCTTGGGCTGAAATAGGAGGGAACCCAGCCCATAGTGGGCTGGGGCGCCAGCCCCCCAAGGCCCATGCGCCTAGGATTGGGGGGGAACCCTAAGGGGGGGCCACCCTTGCTTGGGGGGCAAGCCCCCCACCCCTTGGCCGCCGCCCCCCCTGGTAGATCCCATCTACCAGGGCCGGCGCCCCCCCCCCCTGGCACCCCTATATATAGTGGGGGGGAGGAGGAACTTGCAGCCCACGCTTTTGGTGCTTCCTCTCTCCCCGTTACTTCTTCCTTTCTCGTAGTACACGGCGAAGCCCTGCTGTTGTGACGCCCTGCATCCACCACCACGCCGTCGTGCTGCTGGATCATCATCAACCTCTCCTTCCCCCTTGCTGGATCAAGAAGGAGGAGACGTCTCCCGTCCCGTACGTGTGTTGAACGCGGAGGTGCCGTCCGTTCGGCGCTGGTCATCGGTGATTTGGATCACGACGTGTTCGACAACATCAACCTCGTTCTAACGAACGCTTCCGCTCGCGATCTACAAAGGTATGTAGATGCATCTCGTGACTCGTTGCTAGATGAACTCCTAGATGATCTTGGTGAAACGAGTAGGAAAATTTTTGTTTTCTGCAACGTTCCCCAACAGTTGTTGATGATGTAGGCTTGTCGTCCATCTTCCAAGGCATAGGCTCACTATCATAGAAGGATGATTGAGTCTCCGGGATCCTCAAATCTGCAGCCAAACTCATCCTCTTGAATCTATATTCATACTCACAGTTTTGGTTTTGCAGGTCATAGATCTAGGCTTGGAGGCACTCGATTTTCTCGTGAAGCTTGAAGATGGTCTCCCCAATGTTCTTGTCATCCAGCTTATGGATGTTGGTGAACTCCATGATCATTATATGATTGGAGTCGAGTCCACGTTCCACCATCTCCTGGCACTTGAAAACTTGTTGCTCCAATGCCTCGATCGTTGTCTCCACGCTTCCGGTCCTCCTTGGTCCCTCCACATCACGGATGTGCAGCAAATCCTCACGCATCTCAATGGTCTGAGGGTGTTGCAGCACCTCCGCAAGGTAGGGATTGATGGCCTTCTCAATTAACATGTCCTTGGGGGCACTTGAAGAAGCCATGGAGATCTAGTCTGTCGGAAAAATAGCTCGAAACAAAGACAGAGGATATTTGCATGATACGGTGGTCAAAACCTTTGGGAGATTATATAATGAATTTTTACCGACCAAAAGAAGTATCGTGCAAGAAAACGGAGTCCGGAGAGCACACGAGGTGTCCACGGGGCAGGGGGCGTGCCCAGGGGGTAGGGCGCGCCCTCCACCCTAGTAGAAGCCTCGTGTATTTTCCGATCTGCTTCTTATTTTCCTATTTTCTTAAATATTCCAAAATAGAGAAAAATTGCCATTAGAACTGTTTTGGAGTCGGTTTACCTACCGTACCACGTACCTATCCCTTTATAGAGTCTGAAATGTTCTGGAAAGTGTCCCTTATGTATTCCTCCGGGGTTACGGTTTCAATATCATTAGTTTCAACATTTATGGGATTACCTGAGATATAATGTTTGATTCTTTAACCGTTCACCTGTTGGGGAACGTAGAAGAAATTCAAAATTTTCCTACGTGTCACCATGATCTATCTATGGAGAAACTAGCAACGAGGGGAAGGAGAGTGCATCTACATGCCCTTGTAGATTGCTAAGCGAAAGCGTTCAAGAGAATGGGGTTGATGGAGTCGTACTCGTCGTGATCCAAATCACCGATGATCCTAGTGCCGAACGAACGGCACCTCCGCGTTCAACACACGTACAGCCCGGTGACGTCTCCCACGCCTTGATCCAGCAAGGAGAGAGGGAGGGGTTGAGGAAGACTCCATCCAGCAGCAGCACAACGGCGTGGTGGTGATGGAGGAGCATGGCAATCCTGCAGGGCTTCGCCAAGCACCACGGGATATGAGGAGAAAGAGAGGGAGGGCTGCACCAACAGGCAGAGATCAGATCACGTGTTATGGGCTGCCTCAAGCCTCACTATATATAGGGGAGAGGGAGGAGGGTGCGCCCCCTCTAGGGTTCCCACCCCTAGGGGGGGCGGCAGCCCTAGATGGGAAACAAGGGGCGGCCAAGAGGGGGAGAGAGGGAGGCGCCCCCTAGGGTGGGCCTTAGGCCCATCTAAGCCTAGGGTTTCCTTCTTTTTTCCTCCTAGCTGCCCCTTGGGCCTTGTGGGAGGCGCACCAGCCCACTCAGGGGCTGGTCCCTCACCACTCTTGGCCCATGCAAGCCTCCGGGGTTGGTGGCCCCACTTGGTGGACCCTCGGGACCCTCCCGGTGGTCTCGGTACATTACCGATAAACCCCGAAACTCTTCCGGTGACCAAAACAGGACTTCCCATGTATAAATCTTTACCTCCGGACCATTCCGGAACTCCTCGTGACGTCCGGGATCTCATCCGGGACTCCGAACAACATTCGGTAACCACATACAAACTTCCTTTATAACCCTAGCGTCATCGAACCTTAAGTGTGTAGACCCTATGGGTTCGGGAACCATGCAGACATGACCGAGACGTTCTCCGGTCAATAACCAACAGCGGGATCTGGATACCCATGTTGGCTCCCACATGTTCCACGATGATCTCATCGGATGAACCACGATGTCAATGACTTAATCAATCCCGTATACAATTCCCTTTGTCTAGCGATATTGTACTTGCCCGAGATTCGATCGTCGGTATCCCTATAGCTTGTTCAATCTCGTTACCGGCAAGTCTCTTTACTCGTTCCATAACACATCATCCCGTGATCAACTCCTTGATCACATTGTGCACATTACGATGATGTCCTACCGAGTGGGCCCAGAGATACCTCTCCGTTTACATGGAGTGACAAATCCCAGTCTCGATTTGTGCCAACCCAACAGACACTTTCGGAGATACCCGTAGTGTACCTTTATAGCCACCCAGTTATGTTGTGACGTTTGGCACACCCAAAGCACTCCTACAGTATCCGGGAGTTGCACAATCTCATGGTCTAAGGAAATGATACTTGACATTAGAAAAGCTTTAGCATACGAACTACACGATCTAGTGCTATGCTTAGGATTGGGTCTTGTCCATCACATCATTCTCCTAATGATGTGATCCCGTTATCAACGACATCCAATGTCCATGGTCAGGAAACCGTAACCATCTATTGATCAACGAGCTAGTCAACTAGAGGCTTACGAGGGACATGGTGTTGTCTATGTATCCACACATGTATCTGAGTTTCCTATCAATACAATTCTAGCATGGATAATAAACGATTATCATGAACAAGGAAATATAATAATAATCAATTTATTATTTCCCTAGGGCATATTTCCAACAGTCTCCCACTTGCACTAGAGTCAATAATCTAGTTCACATCGCCATGTGATTAACACTTAAGGTCACATCCCCATGTGACTAACACCCAAAGAGTTTACTAGAGTCAATAATCTAGTTCACATTTACCATGTGATTAACACTCGATGAGTTCTGGGTTTGATCATGTTATGCTTGTGAGAGAGGTTATAGTCAACGGGTCTGCAACATTTGGAGCCATTTCAAATAACTGTTCTACTTGGAGCTATTCCAAATTCTTGCTCCATTATACGTATCCGGTATCTCTACTCAGAGCTATCCGGATAGGTGTTAAGCTTGCATCGAAGTAGCCCTTTATAACGAACTCTTTTACCACCTCCATAATCGAGAAAATTCCTTAGTCCACGAGTCACTAAGGATAACTTTGACCGCTGTCCTATGATCCATTCTTGGATCACTCTTGTACCCCTTGACTAACTCATGGCAAGGCACGCTTCAGGTGCGGTACACAGCATAGCATACTGTAGAGCCTATGTCTTAAGCATAGGGGACGACCTTCGTCCTTTCTCTCTATTCTGCCGTGGTCGAGTTTTGAGTCTCAACTTCATACCTTACAACTCAGGCAAGAACTCCTTCTTTGACTGATCCATCTTGAACACCTTCAAGATCATGTCAAGGTATGTGCTCATTTGAAAGTACCATTAAGTGTTTTGATCTATCCTTATAGATCTTGATGCTTAATGCTCAAGTAGCTTAATCCAGGTCTTCCATTGAAAAATCACTTTCAAAATAACCCTATATGCTTTCCAGAAATTCTACGTCATTTCTGATCAACAATATGTCAACAACATATACTCATCAGAAATTCTATAGTGCTCCCACTCACTTCTTTGGAAATACAAGTTTCTCATAAACTTTGTATACACCAAAATCTTTGATCATCTCATCAAAGCATACATTCCAACTCCGAGACGCTTACTCCAGTCCTTAGAAGGATTGCTGGAGCTTTGCATACTTATTAGCATCTTTCAGGATTGACAAAACCTTCCGGTTGTATCACATACAACCTTTCCTCAAGAAAACCGTCGAGGAAACAATGTTTTGACATCCTATCTGCAAGATTTCATAAATAATGCAGTAATCGCTAATGTAATTCCAACAGACTCTTAGCATCGCTACGAGTGAGAAAGTCTCACCGTAGTCAACTCCTTGAACTTGTCGGAAAACATCTTAATGACAAGTCAAGCTTTCTTAATGGTGACATTTACCATCATTGTCCATCTTCCTTTTAAAACCCACATGTACCCTACAGCCTTACGACCATCAAGTAGTTCTTCCAAAGTCTACACTTTGTTTTCATACATGGATCCTCTCTCGGATTTTATGGCCTCGAGCCATTTATCGGAATCCGGGCCCACCATTGCTTTTCCATAGCTCGTAGGTTCATTGTTGTCTAGCAACATGACTTCCAAGACAGGATTACGTACCACTCTGAAGTAGTACGCATACTTGTCATCCTACGAGGTTTGGGAGTGACTTGATCCGAAGTCTCATGATCAATATCATAAGCTTCCACTTCAATTGGTGTAGGTGCCACAGGAACAACTCTTTGTGCCCTGCTATACACTAGTTGAAGTGACGGTTCGATAACCTCATCAAGTCTCCACCATCCTCCCACTCAATTCCTTCGAGAGAAACTTTTCCTCGAGAAAGGACCCGATTCTAGAAACAATCCCTTATTGCTTTCGAATCTGAGACAGGAGGTATACCCAAGTGTTTTGGGTGTCCTATGAAGATGCATTAATCTGCTTTGGGTTCGAGCTTATCAGCTTGAAACTTTTTCACATAAGCGTCGCAGTCCCAAACTTTTAAGAAATGACAGCTTAGGTTTCTCTAAACCATAGTTCATACGGTGTCATCTCATCGGAATTACGTGGTGCCCTATTTAAAGTGAATGTGGTTGTCTCTAATGCCTAACCCATAAACTATTGTGGTAATTCGATAAGAGACATCATGGTATGCATCATATCCAATAGGGTGCAGTTATGATGTTCGAACACACCATCACACTATGGTGTTCCAGGCTGTATTAGTTGTGAAACAAGTTCCACAATGTCTTAATTCTGTGCCAAACTCGTAATTCAGATATTTATCTCTATGATCATATCATAGATCTTTTATCCTCTTGTCACGACGATCTTTCAACTTCACCCTGAAATTACTTGAACCTTTCAATAATTCAGACTCGTGATTCATCAAGTAAATATACTCAACATCTACTCAAATCATCTGTGAAGTAAGAACATAATGATATCCACTACATGCCTCAGCACTCATTGGACTGCACACATCAAAATGTATTACTTCCAACAAGTTGCTTTCTAGTTCCATTTTACTGAAAAAAAGAGGCTTTCAGTCATCTTGCCCATGTGGTATGATTTGCATGTCTCAAGTGATTCAAAATCAAGTGAGTCCAAACGGTCCATTTGCATGGAGTTTCTTCATGCATATACACCAATAGACATGGTTCGCATGTCTCAAACTTTTCAAAAATGAGTGAGTCCAAAGATCCATCAACATGGAGCTTCTTCATGCGCTTTATACCGATATGACTTACGTGGCAGTGCCACAAGTAGGTGGTACTATCATTACTATCTTATATCTTTTGGCATGAACATGTGTATCACTACGATCGAGATTCAATAAACCATTCATTTTAGGTGCAAGACCATTGAAGGTATTATTCAAATGAACAGAGTAACTATTATTCTCTTTAAATGAATAACCGTATTGCGATAGACATAATCCAATCATGTCTATGCTCAACGCAAACACCAATCTCGATGGTAGAGGGAGAGTGCGATGCTTGATCATATCAACATTGGAAACACTTCCAACACATATCGTCAGCTCACCTTTAGCTAGTCTCCGTTTAATCCGTAGCTTTTATTTCGAGTTACTAACACTTAGCAACCGAACCGGTATCTAATACCCTGGTGCTACTAGGAGTACTAGTAAAGTACACATCAACCCAATGTATATCCAATATACATCTATCGACCTTGCCAGCCTTCTAATCTACCAAGTATCTAGGGTAATTCTGCTCTAGTGGTTGTTCCCCTTATTACAGAAGCACTTAGTCCCGGGTTGGGGTTTAACTTTGGGTTTCTTCATTAGAGCAGCGGCTGATTTGCCGTTTCATGAAGTATCCCTTCTTGCCCTTGCCCTTCTTGAAACTAGTGGTTTCACTAACCATCAACAATTGATGCTCCTTCTTGACTTCTACTTTCGTGGTGTCAAACATCGTGAATATCTCAAGGATCATCATATATGTCCCTGATATATCATAGTTCATCACGAAGCTCTAGCAGCTTGGTGGTAATGACTTCGGAGAAACATCACTATCTCATCTGGAAGATCAACTCCCACTCGATTCAAATGATTGTTGTACTCAGACAATCTGAGCACAAGCTCAACAATTGAGCTTTTCTCCCTTAGTTTGTAGGTTAAGAAAAATCGTCGGAGGTCTTATACCTCTTGACGTGGGCACGAGCCTGAAATCCCAATTTCAGCCCTCGAAACATTTCATATGTTTCGCGACGTTTCAAAACGTCTTCGATGCCTCAACTCTAAACCGTTTAACTGAACTATCACGTAGTTATCAAAACGTGTATGTCAGATGTTTGCAACATCCACAAACGACGTTCGAGGTTCAGCACACTGAGCGGTGCATTAAGGACATAAGCCTTCTATGAAGCAAATGAGGACTATCATCAGTTTACGGACCTCGTCCGCATAATTGCTACTCTCAACTTTCAACTAATTTTTCTCTAGGAACATATCTAAACAGTAGAACTAAAGCGCGAGCTACGACATAATTTGCGAAGACCTTTTGACTATGTTCAGGATAATTAAGTTCATCTTATGAACTCCCACTCAGATAGACATCCCTCTAGTCATCTAAGTGATTACATGATCCGAGTCAACTAGGCCGTGTCCGATCATCACGTGAGACGGACTAGTCAACATCGGTGAACATCTTCATGTTGATCATATCTTCTATACGACTCATACTCAACCTTTCGGTCTTCTGTGTTCCGAGGCCATGTCTGTACACATGCTAGGATCGTCAAGTCAACCTAAGTGTTTCGCGTGTGTAAATCTGTCTTACACCCGTTGTATGTGAACGTTAGGATCAAACACCCGATCATCACGTGGTGCTTTGAAACAATGAACTGTCGCAACGGTGCACAGTTAGGGGGAACACTTTCTTGAAATTTTAAAGAGGGATCATCTTATTTACTACCGTTGTTCTAAGCAAATAAGATGTATAAACATGATAAACATCACATGCATGCAAATAATAGTGACATGATATGGCCAATATCATATAGCTCCTTTGATCTCCATCTTGGGGCTCCATGATCATCTTGTCACCGGCATGACACCATGATCTCCATCATTGTGTCTTCTTGAAGTTGTCTCGTCAACTATTACTTCTACTACTACAGCTAACGGTTAGCAATAAAGTAAAGTAATTACATGACGTTTATGTTGACACGCAGGTCATAAATAAATAAAGACAACTCCTATGGCTCCTGCCGGTTGTCATATTCATCGACATGCAAGTCGTGATTCCTATTACAAGAACATGATCAATTTCATACATCACATATATCATTCATCACATCCTTTCGGCCATATCACATCACATAGCATACCCTGCAAAAACAAGTTAGACGTCCTCTAATTGTTGTTTGCATGTTTTACGTGGCTGCTAAGGGTTTCTAGCAAGAACGTTTCTTACCTACGCAAAGACCACAACGTGATATGCCAATTGCTATTTACCCTTCATAAGGACCCTTTTCATCGAATCCGATCCGACTAAAGTGGGAGAGACAGACACCCGCCAGCCACCTTATGCAACTAGTGCATGTTTGTCGGTGGAACCGGTCTCACATAAGCGTACGTGTAAGGTTGGTCCGGGCCGCTTCATCCCACAATGCCGCAGAATCAAGATTGGACTAGTAACGGTAAGCATATTGAACAAAATCAACGCCCACAACTACTTTGTGTTCTACTCGTGCATAGAATCTATGCAATAGACCTAGCTCATGATGCCACTGTTGGGGAACGTAGCAGAAATTGAAAATTTCCTACGTGTCACCAAGATCTATCTATGGAGAAACTAGCAACGAGGGGAAGGAGAGTGCATCTACATACCCTTGTAGATCGCTAAGCGGAAGCGTTCAAGAGAACGGGGTTGATGGAGTCATACTCGTCGTGATCCAAATCACCGATGGTCCTAGTGCCGAACGGACGGCACCTCTGCGTTCAACACACGTACAGCCCGGTGACGTCTCCCACGCCTTGATCCAACAAGGAGAGAGGGAGATGTTGAGGAAGACTCCATCCAGCAGCAGCAGAACGGCGTGGTGGTGATGGAGGAGCATGGCAATCCTGCAGGGCTTCGCCAAGCACCACGGGATATGAGGAGAAAGAGAGGGAGGGCTGCACCAACAGGCAGAGATCAGATCATGTGTTATGGGCTGCCCCAAGCCTCACTATATATAGGGGAGAGGGAGGAGGGTGTGCCCCCTCTAGGGTTCCCACCCCTAGGGGGGCGGCAGCTCTAGATGGGAAACAAGGGGCGGCCAAGAGGGGGAGAGAGGGAGGCGCCCCCTAGGGTGGGCCTTAGGCCCATCTAAGCCTAGGGTTTCCTCCTTTTTTCCTCCTAGCTGCCCCTTGGGCCTTGTGGGAGGTGCACCAGCCCACTCAGGGGCTCGTCCCTCACCACTCCTGGCCCATGCAAGCCTCCGGGGTTGGTGGCCCCACTTGGTGGACCCCCGGGACCCTCCCGGTGGTCCCGGTACATTACCGATAAACCCCGAAACTCTTCCGGTGACCAAAACAGGACTTCCCATATATAAATCTTTACCTCCGGACCATTCCGGAACTCCTCGTGACGTCCGGGATCTCATCCGGGACTCTGAACAACATTCGGTAACCACATACAAACTTCCTTTATAACCCTAGCGTCATCGAACCTTAAGTGTGTAGACCCTACGGGTTCGGGAACCATGCAGACATGACCGAGACGTTCTCCGGTCAATAACCAACAGCGGGATCTAGATACCCATATTGGCTCCCACATGTTCCACGATGATCTCATCGGATGAACCACGATGTCAATGACTTAATCAATCCCGTATACAATTCCCTTTGTCTAGCGGTATTGTACTTGCCCGAGATTTGATCGTCGGTATCCCTATACCTTGTTCAATCTCGTTACCGGCAAGTCTCTTTACTCGTTCCATAACATATCATCCCATGATAAACTCCTTGATCACATTGTGCACATTACGATGATGTCCTACCGAGTGGGCCCAGAGATACCTCTCCGTTTACACGGAGTGACAAATCCCAGTCTCGATTTGTGCCAACCCAACAAACACTTTTGGAGATACCCGTAGTGTACCTTTATAGCCACCCAGTTATGTTGGGACGTTTGGCACACCCAAAGCACTCCTACGGTATCTGGGAGTTGCACAATCTCATGGTCTAAGGAAATGATACTTGACATTAGAAAAGCTTTAGCATACGAACTACACGATCTAGTGCTATGCTTAGGATTGGGTCTTGTCCATCACATCATTCTCCTAATGATGTGATCATGTTATCAATGACATCCAATGTCCATGGTCAGGAAACCGTAACCATCTATTGATCAACGAGCTAGTCAACTAGAGGCTTACTAGGGACATGGTGTTGTCTATGTATCCACACATGTATCTGAGTTTCCTATCAATACAATTGTAGCATGGATAATAAACGATTATCATGAACAAGGAAATATAATAATAATCAATTTATTATTGCCTCTAGGGCATATTTCCAACATCACCACCTTCGTATTTGTGCCTTCGAAGTTGTTGATTTTTATGGCACTGGAACGGTAGACCTCCTCTATGACGTAAGGACCTTCCCATTTAGAGAGGAGTTTGCCTGCAAAAAATCTTAAAAGAGAGTTGTATGACAATACATAATCACCTACATTAAACTCACATTTTTGTATCCTTTTATCATGCCATCTTTTAACTTTTTCTTTAGACAGTTTGGCATTCTCATTAGCTTGGGTTCTCCATTCATCAAGTGAGCTAATGTCAAAAAGCCTCTTCTCACGGGCAAGTTTGAAGTCATAGTTGAGCTCTTTAATAGCCCAATATGCCTTATGTTCTAATTCAAGAGGTAAGTGACATGCTTTACCATAAACAATTTTATATGGAGACATATATGCCCATAGGATTTTTATATGCAGTCCTATATGCCCATAATGCATCATCAAGTTTCCTGGACCAATTCTGTCTAGATCTATTAACAGTCTTTTGCAAAATTAATTTAAGCTCTCTATTGCTCAGTTCTACTTGACCACTAGACTGTGGGTGATAAGGAGATGCAATTCTATGATTAACATCATACTTAGCAAGCATTTTACGGAAAGCACCATGAATAAAATGTGAACCACCATCAGTCATTAGGTATCTAGGGAGTCCAAACCTCGGAAAAATAACTTCTTTAAGCATCTTAATAGAGGTGTTATGATCAGCACTACTAGTTGGAATAGCTTCTACCCACTTAGTAACGTAATCAATATCAACTAAAATATGTGTGTACCCATTAGAGGAAGGAAAAGGTCCCATATAATCAAAGCCCCAAACATCAAATGGTTCAATAACAAGTGAATAATTCATAGGCATTTCTTGACGTCTACTAATATTACCAATTCTTTGACATTCATTACAAGACAACACAAACTTACGGGCATCCTTGAAGAGAGTAGGCCAATAAAAACCGGATTGCAATACCTTATGTGCAGTTCTATCTCCAGCATGGTGTCCTCCATAAGCCTCAGAGTGACACTTGCGTAGGATCTGTTCCTGTTCATGCTTAGGTACACAACATCTAATAACACTATCTACTCCTTCTTTATAAAGGTGTGGTTCATCCCAGAAGTAATACCTTAAATAATAGAAGAACCTTTTCTTTTGCTGGTATGTGAAACTAGGTGGTATAAACTTAGCAATAATGTAATTAGCATAATCAGCATACCATGGAGTGGTACGAGAAGCATTTATCACAGCTAATTGTTCATCAGGAAAGCTATCATCAATAGGTAGTGGGTCATCAAGAACATTTTCTAACCTAGACAAGTTGTCTGCAACGGGGTTCTCAGCTCCCTTTCTATTAATAATATGCAAATTAAATTCTTGTAGCAAGAGAACCCATCTAATAAGTCTAGGTTTAGCATCTTTCTTTTCCATAAGATATTTAATAGCAGCATGATCAGTGTGAACAGTTACTTTAGAATCAACAATATAAGGTCTGAACTTATCACAAGCAAATACAACTGCTAAAAATTCATTTTCAGTAGTAGCATAATTTCTTTGGGCACTGTCTAGAGTTGTACTAGAATATTGAATAACATTTAATTTCTTATCAACTCTTTGTCCTATAACAGCCCCTACTGCATAATCACTAGCATCACACATAATTTCAAATGGTAAATTCCAATCAGGAGGCTGAACAATAGGTGCAGAAACCAAAGCTTTCTTAAGTATTTCAAATGCTTCTACACAATCATCATCAAAGACAAAAGGAACATCTTTTTGTACAAGATTAGTCAGAGGCCGAGAAATTTTAGAGAAGTCCTTAATGAACCTCCTGTAAAAACCGGCATGACCAAGGAAACTTCTTATACCTTTAATGTCCTTAGGACACGACATCTTTTCAATAGCATCAACTTTAGCTTTATCAACTTCCATACCTCTTTCAGAAATTTTATGCCCCAAGACAATACCTTCATTAACCATAAAGTGGCACTTCTCCCAATTCAAGACAAGATTAGTTTCTTCACATCTCTGGAAAACTTGATCAAGGTTGCTTAAGCAACCAGAAAAATTAGTTTCGTAAACGGAGAAATCATCCATGAAAAGCTCAACAATATTTTCACAAAAGTCAGAGAATATAGCAGTCATACATCTTTTAAAAGTAGCAGGTGCATTGCATAAACCAAAAGGCATACGTCTATAAGAAAAGGTACCAAAAGGGCAAGTAAAAGTTGTCTTTTCTTGATCCTCTTTTGACACAGGTATTTGAGAGAAACCAGAATAACCATCTAGAAAGAAAAAATGTGTATGTTTGGATAATCTTTCTAGCATTTGATCAATAAAAGGTAACGGGTAATGATCCTTTTCAGTAGCTTTATTTAATTTGCAGAAATCAATTACCATTCTATAACCTGTAACAATTCTTTGTGGGATCAATTCATCTTTATCATTAGGAACAACAGTAATACCTCCCTTCTTAGGGACACAATGGACAGGACTTACCCACACACTATCAGCAACGGGATAAATTATACCTGCCTCTAGAAGCTTTATTATTTCTTTTTTACCACTTCTTTCATCTTAGGATTTAACCGTCGTTGGTGATCAACAACCGGTTTAGCGTCTTTCTCCAATTTTATTTTGTGCTGGCACAAAGTAGGACTAATGCCCTTAAGATCATCAAGAGTATATCCAATAGTAGCATGGTGCTTCTTCAGAGTTTTCAATAATTTCTTTTCTTCATGCTCTGAAAGGTTAGCACTAATAATAACGGGATATATCTCTTTCTCATCAATATAATCATATTTAAGAGTATCAGGTAAAGGTTTAAGCTCAAACACGGGATCATCCTTAGGTGGAGGAGGATCCCCTAGGATTTCAACAGGCAAGTTGTGTTTCAAAATAGGTCCGTGTTTAAAGAATACTTCATCTATTTCCCTTCTTTCATTCATAAATATACCATTTTCATGGTCTGGCAAATATTGTTCTAAAGGATCACTAGGAGGCATGACAATAGAAGCAAGACCAATAATTTCATCTTTACTAGGCAATTCTTTATCATGGGGTTATCTACAAAATTTAGCAAAATTGAACTCATGAGACAAATCCCCTAAACCAACAGAAACAATATCCTTATTGCAGTCTATCTTAGCATTAACAGTATTCAAGAAGGGTCTACCAAATATATTGGGACAAAAGTCATCTTGTGGGGAACCAAGAATAAGAAAATCAGTGGGATATTTAACTTTCCTACACAAGACTTCAACATCTCTAACAATCCCAACTGGTGAAATAGTATCTCTATTGGCAAGCTTAATTGTAACATCAATCTCTTCAATCTCAGCTGGTGCAATATCATGCATAATTTCTTTGTATACGGAATGAGGTAGTGCACTTGCACTAGCACCCATATCACATAAGCAATGATAGCAATGATCTTCTATTTAGAAAGAAATAACAGGCATGCCTACAACAGGTCTATGTTTATTTTTAGTATCGGGTCTAGCAATTCTAGCAGATTCATTGCAGAAGTAAATAACATGCTTGGGTTCAGCTTTAACCATAGCAACACTAGGTTCAACTTTAATTTTCTTAGGGGGGTTGGGTGTCTTAATATTACTTTTGTTGACCACAGTTGAAGCTTTAGCATGATCCTTTATTCTAGCAGGGAAAGGAGGTTTCTCAATATAAGCAGTAGGAACAACAGGATCATTATAAGTGATAGTCTTTTCTTCAACTTTAATAGGTGCAACTATTTTTACTTCAATGGGAGGATTATATTTAAACCACTTCTCCTTAGGGAGATCAACATGGGTAGCGAAGGATTCACAGAGAGAAGCTACTATCTCAGAGTCAAGTCCATATTTAGTGCTAAATTCACGGAAAGCATCGGTATCCATAAAAGATTTAACACAATCAAACTTAGGTATTATACCTGACTCCTAACCTTCGTCGAGGTCCCAATCTTCAGAGTTGCCCTTAATTCTTTCCAATAAATCCCATTTTAATTCAATAGTCTTCATCATAAAAGATCCAGTACAAGAAGTATCGAGTATGGAGCGATTACTGAGAGAAAGCCGAGCATAATTTTTTTGAATAATCATTTCTTTTGAGAGCTCATGATTGGGGCATGAATATAACATTGGCTTAAGCCTCCCCCAAGCTTGAGCGATGCTTTCTCCTTCGCGAGGATAAAAATTATATATATAATTCCGATCACGATGAACCAGATGCATAGGATAAAACTTCTGATGAAATTTCAATTTCAATCGTTGGTAGTTCCATGATCCAATATCACCACATAGCCTAAAATATGTCAATGCATCTCCCTTCAAAGATAAAGGGAAGACCTTCTTATTGATAAAATCCTTGGGCATACCTGAAGCTTAAATAATCCACAAACTTTATCCACATAGATTAGGTGCAAATTGGGATGTAATGTTCCATCACCTGTCAAAGGATTAGCTAGCAGTTTCTCTATCATACCCAAAGGAATTTCAATGTAAACATTTTCAATAGGTTCAGTAGTTTGAGGAGCAACTCTTTGCTCTACTTGTCGGGGTGAAGATACCCCGAACAAGCCCCTCAAAGGATTATGTTCCATAGTAACAAGTGATAGTAAATTTCAGCACACTATATAAATTTTTCCTTACCAAATTCCACCTACCAAAGGCGCTTCACTCCCCGCCAATGGCGCCAGAAAAGAGTCTTTATGACCCACAAGTGTATGGTATCTATTGTAGCCTTTTTGATAAGTAAGAGTGTTAAACCCAACGAGGAGCAGAAGGAAATGATAAGCGGTTTTCAGCAAGGTATTCTCTGCAAGCACTGAATTATCGGTAATAGTTAGTTTTGTGATAAGGTAATTTGTAATGAGTAACAAGTAATGCAAGTAAATAAGGTGCAGCAAGATGGCCCAATCATTTTTGTAGCAAAGGAAAAGCCTAGACAAACTCTTATATAAAGGAAAGCCCTCCCAAGGACACATGGGAATTATCGTCAAGCTAGTTTTCATCACGTTCATATGATTCAAGTTCGGTACTTTGATAATTTGATATGTGGGTGGACCGGTGCTTGGGTACTGTCCTTACTTGGACAAGCATCCCACTTATTATTAACCCCTATTGCAAGCATCCGCAACTACAGCAGAAGTATTAAGGTCAACCTAACCATAGCATGAAACATATGGATCCAAATCAGCCCCTTACGAAGCAACGCATAAACTAGGGTTTAAGCTTCTGTCACTGTACCAACCCATCATCTACTTATTACTTCCCAATGCCTCCCTCTAGGCCCAAACAATGGTGAAGTGTCATGTAGTCGACGTCCACATGACACCACTAGAGGGATGACAACATACATCTCATCAAAATATCGAACGAATACCAAATTCACATGACTACTTATAGCAAGACTTCTCCCATGTCCTCAGGAACAAACGAAAATACTCACAAAGAATATTCATGTTCATAATCAGAGGGGTATTAATATGCATAATGGATCTGAACATATGATCTTCCACCAAGTAAACCAACTAGCATCAACTACAAGGAGTAATCAACACTACTAGCAACCCACAGGTACCGATCTGAGGTGTGGATACAAAGATTGGATACAAGAGATGAACTAGGGTTTGAGATGAGATGGTGCTGGTGAAGATGTTGATGGAGATTGACCCCCTCCCGATGAGAGGATCGTTGGTGATGATTTCCCCCTCCCGGAGGGAAGTTTCCCCGGCAGAACAGCTCCGCCGGAGCCCTAGATTGGTTCCGCCAAGGTTCAGCCTCGTGGCGGCGGAGTTTCGTCCCATGAGCTAGCTTATGATTTTTTCCTCGATGAAAGATTCCATATAGCCAAAGATGGGCATCGGAGGGCCACCAGGGGCCCACGAGGCAGGGGGGCGCGCCCCCCATCCTCGTGGACGGTGGGTGGCCCCCCTATGGTATTTCTTTCGCCCAATATTTTTTATATATTCTGGAAATAATTCTTGTGGAGTTTCAAGACTTTTGGAGATGTGCAGAATAGGTCTCTAATATTTTCTCCTTTTCTAGCCCAGAATTAATTCCAGCTGTCGGCATTCCCCCTCTTCATGTAAACCTTATAAAATAAGAGAGAATAGGCATAAGTACTATGACATGATGTGTAATAGCAGCCCATAATGCAATAAATATCAATATAAAAGCATGACGCAAAATGGACGTATCAGATTCACACGCGCTAGCACGTTTCGGAGGTTGTCGAAGATCATCATCACTCCGTTCTCAATATCCACCTTGCATCCATTCTCGTCAAGTCTACCGATAGAGATGATTTTGTTGCGAAGCTGTGGGATGCAGTACACTCCGGTGAGTATGCAATGTTCTCCAATGAGACCCTGGAAGAGGACAGAACCTTGCCCGCAAATCTCCACATTTGAACCATCACTGAACTTGACCGAGCATTGAACATCATATTCTAGCTCGAGGAACTTCTCCTTGCACCCTGTCATGTGGTTACTGGCACCCGTGTCTACATACCACGACACGTACTGGCTCCAGGATAACTTTGGTGTTACCTTTTTCTCATGAAGTAGAACCTACCGGTTTGGTTTCACAACCGCAGTTTAGACGAGATCACAAACTTCGGCCATCAGAAGACCTGGATGTTCGTCTTCCTGCTTTGCCAAATTTTCCTTGATCTCCCGCTTGTTAAGCTCCGCGAGATCACAAACTTCGGCCAGCAGAGGACCTGGACGTTCGTGTTCCTGCTTCGCCAAATTTGCCTTGATCTCCCGCTTGTCAGGCTCCGGACAATCCTACGCAAAGTGACCCATCTCGTTGCAGTTATAGCACTTGATCTCGGACATATCCAAGTTCCTTGGCTTCCGCTCATTAGATCGGTCCGCCTTACCATAACCTTGTGGCTTGCCTTTTCCTTTGCCTTCTTCGGTTTGTCCGCCGCGCTTCGCGTTGCTTGAGCCTTCGCCAACGTTGCGCCTTCTTTTGCTACTTAGGGACTCCCAATATGCACGCGAGTACATGAGTTCGTCACTACCTCCTCCGTTGCCTTTTCGACAGCCACGAGCATTCTCTTCCCACGTCTGCAAGCGTCCGATCGCCTCCATTATGGTCATGTCATCGAAGTCGCAATGCTGCTCGAGCGTGCCGATGATATACGTGAATTTATCAGTAAACGAACTAAAAAACTTCTCCACAATCTCGGTCTCCTTGAGCTTTGCACCAAGCACGCGAATCTCTCCCACCAAAGTAGTCAAACGCACGACATAGTCATTCACCGATTCAGTTTCCTCCATCTACAACTTGTTAAATTTGCGCTTCAGCACTTGTGCCCAAGCCTTGGTGACGCGATCTTCTCCAGTTCTCATCTTTTTGAGTGTGTTCCACGACGCTCTTGCTATCTCGAACCCCGCCCATGTCGTCAGCATGGAATCTGCACAGACTGGGCTATGGGGGCCAGGGCAGCTTCCTCGCACTCCTCGTCAACGTCGTCGTCCGTGATGGCCTCCCACACTCTAAGGGTTCGGAGAATGATCTTCATCTTCACCGCCTGCATGCCGTAGTTGGCATCGGTGAGCATCGGATACTAGGTGGGGATGTTGTGATGCGCCTACATGTTGACACCGCCCGTTCCTCCACCACTGGTTGCTGACTTGCCACCCTTCTTCACCTTTTTGCTGTTCTTGTTCGCCTTGGAACCGCCGTTGCTGGACTTGACTGACTCAGCGTCATTGTCCCCTATCATAGATTGTAGATCGTCAAGGCTCTGATACCAATTGTTGGCTTTTGATCGCTAGACCAAATTCCCAGGAGCTAGACAACATACGTGCAAAGCTAGCTAGCTAGCTAGCAGCTGGATAGATTCCTGTACGTGCCTGTGCAGGTCTCGCCATATGCGCGTACGTGAAGTAGTCTGCCTTGCTTGCTGGATCGATTCAACGGGACATCTCGGCGAAAACTCCTCATAAACTTAGCGAACGAAACGATAAACGAATCTGATTGGTTTTGATGGCTAAAGGCCCGTATCGAGCCTTTGCTTTGTATGGCTTTTTTTTTTCTTGGTACAAAGGTTACAGGGGTGTGTGTCTATATATATTAGCTAGCCAGCATAAGCTAGCCTACTCCGTGTCTAATTCTAATCTTACACGGAGACATACACATACACGTGTAGTACCCGTACAGATATGAAGACTAAGCCATGTTTAACTCTAACAGACCGGACATCACACAAAAATCGCCCACCGCAACCATGTACCTCAAACATGAAATCTCAAATCCATACTATGTACATATGTGGACTACTCATCATCAGAGATGTCTACTATCTCCGTCCCGGGCTCCGAGTAGATGGGTGTGTGTGGTAGCTACGGCTCATTGTCCTCCAAACTAGAGGCGAAGAGCTCGTCGATCTCCGCCCTTTGCTGCCGGATGAAGCGCCGGTTGGACTCCACATCTGTGTCATCTTGGATGGATTCGAGGATGGCAGTCTGTTCCACCATCTTCACCACCTGAGCAACCTCGAACTCCGCCAGGGTGTCCTCCATGCCGAAGCCCGCAACCGGCTGCTCGTCCTCCAGCTCCGCCATGTCGCATGCTTCCAGATACTCTTCCTCCGTGGGCTGGGGGGGTCCTGCTCCGCCGCCTCCTCCTCCCCGCCTATTCCTCCTCCTTCACCTCCTTCGGCTCAGGTGAATCCGGAGGCAGGCCGGCGTTCAGGCGTCAACATTGCATAGGTGGTGATCCTTTGACGAGCCATGGTTCCGAGGCGGTGGGAAGGAGAGGAAAGCTGGTGGGCGGGCCAGGGTTTGCCGCCGTTCGTCTTAAATAGATGGCTTGCTCCCTCTGGTCGCACACCGGAGCGGCGACACGCGGTGCCATGAATGCATCACTGGTAGAAAAAGGGCCTGTTGTCCCGGTTCGTAAGGGCCTTTTGTCCCGGTTCCTGAACCGGGACTAAAGGGTCGGTACTAATGCCTTGTCCCTTTATTCCCGGTTCAATCCAGAACCGGGACTGATGGGCCTCAACGTGGCCTGTGCGCGGAGCCCAGGAAGGAGACCTTTTGGTCCCGGTTGGTGGCACCAACCGGGACCAATAGGCATCCACGCGTCAGCATTTCTGTGGCTGGCGTTTTTGTTTTTTTTGAAGAGGGGGGGGGGGGGGGGGGGTTGGGGGTTTTGGGGGGGGTTAATTTAGGTGTTTCATATATTGTGTTAGCTAGCTATAATTAATAGAGAGAAGTGTCCTCTTTTATGTCCGTGCTTGGTCGACGCTACGTACTATACATACGTATAGAGAGGACTAGACACGCTAGCTAGCTAGTAAGCAAACGAAGGAAACAGAAGATCGTCATGAACATATATGCATACAGAGAGAAGTGATATCGACCACCTCTCCTTCTCCGAGAGATTGGTCGAACAACAAGTTCTCGTATATCTATCCGACACTACCGGCTACATATATACAATAATTATCTCTTACAAATATAATCATACAGACTCATGGTCCACATAGTATTCTCCGTCTTCAGCGATCATGTGGTCAAGAAAGAATGCCGCCAATTCCTCTTGAATTGCTTGCATGCGAGCTGGTGCTAGGAGTTCATCCCGCTTCTGAAACATCTAATTTGAAGAAGGGGGTCAATACATATATATATGAATGAATGAAACTCAACACAAATGATGGTAATAAAATAAAATTGTGAATGTTGTTATTTACGTACTTCATATTGTTAGTCAGTGTAGCCCCGCTCACAGGTCGTGTGGCGGATGGACTCGCAAACGTAGTATCCACAGAAATCATTTCCTTGTACATGCCATAAACACTTTACAAGAAATAGAGGTCAATCAAACTGATAAGCAAGAAGGCCCAATCAATAGGAGATGCGCGGAACATGCTACTATAGTACTTACTTTCGGGTGTCTAAATTGCAGCTTCTTCGGGACTCCTGGATCTTTTTTGGAGAATTTTTTCCAAACCCTGCCAGACAAAGAAAACAATTACTTGATATATCAGGAAATGAACAAAGTTGCTGATATGGTGGATAATGATCGATTTAACTTACTTCTCGAGCATTTGAGTCATGTCCGCATAGTCCTGGGGATCTTTTCGTCTTGAGTCTAAGATGGTTACTAGTCCCTGCTCAAGCTTAATCTCTAGGAGAATATAGTGGTAACTGCACACGCATGCATAACTCATCAATTACATTACTATAAACTTGACTAATATATAAGGGAAACCGAATACGCACAAGACAGTAACACTCATTTGAAGTTGTAAGGAAAGAGTATTATATCTTTGTTTTCATTTATTACCAACGATCGTAGCAAGTTGGCCTCGGTAGCCGCGGCATGAAATTTAACCTGAGTTGCCTCTATGAGATATGTGTTAATGAACCCAATATCAACGACTTGTATTTTCTTCAATTCGGTGATCTTCAATCTGCATATATAGTGAGGATGATTATAAATACATGCAATGAAAGAGCTGAGCTATATAGAGAGACTTAATGACAGAAGTAGTACTACTTACAGACAGTAGCAGGTGACCGTTGTTTTATCGAGGGCCAATTGATTGAAAAACTGAAAGAACTCCTCAAATGGAACAGGCAACAGTTCAATTCCAATGAGGTCATGCTCCTTTTAACTTTCACATACAAAGTACTCGTCCCCCAGAGTCTCTGCAGATTTTCAAGTACCAATCATGCAATCTTCGCATCATCGTTGATAGAGATCTTTCATCTTTGACGAGAGGCTTCCCGTACTCGTATCTTTGTATCTGCACCTCCATGAAATCATAATGTACATCGTCGGGCAGGTAATCAGCAAGATTGCTATAGCCGGGCACCATCCTCGGATCATTAGCGACGTTATCGCTAGGCACCTTGAGCGGGGGGCACGATTTCTTCGCTTGTTCGCCGAGCTAGGCAATTTGTTTCCCAGCTCATCGTTCTTTCAGCCTTTATCACTGACAGTGCCTCCCGACCGCTCCGCTTCGGCAAATTCCTTTCCAATAATGCGCTCATAGTTTCCTTTCGGCGGAGACTTGGGTGGTTTTGTCAGGGCAGCCAGAGTGCGCTTTCGCTTTCACCGGATCTACCTTCTCCTCCGAAGGTGGATGTTTCTTTGCTTTCACCCCTTTAAATTAGTTCCTCACTTCTTCTTGTGCGATCTCTGCGTTCTCCTCCGGGGTCCTCTCGTATGGTAACTTCTCTGGAGTCTTCAGAGAAGGACCGAATCTGTATTTCCTCCCGCCTCTGGCTGTACTGCTAGACGCCAGCAGAGCAGACGGAGCGGTTGTCTTCTTTACTTGCTTACGAGGCGGAGGAGAAGGACTACGACGCGCCGGAGCAGCCGGAGCGGCGGCAGGTCTCTTCCGCCCTTGCTGACGAGGCAGAGAAGGAGGAGGCTGGCTGCTCGGGCGCGTCGGCGTAGGCGGAGAAGGAGGCGGAGTGCCGCCACGCACCGAAGAAGGAGCCGGTCGAGTGCCCTGATTATCACTCGCCGGAGGAGGAGGCGGTGGAGGAGGCGTAGTGCCCTGACTTGCTGGAGGAGGAGGAGGAGGAGGAGGCGGAGGTGTCCAGTTCGGAAGGTTGATGAGCTCCTTCCGCCATAGGCATGGAGTCTTCAGAGCAGACCCCAGCCTAGTCTCCCCTTCACCGGTAGGGTGGTCAAGCTGGAGGTCCTCAAATCCCTTCGTTATTTCATCCACCATCACCCTAGCATATCCTTCTGGAATCAGTCGGCAGTGAAAAGTTGCGCCGGGTTCAGTAGGATAAACAGAGCCAACAGCCGCCTTGACCTTCAAATTCATCCATTGCGTCATAAGGTGGCAATTTTGAGATACCGTGATAGCATCCACGGGATAGCTGGCAGTTGCCGTCAAGGCATGCTCCGGCTGAAGCAGCTCGGTGGAAGCCACGCTGCTTCTCCGCTGAGATGGCGGGGTAGCTTCGGGGGAAGCTTCGGCAGTATGTTTGCTGCGATTTGCTTCTCGTTCCTCTATCGCTTGTACCCTTGCTTGCAGGGCCTGCATTTGGGTCTGCTGCAAATTTTTTCCTCCTCTCCTGGAATTTGTAACCGCCTGCGTCCGGAAACCCAACCTTCCACGGAATGGAGCCTGGCGTGGCTCGTGTCCGTCTAGGGTGCTCAGGATTCCCGAGGGCCATTGTGAGCTCGTCGTTCTCTGTATCTGGAAAGAACGTCCCTTGCTGCGCTGCTTCAATATACTGTTGAAGCTTCCTGACTGGTATGTCCATTTGATCATTCATCCAAATGCACTTCCCTGTTACAGGGTCCAAGGTTCCGCCAGCCCCGAAGAACCAAGTCCGGCAACGGTCTGGCCAGTTAATTGTCTCTGGTTCGATCCCTTTATCAACCAGATCATTCTCAGTCTTGGCCCACTTAGGCCGGCCTACGAGGTAGCCACCTGACCCCGTGCGATGGTGATGCTTCTTCTTCGCAGCATTTTGCTTGTTTGTCGCCGACATATTCTTACTCTTTTCCGATGTCTTGTGGGTCACAAATGCAGGCCAGTGATCTCTAATCTTCTCATATCTGCCCTTGAATTCTGGTGTCTCTTTATTTTTGACAAACTTATTCAGCTCTTTCTTCCACCTCCTGAATAGTTCTGCCATCCTCTTAAGAGCAAAAGACTTGATTAATTGCTCTTTAACTGGCTTCTCTGGATCATCCTCTGGCGGTAGGGTGAAATTTGACTTCAGCTCAGTCCAAAGATCATTTTTCTGCATATCATTAACATAAGACACCTCAGGGTCTTCTGTAGCCGGCTTTAACCATTGCTGGATGCTGATCGGGATCTTGTCCCTAACCAAAGCCCCGCACTGAGCAACAAATGTGCTCTTTGTCCGGAGGGGTTCAATCGGTTGGCCGTCGGGCGCGATTGCTATGATCTCAAACTTTTCATCCGAGCTCAACTTTTTCTTTGGGCCTCGTCTCTTTACCGAATTTGTGCTCGATCCGGAGGGCTAGAAAAAAGAACAAAGACTTAATTAATATGTGTACATACCAAAACAATGAATGCATCAATTAGCTAGTCAGCAAAAGCTTAACTAATATATATACCTGGCCGGACTCAGTTCGGTCACCGGAGACGTCATCATGGTCTCCTTCTTGCACCGGCATTGGGTCACCGGAGCCGTCCTCACGGTCTCCTTCTTGCACCGGCATTAGGTCACCGGAGCCATCATAATCATAGCCAGCTGCTTCCAGACCATCGGTGTCATTGAGAAACAACGAGACGACGGCATCACTTCCTCGTGCGATTATCTCCCCCAACAACTCTTCTCGTGCTTCATCTCGAGCGGTGTCCATAGTTTCTACAAATATTGACAACATGGCAATTATTATTCAAACATGATAGATGGATATATTAGTGGCAAACATAGAACTAATATTAATTAGTGGCCTCGACGCTGCTTCTCTAGGGTTTGGGGTGGCCTCGACGCTGCTTCTCTAGGGTTTGCGGTGGCCTCGACAACGCTTCAAGGATAAAAAAGAAGAGGAAGAAGAAAAAAAGAGGAGAAGAAAGAATAAAGGAGTACTCCTCTATTCTTTCTTCTCCTCTTAATTTTATCGGGAATGAGGGTCGTCGAGGGTCAGGGTCGCCGAACGGTAGAGGAAACCCTAAATAGCAAGTATCGTGGGTGTGAAAAAAATGCTAGCTAGGGAGGGCGCCGGCCGGACCAGGAGGACCGCGGGGTCGGCGGCGAGGATGGCGACGGGGCAGTGGGCGCGCTTGGGGTAGGGGGCGCGGGCGACGGCGACGGCGGGCCGGGGCGGCGCGCGTCGGGGAAGGGGCCGGCACGGGCGACGGTGAGGGCGGGCCGGGGCGGCGCGCGTCAGGGCAGGGACGCGGGTGACGGCGACGGGGGCGGGCCGGGGCGGCGCGCGTCGGGGCAGGGGCGCGGGCGACGGCGACGACAGGGGCAGGCCGGGGCGGGCGGCGTCGGGGCAGCCTGGCGGCGTCGGTGTCGTCGGAGGCGGCAACTGCAAGATGAGACTGAAAATTTCCTAAGTGTGGACTTATATAGCAGAGCCTTTAGTCCCGGTTCGTGGAAGCAACTGGGACTAAAGGTGGGCATTAGTCCCGGTTGGTGCTACCAACCGGGACCAAAGGCCTCTTTTCAGCAGCCCAAAGGGCGGGAAGCGGCGGCCTTTGGTCTTGGTTGGTAGCGCCAACCGGGACTAAAGGGGGGCATTGGTCACGGTTCATGTCACCAACCGTGACCAATGCCCACTTTAGTCCCGGTTGGTGCCACCAACCGGGACCAAAGGCCTTGTGCTGCTGTGGCGTCGAAAGTTTAGTCCCACCTCGCTAGTTGAGAGGGGTGCGCGGTGGTTTATAAGCCCCACTGCCGCACCCCTCTCGAGCTTCTCTCCATTGGAGGCTTACATGCCTAATTGTCACTGCTATGCCTGTCGGCCTACTGGGCCTCCTGCAGGCCTGAATACTGGCCCTTGGATGGGTTTCTAGTCGTATTCAGGCCGTGGGGGCCGAGTAGGTGGCATTTTTTTTGTTGCTTTATTTTATTTTATTTTGTTTTTTGCTTTATTTTTTAATTCTTTATGCTTTTAGATTTAGAAAAATTATAAACTTTTTGTTAATGCCATTAGTTTTCAAATTTGAAAACACTTTTTTCGTTTTCTTTGTTGCTTTATTTATTTTATTTTGTTTCTACTTGCAACAAAATACTTATTGTTGCTATTTTTTTCAAGTTTTTTGTTTTGTTTTCTGCATTATTTATTTTCTTTTGTTTTTTGCTTTATTTTTTATTCTTTTTGGTTTTAGTTTTAGAAAAATTATAAACTTTCTGTTAGTGCCATTAGTTTTCAAATTTGAAAACACTTTTTTTGTTTTCTTTGTTGCTTTATTTAATTAATATTGTTTCTAATTATAACAAAATACTTATTTTGCTATTTTTTTGTTTTGTTTTTTACATTATTTATTTTCTTTTGTTTTTTGCTTTAATTTTTAATTCTGTTTGCTTTTAGGTTAGCAAAATTATAAACTTTCTGTTAGTGGCATTAGTTTTAGAAAAATTATAAAATTTCCCTTAGTGCCATTAGTTTACAAATTTGAATAGTTAAAATTTGAATTATTTGAAATTTGTGTGAATCACAAGTTTGTGATTAACTTACTAAAAAAATGAGAATAGATGCGCTTATAGAGAAAATTCAACCTAAATTCATACTAAATTTCTATGAATTTCAGAGAAATTCACTATGAATTTAGGTTAAATTTTTCTCTATTAGGACATATATTTTCATTTTGAGAGGAGCTCAACAAGGCAGAGAGGGAAGGGCTTATTAACCGGTGTGAGCCCCCTTCGGTTGGCGAGGTGGGACTAAACTCTGCCCGCAACGAGGACCAACCCTTTAGTCCCGGTTTGTGGCACAAACCGGGACTAATGGTCATGGGCCAGCGGCGAGGAGCAAAATTATAAACTTTCTGTTAGTGCCATTAGTTTTAGAAAAATTATAAACTTTCTGTTAGTGCCATTAGTTTTCAAATTTGAATAGTTAAAATTTGAATTCTTTGATATTTGTTTGAATCACAAGTTTGTGATTAACTTTACTTTCTGTTAGTGCCATCCCAGTACTTTCTCTCCATTTTTCTCCACTGCGACCCGTCAGCGGGTGCTCTCAACTTTCCATCTTTCTTTCGGTTCTCACTGTGCCATCGCATCAACTTGGCATGCTCTTCGTTTCTGAACAGACGTTTCAACCGTGGTATTATAGGAGCATACCACATCACCTTCGCAGGAACCCTCTTCCTGAGGGGCTCGCCGTCAACATCACCGGGGTCATCTCGTCTGATCTTATACCGCAACGCACCGCATACCGGGCATGCGTTCAGATCCTTGTATGCACCGCGGTAGAGGATGCAGTCATTAGGGCATGCATGTATCTTCTCCACCTCCAATCCTAGAGGGCATACGACCTTCTTTGCTGCGTATGTACTGTCGGGCAATTCGTTATCCTTTGGAAGCTTCTTCTTCAATATTTTCAGTAGCTTCTCAAATCCTTTGTCAGCCACAGCATTCTCTGCCTTCCACTGCAGCAATTCCAGTACGGTACCGAGCTTTGTGTTGCCATCTTCGCAATTGGGGTATAACCCTTTTTTGTGATCCTCTAACATGCGATCGAACTTCAGCTTCTCCTTTTGACTTTCGCATTGCATCCTTGCATCGACAATGACCCGGTGGAGATCATCATCATCGGGCACATCGTCTGGTTCCTCTTGATCTTCAGCAGCTTCACCCGTTGCAGCATCATTGGGCACATCGTCTGGTTTCTCTTGATCTTCACTAGCTCCCCCCGTTGCAGCATCACCGTATTCAGGGGGCACATAGTTGTCATCATACTCTTCTTCTTCGCCGTCTTCCATCATAACCCCTATTTCTCCGTGCCTCGTCCAAACATTATAGTGTGGCATGAAACCCTTGTAAAGCAGGTGGGAGTGAAGGATTTTCCGGTTAGAGTAAGACCTCGTATTCCCACATTCAGTGCATGGACAACACATAAAACCATTCTGCTTGTTTGCCTCAGCCGCATCGAGAAACTCATGCACGCCCTTAATGTACTCGCAGGTGTGTCTGTCACCGTACATCCATTGCCGGTTCATCTGCGTGCATTATATATAATTAAGTGTCTAAATTAATAGAACTTAATCATCACATTAAAACCAAAGTGCATACATAGTTCTCATCTAACAACATATAGCTCTCCAAAGCATCTAATTAATTAAACCTACATTGAAACTATGTAAAACATTTCAATGCAAAAAAAATGCGATCATAATCGCAACCAAGGTAACAATTGATCCAACGGCATAATGATACCAAGCCTCGGTATGAATGGCATATTTTCTAATCTTTCTAAATATCAAGCGCATTGCATCCATCTTGATCTTGTGATCATCGACGACATCCACAACATGCAACTCCAATATCATCTTCTCCTCCTCAATTTTTTTTATTTTTTCCTTCAACAAATTGTTTTCTTCTTCAACTAAATTTAACCTCTCGACAATAGGGTCGGTTGGCATTTGCGATTCACATACATCCTACATAAATAAAATCTATGTCACGTTGGTCGGCATAATTTTCATAAACGATAAATGAACCAATAGTTATAAAGATAATATATATACCACATCCGAATCATAGACAGGACGAGGGCCGACGGGGGCGGATACCAAAACCATCGCACTATATAAGATGCAATAATAAAAGTAAGAAAATAATACAAGTATCTATATAAACATACAAGTAAGAATATTTTTCCTTTCAGAAAGAAGATAAGAACAAGAGGCTCACCACGGTGGTGCCGGCGATGAGCTCGGCGCGGGTGATCGACGGCGGTGAAGACGGGGACGGGGTGTGACGGACCGCTAAACCTAGACAAATATTATGGAAAATGGAGCTTGGAGGTCGAGCTTGGAGAGGAGAAAGTTTAAGTAGTGTGGCTCGGGCATTCCATCGAACACCTTGTGTGCATAGGAGGTGAGCTAGAACACCACCAAGCCCTCTCCCCCTCGGCCAGAGAAAAACAAAGCACTGGGGTGCTCTGCTCGCGAGCGACGGGTATATATAGGCACCTCATTGGTCCCGATTGGTGACATGAACCGGGACTAAAGGGGAGCCTTTGGTCCCGGTTCAAGCCACCAACCGGGACCAATGGTGGTGGGCCTGGAGCGAGGCCCATTGGTCCCGGTTCACCCCACCAACCGGGACCAAAAGGTCCAGATGAACCGGGACCAATGGCCCACGTGGCCTGGCCGGCCCCCTGGGCTCACAAACCGGGACCAATGCCCCCATTGGTCCCGGTTCTGGACTGAACCGGGACTAATGGGCTGACCCGGCCTGGACCAAAGCCCTGTTTTCTACTAGTGCATCCGCACCAAGAACTGATGGAGGGACCCGTCGAACCGCCGGTCTATGTGTGTGACCACGGGGGCCGTATTGGTCAGTCCAACATGGCGGGCGTTCCAGGCGCGTCCGAGGCTCCCCATATATGGATCGGATATGGGGTTTATGGGGTTGCCGGTTAGTCCGGGAGTTTGGACCGAGCATGGGGACCTCAGTTGGGTGCGTTTTTTCTGACCGGGCAGCCTGTCCGGGCGTTCGGGGCGGGTATGGGGGTCCGGTTGTAGATGCTCTAACAACGGTAATATCTGAAAAACAATAGTACTAGTTGATAAAAAATATGTAACCCACCATCTTTGCTAGCATAAACAGAAATACAATGACAGATATCGCGACATAAACAGAAATAGTTTAAATCCTATTCCACTGTGGCAAGTGACACGGCTTGCAGACTGTACATAGAAGCACATAGATACACTGTCATTTCATCCGTAGTTTCAGACTTTCAACAGTAAGCAACTTGTGTATGAACATTGAACACTACTGTCTAATATACACTCGTAGCTGAATTAGAGGAGCAAATCACAAGGTGAGGACGCTTCAAACTCTTCAGCCACGAGCCATGGTCCGGTCGGGCGGCAAGTAAAATTGAGAAGAAGAAGAAGAAGAAGAAGAAGAAGAGGACCCTGCAGGTGTCGCTAGCTAGAGGCGGTGGGCGGGGACGATGCCGTCATCGAAGTTGTGGGAGTAGCTCTTGAGGTCGTACCCGAAGCTCACGGTTTGGCGCTTCGGCCGCAGCATGCCGCGCCTCACCCTCCAGAACAGCTGCCTCACAGGAGCCGGTGCCTGCCGCCACGACCCCGACCCATCGTGGCTCTTCCCCTCCGTCATCTTCTGGCTGCCGATGCTCCACGTCACACGCAATAATTCTCCCAGAAACGCCATTGGTCAACCTTGATGAAATGATGCAGACGGAGGCTAGCTCACGGTTGATTAAAAACGGCTCTGCTGCTCTCCTTGATTGATTGATTAGGTAGCTTCTGTGTGAGATGTATGAACCGTTTGCACAAATGGGGCTTCTCAACAGCTGTTTTATAAGCTCGCCGAACAGACGGGGCTCTGACGCCGCCGCCGACCACCACTCACACGCAGCCACGGCTGACGAGAAAAAATTACTTTACACAACGATCAGCCCATGGCAAAATCACATTTCGGACATCTTTTCCCGTAGTCATCCTACACTATACACCTACAGTCAAAGACTGATCGACGCGGCATCAGCGGGGCAATTGAATCTCCATAAAAAGCAAAGGTACAGCATCCTAGGGTCGGTGGAGGCGTCGTGCCGTGTCGACACAGGCAGTTGCACACTCAAAAGTAAATTCGCTTCAGGCATCCATTGACAAGTGTTGGTGGCGTTTGCCATACCACGACCAGTGCTTTTTAGTTCTAAATAATGTTGTATCAAACGGTCTCAAGAGAAGAAGCATTGGATTGCATGCTGTGCTCAGGTTCGGATGATATCGCCCGACTTTAATTTGGCCGTCCACATCTTACCTGAAAGATTGGCACGTAAGCAATACTCTTTATGTGTTAATAAAGCAATATATTGGAACCACGTGGGTCTTGGTTAGCGAAGAGCTGCATGCACACAGATTATTTCTCTCCACCCACTGAAAAACTAGCTTTTCATTTTTTTTGTGGCATACTAATTCATTGATATATTTTGAATGAAAAATTACTCTAAACTAACTATATATTTTTCTTGGTTAGCGACGAGAACGTTAAAATCAGATCAAATTTTGAATATATTTTAAATGATTTTAAAAACTCATAAAACATATTTCACTCCTTTCTTAAAAATAGATCTGATTCATTAATTAAAATTGAGAGTGCGGAAATATTGAGAACACATATTTCATTCAAAAACATAGATTTAACTCATTTCAAAAGAATTATTTCATTTAATTCATCAAAAATAAATTCACACATTTTCACAAAGACCGATTTCACTAGCTAGTATAAAACTACATATTTCACTCATTTAAAAAAGGATATCACTCAATTTAAAAAAGATCTCACTCCTTTAAAAGCACATATTTCACTCATTTCAAAAGACTTATATCACTAAATTTACAAATAATAATTTGACTCATGACCAGAGAGACCGATTTCACTCGTTTTAAACAACACATTTCACTCATTCCAATGGAAATATATTTCACTAGTTTGTGTTACATTGATTTCACTTAATTCAAAGTACTGATTTCACGCAACTCAAAAAAATATTTTCACTTATTTCAAAGAATCGATTTCACTTATTTCACACAATTAAAAGAAATATACCAATGTACAATGTACAATCTCCAACTCCCCTTTATAATAGATATGCATGTTCTAGCTTTGGTAATGTTGGTCCCATGGTTTGTATATGAAATGAAAGGTTTTAGTCCATTTTCCCAAGGCTATTGTGACAGGATGTCTCTGATATTGCTTATACAAGCAAGATATCATCATGTCATCTTGGTGTGCATCTCAGAGTTCATCTTCATTGCCACTGGGTAAGTGGCTCTCCTACGAGTGCTCCTATTTTCCTTCATTGGAGTGGACGGGCTTCTTCCCTTTAGGTGGTTTCTAGTCACTTCTACTAAAACTGCTCGAGGTAAAAAATGGAGGCCAACTGAAAAGTTGGAGGAGACAGAAATGGCGACAACCCGCTGTGTTGGCAATGTTGTCGTTTCATAACTATTTGAATCCTTTATGGTCTATATGCAGAAATATAGTGAGGTGTGTATTTTCGGGTGATGTTTTGGTAAATTCAAATGGAGTGATATGAGAGAGTAACAGTGGCGAGTCAGTGCTTTGGTAGTTAGTCAGAGTTGTCCCATGAGTTCTAGTTATGTTTGTAGCTTTAGTTAGGCATCTTGCTCTATTAATCTTAGACGTCATTGGCATGTCAAAATAGTTTATGTTCAGCTGGGTAATCAACGAGGACCAAGACAGCTTGTATGCGTGAAGTATAGTTGTATGTGCTAATGGCTGTTATTTCAGAAATTGAATATACTGAGCAACGCCAAATCAAGATACCAGTTACATGTGTATGCCCCACTTAACCATCTAGCAAATAACTGGTAGAATATGTCAGACTTTCTTTCGAAGAATAATATATCTTAGTTGAGTCAGAATTTCCAAGCTATTTGCAAAATCTCTTGGTGCAGTGAGGCGAGCATAACTTTGACGTTGTAATTCATTGAAGCAACAATGCACGCTGATGCTTCTAGTAAGGATGGATATCTGCCTAAACGATCAATTATCTACCAAATGGGAGTTTCGAGGGGCCTGAACATTCTGATCACGTGGAATACGTTATAATGTTTCTTAATCAAAAGGGTAATTTTTAATCTCACCGTTGATCTACATACAAAATCATTAACTATTTAGGAGGGGGGGGGGGGGGGTCCAAATCATGCCTCCTGAGAGCGAGAGAAGCCCCGGCCGGTGCCAGAGTGTATTCTAGCACGTGTGACATAAACATAAATAGTTTAAATCCCATTCCATCGTGGCAAGTAACGGCTTCCAGACAATAAAGAAGGAAGCGCGTTAGATACACTGTCATTTCATTGGTAGTTTCAGACTTTCAACACTAAGCAACTTGTGCACGAAGAGTAATGAATAATACTATAGTACACTTCAAGCTCCGTGTATTACAAGGTAACGATGCTTCAAACTCTCCAGCCTCGAGCCGCGGTCCGACCAGGCGGCAAGTAAAATTAAGAGAAAGAAGAAGAGGACCACGCGAGTATCTGTCACTAGAGGCGGTGGGCAGGGAAGAGGCCATCGTCGAAGTTATGGGAATAGCTCTTGAGGTCGTATCCGAAACTCACAGTGCGGCGCTTCGGGCACAGCATGGCGCGTCTCACCCTCCAGAATAGCTGCCTCATGGGTGTTGGCGCCTCCCGCCATGACCCTGACCAGCTGTGGCTCTTCCCCTCCATCATCTTCCGGCTGCTAATGCTCTTCGTCACGGGCAATGATCCTCCCAGAAACGCCATTGGTTCACCTTGATGAGATGATGTGGATGGGAGGTCACGGTTGATACGATTAAGCACTGCTCTGCTGCGATTGATTAGGTAGCTTCTGATTGCAGAAATGGGGCTCCTCAGAAGCCATTTTATAAACTCGCCGAGTGGACGGGGCTCCGATGCCGACCAGAACGATGGCTGGGTCCATCACCACCCAGGCGCACACTCACAGCTGACGGGGAAAATCCCCTTTACACAACGAGTAGCCCATGGCAAAATCACATTTCGGGCAACTTTTGCTGTTGCCACCCTACACTACACACCCTACAGTCATGTTCGGATAAGTGTTGCATACTCAAAAGTAATTTCATTTGAGGCATCCATCGACAAATGTTAGTGTTTGCCATGTCATGACCGGTGCTTTTTAATTCTAAATAGTGTTGTATCAAACAGTCCCAAGAGAAGAAGCACTGAATCATGTGTTGGTGCTCAGGTTCGGATAACCCCCGACTTTAATTTAGCCGTCCACATTACCAGAAAGACTAGACCATGATGGCGCGCGTTGCTGCACCGGCCAATTTTATGATAGAATGATGAATTATCATGTAATTTTTTTAAATATAAAATATAGAAATTAAACTTGCATGAACTAACCCGTATATTAGACAATGGTAAAAAATGTAATATTTCGATTGTCTCGGGAAATAGAATTAGTCAAGTGATTGCGCTACATTTTAAATGAATAGTGTCTATGAAATATATCTTGGAAACAAAAACATGAATAAGTAACATAGGTTTAGAGAACATACATGATAGTCAATAGCATAATTGGTAAGATAAATTAACCGGGCAATCTTTTCTGCTTAATTAATCGATAAGACAAATCTTTTATCGTTGTTTAAAAAATTATGTCACTTCCCCTAAAAAAAGAATTAGCGATGCTTGATTCCCAAATTGGTAGACCTTCTCGTTGTTGCCACACACACGTGAGGGGGTTAGGCAGTGGGGCGTCAATGTTGTGTGGCGCTGCGACGCCAACACGAGCAACAATTTTTTTTTAAAACCACCGTCTATTGCAAAATGTTTTGGGGAATCTATACCTACCAATAAAAGAAATAGGTATTCTTAGTCCGTCATGCTATTTTATGAAGAAGAAAAAACCCTGATGTTTCTGACATTAAACTCGTGATACATATCAAATGTTTTAAAAAATACTCATATCTTCTAAACCATAACTCCAAAGTTAACATATTATATATGAAATTTAATTAGAAAAATATATAGAATCGAAATATGATGTTATTTTACCTATTAACTATTAAAAAAATACTATCTAGGATGCAATCTTAATCAACAGTGCATTATCCGTCTTTCTTTCATATCGGTACTGATCCGGATTGTGGATGGACATCTCAATAAAATCAGGATTGGAGACAAAATTGAAGATCACTTGCCCGTTTCTTTGTACATATTAAATTTACATGCAAGCCGTGTTTAAATAGAATGCATGTGGAATCTTGAAGTTGCGCTTTTGTAGGGAAAGACCATCTTTGTTTGGACCATGGCTACAAATACTCAGATTATAGACTATTTTTTTTGTAAATTAAGAGCGTGTGGTATTCTTTCTCCCGTTGCAACGCACGGGCCCTTTGGCTAGTACAGATAATAGATGGTGGAGATGTTAGCCAGACAAGATGGCCTGCCCACAAAGAAGACACGACTTTCACAAGATTGTGAGCCTCAACATTACTATCAAGGGTTTTTATCAGTTATGCCATCGGTTGTGTCCCACTACTCAGTTTTGCCACTAGAAATTTCAACTGCTCAAAAATGCCATCGCTTCATTAGACACATGCTCAAAAACGCCACTAAACATCATTATTGTTATCTCAAATCTCTTTTGCCATGTTATAATGACATAAATACCTATGAACCAACATGTCAGCTCTCCCTCTATCTCACTACAATAAAGTATGGGTCCCACTTGATCCCAACAGCGTTCTTATTTTCCTATAAAATTATTTGCTTGGTTACTCCTAACAAGTGGGGCCACACATATCATTATGAGATAGAGAGAACTGACATGTGGGTCTGGGCTTATTTTTGTCATAGAACATGGTCAACGGGTTTGACGTAAAAATAACAATGTCTAATGGCATTTTTGAGCAAACATCTAACAGAACGATGGCATTTTTGAGATATCTAATGGCATTTTTGAGCAAGCATCTCACGGATTGATGGCATTTTTGAGCAGTTGAAAATTCTAGTGGCAAAACTGAGTAGTGGGACACAACCGGTGGCATAACTGATAAAAACCCTACTATCAAAGGCAGAAGATAATGCCCCGCTCACACGCAGCTACCTAATTTTTTATTTGAGAAACAACTTTTTTTAGCAAAATTTAGGAAACAGCTACTTACGTTTGTGTTTCATATACGCTTTGTCTGCTTAGGCTAGTGCACCAGCCCAAGAAACAATCCAGGCCCAATCAACCACAGGTGAAGTAGATAGTTCCATGGAGCAACAGCCCAAGAGATATCCAGGCAGGCGATCGTACGGCTAGCAACGCCAAAGCTTTGTGGAGGCTCCCAGCTCGCCCTGTTATACTGTTTAGTAATTGGCACGTCGGCGATACTTTTTATGTGTTAATAAAGCTACATTGGAACCATGTGGTCTTGGCTAGTGACGGTCCATATATCCAATCATGAAGATATAGTTCTTTGGGACAAATCTTCATATTAGATAAGAGACAAAGGCAGGAGAAGAACAAAGACGATGGCTACATCGTGCCGCTTTACACACGCCACAGTGGTGACCCATATATCCATTATCCATTATCCATTGTTCAGTTAAGCTGAGCTAGCAGCAATAAGCACTTTCTACTTTGTAAAGACCTACCACTTTGAATTTTTGTGCAGACCTAGGCTTACCCTTGGTTGAATTGATGATCAGTGGCGTACAACTTCTTCATTGGAGACGGCGAGCCTATCGGCCGGCCGGCGTGCACCGTACGGATCGAGGCTGATCGCCGATCACGGGAGGGGTGTGGTTTATATACAACTTAGAACCGCAGGCGTCGGCGGCTTCATCTCCAAACGGCTGTCCCGCGAGCGACAGATCAGGCGAGGTTGGCGTTTCGAACTCCCGAATATGTGAACCAGTATGCTTTCTAACGAACTGAGAACCACCGGCGTATGCACGAGGCCTGCTCATACACGGGCTGTTGGGCGAAAAACTACTATGATGGACGTATGCATGATAGTAGTTTTTCGGTCCGGTAAAAGTAGAGAAGGGAACATGCTCTTTGAAGAGAAAGCACCTTTCTCCCTCCCACGAGTGACTGCCCGCGCGCGGGGCCGCCGGGCCAGGCCTCCCGTCCCTCTCCCTCCCTTCGGCGCCGCCGGGCAGAGGCCGGTCGCTGTCGGTTTCCCACTCCCCCTTCAAAGATGGTCGGCACGGGCCGAGGTGCGTTGGGTGGCGGCGGTGCGCGTGCGCACGGCACATCAACGTGGTGGCGGGCGTTTGACGGCGGACTTGCGGATGAGTGGCCTAGTGCGGTGCTACCTCTTGAGCACTGCATTGGATTTCCTTGAAGAGGAAACGATGACGAAGCAAAGTAGCGTAAATATTTCCCTCAGTTTTTGAGAACCAAGGTATCAATCTAGTAGGAGGCTACGCGCGAGTCCCTCATACCTGCACAAAGCAAATAACTCCTCGCTACCAACGCGATAAGGGGTTGTCAATCCCTTCACGACCACTTACGAGAGTGAGATCTGATAGATATGATAAGATAATATTTTTGGTATTTTTGTGATACAGATGCAAAGAAAAATAAAAGCAAAGGAAATAATTAAGTATTGGAAGATTAATATGATGAAGATAGACCCGGGGGCCATAGGTTTCACTAGTGGCTTCTCTCAAGAGCATAAGTATTTTACGGTGGGTGAACGAATTACTGTTGAGCAATTGACAGAATTGAGCATAGTTATGAGAATATCTAGATATGATCATGTATATAGGCATCACGTCTAAGATAAGTAGACTGACTCCTGTATGCATCTACTACTATTACTCCACTCATCGACTGCTATCCAGTATGCGTCTAGAGTATTAAGTTTATGAAAACAGAGTAACGTCTTAAGCAAGATGACATGATGTAGAGGGATAAATTCATGCAATATGATAAAAAAACCATCTTGTTATCCTCGATGGCAACAATACAATACGTGCCTTGCTGCCCCTACTGTCACTGGGAAAGGACACCGCAAGATTGAACCCAAAGCTAAGCACTTCTCCCAATGCAAGAAAGATCAATCTAGTAGGCCAAACCAAACTGATAGTTCGAAGAGACTTGCAAAGATAACCAATCATACATAAAAGAATTCAGAGAAGATTCAAATATTCTTCATAGATAATCTTGATCATAAACCCACAATTCATCGGTCTCAACAAAAAACACTGCAAAAAGAAGATTACATCGAATAGATCTCCACAAGAGAGGGGGAGAACATTGTATTGAGATCCAAAATGAGAGAAGAAGCCATCTAGCTAATAACTATGGACCCGAAGGTCTAAGGTAAACTACTCACACTTCATCGGAGGGGCTATGGTGTTGATGTAGAAGACCTCCGTGATGGATGCCCGCTCCGACGGAACTCCGGAACAGGCCCCAAGATGGGAGCTCGTGGATACAGAAAGTTACGACGGTGGAATTAGGGTTTTGGCATTGTATCTGATCGTTTGGGGGTACGTAGGTATATATAGGAGGAAGGAGTACGTCAGTGGAGCAACATGGGGCCCACGACAGTGGAGGGCGCGCCTGGAGGGGGGCAGGGGGGGGGTAGGCGCGCCCCCTACCTCGTGGCCTCCTCCTTTATTTCTTAACATAGGGTCCAAGTCTCCTGGATCATGTTCGGTGAGAAAATCGCGTTCCCGAAGGTTTCATTCCGTTTGGACTCCGTTTGATATTCCTTTTCTTCGAAACCCTAAAATAGGCAAAAAAAACAACAATTCTGGGCTAGGCCTCCGGTTAATAGGTTAGTCCCAAAAATAATATAAAAGTGGATAATAAAGCCCAATAATGTCCAAAACAGTAGATAATATATCATGGAGCAATCAAAAATTATAGATATGTTGGAGACGTATCAAGCATCCCCAAACTTAATTCCTGCTCGTCCTCGAGTAGGTAAATGATAAAAACAGAATTTTTGATGTGGAGTGCTACTTGGCATAATTTTAATGTAATTCTTCTTAATTGTGGTATGAATTTTCAGATCCGAAAGATTCAAGATAAAAGTTCATATTGACATAAAAATAATAATACTTCAAGCATACTAACTAAGCAATTATGTCTTCTCAAAAATAACATGTCCAAAGAAAGCTCATCGCTACAAAATCATATAGTTTAGTCATGCTCCATTTTCGTCACACAAGAATGCTCTCATCATGCACAACCCCAATGACAAGCCAAGCAGTTGTTTCATACTTTAGTAATCTTAAACCTATAAACTTTCACGCAATATATGAGCGCGAGCCATGGACATAGCATTATGGGTGGAATAGAATATGATGATGGGGGTTATGTGGAGAAGACAAAAAGGAGAAAGTCTCACATCAACGAGGCTAATCAATGGGCTATGAAGATGTCCATCAACTGATGTTAATGCAAGGAGTAGGGATTGCTATGCAACGGATGCACTAGAGCTATAAATGTATGAAAGCTCAACAAAAGAAACTAAGTGGGTGTGCATCCAACTTGCTTGCTCACGAAGACCTAGGGCACTTGAGGAGGCCCATTGTTGGAATATACAAGCCAAGTTCTATAATGAAAAATTCACACTAGTATATGAAAGTGACAAAATAAAAGACTCTCTATCATGAAGATTATGGTGGTACTTTGAAGCACAAGTGTGGCAAAGGATAGTAACATTGTCCCTTCTCTCTTTTTCTCTCTCTTTTTTAATCTACTTTCTTTTTTTTCCTCACTTGGGACAATGCTCTAAAATATGATGATCATCACACTTCTATTTATTTAAGCCACTTCTTCTTAGGGAGATCAATATGAGTAGCCAAGGATTCACAGAAAGAAGCTACTATCTCAGAGTCAAGTCCATATTTAGTGCTAAATTCACGGAAAGCGTCGGTATCCATAAAAGATTTAACACAATCAAACTTAGGTATTATACCTGACTCCTTACCTTCGTCGAGAAACCAATCTTCAGAGTTGCGTTTAATTCTTCCTAATAAATCTCATTTTAATTCAATAGTCTTCATCATAAAAGATCCAGTACAGGAAGTATCGAGAATGGAGCGATTACTGAGAGAAAGCCGAGCATAAATTTTTTGAATAATCATTTCTTTTGAGAGCTCATGATTGGAGCATGAACATAACATTGGCTTAAGCCTCCCCAAGCTTGAGCGATGCTTTCTCCTTCGCGAGGCCAAAAATTACATATATAATTCCGATCACGATGAACCAGATGCATAGGATAAAACTTCTGATGAAATTTCAATTTCAATCGTTGGTAGTTCCATGATCCAATATCATCACATAGCCTAAAACATGTCAATGCATCTCCCTTTAAAAATAAATGGAAGACCTTCTTATTAATAAAATCCTTGGGCATACCTGCAAGCTTAAATAATCCACAAACTTCATCAACATAGATTAGGTGCAAATCGGGATGTAATGTTCCGTCACCTGTGAAAGGATTAGCTAGCAGTTTCTCTATCATACCCGAAGGAATTTCAAAGTAAACATTTTCGGTAGGTTCAGTAGGTTGAGGAGCAACTCTTTGATCTACTGGTCGAGGTGAAGATACCCCGAACAAGCCCCTCAAAGGAGTATGTTCCATAGTAACAAGTGACAGTAAATTTCAGCACACTAAATAAATTTTTCCTTACCAAATTCGACCTAAAGGCGCTTGACTCCCCGGCAATGGCGCCAGAAAAGAGTCTTTATGACCCACAAGTGTAGGGTATCTATCGTAGCCTTTTTGATAAGTAAGAGTGTCCAACCCAACAAGGAGCAGAAGGAAATGATAAGCGGTTTTCAGCAAGGTATTCTCTGCAAGCACTGAAATTATCGGTAATAGATAGTTTTATGATAAGGTAATTTATAACGAGTAACAAGTAATGCAAATAAATAAGGTGCAGCAAGATGGCCCAATCAATTTTGTAGAAAAAAAGCCTGGACAAACTCTTATATAAAGGAAAGCGCTCCCAAGGACACATGGGAATTATCGTCAAGCTAGTTTTCATCACGTTCATATGATTCACGTTCGGTACTTTGATAATTTGATATGTGGGTGGACCGGTGCTTGGGTACTGTCCTTGCTTGGAGAAGCATCCCACCTATGATTAACCCCTATTGCAAGCATCCGTAACTACAAAAGAAGTATTAAGGTAAACCTAACCATAGCATGAAACATATGGATCCAAATCAGCCCCTTAAGAAGAAACACATAAACTAGGGTTTAAGCTTCTGTCACGCTAGCAACCCATCATCTACTTATTACTTCCCAATGCCTCCCTCTAGGCCCAAACAATGGTGAAGTGCCATGTAGTCGATGTCCACATGACACCACTAGAGGGATGACAACATACATCTCATCAAAATATCGAACGAATACCAAATTCACATGACTACTTATAGCAAGACTTCTCCTATGTCCTCAGGAACAAACGTAACTACTCACAAAGCATATTCTTGTTCATAATCAGAGGGGTATTAATATACATAATGGATCTGAACATATGATCTTCCACCAAGTAAACCAACTAGCATCAACTACAAGGAGTAATCAACACTACTAGCAACCCACAGGTACCAATCTGAGGTGTGGATACAAAGATTGGATACAAGAGATGAACTAGGGTTTGAGATGAGATGGTGCTGGTGAAGATGTTGATGGAGATTGACCCCTTCCCGATGAGAAGATCGTTGGCGATGACGATGGTGATGATTTCCCCCTCCCGAAGGGAAGTTTCCCCAGTAGAACAGCTCCGCCGGAGCCCTGGATTGGTTCCGCCAAGGTTCCACCTCGTGGCGGCGGAGTTTCGTCCCATGAGCTAGCTTATGATTTTTTCCTCGACGAAAGATTCCATATAGCCAAAGATGGGCATCGGAGGGCCACCAGGGGGCCCACGAGGCAGGGGGGCGCGCCCCCCACCCTCGTGGACGGTGGGTGGCCCCCCTATGGTATTTCTTTTGCCCAATATTTTTTATATATTCTGGAAATAATTCCTGTGGATTTTCAGGACTTTTGGAGATGTGCAGAATAGGTCTCTAATATTTGCTCCTTTTCTAGCCCAGAATTCCAGCTGCCGGCATTCCCCCTCTTCATGTAAACCTTGTAAAATAAGAGAGAATAGGCATAAGTATTGTGACATGATGTGTAATAGCAGCCCATAATGCAATAAATATCAATATAAAAGCATGATGCAAAATGGACGTATCAGATTCACACGCGCTAGCACGTTTCGGAGGTTGTCGAAGATCATCATCACTCCGTTCTCAATATCCACCTTGCATCCATTCTCGTCAAGTCTACCGACAGAGATGATGTTGTTGCGAAGCCGTGGGATGTAGTACACTCCGGTGAGTATGCAATGTTCTCCTGTGAGACCCTCGAAGAGGACAGAACCTTGCCGGCAAATCTCCACATTTGAACCATCACCTAACTTGACCGAGCCTTGAACATCATATTCTAGCTCGAGGAACTTCTCCTTGACCCTGTCATGTGGTTACTGGCACCCATGTCTACATACCACGACACGTTCTGGCTCCAGGATAACTTTGGTGTTACCTTTTTCTCATGATGTAGAACCTTCTAGTTTGGTTTCACAACCGCTGTTTAGACGAGATCACAAACTTCGGCCATCAGAAGACCTGGACGTTCGTCTTCCTACTTTGCCAAATTTTCCTTGATCTCCCGCTTGTTAGGTTCCGCGAGATCACAAACTTTGGCCATCAGAAGACCTGGACGTTCGTCTTCCTGCTTCGCCAAATTTGCCTTGATCTCCCGCTTGTCAGGCTCCCGACAATCCTACGCAAAGTGACCCATCTCGCTGCAGTTATAGCACTTGATCTCAGACATATCCAAGTTCCTTGGCTTCCGCTCATTAGATCGGTCCGCCTTACCACAACCATGTGGCTTGCCTTTTCCTTTGCCTTCTTCGGTTTGTCCGCCGCGCTTCGCTTCGCGTTGCTTGAGCCTTCGCCAACGTTGCACCTTCCTTTGCTACTTAGGGACTCCCAATCTGCGCGCCGCCGACGTGTGGTGCGACCTTGTCCTTGGACCTGGCAGCGCCATGGGTCTCCTCGTCGGCGCCCGCTCTTCCGCCGGCGTCTATCCCACCAGCCGTGCGCCCCGGCGATGGTGGGTTCGGTGCAGACGGAGCAGCTGCTTCCGAAGCCTTCTTCTTCAGCGGCATGTTGACGAAGACGATGAAGATTCGGCTCGCGCGAACGCCGGATCAGGTTCGCACAACCTCGACGCAGCCCCCTACCTGGCGCGCCAAAGATGTCGGGGGTGTCTGATCCCTCGCACACCTATGGGGATCGGTGGACCGAGCCCCTTTTGGTTCGGCAGGGGGCGGTGGATGCACAAAGAGCAGATCGAGGTGAAACACATGAGCGAGACGATCGGTTTACCCAGGTTCGGGCCGCACGGATGCGTAAAACCCTACTCCTCCTTTGGTGGTTGTATTGAGTTTTGGCTTGGGAGCGACGAGTGCTACAGTACACTTAAGCAGCTGGCGAGACCGAGCGTGAGAATGGCTGTCCCCCCCCCCCTCCACTGTTGCGCATGGGCCTCCTTTTATATGTCTAAGGGGTTACCAACATGTGGCAACAGAGGTGAGGGTAAAAATGTAAAAGGGGTGGTAGTTGGCGCCACCGCCTGCTACAGTCACATCCTACCTAACCCCGACGGCAGGGGACAAAGGCATTAAATGCCTGTCTGTGTCGCTTAGACGGGGCGGAAAGGGACCGTCAGGGGCGCCACCGTTTGCCACGATGGCTCCTTGTCAGCGCCTGCTTGCCACCGCATGCCCCTGGCTGGACAACCTCCCGCCACGTGCGCCAGGAATGGTCCCAGGGCGACACGTTGGTGGGTGAGCTGGAGCGCGGGCCGCGGGGTAGTAGCTTGCCGCGGCAAGCGCCTTGCCGCGGATGTTGCCTTGTCGCGTCCGGGAGCTTGTCGCTCACCGGGTCTTGTCGGGGCACGTGGTGCGCCGTAGCGATCTTCTTGAGATGTTTTGGCTAGTCTTCCCGGCAAGCTCCACTTGCCGGGGTCTTGTCTCCTTCCCGGCAAGCTCCTCTTGCCGGGGTCTTGTCTCCTACCCGGCAAGCTCCTCTTGCCGAGGCCTTGTTTTGCTCTTGGATACTTTGTTCTTGAATGGCTCCTAAAGGAACCATTGAGGGTCTTGGCGGTCGCCCGGCAAGCCTTGCCGCGGGTCGCTGCGACTTCCCGTGCACAAGTTCGGGGTACTAAGGTACCCCTTCTTTAGTACACTGACAATAATATTTTTGGTGTTTTTGTGATAAAGATGCAAAGAAAAATAAAAGCAAAGGAAATAATTAAGTATTGGAAGATTAATATGATGAAGATAGACGCGGGGGCCATAGGTTTCACTTGTGGCCCATAGAAGATTAATATGATAAAAAATCATCTTGTTATCCTCGATGGCAACAATACAATACGTGCCTTGCTACCCCTACTTTCATTGGAAAGGACACCACAAGATTGAACCCAAAGCTAAGCACTTCTCCCAATGCAAGAAAGATCAATCTAGTAGGCCAAACCAAACTGATAATTCTAAGAGACTTGCAAAGATAACCAATCATACATAAAAGAATTCGGAGAAAATTCAAATATTGTTCATAGATAATCTTGATCATAAACCCACAATTCATCGGTCTTAACAAACACACCGCAAAAAGAAGATTACATCGAATAGATCTCCACAAGAGAGGGGGAGAACATTGTATTGAGATCCAAAAAGAGAGAAGAAGCCATCTAGCTAATAACTATGGACCCGAAGGTCTGAGGTAAACTACTCACACTTCATCGGAGGGGCTATGGTGTTGATGTAGAAGCCCTCCGTGACGGATGCCCCCTCCGGCGGAGCTCTGGAACAGGCCCCAAGATGGGATCTCGTGGATACAGAAAGTTACGGCGGTGGAATTCGGGTTTTGGCTCCGTATCTGATCGTTTGGGGGTACGTAGGTATATATAGGAGGAAGGAGTACTAGGGAAAAGCTTATAGACATACGCTTAAACCCTCGCTATTGCTACTTCCTAGTAGCACGGGTTTTTAACCCTCGCTACTACTAAGTTGATACTAGTAGCGCGAGTTTTTAACCCTCGCTACTACTAAGCGGTCTCTACCGTGCCCTCCCGGGACATGCCATAGTAGTAGCGAGGGGTACAAACCCATGCTACTACTAAGTTGATAGTAGTAGCGCAGTTTTACACCCCTCGCTACTACTAAGCATGAGGTAGGTGAAATCCCCGTATCCTTAGCCGAATCCCTCCTATCTCCCTCACTTTCCCCCTCTCTCACTTTCCTCATCTCTCCCTCATACTCCAGCGGTGGCCGCCGCTGGTACACTCTGCTTTCTTCGCCCTCCCTCTCTGAGATCCCTTCGGTGGGCGGTCGCCGGAGCTCCTCGCCGCCGCCAAGATGCGGAAGCGCGACCACGGCATCCTCCTCCTCGCCGCCTTCACTGTCTTCTTCTTGCTCCAGGTCAGCCCTCCTCCCCCCTCTCCGATTCGATCCGGAACGCTAGCTGACCCACCCCCCTCCTCCTCGGGCACCATGAGGGCGACTTCTCGTTCTGGAAGACGTGGACCGCCTCCTGCCGCCGCTTGTCGCCGACCTCAACGGCGACGGCCACCGCGAGGTGTTGCTCCCCACGCACGATGCCAAAATGTAGGTCCTCCAGCTCCTGGCCCACGCCGGGCTGGCCTCCGTGGCCGCCCTCAACGGCTTCCACAAGGCACGCGTCATGGACGAGATCTCCCTACTCCCGGCCAACATGCGCGCGTCATGGGGTCGAGATTTTTTTTTGGTTTTTCAAATTAATAGTAGTAGCGCGGGTCACAGACACACGCTACTACTAACACACGTACTAGTAGCGCGGGATGCACCACGCTACTACTACTAGTTAGCTGTAGCGCCGTAGTAGTAGTGCAGGCACCCGCGCTACTACTAGCTTTTAACCCGCGCTACTACTAGGCTTTTTCCTAGTAGTGGAGGATGGAGGGCGCGCCTGGGGGGGGGGGGGGTCGGCGCGCCCCTACCTCGTGGCCTCCTTTATTTCTTGACGTAGGGTCCTAGTCTCCTAGATCATGTTCGGTGAGAAAATCGCGTTCCTAAAGGTTTCATTCCGTTTGGACTCCATTCGATATTCCTTTTCTTTGAAACCCTAAAATAGGCAAAAAAAACAGCAATTCTGGGCTGGGCCTCCGGTTAATAGGTTAGTCTCAAAAATAATATAAAAGTGGATAATAAAGCCCAATAATGTCCAAAATAGTAGATAAGATAGCATGGAGCAATAAAAAATTATAGATATGTTGGAGACGTATCATGCGGTGGGCGCGACTACGGCGGCCAGATTTGGTTCTGTCCTGAGCGGATTCGGGCGGCGGCGACGGATGGCCTGGTAGCCATCGGTGGTTCCGCCTGCTGCTCCTAGAGGTCTCCTCGTGCCTCCATGGGTGGGTGGGATGGCTTGTGAGAGGCGTGCTCGTCTTGGATCTGATGTTCGGATCAGGATGGGCGGTGCGGGTTGGGCAGCGGCCTTGCGTGGCCGTTTCTCTGGCCGTGGGCGGCGGCACGGGGAGGTCCGGTTCATGGGCGGTGGCCTCCTGGTGGCGCGGCGGCTACACGGTGGCTCTGCCCGCGGCGATGGCCAGATTCTCCTCTGGCGTCGGCTTGTCTGCGGTCGGACCGTTACGACCTTCGCTTCATCTCCTTGTTGTCTGGGTGCTTCCTCTGTCGAAGGGTTGGCCGTCTCCCAGCTACGGTCCATCACTCGTCTCTCTCCCGGTACAACAGGACTGAGCTCATCTCGTGCCCGGCAGTAGGACCGAGCTCGTCTCGTGCCTGGCAGGACGACCGAGCTTGTCTCACGCACGGTGCTGCAGGACGGGGCGATGGAGGCCAGTTTTGGCCAGCCTGTTGGGTCTCGATGCAGGGGGGCCGCACAAGGGCATGAAAGGCGGCGCTTTCCGCTCGTCTCGTTTGTTGGGGTAGCGGTGGGTCTCGGGTGAGGTGGTATCAAGGTCTTGAATGTCGGGACTGCGGCTGGTGGTGGTAGCGCGGTGCTCATGGGCAGAGCCCGTGGCTCGGTGCCACCATGCGACCATGGCCGTGTGGGCGGCATGGTAGCCGGGGTGTGGCGTTCGATGGCGATGAGTGTCGCCCGAGCTGAAAACTTGTTCTATCTTCAGACGGACCGGCGGCGGCGAAGCATGTTCCCTTCTTGAAGGCATCGTCGCGGCTCTCATTGCCCTTCGTGTTTCTCCAAGGGAAACTCTGACCCTTGGATCGGGTAGTGGTGGTGCTCCGGTCTCGTATCCTTTCTGATGGCACTGCCTTGGAGACTATGGTTCGTTGCATGCGGCTTCATCTCTTCATAGATACGGCTGGTGTTGTTGCGCTCATCGCCTATGTATCCTGCCTTGGGTGTGTGTGTGTGTTGTGGTGGCGTGCGTTTGTACAGGGCTGTTGTTGATCATTGGCGGAAGTCTTTTCGGTAAGTAGAGAGGAAGGAGTGCTACATGCACACGGATTCTCTCTCTCCACCCATTGAAAAACTAGCTCCCCATAGAGCTAGTGGTCTAGATCTCTCCTCTTACGACCGCGTCGCCCCCCCCCCCCTCTCATGGGTGACCAGCCGCGTGACCTCCCTCCTCCCTCCAGGCCCTCCCTCCCTCCTTCCTTCCTGCCGCCGTCCCCGGTGCCCGCGGCTGAAGGAAATATGCCCTAGAGGCAATAATAAAGTTATTATTTATTTCCTTATATCATGATAAATGTTTATTATTCATGCTAGAATTGTATTAACCGGAAACATAATACATGTGTGAATACATAGACAAACAGAGTGTCACTAGTATGCCTCTACTTGACTAGCTCGTTAATCAAAGATGGTTATGTTTCCTGACCATGGACAAAGAGTTGTTATTTGATTAACGGGATCACATCATTAGTTGAATGATCTGATTGACATGACCCATTCCATTAGCTTAGCACCCGATCGTTTAGTATGTTGCTATTGCTTTCTTCATGACTTATACATGTTCCTATGACTATGAGATTATGCAACTCCCGTTTACCGGAGGAACACTTTGGGTACTACCAAACGTCACAACGTAACTGGGTGATTATAAAGGAGTACTACAGGTGTCTCCAAAGGTAGATGTTGGGTTGGCGTATTTCGAGATTAGGATTTGTCACTCCGATTGTCGGAGAGGTATCTCTGGGCCCTCTCGGTAATGCACATCACTTAAAGCCTTGCAAGCATTGCAACTAATGAGTTAGTCGCAGGATGTTGTATTACGGAACGAGTAAAAAGACTTGCCGGTAACGAGATTGAACTAGGTATTGGATACCGACGATCGAATCTCGGGCAAGTAACATACCGATGACAAAGGGAACAACGTATGTTGTTATGCGGTCTGACCGATAAAGATCTTCGTAGAATATGTAGGAGCCAATATGGGCATCCAGGTCCCGCTATTGGTTATTGACCGGAGACGTGTCTCGGTCATGTCTACATTGTTGTCGAACCGTAGGGTCCGCACGCTTAAGGTTTCGATGACAATTATATTATGAGTTTATGAGTTTTTATGTACCGAAGGAGTTCGGAGTCCTGGATGAGATCGGGGACATGACGAGGAGTCTCGAAATGGTCGAGACGTAAAGATCGATATATTGGACGACTATATTCGGACATCGGAAAGGTTCCGAGTGATTCGGGTATTTTTCGGAGTATCGGGTAGTTACGGGAGAAGTAATGGGCCTTGATGGGCTTTAGTGGGAAGAGGAAAAGGCTGCTGCGCCCCCCCTCCCCTTTGGTCCGAATTGGACTAGGGAAAAGGGGGCCGGCCACCTCTCCTTCTCCTCCTATTCCTTCTCCCTTCCTCCCCTCTTGGTGGACTCCTACTAGGACTTGGAGTCCTAGTAGGACTCCCTATCCTGGCCGCACCTTTGCCTTGGCCGGCCTCCTCCTCCTCCATCCTTTATATACAAGGGCAGGGGGCACCCCATAGACACACAAGTTGATCCTTGAGATCGTTCCTTAGCCGTGTGCGGTGCCCCCTGCCACCAAATTCCACCTCGATCATACCATTGTAGTGCTTAGGCGAAGCCCTGCGTCGGTAGTACATCAAGATCGTCACCACGCCGTCGTGCTGACGGAACTCTTCCTCGACGCTTTGCTGGATAGGAGCCCGAGGATCATCATCGAGCTGAACGTGTGCTAAGAACTCGGAGGTGCCGGAGTAACGGTGCTTGGATCGGTCGGATCGGGAAGACGTACGACTACTTCCTCTACGTTGTGTGATCGCTTCCGCAGTCGGTCTGCATTGGTACGTAGACAACACTCTCCCTCTCGTTGCTATGCATCACCATGATCTTGCGTGTGCGTAGGAATTTTTTTGAAATTACTACGTTCCCCAACAGTGGCATCCGAGCCTAGGTTTTATGGTTTGATGTTATTTGCACGAGTAGAACACAAGTGAGTTGTGGGCGATACAAGTCATACTGCCTACCAGCATGTCATACTTTGGTTCGGCGGTATTGTTGGACGAGACGACCCGGACCAACCTTACGCGTACACTTACGCGAGACTGGTTCCCTCGACGTGCTTTGCACATAGATGGCTTGCGGGCGACTGTCTCTCCAACTTTAGTTGAACCGAGTGTGGCTACGCCCGGTCCTTGAGAAGGTTAAAACGGAGTCTATTTGACAAACTATCGTTGTGGTTTTGATGCGTAGGTGAGATGAGTTCTTGCTTAAGCCCGTAGCAGCCACGTAAAACTTGTAACAACAAAGTAGAGGACGTCTAACTTGTTTTTGCAGGGCATGTTGTGATGTGATATGGTCAAGGCATGATGCTAAATTTTATTGTATGAGATGATCATGTTTTGTAACCGAGTTATCGGCAACTGGCAGGAGCCATATGGTTGTCGCCTTATTGTATGCAATGCAATCGCAATGTAATGCTTTACTTTATTACTAAGCGGTAGTGATAGTCGTGGAAGCATAAGATTGGCGAGACGACAACGATGCTACGATGGAGATCAAGGTGTCGCGCCGGTGATGATGGTGATCATGACGGTGCTTCGGAGATGGAGATCACAAGCACAAGATGATGATGGCCATATCATATCACTTATATTGATTGCATGTGATGTTTATCTTTTATGCATCTTATCTTGCTTTGATTGACGGTAGCATTATAAGATGATCTCTCACTAAATTATCAAGAAGTGTTCTCCCTGAGTATGCACCGTTGCCAAAGTTCGTCGTGCCCAGACACCACGTGATGATCGGGTGTGATAAGCTCTACGTCCATCTACAACGGGTGCAAGCCAGTTTTGCACACGCAGAATACTCAGGTTAAACTTGACGAGCCTAGCATATGCAGATATGGCCTCGGAACACGAAGACCGAAAGGTCGAGCGTGAATCATATAGTAGATATGATCAACATAACGATGTTCACCATTGAAAACTACTCCATCTCACGTGATGATCGGTTATGGTTTAGTTGATTTGGATCACGTGATCACTTAGAGGATTAGAGGGATGTCTATCTAAGTGGGAGTTCTTAAGTAATATGATTAAATTGAACTTAAATTTATCATGAACTTAGTCCTGGTAGTATTTTGCAAATTATGTTGTAGATCAATAGCTCGCGTTGTTGCTTCCCTGTGTTTATTTTGATATGTTCCTAGAGAAAATTGTGTTGAAAGATGTTAGTAGCAATGATGCGGATTGGATCCGTGATCTGAGGTTTATCCTCATTGCTGCACAGAAGAATTATGTCCTTGATGCACCGCTAGGTGACAGACCTATTGCAGGAGCAGATGCAGACGTTATGAACGTTTGGCTAGCTCAATATGATGACTACTTGATAGTTTAGTGCACCATGCTTAATGGCTTAGAATCGGGACTTCAAAGACGTTTTGAACGTCATGGACCATATGAGATGTTCCAGGAGTTGAAGTTAATATTTCAAGCAAATACCCGAGTTGAGAGATATGAAGTCTCCAACAAGTTCTATAGCTAAAAGATGGAGGAGAATCGCTCAACCAGTGAGCATGTGCTCAGATTGTCTGGGTACTACAATCGCTTGAATCAAGTGGGAGTTAATCTTCCAGATAAGATAGTGATTGACAGAATTCTCTAGTCACCATCACCAAGTTAGTAGAACATCGTGATGAGCTATAATATGCAAGGGATAACAGAAACAACTCCCAAGCTCTTCGTGATGCTGAAATCAACGAAGGTAGAAATCAAGAAAAACATCAAGTGTTGATGGTTGACAAGACCACTAGATTCAAGAAAAGGGCAAAGGGAAGAAGGGGAACTTCAAGAAGAACGGCAAGCAAGTTGCTGCTCAAGTGAAGAAGCCCAAGTCTGATCCTAAGCCTGAGACTAAGTGCTTCTACTACAAAGGGACTAGTCACTGGAAGCGGAACTGCCCCAAGTATTTGGCGGATAAGAAGGATGGCAAAGTGAACAAAAGTATATTTGATATACATGTTATTGATGTGTGCTTTACTAGTGTTTATAGCAACCCTTCGGTATTTGATATTGGTTCAGTTGCTAAGAGTAGTAACTCGAAACAGGAGTTGCGGAATAAACAGAGACTAGTTAAGGGTGAAGTGACGATGGGTGTTGGAAGTAGTTCCAAGATTGATATGATCATCATCGCACACTCCCCTATACTTTCGGGATTAGTGTTGAACTTAAATAAGTGTTATTTGGTTTTTGCGTTGAGCATGAATATGATTTGATCATGTTTATTGCAATACGGTTATTCATTAAAGTCAGAGAGTAATTGTTGTTCTGTTTACATGAATAAAACCTTCGATGGTCATACACCCAATGAAACAAGTTCGTTGGATCTCGATCGTAGTGATACACATGTTCATAATATTGAAACCAAAAGATGCAAAGTTAATAATGATAGTGCAACTTATTTGTGGCACTGCCGTTTAGGTCATATTGGTATAAAGCGCATGAAGAAACTCCATGCTGATGGGCTTTTGGAATCACTTGATTATGAATCACTTGATGCTTGCGAACCATGCCTTATGGGCAAGATGACTAAAACGCCGTTCTCCGGAACAATGAAGCAAGCAACAGATTTGTTGGAAATCATACATACTGATGTATGTGGTCCGATGAATATTTAAGGCTTGCAACAGGTATCATTATTTTCTGACCTTCACAAGATGATTTGAGCAGATATGGGGATATCTAATTGATGAAACATAAGTCTGAAACATTTGAACAGTTCAAAGAATTTCAGAGTGAAGTGGAAAATCATTGTGACAAGAAAATAAAAGTTTGTACGATATGATCGCAGAGGTAAAATATTTGAGTTACGAGTTTGGTCTTCAATTAAAACAATGTGAAATAGTTTCACTACGCACGCCACCTGGAACACCATAGCATAATGGTGTGTCCGAACGTCATAACCGTACTTTATAGGATATAGTACAATCTATGATGTATCTTACCGATCTACCACTATCGTTTTGGGGTTATGCATTAGAGACAGCTGCATTCACGTTAAATAGGGCACCATCTAAATCCGTTGAGATGACACCGTGTGAACTATGGTTTGGCAAGAAACCTAAGCTGTCGTTTCTTAAAGTTTGGAATTGCGATGCTTATGTGAAAAAGTTTCATCTCGATAAGCTCAAACTCAAATCGGAGAAATATGTCTTCATAGGATACCCAAAGAAGACAGTTGGGTACACCTTCTATCACAGATCCGAAGGCAAGACTTTTGTTGCTAAATTCGGAGTTTTTCTAGAGAAGGAGTTTCTCTCAAAAGAAGTGAGTGGGAGGAAAGTAGAAAACTTGATAAGGTAATTGTACCTTCTCCCTTATTGGAAAGTAGTACGTCACAGAAAACTGTTTCTGTGACACCTATACCAATTAGTGAGGAAGCTAATGATGATGATCATGTAACTTCAGATCAAGTTACTACCGAATCTCGTAGGTAAACCAGAGTGAGATCCGCACCAGAGTGGTACGGTAATCCTGTTCTGGAAGTCATGTTACTAGACCATGATGAACTTGCGAACTATGATGAAGCGATGATGAGCCTAGATTCCACAAAATGGCTTGAGGCCATGAAATCTGAGATGGGATTCATGTATGAAAACAAAGTATGGACTTTGGTTGACTTGCCCGATGATCGGCAAGCCATAGAAAATAAATGGATCTTCAAGAGGAAGACGGACGTTGATAGTAGTGTTACTATCTACAAAGCTAGAATTGTCGCAAAAGGTTTTCGACAAGTTGAAAGTGTTGACTACGATGAGAGTTTCTCACTCGTATCTATGCTTAAGTCTGTCCGAATCATGTTAGCAATTGCCGCATTTTATGAAATCTGGCAAATGGATAAACAAAACTGCATTCCTTAATGGATTTATTAAAGAAGAGTTGTATGTGATGCAACAATAAGGTTTTGTCAATCCTAAAGGTGCTAACAAAATGTGCAAGCTCCAGCGATCCATCTGTGGACTGGTGCAAGCATCTCGGAGTTGGAATATACGCTTTGATGAGTTGATCAAAGCATATAGTTTTGTACAGACTTGCGGTGAAGCCTGTATTTACAAGAAAGTGAGTGGGAGCACTACAACATTTCTGATAAGTATATGTGAATGACATATTGTTGATCGGAAATAATGTAGAATTATTCTGTAAAGCATAAAGGAGTGTTTGAAAGGAGTTTTTCAAAGAAAGACTTCGGTGAAGCTGCTTACATATTGAGCTCCAAGATCTATAGAGATAGACCAAGAAGCTTGATAAGTTTTTTCAATGAGTACATACCTTGACAAGATTTTGAAGTAGTTCAAAATGGAACAGTCAAAGAAAGAGTTCTTGCCTGTGTTACAAGGTGTGAAATTGAGTAAGACTCAAAACCCGACCACGGCAGAAGATAGAAAGAGAATGAAAGTCATTCCATGTGCCTTGGCCATAGGTTCTATAAAGTATGCCATGCTGTGTACCAGATCTATTGTATACCCTACACTGATTTTGGCAAGGGAGTACAATAGTGATCTAGGAGTAGATCACTAGACAGCGGTTAGAATTATCCTTAGTGAAATAAGGATATGTTTCTCGATTATGGACGTGACAAAAGGTTCATCGTAAAGGGTTACGCCGATGCAAGTTTTGACACTAATCTAGATGACTCTAAGTCTTGGTCTAGATATATATTGAAAGTGGGAGCAATTAGCTGGAGTAGCTCCATGCAGAGCATTGTTGACATAGAAATTTGCAAAATACATGTGGATATGAATGTGGCAGACCCGTTGACTAAGATTCTCTCACAAGCAAAACATGATCACACCTTAGTACTCTTTGGGTGTTAATCACATAGCGATGTGAACTAGATTACTGAATCTAGTAAACCCTTTGGGTATTGGTCACATGATGATGTGAACTATCGATGTTAATCACATGGTGATGTGATCTAGATTATTGACTCTAGTGCAAGTGGGAGACTGAAGGAAATATGCCCTAGAGGCAATAATAAAGTTATTATTTATTTCCTTATATCATGATAAATGTTTATTATTCATGCTAGAATTGTATTAACCGGAAACATAATACATGTGTGAATACATAGACAAACAGAGTGTCACTAGTATGCCTCTACTTGACTAGCTCGTTAATCAAAGATGGTTATGTTTCCTGACCATGGACAAAGAGTTGTTATTTGATTAACGGGATCACATCATTAGTTGAATGATCTGATTGACATGACCCATTCCATTAGCTTAGCACCCGATCGTTTAGTATGTTGCTATTGCTTTCTTCATGACTTATACATGTTCCTATGACTATGAGATTATGCAACTCCCGTTTACCGGAGGAACACTTTGGGTACTACCAAATGTCACAACGTAACTGGGTGATTATAAAGGAGTACTACAGGTGTCTCCAAAGGTAGATGTTGGGTTGGCGTATTTCGAGATTAGGATTTTTCACTCCGATTGTCGGAGAGGTATCTCTGGGCCCTCTCGGTAATGCACATCACTTAAAGCCTTGCAAGCATTGCAACTAATGAGTTAGTTGCCGGATGTTGTATTACGGAACGAGTAAAGAGACTTGCCGGTAACGAGATTGAACTAGGTATTGGATACCGACGATCGAATCTCGGGCAAGTAACATACCGATGACAAAGGGAACAACGTATGTTGTTATGCGGTCTGACCGATAAAGATCTTCGTAGAATATGTAGGAGCCAATATGGGCATCCAGGTCCCGCTATTGGTTATTGACCGGAGATGTGTCTCGGTCATGTCTACATTGTTCTCGAACCGTACGGTCCGCACGCTTAAGGTTTCGATGACAATTATATTATGAGTTTATGAGTTTTTATGTACCGAAGGAGTTCGGAGTCCTGGATTAGATCGGAGACATGACGAGGAGTCTCGAAATGGTCGAGACGTAAAGATCGATATATTGGACGACTATATTCGGACATCGGAAAGGTTCCAAGTGATTCGGGTATTTTTCGGAGTACCGGGTAGTTACGGGAGAAGTAATGGGCCTTGATGGGCTTTAGTGGGAAGAGGAAAAGGCTGCTGCGCCCCCCCTCCCCTTTGGTCCGAATTGGACTAGGGAAAAGGGGGCCGGCCACCTCTCCTTCTCCTCCTATTCCTTCTCCCTTCCTCCCCTCTTGGTGGACTCCTACTAGGACTTGGAGTCCTAGTAGGACTCCCTATCCTGGCCGCACCTTTGCCTTGGCCGGCCTCCTCCTCCTCCATCCTTTATATACAAGGGCAGGGGGCACCCCATAGACACACAAGTTGATCCTTGAGATCGTTCCTTAGCCGTGTGCGGTGCCCCCTGCCACCAAATTCCACCTCGATCATACCGTTGTAGTGCTTAGGCGAAGCCCTGCGTCGGTAGTACATCAAGATCGTCACCACGCCGTCGTGCTGACGAAACTCTTCCTCGACGCTTTGCTGGATCGGAGCCCGAGGATCATCATCGAGCTGAACGTGTGCTAAGAACTCGGAGGTGCCGGAGTAACGGTGCTTGGATCGGTTGGATCGGGAAGACGTACGACTACTTCCTCTACGTTGTGTGATCGCTTCCGCAGTCGGTCTGCGTTGGTACGTAGACAACACTCTCCCCTCTCGTTGCTATGCATCACCATGATCTTGCGTGTGCGTAGGAATTTTTTTGAAATTACTACGTTCCCCAACAGCGGCCGGCTTGGCCCCGGGGCTGCTGGTGGCGGCACTTCCCCTCTCGGTCGCTCTTCGATGCAGGCGGAGCTGCACCGGGGGGTGCACTTAGGCGGCGGTGGTCTGGCGTGGCTGCGGGGTTCCGTGGCGCGACGCAGGCGAGCAGCTGGGCGGCACGGCAGTGTGATCTGGCATTGCCCGCTCGTCCCAGATCCGGTCCCTTCGGGCCCCATTTGGGCCTGGGCGGGCCGGCGGCAGGGATGGTCTCCGGCGTGGCTTCCGGAAGGCGGGGGAGACGCGACAAGCGGCTGGGTGCTGTCGGCGCCGACGCCGGCCTGCTACATCGTGGCTGGTGTGGCTTCCAGGAGGCGGGGGAGACGCGACGAGCGGCTGGGTGCTGGCGGCGCCGACGCCGGCCTGCTACATCGTGGCCGGCGGGGCTTAACGGGCTCGCTTTGGGACTGGCTGGGCCAGGGGTGGCCCGGCATGCCCCGCTACTGCATCCGGACGGCGACCGCAACGGTGCCGAAGGCACGGGCCTCCCGCACGACGACGGTGGAGGTGGTTCCCTCCCGCTTGGCTTCGGGGTTGCTGCTCCCATCGTGGTGCACTTCTCTCTGGTCCTCTTGGCCTCGTGGTGGTGTTCGTAGTGAGGCGGCGTGGGTGGCGGTGCAACTGCGTTGACACATGGTGATGGGCGACGGTTTGGCGGGTCGGCTCCGTCCAGTTGGGCGGTTGGGTTTGGAGTGCGGGAGAAATCTCTGCCAGCTTCGACCCCGATGCAGTGACACCTGTGGATGCCAGCATTCCTTCCAGGAGGGTGTCGGTGGTATCCATCCCCCACCTCCCTCTGCATGTCGGGGGAAACCCTGGGACTCGTACGGGCAGCAGCGTCGTCGGTGTCGCATCCTTTCTTGGAGGTGATGCTTGGTACGCGGTGGTTCGGAGCCTCGGCCTGTGGTGGTTTGTATCCGGGGGGCGCCGCGGTGGCGGGTCATCCGCGCTTTGCCGAGCTGCCGTGGTTGGCATTTGTTTCTTCTTCTCTTTCTTTTGTCTTGTCGTGCTGCTCGCCATAGCGATCTTTGTCTCGGTGTTGGTTGCTTTGGAATACAAAGCGAGGGGAAACCATTTTTCGGCAAAAACTAGCTTTTCATTTTACTTGTGAGATACTAATTTACTTGTATCTTTTGAATAAAAAATTATCTTTTGTTTACATATTTGAATTCTGGGCGACGAGATCGCTATAACAAGATCTAAGTTTAATATATTGTAAATTATTTCAAAAAATTCATGAAACATATTTCACTCCTTTCTTAGAAATAGATTTCATTTATTAATTAAAAATTGAGAGTCTTGAAATATTCATGACACTGATTTCATTTGAAAAACATAGATTTCACTCATTTCAAAAGAATTATTATATTTAATTCAACAACCATATTTTCACTCATTCTCAAATAGACCGATTTCACTAGTACAAAACTACGTGTTTCACTCATTTAAAATACGGGTTTCACTCATTTCAAAAGACTTATCTCATTCAATTCAAAAACAATAATTTCACTCGTTTTAAACAACATATTTCACTCATTTCAAAGAGAATAGATTTCAGTAGTTTATGAATCATTGACTTCACTTAATTCAAAGTACTCATTTCACACAACTAAAAAAATAATTTCACTTATTTGAAAGAATCGATTTCACTTATTTCACACAACTATAAGAAAGATATGAATCTACAATGTACAATCCCCAACTCCCCTTTATAGTAGAGATGCATGTTCTAGCTTTGGTAATGTTGGTCCCATGGTTCGTATAGGAAATGAAAGGTTTTAGTACATTTTTCTCAAGGGTTTTGTGATGAGATGTCTCCGATATTGCTTATACAAGTTAGATATCATCATGTCGTTTTGGTGTGCATTTCTAAGCTCATCTTCATCGCCATTAAGTGGCTCTCTTGCGACTGCTCCTGTTTGTCTTGGTTGGAATGGATGAGCTGCTTGCCTTCAGGTGGTTTTCTGCTTACTTCTACTAAAGCTGCCCGAGGAAAAAAATGGGGCCAACTGAAAAGTTGGAGGGGCAAGTGATGAGAACCCGCTAGTGGCAATGTTGTTGTTTGAGAACTATTTGCACCCTTTATGGTCTATATGCAAAAATATAGTAAGCTGTATATTTTCGGGCGATGTTTTAGTAAATTCAAATGGACTAATATGAGAGAGTAACGGTGGTGAGCTAGTGCTTTGGTAGTTAGTCAGGGTCATCACATGAGTTCTATATCCTGTATGTAGCTTTAGTTAGGCATCTTGCTCTATTTATCTTAGACATCATTGGCTTGTCGAAATGGCTTTTGTTCAGCTTGGGAAACAACAAGGACCGAGACTGCGTTGTATGCGTGAAGTATGGTTGTATGTGCTAAAGGTTGTTGTTTCTGCCATTGAATACATTGAGCAACAATAAATTTAATAATCAAGCAAATAATTTATAGAATATGTCAGACTTTTCTTTTGGAGAATAATATATCTTGGTTTAATCGGAATTTCCCAGCTGTTTGCTAAATCACTTGGTGTTGTAATTCCACGGCACAACAACGCACGCTGATGCTTCTTGTAAGGATGGATCTTGGCCTAAATGATCAATTATCTGCCAAATGGGAGTTTCAAGGGGCCTGAACATTCTGATCACGTGAAATACATTATAATATTTCTTAATTAAAAGGATAAGTTTTAGTCTCACCACTGATCTACATACAAAATCGTAAACTTTTATAAAAGGGGTTCCCAATCATGCCTCCTGAAAATTGACATCGAAAATCCACTTCACTCCCAAGTTCCAACATGCGCGCATATCAAACAGATTAGTAATACTACACTGGTTTCATCTCGAGAATAAAATGACAACGACAGCGAGAGAAGCCCCAGTGCGATAGTGTATCCAGCGCGTGCGACATAAACAGAAATACAGTAGTTTAAATCCCATTCCATTGTGGCAAGTGACGGCTTGCAGACTACATAGAAGGAAGCACATTAGATACACTGTGTCATTTCATTGGTACTTTCAGACTTCCAACACTAAGCAACTCGTGTACGAACAGTACTGTCTAATACTGGCGCACTAGTAGCTGAGCTAGAGGAGGAGCAAATCACAAGGTCCAGCCTCGAGCCTTGGTCCGGCCGGGCGGCAAGTAAAATTGAGAACAAAAAGAAAGAAGAAAAGGACCCTGCTGGTGTCGCTAGCTAGAGGCGCTGGGCAGGGACGAGACCGTCGTCGAAGTTCTGGGAGTAGCTCTCGAGGTCGTACCCGAAACTCACGGCGTGGCGCTTCGGCCATAGCATGGCGCGCCTCACCCTCCAAAACGTCATCAGTCGACCTTGATGAGATGATGCGGACGGGAGCTCACGGTTGATTAAACACAGCTCTGCTGCTCTTCTTTCATGAGATGGTCAGATGGATGCACCGTTTGCAAAAATGGGGCTCCTCAGCAGCCGTTTTATAAGCTCGCCGACCATATGGACGGGGCTCCGATCGACGCCGTCGACGACGGCCGGGACCACCACCACCGCGCGCACTCACAGCTGATGAGAACAATCTACTTTGCACAACGATTAGCCCATGGCAAAATCACATTTGGGACATCTTTTGCCGTTGCCACCCTACACTACACGCCCTACAATCAAAGACCGACGCGGCATCAGCGTGGCGATGACTTCTCTCTCCCATAAAAGGAGCGAGAGAGTTGGTGGGCCTCGTGCCGTGTCGACACAGGCAGTTGCATACCGAAAAGTAAATTCGCTTGAGGCATCCATCGAACAAGTGTTGGTGCTTTGCATACCATGACCAGTGCTTTTCCTTTTAGTCTAAATAATGTTGTATCAAAAGGCCCCAAGAGAAGAAGCACTGCATCGCATCGCATCGCCTGACTTTAATTTGGCCGTCCACATTACCAGAAAGATTGGCACGTGAGCAATACTCTTTATGTGTTAATAAAACTACGTCGGAACCATGTGGGCTTGGTTAGTGACGACCCATATATCCGATGATGAAGATATAGTTCTTTGAGACAAATCTTCATCAGAAAAGAAACAAAAGGAGGAGAAGAAGAAAGACGATGGCTGCATTGTGACGCTTTACACGCACGATGGTCGTGGCCCATATATCCATTGTTCTGTTAAGCTGGCCTAGCAGCAGTAAGCATTTTCTACTTTTATACGGACTTAGCACTTACAACTTTTGTACAGACCTAGCAATCAACATAGATAGCGGAAATTCTAACGGCACTGGTACCTACCGTCTGTCGGTGTACTAAAGTAGGGTATCTTAGTATTCCGAACTTGTGCACGGGCAGTCCCAGCGTACCGCGGCAAGACTTGCCGGCCGACCACCAAGATCCTCCGTGGTTCCTTTGGAGCCATTCAAGAACAAAGTATCCAAGGCCCCGGCAAGAGGAGCTTGCCGGGAAGGAGACAAAGACCCCGGCAAGAGGAGCTTGCCGGGGAGGCCAATCAAGACATATCAAGGAAACTCGCCGCAGCACGCCACGTGTCCCGGCAAGACCCAGTGGGCGGCAAGCTTCTGGACGCGGCAAGATAATAACCGCGGCAAGGCACTTGCCGCGACAAGCTTCCATCCTATACCTGCGCTCCAGCACATCCGCCAACGTGTCGCTCTGGGACCCTCCCAGGCGTATGTGGCGGAAGGCTGTGCAGCTAGAGGTAAACGGTGGCAAGTGGCGCTGACAAGGTAGCCATCGTGGCAAGCAGTGGCGTCCCTAGCGGTCCCTTTCCGCACCGTCTAGGCGACACAGACAGGCATTTAATGCCTTTGTCCCCTGCCGTCAGGGTTAGGTATGATACAATTATAGTAAGCGGTGGCGCCAACCACCACCTCTTTTACCTTTTTACCCTCATCTCTGTTGCCACGTGTCGGTGACCCCTTTGACATATAAAAGGAGGCCCATGCGCAACAGGGGGAGATCATTCTCACGCTCGGTCTCGCTAGCCATTTGAGCGTACTGTAGCATTCATCGCTCCCGAGCAAAAACACAAATACAAATCAAAGCAGGAGTAGAGTTTTACGCATCCGTGCGGCCTGAACCTGGGTAAACTGATCGCGTCGCTCATGCGTTCGCCTCGATCTGCTCTTCGTGCACTCTCCGCCCCCCTTGCCGAACCGAAAGGGGCCCCGATCTGCCATGGTCCCATAGGCGTCCGTGGGATCAGCACCCCCGACATCTTTGGCACGCCAGGGCGTACAACTCGCTGACGTCTCTGATCCTGCTCATCGCCATCTCCTTCCACATCCTGCGATTACGCACGTTCTGATGGAACGCGCTGATAACCGCGATAGGGTGGATGTCTGGGATGTTACGCTCACTACTACAAATACTGGCATTAACAACGGTGCCCAAAAACTCTTGGTCGTTGAATACCCGAGTGGAGTCCCCCCATGGTGGAAACCAATCTACGTAATACATTCAACAACCACGGGTCTGCCCGTCGCTAGGTGAGTGGTCGTTACTGTTATGGGGTTTGCATGTACGTGGTCAACTCTAACAAACTCCCTCTCCTTGTGTTCAAAAAGAAAAAGAAAAACTCTTCTCTACTTTATCTCTCCCCCGCAAACATCCCAACTAATGTTGGCGGGTTCTCCAAATATTGACGGTAAATCTCTCCAGCCCCAACTAATCTAATCTGCTCCTAATCCTATTAGTTAGTCCTCGCGATCCTCATTTTTGCAGAACATCCCGATGGAAGCCTGCATGGTCGTTCATGCCCATCCATCTCCGTCCGGCGCCTCTGCTGAACCACACAATTCTCCTCGCCACCGCGATTCCTCACCAAAATTCTCGGTAGAGATGCACTTGATGGAGCAAGCAGATTCCATGGTTGAGTTTACTCACCATACTACGGATCAAGAGGTACATAACTTAATCATTAATTCTCTTACAGATTCAATATAGTTCAATATATCCCGAGGTAAAAGAAGAACTCATTGTTGATTTTTTCTCCTGATCCAAAGAACCAGAACGTGCAAGGAGACAAAATGGTTGAGTTTGTTCGAGATACAATTAATCAGGCGGCAGAAGAGTCTCCAGATGAAGAACGCAGCAGCGATGTCTCGATAACCGATGTCGATGAAGACTCTATTGAGTACCTGCGTAGGCAAGTTGTCAAAGACTCCGAGGAAGAAGACAAGCAAAATGAAGTATACTAGAAGGTCAGGAAGGAATTTAATGAAAGACGTGCTAGTGATGCTGTATTGAGGAGGGAATCAAGAGCCAGGAATGCACCTAGGCATAAGATTAATCTGAACAAAATACGTAGACTTTTTGCAAATTTATATTCCTGGCTACTGCAAGATCGTTGAAAAATAAATATTGTTTGCTAGAGAACAATATTATTGTTAGTTTTTCAGTTTGGCTCATCGGCAGCAGAATTCAACATTAGTGCCTTTTATTTGTAACATTTGTTCTTGTCATTCATATGCCAGGCTATGAACAAGAGACTGACTTTCAAATATTACCTATCCGTAAATGGATCTTCATATCCGCTGACATTGTATTATACGGTACAGATATATGGATGGGCTTAGAAATAGGTGCTGTATTTTGGTGATGTCATGGACAGGGTTTCACCGATGAATTTGATCTGCACCAGTACCTTCAGATCACCAGGCATTTTGGACGCCAAAGCGTCACCATGTTAGCTTAAACCTGATTGTAGTCAAACAATTCCTATTGCAATGTGAAGTGATTGTGGCAGATCGGCTGCAACTTGCAAGTTAAGTGCAGGTGTGCCCTGCGTGTACATGCTGGCGAAGCTAATTTCAGTCTTTCGCGTGCATTTGTTGCAGCAAAAGCAAGTGGGTTGCTTGCAGCACTGAGAAACTTATAAATAGGAGTTGTTCCATTCATTGCTTGGCATAGTCGATGTAAGAAAAAAGAAAAGAAAAAAAGGAATCCATTGTGTCAAATTTGTGTGCTTCTGTATCTGAAACTGGACCTGTCAGTTTTCCCCTATTTCGTATGTGTCAAAGTACACTGAAACCACCACGCCTGCGTTCTTTCTTTTCAACCTATGGACAGAATTTGTGCTTGATTCAATTAGTTTCAAAAAGTATACCTAAAAGTACAGGAGGTAGAGGGCACTGTGCCTTTCAAAAGTTGAAATCCTCAGGTTTTTTTAGACCAAATCCTCAGATTTTGTAGCACAAAACTAGGCATAAATATATTTGGTTCTCGAGTAAAGAGAGCGGGACGACTGATTTTTTTTGGCGCAAACTGCTGGCAATTTGGACTAGATAACCCTCCATAACAGGGAATAACTATTTAATCTATTAGGATCTCATCTCCCTGCGCCTCTTTCTCCTCGCCTCCCCTGCCCTGCTCAATTCGACACCTCCATAGTCCATAGATCGCATCTCCTCCCTTGTGTTCTACGCCTCTCCACGCTGCAGGTCGCACCTCGCCAGCACATCGCCGGTCGCCTGGACCCCGGCGCACCCGGGCTGCCGCCTCCACGTCGCTGGTTAGCCTCGACCCCGGTGCGCCCACGCTGCCTCCTGCACATCACCGGTCGCCAATGCAGCTCCGTTGCAGCTTGGTTTGTATTCCTCCTTGCCCTGGTTTTTCGTATTCCTCCTTGCTCTGTTTTAGGTAGGTAGAATTCATTTGCTTATTACGATTTAGAATTTGGTTATGCCATGTTCAGTACAATCCATTCATCTATAGATCATACACAATATGTTCAGTACAATCCATTCATCAATAAATCCATTACGTCATGCTTATAGTGTACCACATGGACAGTCTGATGATGAAGCCTCTGAAGCTGAACCAGACAATGGCGATGAAGACGACTTGCTTCAAAATTCGAAAACATCATGTAGAAAGAGAACAACATGATGGCACTAGTTTATGCAACTCTTAATCTGTAGTAATCGATTTGCTTCATATTTTTGCTTTTACCTTATTAATAAACAGTGACACAAGTAGTTCTGTACTTACTTTATTTGATTTCGCATTCAATAATTCATTTTCAGTATATTAACATTCACTTATTTAATTTAATTTTACTTTGTATAACCTTTGTGCACACTTCAAACTAACGCTATATGCGTAGGGTATCACAATGAGTCAGCACAAGTACGGAAACTTGACAGCATTAGCTCGGGAAAGATGCTCCTCACAGTTGAATAAGTCTGGACTGGTATACCAGGGTATTGCTAGGCGGACCTTGCCAGAGAAATCAAGTCAAATAGCAGATTTCAGCATAAAAAGGGTTACTCACAAGCCTCATTTGCAAGATGAGGAACTGTGGAAAAAGTATGAGTTAGCTGCAAAAGGTACTACAGAAACATAAAAATATTATTCAAGCTATGTATTGAAGGATGATATAATGTGGTTGCTTGTTTTCATAGATGGAAATGATGCGGCAACAAATACACCAATCTTGTTTACTACAAATTGGGATGCTGATTATTCTGGAAGTGAGTCTCTAAGTACCATATATTGTACCAAGAATTGTTTCTACGCTTTATTCTCTTCAAGTAACTCATAATATATTGCAGCTATGAGTGATGAAGTTGATACCAGCAATGATGGTGACATGGGAAATGGTATGCATGATTTTCATGGTATGAAAAACTTAATTTTTTTCATTTTTCCTTCATCCACCATGCTGACCGATTGGTTGTTTATTTTCAGATGGTGCAAATGGTGCAGATGAATTAATGGGTAATGAAAATCTGGAAAGTGAAGAATCCCAGGATATCCATGGCTTTGCAGGTACCTCAAAGACCAGTAAGCACAACAATGCAACTGAATTAGTTGATGAAAATCTGGAAAGTGAAGAAGTGCAGGGTAACCATGGCCTTACAGCTACATCCAAGACTAGTAAGCTCAACAATGCAACTTGATTAGTTGATACTTCATTCGGACCGCTACAATATAAATTGTAGCTTGAGTGTTTTTCTTTTTTTTGTACTTGATTAACATATTTCTTTCGAATGGTGCAGGACCTTGAACAGGTGAAAAGCGCAGGGTCCGTGGGAAAAATAAATGCAAGGAAGTAGCTGATCTCATGGAGTCCCAAAAAATTAAAGCCCGGTTTTACAATAACCGTGCGCGTTCCAAAAGTTTTGCATGACACTTGGGTAGAATCGTCCGTAATCCTAGAATTACCCCGATGAGGATAAAGGAATGGTCCAATATTACTGATGCAGCTCAGAAACATATATTTGATGCAATTAAGGTATGTTTGGTTAAAAGTTCTAGCATTATAATCTGAATTTCTGTACTGATGTATTTGTGAGACTCTATTTTATGAACAACTATTTAGGACAAGTTCGAAAATATTGACAACAACATTGCAATAGATGTCTACAAAGATGAGATATTAGACCATGTCAAGAAACTTTGGATCAACTGGCGTGAAGACTTGCACCGGAATTTTGTGAAACCCAACAAGACTATGCAGGAGGCTATGAAAAAGATACCTAAAGATATTACAAAGGATGACTGGGAATGGCTTGTCAAGGAGCATTTTTCCAGCAAGGAGTTTCTGGTAAGTTCTCATGTTGCCTGTTAATTTTCAACCATTTGTGCATTTGACAATATAATCCTCTTTAACTACAGAAAAAGAGCAAGAGAAACACCCTAAACAGAGCTAACCTCAAAATGCTTCACCGATCTGGCAGTAAACCCTTTAGACAGATAATTTGGGACATGGTACACGCTTTAACTTCTCTTGTTTTTCATTTCCAATAATATAAGATAAGTGTGAGTTGTCTTGCCATTTTGTTTCAACTAATAATAGTCACTTGCCTATTTTGGAACAGGGAGGAAAGGAAAGCAAGCCACCGAGTATGGATAAAATATTGTCAGAGGCATACAAGAAGGGTACAAACTTCCCTGATTCTACAACCTCAGCCAAACATGTAAGACTTAATTTAACATTCATAACTTCCATAATGAACATCACGTGTACAATTCCTACTTAGAGATAGAAGTTTATGCAAATAACTTACTGTTGGCACTTCAGGCACAAATTAAGACTATAGTTCAGTTGAATCCTGGTCTTTCAAATGATGAAGTCATGCAGAAATGTGACACATCTAAGCGGCGTGATCGCGTAGTTGGCTTTGGTGGTGGAATTAGAGAAAGAGATTTGCGAGGACTAGCATTAAGTAAGGCTGAATTAGTTTCTCTACCTCAAGCTTCTGAGTAAGCAAAACAAGTACTCGAAGAAAAGGTCAATGGCATGGTGCAAGAAGTATCAGAAATTAAGCGTCTTCTATCAGGTAGATCTCTGACTGATAGTTCTCATGAACGCCAACATGATCAAGTAAGTTGTTCTCACACATTGGTTTTATTTGTCATTATACTCTGATGCCATTTATTTACATGGACTAACTTTCATAAACTAATCAACATTTTGTAGGACTGGCATAAGGAGGCATTGTAATCGCTGGTGAAGAATGATATCCATTCAAACAACGATGGTGTCCCTCTATTGAAGACTAATAAATATTATCTTTTCTAGTTGTCTTGTTTTCCATATAGATATGATCAAGTGCATTGGTGATATAGGGAGTGCTTTTGACTCAAATTTCTTACAAGATATTTTAATTTTAGAATTGTATGTCAGAATATTGGTACTTCTATTAATAAAAGAGGCTATGATCCTTTCAATTAAGATTATTTTGTTTCTATATTAATGTGGATGTTAATATTGAAATGTTGGATGCTGCATAAAGTGATTGTTGAAGGAATGTCATAATATAAGTGATTCTAAAGGATATGAAAGTGTGAAGAGAGTGGTCGGTAATGATACTTTGGCCAGCATGGTAACATTATTAGCGACAACAAAAGTGGTCGTTATTGCCTTGGGGTCAACACACCATCCCACCATTATTAGCGACAACAAAAGTGGTCGTTATTTCCTTGGGATCAACAACGACACACCATCCCGTCGTTATAAGAATAACGACCATGAAAGGTACGTGGTCGTTATACTTTTAACGACGGAGCCTACTACAACCAGCAGATTGTGGTCGTTATTGAGCTCTAACGACCACAATCCAACCTTTAACGACCACATATACCGTTGTTAAAAACCGTTTTCCTAGTAGTGGCTGTACACGGCTGAATCTCTGGATATACTTGCGCAGGGGCTCTCCTTCCTTCTGGGCAAGCAGGTGGAGATCACTCTCTTGGCCATGTGGTTTGTGGCCGCCCGTAAAGGCGCCGACAAACTGATGGCACAAGTCCGCCCAAGAGGATATGGAGTTGTCCGGCAAGTGCATGAGCCAGGACCTGACTTCGGGCTTGAGCACAAGAGGAAAGTAGTTGGCAAGGACCTTGTCGTCTCGCCCCCCGGCAGCTTGCACCGCAATGGTGTAGATGCTGAGGAGCTGAGACGGTTGCGACTTGCCGTTGTACTTCTCCGGTACGTCTGGCCTGAAATGCTTCTGGCTGGGCCACTGGACTTGCCGCAGCTCACGGGTAAACGCAGGGCAACCTACCGCGTACGGCAAGTCGCCTGGTTCTCCGGGCGCATGCATGTCAACAGAGGGCCCAGCGCGCAGGTCTGATTGACGCCGCGCTTCTCTTCGGCGCTCGATGCGAGTACGAGCGTCTTCTTGCTGTCTCTCGTGGAGAACTTGGCGCTGATCGCAACGAGCTCGCGGATCTGACGACGCGGTGGAGTCGCTGTCATGGTGGATCCGGCAAGTCGGCGATCTTGGCCTTCGAGGCGGAGAGTGCACAGTGGTTGCACCCTCGCCGGTCTTGTCGCCACCGGCTCGCGCCTGGCTGACTTGCCGCGGCAGCGATGCGCTCGGCTGCCGTGGGTTGTCACCGTTGGTGAAGCCGATGAGGCTCTGGATAGTGGCCCTCCAGTCATCGATCTTCTCTCGCGCTGGAGTGTAATCTAGGAGCAGTTGGGCCCGTGCCAACGCTTCCGCCGGAGTGGCGGGCGGCGGCGGCGAACGGTGCGAGGAGCGAGATATGCTCGGACTTCTAACTGCGTTAGAAGGAGCAGTACCTCGTCCAGGCGACCGTGCCCTGCTCGTGCCAGCATGTTGGCGCGCATGCTGGTCTTGAGCGCTCCGGGATCCGCCAGCTTGATCTTGGCCCAGCAAACGTATGGTACCGTGAGTACCATGACGCTGCTGGTCCCGCGCCTCCTGAGATGGGCGCGGTGCGTGTACGGACGCCGAGGTCTTGGAGTGCGCTCGGTCGTTGTGGGAGCCGACCGCGTCGCCGATGTGCAACGCAGTCTTGTCCTTGGACCTGGCAGCACCATGAGCCTCCTCATCGGCGCCCGTTCTTCCGCCGGCACCCACTCCACCAGCCGTTCGCTCTGGCGATGGTGGGCTCGGCGCAGACGGAGCAGCTGCCTCCGAAATCTTCTTCTTCGGTGGCATGTTGATGAAGATGATGAAAGTTCGGCTCGTGCGAACGTCGGATCAGGTTCACACAGCCTCGACGCACCCCCTACCTGGCGCGCCAAAGATGTCGGTGGTGCTGATCCCACGGACACCTACGGGACCACGGCGGATCGAGGCCCCTTTCGGTTCGGCAAGGGGGGCGGAGAGTGCACGAAGAGCAGATCGAGGCGAACGCGCGAGTGACACGATCAGTTTACCCAGGTTCGGGCCGCACGGATGCGTAAAACTCTACTCCTACTTTGATTTGTATTTGTGTTCTTGCTCGGGAGCGATGAATGCTACAGTACGCTCAAATGGCTAGTGAGACCGAGCGTGAGAATGATCCCCCCCTTTCTGTTGCGCATGGGCCTCCTTTTATGTGTCAAAGGGGTCACCGACAAGTGGCAATAGGAGTGAGGGTAAAAATGTAAAAGAGGTGGTGGTTGGCATCACCGCCTACAACAGTTGTATCATACCTAACCTAAGCGGCAGGGGACAAAGGCATTAAATGCATGTCTGTGTCGCCCAAACAGTGCAAAAAGGGGCCGTCAGGGGCGCCACCATTTGCCACGATGGCTATCTTGTCAGCTCCTGCTTGCCACCGCATGCCCCTGGCTGCACAGCCTCCCGCCACGTACGCCAGGAACGGTCCCAGAGCGACACGTTGGTGGGTGAGCTGGAGCGCGGGCTGCGGAGTAGTAGCTTGCCGCGGCAAGCACCTTGCCGCGGATGTTGTCTTGTCGCGTTCGGGAGCTTGTCGCTCACCGGGTCTCGTCGCGTCCGGGAGCTTGTCGCTCACCGGGTCTTGCCGGGATGCGCAGCGCGTCGCAGCAAGCTTCCCGAGATGCCTTGGTTGGTCTTTCCGGCAAGCTCCTCTTGCCGGGGTCTTCGTGCTTCGAGTGGCCTTACCGGCAAGCTCCTCTTGCCGGGGCCTTGCGCCTTGGCTTGAATACTTTGTTCTTGAATGGCTCCAAAGGAACCACGGAGGACCGCCTGCGCCTCGGTCGACTTCACGGCTTTCCCCTTGTCGCCCTTCGGAGCCATGGCAGAAGCAGTGGAGGAGGTCGACGGCGTGGTGGTGCTGGTGGCAATGCGGGGGGCAGGGCACTGCGCTCTGTGCGCTTTGGGAAGACGGAGGTGGGGCGGAGTTTTTCAAGATTGGAGCGGAATGGGGGCGAGTGGGCGCACTACCCCTGCTTCCCTTTGCTTATAAAGGGAGAGATGGCGGACGTTCCGCCTTTCCTAATAAAGAAACCACCCACGATCTCTCCCATGATGCCGCGTTCGACGCGTGCCGTGCGGAGAGGGCGCGGTGGATGCGGAGTGAGTTACGGCGTAACCTAGGCCGCGCGTGCCCGTGCCCTGTTTTGGGCCTGGCCCAACAGCGCTCGGCATCGTGTATGGCCCAGGCCCGGGGGCTCCTGTCGGTGTACTAAAGTAGGGGTACCTTAGTATCCCGAACTTGTGCACGGGCAGTCGCAGCGTCCCGCGGCAAGGCTTGCCGGGCGACCGCCAAGATCCTCCGTGGTTCCTTTGGAGCCATTCAAGAACAAAGTATCCAAGGCCCCGGCAAGAGGAGCTTGTCGGGAAGGAGACAAAGACCCCGGCAAGAGGAGCTTGCCGAGGAGGCCAATCAAGACATATCAAGGAACTCGCCGCAGCACGCCACGTGTCCCGGCAAGACCCAGTGGGCGGCAAGCTTCTGGACGCGGCAAGATAATAACCGCGGCAAGCTTCCATCCTGTACCTGCGCTCCAGCACATCCGCCAACGTGTCGCTCTGGGACCCTCCCAGGCGTACGTGGCGGAAGGCTGTGCAGCTAGAGGTACACGATGGGAAGTGGCGCTGACAAGGTAGCCATTGTGGCAAGCAGTGGCGTCCCTAGCGGTCCCTTTCCGCACCGTCTAGGCGACACAGACAGGCATTTAATGCCTTTGTCCCCTGCCGTCAGGGTTAGGTATGATACAACTGTAGTAAGCGGTGGCGCCAACCACCACCTCTTTTACCTTTTTACCCTCATCTCTGTTGCCACCTGTCGGTGACCCCTTTGACATATAAAAGGAGGCCCATGCGCAACAGGGGGGGGGGGGTCATTCTCACGCTCGGTCTCGCTAGCCATTTGAGCGTACTGTAGCATTCATCGCTCCCGAGGAAGAACACAAATACAAATCAAAGTAGGACTAGGGTTTTACGCATTCGTGCGGCCCGAACCTGGGTAAACTGATCGCGTCGCTCGTGCGTTCGCCTCGATCTGCTCTTCGTGCACTCTCCGCCCCCCTTGCCAAACCGAAAGGGGCCCCGATCTGCCGTGGTCCCATAGATGTCCGTGGGATCAGCGCCCCCGACACCGTCACATCTGTTGCCCTTTGTTACCGCACTAAGATTGCTGTGATGACTTGCAGTATAAAGGTACCAAATATTTTGCTGCAGGAATACATTGTGATACACTCCGAATGTGTCCTTGATGGTAGTTTTTTTGCCTGATAAAAGTAGAGTAGGACGGAGTGCTACATGCACACAGATTATCTCTCTCCACCCATTGAAAAACTAGCCTTTAATTTTTCTATTGAGATACAAATTCATTGATATCTTTTGAATAAAAAGTTATTCCAAAATCTTTTCACAGGCAAAGAGAACTTTAAAACAAGATAATATTTGAATATATTGTAAAAGTTCATAAAATATATTTCACTCCTTTCTTGAAAATAGATCTCATTCATTAATTGAAAATTGTGAGTGTGGAAATATTCAGAACATAGATTTCAGTTCAAAAACATAGATTTCACTCATTTCAAAAAATTTATTTCATTTAATTCATCAAAAATAATTTCACTCATTTTTAAAAAGACCGATTTCACTAGTATAAAACTACACATTTCACTCTTTTTAAAAAATATTTCACGCATTTAAAAACACTTATTTCACTCGTTTGAAAAGACTTATATCACTAAATTCAAAAATAATAATTTCACTCATTATCAGATAGACCGATTTCACTCATTTTAAACAACACATTTCACTCATTCAAAGAAAAAATATATTTCACTACTTTGTGTTACATTATTTCACTTAATTCAAAGTACTGATTTCACGTAGCTCAAAAAATAATTTAACTTATTTCACACAACTAATAGAAAGACAAATGTACAATGCACAATCTACAACTCTCCTTTATAGTAGAGATACCTGTTCTAGCTTTTGTAATGTTGGTCCCATGGTTCGTATAGGAAATGAAAGGTTTTAGTTCATTTTTCCCAAGGTTTTTGTGATGAGATGTCTCTGATATTGCTTATACAAGCTAGATATCATCATGTCGTGTTGGTGTGCATCTCAGAGTTCATCTTCATCGCCACTGGGTAAGTGGCTCTCCTACGACTACTCCTGTTTGGCTTGGTTGGAGTGGACAGGCTTCTTGCCATCAGGTGGTTTTCTACTCACTTCTACTAAAACTGCTCAAGGTAAAAATGGAGGCCAACTAAAAAGTTGGAGGAGCTAGAAATGGTGACAACCTGCTGAGATGGCAATGTTGTCGTTTTATAACTATTTGAATCCTTTATGGTCTTTATGCAGAAATATAGTGAGGTGATTATTTTTGGGTGATGTTTGGGTAAATCCAAATGGAGTGATATGAGAGAGTAACGGTGGTTAGTCAGTGCTTTGGTATTTAGTCAGGGTTGTCCCGTGAGTTCTAGTTATATTTGTAGCTTTAGTTAGGCAGCTTGTTCTATTAATCTTAGACGTCATTGGCACATAAAAATAGGTTTTGTTTAGCTGGGGAATCAGCGAGGACCGAGACTGCTTGTATGTGTGAAGTATAGTTGTATGTGCTAAAGGCTGTTGTTTCATTGAATATATTGAGCAATGTTAAATCAAGATAATAATTACATGTATATGCCCCTCTTAACCATCAAGCAAATAACTTGTAGAACAGTCCAAAGGCACAAACCTAATCTCCACGGCTCCCTCCCTCCCCCCCCCCCCCCCCCCGCCGCCACCCGAGAGGCATCAGGGAGGGTTCCCGATCCCCGCCACCGCACCCCCTCCTCCTCCCTCTTTCACCCTCGTCGCCGCCAAGGGGCGCGTGTTGGGGAACGTAGTAATTTCAAAAAAATTCCTACGCACACGCAAGATCATGGTGATGCATAGCAACGAGAGGGGAGAGTGTTGTCTACGTACCCTCGTAGACCGCAACGGAAGTGTTGACGTAACGTACATGAAGTAGTCGTACGTCTTCCCGATCCGACCGATCCAAGCACCGTTACTCCGGCACCTCCGACTTCTTAGCACACGTACAGCTCGATGACGCTCCCCGGGCTCCGATCCAGCAAAGCTTCGGGGATGAGTTTCGTCAGCACAACGGCGTGGTGACGATGATGATGTTCTACCAACGCAGGGCTTCGCCTAAGCACTACAACGATATGATCGAGGTGGAATATGGTGGCAGGGGGCACCGCACACGGCTAAGGAACGATCACGTGGATCAACTTGTGTGTTCTAGGGTGCCCCCTGCCCCCATATATAAAGGAGCAAGGGGGAGGCTGGCCGGCCCTATGGGGCGTGCCATGGGAAGGTGGAGTCCTCCTCCTAGTGGGAGTAGGACTCCCCTTTCCTAGTCCAACTAGGAGACTTGAGGGGGAAGGAAAGAGAGGGAGAGGGAGAGGGAAAGGCCCCCCCCCCTAGTCCAATTCGGACTCCCCATGAGGGGGGCGTGCCACCTCTTGGGCTGCTGCCCTCTCTCTCCCCTCGGGCCCAATAAGGCCCATTACTTCCCCGGGGGGTTCCAGTAACCCCTCCGGCACTCCGGTTTTATCCGAAATCACCCGGAACACTTCCGGTGTCCGAATATAGCTATCCAATATATCAATCTTTATGTCTCGACCATTTCGAGACTCCTCGTCATGTCCGTGATCACATCCGGGACTCCGAACTAACTTCGGTACATCAAAATGCATAAACTCATAATAACTGTCATTGTAATGTTAAGCGTGCGGACCCTACGGTTCGAGAACAATGTAGACATGACTGAGACAAATCTCCGGTCAATAACCAACAGCGGGACCTGGATGCCCATATTGGCTCCTACATATTCTACGAAGATCTTTATCGGTCAGACCGCATAACAACATACGTTGTTCCCTTTGTCATCGGTATGTTACTTGCCCGAGATTCGATCGTCGGTATCCAATACCTAGTTCAATCTCGTTACTGGCAAGTCTCTTTACTCGTTCCGTAATACATCATCTTGCAACTAACTCATTAGTTGTAATGCTTGCAAGGCTTATGTGATGTGCATTACCGAGAGGGCCCAGAGATACCTCTCCGACAATCAGAGTGACAAATCCTAATCTCGAAATACGCCAACCCAACATCTACCTTTGGAGACACCTGTAGAGCACCTTTATAATCACTCAGTTACGTTGTGACGTTTGGTAGCACACAAAGTGTTCCTCCGGTAAACGGGAGTTGCATAATCTCATAGTCATAGGAACATGTATAAGTCATGAAGAAAGCAATAGCAACATACTAAACGATCGGGTGCTAAGCTAATGGAATGGGTCATGTCAATCAGATCATTCAACTAATGATGTGACCTCGTTAATCAAATAACAACTCTTTGTTCATGGTTAGGAAACATAACCATCTTTGATTAATGAGCTAGTAAAGTAGAGGCATACTAGTGACACTCTGTTTGTCTATGTATTCACACATGTATTATGTTTCCGGTTAATACAATTCTAGCATGAATAATAAACATTTATCATGATGTAAGGACATAAATAATAACTTTATTATTGCCTCTAGGGCATATTTCCTTCAGTCTCCCACTTGCACTAGAGTCAATAATCTAGATCACACTGTAATGATTCTAACACCCATGGAGCCTTGGTGCTGATCATGTTTTGCTCGTGGAAGAGGCTTAGTCAACGGGTCTGCAACATTCAGATCCGTATGTATCTTGCAAATCTCTATGTCTCCCACCTGGACTAGATCCCGGATGGAATTGAAGCGTCTCTTGATGTGCTTGGTTCTCTTGTGAATCTGGATACCTTTGCCAAGGCAATTGCACCAGTATTGTCACAAAAAAATTTCATTGGACCCGATGCACTAGGTATGACACCTAGATCGGATATGAACTCCTTCATCCAGACTCCTTCGTTCGCTGCTTCCGAAGCAGCTATGTACTCCGCTTCACATGTAGATCCCGCCACAACGCTTTGTTTAGAACTGCACCAACTGACAGCTCCATCGTTTAATGTAAACACGTATCCGGGTTTGCGATTTAGAATCGTCCGGATCAGTGTCAAAGCTTGCATCAACGTAACCGTTTACGATGAGCTCTTTGTCACCTCCATATACGAGAAACATATCCTTAGTCCTTTTCAGGTATTTCATGATGTTCTTGACCGTTGTCTAGTGATCCACTCCTGGATTACTTTGGTACCTCCCTGCTAAACTTATAGCAAGGCACACATCAGGTCTGGTACACAGCATTGCATACATGATAGAGCCTATGGCTGAAGCATAGGGAACATCTTTCATTTTCTCTCTATCTTCTGCAGTGGTCGGGCATTGAGTCTGACTCAACTTCACACCTTGTAACACAGGCAAGAACCCTTTCTTTGCTTGATCCATTTTGAACTTCTTCAAAATCTTGTCAAGGTATGTGCTTTGTGAAAGTCCAATTAAGCGTCTTGATCTATCTCTATAGATCTTTATGCCCAATATGTAAGCAGCTTCACCGAGGTCTTTCATTGAAAAACTCTTATTCAAGTATCCCTTTATGCTATCCAGAAATTCTATATCATTTCCAATCAGTAATATGTCATCCACATATAATATCAGAAATGCTACAGAGCTCCCACTCACTTTCTTGTAAATATAGGCTTCTCCGAAAGTCTGTATAAAACCAAATGCTTTGATCACACTATCAAAGGGTTTATTCCAACTCCGAGAGGCTTGCACCAGTCCATAAAAGGATCACTGGAGCTTGCACACTTTGTTAGCTCCCTTTGGATCGACAAAACCTTCTGGTTGCATCATATACAACTCTTCTTCCAGAAATCCATTCAGAAATGCAGTTTTGACATCCATCTGCCAAATTTCATAATCATAAAATGCGGCAATTGCTAACATGATTCGGACAGACTTAAGCATTGCTACGGGTGAGAAGGTCTCATCGTAGTCAACCCCTTGAACTTGTCGAAAACCTTTTGTGACAAGTCGAGCTTTGTAGACAGTAACATTACCGTCTGCGTCAGTCTTCTTTTTGAAGATCCATTTATTCTCAATTGCTTGCCGACCATCGGGCAAGTCAACCAAAGTCCATACTTTGTTCTCATACATGGATCCCATCTCAGATTTCATGGCTTAAAGCCATTTTGCGGAATCTGGGCTCACCATCGCTTCTTCATAGTTCGTAGGTTCATCATGATCTAGTAGCATGATTTCCAGAACAGGATTACCGTACCACTCTGGCGCGGATCTCACTCTGGTTGATCTACGAGGTTTAGTAGTATCTTGTCCTGAAGTTTCATGATCATTATCATGAGCTTCCTCACTTATTGGTGTAGGTGTTGCAGAAACAGTTTTCTGTGATGTACTACTTTCCAATAAGGGAGCAGGTACAGTTACCTCGTCAAGTTCTACTTTCCTCCCACTCACTTCTTTCGAGAGAAACTCCTTCTCTAGAAAGGATCCATTCTTAGCAACGAATGTCTTGCCTTCGGATCTGTGATAGAAGGTGTACCCAACAGTCTCTTTTGGGTAACCTATGAAGACACATTTCTCCGATTTGGGTTCGAGGTTATCAGGTTGAAGCTTTTTCACATAAGCATCGCAGCCCCAAACTTTAAGAAACGACAACTTTGGTTTCTTGCCAAACCATAGTTCATAAGGCGTCGTCTCAATGGATTTTCATGGTGCCCTATTTAACGTGAATGCGGCCGTCTCTAAAGCATAACCCCAAAACGATAGCGGTAAATCAGTAAGAGACATCATAGATCGCACAATATCTAGTAAAGTACGATTACGACGTTCGGACACACCATTACGCTGTGGTGTTCCGGGTGGCGTGAGTTGCGAAACTATTCCGCATTGTTTCAAATGTACACCAAACTCGTAACTCAAATATTCTCCTCCACGATCAGATCGTAGAAACTTTATTTTCTTGTTACAATGATTTTCAACTTCACTCTGAAATTCTTTGAACTTTTCAAATGTTTCAGACTTGTGTTTCATTAAGTAGATATACCCATATCTGCTTAAATCATCTGTGAAGGTGAGAAAATAACGATATTCGCCACGAGCCTCAATATTCATCGGACCACATACATCGGTATGTATGATTTCCAACAAATCTGTTGCTCTCTCCATAGTACCGGAGAACGGTGTTTTAGTCATCTTGCCCATGAGGCACGTTTCACAAGTACCAAGTGATTCATAATCAAGTGGTTCCAAAAGTCCATCAGTATGGAGTTTCTTCATGCGCATTACACCGATATGACCTAAACGGCAGTGCCATAAATAAGTTGCACTATCATTATCAACTCTGCATCTTTTGGTTTCAACATTATGGATATGTGTATCACTACTATTGAGATTCATCAAAAATAGACCACTCTTCAAGGGTGCATGACCATAAAAGATATTACTCATATAAATAGAACAACCATTATTCTCTGATTTAAATGAATAACTGTCTCGCATCAAACAAGATCCAGATATAATGTTCATGCTTAACGCTGGCACCAAATAACAATTATTTAGGTCTAATACTAATCCCGAAGGTAGATGTAGAGGTAGCGTGCTGACCGCGATCACATCGACTTTGGAACCGTTTCCCACGCGCATCGTCACCTCGTCCTTTGCCAGTGTTCGCCTAATCCGTAGTCCCTGTTTCGAGTTGCAAATATTAGCAACAGAACCAGTATCAAATACCCAGGTTCTACTGCAAGCTCTAGTAAGGTACACGTCAATAACATGTATATCACATATACCTTTGTTCACTTTGTCATCCTTCTTATCCGCCAAATACTTGGGGTAGTTCCGCTTCCAGTGACCAGTCTGCTTGCAGTAGAAGCACTCAGTTTCAGGCTTAGGTCCAGACTTGGGTTTCTTCTCCTGAGCAGCAACTTGCTTGCCGTTCTTCTTGAAGTTCCCCTTCTTCTTCCCTTTGCCCTTTTTCTTGAAACTAGTGGTCTTGTTGACCATCAACACTTGATGCTCCTTCTTGATTTCTACCTCCGCAGCTTTCAGCATCGCGAAGAGCTCGGGAATAGTCTTATTCATCCCTTGCATATTATAGTTCATCACGAAGCTCTTGTAGCTTGGTGGTAGTGATTGGAGAATTCTGTCAATGAAGCAATCATCTGGAAGATTAACTCCCATCTGAATCAAGTGATTATTATACCCAGACATTTTGAGTATATGCTCACTGACAGAACTGTTCTCCTCCATCTTACAGCTATAGAACTTATTGGAGACTTCATATCTCTCAATCCGGGCATTTGCTTGAAATATTAACTTCAACTCCTGGAACATCTCATATGCTCCATGACGTTCAAAACGTCGTTGAAGTCCCGATTCTAAGCCGTAAAGCATGGCACACTGAACTATCGAGTAGTCATCAGCTTTGCTCTGCCAGACATTCATAACATCTGGTGTTGCTCCAGCAGTAGGCCTGGCACCCAGCGGTGCTTCCAAGACGTAATTCTTCTGTGCAGCAATGAGGACAATCCTCAAGTTACGGACCCAGTCCGTGTAATTGCTACCATCATCTTTCAACTTTGCTTTCTCAAGGAACGCATTAAAATTCAACGGAACAACAGCGCGGGCCATCTATCTACAATCAAACATACATAAGCAAGATATTATCAGGTACTAAGTTCATGATAAATTTAAGTTCAATTAATCAAATTACTTAAAGAACTCCCACTTAGATAGACATCCCTCTAATCTTCTAATTGATCACGTGATCCAAATCAACTAAACCATAACCGATCATCACGTGAAATGGACTAGTTTTTAATGGTGAACATCATTATGTTGATCATATGTACTATATGATTCACGCTCGACCTTTCGGTCTCCGTGTTCCGAGGCCATATTTGCATATGCTAGGCTCGTTAAGTTTAACCTGAGTATTCTGCGTGTGCAAAACTGGCTTGCACCCGTTGTAGATGGACGTATAGCTTATCACACCCGATCATCACGTGGTGTCTGGGCACGACGAACTTTGGCAACGGTGCATACTCAGGGAGAACACTTCTTGATAATTTAGTGAAAGATCATCTTATAATGCTACCATCAATAAAAGCAAGATAAGATGCATAAAAGATAAACATCACATGCAATCAATATAAGTGATATGATATGGCCATCATCATCTTGTGCTTGTGATCTCCATCTCCAAAGCATCGTTATGATCACCATCGTCACCGGTGCGACACCTTGATCTCCATCGTAGCATCGTTGTCGTCTCGCCAATCTTATGCTTCCACGACTATCGCTACCGCTTAGTGATAAAGTAAAGCATAACAGCGCGATTGCATTGCATACAATAAAGTGACAACCATATGGCTCCTGCCAGTTGCCGATAACTTGGTTACAAAACATGATCATCTCATACAATAAAATTTAGCATCATGTCTTGACCATATCACATCACAACATGCCCTGCAAAAACAAGTTAGACGTCCTCTACTTTGTTGTTGCATGTTTTACGTGGCTGCTACGGGCTTAAGCAAGAACCAATCTTACCTACGCATCAAAACCACAACGATAGTTTGTCAAGTTGATGTCGTTTTAACCTTCGCAAGGACCGGGCGTAGCCACACTCGGTTCAACTAAAGTTGGAGAAACAGTCACCCGTAAGCCACCTTTGTGCAAAGCACGTCGGGAGAACCGATCTCGCGTAAGCATACGCGTAATGTCGGTCCGGGCCGCTTCATCCAACAATACCGCCCAACCAAAGTATGACATGCTGGTAGGCAGTATGACTTATATCGCCCACAACTCACTTGTGTTCTACTCATGCAAATAACATCAAAACCATAAAACCTAGGCTCGGATGCCACTGTTGGGGAACGTAGTAATTTCAAAAAAATTCCTACGCACACGCAAGATCATGGTGATGCAGAGCAACGAGAGGGGAGAGTGTTGTCTACGTACCCTCGTAGACCGCAACGGAAGCGTTGACGCAACATAGAGGAAGTAGTCGTACGACTTCCCGATCCGACCGATCCAAGCACCGTTACTCCGGCACCTCCGAGTTCTTAGCACACGTACAGCTCGATGACGCTCCCCGGGCTCCGATCCAGCAAAGCTTCGGGGATGAGTTTCGTCAGCACAACGGCGTGGTGACGATGATGATATTCTACCGACGCAGGGCTTCGCCTAAGCACTACAACGATATGATCGAGGTGGAATATGGTGGCAGGGGGCACCGCACACGGCTAAGGAACGATCATGTGGATCAACTTGTGTGTCCTAGGGTGCCCCCCTGCCCCCGTATATAAAGGAGCAAGGGGGAGGCCGGCCGGCCCTATTGGGCGCGCCAAGGGGAGGGGGGGTCCTCCTCCTAGTGGGAGTAGGACTCCCCTTTCCTAGTCCAACTAGGAGACTTGAGGGGGAAGGAAAGATAGGAAGAGGGAGAGGGAGAGGGAAAGGGCCCCCCCCCCTCCTAGTCCAATTCAGACTCCCCATAAGGGGGGGCGCGCCACCTCTTGGGCTGCTGCCCTCTCTCTCCCCTCAGGCCCAATAAGGTCCATTAGTTCCCCGGAGGGGTTCCGGTAACCCCTCCGGCACTCCGGTTTTATCCGAAATCACCCGGAACACTTCCGGTGTCCGAATATAGCTGTCCAATATATCAATCTTTATGTCTCGACCATTTCGAGACTCCTCGTCATGTTCGTGATCACATCCGGGACTCCAAACTAACTTCGGTACATCAAAATGCATAAACTCATAATAACTGTCATCGTAACGTTAAGCGTGCGGACCCTACGGTTCGAGAACAATGTAGACATGACTGAGACAAATCTCCGGTCAATAACCAACAGCGGGACCTGGATGCCCATATTGGCTCCTACATATTCTACGAAGATCTTTATCGTTCAGACCGCATAACAACATACGTTGTTCCCTTTGTCATCGGTATGTTACTTGCCCGAGATTCGATCGTCGGTATCCAATACCTAGTTCAATCTCATTACTGGCAAGTCTCTTTACTCGTTCCGTAATACATCATCTCGCAACTAACTCATTAGTTGTAATGCTTGCAAGGCTTATGTGATGTGCATTACCGAGAGGGCCCAGAGATACCTCTCCGGCAATCGGAGTGACAAATCCTAATCTCGAAATATGCCAACCCAACATCTACCTTTGGAGACACCTGTAGAGCACCTTTATAATCACCTAGTTACGTTGTGACGTTTGGTAGCACACAAAGTGTTCCTCCGGTAAACGGGAGTTGCATAATCTCATAGTCATAGGAACATGTATAAGTCATGAAGAAAGCAATAGCAACATACTAAACGATCGGGTGCTAAGCTAATGGAATGGGTCATGTCAATCAGATCATTCAACTAATGATGTGACCTCGTTAATCAAATAACAACTCTTTGTTCATGGTTAGGAAACATAACCATCTTTGATTAACGAGCTAGTGAAGTAGAGGCATACTAGTGACACTCTGTTTGTCTATGTATTCACACATGTATTATGTTTCCGGTTAATACAATTCTAGCATGAATAATAAACATTTATCATGATGTAAGGAAATAAATAATATCTTTATTATTGCCTCTAGGGCATATTTCCTTCAGCGCGGCCGGGGTGAAGCTCGGGCATCGCCAACGGCGGCAGGGCTCCTTCGCCCCCGCTCGCGGGGTATGGCGCGGGCCACATCTCGCGGCTCGGCGGCGATGGTGGCGTTCGACGGGCGGCAGGTGGCATGGTGGTGGTGCGGGCCGGTGGTGGCGTCGGCGGCGGTGCTTCTGGCAGCGCTTCGGCATCGCGTCCGGCGCCACGGGTCGCGGTTGACCGGGGCGCAGGCGGCCCTCTCACCGTGGTGCTTTGGTGGGGGGGGGGTGGGGGCGGCGCGGAAACGGCAGCGGAGGTGGTGGGTTGCTCCCACCCAGGCGGGCCCTCGCGGCTGGGTGGCGGCGTTCGGCTCGGCTGGATCCCCTGGTGGCGTCTTCATACGGCGGTGGCGACAGCTCCGCGACCCTCCCTCTTCGGATTCTGGCGACGGCCGATGCCTCCTGATGCTCTAGGCCTTCGAAGCGGGGGCGGAACACGGTTCCGGGGGGAAGTTGGAGCCGACACGGGTGTCGGTCGTGGCCATTGGCCACTTCTCCGCCTTCCCCTTCCCCCAGTCAATGTGGTCGCGGCTCTTCTCAAGGAAGCTTGGCCAGCGGCGGTTCTAGAGGGGGTTGGGGTCGTGGATCCGGAAAAAGGCGTGGCCTTTGGTGGTTTCAGGGTGGTCTCATGGCGGGGCGGCGGCCCTGGCGGTGGGAGTCGCATTGGTCGTGGGCGGATCACGCGGCTCGGATGCGGGCAGGCAACCATGGCCGCTCGGGCGGCATGGCTGTGGGTGTTGGCGGACTAGGGTGGCGGCGGGGGAGCTGAAGCACCGGGGTACATCACCTACCCAGTCCCATTCTGGTCGACGGTGATAGCGTCCGTGGACGTCGTATTCCTCCTTGCAGGCTCCATCGTGGTGCTTCTTCTTCCTCCATCTTACTCCGGGTGAAAACTTAATCTTCGGATCAGACGGTGGCGACATTCTTGCTCGTGCCCTTCCTGGAGGCACCGTCTTGGAGTCCTCAGTCCGGCGTGTGTGTCGCACATCCTCCCGAACGATCGCTCCTTGGTGCTGGTCTCCATCGGCTCTTAGCGGATCCTTTTTTGCTCATCTTGTAGATGCTTTGTGTCGTTGAGGTTGTGTGTCGGTGCCCGACATTCGTGTATCTTGCCTTGGGTCTGGGTGGCGTGCGTTTGTATCGAATGCTTGATGTTGTGGTTGTGCTTTATAATATACAGCGGGGAACCCTTTTTCGTAATAATAACTTGTAGAATATGCCAGAGTTTATTTCGAAGAATAGTATATCTTAGTTTAATCGGAATTTCCAAGCTATTTGCTAAATCTCTTTGTGCCCTGAGGCGAGCATAACTTTGACGTTGCAACACGCATGCTGATGCTTCTAGTAAGGATGGATCTCGGCCTAAACGATCAATTATCTACCAAATGGGAGTTTCCAGGGGCCTGAACATTCTGATCATATGGAATACATTATAATGTTTCTTAATCAAAAGGGTACGTGTTAATCTCACCCCCGATCTACATACAAAATCGTAAGCTATTAGAGGGTGGGGGGGGGGGGGGGGGCGGGGTCCAAATCATGCTTCCTGAAAATTGACATCGAAATTTATTTCACTCCCAATATGGACCCATATCGAACATGAGAGCGAGAGAAGCCCTGGTGCGAGAGTGAATTCTAGCACGCGCAACATAAACATAAATAGTTTAAATCCCATTCCTTCATGGCAAGTAACGGCAAGCATAACTTTGGTGTTGTAATTCAATGGTGCAACAACGCACGCCAATGCTTCTAATAAGGATCTCGACCTAAAACGATCAATTATTGACAAATGGGAGTTTCAAGGGGCCTGAACATTCTGATCACGTGGAATACATTATAATGTTTCTTAATCAAAGGGATAAATTTTAATCTCACCGCTGATCTACCTACAAAATCATAAACTTTTATAAGGGTGGTTCCGAATCATGCCTCCTGAAAATTAACATTGAAAATCCACTTGACTCCAAATATTGACGCATATATATCAAACAACTTAGTTATACTACATTGGTTTCATCTCGTGAATAAAATGACAGCTATATATAGCGAGACAAGCCCTGGTCAGAGAGTACATTCTAGCGCTCACAACATAAACAGAAATAGTTAAAATCCCATTCCAATGTCGCAAGTGACGGCTTGTAAACTACATAGAAGGAAGCACATTAGTATAGATACACTGTCATTTCATTGGTAGTCTCAGACTTTCAACACTAAGAAACTTGCACGAACAGTAATGTCTAATACTATAGTACACTTCAAACTCTATGCAGTACAAGGTGATGACGTCTTCAAACACTCCGGCCTCGAGCCATGGTCCGGGCGGGCGGCAAGTAAAATTAAGAAGAAGAAGAAGAGGACCCTACGAGTGTTTGTCACTAGAGGCGGTGGGCAGGGACGAGGCCATCGTCAAAGTTCTGGGAGTAGCTCTTGAGGTCGTACCTGAAACTCACGGTGTGGCGCTTCGGGCGCAGCACGACGCGTCTCACCCTCCAGAAGAGCTGCCTCATGGCTGCTGGCGCCTGCCGCCACGACCCTAACCCGCCTTGGCTCTTCCCCTCCATCATCTTTCGGCTGCTAATGCTCTTCGTCACGCGCAATGATCCTCCCAGAAACGCCATTGGTCGACCTTGATGATATGATGTGAACGGGAAGTCAAGGTTGATACGATTAAGCACCGCTCTGCTGTGATTAATTAGGTAGCTTCTAATTGCAGAAGTGGGGCTCCTTGGCTAACATTTTATAAGCTTGCCGAATGGATGGGGCTCCGACGCCGACCAGAACGACAGACGGGCCCGCCACCACCAGCGTGCACACTCACAGCTGACGAGCAAAATCCCCTTTACAGACACTGGTAGAAAAAGAGGCTTCCGTCCAGCCCCATTAGTCGCGAAACTGTAGGAACCGCGACTAATGAAGTCTTTAGTCGCGGTTTGGCAGACGAACCGCGACCAAATGCCTGGGCCCAGGGCGCTCGCGGGCTTTAGTCGCGGTTGGCCAGGCCAACCGCGACTAAAGCTCCTCCCCTTTAGTCCCGGTTTGTGGCACGAACCGGAACTAATGGGGTTGAGACCTTTAGTCCCGGTTCGTCCCACGAACCGGTACTAAAGGTCCCATTTTCAAACTCTACCCCCCCCCCCCCGGATCGCCTTTTTAGTTTTAAAAAAAATAAAAGAAAATAATGGAAATGTCAAAAAAAATAAAAGAAAATAAGTTTCTCATGTGATATGTGGTCTAGTTGTTGGGAAAATTTGCAAATGTGAATTTTGACTTTATTTGCAAAATCTCTCTGAAATTTGTAAAAATGGGCATAACTTTTGCATACTAACTCGGATGAAAAAGTTTTTTATATGAAAAATCATCTACTCGAAAAGTTACATCCAAATTTAACGGGGGAACCCCGTTAAACATTTTCAAAATCCTCAAAAACCTAATAGAAAAAAGGTTACGGGGCTTTTAAGATCTAGAGTGGAAAAAATTGAAAAATATTCAAACAGTGGGCAAACTATGGTCAAACAATGGTCAAACTAATTATTCTAGAATATTAGTGTTACTAAATAATTATTTTAATTATTTCAATTTTGGTCAAATCTGGTCAAACTGTGGTCAACTGTGGTCAAACTGTGGTCAAACAATGGTCAAACTAATTATTCAAGAAATATTAGTGTTACTAAATAATTATTGTTTTTTAAAACAATAGTTTCAAACTCAAACAGTGAAATGTGTCACTTCATGCTCAAGCAAAATTCCTGAAGGTTAATAGGATTGACATCTTATTATTGTCAGGAAAACAACAAGTGCAGACTTGGAGCGTGGGAGAATAGAACCCGGAAGTTAAGCGTGCTTGGGCTGGAGTAGTGAGAGGGATGGTTGACCGGTTGGGAAGTTAGATGATTTGGAATGATGAGGGGTGATAAAAGAATAAATTGAGAAGTGATGAGGGGTGGTGATTACAGACTAGAGGTTAAAATAATTCAGAAATTTGAAAATAAAAAAATAAAAAAAATTCAAATTTTTTTTTCAAAAACCTGTGGCGGCCTTTAGTCGCGGTTAGCCACAAGAACCGGGACTAAAGGGGGGGGGGGTCTTTAGTCGCGGTCCGTAAGAGCCGCGGCTAAAGGGGGGGGTCTTTAGTCGCGCTTATTTAGTCCCGGTTGCACAGCCGGGACTAAAGGCTGTTGCGAACCGGGACTAAAGGGCTTTTTTCTACCAGTGAGAGGGGAGCCTGTGGCAAAATGCATCTTTTGCCATTGCCACCCTACACTACACATCATATAGTCAGGTCTGGATAAGTGTAGTAATTTCACGTGAGGCATCCATCAACAAGTGTTGGTGCTTGCCATTTCACGACCAATGCTTTTTAGTTCTAAATAGTGTTGTATCAAACGGTCTCAAGAGAAGAAGCACTGGATCGTGTGCTGATGCTCAGGTTCGGATATCCACCGACTTTAATTTGGCCGTCCGCATTACTGGAAAGAATGGCATGTAGGCACGAATATCCAATTCTCAGCCCGGGCTCATCTGCACCCGCTCAAGAAAAAAATCAAAAAAAATCAAAAACTCCAAATTTTTGTGCAAGGTAGATAATTTTGTGTGTGAGGTGCGCTCCAAATTTCAAAGCATTTGGACATTTTAGTAGCTCTCAGCAAAAAAGACAAATTGGGTCAGAACAATATATGAACAATACACTATTTAACAGAAACTAAATTTGTCTTTTTTGCCGAGAGCTACTCAGATTTCCAAATGATTTGAAATTTGGAGCGGATATCACGCACCAAATTATCTACCATGCCAAAAAAAATTGAATTTTTTTGAATTTTTCTAGTATTTGTTTGGAATTTTTTATTGAGCGCAGGGACAGATGATCCTGGGAGCCAAAACGCCTCACTCATGTAGGCAGATACTCTTTATGTGTTCATAAAGCTACATTGAAACCATGTGCTCTTGGTTACTGACGACTCATATATCTGATCACGAAGATATAGTTCTTTGGGACAAATCTTCATCGGAAAAGAAACAAAGGGAGGAGAAAAAGAAAGTCGATGGCTGCATCATGGCACTTTACGTGCATGACGGTCGTGGCCCATATATTCATTATCCATTGTTTAGTTAAGCTGGGCTAGCTGCAGTAAGCACTTTCTACTTTGGTACAGACGTAGCACTTTCAGCTTTTGTACAGGCCTAGCAACCGACATAGAAAGCGAAAATTTATGGGCACCAGTACCTGCCGGCACATTTGTTGCCCTTCGTCTCTGCATCAAATTGTTGCACTGACTTGCAGTATAAAGGTACCAAATATTTTCGGCAGGAATACATTGGAATCCAATAGGGGTCCATTATAGTAGTTTTTCATCTGGTAAATGTAGAGAAGGACGGAGTGCTGCATGCACACACAGATTCTCTCTCTCTCTCTCTCTCTCTCTCTCTCTCTCTCTCTCTCTACCAGTTGAAAAACTAGCTTTCCATTTTTCTTGTGAGATACTAATTCATTTATAACTTTTGAATAAAAAATTATTATAAAATATTTTTACATATCTCGATTCCGGGCGCCGAGATCCTTAAAACAAGATAAAATTTCAATATATTTTAAATGGTTTTAAAAATTCATTAAGCATATTTCACTCCTTTGTTAAAAATAGATTCCGTTCATTGATTAGATACAAAGATTTCACTTGAATATTAAGAACGCTGATTACATTTAAGAAACATTGATTTCACTCATTTAAAAAAAGTTCGATTTAATTCAACAAAAATATTTTACTCATTTTCAAAAAGACCGATTTCACTAGTATCAAAATACATATTCCATTCATTTCAAAACACCGATTTCACTTATTTCACTCAACTCAAAAAAAAATCCACTCATTATCCGAGAGAACGATTTCACTTTCTTTATGCACAATATTTCACTCATTACAAGGAAAAAAGATTTCACCACACTAGTTTATGAATCATTGATTTCACGTAATTCAAAGTACTGATTTGAATCAACTCAAAAAATATTTTCAGTTACTTCAAAGAACCGATTTCACTATTTTTAAACAACATATTTGTATCATTTCAAAGAAAATAGACTTCTCTAGTTTATGAATCATTGGTTTTAGTGAATTCAAAGTACTGATTTCAACCAACTCAAAAAAATAATTTCACTTATTTCAAAGAACCAATTTCACTTATTTCACACAATTAAAAGAAAGATACCAATGTGCAATGTACAATCCCCAACTCCTCTTTAATAGTAGAGACACCTGTTCTAGCTTTTGTAATGTTGGTCCCATGGTTTGTATAGGAAATGAAAGGTTTTAGTCAATTTTCCCCAAGGCTTTTGTGATGAGATGCCTCTGATATTGCTTATACAAGCTAGATATCATCATGTCGTGTTGGTGTGCATCTTTTAGTTCATCTTCATCGCCATTGGGTAAGTGGCTCTCCTAGGAGCAAGAGGGTCGATATAGGCCTCGTGTCGTGTCGACATAACAGTTCCATGCTCAAAAGTAATTTCACTTTAGGCATCCATAGACGAGTGTTGGTGCTTGCCATGTCACGACCAGTGCTTTTTAGTTCTAAAATAATGTTGTATCAAACGGTCCCAAGAGAAGAAGCACTGGATCGTGTGCAGGTGCTCAGGTTCGGATATCCCCCGACTTTAATTTAGTTTTCCACATTAGCAGGAAAATTGGCACATAGGAAATACTCTTTATGTGTTAATAAAGCTATGTTGGGACCATATGGTCTTGGTTAGTGACGATCCATATATCCAATCATGAAGATATAGTTCTTTGGAACAAATCTTCACCAGAAAAGAAACAAAGGGAGGAGAAGATGAAAGGCGATGGCTGCATCATGACTCTTTACGCGCACCACGGTCATGGCCTATCTATCCATTATCCATTGTTCAGTTAAGCTGAGCTAGCAGCAGTAAGCACTTTCTACTTTTGTAAAGACCTACCACTTTCAACTTTTGTGCAGACCTAGCAATCGGCATAGAAAGCAAAAATCCACCCGTGCCTATCGGCACATCTGTTGCCCTTCATCTCGGCATCAAGATTGTTGTGCTAACTTGCGGTATAAAGATAGCAAATATTTTTCTGTAGGAATACATTGCAATACATTCTGAAAGGGTCCATGATAGTAGCTTTTCGGTAAAAGGAGAGAAGGATAGATGGTTGCATGCACACATATTCTCTCTCTTCACCATAGAAAAACCAACGCTTCATTATTCTTGTGAAATACTAATTCATTGATATCTTCTGAATAAAAAAGTTATTTTAAAATTGTTTTACATATTTGAATTCCCGACAACGAGATCTTAAAACAAGATGAAATTTTAATACATTTAAATGATTTTAAAAATTACTGAAATATATTTCAGTCCTTCCTTAAAAACTGATTCGATCCACTCATTAATTAAAAATAGATAGTATGGAAATATTAAAAAAAACACCAATTTCATTTCATAAACATTGATTTCACTCAAATGAATTATTTCATTTAATTAAAAAATAGTTAGACTTGTTTTCAAAAAGAGTGAGTTCACTAGTTTAAAACTACATATTTTCACTCAATAAAAAAGTTTTCACTCATTTCAAAAGGCTTACTTCACTCATTTCAAAAAATTATAAACTCGTTATCAGATAGACTGATTTCACTCGTTTCAAACAAGATACTTCACTCATTTCAGAAAAAAAAGATCTCACTAGTTTATGAATCATTGATTTCACTTAATTCAAAGTACTGATTTCACTCAACGAAAAAACATTTAACTTATTTCAAAGAACCGATTTCACTTATTCCACAGAATTAAGAGTAAGACACCACCAACACCCCTTTAATAGTAGAGGTACCTGTTCTAGCTTTGGCAATGTTGGTCCCATGGTTCAAGATAATAATTACATGTGTATGCCCCTCTTAACGAACAAGCAAATAACTTGTAGAATTAATATGTCAGACTTTCTTTCGAAGAATAATAGTATATATTAGTTCAATCAGATTTCCAAGCTATTTGCTAAATCTCTTGGTGCAATGAGGCGAGCATAACTTTGACGTCGTAATTCAATGGCGCGGCAACACACACTGATGCTTCTAGTAAGGATGGATTTTGGCCTAAATGATACATTATCTACCAAATGAGAGTTTCGAGGGGCTTGAACATTCTGGTCACCTGGAATACATATAATGTTTATTAATCAAATGGAAAAGTTTTAATCTTATTGCTGATCCACATACAAAATAATAAACTTTCATAAGGGAGGGTTCCAAATCTTGCCTCCTGAAAATTAACATCGCAAATCCATTTCAGTCCCAATATGCACGCATATCAAACAGCTAAGCTACACACTAACACTACATTGGTTTCATCTCGGGAATCAAATGACGGCGACAACGTGAGAAGCACTGGTGCTGAGAGTGTATTCTAGGGCGGCATAAACATAAATTGCTGAAATCACATTCCATTGTGGCAAGTGACGGCTTGCAGACTACATAGAAGATCATAGATACACTGTCATTTCGTTGGCAGTTTCAGGCTTTCAACACTAAGAAACTAGTGTACGAACAGTACTTTCTAATACTAGTACACTGGGTATTTTCCAACTCAAATTTTTTTTACTAATACACTGGTAGCTGAGCTAGAGGAACAAATCACCAGCCTCGAGCCTGCTCCAGCCGGGCGGCAAGTAGAATTGAAAAGAAGAAGAAGAAGAAGAAGAAGAAGAAGAAGAAGAAGAAGAAGAAGAAGAAGAAGAAGAAGAAGAAGAAGAAGAAGAAGAAGAAGAAGAAGAAGAAGAAGAAGAAGAAGAAGACGATGCGGGTGTTGCTAGAGGCGGTGGGCAGGGACGAGGCCATCGTCGAAGTTCTGTGAGTAGCTCTTGAGATCGTACCCAAAACTCACGGCACGGCGCTTCGGCCGCAGCACGGCGCGTCTCACCCTCCAGAAGAGCTGCCTCACGGGCGCCGGCGCCTGCAGCCACGACCCCAACTCGCCGTGGCTCATCCCCTTCCGGCTGCCAATGCTTCTCGTCACGCGCAATGATCCTCCCAGAAACTCCATCGGTCGTTGGTGAGTGATTAAACACGGTTCTGCTGCGCTCTTCTTTCTTGATTTGGTTGCTCCTCATCTGAGATGGATGGTTTGCACAATGGGGCTCCCCAGTAGCCGTTTTATAAGCTCGCGGATTGGACGGGGCTCCAATGCCGACGGCGATGACGGCCAGGCCCGTCACCACCCACGCGCACTCATGATTAGCTGACGAGAAAAGTCCACTTTACACAACGATCAGCCCATGGCAAAATCACATTTCGGACATCTTTTCCAGTTGTAACCCTACACTACACACGTGGTGATGGAATCTCTCTCCCATAAAAAGCAAAGGTGCAGTATCCTAGGAGCGAGAGGGGCGGTGGAAGCCTCGTGCCGTGTCGACACGGATGCATACTCAAAAGTAATTTCGCTTGAGGCATCCATAGACAAGCGTTGGTGCTTGCCATACCCATACCACGACCAGTGTTTTTTATAGTTCTAAATAGTGTTGTATCAAAAGGTCACAAGGAAGAAGCACTGGATCGCATGCTGGTCTCAGGTTCGGGTATCTCCTGATTTTAATTTGGCCGTCCACATTACCCGAAAGATTGGCACGTAGGAAAATACTCTTTATGTGTTAATAAAGATACGGTGGAACCATGTGGTCTTGGTTAGTGACAACCCATATATCCGATCAGGATGATATAGTTCTTTGGGACATAATCTTCATTGAAAAAGAAACAAAGGGAGGACAAGAAGAAAGACGATGGATGCATCATGCCACTTTACACGCACCACGGTCATGTCCCATATATCCATTATCCACAGTAAGCACTTTCTACTTTTGTGCATACGTACCACTTTCAACTTTTGTACAGACCTAGCAATCGACATAAAAAACAGAAATTCTAACAGCACCAGTACCTACCGGCACATCTGTTGCCCTTCGTCTCCGCATCAAGATTGTTGTGCTGAGTTGCAGTATAAAGGTACCAATTTTTTTGCTGCAGAAATACATTGCAATACACTCTGATAGAAGTCTATGATAGTAGTTTTTCGTCTGGTAAAGGTAGAGAAAGACGGAGTGCTGCATGCACACATATTCTCTCTCTCTCTCCACCCATAGAAAAATTAGCTTTTCATTTTTCTTGTGAAATACTAATTCATTGATATCTTTTGAATAAAAGATTATTCAAAAATCATTTTAAAGATTGGAATTCCAGGCGACGAGATCGTTAAAACAAGATCAGATTTGAATATATTTTAGATGATTTAAAATTTTCATGAAACATATTTCACTCCTTTCTTAAAAAATAGATTTCATTCATTAATTAAAAACACTGATTTCATTTCAATATTCAGAACACTGATTTCATTTCAGAAACACTGATTTCACCCACTTCAACAGAATTGTTCCATTTAATTCAACAAGAATAATTTCACTCATTTTCAGAAAGACCGATTTCACTAGCTAGTATAAAAATACATATATCATTCGTTTTAAAACACCGATTTTACTTTTTTAAGACAACATATTTTACTCATTTCAAAGACAAAGGATTTCACTACACTAGTTTATGAATCATTGATTTCACTTAATTCAAGTAATGATTTCACTCAATTCAAAAAATAATTTCAATTATTTCAAAGAACCGATTTCACTATTTTTAAACAACATATTTCACTCATTTCAAGGAAAGAGATTTCACAAGTTTATAATCATTGATTTTGGTTAATTCAATGTACTGATTTCAATCAACTCAAAAAATGATTTCACTTATTTCAATGAACCAATTTCACTTCACATAATTAAAGGAAAGAAAGCAATGTACAGTATATGTTCCTCAACTCCTCTTTACTAGTAGAGATACCTGTTTCAGGTTTGATAATGTTGGTCCCATGGTTCGTACAAGAAATTGATGGTTTTAGTAGTCCTTCCCAAGGTTTTTGTGATGAGATGTCTCTGATATTGCTTATACAAGCTAGATATCATCATGTCGTGTTGGTGTGCATCTCTAAGTTCATGTTCATCGTCGTTGGGTAAGTGGCTCTCCTGCGACTGCTCCTGTTTGGCTTGGTTGGACTGGACGAGCTTCTTGCCTTCAGGTGGTTTTCTGCATACTTCTACTAAAACCGCCTGAGGAAAAAATGGAGGCCAACTGAAAGTTGGAGGGGCAAGTGATGACAACCCGATGTGGTGGCAATGTTGTCGTTTGAGAACTATTCGACCCTATATGGTCTATATGCAGAAATATGGTGAGATGCATATTTTTGGGTGATGTTTTGGTAATTCCAAATGGAATGATATGAGAGAGTAGCGGTGATGAGTTAGTGCTTCGGTAGTTAGTCAGGACCGTCCCATCAGTTCTATGCTCTGTCTGTAGCTTTAATTGGGTATCTTGCTCTATTTATCTTGGCTGTCATTGGCCTGTCAAAATAGTTTAGTTCAGCTTGGGAACCAACGAGGACCTAGTCTGCTTGTGTGCATGAAGTATGGTTGTATGTGCTAAAGGTTGTTCCTTCAACATTAAATCAAGATAACAGTTGCATATGTATGCCCCTCTTAACAATCAAGCAAATAACTTGTAGAATATGTCAGGTTTTCTTTCGAAGAATAATATATCTTGGTTTAATCAGAGTTTCCAAGCTATTTGCTAAATCTCATGGTGCAATGAGGCGAGCATAATTTTGACGTTGTAATTCATTGGTACAGCAACACACGTTGATGCTTCTTGTAAGGATGGATCTCGGCTTAAATGACCAATTATCTAACAAATGGGAGCTTCGAGGGGCCTGAACATTCTGGTTGCTCTCCGGCGGGCACCATGACGGCAGTGGTGGCTATACCTCTTGGTCGTGTGGGCGGCAAGAGGTGTAGCTGCGGGTGGCTCAGGCGAGCCCTTTGTCTTGGGCGGTGCAGCGCCCCGATCAGGAGCTGGGGATCTAGACTCGTCGTGCCTCTCTTGAAGACCTCATGGTGGCATGAGGGAGTTTCCGAGCGCATGCTGATGCTTCTAGTAAGGATGGATCTCAGCCTAAACGATCAATTATCTACCAAATGGGTGTTTCGAGGGGCCTGATATTTCTGATCACGTGGAATACATTATAATGTTTCATAATAAAAAGGGTAAGTTTTAATCTCACCGCTGATCTACATACAGAATCATAAACTATTGGGGGGGGGGGGGGTCCAAATCATGCCTCCTGAAAATTGACATCGAAAATTCAGTTCACTCCCAATATCGACCCATATCAAACATGAGAATGAGAGAAGCCCCGGCGCGAGAGTGTATTCTAGCACGTGCGACATAAACATAAATAGCTTAGATCCCATTCCATCGTGGCAAGTAACGGCTTCCAAACTACAATAGATACACTCTGTCATTTCATTGGTAGTTTCAGACTTTCAACACTAAGCAACTTGTGCACGAACAATAATGTCGAAGACTATAGTACACTTCAAACTCTGTGCAGTACAAGGTAGCCACGCTTCAAACTCTCTAGCCTCGTGCCATGGTCCGGCCGAGCGGCAAATAAAGTTGAGAAGAAGCCCCCGCGGGTGTCAGCTACAGGCGGTGAGCAGGGACGAGGCCGGCATCAAAGTTGTGGGAGTAGCTCTTGAGATGGTATCCGAAGCTCACGGCATGGCACTATGGCCGCAGCATGGCGCGCCTCACCCTCCAGAACAGGCGCCTCACCAGGACTAAAGGTCGTCCACGTGGCCGCTGTCTAGAGCTCCACCTTTAGTCCCGGTTGGTAACACCAACGGGGACTAAAGGTATTTTTACGAAAAAAATTGAATTTAAAAAAACATTTTGAATATTTTCCAACTTAATCTCTAATCACCCCTCATCACTGATCAATTTAACCTCTAATCTCTAATCATCCCTCGTCATTCCAAATTGTTACCAACCGGGACTAAAGGTATTCTTACGAAAAAAATTGAATTTAAAAAAAAACATTTTGAATATTTTCCAATCTAATCTCTAATCACCCCTCATCACTGATCAATTTAACATTTAATCTCTAATCACCCCTCGTCATTCCAAATCATCTAACTTCCCAGCTGGTCACCCATCCTCTCACTACTCCAGCCTGAGCACGCTTAACTTTCGGGTTCTATTCCTTCTCGTTTCCAAGTCTGCACTTGTTGTTTTCCTGACAATAGTAAGATGTCAATCCTATTAATCCTCAGGAGTTTAGCTTGAGCATGAAGTCACACGTTTCACTGTTTGAGTTTGAAACTATTATTCTAAAAAACAATAATTATTTAGTAACACTAATATTTCTTAAATAAGTAGTTTGACCACAGTTTGACTAGATTTGACCAAAACTCAAAATATTGAAATAATTATTTAGTAACCCTAATATTCTTGAATAATTATGTAGTGACACTAATATTTCTTGAATAAGTAGTTTGACCAGATTTGACCAAAATTCAAAAAAACTGTAATAATTATTTAGTAACACTAATATTCTTGAATAATTATTTAGTAACATTAATACTTCTTGAATAAGTAGTTTGACCAAAGTTTGGCCTGATTTAACCAAAATTCAAAAAAAAACTTAAATTTGAGCATAACTTTTTTACTTTTAGAATTTGAGGATTCTAAAAATTTGCAAACAGGATGTAGGGTGTCAAAATCGGATGCGGATTTTCGTGCTGAACATTTTGATATATTATACGTTTTTTCAACATCGTGTGCAACATTTATAGCCGTTTTACTTTTTCATGACACTTTTTTGTAAAACATGTCCAAATTTAAGTTTTTTTAATTTTCCTAACTAGTAGATGTAGTAATATAACTACATCTCAAAGGATTTTATTTTTTTTTGAAGTTTTTATCATTTTTTTGCTTTTTACAAAACTGAAAAGGCGATCCACAGTGGGGGAGGGGGGTAGAGTTTGGAAATGGGACCTTTAGTCCCGGTTTGAGACACGAACCGGGACTAAAGGGCATTGCACCCCTTAGTCCCGGTTCGTGTCTCAAACCGGGACTAAAGGTGTAATCTTTAGTCCCAGTTTGAGATACGAACCGGGACTAAAGGGCATCGCACCCTTTCGTCCCGGTTCGTGTCTTAAACCGGGACTAAAGGGCTCATTTAAACCGGAACTAATGCCTTTAGCCATACGACCCGGGACCAATGCTCACATTAGTCTTGGTTCGTGACTGAACGGGGACTAATGAGCTTATCTGGCCCGAACAGAAGCCCTGTTTTCTACTAGTGCGATTAGGCCATGGCAAAATCACATTTGGAACATCTTTTCCCGTTGCATCATAAAAGAAATTTCGCTTGAGGCATCCATCCCATGTTTGCTCATGTTCGGATATCCCCCACTGCCGTTGCGGCCGTCAACATTACCGGAAAGATTAGCACGTAGGCAGCAATCTTTATGTGCTAATAAAACTACGTTGGAACCACGTGGTCGTGTTTAGTGATGACTCATATCCAATCACGAATATGTAGTTCTTTGCGACAAATCTTCATCATAAAAGAAACAAGGAGTAGAAGAAGAAAGACGATGACTACATCGTGACGCTTTACACGCACGATGGTCGTGCCGCATATATCTATTGTTCAGTTAAGTTTCAGGATACGGTGTCGGCTTCAAGTTCGCGTTTGTAGTTACACATGCCACAACACAGAGCTTCCAACAGTAAGTACTTTCAACTTTTGTATAGACCTAGCGAAAAATCCACATATATATATAAGCAGGTTAAAGAAATACGGCAATAAAAAGATAGCGAAGGCCGTCGAATCAACGCCGCGCAAAATTATAAAAACCACCACACCTAACAAGAAGCCACCGAGACTACCAAACAAGAATGAAACAACGCCGACTTGGAAACCCGCTAAACACCATTGCACCGAACACACCAAACAGTCTTAGAGAACCCATGATCCTATCCTCACATAAACAATGTAAACAACATTGCACAAATAATGAAGAGCAGTGGAGGAGAGCTCCCAGCCAAGGTTCATGTCTGTTGGCACTCGTCGACTGTGGACGCTCCTGAGTTGTGCCATGAGGCCCGGTAAGCACGCCTATGGAGTGTGTTAGACTGCTTGCAATGTTTTGGCATTGTGATCCCTCGACGACACCTCACATCTAGGAGTGTCTTTTGTGGCGATGGCCCTTCCGTCTGCTAGCTAAGTGTGCCTTGCCCGGGCGTTGTTTGTACAGTTTTCGGCCCGATTTTCCTCAAAAACGGGGTCAACTTGTTGAGATTTTTTATTCGGTTTCCCTAGTAAACTAGATCAATGTTTTCTTCGAATGAGATTAAATTTAAGGGGGTTTATCCCCCTCCCCAACTCCCCCGATGACTGTTCAAAATCTATGATGACCTATCTATCTTCCAGGTTCCAACCTCCTAGCTAAGGAGTGAAATATTACGAGTGAACATATTATGTAAGAGGATCTACAACTGGAAGTATCCAAATCCGGTCCCGAAATGTTTGCGGGTGCGCCTGCCGATAGTGATCGAACATCAAACAAAAATCGCCCACCGCAACCATGTACCTCAAACATGAAATCTCAAATCCATACTAACCATGCAGTTAAAAGAACCTACATACTAGGTACATATGTGGACTACTCATCATTGGAGAAGTCCACTGTCTCCATCCCTACCTCCGGGTAGATGGGTGCGTGTGGCAGCTCCGGCTCGTTTTCATCCAAACTAGAGGCGAAGAGCTCGTCAATCTCCGCCCTCTACAGCCGGATGAAGCGCCGGTTGGACTCCACATATCTCTCATCTTGGATGGATTCGAGGATGGCGGTCTGTTCCGCTATCTCCACCGCCTGGGCGACCTCGAACTCCGCCAGGGAGTCCTCCATGCCAAAGCCTGCAGCAGGCTGCTCGTCCAGCTCCACCATGTCGTCTGCTCCAGATCCTCCTCCTCCTCCGGCTCAAGCAAATTCGGAGGCAGCCCGGCACCGACATGAGCGGCACGCTTGGCCTTGATCTCCTCCTCGATCTGCAACCGGCGTTCCGACGTCAACATTGCATAGGTGGTGATCCTCTGCGGGCCATGGTTACGGGGTGGTGGGAGGGAGAGCGAAGCTGGCAAACAGCCTAGGGTTCTGTTGCCGCCGTCTGGCTTAAATAGACGGGCTTGCTCCTTTGGGCGGCACGCCAGAGCGGCGACAGACGACGCCATGAATGCATCCACGCGAAGAACCAGAGGAGGCGCGCGTTGGACCGCCGATCTATGCGTGTGACAACGAGGGCCCTAGCGGTCAATCCAACATGGCGGGCATTCCTGGGGCGTCTGGGATCTCCCCATATCCGCCCCCATATATGGGCCAGATATAGGGTTTATGGGGTTGTCGGTCAGTCCGGGCGTTTGGGTCGGGTATGGGGACCTCGATTGCGTGCATTTTTTCTAACTGGGCAGCCCGTCCAGGCGTTTGGGACTAGTATGGGGTCCGGTGTAGGTACTCTAACAACGGTAAGATCTAAAAAAATAGTTGATAAAAAATATTTGGTCCCACCATCTTCGCTAGCATAAACAGAAATAAAATGACAGATAGCACGACATAAACAGAAATAGTTTAAATCCCATTCCACTGTGGCAAGTGACACGGCTTGCAGTCTATGTACATAAAGGCCCTATTTGGTTCAGCTTTTATCGACAGATTCCGCTGCCGCGCAGCAGAATCTGAACCAAAGGGCGAACCGAGTAGAATCCGATTTCAGAAATCCGCTGCCAAAATCTGAACCAAAAGCGGAAGCAGCCCAGGACGTGCTTTCCAAAATATTATTTCGCTGCGGGCCAAAATCTGAAAAAGCTATATCAGCTGATTTGCCAAATGACCTACATCTTTTTCAAATCAGATTTTACACAGCTTTTTTTCCACAGCAGATTTTTCACAGCTGCTTTTCGAAATCCACAGCCGAACCAAACAGGGCCTTCACATAGATACGCTGTCATTTCATTCTCAGTTTCAGACTTTCAACAGTAAGCAACTTATGTATGAACAGTATTGTCTAATATACACTCGTAGCTGAACTAGAGGAGGAGCTGATCACAAGGTGACGACGCTTCAAACTCTCCAGCCTCGGGCGATGGTCCGGCCAGGCGGCAAGTGAAATTGAGAAGAAGAAGTAGAAGACCCTGCGGGTGTGGCTAGCTAGAGGCGGTGGGCAGTGACGAGGCCGTCATCGAAGTTCTGGGAGTAGCTCTTGAGGTCGTACCCGAAACTCAGGGCACGGCGCTTCGGCCTCAGCATGGCGCGCCTCACTCTCCAGAAGAGCTGCCTCACGGGCGTCGGCGCCTGACGCCACGACCCTAACCCGCCGTGGCTCTTCCCCTCCATCATCTTCTGGCTGCCGATGCTCCTCGTCATGCGCAATGAACCTCCTAGAAACCCCATTGGTCGACCTTGATGAGATGACAAGGAAGGGATTGAGCTCACGGTTGATTAAACATTGCTCTGCTGCTCTTCTTTCTTGATTAGGTAGCTTATGGTTGCACAAATGTGGCTCCTCAGCAGTCGTTTTATAAGCTTGCCGAGTGGACGGGGTTCCGACGCCGACAGTAACGACGGCTGGGCTCGCCAGCACCCACGAGCACACGACTCATATCTGACGTGACAAATCAACTTTACACAACGATTAGCCCATGACAAAATCTTACTATTTCGGACATCTTTTCCAGTCGGCACCCTACACTAGCTACATCTACAGTCAAAGACCGACGCGGCATCATAAAAAGGCAAGGTACGACATCCAGGGAGCTAGATGGGTTGATCGGTGGAGGCCTCGTGTTGTGTCGACACAGGCAGTTGCATAGTACCACAAATAGAAGTATTTTTGCTTGAGGCATCCATGGACAGGTGTGGTGCTTGGCATATTTTGGCCCCAAGAGAGAAGCACTGCAAAGGCCATGTTTATCTTAGTACTCATAAAAATGCCTCAAGGGAAATTTCGCTTGAGGCATCCATCGACAAGTGTTGGTGCTTGCCATGTCACGGCCGGTGCTTTTTAGTTCTAAATAGTGTTGTATCAAACGGTCCCAAGAGAAGAAGCACTGGATCGTGTGCTCATGCTCAGGTTCGGATATCCCCCGACTTTAATTTGGCCGTCCACATTACCGGAAAGATTGGCATGTAGGCAGGTACTCTTTATGTGTTGATAAAGGCATGTTGAAACCATGTGCTCTTGGTTACTGACTACTCATATATCTGATCATGAAGATATTGTTCTTTGGGACAAATCTTCATCGGAAAAGAAACAAAGGGGGGAGAAGATGAAAGTCGATGGCTGCATCGTGGCACTTTACGTGCACGATGGTCATGGCCCATATATCCATTATCCATTGTTCAGTTAACCTGAGCTAGCATCAGTAAGCACTTTCTACTTGGGTACAGACCTAGCACTTTCAACTTCTGTACAGACCTAGCAATCGACATAGAAAACGGAAATTCCAACGACACCAGTACCTACTGACACATATGTTGCCCTTCGTCTCTGCATAAACTTGTTGTGCTGACTTGCAGTATAAAGGTACCAAATATTTTCGGCAGGAATACATTGCAATACACTCCAATAGGATTCCATTATAGTAGTTTTTCATATGGTAAAGTACAGAAGGATGGAGTGCTGCATGCACACAGATTCTCTCTCTCTCTCTCCGCCCATTGAAAAATTAGCTTTTCTTTTTTTTGTGAGATACTAATCCATTGATATCTTTTGAATAAAAGTTATTCTAAAATACTATTACATACTTGGATTCCAGGCGACAAGATCGTTACAACAAGAACAAATTGGAATATATTTTAAGTGTTTAAAAAACTAATGAAACGTATTTCACTCCTTTGTTAAAATTAGATTTCATTCATTAATTAAATACAATGATTTCATTCGAATATTCATAACGCTGATTACGTTTAATAAACAATGATTTCCCTCATTTTAAAAAATGTTCCATTTAATTCAACAAAAATAATTTCAGTCATTTCCAAAAAGGCCGATTTCACTAGTATAAAAAATACATATTCCATTCAATTCGAAACACCGATTTAACTCACTTCAAAAGAATTATTTCACTCAATTCAAAAAATAATAATTCCACTCATTATCTGAGAGACCGATTTCACTTTCTTTAAACGGAATGTTTCACTGATTACAAGGAAAAAAAGATTTCACCACACTAGTTTATTAATCATTGATTTCACGTAATTCAAAGTACTGATTTCAATCAACTCAAAAATAATTTGACTTACTTCAAAGAATCGATCTCACTAGTTTTAAACAACACATTTCAATCATTTGAAAGAAAATAGACTTCTCTAGTTTATGACTCATTGTTTTTAGTTAATTCGAAGTACTGACTTCAATCAACTCAAAAATAATTTCACTTATTTCACACAATTAAAAGAAAGATACCAATGTACAATCTACAATCCTCAACTCCTCTTTAATACTAGAGATACATGTTCTAGCTTTTGTAATGTTGGTCCCATGGTTCGTATAGAAAATGAAATGTTTTAGTTGATTTTTCCAAAGGTTTTTGTGATGAGATGCCTCTTATATTGCTTAGACAAGCTAGATATCATCATGTCGTGTTGGTGTGCATCTTTTAGTTCATCTTCATCGCCATTGGGTAAGTGGCTCTCCCAGGAGCGAGAGGGTTGATGGAGGCCTCGTATCATGTCGACACAGCAGATCCATACTTAAAAGTAATTTCACTTGAGGCATCCATGGACAAGTATTGGTGCTTGCCATGTCATGACCAGTGCTTTTTAGTTCAAAAATAATGTTGTATCAAACGGTCCTAAGAGAAGAAGCACTGGATCGTGCGCCGGTGCTCAGGTTCGGATATCCCCTGACTTTAATTTGGCCGTCCACATTACTGTAAAAATTGGCACGTAGGAAATACTCTTTATGTGTAAATAAAGCTATGTTGGGACCACGTGGTCTTGGTTAGTGATGATCCATATATCCAATCATGAAGATGTAGTTCCTTGGAACAAATCTTCACCGGAAAAGAAACAAAGGGAGGAGATGAAGGAAGACGGCTGCTGCATCATGACTCTTTACGCGCACCACGGTCATGGCCTATCTATCCATTATCCATTGTTCAATTAAGCTGAGCTAGCAGCAGTAAGCACTTTCTACTTTTGTACATACCTACCACTTTCAACTTTTGCACAGACCTAGCAATGGACATAGAAAGCGGAAATCCACCCGTGCCTACCGGCACATTAGTTGCCCTTCATCTCATCTTGAAGACTATTGTGCTAACTTGCGGTTTAAAGATAGCAAATATTTTGCTGAAGGAATACATTGCAATACACTGTGAAAGGGTCCATGATAGTAGCTTTTCGTCTGCTAAAATTAGAGAAGGACGGATGGTTGCATGCACACATATTCTCTCTTTTCACCATCAAAAAACTAGCACTTCATTATTCTTGTAAAATACTAATTCATTGATATCTTCTGAATAAAAATGTTACTTTAAAATTGTTTTACATATTTGAATTCCCGACGACAAAATCTTAAAATAAGATCAAATTTAATACATTTAAATGATTTAAAAATTAGTGAAACATATTTAACTCCTTCCTTAAAAACAGATTCCACTGATTAATTAAAAACAGAGAGTGTGCAAATATTAAAAACACTAATTTCATTTAAAAACATTGAGTTCACCCATTTGAAATAAATTATCCATTTAATTATAAAAAATAGTTACACTCGTTTTCAAAAACAGTGAGTTCACTAGTTTAAAACTACATATTTTCACTCAATAAAAACTTTTCAATCATTTCAAAAGGCTTATTTCACTCATTTAAAAAAACTCGTTAACAAATAGACCGATTTCACTCGTTTTAATTCACTTATTTCAGAAAATAAAGATTTCACTAGTTTATGAATCATTGATTTCACTTAATTCAAAGTACTGGTTTCCCTCAACTAAAAAAATATTTCAGTTATTTGAAAGAACCAACTTCACTTATTCCACACAATTAAGAGTAAGACACCAATGTACAATGCACGATCGCCAATACCCCTTTAATGCTAGAGATACTTGTTCGAGCTTTGGAATGTTGGTCCTATGGTCCATATAGAAATGAAAGGTTTTAGCTAATTTTTCCCCAAGGTTTTTGGGATGAGATGTCTATAATATTGCTTATACAAGCTAGATATCATCATGTTGTGTTGTTGTATCATGCAGTGTTGGTGTGCTTCTTTGAGTTCATCTTCATCGCCATTGGGTAAGTGGCTCTCCATCGATTGCTCCTATTTGGCCTGGTTGCAGTGGATGACTTCTTGCCTTCAGATGGTTTTCTGCTCACCTCTAGTAAAACTGCCTGTGGAAAAAATGGAGGCCAAGTGGAAAGTTGGAGGGGCCAGAAGTGATGACAACCCACTATGGTCCCAATGTTGCCGTTTGAGAACTATTCAAACCCTTTATGGTCTATATGCAAAAATATAGTCAGGTGTGAATTTTCGCGTGATGTTTTGGTAAATCCAAATGGAGTGATATGAGAGAGTAATGGTGGTGCGTTAGTGTTTTGGTAGTTAGTCAGGGCCATCACATGAGTTCTATGTTCTGTATGTAGCTTCTAGTTAGGCATCTATTTATCTTAGACGTCATTGGCATGTAAAAATAGTTTTTGTTCAGCTTGGCAACCAACGAGGACTGAGACTGCTTGTATGCGTGAAGGATCCTTGTATGTGCGAAAGGCTGTTGTTTTGGACGTTGAGTATATTGAGCAACTCAAATCAAGATAATAATTACATGTGCATGCCCCTCTTAACAATCAAGCAAATAACTTGTAGAATATGTCAGACTTCCTTTGAAGGATAATAGTACATCTTAGTTCAATGAGATTTCCAAGCTATTTGCTAAATCTCTTGGTGCAACGAGGCGAGCATAACTTTGACGTTGTAATTCGTGGCGCAGCAACACACTGATGCTTCTAGTAAGGATGGATCTCGGCCTGCAAATGGGAGTTTCGAGGACCTGAACATTCTGGTCACGTGGAATACATATATAATATTTCTTAATAAAGGGAAAAGTTTTAATGTCACTGCTGATATGCATACAAAATAATTAACTTTTATAAGGGAGGATTCCAAATCTTGCCTCCTGAAAATTAACAACACAAATCCACTTCAGTCCCAATATGTGTGCATATCAAACAGCTTAGCTACACACTAACACTACATTGGTTTCATCTCAAGAATCAAATGACGGCGACAACGTGAGAAGCACCAGTGCTGAGAGTGTATTCTAGGGCGGCATAAACATAAATTGCCGAAACCCCATTCCATTGTGGCAAGTGACGGCTTGCAGACTACATAGAAGCACATAGATACATTGTAATTTCGTTGGCAGTTTCAGGCTTTCAACACTAAGCAACTAGTGTATGAACAGTACTTTCTAATACTAGTACACTGGGTATTTTCCAACTCAACTTTTTTTACTAATACACTGGTAGCTGAGCTAGAGGAACAAATCACCAGCCTCGAGCCTGCTCCAGCCGGGCGGCAAGTAGAATTGAAAAGAAGAAGAAGAAGAAGAAGAAGACGATGCGGGTGTTGCTAGAGGCGGTGGGCAGGGACGAGGCCATCATCGAAGTTCTGGGAGTAGCTCTTGAGATCGTACCCAAAACTCATGGCACGGCGCTTCGGCCGCAGCACGGCGCGCCTCACCCTCCAGAAGAGCTGCCTCACGGGCGCCGGCGCCTGCAGCCACGACCCCAACTCGCCGTGGCCCATCCCCTTCCGGCTGCCAATGCTTCTCGTCACGCGCAATGATCCTCCCAGAAACTCCATCGGTCGTTGGTGAGTGGTTAAACACGGTTCTGCTGCGCTCTTCTTTCTTGATTTGGTTGCTCCTGATCTGAGATGGATGGTTTGCACAATGGGGCTCCCCAGTAGCCGTTTTATAAGCTCGCGGATTGGACAGGGCTCCAATGCCGACGGCGATGACGGCCAGGCCCGTCACCACCCACGCGCACTCATGATTAGCTGACGAGAAAAGTCCACTTTACACAACGATCAGCCCATGGCAAAATCACATTTCGGACATCTTTTCCCGTTGTGACCCTACACTCCACACGTGGTGATGGAATCTCTCTCCCATAAAAGGCAAAGGTGCAGTATCCTAGGAGCGAGAGGGGCGGTGGAAGCCTCGTGTCGTGTCGACACAGATGCATACTCAAAAGTAATTTCGCTTGAGGCATCCATAGACAAGCGTTGGTGCTTGCCATACCCATACCACGACCAGTGTTTTTTATAGTTCTAAATAGTGTTGTATCAAAAGGTCAGAAGGAAGAAGCACTGGATCGCATGCTGGTCTCAGGTTCGGGTATCTCCCGATTTTAATTTGGCCGTCCACATTACCCGAAAGATTGGCACGTAGGAAAATACTCTTTATGTGTTAATAAAGATACGGTGGAACCATGTGGTCTTGGTTAGTGACAACCCGTATATCCGATCAGGATGATATAGTTCTTTGGGACATAATCTTCATTGAAAAAGAAACAAAGGGAGGACAAGAAGAAAGACGATGGATGCATCATGCCACTTTACACGCACCACGGTCATGTCCCATATATCCATTATCCATAGTAAGCACTTTCTACTTTCGTGCATACGTACCACTTTCAACTTTTGTACAGACCTAGCAATCGACATAAAAAACAGAAATTCTAACAGCACCAGTACCTACCGGCACATCTGTTGCCCTTCGTCTCCGCATCAAGATTGTTGTGCTGAGTTGCAGTATAAAGGTACCAATTTTTTTGCTGCAGAAATACATTGCAATACACTCTGATAGAAGTCTATGATAGTAGTTTTTCGTCTGGTAAAGGTAGAGAAAGACGGAGTGCTGCATGCACACATATTCTCTCTCTCTCCACGCATAGAAAAATTAGCTTTTCATTTTTCTTGTGAAATACTAATTCATTGATATCTTTTGAATAAAAGATTATTCAAAAATCATTTAAAGATTGGAATTCCAGGCGACGAGATCGTTAAAACAAGATCAGATTTGAATATATTTTAGATGATTTAAAATTTTCATGAAACATATTTCACTCCTTTCTTAAAAAATAGATTTCATTCATTAATTAAAAACACTGATTTCATTTCAATATTCAGAACACTGATTTCATTTCAGAAACATTGATTTCACCCACTTCAACAGAATTGTTCCATTTAATTCAACAAGAATAATTTCACTCATTTTCAGAAAGACCGATTTCACTAGCTAGTATAAAAATACATATATCATTCGTTTTAAAACACCGATTTCACTTTTTTAAGACAACATATTTTACTCATTTCAAAGACAAAGGATTTCACTACACTAGTTTATGAATCATTGATTTCACTTAATTCAAGTAATGATTTCACTCAATTCAAAAAATAATTTCAATTATTTCAAAGAACCAATTTCACTATTTTTAAACAACATATTTCACTCATTTCAAGGAAAGAGATTTCACAAGTTTATAATCATTGATTTTGGTTAATTCAATGTACTGATTTCAATCAACTCAAAAAATGATTTCACTTATTTCAAAGAACCAATTTCACTTCACATAATTAAAGGAAAGAAACCAATGTACAGTATATGTTCCTCAACTCCTCTTTACTAGTAGAGATACCTGTTTCAGGTTTGATAATGTTGGTCCCATGGTTCGTACAAGAAATTGATGGTTTTAGTAGTCCTTCCCAAGGTTTTTGTGATGAGATGTATCTGATATTGCTTATACAAGCTAGATATCATCATGTCATGTTGGTGTGCATCTCTAAGTTCATGTTCATCGTCGTTGGGTAAGTGGCTCTCCTGCGACTGCTCCTGTTTGGCTTGGTTGGACTGGACGAGCTTCTTGCCTTCAGGTGGTTTTCTGCATACTTCTACTAAAACCGCCTGAGGAAAAAATGGAGGCCAACCGAAAGTTGGAGGGGCAAGTGCTGACAACCCGATGTGGTGGCAATGTTGTCGTTTGAGAACTATTCGACCCTATATGGTCTATATGCAGAAATATGGTGAGGTGCATATTTTTGGGTGATGTTTTGGTAATTCCAAATGGAATGATATGAGTAGCGGTGATGAGTTAGTGCTTCGATAGTTAGTCAAGACCGTCCCATCAGTTCTATGCTCTGTCTGTAGCTTTAATTGGGTATCTTGCTCTATTTATCTTGGCTGTCATTGGCCTGTCAAAATAGTTTAGTTCAGCTTGGGAACCAACGAGGACCTAGTCTGCTTGTGTGCATGAAGTATGGTTGTATGTGCTAAAGGTTGTTCCTTCAACATTAAATCAAGATAACAGTTGCATATGTATGCCCCTCTTAACAATCAAGCAAATAACTTGTAGAATATGTCAGGTTTTCTTTCGAAGAATAATATATCTTGGTTTAATCAGAGTTTCCAAGCTATTTGCTAAATCTCATGGTGCAATGAGGCGAGCATAATTTTGACGTTGTAATTCATTGGTACAGCAACACACGCTGATGCTTCTTGTAAGGATGGATCTCGGCCTAAATGACCAATTATCTAACAAATGGGAGCTTCGAGGGGCCTGAACATTCTGGTTGCTCTCCGGCGGGCACCATGACGGCAGTGGTGGCTATACCTCTTGGTCGTGTGGGCGGCAAGAGGTGTAGCTGCGGGTGGCTCAGGCGAGCCCTTTGACTTGGGCGGTGCAGCGCCCCGATCAGGAGCTGGGGACCTAGACTCGTCGTGCCTCTCTTGAAGACCTCATGGTGGCATGAGGGAGTTTCCGAGCGCATGCTGATGCATCTAGTAAGGATGGATCTCAGCCTAAACGATCAATTATCTACCAAATGGGTGTTTCGAGGGGCCTGATATTTCTGATCACGTGGAATACATTATAATGTTTCATAATAAAAAGGGTAAGTTTTAATCTCACCGCTGATCTACATACAGAATCATAAACTATGGGGGGGGGGGGGGAGGGGTCCAAATCATGCCTCCTGAAAATTGACATCGAAAATTCAGTTCACTCCCAATATCCACCCATATCAAACATGAGAGTGAGAGAAGCCCCGGCGCGAGAGTGTATTCTAGCACGTGCGACATAAACATAAATAGCTTAGATCCCATTCCATCGTGGCAAGTAACGGCTTCCAAACTACAATAGATACACTCTGTCATTTCATTGGTAGTTTCAGACTTTCAACACTAAGCAACTTGTGCACGAACAATAATGTCTAAGACTATAGTACACTTCAAACTCTGTGCAGTACAAGGTAACCACGCTTCAAACTCTCTAGCCTCGAGCCATGGTCCGGCCGAGCGGCAAGTAAACTTGAGAAGAAGCCCCAGCGGGTGTCAGCTACAGGCGGTGAGCAAGGACGAGGCCGGCATCAAAGTTGTGGGAGTAGCTCTTGAGATCGTATCCGAAGCTCACGGCATGGCACTTCGGCCGCAGCATGGCGCGCCTCACCCTCCAGAACAGGCGCCTCACCAGGATTAAAGGTCGTCCACGTGGCCGCTGTCTAGAGCTCCACCTTTAGTCCCGGTTGGTAACACCAACCGGGACTAAAGGTATTTTTACGAAAAAAATTGAATTTAAAAAAAACATTTTGAATATTTTCCAATTTAATCTCTAATCACCCCTCATCACTGATCAATTTAACCTCTAATCTCTAATCACCCCTCGTCATTCCAAATTGTTACCAACCGGGACTAAAGGTATTTTTACGAAAAAAATTGAATTTAAAAAAAAACATTTTGAATATTTTCCAATCTAATCTCTAATCACCCCTCATCATTCCAAATCATCTAACTTCCCAGCCGGTCACCGATCCTCTCACTACTCCAGCCTGAGCACGCTTAACTTTCGGGTTCTATTCCTTCTCGTTTCCAAGTCTGCACTTGCTGTTTTCCTAACAATAGTAAGATGTCAATCATATTAATCCTCAGGAGTTTAGCTTGAGCATGAGGTCACACGTTTCACTGTTTGAGTTTGAAACTATTATTCTAAAAAACAATAATTATTTAGTAACACTAATATTTCTTAAATAAGTAGTTTGACCACAGTTTGACTAGATTTGACCAAAACTCAAAATATTGAAATAATTATTTAGTAACCCTAATATTCTTGAATAATTATGTAGTGACACTAATATTTCTTGAATAAGTAGTTTGACCAGATTTGACCAAAATTCAAAAAAACTGTAATAATTATTTAGTAACACTAATATTCTTGAATAATTATTTAGTAACATTAATACTTCTTGAATAAGTAGTTTGACCAAAGTTTGGCCTGATTTAACCAAAATTCAAAAAAAACTTAAATTTGAGCATAACTTTTTTACTTTTAGAATTTGAGGATTCTAAAAATTTGCAAACAGGATGTAGGGTGTCAAAATCGGATGCGGATTTTCGTGCTAAACATTTTGATATATTATACGTTTTTTCAACATCGTGTGCAACATTTATAGCCGTTTTACTTTTTCATGACACTTTTTTGTAAAACATGTCCAAATTTAAGCTTTTTTAATTTTCCTAACTAGTAGATGTAGTAATATAACTACATCTCAAAGGATTTTATTTTTTTGAAGTTTTTATCATTTTTTTGCTTTTTACAAAACTGAAAAGGCGATCCACAGTGGGGGAGGGGGGTAGAGTTTGAAAATGGGACCTTTAGTCCCGGTTTGAGACACGAACTGGGACTAAAGGGCATTGCACCCTTTAGTCCCGGTTCGTATCTCAAACCGGGACTAAAGGTGTAATCTTTAGTCCCAGTTTGAGATACGAACCGGGACTAAAGGGCATCGCACCCTTTAGTCCCGGTTCGTGTCTTAAACCGGGACTAAAGGGCTCATTTAAACCGGAACTAATGCCTTTAGCCATACGACCCGGGACCAATGCTCACATTAGTCTTGGTTCGTGACTGAACGGGGACTAATGAGCTTATCTGGCCCGAACGAAAGCCCTGTTTTCTACTAGTGCGATTAGGCCATGGCAAAATCACATTTGGAACATCTTTTCCCGTTGCATCATAAAAGAAATTTCGCTTGAGGCATCCATCCCATGTTTGCTCATGTTCGGATATCCCCCACTGCCGTTGCGGCCGTCAACATTACCGGAAAGATTAGCACGTAGGCAGCACTCTTTATGTGCTAATAAAACTACGTTGGAACCACGTGGTCGTGTTTAGTGATGACTCATATCCGATCATGAAGATGTAGTTCTTTGCGACAAATCTTCATCATAAAAGAAACAAGGAGTAGAAGAAGAAAGACGATGACTACATCGTGACGCTTTACACGCACGATGGTCGTGCCGCATATATCTATTGTTCAGTTAAGTTTCAGGATACGGTGTCGGCTTCAAGTTCGCGTTTGTAGTTACACATGCCACAACACAGAGCTTCCAACAGTAAGTACTTTCAACTTTTGTATAGACCTAGCGAAAAATCCACATATATATATAAGCAGGTTAAAGAAATACGGCAATAAAAAAGATAGCGAAGGCCGCCGAATCAACGCCGCGCAAAATTATAAAAACCACCACACCTAACAAGAAGCCACCGAGACTACCAAACAAGAATGAAACAACGCCGACTTGGAAACCCGCTAAACACCATTGCACCGAACACACCAAACAGTCTTAGAGAACCCATGACCCTATCCTCACATAAACAATGTAAACAAAATTGCACAAATAATGAAGAGAAGTGGAGGAGAGCTCCCAGCCAAGGTTCATGTCTGGTGGCAATCGTCGACTGTGGACGCTCCTGAGTTGTGCCATGAGGCCCGGTAAGCATGCCTGTGGAGTGTGTTAGACTGCTTGCAATGTTTTGGCATTGTGATCCCTCGACGACACCTCACATCTAGGAGTGGCTTTTGTGGCGATGGCCCTTCCGTCTGCTAGCTAAGTGTACCTTGCCCGGGCGTTGTTTGTACAGTTTTCGGCCCGATTTTCCTCAAAAACGGGGTCAACTTGTTCAGATTTTTTATTCAGTTTCCCTAGTAAACTAGATCAATGTTTTCTTCGAATGAGATTAAATTTAAGGGGGTTTACCCCCCCCCCCCTCCCCAACTCCCCCGATGACTGTTCAAAATCTATGATGACCTATCTATCTTCTAGGTTCCAACCTCCTAGCTAAGGAGTGAAATAGTACGAGTGAACATATTATGTAAGAGGATCTACAACTGGAAGTATCCAAATCCGGTCCCGAAATGTTTGCCGGTGCGCCTGCCGATAGTGATCGAACATCACACAAAAATCGCCCACCGCAACCATGTACCTCAAACATGAAATCTCAAATCCATACTAACCATGCAGTTAAAAGAACCTACATACTAGGTACATATGTGGACTACTCATCATTGGAGATGTCCACTATCTCCATCCCTAGCTCCGGGTAGATGGGCGCGTGTGGCAGCTCCGGCTCGTTTTCATCCAAACTAGAGGCGAAGAGCTCGTCAATCTCCGCCCTCTACAGCCGGATGAAGCGCCGGTTGGACTCCACATATCTCTCATCTTGGATGGATTCGAGGATGGCGGTCTGTTCCGCTATCTCCACCGCCTGGGCGACCTCGAACTCCGCCAGGGAGTCCTCCATGCCAAAGCCTGCAGCAGGCTGCTCGTCCAGCTCCACCATGTCGTCTGCTCCAGATCCTCCTCCTCCTCCGGCTCAAGCAAATTCGGAGGCAGCCCGGCACCAACATGAGCGGCACGCTTGGCCTTGATCTCCTCCTCGATCTGCAACCGGCGTTCCGACGTCAACATTGCATAGGTGGTGATCCTCTACGGGCCATGGTTACGGGGTGGTGGGAGGGAGAGCGAAGCTGGCAAACAGCCTAGGGTTCTGTTGCCGCCGTCTGGCTTAAATAGACGGGCTTGCTCCTTTGGGCGGCACGCCAGAGCGGCGACACACGACGCCATGAATGCATCCGCGCGAAGAACCAGAGGAGGCGCGCGTTGGACCGCCGATCTATGCGTGTGACAACGAGGGCCCTAGCGGTCAGTCCAACATGGCGGGCATTCCTGGGGCGTCTGGGATCTCCCCATATCCGCCCCCATATATGGGCCAGATATAGGGTTTATGGGGTTGTCCGTCAGTCCGGGCGTTTGGGTCGGGTATGAGGACCTCGATTGCGTGCATTTTTTCTAACTGGGCAGCCCGTCCAGGCGTTTGGGACTAGTATGGGGTCCGGTGTAGGTACTCTAACAACGGTAAGATCTAAAAAAATAGTTGATAAAAAATATTTGGTCCCACCATCTTCGCTAGCATAAACAGAAATAAAATGACAGATAGCACGACATAAACAGAAATAGTTTAAATCCCATTCCACTGTGGCAAGTGACACGGCTTGCAGTCTATGTACATAAAGGCCCTGTTTGGTTCAGCTTTTATCGACAGATTCCGCTGCCGCGCAGCAGAATCTGAACCAAAGGGCGAACCGAGTAGAATCCGATTTCAGAAATCCGCTGCCAAAATCTGAACCAAAAGCGGAAGCAGCCCAGGACGTGCTTTCCAAAATCTGATTTCGCTGCGGCCAAAATCTGAAAAAGCTATATCAGCTGATTTGCCAAATGACCTACATCTTTTTCAAATTAGATTTTACACAGCTTTTTTTCCACAGCAGATTTTTCACAGCTGCTTTTAGAAATCCATAGCCGAACCAAACAGGGCCTTCACATAGATACGCTGTCATTTCATTCTCAGTTTTAGACTTTCAACAGTAAGCAACTTATGTATGAATAGTATTGTCTAATATACACTCGTAGCTGAACTAGAGGAGGAGCATATCACAAGGTGACAACGCTTCAAACTCTCCAGCCTCGGGCGATGGTCTGGCTAGGCGGCAAGTGAAATTGAGAAGAAGAAGTAGAAGACCCTGCGGGTGTGGCTAGCTAGAGGCGATGGGCAGTGACGAGGCCGTCATCGAAGTTCTGGGAGTAGCTCTTGAGGTCGTACCCGAAACTCAGGGCACGGCGCTTCGGCCTCAGCATGGCGCGCCTCACTCTCCAGAAGAGCTGCCTCACGGGCGTCGGCGCCTGACGCCACGACCCTGACCCGTCGTGGCTCTTCCCCTCCATCATCTTCTGGCTGCCGATGCTCCTCGTCATGCGCAATGAACCTCCTAGAAACGCCATTGGTCGACCTGGATGAGATGACAAGGAAGGGATCGAGCTCACGGTTGATTAAACACTGCTCTGCTGCTCTTCTTTCTTGATTAGGTAGCTTATGGTTGCACAAATGTGGCTCCTCAGCAGCCGTTTTATAAGCTTGCCGAATGGACGGGGTTCCGACGCCGATAGTAACGACGGCTGGGCTCGCCAGCACCCACGAGCACACGACTCATATCTGACGGTAAAAATCAACTTTACACAACGATTAGCCCATGACAAAATCTTACTATTTCGGACATCTTTTCCAGTCGGCACCCTACACTAGCTACATCTACAGTCAAAGACCGACGCGGCATCATAAAAAGGCAAGGTACGACATCCAGGGAGCTAGATGGGTTGATCGGTGGAGGCCTCGTGTCGTGTCGACACAGGCAGTTGCATAGTACCACAAATAGAAGTATTTTTGCTTGAGGCATCCATGGACAGGTGTGGTGCTTGCCATATTTTGGCCCCAAGAGTGAAGCACTGCAAAGGCCATGTTTATCTTAGTACTCATAAAAATGCCTCAAGGGAAATTTTGCTTGAGGCATCCATCGACAAGTGTTGGTGCTTGCCATGTCACGGCCGGTGCTTTTTAGTTCTAAATAGTGTTGTATCAAACGGTCCCAAGAGAAGAAGCACTGGATCGTGTGCTCATGCTCAGGTTCGGATATCCCCCGACTTTAATTTGGCCGTCCACATTACCGGAAAGATTGGCATGTAGGCAGATACTCTTTATGTGTTGATAAAGGCATGTTGAAACCATGTGCTCTTGGTTACTGACTACTCATATATCCGATCATGAAGATTGTTCTTTGGGACAAATCTTCATCGAAAAAGAAACAAAGGGGGGAGAAGATGAAAGTCGATGGCTCCATCGTGGCACTTTACGTGCACGATGGTCATGGCCCATATATCCATTATCCATTGTTCAGTTAACCTGAGCTAGCATCAGTAAGCAAATATTTTCGGCAGGAATACATTGCAATACACTCCAATAGGATTCCATTATAGTAGTTTTTCATATGGTAAAGTAGAGAAGGATGGAGTGCTGCATGCACACAGATTCTCTCTCTCTCTCTCCGCCCATTGAAAAATTAGCTTTTCATTTTTTTGTGAGATACTAATCCGTTGATATCTTTTGAATAAAAGTTATTCTAAAATACTATTACATACTTGGATTCCGGGCGACAAGATCGTTACAACAAGAACAAATTGGAATATATTTTAAGTGTTTAAAAAAATAATGAAACGTATTTCACTCCTTTGTTAAAATTAGATTTCATTCATTAATTAAATACAATGATTTCATTCGAATATTCATAACGCTGATTACATTTAATAAACAATGATTTCCCTCATTTTAAAAAATGTTCCATTTAATTCAACAAAAATAATTTCAGTCATTTTCAAAAAGGCCGATTTCACTAGTATAAAAATACATATTCCATTCAATTCGAAACACCGATTTAACTCACTTCAAAAGAATTATTTCACTCAATTCAAAAAATAATAATTCCACTCATTATCTGAGAGACCGATTTCACTTTCTTTAAACGGAATGTTTCACTGATTACAAGGAAAAAAAGATTTCACCACACTAGTTTATTAATCATTGATTTCACGTAATTCAAAGTACTGATTTCAATCAACTCAAAAATAATTTGACTTACTTCAAAGAATCGATCTCACTAGTTTTAAACAACATATTTCAATCATTTGAAAGAAAATAGACTTCTCTAGTTTATGACTCATTGTTTTTAGTTAATTCGAAGTACTGACTTCAATCAACTCAAAAATAATTTCACTTATTTCACACAATTAAATGAAAGATACCAATGTACAATCTACAATCCTCAACTCCTCTTTAATAGTAGAGATACATGTTCTAGCTTTTGTAATGTTGGTCCCATGGTTCGTGTAGAAAATGAAATGTTTTAGTTGATTTTTCCAAAGGTTTTTGTGATGAGATGCCTCTTATATTGCTTAGACAAGCTAGATATCATCATGTCGTGTTGGTGTGCATCTTTTAGTTCATCTTCATCGCCATTGGGTAAGTGGCTCTCCCAGGAGCGAGAGGGTTGATGGAGGCCTCGTATCGTGTCGACACAGCAGATCCATACTTAAAAGTAATTTCACTTGAGGCATCCATGGACAAGTATTGGTGCTTGCCATGTCATGACCAATGCTTTTTAGTTTGAAAATAATGTTGTATCAAACGGTCCTAAGAGAAGAAGCACTGGATCGTGCGCCGGTGCTCAGGTTCGGATATCCCCTGACTTTAATTTGGTCGTCCACATTACTGTAAAAATTGGCACGTAGGAAATACTCTTTATGTGTAAATAAACCTATGTTGGGACCACGTGGTCTCGGTTAGTGATGATCCATATATCCAATCATGAAGATGTAGTTCCTTGGAACAAATCTTCACCAGAAAAGAAACAAAGGGAGGAGATGAAGGAAGACGGTTGCTGCATCATGACTCTTTACGCGCACCACGGTCATGGCCTATCTATCCATTATCCATTGTTCAATTAAGCTGAGCTAGCAGCAGTAAGCACTTTCTACTTTTGTACATACCTACCACTTTCAACTTTTGCACAGACCTAGCAATGGGCATAGAAAGCGGAAATCCACCCGTGCCTACCGGCACATTAGTTGCCCTTCATCTCATCTTGAAGACTGTTGTGCTAACTTGCGGTTTAAAGATAGCAAATATTTTGCTGAAGGAATACATTGCAATACACTGTGAAAGGGTCCATGATAGTAGCTTTTCGTCTGGTAAAATTAGAGAAGGACGGATGGTTGCATGCACACATATTCTCTCTTTTCACCATCAAAAAACTAGCACTTCATTATTCTTGTAAAATACTAATTCATTGATATCTTCTGAATAAAAATGTTACTTTAAATTTTTTTTACATATTTGCATTCCCGACGACGAGATCTTAAAACAAGATCAAATTTAATACATTTAAATGATTTAAAAATTAGTGAAACATATTTCACTCCTTCCTTAAAAACAGATTCCACTGATTAATTAAAAACAGAGAGTGTGCAAATATTAAAAACACTAATTTCATTTAAAAACATTGAGTTCACTCATTTGAAATAAATTATCCATTTAATTATAAAAAATAGTTACACTCGTTTTCAAAAACTGTGAGTTCACTAGTTTAAAACTACATATTTTCACTCAATAAAACTTTTCAATCATTTCAAAAGGCTTATTTCACTCATTTAAAAAAAACTCGTTAACAAATAGACCGATTTCACTCGTTTTAATTCACTCATTTCAGAAAATAAAGATTTCACTAGTTTATGAATCATTGATTTCACTTAATTCAAAGTACTGGTTTCACTCAACTAAAAAAATATTTCAGTTATTTGAAAGAACCAACTTCACTTATTCCACACAATTAAGAGTAAGACACCAATGTACAATGCATGATCGCCAATACCCCTTTAATGCTAGAGATACTTGTTCGAGCTTTGGAATGTTGGTCCTATGGTCCATATAGAAATGAAAGGTTTTAGCTAATTTTTCCCCAAGGTTTTTGGGATGAGATGTCTATAATATTGCTTATACAAGCTAGATATCATCATGTTGTGTAGTTGTATCATGCAGTGCTGGTGTGCTTCTTTGAGTTCATCTTCATCGCCATTGGGTAAGTGGCTCTCCATCGATTGCTCCTGTTTGGCCTGGTTGCAGTGGATGACTTCTTGCCTTCAGATGGTTTTCTGCTCACCTCTAGTAAAACTGCCTGTGGAAAAAATGGAGGCCAAGTGGAAAGTTGGAGGGGCCAGAAGTGATGACAACCCACTATGGTCCCAATGTTGCCGTTTGAGAACTATTCAAACCCTTTATGGTCTATATGCAGAAATATAGTCAGGTGTGAATTTTCGCGTGATGTTTTGGTAAATCCAAATGGAGTGATATGAGAGAGTAATGGTGGTGCGTTAGTGTTTTGGTAGTTAGTCAGGGCCATCACATGAGTTCTATGTTCTGTATGTAGCTTCTAGTTAGGCATCTATTTATCTTAGACGTCATTGGCATGTAAAAATAGTTTTTGTTCAGCTTGGCAACCAACGAGGACTGAGACTGCTTGTATGCGTGAAGGATCCTTGTATGTGCGAAAGGTTGTTGTTTCGGACGTTGAGTATATTGAGCAACTCAAATCAAGATAATAATTGCATGTGCATGCCCCTCTTAACAATCAAGCAAATAACTTGTAGAATATGTCAGACTTCCTTTGAAGGATAATAGTACATCTTAGTTCAATCAGATTTCCAAGCTATTTGCTAAATCTCTTGGTGCAATGAGGCGAGCATAACTTTGACGTTGTAATTCATGGCGCAGCAACACACTGATGCTTCTAGTAAGGATGGATCTCGGCCTGCAAATGGGAGTTTTGAGGACCTGAACATTCTGGTCACGTGGAATACATATATAATGTTTCTTAATAAAGGGAAATGTTTTAATCTCACTGCTGATCTACATACAAAATAATTAACTTTTATAAGGCAGGGTTCCAAATCTTGCCTCCTGAAAATTAACATCGCAAATCCACTTCAGTCCCAATATGTGTGCATATCAAACAGTTTAGCTACACACTAACACTATATTGGTTTCATCTCAAGAATCAAATGACGGCCACAACGTGAGAAGCACCAGTGCTGAGAGTGTATTCTAGGGCGGCATAAACATAAATTGCCGAAATCCCATTCCATTGTGGCAAGTGACGGCTTGCAGACTACATAGAAGCACATAGATACACTGTAATTTCGTTGGCAGTTTCAGGCTTTCAACACTAAGCAACTAGTGTACGAACAGTACTTTCCAATACTAGTACACTGGGTATTTTCCAACTCAATTGTTTTTACTAATACACTTGTAGCTGAGCTAGAGGAACAAATCACCAGCCTCGAGCCTGCTCCAGCCGGGCGGCAAGTAGAATTGAAAAGAAGAAGAAGAAGAAGAAGAAGAAGAAGAAGAAGAAGAAGAAGATGCGGGTGTTGCTAGAGGCGGTGGGCAGGGACGAGGCCATCGTCGAAGTTCTGGGAGTAGCTCTTGAGATCGTACCCAAAACTCACGGCACGGCGCTTCGGCTGCAGCACGGCGCGTCTCACCCTCCAGAAGAGCTGCCTCACGGGCGCTGGCGCCTGCAGCCACGACCCCAACTCGCCGTGGCTCATCCCCTTCCGGCTGCCAATGCTTCTCGTCACGCGCAATGATCCTCCCAGAAACTCCATCGGTCGTTGGTGAGTGATTAAACACGGTTCTGCTGCGCTCTTTTTTCTTGATTTGGTTGCTCCTGATCTGAGATGGATGGTTTGCACAATGGGGCTCCCCAGTAGCCGTTTTATAAGCTCGCGGATTGGACGGGGCTCCAATGCCGACGGCGATGACGGCCAGGCCCGTCACCACCCACGCGCACTCATGATTAGCTGACGAGAAAAGTCCACTTTACACAACGATCAGCCCATGGCAAAATCACATTTCGGACATCTTTTCCGGTTGTGACCCTACACTACACACGTGGTGGTGGAATCTCTCTCCCATAAAAGGCAAAGGTGCAGCATCCTAGGAGCGAGAGAGGCGGTGGAAGCCTCGTGCCGTGTCGACACAGATGCATACTCAAAAGTAATTTCGCTTGAGGCATCCATAGACAAGCGTTGGTGCTTGCCATACCCATACCAGTGTTTTTTATAGTTCTAAATAGTGTTGTATCAAAAGGTCACAAGAAAGAAGCACCGGATCGCATGCTGGTCTCAGGTTCGGGTATCTCCCGATTTTAATTTGGCCGTTCACATTACCCGAAAGATTGGCACGTAGGAAAATACTCTTTATGTGTTAATAAAGATACGGTGGAACCATGTGGTCTTGGTTAGTGACAACCCATATATCCGATCAGGATGATATAGTTCTTTGGGACATAATCTTCATTGAAAAAGAAACAAAGGGAGGAGAAGAAGAAAGACGATGGCTGCATCGTGCCGCTTTACACGCACCACGGTCATGTCCCATATATCCATTATCCACAGTAAGCACTTTCTACTTTTGTGCAGACGTACCACTTTCAAATTTTGTATAGACCTAGCAATCGACATAAAAAACAGAAATTCTAAGGCCAACTCCACCGCACGATCCTAAATGTATACCCATTTTGTCCGGATTTTGTACGTATGGAGTAGAAATAGGGAGAAAAAACGTCGGACAGAGGCCAGACAAACTCGTTGCACGCAGCGCTGCTACCCCATTTTTACCCCATTTCACCAGCTGTCCATTCTCGTCATTTCATCGAACACATAGCAGGCATAGCGGACTCGCCACCGCGGCCCCTCCTGCTCATGCACGCCCTCACTGCCGTCGCGCCGCATGGCCGCCGTCGCGCCCGACGCGTCGCCGTGCTTGTGCCCTCGCTCCCGCCACGCCCGCGCGCACGCCTCGTCCGCCCAAGCTCGCCGCCACCCGTGCCGCCGCGCCCCGCAACCGCCGCCCCGCGCCCGCGCACGCCACCCGCCGCCGCGCGCCGGCGCCAGGCCGCCCCCGGCCGCGCGTCATGCCCGTGCGCCCGCCCTCCGCGCGCCATGGCCGCCCGCGGCCGCACCCCGCGCCCGCGCACGCCGCCCCCCGCGGCCGCACCCCGCGCCCGCGCACGCCGCCCCCCGCGCGCCATGGCCGCCCGCCGCCCGCTCGCCGCTCCGCCCGCTGTTGCCTCTCCCCGCCCCGCCTCGCTGCTGCCTCTCCTTCGTCCTCCCTCGCCTGCTGCAGAAAACGAGAGTGTGACAGGTGGGGTTGAGGGCGGACACAGACGGACGACGAGGACGGGAGGACGTCCGCTTTCTATCCGCTTTGGCCCCAAACTGAGAGCAACTTTGTCTGGAAATGGGGCAAAAGCGGACACAGACCAAACGAAACGTCCGTATGCTCCCATGCGTTGGGTCGTTCGATTTGTCCGTTTTACCCCAAACGGACACAAACGAACAATTTAGGGTAGAAATGGGTCACGCGACGGAGTTGGCCTAACAGCACCAGTACCTACCGGCACATCTGTTGCCCTTCGTCTCCACATCAAGATTGTTGTGCTGAGTTGCAGTATAAAGGTACCAATTTTTTTGATGCAGAAATGCATTGCAATACACTCCGATAGAAGTCCATGATAGTAGTTTTTCGTCTGGTAAAGGTAGAGAAAGACGGAGTGCTGCATGCACACATATTCTCTCTCTCTTCACCCATAGAAAAACTAGCTTTTCATTTTTCTTCTGAAATACTAATTCATTGATATCTTTTGAATATAAAATTATTCAAAAAACTTTTTGAAGATTGGAATTCCGGGCGACGAGATCGTTAAAACAAGATCAGATTTGAATATATTTTAGATGATTTGAAAATTTCATGAAACATATTTCACTCCTTTCTTAAAAAAATAGATTTCATTCATTAATTAAAAACACTTATTTCATTTCAATATTCAGAAGACTGATTTTATTTCAGAAACATTGATTTCACCCACTTCAACAGAATTGTTCCATTTAATTCAACAAGAATAATTTCATTCATTTTCAGAAAGACCGATTTCACTAGTATAAAAATACATATATCATTCATTTAAAAACACCGATTTCACTTTTTTAAGACAACATATTTTACACATTTCAAAGACAAAGGATTTCACTACACTAGTTTATGAATCATTGATTTCACTTAATTCAAAGTAATGATTTCACTCAACTCAAAAAATAATTTCAATTATTTCAAAGAACAGATTTCACTATGTTTAAACAACATATTTCACTCATTTCAAGGAAAGAGATTTCACAAGTTTATAATCGTTGATTTTGGTTAATTCAAAGTACTGATTTCAATCAACTCAAAAAATGATTTCACTTATTTCAAAGAATCAATTTCACTTCACATAATTAAAGGAAAGATACCAATGTATAGTATATGTTCCTCAACTCCTCTTTACTAGTAGAGATACCTATTCTAGGTTTGATAATGTTGGTCCCATGGTTCGTACAGGCTTTTGTGATGAGATGTCCCTGATATTTGCTTATACAAGCTAGATATCATCATGTCGTGTTGGTGTGCATCTCTAAGTTCATGTTCATCGCCGTTGGGTAAGTGGCTCTCCTGCGATTGCTCCTGTTTGGCTTGGTTGGACTGGACGAGCTTCTTGCCTTCAGGTGGTTTTCTGCATACTTCTACTAAAACCGCCCGAGGAAAAAATGGAGGCCAACTGAAAGTTGGAGGGGCAAGTGATGACAACCCGATGTGGTGGCAATGTTGTCGTTTGAGAACTATTCGACCCTATATGGTCTATATGCAGAAATATGGTGAGGTGCATATTTTCGGGTGATATTTTGGTAATTCCAAATGGAATGATATGAGAGAGCAGCGGTCATGAGTTAGTGCTTCGGTAGTTAGTCAGGACCGTCCCATCAGTTCTATGCTCTGTCTGTAGCTTTAATTGGTTATCTTGCTCTATTTATCTTGGCTGTCATTGGCCTGTCGAAATAGTTTAGTTCAGCTTGGGAACCAACGAGGACCCAGTCTGCTTGTATGCATGAAGTATGGTTGTATGTGCTAAAGGTTGTTCTTTCAACATTAAATCAAGATAACAGATGCATATGTATGCCCCTCTTAACAATCAAGCAAATAACTTGTAGAATATGTCAGGTTTTCTTTCGAAGAATAATATATCTTGGTTGAATCAGAGTTTCCAAGCTATTTGCTAAATCTCATGGTGCAATGAGGCGAGCATAACTTTGACGTTGTAATTCATTGGTACAGCAACACACGCTGATGCTTCTTGTAAGGATGGATCTCGGCCTAAACATTCTGGTTGCTCTCCGGCGGGCACCATGACGGCAGTGGTGGCTATACCTCTTGGTCGTGTGGGCGGCAAGAGGTGTAGCTACGGGTGGCTCAGGCGAGCCCTTTGTCTTGGGCGGTGCAGCGCCCCGATCTGGAGCTGGGGACCTGGACTCGTCGTGCCTCTCTTGAAGACTTCATGGTGGCATGAGGGAGTTTCCGAGCGCATGCTGATGCTTCTAGTAAGGATGGATCTCATCCTAAACGATCAATTATGTACCAAATGGGTGTTTCGAGGGGCCTGATATTTCTGATCACGTGGAATACATTATAATGTTTCATAATAAAAAGGGTAAGCTTTAATCTCACCGCTGATCTACATACAGAATCGTAAACTATTTGGGGGGGGGGGGGTCCAAATCATGCCTCCTGAAAATTGACATCGAAATTTATGTTCACTCCCAATATGCACCCATATCAAACATGAGAGTGAGAGAAGCCCCGGCGCGAGAGTGTATTGTAGCACGTGCGACATAAACATAAATAGCTTAAATCCCATTCCATCGTGGCAAGTAACGGCTTCCAAACTACAATAGATACACTCTGTCATTTCGTTGGTAGTTTCAGACTTTCAACACTAAGCAACTTGTGCATGAACAATAATGTCTAATACTATAGTACACTTCAAACTCTGTGCAGTACAAGGTGACCACGCTTCAAACTCTCTAGCCTCCAGCCATGGTCTGGCCGGGCGGCAAGTAAACTTGAGAGAAGAAGAAGTGTAAGCTACAGGCGGTGAGCAGGGACGAGGCCATCATCGAAGTTGTGGGAGTAGCTCTTGAGATCATATCCGAAGCTCACGGCATGGCGCTTCAGCCGCAGCATGGCGCGCCTCACCCTCTAGAACAGCTGCCTTACAGGTGCCGGTGCCTGCCGCCATGACCCCGACCCGCTGTGGCTCTTCCCCTCCATCATCTTCCGGCTGCCGATGCTCCTTGTGACACGCAATGATCCTCCCAGAAACGCCATTGGTCAACATTGATGAGATGATGCGGACAGGAGCTCACGATTGATTAAACACGACTCTGCTGCTCTTCTTTCTTGATTGATAGGGTAGATGGATTCTGATCAGAGATGGGCGCACAGTCTGCACAAATGGAGCTCCGCAGCAGCCGTTTATAAGCTCGCCGAATGGGCGGGGCTCTGACGCCGATGACGACGGCCAGGCCCGGCACCACCCACGCGCACTCACTGCTGACTAGGGGAATCCACTTTACACAACGATTATCGATTAAGCCATGGAAAAATCACATTTGGAACATCTTTTCCTGTTGCATCATAAAAGAAATTTCGCTTGAGGCATCCATCCCATGTTTGCTCATGTTCGGATATCCCCCACTCCCGTTGCGGCCGTCAACATCACCAGAAAGATTAGCACGTAAGCAGCACTCTTTATGTGCTAATAAAGCTACGTTGGAACCACGTGGTCGTGTTTACTGACGACTCATATCCGATCACGAAGATGTAGTTCTTTGGGACAAATCTTCATCATAAAAAACAAAAAGGAGGAGAAGAAGAAAGACGATGACTACATCATGACGCTTTACACGCACGATGGTCGTGCCGCATATATCTATTGTTCAGTTAAGTTTCGGGATACGGTGCCGGCTTCAAGTTTGCGATTGTAGTTACACATGCCACAACACAGAGCTTCCAACAATAAGTACTTTCAACTTTTGTATAGACCTAGCAAAAAATCCTCATATATAAGCAAGTTAAAGAAATACGGCAATAAAAAAGACAGTGAAGGCCGCCGAGTCAACGCCGCACAAAATTATAAAAACCACCACACCTAACAAGAAGCCACCAAGACTACCAAACAAGAATGAAACAACGCCGACTTGGAAATCCACTAAACACCATTGCACCGAACACACCAAACAGTCTCAGAGAACTTGGAAATCCACTAAACACCATTGCACCGAACACACCAAACAGTCTCAGAGAACCCATGATCCTATCCTCACATAAACAATGTAAACAACATTGCACAAATAATGAAGAGCAGTGGAGGAGAGCTCCCAGCCAAGGTTCGTGTTTGGTGGCACTCGTCGACCGTGGACGCTCCTGAGTTGTGCCATGAGGCCCGGTACACACGCCTGTGCAGTGTGTTAGACTGCTTGCAATGTTTTGGCATTGTGATCCCTCGACGACACCTCACATCTAGGAGTGTCTTTTGTGGCGATGGCCCTTCCGTCTGCTAGCTAAGTGTGCCTTGCCCGGGCGTTGTTTGTACAGTTTTAGGCCCAATTTTCCTCAAAAACGGGGTCAACTTGTTCAGATTTTTATTCGGTTTCCCTTGTAAATAGATCAATGTTTTCTTCGAATGATATTAAATTTAAGGGGGTTTATCCCCCCCCCCCCCCCCCCTCTCCAACTCCCCCGATGACTGTTCAAAATCTATGATGACCTATCTATCTTCCAGGTTCCAACCTCCTAGCTAAGGAGTGAAATAGTACGAGTGAGCATATTATGTAAGAGGATCTACAACTGGAAGTATCAAAATCCGGTCCCGAAATGTTTGCGGGTGTGCCTGCGGATAGTGACCGGATATCACACAAAAATCGCCCACCGCAACCATGTTCCTCAAACATGAAATATCAAATCCATACTAACCATGCAGTTAAAAGAACCTACATACTACGTACATATGTGGACTACTCATCATTGGAGATGTCCACTATCTCCATCCCTAGCTCCGGGTAGATGGGCGCATGTGGCAGCTCCAGCTCGTTTTCATCCAAACTAGAGGCGAAGAGCTCGTCAATCTCCGCCCTCTACTACCGGATGAAGTGCCCGTTGGACTCCACATATGCCTCATCTTGGATGGATTCGATGATGGCGGTCTGTTCCGCTATCTCCACCGCCTGGGCGACCTCGAACTCCGCCAGGGAGTCCTCCATGCCAAAGCCTGCAGCAGGCTGCTCCTCCTCCAGCTCCACCACGTCGTCTGCTCCAGATCCTCCTCCTCCCCCGGCTCAAGCAAATCCGGAGGCAGCCCGGCACCGACATGAGCGGCGCGCTTGGCCTTGATCTCCTCCTCTATCTGCAACCGGCGTTCCAGCATCAACATTGCATAGGTGGTGATCCTCTGCGGGCCATGGTTGCGAGGTGGTGGGAGGAAGAGGGAAGCTGGCAAACAGCCTAGGGTTTTGTTGCCGCCGTCCGGCTTAAATAGACGGGCTTGCTCCCTTGGGCGGCACGCCAGAGCGGCGACACACGGCGCCATGAATGCATCCGCTCCAAGAACCGAAGGAGGCGCCCGTTGGACCGCCGATCTATGCGTGTGACCGCGAGGGCCCTAGCGGTCAGCCCAACGTGGCGCGCATTCCGGGAGCGTCTAGGATCTCCCCATATATATCTGCCCCCATATATGGGCCAGATATGGGGTTTACGGGGTTGCCGGTCAGTCCGGGCGTTTGGGCCGGGTATGGGGACCTCGGTTGTGTGCGTTTTTTGTTGACTGGGCAGCCCGTCCAGGCGTTTGGGACTAGTATGGGGTCCAGTGTAGATGCTCTAACAACGGTAAGATCAAAAAAAAAGTAGTTGATAAAAAATATTTGCTCCCACCATCTTCGCTAGCATAAACAGAAATAAATGACAGATAGCACGACATGAACAGAAATAGTTTAAATCCCATTCCACTGTGGTAAGTGACACGGCTTGCAGTCTACGTACATAAAAGCACATAAATACGCTGTCATTTCATTCGCAGTTTCAGACTTTCAACAGTAAGCAACTTATGTATGAACGGTACTACAGTCTAATATACACTCGTAGCTGAACTAGAGGAGGAGCAGATCACAAGGTGACGACGCTTCAAACTCTCCAGCCTCGGGCGATGGTCCGGCCAGGCGGCAAGTAAAATTCAGAAGAAGAAGTAGAAGACCCTGCAGGTGTGGCTAGCTAGAGGCAGTGGGCAGTGACGAGGCTGTCATCGAAGTTCTGAAAGTAGCTCTTGAGGTCGTACCCGAAACTCAGGGCACTGCGCTTCGGCCTCAGCATGGCGTGCCTCACTCTCCAGAAGAGCTGCCTCGCGGGCGTCGGCGCCTGACGCCACGACCCTGACCCGTCGTGGCTCTTCCCCTCCATCATCTTCTGGCTGCCGATGCTCCTCGTCATGCGCAATGAACCTCCTAGAAACGCCATTGGTCGACCTTGATGAGTGCTAGAGTTAACCTTGCTGTTTTGTTTTTCATCATAGTTATTTAGTAGTTATGCATCGTAGTCATGTCCAACCAACAAAGTTGTGGCCATGTAGTCATGTGAAGATGAGACCATGTGTACATGCAAACTAGTAGTGAGGTTAGACAATTAGCAAATAGTCTACATGCATGGATGTATTAGTCAGTTTGCTGCATACACTACGGAGCCGGAGCAACCCATCGAGTCGCGGGACAGATCAAGCGGAGGAGGGATAATCAGGAGCAATTAGTGGTGACTTGGTCCTATACGTGTCCATCCAGAGGATCTGTAGATTTGGTTGTTATTCTAGCGTGTGTGTAGCTAGCCAGTTGAGTGATAATCGGTTCAGCCAATGTGTGGCTTGACCGGGTGAGTTGCATGTAGGAACGTGTGTGTGTGCATGCATGTAGTGGGTTAGTTGGATTAGTGGGGTTAGCAGCCGAGTGTGGCGGCTGACCCGTGCGTGCGTGGGTCTCTTGTACTGGTATTTAAGATGATGAGATGAATGAGAAAAGTGTGGTCGTGAGGGCTAGTGAAAAAGATGTAGCACTTATGTGGCCAAGGAGGAGAGCCTCTTGGCAAAGCTAGCTGGCTTCCTTCCCTGGTACATGCGTGTGTGCGTGTGTTTTTCAGTTCTTCCATGGTGTGCGTTTTTGAAAGAAACAAGAGGAAAAGAAAGTTATGTGAGGAAGAAGAGGAGCGGCGCTGCGACGAGAGGCGGCGCCAACAATGAGATGACAAGGAAGGGATCGAGCTCACGGTTGATTAAACACTGCTCTGCTGCTCTTCTTTCTTGATTAGGTAGCTTATGGTTGCACAAATGTGGCTCCTCAGCAGCCTTTTTATAAGCTTGCCGAGTGGACGGGGTTCTGACGCCGACAGTAACGACGGCTGGGCTCGCCAGCACCCACGAGCACACGACTCATATCTGACGTGAAAAATCAACTTTACACAACGATTAGCCCATGACAAAATCTTACTATTTCGGACATCTTTTCTAGTCGGCACCCTACACTAGCTACATCTACAGTCAAAGACCGACGCGGCATCATAAAAAGGCAAGGTACGACATCCAGGGAGCTAGATGGGTTGATCGGTGGAGGCCTCGTGTCGTGTCGACACAGGCAGTTGCATAGTACCACAAATAGAAGTATTTTTGCTTGAGGCATCCATGGACAGGTATGGTGCTTGCCATATTTTGGCCCCAAGAGAGAAGCACTGCAAAGGTCATGTTTATCTTAGTACTCATAAAAATGCCTCAAGCGAAATTTCGCTTGAGGCATCCATCGACAAGTGTTGGTGCTTGCCATGTCACGGCCGGTGCTTTTTAGTTCTAAATAGTGTTGTATCAAACGGTCCCAAGAGAAGAAGCACTGGATCGTGTGCTCATGCTCAGGTTCGGATATCCCCCGACTTTAATTTGGCCATCCACATTACCGGAAAGATTGGCATGTAGGCAGATACTCTTTATGTGTTGATAAAGGCATGTTGAAACCATGTGCTCTTGGTTACTGACTACTCATATATCCGATCATGAAGATATTGTTCTTTGGGATAAATCTTCATCGGAAAAGAAACAAAGGGGGGAGAAGATGAAAGTCGATGGCTGCATCGTGGCACTTTACGTGCACGATGGTCATGGCCCATATATCCATTATCCATTGTTCAGTTAACCTGAGCTAGCATCAGTAAGCACTTTCTACTTGGGTACAGACCTAGCACTTTCAACTTCTGTACAGACCTAGCAATCGACATAGAAAACGGAAATTCCAACGACACCAGTACCTACTGACACATATGTTGCCCTTCGTCTCTGCATAAACTTGTTGTGCTGACTTGCAGTATAAAGGTACCAAATATTTTCGGCAGGAATACATTGCAATACACTCCAATAGGATTCCATTATAGTAGTTTTTCATATGGTAAAGTAGAGAAGGATGGAGTGCTGCATGCACACAGATTCTCTCTCTCTCTCTCTCCGCCCATTGAAAAATTAGCTTTTCATTTTTTGTGAGATACTAATCCATTGATATCTTTTGAATAAAAGTTATTCTAAAATACTATTACATACTTGGATTCCGGGCGACAAGATCGTTACAACAAGAACAAATTGGAATATATTTTAAGTGTTTAAAAAAATAATGAAACGTATTTCACTCCTTTGTTAAAATTAGATTTCATTCATTAATTAAATACAATGATTTCATTCGAATATTCATAACGCTGATTACATTTAATAAACAATGATTTCCCTCATTTTAAAAAATGTTCCATTTAATTCAACAAAAATAATTTCAGTCATTTTCAAAAAGGCAGATTTCACTAGTATAAAAATACATATTCCATTCAATTCGAAACACTGATTTAACTCACTTCAAAAGAATTATTTCACTCAATTCAAAAAATAATAATTCCACTCATTATCTGAGAGACCGATTTCACTTTCTTTAAACGGAATGTTTCACTGATTACAAGGAAAAAAAAGATTTCACCACACTAGTTTATTAATCATTGATTTCACGTAATTCAAAGTACTGATTTCAATCAACTCAAAAATAATTTGACTTACTTCAAAGAATCGATCTCACTAGTTTTAAACAACATATTTCAATCATTTGAAAGAAAATAGACTTCTCTAGTTTATGACTCATTGTTTTTAGTTAATTCGAAGTACTGACTTCAGTCAACTCAAAAATAATTTCACTTATTTCACACAATTAAAAGAAAGATACCAATGTACAATCTACAATCCTCAACTCCTCTTTAATAGTAGAGATACATGTTCTAGCTTTTGTAATGTTGGTCCCATGGTTCGTATAGAAAATGAAATGTTTTAGTTGATTTTTCCAAAGGTTTTTGTGATGAGATGCCTCTTATATTGCTTAGACAAGCTAGATATCATCATGTCGTGTTGGTGTGCATCTTTTAGTTCATCTTCATCACCATTGGGTAAGTGGCTCTCCCAGGAGCGAGAGGGTTGATGGAGGCCTCGTATCGTGTCGACACAGCAGATCCATACTTAAAAGTAATTTCACTTGAGGCATCCATGGACAAGTATTGGTGCTTGCCATGTCATGACCAGTGCTTTTTAGTTCGAAAATAATGTTGTATCAAACGGTCCTAAGAGAAGAAGCACTCGATCGTGCGCCGGTGCTCAGGTTCGGATATCCCCTGACTTTAATTTGGCCGTCCACATTACTGTAAAAATTGGCACGTAGGAAATACTCTTTATGTGTAAATAAAGCTATGTTGGGACCACGTGGTCTTGGTTAGTGATGATCCATATATCCAATCATGAAGATGTAGTTCCTTGGAACAAATCTTCACCGGAAAAGAAACAAAGGGAGGAGATGAAGGAAGACGGCTGCTGCATCATGACTCTTTACGCGCACCACGGTCATGGCCTATCTATCCATTATCCATTGTTCAATTAAGCTGAGCTAGCAGCAGTAAGCACTTTCTACTTTTGTACATACCTACCACTTTCAACTTTTGCACAGACCTAGCAATGGGCATAGAAAGCGGAAATCCACCCGTGCCTACCGGCACATTAGTTGCCCTTCATCTCATCTTGAAGACTGTTGTGCTAACTTGCGGTTTAAAGATAGCAAATATTTTGCTGAAGGAATACATTGCAATACACTGTGAAAGGGTCCATGATAGTAGCTTTTCGTCTGGTAAAATTAGAGAAGGACAGATGGTTGCATGCACACATATTCTCTCTTTTCACCATCAAAAAACTAGCACTTCATTATTCTTGTAAAATACTAATTCATTGATATCTTCTGAATAAAAATGTTACTTTAAAATTGTTTTACATATTTGAATTCCCGACGACAAGATCTTAAAACAAGATCAAATTTAATACATTTAAATGATTTAAAAATTAGTGAAACATATTTCACTCCTTCCTTAAAAACAGATTCCACTGATTAATTAAAAACAGAGAGTGTGCAAATATTAAAAACACTAATTTCATTTAAAAACATTGAGTTCACCCATTTGAAATAAATTATCCACTTAATTATAAAAAATAGTTACACTCGTTTTCAAAAATAGTGAGTTCACTAGTTTAAAACTACATATTTTCACTCAATAAAAACTTTCAATCATTTCAAAAGGCTTATTTCACTCATTTAAAAAAACTCGTTAACAAATAGACCGATTTCACTCGTTTTAATTCACTCATTTCAGAAAATAAAGATTTCACTAGTTTATGAATCATTGATTTCACTTAATTCAAAGTACTGGTTTCACTCAACTAAAAAAATATTTCAGTTATTTGAAAGAACCAACTTCACTTATTCCACACAATTAAGAGTAAGACACCAATGTACAATGCACGATCGCCAATACCCCTCTAATGCTAGAGATACTTGTTCGAGCTTTGGAATGTTGGTCCTATGGTCCATATAGAAATGAAAGGTTTTAGCTAATTTTTCCCCAAGGTTTTTGGGATGAGATGTCTATAATATTGCTTATACAAGCTAGATATCATCATGTTGTGTTGTTGTATCATGCAATGTTGGTGTGCTTCTTTGAGTTCATCTTCGTCGCCATTGGGTAAGTGGCTCTCCATCGATTGCTCCTGTTTGGCCTGGTTGCAGTGGATGACTTCTTGCCTTCAGATGGTTTTCTGCTCACCTCTAGTAAAACTGCCTGTGGAAAAAATGGAGGCCAAGTGGAAAGTTGGAGGGGCCAGAAGTGATGACAACCCACTATGGTCCCAATGTTGCCGTTTGAGAACTATTCAAACCCTTTATGGTCTATATGCAGAAATATAGTCAGGTGTGAATTTTCGCGTGATGTTTTGGTAAATCCAAATGGAGTGATATGAGAGAGTAATGGTGGTGCGTTAGTGTTTTGGTAGTTAGTCAGGGCCATCACATGAGTTCTATGTTCTATATGTAGCTTCTAGTTAGGCATCTATTTATCTTAGACGTCATTGGCATGTAAAAATAGTTTTTGTTCAGCTTGGCAACCAACGAGGACTGAGACTGCTTGTATGCGTGAAGGATCCTTGTATGTGCGAAAGGTTGTTGTTTTGGACGTTGAGTATATTGAGCAACTCAAATCAAGATAATAATTACATGTGCATGCCCCTCTTAACAATCAAGCAAATAACTTGTAGAATATGTCAGACTTCCTTTGAAGGATAATAGTACATCTTAGTTCAATCAGATTTCCAAGCTATTTGCTAAATCTCTTGGTGCAACGAGGCGAGCATAACTTTGACGTTGTAATTCGTGGCGCAGCAACACACTGATGCTTCTAGTAAGGATGGATCTCGGCCTGCAAATGGGAGTTTCGAGGACCTGAACATTCTGGTCACGTGGAATACATATATAATGTTTCTTAATAAAGGGAAAAGTTTTAATCTCACTGCTGATATGCATACAAAATAATTAACTTTTATAAGGGAGGATTCCAAATCTTGCCTCCTGAAAATTAACAACACAAATCCACTTCAGTCCCAATATGTGTGCATATCAAACAGCTTAGCTACACACTAACACTACATTGGTTTCATCTCAAGAATCAAATGACGGCGACAACTTGAGAAGCACCAGTGCTGAGAGTGTATTCTAGGGCGGCATAAACATAAATTGCCGAAATCCCATTTCATTGTGGCAAGTGACGGCTTGCAGACTACATAGAAGCACATAGATACATTGTAATTTCGTTGGCAGTTTCAGGCTTTCAACACTAAGCAACTAGTGTATGAACAGTACTTTCTAATACTAGTACACTGGGTATTTTCCAACTCAACTTTTTTTACTAATACACTGGTAGCTGAGCTAGAGGAACAAATCACCAGCCTCGAGCCTGCTCCAGCCGGGCGGCAAGTAGAATTGAAAAGAAGAAGAAGAAGAAGAAGAAGAAGAAGAAGAAGAAGAAGAAGAAGACGATGCGGGTGTTGCTAGAGGCGGTGGGCAGGGACGAGGCCATCATCGAAGTTCTGGGAGTAGCTCTTGAGATCGTACCCAAAACTCATGGCACGGCGCTTCGGCCGCAGCACGGCGCGCCTCACCCTCCAGAAGAGCTGCCTCACGGGCGCCGGCGCCTGCAGCCACGACCCCAACTCGCCGTGGCTCATCCCCTTCCGGCTGCCAATGCTTCTCGTCACGCGCAATGATCCTCCCAGAAACTCCATCGGTCGTTGGTGAGTGATTAAACACGGTTCTGCTGCGCTCTTCTTTCTTGATTTGGTTGCTCCTGATCTGAGATGGATGGTTTGCACAATGGGGCTCCCCAGTAGCCGTTTTATAAGCTCGCGGATTGGACGGGGCTCCAATGCCGACGGCGATGACGGCCAGGCCCGTCACCACCCACGCGCACTCATGATTAGCTGACGAGAAAAGTCCACTTTACACAATGATCAGCCCATGGCAAAATCACATTTCGGACATCTTTTCCCGTTGTGACCCTACACTACACACGTGGTGATGGAATCTCTCTCCCATAAAAGGCAAAGGTGCAGTATCCTAGGAGCGAGAGGGGCGGTGGAAGCCTCGTGCCGTGTCGACACAGATGCATACTCAAAAGTAATTTCGCTTGAGGCATCCATAGACAAGCGTTGGTGCTTGCCATACCCATACCACGACCAGTGTTTTTTTATAGTTCTAAATAGTGTTGTATCAAAAGGTCACAAGGAAGAAGCACTGGATCGCATGCTGGTCTCAGGCTCGGGTATCTCCCGATTTCAATTTGGCCGTCCACATTACCCGAAAGATTGGCACGTAGGAAAATACTCTTTATGTGTTAATAAAGATACGGTGGAACCATGTGGTCTTGGTTAGTGACAACCCATATATCCGATCAGGATGATATAGTTCTTTGGGACATAATCTTCATTGAAAAAGAAACAAAGGGAGGACAAGAAGAAAGACGATGGATGCATCATGCCACTTTACACGCACCACGGTCATGTCCCATATATCCATTATCCACAGTAAGCACTTTCTACTTTTGTGCATACGTACCACTTTCAACTTTTGTACAGACCTAGCAATCGACATAAAAAACAGAAATTCTAACAGCACCAGTACCTACCGGCACATCTGTTGCCCTTCGTCTCCGCATCAAGATTGTTGTGCTGAGTTGCAGTATAAAGGTACCAATTTTTTGCTGCAGAAATACATTGCAATACACTCTGATAGAAGTCTATGATAGTAGTTTTTCGTCTGGTAAAGGTAGAGAAAGACGGAGTGCTGCATGCACACATATTCTCTCTCTCTCTCCACCCATAGAAAAACTAGCTTTTCATTTTTCCTGTGAAATACTAATTCATTGATATCTTTTGAATAAAAGATTATTCAAAAATCATTTTAAAGATTGGAATTCCAGGCGACGAGATCATTAAAACAAGATCAGATTTGAATATATTTTAGATGATTTAAAATTTTCATGAAACATATTTCACTCCTTTCTTAAAAAATAGATTTCATTCATTAATTAAAAACACTGATTTCATTTCAATATTCAGAACACTGATTTCATTTCAGAAACATTGATTTCACCCACTTGAACAGAATTGTTCCATTTAATTCAACAAGAATAATTTCACTCATTTTCAGAAAGACCGATTTCACTAGCTAGTATAAAAATACATATATCATTCGTTTTAAAACACCGATTTCACTTTTTTAAGACAACATTTTTACTCATTTCAAAGACAAAGGATTTCACTACACTAGTTTATGAATCATTGATTTCACTTAATTCAAGTAATGATTTCACTCAATTCAAAAAATAATTTCAATTATTTCAAAGAACAGATTTCACTATTTTTAAACAACCTATTTCACTCATTTCAAGGAAAGAGATTTCACAAGTTTATAATCATTGATTTTGGTTAATTCAATGTACTGATTTCAATCAACTCAAAAAATGATTTCACTTATTTCAAAGAACCAATTTCACTTCACATAATTAGAGGAAAGAAACCAATGTACAGTATATGTTCCTCAACTCCTCTTTACTAGTAGAGATACCTGTTTCAGGTTTGATAATGTTGGTCCCATGGTTCGTACAAGAAATTGATGGTTTTAGTAGTCCTTCCCAAGGTTTTTGTGATGAGATGTCTCTGATATTGATTATACAAGCTAGATATCATCATGTCGTGTTGGTGTGCATCTCTAAGTTCATGTTCATCGTCGTTGGGTAAGTGGCTCTCCTGCGACTGCTCCTGTTTGGCTTGGTTGGACTGGACGAGCTTCTTGCCTTCAGGTGGTTTTCTGAATACTTCTACTAAAACCGCCTGAGGAAAAAATGGAGGCCAACTGAAAGTTGGAGGGGCAAGTGATGACAACCCGATGTGGTGGCAATGTTGTCGTTTGAGAACTATTCGACCCTATACGGTCTATATGCAGAAATATGGTGAGGTGCATATTTTTGGGTGATGTTTTGGTAATTCCAAATGGAATGATATGAGAGAGTAGCGGTGATGAGTTAGTGCTTCGGTAGTTAGTCAGGACCGTCCCATCAGTTTTATGCTCTGTCTGTAGCTTTAATTGGGTATCTTGCTCTATTTATCTTGGCTGTCATTGGCCTGTCAAAATAGTTTAGTTCAGCTTGGGAACCAACGAGGACCTAGTCTGCTTCTGTGCATGAAGTATGGTTGTATGTGCTAAAGGTTGTTCCTTCAACATTAAATCAAGATAACAGTTGCATATGTATGCCCCTCTTAACAATCAAGCAAATAACTTGTAGAATATGTCAGGTTTTCTTTCGAAGAATAATATATCTTGGTTGAATCAGAGTTTCCAAGCTATTTGCTAAATCTCATGGTGCAATGAGGCGAGCATAATTTTGACGTTGTAATTCATTGGTACAGCAACACACGCTGATGCTTCTTGTAAGGATGGATCTCGGCCTAAATGACCAATTATCTAACAAATGGGAGCTTCGAGGGGCCCGAACATTCTGGTTGCTCTCCGGCGGGCACCATGACGGCAGTGGTGGCTATACCTCTTGGTCGTGTGGGCGGCAAGAGGTGTAGCTGCGGGTGGCTCAGGCGAGCCCTTTGTCTTGGGCGGTGCAGCGCCCCGATCTGGAGCCGGGGACCTAGACTCGCCGTGCCTCTCTTGAAGACCTCATGGTGGCATGAGGGAGTTTCCGAGCGCATGCTGATGCTTCTAGTAAGGATGGATCTCAGCCTAAACGATCAATTATCTACCAAATGGGTGTTTCGAGGGGCCTTATATTTCTGATCACGTGGAATACATTATAATGTTTCATAATAAAAAGGGTAAGTTTTAATCTCCCTGCTGATCTACATACAGAATCATAAACTATTGGGGGGGGGAGGGGTCCAAATCATGCCTCCTGAAAATTGACATCGAAAATTCAGTTCACTCCCAATATCCACCCATATCAAACACGAGAGTGAGAGAAGCCCCGGCGCGAGAGTGTATTCTAGCACGTGCGACATAAACATAAATAGCTTAGATCCCATTCCATCGTGGCAAGTAACGGCTTCCAAACTACAATAGATACACTCTGTCATTTCATTGGTAGTTTTAGACTTTCAACACTAAGCAACTTGTGCACGAACAATAATGTCTAAGACTATAGTACACTTCAAACTCTGTGCAGTACAAGGTAACCACGCTTCAAACTCTCTAGCCTCGAGCCATGGTCCGGCCGAGCGGCAAGTAAACTTGAGAAGAAGCCCCCGCGGGTGTCAGCTACAGGCGGTGAGCAGGGACGAGGCCGGCATCAAAGTTGTGGGAGTAGCTCTTGAGATCGTATCCGAAGCTCACGGCATGGCACTTCGGCCGCAGCATGGCGCGCCTCACCCTCCAGAACAGGCGCCTCACCAGGACTAAAGGTCGTCCACGTGGCCGCTGTCTAGAGCTCCACCTTTAGTCCCGGTTGGTAACACCAACTGGGACTAAAGGTATTTTTACGAAAAAATTTGAATTGAAAAAAAACATTTTGAATATTTTCCAATTTAATCTCTAATCACCCCTCATCACTGATCAATTTAACCTCTAATCTCTAATCACCCCTCGTCATTCCAAATTGTTACCAACCGGGACTAAAGGTATTTTTACGAAAAAAATTGAATTTAAAAAAAAACATTTTGAATATTTTCCAATCTAATCTCTAATCACCCCTCATCACTGATCAATTTAACATCTAATCTCTAATCACCCCTCGGCATTCCAAATTGTTACCAACCGGGACTAAAGGCATTTTTACGAAAAAAATTGAATTTAAAAAAAAACATTTTGAATATTTTCCAATCTAATCTCTAATCACCCCTCATCACTGATCAATTTAACATCTAATCTCTAATCACCCCTCATCATTCCAAATCATCTAACTTCCCAGCCGGTCACCCATCCTCTCACTACTCTAGCCTGAGCACGCTTAACTTTCGGGTTCTATTCCTTCTCGTTTCCAAGTCTGCACTTGTTGTCGTTTCCAAGTCTGCACTTGTTGTTTTCCTGACAATAGTAAGATGTCAATCCTATTAATCCTCAGGAGTTTAGCTTGAGCATGAGGTCACGCGTTTCACTGTTTGAGTTTGAAACTATTATTCTAAAAAACAATAATTATTTAGTAACACTAATATTTCTTAAATAAGTAGTTTGACCACAGTTTGACTAGATTTGACCAAAATTCAAAATATTGAAATAATTATTTAGTAACCCTAATATTCTTGAATAATTATGTAGTGACACTAATATTTCTTGAATAAGTAGTTTGACCAGATTTGACCAAAATTCAAAAAAACTGTAATAATTATTTAGTAACACTAATATTCTTGAATAATTATTTAGTAACATTAGTACTTCTTGAATAAGTAGTTTGACCAAAGTTTGGCCTGATTTAACCAAAATTCAAAAAAAAACTTAAATTTGAGCATAACTTTTTTTACTTTTAGAATTTGAGGATTCTAAAAATTTGCAAACAGGATGTAGGGTGTCAAAATCGGATGCGGATTTTCGTGCTGAACATTTTGATATATTATACGTTTTTTCAACATCGTGTGCAACATTTATAGCCGTTTTACTTTTTCATGACACTTTTTTGTAAAACATGTCCAAATTTAAGTTTTTTTAATTTTCCTAACTAGTAGATGTAGTAATATAACTACATCTCAAAGGATTTTATTTTTTTGAAGTTTTTATCATTTTTTTGCTTTTTACAAAACTGAAAAGGCGATCCACAGTGGGGGAGGGGGGTAGAGTTTGAAAATGGGACCTTTAGTCCCGGTTTGAGACACGAACTGGGACTAAAGGGCATTGCACCCTTTAGTCCCGGTTCGTGTCTCAAACCGGGACTAAAGGTGTAATCTTTAGTCCCAGTTTGAGATACGAACCGGGACTAAAGGGCATCGCACCCTTTAGTCCCGGTTCGTGTCTTAAACCGGTACTAAAGGGCTCATTTAAACCGGAACTAATGCCTTTAGCCATACGACCCGGGACCAATGCTCACATTAGTCCTGGTTCATGACTGAACGGGGACTAATGAGCTTATCTGGCCTGAACGAAAGCCCTGTTTTCTACTAGTGCGATTAGGCCATGGCAAAATCACATTTGGAACATTTTTTCCCGTTGCATCATAAAAGAAATTTCGCTTGAGGCATCCATCCCATGTTTGCTCATGTTCGGATATCCCCCACTGCCGTTGCGGCCGTCAACATTACCGGAAAGATTAGCACGTAGGCAGCACTCTTTATGTGCTAATAAAACTACGTTGGAACCACATGGTCGTGTTTAGTGATGACTCATATCCGATCACGAAGATGTAGTTCTTTGCGACAAATCTTCATCATAAAAGAAACAAGGAGTAGAAGAAGAAAGACGATGAATACATCGTGACGCTTTACACGCACGATGGTTGTGCCGCATATATCTATTGTTCAGTTAAGTTTCAGGATACGGTGTCGGCTTCAAGTTCGCGTTTGTAGTTACACATGCCACAACACAGAGCTTCCAACAGTAAGTACTTTCAACTTTTGTATAGACCTAGCGAAAAATCCACATATATATATAAGCAGGTTAAAGAAATACGGCAATAAAAAAGATAGCGAAGGCCGCCGAATCAACGCCGCGCAAAATTATAAAAACCACCACACCTAACAAGAAGCCACCGAGACTACCAAACAAGAATGAAACAACGCCGACTTGGAAACCCGCTAAACACCATTGCACCGAACACACCAAACAGTCTTAGAGAACCCATGATCCTATCCTCACATAAACAATGTAAACAACATTGCACAAATAATGAAGAGCAGTGGAGGAGAGCTCCCAGCCAAGGTTCATGTCTGGTGGCACTCGTCGACTGTGGACGCTCCTGAGTTGTGCCATGAGGCCCGGTAAGCACGCCTGTGGAGTGTGTTAGACTGCTTGCAATGTTTTGGCATTGTGATCCCTCGACGACACCTCACATCTAGGAGTGTCTTTTGTGGCGATGGCCCTTCCGTCTGCTAGCTAAGTGTGCCCTGCCCGGGCGTTGTTTGTACAGTTTTTGGCCCGATTTTCCTCAAAAATGGGGTCAACTTGTTCAGATTTTTTATTCAGTTTCCCTAGTAAACTAGATCAATGTTTTCTTCGAATGAGATTAAATTTAAGGGGGTTTATCCCCCTCCCCAACTCCCCCGATGACTGTTCAAAATCTATGATGACCTATCTATCTTCTAGGTTCCAACCTCCTAGCTAAGGAGTGAAATAGTACGAGTGAACATATTATGTAAGAGGATCTACAACTGGAAGTATCCAAATCCGGTCCCGAAATGTTTGCGGGTGCGCCTGCCGATAGTGATCGAACATCACACAAAAATCGCCCACCGCAACCATGTACCTCAAACATGAAATCTCAAATCCATACTAACCATGCAGTTAAAAGAACCTACATACTAGGTACATATGTGGACTACTCATCATTGGAGATGTCCACTATCTCCATCCCTAGCTCCGGGTAGATGGGCGTGTGTGGCAGCTCCGGCTCGTTTTCATCCAAACTAGAGGCGAAGAGCTCGTCAATCTCCGCCCTCTACAGCCGGATGAAGCGCCGGTTGGACTCCACATATCTCTCATCTTGGATGGATTCGATGATGGCGGTCTGTTCCGCTATCTCCACCGCCTGGGCGACCTCGAACTCCGCCAGGGAGTCCTCCATGCCAAAGCCTGCAGCAGGCTGCTCGTCCAGCTCCACCATGTCGTCTGCTCCAGATCCTCCTCCTCCTCCGGCTCAAGCAAATTCGGTGGCAGCCCGGCACCGACATGAGCGGCACGCTTGGCCTTGATCTCCTCCTTGATCTGCAACCGGCGTTCCGACGTCAACATTGCATAGGTGGTGATCCTCTGCGGGCCATGGTTACGGGGTGGTGGGAGGGAGAGCGAAGCTGGCAAACAGCCTAGGGTTCTGTTGCCGTCGTCTGGCTTAAATAGACGGGCTTGCTCCTTTGGGCGGCACGCCAGAGCGGCGACACAGGACGCCATGAATGCATCCGCGCGAAGAACCAGAGGAGGCGCGCGTTGGACCGCCGATCTATGCGTGTGACAATGAGGGCCCTAGCAGTCAGTCCAACATGGCGGGCATTCCTGGGGCGTCTGGGATCTCCCCATATCCGCCCCCATATATGGGCCAGATATAGGGTTTATGGGGTTGTCCGTCAGTCCGGGCGTTTGGGTCGGGTATGGGAACCTCGATTGCGTGCATTTTTTCTAACTGGGCAGCCCGTCCAGGCGTTTGGGACTAGTATGGGGTCCGGTGTAGGTACTCTAACAACGGTAAGATCTAAAAAAATAGTTGATAAAAAATATTTGGTCCCACCATCTTCGCTAGCATAAACAGAAATAAAATGACAGATAGCACGACATAAACAGAAATAGTTTAAATCCCATTCCACTGTGGCAAGTGACACGGCTTGCAGTCTATGTACATAAAGGCCCTGTTTGGTTCAGCTTTTATCGACAGATTCCGCTGCCGCGCAGCAGAATCTGAACCAAAGGGCGAACCGAGTAGAATCCGATTTCAGAAATCCGCTGCCAAAATCTGAACCAAAAGCGGAAGCAGCCCAGGACGTGCTTTCCAAAATCTGATTTCGCTGCGGGCCAAAATCTGAAAAAGCTATATCAGCTGATTTGCCAAATGACCTACATCTTTTTCAAATCAGATTTTACACAGCTTTTTTTCCACAGCAGATTTTCCACAGCTGCTTTTAGAAATCCACAGCCGAACCAAACAGGGCCTTCACATAGATACGCTGTCATTTCATTCTCAGTTTCAGACTTTCAACAGTAAGCAACTTATGTATGAACAGTATTGTCTAATATACACTCGTAGCTGAACTAGAGGAGGAGCAGATCACAAGGTGACAACGCTTCAAACTCTCCAGCCTCGGGCGATGGTCCGGCCAGGCGGTAAGTGAAATTGAGAAGAAGAAGTAGAAGACCCTCACTGGTAGAAAAAGGGCCTATAGTCCCGGTTCGTAAGGGCCTTTAGTCCCGGTTCCTGAACCGGGACTAAAGTGTCGGTGCTAATACCTCCCACCTTTAGTCCCGGTTCAATCCAGAACCGGGACTAAAGCCCATCCACGTGGGCAGTGCGCAGAGCCCAGTCAGGAGACCCTTTGGTCCCGGTTGGTGGCACCAACCGGGACCAATAGGCATCCACGCGTCAGCATTTCTGTGGCTAGGGTTTTTGTTTTTTTTTGAAAGGGGGGGTTGGGGGTTTTGGGGGGTTAATTTAGGTGTTTCATATATTGTGTTAGCTAGCTATAATTAATATAGAGAAGTGTCCTCTCTTATGTCCGTGCTTGGTCGACGCTACGTACTATACATACGTATAGAGAGGACTAGACACGCTGGCTAGCTAGTAAAGCAAACGAAGGAAACAGAAGATCGTCATGAACATATATGCATACAGAGAGAAATGATATCGACCACCTCTCCTTCTCCGAGAGATTGGTCGAACAACAAGTTCTCGTATATCTATCTGACAGTACTGGCTACATATATACAGTAATTATCTCTTACAAATATAATCATGCGGACTCAGGTTTAACATAGAATTCTCCGTCTTCAGGGATCACGTGGTCAAGAAAGAATGCCGCCAATTCCTCTTGAATTGCTCGCATGCGAGCTGGTGCTAGGAGTTCATCCCGCTTCCGAAACATCTAATTTGAAGAAGGGGGTCAATACATATATATATATATATATATATATATATATATATATATATATATGAATGAATGAAACTCAACACAAATGATGGTAATAAAATAAAATTGTGAATATTGTTATTTACGTACTTCATATTGTTCGTTAGAGTACCCGCCCCGCTCACACGTCGTGTGGCGGATGGACTCGCAGATGTAGTATCCACAGAAATCATTCCCTTGTTCCTGCCACAACCACTTTACAAGAAATAGAGGTCAATCAAACTGATAAGCAAGAATGCTAAATGGTATTGATGAAACTAGCGCTTGAATCACTAGGAGATGCGCGGAACATGCTACTATAGTACTTACTTTCGGGTGTCTAAATTCCAGCTCCTTCGGCAGTCCCGGAACTTTTTTGGTGAATTTTCTCCAAACCCTGCCGGACAAAGAAAACAATTACTTGATATGGTGGATAATGATCGATTTAACTTACTTCTTGAGGATTTCAGTCATGTCTGCATAGTCCTGGGGATCTTTTCGTCTTGAGTCTAAGACGGTTACTAGTCCCTGCTCAAGCTTAATCTCTAGGAGAATATAGTGGTAACTGCACACGCATGCATAACTCATGAATTACATTACTATAACCTTGAGTAATATATAATTAAGGGAAACCGAATACGCACAAGACAGTAATACTCACTTGAAGTTGTAAGGAAAGAGTATTATATCTTTGTTTTGATTTATTACGAACGATTGTAGCATGTTGGCCTCGGTAGCTGCGGCATGAAGTTTAACCTCAGTTGCATCTATGAGATATGTGTTAATGAACCCAATATCACCGACTCGTCTTTTCCTCAATTCGACGATCTTCAATCTGCATAATATAGTGAGGATGATTATAAATACATGCAATGAAAGAGCTAAGCTATATAGAGAAACTTAATGACAGAAGTAGTACTACTTACAGACAGTAGCAGGCGATCGTTGTTTTATCGAGGGCCAATTGATTGAAAAACTGATAGAACTCCTCAAATGGAACAGGCAACAGATCAGTTCCAACAAGGTCATGCTCCTTTTTAACTCTCACATACAAAGTACTCCTCCCCCCAGAGTCTCTGCAGATTTTCAAGTACCAATCATGCAATCTTCGCATCATCATTGATAGAGATCTTTCATCTTTGACGAGAGGCTTCCCGTACTCGTATCTTTGCATCCGCATGTCCATGGGTTCATAATGTACTTCGTCGGGCAGGTAATCTGCAAGATTATTATAACCGGGCACCATCCTCGGGTCATTAGCGACGTTGTGGCTAGGCACCTTGAGCGGGGGGCATGATTGCTTCGCTTGTTTGCCGAGCTGGGCAATTTGTTTCCCAGCTCGTCGTTTTTTCAGCCTTTCATCACTGAAAGTAGTTCCCGACCGCTCCGCTTCGGCAAATTCCTTTCCAATAATGCGGTCATAGTTTCCTTTCGGCGGATCAGACTTTGGTGGTTTTGTCAGGGCAGCCAGAGTGCGCTTCACTTTCACCCCATCTACCTTCTCCTCCGGAGGTGGATGTTGCTTTGCTTTCACCCCTTCAAAGAATTTCCTCACTTCTTCTCGCGCGATCTCGGCGTTCTCCTCCTGGGTCCTCTCGTATGGTAACTTCTCTGGAGTCTTCAGAGAAGGACCGAATCTGTATGTCCTCCCGCCTCTGGTTGTACTGCTAGACGCCGACCGAGCAGACGAAGCGGTTGTCTTCTTTACTTTCTTAAGAGGCGGAGGAGAAGCACTACGACCCGCCGGAGCAGCTGGAGCGGCGGCAGGTCTCTTCTGCCCTTGCTGACGAGGCGGAGAAGGAGGAGGTTGGCTGCTCGGGCGCGTCGGCGTAGGCGGAGACGGAGGCGGAGTGCCGCCACGCGCCGGAGAAGGAGCCGGCTGAGGGCCCTGATCGTCACTCGCCGGAGGAGGAGGCGGTGGAGGAGGCGGAGTGCCCTGACTCGCCGGAGGAGGAGGAGGAGGCGGAGGCGTCCAGTTCGGAAGGTTGATGAGGTCCTTCCGCCATAGGCATGGAGTCTTCAGAACAGACCCCAGCCGAGTCTCCCCTTCACCGGTAGGGTGGTCAAGCTGGAGGTCCTCAAATCCCTCCATTATCTCATCCACCATCACCCTAGCATATCCTTCTGGAATCGGCATGCAGTGAAAAGTTGCGCCGGGTTCAGTAGGATAAACAGAGCCAACAGCCGCCTTGACCTTCAAATTCATCCATTGCGTCATAAGGTGGCAATTTTGAGATTACGTTATAGCATCCACAGGATAGCTGGCAGGAGCCGTCAAGGCATGCTGCAGCTGAAGCTGCTCGGTGGAAGCCACGCTGCTTCTGCGCTGAGATGGCGGGGTAGCTTCGGGGGAGGCTTCGGCAGTACGTTTGTTGCGATTTGCTTCTCGTTCCTCTATCGCTTGTATCCTTGCGTGCAGCGCCTGCAGTTCGGTCTGCTGCACTTTTTTCCTCCTCTCATGGGATTTGTAACCGCCTGCGTCCGGAAACCCAACATTCCATGGAACGGAGCCTGGCGTGCCTCGTGTCCGTCCAGGGTGCTCAGGATTCCCGAGGGCCATTGTGAGCTCGTCGTGCTCTCTGTCTGGAAAGAACGTCCCTTCCTGCGCTGCGTCGATATAGTGCTTAAGCCTACTGACTGGTATGTCCATTTGTTCGTTCGTCCAAATGCATCCCCCTGTTTCAGGGTCCAAGGTTCCGCCAGCCCCGAAGAACCAAGTCCGGCAACGGTCTGGCCAGTTATATGTCTCTGGTCTGATCCCTTTATGAAGCAGATCATTCTCAACCTTGGACCACTTAGGCCGGGCTACGAGGTAGCCACCTGACCCCGTGCGATGGTGAAGCTTCTTCTTCGCGGCATTCTGCTTGTTTGTCGCCGACATCTTCTTACTCTTTTCCGATGTCTTGTAGGCCACAAATGTGGGCCAGTGATCTCTGATCTTCTCATATCTGCCCTTGAATTCTGGTGTCTCTTTTTTATCGACAAACCTATTGAGCTCTTTCTTCCACCTCCTGAATAGATCTGCCATCCTCTTCAGAGCAAAAGACTTGATTAATTTCTCTTTAATTGGGTTCTCTGGATTATCCTCTGGTGGTAGGGTGAAATTTGACTTCAGCTCAGTCCAAAGATCATTTTTCTGCATATCATTGACATAAGACACCTCAGGGTCTTCTTTAGCCGGCTTAAACCATTGTTGGATGCTTATCGGGATCTTGTCCCTAACCAGAACCCTGCACTGAGCAACAAATGCCCTCTTTGTCCGGAGGTGTTCAATAGGTTGGCCGTCGGGCGCGATTGCTGTGATCTCAAGCTTTTCATCCGAGCTCAACTTTTTCTTCGGGCCTCGTCTCTTTATCGAAGTTGTGCTCGATCCGGAGGGCTAGAAAAAAGAACAAAGACTTAATTAATATGTGTACATACCAAAACAATGAATGCATCAATCAGCTAGTCAGCATAGGCTTAACTAATATATATATATACCTGGCCGGACTCGGTTCGGTCACCGGAGCCGTCATCACTTTCTCCTTCTTGCACCGGCATTGGGTCACCGGCGCCGTCCTCATGTTCTTCTTCTTGCACCGGCATTAGGTCACCGTAGCCAGCTTGTTCACCCTCTCCTTCCGGACCATCGAAGATATCGTTGAGATAGTACGAGACGGCATCACTTCCTTCTGCGATTATCTCCCTCAACAACGCTTCTTTTCTTGCTTCGTCTAGGGCGGTGTCCATAGTTTCTACAAATATTTACAACATGGCAATTATTATTCAAACATGACAGATGGATATATTAGTGCCAGACGTAGAACTAGCTACCTAATCATAGTAAGATATCGGGAGGGGGTATATATTGACAACGACGACACTACATCTATATATGTCCCTCGATGACCCTCGTTCCCGATAAAAAAAGAGGAAGAAGAAGAAAAAAAGAGGAGAAGAAAGAATAGAGGAGAAGAACTCCTCTATTCTTTCTTCTCCTCTTTTTTCTTCTTCTTCCTCTTCTTTTTTTATCCTCTTCTTCCTCTCATGTTCGAGAGGATCGCCTTGGGGTCGGGAGGTTGCCTAGTGTCAAAGGATTCAACAAAACCATGTCTTCATCATTAGGCGAATGTAACATGTGCATGATGGTAGGAAGCTCTTCAAAGTTGTTCTGGAACGGAGTCCCAGATAGGATAATCCGCCTTTTGGTACAAAGTTCAGCAAGAGCCTTCCGAATATCGCTATTTGGAAGGCCTTTGCTGAATTCGTACCAAAAGGCGGATTATTCTATCCGGGACTCCATTCCAGAACAACTTTGCAGAACTTCGTACCAACATGCCCTGGTTACTTCCGGCTAATGATGAAGGCATGGATTTCTTCAATACTTTGACACTAGGAAACCTCTCTCTACTTCCGGCTAATAAGAAGAAGAAGAAGAAGAAGAAGAAGAAGAAGAAGAAGAAGAAGAAGAAGAAGAAGAAGAAGAAGAAGAAGAAGAAGAAGAAGAAGAAGAAGAAGAAAAGAAGAAAAAAAGAGGAGAAGAAGAAAGGAATAGTGGAGAAGAAGAGAAAATAGAATATATTCTATTTTCTCTTTTCTCCACTATTCCTTTCTTCTTCTCCTCTTATTTTTCTTCTTTTTTCTTCTTCTTATTTATTTCTCCTCTTCTTTTCGGTAGAGGAAACCCTAAATAGCTAGCAAGTTTCGTGGGTGTGAGATACATGTGGCCTTCGGTGTCGGACACTACATCCACGTCCCACAAGTGACGTGGGCGTCGAAGCCCGCGCCACTTGTGGGATGTGGGTGTAGTGTCTGACACCGACGGTACATGTATCTCACACCGACGATACTTTCTATTTAGGGTTTCTCCTCTACCGCTCCTCGACCTCTCGACGACCCTCGTTCCCGATAAAATAAAGAGGAAGAAGAAGAAGAAAAAAGAAGAGAAGAAAGAATAGAGGAGAAGACTTCCTCTTCTTCCTCTCCTCTTCTTCTCCCTCTTCTTCCCCTTCTTCCTCGCCTCTCTCATGAATGTCCGGCGTTCTCGACCCCCCCCCCCACGTGTCGAAGAAAAAAAGAAGAAAAAAAAGAGGAGAAGAAGAAAGGAATAGAGGAGAAAAGAGAAAATAGAATATATATTCTATTTTTCTCTTCTTCTCCTCTATTCCTTTCTTCTTCTCCTCTTCTTTTTCTTCTTTTTTCTTCTTCTTATTTATTTCTCCTCTTCTTCCTCTCCCCTCTTCTTCTCCTTTCTTCCTCTTCTTATTTCCTTTTTCCTCTCATTCTTTTTCTTCTTCGTCCTTTCTTAAAAATACATGAAGTAGTATTGCTTGTTTTTTTAAATAATGATCAAATATAAATTTTAGAAAAAAGTAAAGGTTTTGCCTAATTCATTGTTCATATGAATATACAAACATTTGAACATATCATCATATATATGAACATACATTTTCTTTGCATATGCATATGAACATACATACATACATTTTTCTTTCATATGAACATACATACATACATACATTTTCTAAAAATCTGAACATAAACATACATACATATGAACATACATACATACATATAAACAGAACATACATACACAAAAAATTCTAAAAATCTGCCTAAAAAATCTAAAAATCTGCCTAAAAAATTATATGAAAAAAAGCATACATCATCCATCCATCCATATAATGAACATATACATCATCCATCCATCCATATAATCAACATATGCATATGAAAAAAAATTATATGAAAAAAAATTATATGAAGAGGATCGAGGGGACGGGGAGGAAAGGGGGTCGCCGGAGCCGGACCGAACGGGGAGGAGGGGCGGCGTCGAGGCAGGGGCGGCAGTGGGGGCGGGCGCCGGCGACGACGACAATGGTGGGGGCGGGCCGGGGCGCAGGGGCGCGGCCGTGCGTGCTCGGGGACGGGGCAGGGACACGGGGCGGCGGCCGGCGTGGGCTCGGGCGCGGGGCAGGGGGACGGGGAGACGGGGATGGCGGCCGGCGGCGGCGACGGCGACGAGGAGCGCGCGAGCGATTTGGGCAGCCTGGCGGCGGGGGCAACTGGCTAGGGAGGCGAGGGAGATGTGAAATTTTCACAAGTCCTGGTTATATAGCAAGGGCATTGGTCCCGGTTCGTGGCACCAACCGGGACCAATGCCACCCTGTAGTCCCGGTTGGAGCCACGAACCGGGACCAAAGGCCAACTTTCAGCAGCCCAAAGGGCGGGAAGCGAAGCCCATTGGTCCCGGTTGGTGGCACCAACTGGGACTAAAGGGTGGCAATGGTCACGGCTGGTGCCACCAACCGGGACCAATGCCCCCTTGCGCCCCGCGTCCAAAAGTTTAGTCCCACATCGCTAGTTGAGAGGGCTCTGGAGTGGTTTATAAGCGCTGCTGCGCCCACCCTCCTGAGCTCCTCTCAACTGCAGGCTTTCGGGCCTAACCTGTCATTGCAATGCCTGTGGGCCTACTGTGCCTGCTGCGGGCCTGAATCCTGGCCCATGTAGGGTTTCTAGTCGTATTCAGGCCGTGAAGGCCCAGTAGGTGGCATTTTGTTTTCTTTTTTATTTCTACATTTTTTTGGTTTTTTATTTTTTGCTTTTAGGTCACAAAAATTATAAACTTTCTATTAGTGCCATTAGTTTTAAATTTTAAATAGTTTAAATTTGAATTTTTAAAAATTTCTGTGAATCACTAGTTTATGAATAACTTTACTAACAAATTAGAATTTGTTTTCTATTTATTTTTTATTTCTACTTAAAACTAAATACTTACAGTTTTTTATTGATTTCTTTTTGCTTTTAGGTCACAAAAATTATAAACTTTCTGTTAGTGCCATTAGTTTTAAATTTTAAATAGTTTAAATTTGAATTTTTAAAAATTTGAAGAATATTATAGTTTTATTTTAGTTTAATTACTTACAGTTTTTTAGTGATACTTATAGTTTTATTTTACTTATAATTTAATTTTTTTGTTTTCTTCTTTTGTTTTATTTTTTGCTTTTTATTTTTTTATTTGTACTAAATACTTATAGTTTTAAAATGTATGTGAATCGCTAGTTTATGAATAACTTTACTATGAAGTTAGATCATCTGTTACAAAGGGATTTCATTTTCTTGAACTTATTTGAACTCCATATTTTTTCTGTGTTCAAAATGCACCATTCAAAGACACATCATCAATTTTCAACCCTTTCTGACTTCATTTGTTATTTTTCATGCATTTATTGATTTTTTTGAGCTATAAGACCCTGAAATTGAAAAGCATTTCAAATGAACTCCGAAAAGGTTGAAAGTTGGCATGGTATCATCATTTCACCCACATAGCATGTGCAACAAAGTTGAGATGGTTACGGCAAAAACTGGATGCACTTCGTGTACAAAACGGACAATCTCTTTCGAAGTATCAGGGTTTCGGACGAAAGATCATCTGTTACAAAGGGATTTCATTTTCTTGAACTTATTTGAACTCCATATTTTTTCTGTGTTCAAAATGCACCATTCAAAGACACATCATCAATTTTCAACCCTTTCTGACTTCATTTGTTATTTTTCATGGATTTATTGATTTTTTTGAGCTATAAGACCCTGAAATTGAAAAGCATTTCAAATGAACTCCGAAAAGGTTGAAAGTTGGCATGGTATCATCATTTCACCCACATAGCATGTGCAACAAAGTTGAGATGGTTACGGAAAAAACTGGATGCACTTCGTGTACAAAACGAACAATCTCTTTCGAAGTATCAGAGTTTCGGACGAAAGATCATCTGTTACAAAGTTGGCATGGTATCATCATAATAGTTGTGGGAGAAAGTCTTCACTTTTTCTTCGCTTATTGCGCCGTAACCATGGATAATCTTCATTGTTTATCAGGATGCTTGGGTCAGCCTTGACATTGAAGGGAGGAATTTCATGAAACTTTTCATAATCTTCAGACATGTCTGTCTTGCCGTCCACTCCCAGGATGTCCCTTTTTCCTGAAAGAACTATGTGGCGCTTTGGCTCATCGTATGATGTATTCGCTTCCTTATCTTTTCTTTTTCTCGGTTTGGTAGACATGTCCTTCACATAGATAACCTGTGCCACATCATTGGCTAGGACGAATGGTTCGTCAGTGTACCCAAGATTTTTCAGATCCACTGTTGTCATTCCGTACTGTGGGTCTACCTGTACGCCGCCGCCAAACAGAATGACCCATTTGCACTTAAACAAAGGGACCTTAAAATCAGGTCCGTAGTCAAGTTCCCATATGTCCACTATGTAACCATAATATGTGTCCTTTCCGCTCTCGGTTGCTGCATCAAAGCGGACACCGCTGTTTTGGTTGGTGCTCTTTTGATCTTGGGCGATCGTGTAAAATGTATTCCCATTTATCTCGTATCCTTTGTAAGTCAATACAGTCAAAGATGGTCCCCTGGACAACAAATACAACTCATCACAAACAGTGTTGTCACCTCTGAGACGTGTTTCCAACCAACTGCTGAAAGTCCTGATGTGTTCACATGTAATCCAGTCGTCGCATTGCTCCGGGTGTTTGGAGCGCAGACTGTTCTTGTGTTCATCGACATACGGGGTCACCAAGGTAGAGTTCTGTAGAACTGTGTAGTGTGCTTGAGACCAAGAATATACGTCCCTGCATATTATTGAGTCTCTTCCAAGAGTGCCTTTTCCAGTCAGTCTCCCCTCATACCGCGATTTAGGGAGACCTATCTTGTTAAGGCCAGGAATGAAGTCAACACAAAACCCGATAACATCCTCTGTTTGATGGCCCATGGAGATGCTTCCTTCTAGCCTAGCGCGGTTACGGACATATTTCTTTAGGACTCCCATGAACCTCTCAAAGGGGAACATATTGTGTAGAAATACGGGCCCCAGGATGACAATCTCGTCGACTAGATGAACTAGGACGTGTGTCATGATATTGAAGAAGGATGGTGGGAACACCAGCTCGAAACTGACCAGACATTGCGCCACATCACTCCTTAGCCTTGGTACCATTTCTGGATCGATCACCTTCTGAGAGATTGCATTGAGGAATGCACATAGCTTCACAATGGCTAATCGGACGTTTTCCGGTAAAAGCCCCCTCAATGCAACCGGAAGCAGTTACGTCATAATCACGTGGCAGTCATGAGACTTTAGGTTCTGAAACTTTTTCTCTGGCATATTTATTATTCCCTTTATATTCGATGAGAAGCCAGTCGTGACCTTCATACTAAGCAGGCATTCAAAGAAGATTTCTTTCTCTTCTTTCGTAAGAGCGTAGCTGGCAGGACCTTTATACTGCTTCGGAGGCATGTCGTCTTTTTCGTGCAAACGTTGCAGGTCCTCCCGTGCCTCCGGTGAATCTTTTGTCTTCCCATACACGCCCAAGAAGCCTAGCAGGTTCACGCAAAGGTTCTTCGTCACGTGCATCACGTCGATTGAGGAGCGGACCTCTAGGTCTTTCCAGTAGGGTAGGTCCCAAAATATAGATTTCTTCTTCCACATGGGTGCATGTCCCTCAGCGTCATTCGGAACAGCTAGTCCACCAGGACCCTTTCCAAAGATGACGTAGGGTAAATCATTGACCATAGAAAGCACGTAATCACCGGTGCGCATGGCGGGCTTCTTCCGGTGATCTGCCTCGCCTTTGAAATGCTTGCCTTTCTTTCGACATTGATGGTTGGTTGGAAGAAATCGACGATGGCCCAGGTACACATTCTTCCTGTATTTGTCCAGGTATATACTTTTAGTGTCATCTAAACAGTGCGTGCATGCGTGGTATCCTTTGTTTGTCTGTCCTGAAAGGTTACTGAGAGCGGGCCAATCGTTGATGGTCACGAATAGCAACGCCTTAAGGTTAAATTCCTCCTGTCTGTGCTCATCCCACGTACGTACACCGTCTCCATTCCACAGCTGTAAAAGTTCTTCAACTAATGGCCTTAGGTACACATCAATTTCGTTGCCGGGTTGCTTAGGGCCTTGGATGAGAACTGGCATCATAATGAACTTCCGCTTCATGCACATCCAAGGAGGAAGGTTATACATACATAGAGTCACAGGCCAGGTGCTGTGATTACTGCTCTGCTCCCCAAAAGGATTAATGCCATCCGCGCTTAAAGCAAACCATACATTCCTTGGGTCCTTTGCAAACTCATCCCAGTACTTTCTCTCGATTTTTCTCCACTGCGACCCGTCAGCGGGTGCTCTCAACTTCCCATCTTTCTTTCGGTTCTCACTGTGCCATCGCATCAACTTGGCATGCTCTTCGTTTCTGAACAGACGTTTCAACCGTGGTATTATAGGAGCATACCACATCACCTTTGCAGGGACCCTCTTCCTGAGGGGCTCGCCGTCAACATCACCAGGGTCATCTCGTCTGATCTTATACCGCAGCGCACCGCATACCGGGCATGCGTTCAGATCCTTGTATGCACCGCGGTAGAGGATGCAGTCATTAGGGCATGCATGTATCTTCTCCACCTCCAATCCTAGAGGGCATACGACCTTCTTTGCTGCGTATGTACTGTCGGGCAATTCGTTATCCTTTGGAAGCTTCTTCTTCAATATTTTCAGTAGCTTCTCAAATCCTTTGTCAGCCACAACATTCTCTGCCTTCCACTGCAGCAATTCCAGTACGGTACCGAGCTTTCTGTTGCCATCTTCGCAATTGGGGTATAACCCTTTTTGTGATCCTCTAACATGCGATCGAACTTCAGCTTCTCCTTTTGACTAATGCATTGCGTCCTTGCATCGACAATGACCCGGCGGAGATCATCATCATCGGGCACATCGTCTGGTTCCTCTTGATCTTCAGCAGCTTCACCCGTGGCAGCATCATTGGGCACATCGTCTGGTTCCTCTTGATCTTCACCAGCTCCCCCCGTTGCAGCATCACCGTATTCAGGGGGCACATAGTTGTCATCGTACTCTTCTTCTTCGCCATCTTCCATCATAACCCCTATTTCTTCGTGCCTCGTCCAAACATTATAGTGTGGCATGAAACCCTTGTAAAGCAGGTGGGAGTGAAGGATTTTCCGGTTAGAGTAAGACCTTGTATTCCCACATTCAGTGCATGGACAACACATAAAACCATTCTGCTTGTTTGCCTCAGCCGCATCAAGAAACTCATGCACGCCCTTAATGTACTCGCGGGTGTGTCTGTCACCGTACATCCATTGCCGGTTCATCTGCGTGCATTATATATAATTAAGTGTCCAAATTAATAGAAGTTCATCATCACATTAAAACCAAAGTACATACATAGTTCTTATCTAACAACATATAGCTCTCCAGAGCATCTAATTAATTAAACCATACATTGAAACTATGTAAAACATTTCAATGCGAAAACAAATGCGATCATAATCGCAACCAAGGTAACAATTGATCCAACGGCATAATGATACCAAGCCTCGGTATGAATGGCATATTTTCTAATCTTTCTAATCTTCAAGCGCATTGCATCCATCTTGATCTTGTGATCATCGACGACATCTGCAACATGCAACTCCAATATCATCTTCTCCTCCTCAATTTTTTTTTATTTTTTCCTTCAACAAATTGTTTTCTTCTTCAACTAAATTTAACCTCTCGACAATAGGGTCGATTGGCATTTCCGATTCACATACATCCTAGATAAATAAAATCTATGTCACGTTGGTCGGCATAATTTTCATAAACAATAAATGAACCAATAGTTATAAAGATAATATACAGACCACATCCGAATCATAGACAGGACGAGGGCCGACGGGGGCGGATACCAAAACCATCGCACTATATAAGATGCAATAATAAATGTAAGAAAATGATACAAGTATCTATCTAAACATACAAGTAAGAATATTTTTCCTTTCAGAAAGAAGATAAGAACAAGAGGCTCACCACGGTGGTGTCGGTGATGAGATCGGCGCGGGTGATCGACGGCGGTGAAGACGGGGACAGGGCGTGACGGACCGCTAAATCTAGACAAATCTCGAGGAAAATGGAGCTTGGAGGTCGAGCTTCAAGAGGAGAAAGCTTAAGTAGTGTGGCTCGGGCATTCCATCGAACACCTCATGTGCATAGGAGGTGAGCTAGAGCACCAAAAGGGCCTCTCCCCCTCGGCCAGAAAAAACAGAGCACTGTGCTCTGCCCCTGCGCGAGGGGGTATATATAGGCAATTCATTGGTCCCGGTTTGTGGCATGAACCGGGACCAAAGGGGAGCCTTTGGTCCCGGTTCATGCCACTAACCGGGACCAATGGTGGTGGGCCAGGAGGGAGGCCCTTTGGTCCCGGTTCAGCCCACCAACCGGGACCAAAAGGTCCATACAAACCGGGACCAATGGCCCACGTGGCCCGGCCGGCCCCCTGGGCTCACGAACCGGGACCAATGCCCACATTGGTCCCGGTTCAAGACTGAACCGGGACTAATGGGCTGAGGCGGCCTGGACCATAGCCCCTTTTTCTACTAGTGCCTGCGGGTGTGGCTAGCTAGAGGCGGTGGGCAGTGGCGAGGCCGTCATCGAAGTTCTGGGAGTAGCTCTTGAGGTCGTACCCGAAACTCAGGGCACGGCGCTTCGGCCTCAGCATGGCGCGCCTCACTCTCCAGAAGAGCTGCCTCACGGGCGTCGGCGCCTGACGCCACGACCCTGACCCGTCGTGGCTCTTCCCTCCATCATCTTCTGGCTGCCGATGCTCCTCGTCATGCGCAATGAACCTCCTAGAAACGCCATTGGTCGACCTTGATGAGATGACAAGGAAGGGATCGAGCTCACGGTTGATTAAACACTGCTCTGCTGCTCTTCTTTCTTGATTAGGTAGCTTATGGTTGCACAAATGTGGCTCCTCAGCAGCCATTTTATAAGCTTGCCGAGTGGACAGGGTTCCGACGCCGACAGTAACGACGGCTGGGCTCGCCAGCACCCACGAGCACACGACTCATATCTGATGTGAAAAATCAACTTTACACAATGATTAGCCCATGACAAAATCTTACTACTTCGGACATCTTTTCCAGTCGGCACCCTACACTAGCTACATCTACAGTCAAAGACCGACGCGGCATCATAAAAAGGCAAGGTACGACATCCAGGGAGCTAGATGGGTTGATCGGTGGAGGCCTCGTGTCGTGTCGACACAGGCAGTTGCATAGTACCACAAATAGAAGTATTTTTGCTTGAGGCATCCATGGACAGGTGTGGTGCTTGGCATATTTTGGCCCCAAGAGAGAAGCACTACAAAGGCCATGTTTATCTTAGTACTCATAAAAATGCCTCAAGGGAAATTTCGCTTGAGGCATCCATCGACAAGTGTTGGTGCTTGCCATGTCACGGCCGGTGCTTTTTAGTTCTAAATAGTGTTGTATCAAACGGTCCCAAGAGAAGAAGCACTGGATCGTGTGCTCATGCTCAGGTTCGGATATCCCCCGACTTTAATTTGGCCGTCCACATTACCGGAAAGATTGGCATGTAGGCAGATACTCTTTATGTGTTGATAAAGGCATGTTGAAACCATGTGCTCTTGGTTACTGACTACTCATATATCCGATCATGAAGATATTGTTCTTTGGGACAAATCTTCATCGGAAAAGAAACAAAGGGGGGAGAAGATGAAAGTCGATGGCTGCATCGTGGCACTTTACGTGCACGATGGTCATGGCCCATATATCCATTATCCATTGTTCAGTTAACCTGAGCTAGCATCAGTAAGCACTTTCTACTTGGGTACAGACCTAGCACTTTCAACTTCTGTACAGACCTAGCAATCGACATAGAAAACGGAAATTCCAACGACACCAGTACCTACTGACGCATATGTTGCCCTTCGTCTCTGCATAAACTTGTTGTGCTGACTTGCAGTATAAAGGTACCAAATATTTTCGGCAGGAATACATTGCAATACACTCCAATAGGATTCCATTATAGTAGTTTTTCATATGGTAAAGTAGAGAAGGATGGAGTGCTGCATGCACACAGATTCTCTCTCTCTCTCTCCGCCCATTGAAAAATTAGCTTTTCATTTTTTTGTGAGATACTAATCCATTGATATCTTTTGAATAAAAGTTATTCTAAAATACTATTACATACTTGGATTCCGGGCGACAAGATCGTTACAACAAGAACAAATTGGAATATATTTTAAGTGTTTAAAAAAAATAATGAAACGTATTTCACTCCTTTGTTAAAATTAGATTTCATTCATTAATTAAATACAATGATTTCATCCGAATATTCATAACGCTGATTACATTTAATAAACAATGATTTCCCTCATTTTAAAAAATGTTCCATTTAATTCAACAAAAATAATTTCAGTCATTTTCAAAAAGGCCGATTTCACTAGTATAAAAATACATATTCCATTCAATTCGAAACACCGATTTAACTCACTTCAAAAGAATTATTTCGCTCAATTCAAAAAATAATAATTCCACTCATTATCTGAGAGACCGATTTCACTTTCTTTAAACGGAATGTTTCACTGATTACAAGGGAAAAAAAGATTTCACCACACTAGTTTATTAATCATTGATTTCACATAATTCAAAGTACTGATTTCAATCAACTCAAAAATAATTTGACTTACTTCAAAGAATCGATCTCACTAGTTTTAAACAACATATTTCAATCATTTGAAAGAAAATAGACTTCTCTAGTTTATGACTCATTGTTTTTAGTTAATTCGAAGTACTGACTTCAATCAACTCAAAAATAATTTCACTTATTTCACACAATTAAAAGAAAGATACCAATGTACAATCTACAATCCTCAACTCCTCTTTAATAGTAGAGATACATGTTCTAGCTTTTGTAATGTTGGTCCCATGGTTCGTATAGAAAATGAAATGTTTTAGTTGATTTTTCCAAAGGTTTTTGTGATGAGATGCCTCTTATATTGCTTAGACAAGCTAGATATCATCATGTCGTGTTGGTGTGCATATTTTAGTTCATCTTCATCGCCATTGGGTAAGTGGCTCTCCCAGGAGCGAGAGGGTTGATGGAGGCCTCGTATCGTGTCGACACAGCAGATCCATACTTAAAAGTAATTTCACTTGAGGCATCCATGGACAAGTATTGGTGCTTGCCATGTCATGACCAGTGATTTTTAGTTCGAAAATAATGTTGTATCAAACGGTCCTAAGAGAAGAAGCACTGGATCGTGCGCCGGTGCTCAGGTTCGGATATCCCCTGACTTTAATTTGGTCGTGCTAACTTGCGGTTTAAAGATAGCAAATATTTTGCTGAAGGAATACATTGCAATACACTGTGAAAGGGTCCATGATAGTAGCTTTTCGTCTGGTAAAATTAGAGAAGGACGGATGGTTGCATGCACACATATTCTCTCTTTTCACCATCAAAAAACTAGCACTTCATTATTCTTGTAAAATACTAATTCAATGATATCTTCTGAATAAAAATGTTACTTTAAAAAATTTTTACATATTTGAATTCCCGACGACGAGATCTTAAAACAAGATCAAATTTAATACATTTAAATGATTTAAAAATTAGTGAAACATATTTCACTCCTTCCTCAAAAACAGATTCCACTGATTAATTAAAAACAGAGAGTGTGCAAATATTAAAAACACTAATTTCATTTAAAAACATTGAGTTCACTCATTTGAAATAAATTATCCATTTAATTATAAAAAATAGTTACACTCGTTTTCAAAAACAGTGAGTTCACTAGTTTAAAACTACATATTTTCACTCAATAAAAACTTTTCAATCATTTCAAAAGGCTTATTTCACTCATTTAAAAAAAACTCGTTAACAAATAGACCGATTTCACTCGTTTTAATTCACTCATTTCAGAAAATAAAGATTTCACTTGTTTATGAATCATTGATTTCACTTAATTCAAAGTACTGGTTTCACTCAACTAAAAAAATATTTCAGTTATTTGAAAGAACCAACTTCACTTATTCCACACAATTAAGAGTAAGACACCAATGTACAATGCACGATCGCCAATACCCCTTTAATGCTAGAGATACTTGTTCAAGCTTTGGAATGTTGGTCCTATGGTCCATATGTTGGGGAACGTAGTAATTTCAAAAATTTCCTACGCACACGCAAGATCATGGTGATGCACAGCAACGAGAGGGGAGAGTGTGATCTACGTACCCTTGTAGACCGACAGCGGAAGCGTTAGCACAACGCGGTTGATGTAGTCGTACGTCTTCACGATCCGACCGATCCAAGCACCGTTACTCCGGCACCTCCGAGTTCTTGGCACACGTACAGCTCGATGATACTCCCCGGGCTCCGATCCAGCAAAGCTTCGGGGAGGAGTTCCGTCAGCACGACGGCGTGGTGACGATCTTGATGTTCTACTGTCGCAGGGCTTCGCCTAAGCACCGCTACAATATGACCGAGGTGGAATATGGTGGCAGGGGGCACCGCACACGGCTAAGGAACGATCACGTGGGTCAACTTGTGTGTCTATGGGGTGCCCCCTGCCTCAGTATATAAAGGATGGAGGAGGAGGAGGCCGGCCAAGGCTATTGGTGCGGCCAGGATGGGAGTCCTACTAGGACTCCAAGTCCTAGTAGGAGTCCATCAAGAGGGGAGGAAGGGAGAAGGAAGTGGAGGAGTAGGAAAGGTGGCCGGCCCCCTTTTCCCTAGTCCAATTCGGACTAGAGGGGAGGGGGGCGCAGTAGCCTTTTTCCTCTTCCCACTAAAGCCCATCAAGGCCCATTACTTCTCCTGTAACTACCCGGTACTCCGAAAAATACCCGAATCACTCGGAACCTTTCCGATGTCCGAATATAGTCGTCCAATATATCGATCTATATGTCTCGACCATTTCGAGACTCCTCTTCATGTCCCCGATCTCATCCGGGACTCCGAACTCCTTCGGTACATCAAAACTCATAAACTCATAATATAACTGTCATCGAAACCTTAAGCGTGCGGACCCTACGGTTCGAGAACAATGTAGACATGACCGAGACACGTCTCCAGTCAATAACCAATAGCGGGACCTGGATGCCCATATTGGCTCCTACATATTCTACGAAGATCTTTATCGGTCAGACCGCATAACAACATACGTTGTTCCCTTTGTCATCGGTATGTTACTTGCCCGAGATTCGATCGTCGGTATCCCAATACCTAGTTCAATCTTGTTACCGGCAAGTCTCTTTACTCGTTCCGTAATACATCATCTCACAACTAACATATTAGTTGCAATGCTTGCAAGGCTTAGGTGATGTGCATTACCGAGAGGGCCCAGAGATACTTCTCCGACAATCGGAGTGACAAATCCTAATCTCGAAATACGCCAACCCAACATCTACCTTTGGAGACACCTGTAATGCTCCTTTATAATCACCCATTTACGTTGTGACGTTTGGTAGCACCCAAAGTGTTCCTCCGGCAAACGGGAGTTGCATAATCTCATAGTCATAGGAACATGTATAAGTCATGAAGAAAGCAATAGCAACATACTAAACGATCGAGTGCTAAGCTAATGGAATGGGTCATGTCAATCAGATCATTCAACTAATGATGTGACCTCGTTAATAAAATAACAACTCTTTTGTCCATGGTTAGGAAACATAACCATCTTTGATTAACGAGCTAGTCAAGTAGAGGCATACTAGTGACACTCTGTTTGTCTATGTATTCACACATGTATTATGTTTCCGGTTAATACAATTCTAGCATGAATAATAAACATTTATCATGATATAAGGAAATAAATAATAACTTTATTATTGCCTCTAGGGCATATTTCCTTCAGTCTCCCACTTGCACTAGTGTCAATAATCTAGTTCACATCGCCATGTGATTTAACAGCAATAGTTCACATCACCATGTGATTAACACCCATAGTTCACATTGTCATGTGACCAACACTCAAAGGGTTTACTAGAGTCAGTAATCTAGTTCACATATCTATGTGATTAACACCCAAAGAGTACTAAGGTGTGATCATGTTTTGCTTGTGAGATAATTTTAGTCAACGGGTCTGTCACATTCAGATCCGTAAGTATTTTGCAAGTTCTATGTCTACAATGCTCTACACGGAGCTACTCTAGCTAATTGCTCCCACTTTCAATATGTATCCAGATTGAGACTTTAGATTCATCTGGATCAGTGTCAAAAACTTGCATCGACGTAACCCTTTACGACGAACCTTTTTATCACGTCCATAATCGAGAAACATATCCTTATTTCACTAAGGATAATTCTGACTGTTGTCCAGTGATCTACTCCTAGATCACTATTGTACTCCCTTGCCAAATCAATGCAGGGTATACAATAGATCTGGTATACAGCATGACATACTTTATAGAACCTATGGCCAAGGCATAGGGAATGACTTTCATTCTCTTTCTATCTTCTGCCATGGTCGGGCTTTAAGTCTTACTCAACTTCACACCTTGTAATACAGGCAAGAACTCTTTCTTTGACTGCTCCATTTTGAACTACTTCAAAATCTTGTCAAGGTATGTACTCATTGAAAAAACTTATCAAGCGTCTTGATCTATCTCTATAGATCTTGAAGCTCAATATGTAAGCAGCTTCACCGAAGTCTTTCTTTAAAAAACTCCTTTCAAACACTCCTTTATGCTTTACAGAACAATTATACATTATTTCCGATCAACAATATGTCATTCACATATACTTATTAGAAATGATGTAGTGCTCCCACTCACTTTCTCGTAAATACAGGCTTCACCGCAAGTCTGTATAAAACTATATGCTTTGATCAACTCATCAAAGCGTATATTCCAACTCCGAGATGCTTGCACCAGTCCACAGATGGATCGCTGGAGCTTGCACATTTTGTTAGCACCTTTCGGATTGACAAAACCTTCTGGTTGCATCATATACAACTCTTCTTTAATAAATCCATTAAGGAATGCAGTTTTGTTTATCCGTTTGCCAGATTTCATAAAATGCGGCAATTACTAACATGATTCGGGCAGACTCAAGCATAGATACGAGTGAGAAGCTCTCATCGTAGTCAACACATTGAACTTGTCGAAAACCTTTTGCGACAATTCTAGCTTTGTAGATAGTAACACTACTATCAGCGTCTGTCTTCCTCTTGAAGATCCATTTATTTTTTATGTCTTGCCGATCATCGGGCAAGTCACCCAAAGTCCACACTTTGTTCTCATACATGGATCCCATCTCAGATTTCATGGCCTCAAGCCATTTCTCGGAATTTGGGCTCATCATCGCTTCCTCATAGTTCGTAGGTTCATCATGGTCAAGTAACATGACCTCCAGAACAGGATTACCGTACCACTCTGGTGCGGATCTCACTTTGGTTTACCTACGAGATTCGGTAGTAACTTGATCTGAAGTTACATGATCATCATCATTAGCTTCCTCACTAATTGGTGTAGGTCTCACAGAAACCAGTTTCTGTGATGTACTACCTTCCAATAAGGGAGGAGGTACAGTTACCTCATCAAGTTCTACTTTCCTCCCACTCACTTCTTTCGAGAGAAACTCCTTCTCCAGAAAGTTTCCGAATTTAGCAACAAAAGTCTTGCCTTCGGATCTGTGATAGGAGGTGTACCCAACAGTAACTTTTGGGTATCCTATGAAGACATATTTCTCTGATTTGAGTTTGAGCTTATCGAGATGAAACTTTTTCACATAAGCATCGCAACTCCAAACTTTAAGAAACGACAGCTTAGGTTTCTTGCCAAACCATAGTTCACACGGTGTCGTCTCAACGGATTTAGATGGTGCCCTATTTAACGTGAATGCAGCTGTCTCTAATGCATAACCCCAAAACGATAGTGGTAAATCGGTAAGAAACATCATAGATTGCACTATATCCAATAAAGTACGGTTATGACGTTCGGACACACCATTATGCTGTGGTGTTCCAGGTGGCGTGAGTAGTGAAACTATTTCACATTGGTTTAACTGAAGACCAAACTCGTAACTCAAATACTCTTTTCCATGATCAGATCGTAGAAACTTTATTTTCTTGTTACGATGATTTTCCACTTCACTCTGAAATTATATGAACTTTTCAAATGTATCAGACTTCTATTTCATTAAGTAGATATACCCATATCTGCTCAAATCATCTGTGAAGGTCAGAAAATAATGATACCCGCTGCAAGCCTTAAATATTCATCGGACCACATACATCAGTATGTATGATTTCCAACAAATCTGTTGCTTGCTCCATTGTTCCGAAGAACGGCGTTTTAGTCATCTTGCCCAAAAGGCATGGTTCGCAAGCATCAAGTGATTCATAATCAAGTGATTCCGAAATCCCATCAGCATGGAGTTTCTTCATGCGCTTTATACCAATATGACCTAAACGGCAGTGCCACAAATAAGTTGCACTATCATTATTAACTTCGCATCTTTTGGTTTCAATATTATGAATATGTGTATCACTAAGATCAAGATCCAATGAACTATTTTCATTGGGTGTGTAACCATATAAGGTTTTATTCATGTAAACAGAACAACAATTTATTCTTTTACTTAAATGAATAACCGTATTACAATAAACATGATCAAATCATATTCATGCTCAACGCAAACACCAAATAACACTTATTTAGGTTCAACACTAATCCCGAAAGTATAGGGAGTGTGCGATGATGATCATATCAATCTTGGAACCACTTCCAACACACATCGTCACTTCACCCTTAACTAGTCTCTGTTCATTCTGCAACTCCCGTTTCGAGTTACTACTCTTAGCAACTGAACTAGCATCAAATACTGAGGGGTTGCTATAAACACTAGTAAAGTACACATCAATAACATGTATATCAAATATATTTATGTTCACGTTGCCATCCTACTTATCCGCCAATCACTTGGGGTAGTTCCGCTTCCAGTGACCAGTCCCTTTGCAGTAGAAGCACTTAGTCTCAGGCTTAGGATCAGACTTGGGCTTCTTCACTTGAGCAGCAACTTGCTTGCCGTTCTTCTTGAAGTTCCCCTTCTTCCCTTTGCCCTTTTCTTGAAACTAGTGGTCTTGTCAACCATCAACACTTGATGTTTTTCTTGATTTCTACCTTCGTTGATTTCAGCATCACGAAGAGCTTGGGAGTTGTTTCCGTTATCCCTTGCATATTATAGTTCATCACGAAGTTCTACTAACTTGGTCATGGTGACTAGAGAATTCTGTCAATCACTATCTTATCTGGAAGAATAACTCCCACTTGATTCAAGCGATTGTAGTACCCAGACAATCTGAGCACATGCTCACTAGTTGAGCGATTCTCCTCCATCTTTTAGCTATAGAACTTGTTGGAGACTTCATATCTCTCAACTCGGGTATTTGCTTGAAATATTAACTTCAACTCCTGGAACATCTTATATGGTCCATGACGTTCAAAACGTCTTTGAAGTCCCGATTCTAAGCCATTAAGCATGATGCACTAAACTATCAAGTAGTCATCATATTGAGCTAGCCAAACGTTCATAACGTCTGCATCTGCTCCTGCAATAGGTCTGTCACCTAGCGGTGCATCAAGGACATAATTTTTCTGTGCAGCAATGAGGATAAACCTCAGATCATGGATCCAATCCGCATCATTGCTACTAACATCTTTCAACATAATTTTCTCTAGCAACATATCAAAATAAACACAGGGAAGCAACAACGCGAGCTATTGATCTATAACATAATTTGCAAAATACTATCAGGACTAAGTTCATGATAAATTTAAGTTCAATTAATCATATTACTTAAGAACTCCCACTTAGATAGATATCCCTCTAATCCTCTAAGTGATCACGTGATCCAAATCAACTAAACCATAACCGATCATCACGTGAGATGGAGTAGTTTTCAATGGTGAACATCATTATGTTGATTATATCTACTATATGATTCACGCTCGACCTTTCGGTCTCTGTGTTCCGAGGCCATATCTGTATATGCTTGGCTCGTCAAGTATAACCTGAGTATTCCGCGTGTGCAACTGTTTTGCACCCGTTGTATTTGAACGTAGAACCTATCACACCCGATCATCACGTGGTGTCTCAGCACGAAGAACTTTCGCAACGGTGCATACTCAAGGAGAACACTTCTTGATAATTTAGTGAGAGATCATCTTATAATGCTACCGTCAATCAAAGCAAAAATAAGATGTATAAAAGATAAACATTATATGCAATCAAAATATGTGACATGATATGGCCATCATCATCTTGCTTCTTTGATCTCCATCTCCAAAGTACTGTCATGATCTCTGTCATCACCGGCATGACACCATGATCTCCATCATCTTGATCTATATCAATGTGTCGTCACACGGTCGTCTCGCCAACTATTGCTCTTGCAACTATTGCTATCGCATAGCGATAAAGTAAAGCAATTATTTGGCGCTTGCATCTTATGCAATAAAGAGACAACCATAAGGCTTTTGCTAGTTGCCGATAACTTCAACAAAACATGATCGTCTCATACAACAACTTATATCTCATCACGTCTTGACCATATCATATCACAACATGCCCTGCAAAAACAAGTTAGACGTCCTCTACTTTGTTGTTGCAAGTTTTACGTGGCTGCTACGGGCTTAAGCAAGAACCAATCTCACCTACGCATCAAAACCACAACGATAGTTTTTCAAATAGACTCCGTTTTAACCTTCGCAAGGACCGGGCGTAGCCACACTCGGTTCAACTAAAGTTGGAGAAACAGTCACCCGCAAGTCACCTATGTGCAAAGCACGTCGGGGAAACCGGTCTCGCGTAAGCGTACGCGTAATGTCGGTCCGGGCCGCTTCATCCAACAATACCGCCGAACCAAAGTATGACATGCTGGTAGGCAGTATGACTTATATCGCCCACAACTCACTTGTGTTCTACTCGTGCATATAACATCAAACCATAAAACCTAGGCTCTGATACCACTGTTGGGGAACGTAGTAATTTCAAAAATTTCCTACGCACACGCAAGATCATGGTGAGCAACGAGAGGGGAGAGTGTGATCTACGTACCCTTGTAGACCGACAGCGGAAGCGTTAGCACAACGCGGTTAATGTAGTCGTACGTCTTCACGATCCGACCGATCCAAGCACCGTTACTCCGGCACCTCCGAGTTCTTGGCACACGTACAGCTCGATGATACTCCCCGGGCTCCGATCCAGCAAAGCTTCGGGGAGGAGTTCCGTCAGCACGACGGCGTGGTGACGATCTTGATGTTCTACTGTCGCAGGGCTTCGCCTAAGCACCGCTACAATATGACCGAGGTGGAATATGGTGGCAGGGGGCACCGCACACGGCTAAGGAACGATCACGTGGGTCAACTTGTGTGTCTATGGGGTGCCCCCTGCCTCAGTATATAAAGGATGGAGGAGGAGGAGGCCGGCCAAGGCTATTGGTGCGGCCAGGATGGTAGTCCTACTAGGACTCCAAGTCCTAGTAGGAGTCCATCAAGAGGGGAGGAAGGGAGAAGGAAGTGGAGGAGTAGGAAAGGTGGCCGGCCCCCTTTTCCCTAGTCCAATTCGGACTAGAGGGGAGGGGGGCGCAGTAGCCTTTTTCCTCTTCCCACTAAAGCCCATCAAGGCCCATTACTTCTCCTGTAACTACCCGGTACTCCGAAAAATACCCGAATCACTCGGAACCTTTCCGATGTCCGAATATAGTCGTCCAATATATCGATCTATATGTCTCGACCATTTCGAGACTCCTCGTCATGTCCCCGATCTCATCCGGGACTCCGAACTCCTTCGGTACATCAAACTCATAAACTCATAATATAACTGTCATCGAAACCTTAAGCGTGCGGACCCTACGGTTCGAGAACAATGTAGACATGACCGAGACACGTCTCCAGTCAATAACCAATAGCGGGACCTGGATGCCCATATTGGCTCCTACATATTCTACGAAGATCTTTATCGGTCAGACCGCATAACAACATACGTTGTTCCCTTTGTCATCGGTATGTTACTTGCCCGAGATTCGATCGTCGGTATCCCAATACCTAGTTCAATCTCGTTACCGGCAAGTCTCTTTACTCGTTCCGTAATACATCATCTCACAACTAACATATTAGTTGCAATGCTTGCAAGGCTTAGGTGATGTGCATTACCGAGAGGGCCCAGAGATACCTCTCCGACAATCGGAGTGACAAATCCTAATCTCGAAATACGCCAACCCAACATCTACCTTTGGAGACACCTGTAATGCTCCTTTATAATCACCCATTTACGTTGTGACGTTTGGTAGCACCCAAAGTGTTCCTCCGGCAAACGGGAGTTGCATAATCTCATAGTCATAGGAACATGTATAAGTCATGAAGAAAGCAATAGCAACATACTAAACGATCGAGTGCTAAGCTAATGGAATGGGTCATGTCAATCAGATCATTCAACTTATGATGTGACCTCGTTAATAAAATAACAACTCTTTTGTCCATGGTTAGGAAACATAACCATCTTTGATTAACGAGCTAGTCAAGTAGAGGCATACTAGTGACACTCTGTTTGTCTATGTATTCACACATGTATTATGTTTCCGGTTAATACAATTCTAGCATGAATAATAAACATTTATCATGATATAAGGAAATAAATAATAACTTTATTATTGCCTCAAGGGCATATTTCCTTCACCATATAGAAATGAAAGGTTTTAGCTAATTTTTCCCCAAGGTTTTTGGGATGAGATGTCTATAATATTGCTTATACAAGCTAGATATCATCATGTTGTGTTGTTGTATCATGCAGTGTTGGTGTGCTTCTTTGAGTTCATCTTCATCGCCATTGGGTAAGTGGCTCTCCATCGATTGCTCCTGTTTGGCCTGGTTGCAGTGGATGACTTCTTGCCTTCAGATGGTTTTCTGCTCACCTCTAGTAAAACTACCTGTGGAAAAAATGGAGGCCAAGTGGAAAGTTGGAGGGGCCAGAAGTGATGACAACCCACTATGGTCCCAATGTTGCCGTTTGAGAACTATTCAAACCCTTTATGGTCTATATGCAGAAATATAGTCAGGTGTGTATTTTCGCGTGATGTTTTGGTAAATCCAAATGGAGTGATATGAGAGAGTAATGGTGGTGCGTTAGTGTTTTGGTAGTTAGTCAGGGCCATCACATGAGTTCTATGTTCTGTATGTAGCTTCTAGTTAGGCATCTATTTATCTTAGACGTCATTGGCATGTAAAAATAGTTTTTGTTCAGCTTGGCAACCAACGAGGACTGAGACTGCTTGTATGCGTGAAGGATCCTTGTATGTGCGAAAGGTTGTTGTTTCGGACGGTGAGTATATTGAGCAACTCAAATCAAGATAATAATTGCATGTGCATGCCCCTCTTAACAATCAAGCAAATAACTTGTAGAATATGTCAGACTTCCTTTGAAGGATAATAGTACATCTTAGTTCAATCAGATTTCCAAGCTATTTGCTAAATCTCTTGGTGCAATGAGGCGAGCATAACTTTGACGTTGTAATTCATGGCGCAGCAACACACTGATGCTTCTAGTAAGGATGGATCTCGGCCTGCAAATGGGAGTTTTGAGGACCTGAACATTCTGGTCACGTGGAATACATATATAATGTTTCTTAATAAAGGGAAAAGTTTTAATCTCACTGCTGATCTACATACAAAATAATTAACTTTTATAAGGCAGGGTTCCAAATCTTGCCTCCTGAAAATTAACATCGCAAATCCACTTCAGTCCCAATATGTGTGCATATCAAACAGTTTAGCTACACACTAACACTATATTGGTTTCATCTCAAGAATCAAATGACGGCCACAACATGAGAAGCACCAGTGCTGAGAGTGTATTCTAGGGCGGCATAAACATAAATTGCCGAAATCCCATTCCATTGTGGCAAGTGACGGCTTGCAGACTACATAGAAGCACAGATACACTGTAATTTCGTTGGCAGTTTCAGGCTTTCAACACTAAGCAACTAGTGTACGAACAGTACTTTCCAATACTAGTACACTGGGTATTTTCCAACTCAATTGTTTTTACTAATACACTTGTAGCTGAGCTAGAGGAACAAATCACCAGCCTCGAGCCTGCTCCAGCCGGGCGGCAAGTAGAATTGAGAAGAAGAAGAAGAAGAAGAAGAAGAAGAAGAAGAAGACGATGCGGGTGTTGCTAGAGGCGGTGGGCAGGGACGAGGCCATCGTCGAAGTTCTGGGAGTAGCTCTTGAGATCGTACCCAAAACTCACGGCACGGCGCTTCGGCCGCAGCACGGCGCGTCTCACCCTCCAGAAGAGCTGCCTCACGGGTGCCGGCGCCTGCAGCCACGACCCCAACTCGCCGTGGCTCATCCCCTTCCGGCTGCCAATGCTTCTCGTCACGCGCAATGATCCTCCCAGAAACTCCATCGGTCGTTGGTGAGTGATTAAACACGGTTCTGCTGCGCTCTTTTTTCTTGATTTGGTTGCTCTGATCTGAGATGGATGGTTTGCACAATGGGGCTCCCCAGTAGCCGTTTTATAAGCTCACGGATTGGACGGGGCTCCAATGCCGACGGCGATGACGGCCAGGCCCGTCACCACCCACGCGCACTCATGATTAGCTGACGAGAAAAGTCCACTTTACACAACGATCAGCCCATGGCAAAATCACATTTCGGACATCTTTTCCGGTTGTGACCCTACACTACACACGTGGTGATGGAATCTCTCTCCCATAAAAGGCAAAGGTGCAGTATCCTAGGAGCGAGAGGGGCGGTGGAAGCCTCGTGCCGTGTCGACACAGATGCATACTCAAAAGTAATTTCGCTTGAGGCATCCATATACAAGCGTTAGTGCTTGCCATACCCATACCACGACCAGTGTTTTTTATAGTTCTAAATAGTGTTGTATCAAAAGGTCACAAGGAAGAAGCACTGGATCGCATGCTGGTCTCAGGTTCGGGTATCTCCCGATTTTAATTTGGCCGTCCACATTACCTGAAAGATTGGCACGTAGAAAAATACTCTTTATGTGTTAATAAAGATACGGTGGAACCATGTGGTCTTGGTTAGTGACAACCCATATATCCGATCAGGATGATATAGTTCTTTGGGACATAATCTTCATTGAAAAAGAAACAAAGGGAGGAGAAGAAGAAAGACGATGGCTGCATCGTGCCGCTTTACACGCACCACGGTCATGTCCCGTATATCCATTATCCACAGTAAGCACTTTCTACTTTTGTGCAGACGTACCACTTTCAAATTTTGTATAGACCTAGCAATCGACATAAAAAACAGAAATTCTAAGGCTAACTCCACCGCACGATCCTAAATGTATACCCATTTTGTCCGGATTTTGTCCGTATGGAGTAGAAATAGGGAGAAAAAACGTCGGACAGAGGCCAGACAAACTCGCTGCACGCAGCGCTGCTACCCCATTTTTACCCCATTTCACCAGCTATCGGTTCTCGTCATTTCATCGAACACATAGCAGGCATAGCGGACTCGCCGCCGCGGCCCCTCCTGCTCATGCACGCCCTCACTGCCGTCGCGCCGCATGCCCGCCGTCGCGCCCGACGCGTCGCCGTGCTTGTGCCCTCGCTCCCGCCGCGCCCGCGCGCACGCCTCGTCCGCCCAAGCTCGCCGCCACCCGTGCTGCCGCGCCCCGCAGCCGCCGCCCCGCGCCCGCGCACGCCACCCGCCGCCGCGCGCCCACGCCAGGCCGCCCGTGGCCGCGCCTGCGCGCCGCCGCGCGCCCGCGCCAGGCCGCCCCCGGCCGCGCGTCATGCCCGTGCGCCCGCCCTCCGCGCGCCATGGCCGCCCGCGGCCGCACCCCGCGCCCGCGCACGCCGCCCCCCGAGCGCGATGGCCGCCCGCCGCCCACTCGCCGCTCCGCCCGCGTGCGCGCCTCGCTGCTGCCTCTCCCCGCCCCGCCTCGCTGCTGCCTCTCCTTCGTCCTCCCTCGCCTGCTGCAGAAAACGAGAGTGTGACAGGTGGGGTTGAGGGCGGACACAAACGGACGACGAGGACGGGAGGACGTCCGCTTTCTATCCGCTTTGGCCCCAAACTGAGAGCAACTTTGTCTGGAAATGGGGCAAAAGCGGACACAGACCAAACGAAACGTCCGTATGCTCCCATGCGTTGGGTCGTTCGATTTGTCCGTTTTACCCCAAACGGACACAAACGGACAATTTAGGGTAGAAATGGGTCACGCGACGGAGTTGGCCTAACAGCACCAGTACCTACCGGCACATCTGTTGCCCTTCGTCTCCACATCAAGATTGTTGTGCTGAGTTGCAGTATAAAGGTACCAATTTTTTTGATGCAGAAATGCATTGCAATACACTCCGATAGAAGTCCATGATAGTAGTTTTTCGTCCGGTAAAGGTAGAGAAAGACGGAGGGCTGCATGCACACATATTCTCTCTCTCTTCACCCATAGAAAAACTAGCTTTTCATTTTTCTTGTGAAATACTAATTCATTGATATCTTTTGAATATAAAATTATTCAAAAAACTTTTTAAAGATTGGAATTCCGGGCGACGAGATCGTTAAAACAAGATCAGATTTGAATATATTTTAGATGATTTGAAAATTTCATGAAACATATTTCACTCCTTTCTTAAAAAAATAGATTTCATTCATTAATTAAAAACACTTATTTCATTTCAATATTCAGAACACTGATTTTATTTCAGAAACATTGATTTCACCCACTTAACCAGAATTGTTCCATTTAATTCAACAAGAATAATTTCACTCATTTTCAGAAAGACCGATTTCACTAGTATAAAAATACATATATCATTCATTTAAAAACACCGATTTCACTTTTTTAAGACAACATATTTTACACATTTCAAAGACAAAGGATTTCACTACACTAGTTTATGAATCATTGATTTCACTTAATTCAAAGTAATGATTTCACTCAACTCAAAAAATAATTTCAATTATTTCAAAGAACAGATTTCACTATGTTTAAACAACATATTTCACTCATTTCAAGGAAAGAGATTTCACAAGTTTATAATCATTGATTTTGGTTAATTCAAAGTACTGATTTCAATCAACTCAAAAAATGATTTCACTTATTTCAAAGAATCAATTTCACTTCACATAATTAAAGGAAAGATACCAATGTATAGTATATGTTCCTCAACTCCTCTTTACTAGTAGAGATACCTATTCTAGGTTTGATAATGTTGGTCCCATGGTTCGTACAGGAAATTGATGGTTTTAGTAGTCCTTCCCAAGGCTTTTGTGATGAGATGTCCCTGATATTTGCTTATACAAGCTAGATATCATCATGTCGTGTTGGTGTGCATCTCTAAGTTCATGTTCATCGCCGTTGGGTAAGTGGCTCTCCTGCGATTGCTCCTGTTTGGCTTGGTTGGACTGGACGAGCTTCTTGCCTTCAGGTGGTTTTCTGCATACTTCTACTAAAACCGCCCGAGGAAAAAATGGAGGCCAACTGAAAGTTGGAGGGGCAAGTGATGACAACCCGATGTGGTGGCAATGTTGTCGTTTGAGAACTATTCGACCCTATATGGTCTATATGCAGAAATATGGTGAGGTGCATATTTTCAGGTGATATTTTGGTAATTCCAAATGGAATGATATGAGAGAGCAGCGGTGATGAGTTAGTGCTTCGGTAGTTAGTCAGGACCGTCCCATCAGTTCTATGCTCTGTCTGTAGCTTTAATTGGTTATCTTGCTCTATTTATCTTGGCTGTCATTGGCCTGTCGAAATAGTTTAGTTCAGCTTGGGAACCAACGAGGACCCAGTCTGCTTGTATGCATGAAGTATGGTTGTATGTGCTAAAGGTTGTTCTTTCAACATTAAATCAAGATAACAGTTGCATATGTATGCCCCTCTTAACAATCAAGCAAATAACTTGTAGAATATGTCAGGTTTTCTTTCGAAGAATAATATATCTTGGTTTAATCAGAGTTTCCAAGCTATTTGCTAAATCTCATGGTGCAATGAGGCGAGCATAACTTTGACGTTGTAATTCATTGGTACAGCAACACACGCTGATGCTTCTTGTAAGGATGGATCTCGGCCTAAACATTCTGGTTGCTCTCCGGCGGGCACCATGACGGCAGTGGTGGCTATACCTCTTGGTCGTGTGGGCGGCAAGAGGTGTAGCTACGGGTGGCTCAGGCGAGCCCTTTGTCTTGGGCGGTGCAGCGCCCTGATCTGGAGCTGGGGACCTGGACTCGTCGTGCCTCTCTTGAAGACTTCATGGTGGCATGAGGGAGTTTCCGAGCGCATGCTGATGCTTCTAGTACGGATGGATCTCAGCCTAAACGATCAATTATGTACCAAATGGGTGTTTCGAGGGGCCTGATATTTCTGATCACGTGGAATACATTATAATGTTTCATAATAAAAAGGGTAAGCTTTAATCTCACCACTGATCTACATACAGAATCGTAAACTATTTGGGGGGGGGGGGGGGGGGTCCAAATCATGCCTCCTGAAAATTGACATCGAAATTTATGTTCACTCCCAATATGCACCCATATCAAACATGAGAGTGAGAGAAGCCCCGGCGCGAGAGTGTATTGTAGCACGTGCGACATAAACATAAATAGCTTAAATCCCATTCCATCGTGGCAAGTAACGGCTTCCAAACTATAATAGATACACTCTGTCATTTCGTTGGTAGTTTCAGACTTTCAACACTAAGCAACTTGTGCATGAACAATAATGTCTAATACTATAGTACACTTCAAACTCTGTGCAGTACAAGGTGACCACGCTTCAAACTCTCTAGCCTCCAGCCATGGTCTGGCCGGGCGGCAAGTAAACTTGAGAGAAGAAGAAGTGTCAGCTACATGCGGTGAGCAGGGACGAGGCCATCATCGAAGTTGTGGGAGTAGCTCTTGAGATCATATCCGAAGCTCACGGCATGGCGCTTCGGCCGCAGCATGGCGCGCCTCACCCTCTAGAACAGCTGCCTTACAGGCGTCGGTGCCTGCCGCCATGACCCCGACCCGCTGTGGCTCTTCCCCTCCATCATCTTCCGGCTGGCGATGCTCCTTGTGACGCGCAATGATCCTCCCAGAAACGCCATTGGTCGACATTGATGAGATGATGCGGACAGGAGCTCACGATTGATTAAACACGACTCTGCTGCTCTTCTTTCTTGATTGATAGGGTAGATGGATTCTGATCAGAGATGGGCGCACAGTCTGCACAAATGGAGCTCCGCAGCAGCCGTTTATAAGCTCGCCGAATGGGCGGGGCTCCGACGCCGATGACGACGGCCAGGCCCGGCACCACCCACGCGCACTCACTGCTGACTAGGGGAATCCACTTTACACAACGATTATCGATTAGGCCATGGAAAAATCACATTTGGAACATCTTTTCCTGTTGCATCATAAAAGAAATTTCGCTTGAGGCATCCATCCCATGTTTGCTCATGTTCGGATATCCCCCACTCCCGTTGCGGCCGTCAACATCACCAGAAAGATTAGCATGTAAGCAGCACTCTTTATGTGCTAATAAAGCTACGTTGGAACCACGTGGTCGTGTTTACTGACGACTCATATCCGATCACGAAGATGTAGTTCTTTGGGACAAATCTTCATCATAAAAAACAAAAAGGAGGAGAAGAAGAAAGACGATGACTACATCGTGACGCTTTACACGCACGATGGTCGTGCCGCATATATCTATTGTTCGGTTAAGTTTCGAGATACGGTGCCGGCTTCAAGTTTGCGATTGTAGTTACACATGCCACAACACAGAGCTTCCAACAATAAGTACTTTCAACTTTTGTATAGACCTAGCAAAAAATCCTCATATATAAGCAAGTTAAAGAAATACGGCAATAAAAAAGACAGTGAAGGCCGCCGAGTCAACGCCGCACAAAATTATAAAAACCACCACACCTAACAAGAAGCCACCAAGACTACCAAACAAGAATGAAACAACGCCGACTTGGAAATCCACTAAACACCATTGCACCGAACACACCAAACAGTCTCAGAGAACTTGGAAATCCACTAAACACCATTGCACCGAACACACCAAACAGTCTCAGAGAACCCATGATCCTATCCTCACATAAACAATGTAAACAACATTGCACAAATAATGAAGAGCAGTGGAGGAGAGCTCCCAGCCAAGGTTCGTGTTTGGTGGCACTCGTCGACCGTGGACGCTCCTGAGTTGTGCCATGAGGCCCGGTACACACGCCTGTGCAGTGTGTTAGACTGCTTGCAATGTTTTGGCATTGTGATCCCTCGACGACACCTCACATCTAGGAGTGTCTTTTGTGGCGATGGCCCTTCCATCTGCTAGCTAAGTGTGCCTTGCCCGGGCGTTGTTTGTACAGTTGTCAGCCCAATTTTCCTCAAAAACGGGGTCAACTTGTTCAGATTTTTATTCGGTTTCCCTTGTAAACTAGATCAATGTTTTCTTCGAATGAGATTAAATTTAAGGGGGTTTATCCCCCCCCCCCCCCCCCTCCCCAACTCCCCTGATGACTGTTCAAAATCTATGATGACCTATCTATCTTCCAGGTTCCAACCTCCTAGCTAAGGAGTGAAATAGTACGAGTGAACATATTATGTAAGAGGATCTACAACTGGAAGTATCAAAATCCGGTCCCGAAATGTTTGCGGGTGTGCCTGCGGATAGTGACCGGATATCACACAAAAATCGCCGACCGCAACCATGTTCCTCAAACATGAAATATCAAATCCATACTAACCATGCAGTTAAAAGAACCTACATACTACGTACATATGTGGACTACTCATCATTGGAGATGTCCACTATCTCCATCCCTAGCTCCGGGTAGATGGGCGCATGTGGCAGCTCCGGCTCGTTTTCATCCAAACTAGAGGCGAAGAGCTCGTCAATCTCCGCCCTCTACTACCGGATGAAGTGCCCGTTGGACTCCACATATGCCTCATCTTGGATGGATTCGATGATGGCGGTCTGTTCCACTATCTCCACCGCCTGGGCGACCTCGAACTCCGCCAGGGAGTCCTCCATGCCAAAGCCTGCAGCAGGCTGCTCCTCCTCCAGCTTCGCCACGTCGTCTGCTCCAGATCCTCCTCCTCCTCCGGCTCAATCAAATCCGGAGGCAGCCCGGCACCGACATGAGCGGCGCGCTTGGCCTTGATCTCCTCCTCTATCTGCAACCGGCGTTCCGGCATCAACATTGCATAGGTGGTGATCCTCTGCGGGCCATGGTTGCGAGGTGGTGGGAGGAAGAGGGAAGCTGGCAAACAGCCTAGGGTTTTGTTGCCGCCGTCCGGCTTAAATAGACGGGCTTGCTCCCTTGGGCGGCACGCCAGAGTGGCGACACACGGCACCATGAATGCATCCGCTCCAAGAACCGAAGGAGGCGCCCGTTGGACCGCCGATCTATGCGTGTGACCGCGAGGGCCCTAGCGGTCAGCCCAACGTGGCGGGCATTCCGGGAGCGTCTAGGATCTCCCCATATATATCTGCCCCCATATATGGGCCAGATATGGGGTTTACAGGGTTGCCGGTCAGTCCGGGCGTTTGGGCCGGGTATGGGGACCTCGGTTGCGTGCGTTTTTTGTTGACTGGGCAGCCCGTCCAGGCGTTTGGGACTAGTATGGGGTCCGGTGTAGATGCTCTAACAACGGTAAGATCTAAAAAAAGTAGTTGATAAAAAATATTTGCTCCCACCATCTTCGCTAGCATAAACGGAAATAAATGACAGATAGCACGACATGAACAAAAATAGTTTAAATCCCATTCCACTGTGGTAAGTGACACGGCTTGCAGTCTACGTACATAAAAGCACATAAATACGCTGTCATTTCATTCGCAGTTTCAGACTTTCAACAGTAAGCAACTTATGTATGAACGGTACTACTGTCTAATATACACTCGTAGCTGAACTGGAGGAGGAGCAGATCACAAGGTGACGACGCTTCAAACTCTCCAGCCTCGGGCGATGGTCCGGCCAGGCGGCAAGTAAAATTCAGAAGAAGAAGTAGAAGACCCTGCAGGTGTGGCTAGCTAGAGGCAGTGGGCAGTGACGAGGCTGTCATCGAAGTTCTGAAAGTAGCTCTTGAGGTCGTACCCAAAACTCAGGGCATGGCGCTTCGGCCGCAGCATGGCACGCCTCACTCTTCTGAAGAGCTGCCTCACGGGCGCTGGCGCCTGCTGCCACGACCCTGACCCGCCGTGGCTCTTCCCCTCCATCATCTTCTGGCTGCCGATGCTTCTCGTCATGCGCAATGATCCTCCTAGAAATGCCATTGGTCGACCTTGATGAGATGACAAGGAAGGGATCGAGCTCACGGTTGATTAAACACGACTCAGCTGCTCTTCTTTCTTGATTAGGTAGCTTATGGTTGCACAAATGTGGCTCCTCGGCAGCCGTTTTATAAGCTTGCCGAGTGGACGGGGCTCCGACGCCGACAGTAACGACGGTTGGGCTCGCCAGCACCCACGCACTCGACTCATGTCCGACGAGAAAAATCAACTTTACACAACGATTAGCCCATGGCAAAATCTTATTTCGGACATCTTTTTCAGTCGGCACCCTACACTAGCTACATCTACGGTCAAAGACCGACACGGCATCATAAAAAGGCAAGGTACGACATCCAAGGAGCGAGAGGGTTGATCGGTGGAGGCCTCATGTCGTGTCGACAGAGGCAGTTGCATAGTACCACAAACAGAAGTATTTTTGCTTGAGGCATCCATCGACAAGTATGGTGCTTGCCATATTTTGGCCCCAAGAGAGAAGCACCACAAAGGCCGCAAAGGCCAATGTTTATCTTGATACTCATACTAAAATGGTTGTACGCATTTTTTGTTGATGCAGAAGTCGGGAAGTTAAAATCTATCTCATTTAATTTAAAGATTTTGTTTTGGCAGTTATATTGGTGTGCAAGTCTCGGTGAGTCCGACCCGACCCTCGCGCCGTCTTGCCAAGGCCGAACACTCGCGCCGCCAAAGACCCTTGCGCTACTACTTCCCCATCTGCCGGCGCCGAAGGAACCGGGATCTAGACAAGGTGGCGATCTCCTGGTACGGCTGGGACATGGCCGGGAGGGAGTTGCGGGCAACGGCTAGGGCGGCGCCCTAGTCGTGCGGTGGCCGTGCTACCCTCTATGACCCACGGGATCTGAGGTCTCCGGTGATGGTGGGCATGGCGGCAGGCATGGATCTGGATCCCACTCAGATCCGTCGTCAACTCTCCATGTGGATGGTTAGCGGCGCGATGAGGGCTCCGGTGAGGGGATGGAGGACCTTCGCTGGAGAATCGGTGGCGGCATACGTCTTCATGGCGAAGCTCCACGTGGTTCCAACCAGCCGTGAGATCGGGACAACGCGGCTTCCGATGAAAATCACGCCTGACTGCGGTCTTGGCGAACGATAGTGGTGTCTTTGACACCGTTTCCTTCTCGAGACATCTTTGTTGCAGGTCACGTCAACTCGATCAGGATGTTCTGGGGGAAACCCTAAATCTGGGTCTACCGGGTCAGATGATGACAAAGCCTTTGGTGTCATTCTCCACCCTGGGGGCATCATTTTGGAGCAAGTGCTGGCTAGATAGGACAAGAGGAGGAGCGGTGTTACATCTACCGCAAGTCCGACGGCGGATCCCGGCGGCATTGGCGATGTGGAGTTTCGGCGACGGGCGTGTGTGGATGGATACGCGCTGGACGGTGGTGTCGACGGCGGGCCTGGCAAGGTTGGTGCGTCAGTACCTACTCTGGAGATGGGTCGGTGGAAGACGGCGGCGTGCGGCGACCTCTGAGAGTGCGTCAGACCCATTTGTGACCCAGTCCCGGGATTGTGGCTTGGCTAGGGCATCCGGCTTTAGATGTTAGACTTTGGTGCCAGGGCCGGGCCCATAGTGGTGCCAAATGTGAGTCCCGCACAGGGCCCGTAATTTTGAGGGGCCCCAATTTTTTATATAGGCCTAGTATTTCTGGAAAAAAACATAGCAGCTGCAGCACTAGGCTGCTAGGCGCTGGAGCTGGGCCTAAGTCGAGGCCATCGAGCGCTGGAGCTCGTCGGCTCGTCGCTTGAATCGATCGATCTTTTCCAAAGAAAAAAGGGAAACTGCTCTCTAGCGATGAAAACGGAATCGTGGGTCAAAAAAAGGGATCGCTATACCAGTCAATCAAGATCGCCTCGATCTGGAAACTAACAGGCCAACGACAGTCCCGTCGGCGTCGCTACAGGAGTCAGGAGACGAAAAAAAGAGATGAGATCGTCTCGTCGGTCGTGGTCTTTGCCCCATCAGAGCGATCGGATTCAGGCCGCTGTCGTTGGCTTCGTGGCTTCCTCTCCTAATTTTCAGACTTGTCGTCTCATCGGATCAATCCATGGCCGACTAACCGACTCCAGCCTCCAGGTGTTTAGCGAATCCTTCATTTCCTACTCCTAAATTCTAATTCTTAATTGAACTTTTGGCGGGGATCGTTACTTCGGTAGAGATTGGTTCTTACCTCCTCAATTAAAGATCACAGTGTAGCGGTTCAACTGGACAGTGATAGTGCCTCTGGATCGATTAGGCTAGATATTTCGGTGGTTCTTACCTTCTGCTTGTGGCTCGAGGAGCTCCTGGTGCCGGCCATGGTGCCGGTGCCGGGGACGGCAGAGAGTAGTGGTGGAGGTGGAGCTTTCATCGCTTCAGTGCCTCCCTCTGGATCGGATAGGGTTAGGAGTAGGGAACAGTGGCGGTGACGAACCTCGTATCCTGTGCCCCTGGTCCCTACCTCCTCTTTATAGCACTGCGCGATAGGGGCCCACCAACCTTGCTTGGGCTGGACGCCCCCGATCAGGGCGTGGGTCAAGGACCCAATGAGCCGTTGGGCCCATTGGTAGAGAGATCAACCTAACAGACAGGACCCAAAACTAGGTGAGTTAGACCATTCATCTAATTGCAAAACATTGACATTATATTATTTACATTATAAAAATTTTCTGTGAGATATATATACTTTCCATTATAATTGCTCATTAATTTTCCACGCAATTTTTTTTGCTTGTTAGTTCATTTTTTTAGCGAGATAGGGCCCAATTTTTTGTTTCGCACATGGCCCCGGATTTTGCTCGCCCGGCCCTGTTTGGTGCGATGTCTGTTTGATATTCGGTTCGGGCATTTGACACCCCTTCATCAAGGGAAAATGAGTAATGAAAGGTGTTGCCAACATAGTGGCTTCAGGCTTACTGATCTACTCCTATTACTTTGTAAGGTTTTTATAAATAATTGATAAAATGATTGTATGCATCACCCATATACAGAGGCAGAAGTATATCCTCCTTTTTCTAAAAGAGAGGGAGAGAGAGAAGCACTGCATCGCATGCTGGTGCTCATGTTCGGATATCCCCGTTGCCCCTGTGGCTACGCGTGCGTATCCCAGTCTTTGGCCGTCCACATTACCGGAAGATTGGCACGTAGGCAGTGCTCTTTATGTGCTAATAAAGCTACGTTGGAACCATGCATGTGGTCGTGTTTAGTGACTACTCATATCTGATCATCAAGATATTGTTTTGGGGGACAAATCTTCGTCGGCAAAGAAACAAAAAGAGGAGGAGAAGAAAGACGTTGACTGCATCGCGAGGCTTTACGCGCATGGCGGCCGTGGCACATCTATCCATTGTTCAATTAAGTTTCAGGATACGGTGTCGGCAGCGAGTTCGCGATTGCAGTGATGCACGCACACCGCAACACAAAGCTAGCAGCAGTAAGCACTTTCAACTTTTGCACACACCTAGCAATCGACAACCCCTTCATCTCGAAACAGTTTCGGTGAAGAAATTCTCATATAAGCAGGATAAAGAAAAACAACAACCGAAAAAATAGAGAAGGCCACCAACTCAACGCCGAGCAAGATTACAAGAGCCGCCACACCTAACAAGTAGCTGTCGAGACTACAGAACATGAATGGAACAACGCCGACTTGAAGCCCCACTGGACACCATTGCACCGAGCACACCAAACAGTCACCAGAGAACTCATGATCCAATCTTGACATAAACAATGTAGACAGCATTGCATGAATAGTGGAGATGAAGTGGCAAATTAAAGCTCTTGCGGTTGCGGTGGAACAAAGCTTCAACCTTTTGATTCTGCTTTAGTTCTACCTACGGGCCTATAGCGATGGTAGTAACATTACATATAGGATATATCACTATCTGCTCAGCGACCAACTTTTCGACGTCCTACTAACCTCGTCTCGAAAATAGAGAGTAAAAGACAAAATAGTTGTTAGAATAAATCCGAGGCGCTTCATTGATCTGTCGAGGACTAAGCAATCACACAAGGCACGACACCGAGATTTGTTAACGAGGTTCACCGATCATGGCTACATCCCCGGGGCATGACTACGGGCGCTCCTCCCCATAACACCGCTACAATACCGCACTCCGGCCGCCCGGGCGCCGGCACACGCCGCCGGCTTCCCCACGTGCCTGTGCTATTATGTTGGCATAGGTTACATCGTGTGTCTACCCCCGCTATATATGAGAGGCCTAGGATACAAGTGTCCTACTTGGACACGACTCCTACTCTGTCTACACACCGTACGACTCCAAGTCCAACTGTAACGTAACTTGTACAATAATATTCGACACAACTCTAACAAACTCCACCTTGGCGAATATTCTCCACCATCTTGAATTCGTCCGTGTGTCAAACCCCCATGTACATTGGACTTGAGATACATCATGAGCACCACTGCTACTCCCAGACTCCATGTGACTCCACCTGCAACTGTAGTCCCTTCTCGTCTTCTTCACAGTCAATACTTGAGCAAAATTAAGTTCCTAATTACTCTACTTTGTGCTCCCAACTTCCGGAGAATCCGTTCAACACCATCACACACCGATCACTGTCTGCGTGAAAATGAACAACTCGCATATTGGACGCCACATATAAGAGTTACCTGAACTCAATGCCACCGCTCTTTCTTGACCGTCTATCTGAAACTTGAAGGAATTTCACCGTCGCCTTGTGTCACCCTGAGTCAAATTCACAGTTGTCTCATCCTTTTCCCCGGATAGTCTGTGACATATCCCACCGCTATAGCACTCCGCCTCCTTCTGCCCTGTCACCCGCACTTTGCCATGTGCACTGAACACCACAGAATATACGGCCATGTACTCTCAGCTTTTGACAATCTTAGACTCTCCGCCACTTTCTCAGATTCTCCACGGTCAACTCTTGTCCATCAACTAGCACCGATAGATACAGTCACCAACTTGAATCTGGTACTCGTCAACACTGCTTCAGCATCCTTGCACACTTTGTCTGACCACATGTCTGACCACCAGTGCCTTGGTCTGTCGCTGTGTCCCGTGCTTACCGCACGCCTCGCCGCTATCATTGTGTCGAGCCTCTGCTGTCCTGGTCAAGTCTCCCGGGTAGCTAGCCCACACTGCCTCAACCGCCACTGCAGAGAACCACCGATCATCACCGACCGATGCCGAGTATCACGTCTCCTTCAGACCACTGGTACCCAGTCCGATCCACGTGTCTCTCGCTATCCCACTGAAATAGGCTTCGATTCTCCGATATCTTACACCGTAGCCCCTCCATCAGCACAGAGTGAAGTCTTCCGTCAAACTCCAGCTCCACCTTCAACATGACTCCATGTAGCTGCGCCATGCTACCCCGCGCCTTGTCGACTTCAAGCTCTCATGTGTACACAACCTTGGATCAACCATGCGCCATAGTCTTGTCGAAGTCACACAAGCACTCGGGCCTGCGCCACGTGTTTCCACGCCCAGAAGTCAGTCACCATCAGCATCACGCTCCTACGTCGTCCTCGCCGATCACACCACCGTCTTCTGTACCAACCGACTCACGTCGATCGTCAGACTGTCCAGTCCAACCCAACCGAACTTGTTCGACTGCAACAACACACTCGAGGCTTCCAAATCGTCTTCCGTGAATTTCCATCAATCACATGATACTTCCATCTCAGCTGTCATGACTTCCCACAACGCCTTCAAGCATCCCTGTTGTGCCAACAAATCTTTCACCCGTGTCTGCCATAACCCAAGGTTTCTAGTTCCGTGAACTTCTCCACTTCAAACCTAGTATCCGATGACACCATGGTTCTTCATACAGCTGACTTTGTGAAAAAATTAACCGAGCTTCACCGCGATGCCTCAAGTACACAAGCAAAACCTGATGAGGTACACCCCTGTATACTAATAGCAAAATCCAACCAATCTCGGTCTTCACGTGTAACCGCTCCAGGCACAACTCCAATACTAGCTATTGCTTTGTCATGCCCTTGCACTATGATCCGTATCAATGGATGGCTTCTCCGCCGATTGGGTCTGCCATGTGCCCATTTTCTTCCAACAACAAATCCTGTACGTGACTCCTCTAGCTCCGCACAACGCCAGCTTCCTGCTGGGGCCTCTGCACGCGAGGTATGCCAGCTGCCGCCGAGTCACTTCCGGTCAGATTCGATCTGATCTGCTGACTGCCGCCTGCATGCAACAGTCGCCCGGTCGGCCTCGATCCGAAGGCCACAGTAGCCTGCATCGAATCGATTTGCCGTGTACCCGCGTGCCATGCGCCACCAGCCTGCAGCACGTTATCATGTCGAGGCCGCTTTCGATTGCTTGTTTTCCAATCTCGTCGAGCGCCACGCCGCAGCCGGCTGCATCTCAGACTTGATATTTTCTCTAGATCAACAATCCACAACCTCCGGACAACCTAGCTCATGATACCACTTATTAGAATAAATCCGAGGCGCTTCATTGATCTGTCGAGGACTAAGCAATCACACAAGGCACGACACCGAGATTTGTTAACGAGGTTCACCGATCATGGCTACATCCCCGGGGAATGACTACGGACGCTCTTCCCCATAACACCGCTACAATACCGCACTCCGGCCGCCCGGGCGCCGGCACACGCCGCCGGCTTCCCCGCGTGCCTGTGCTATTATGTTGGCATAGGTTACATCGTGTGTCTACCCCCGCTATATATAAGAGGCCTAGAATACAAGTGTCCTACTTGGACACGACTCCTACTCTGTCTACACACCGTACGACTCCAAGTCCAACTGTAACCTAACTTGTACAATAATATTCGACACAACTCTAACAATAATAGTGTTTGAACTGATATCTATAGGAAGCTGCCCACGCAGCATAATTCAATTGGCTAATCGACACATCACGCAAAGGACGAGGGTTGTTGGTAGTATGGGATGGTGGTGCATATATCCAAGTCATTTGTGATCTATGATGACCAGTCTTCCGAGTCTCCTAGCTAAGGAGCCAAATAGTACGAGTGAACGTGTTCTGTAACAATAGTAAGATCTAGAAAAAAATAGATGATAAAAAATATTTGCCCCAAAAAACTGCTCTAGACTATTCTATATATGAATTTTGAGTTTGCCAACCACATGTCCCATGCGGTTTCTCTAGACCATTCTCTTATTATTGTTTATCTATTAAAACCGTGCAATTTCAGCCCGCAAGACTAAAAGTTCTAGCGACGACAAGAACATGTAGAATCACCTTTCAATTAGCAATTCTCGTGGATTTGATAACCTAGGTCACCTATAGAGAAAAAGGGGGGGGGGGGGGGGGTTGGTAGGACTATCTACACCCGAAACCGGATCAAAGGTAATGAGAATGCCTTGGGCATCCCCAAACTTGAACCTCAAACCCTTCTGACTGCTTGTGATTGTGATGGCATCCCTAATGAATTTAACCTCAAATACAAAGTATAGCTCAAGGTAGCGGTGAGTCCGCCTTAGTCCATAAATAATATAAAATTGTTCTAGTTGTTGTATGTAAGGCATGGCAATATGGTAAAACATTAGCTATGTAAAGAACACAATCATATGCCCACTTGATCAAGGAGGACCCAAAACTATGCAATTCTATAACAATTACAACAGTTGCACAAGAATCTATCAAAACATATCAGTAGGTAGACCATATGTATTTGATGTCTACTTTTATTTAATGCAGTTATACATTATCCATATATAGAAGACACATTTTGGTATGCACATTTATCATTTTTAAAATACATCATTAACATTTTTAATGCATGTTTGGAGGTTTACTTTCTTTTCATACAGATTGTACATTTTTCGTATGGAGTAGGAACATATTTTATACTATTTATTTTTTCAAATACATGATTAATACTTTTTTTCATATATATGTTTTGATGTCTAGTTTTTTCGAACAGATTATACATTTTCCATATACATAAGAAACATATTTAATATACACATTTAACATTTTTTAAATACATGATTAAATATTTTTCTAGATATATGTTTTGATGTCTATTTTTTTCATACATATTGTACATTTTTGTATACATAAGAAACATTTTTCATATATAGTTTTAACATTTTGCAATACATGATTAACATTTGTTTAAATATAAATTTTAATGTACATATTGTACTTTTTATACATATAAAACATATTTTTATAGAAATTTAATATTTTCAAATACATGATTAACTTGTTTTCATACACATTGTATATTTTTGTATGCACCTTAAACAATTTTTCATACACGTTAAACATTTTTCCAAATACATTATTAACGCTCTTTTGAATGGTATGCATACTTTTGAACGTTTGAACAGATTTTTTTGAAAATTTCAACATATCTAAGGAAAAAAACAAATAAACAAACGACAGAAGCGACCAGGCGAGCGACCGAGCTGCGGAAGTTTTTTGGGCTGAGCCCATGTACTGTGAGCTTGAAGCGAGTGCTTCTTCCAACTGCCGGGCACCCCTATTTCTCGCTTTAAGCGAGCAGCGCTAGTTGCTCAATCCGTTGCTTGTTCGTAAGAATCCGCAAATGAAAATATTCTTTGTTTCCTCTCGGACAAGCCCTCTTTTCATTCGAATGTACATCTTTTTCGGTATTGATCATCTACAACTGAAAGACTGACGTCTTCCTCTACTCAATCCTTAGTTATAAAATCTCCCTCCACCTCAATTTTTATGAGCCTGACGTTGGGGGAGACCAGATGGGCCAGCCCAGCCGCGCCGAGGCCGAGGTCTATTTTTTTCTTCTGTTTTCAGTTCTCGTTTTTTTATTTTTTTTATATTTTTTATAATTTAAAATATTCTACATAAATGTACACAAAAAAATCTTCAAAAAAAAATTTTAAAAATGTTCGACAACTATTTGAAAATCTTAAATAAGTACTAAAAATGTTGAACAAGAATTTGAAAAATTCTAAGTAAGTATTAAAAATGTTGAAAAAGTATTTGATAAATGTTGAATAAGTATTAAAAAAATTTAAACGAGTATTTGAAAATATTGATTAAGTATTTGAAATGTGGAATGTGTATTAAAATGTTGAAAAAGTATTTAAAAATGTTGAATAAGCATTGAGACAATGTTGAAGATGTATACAAAAAATGTCGATCATTTATTAAAAAATGTTTTTGACATATATAAAAATGAGTGAAAACATAAACAAACATAAGAAAAACAAAAAAGAACAAAAAATGGATATGAAATGCAAGACGTGAGTTTGAAAGATATTGTTGACATATAAAAAATGTAGAATAATAAGCAAAAGAGCAAAGAAAATTGATAAATAGAAACAAAAGAAAAAAGTAACAAAATCCAAAAAGTTTGAAAAAATAAGGCAATCAGCAGTCGCCGCGCTTCTGACTCACGTCAAGCGAGACGTGGCGCTGCCCAGATATGGAGACTTGGGCCTTAGTGGCTTAGTGGGCCAATTGGAATGCCCGGATATGGGGGCCTTGCTGCATTACCCCAGTACGAACGACCGAACGAAAAAAAATCCTGTCAAAAAAATCCCTATCGCTAGTTTCAGCAGTCGCAACAGCAATACCGCCGCCGCATGCCCGCACACGCCGTCGCATGCATGCGTCCATGCCGCCGCGCGCGGACGCGTCGCCGATGGACGCCTAGGAGGAGGTCGAATAGATTTCTTTGCTCTCCATTTGGGGCTTTTCCTTAATGTATGTATACACCGCATTGATTTCTTTGCTCCATGGCCATGTTATTAGAACTTTAGAGTCTAGGACAGAACTAGAATTTATAATGTAGACTAATTGGGAAACCACGCGAGGACAAACGTTATAGAGACCGCAGGTCTCGCGACTCCGCCCTCCCGCTCGTCCGCGCCGCCACCCCGCGGCGGCCGGGCGGGCCTCGTCTTCCCCGGCCCCCCTCGACTCCGCCCTTCTCCGCCCTCCTCGCCGCCACCCACGCGGGCCGCCGGACGAAGCCTGGTTGGTCTGGGTGGCGGCGGGGGCTCTTTCCTCCCCGTCTGTCTCCGGCGGCGCGGGGTGTTGCGGATCCAGCGAGGCGCGGCGCTATGCGCAGGGCGTGGCGGAGGGGCTGCGGGTCGCGACGCTGGTGGCGTGGGCGCTCGTCGGTGCTGCGGCGGCTGTGCGGTGGAGGCGGAGTTTCGTCCTTCGGGCGGTTCGTGGTCTGATCCGGTCGGATCTGACGCTGGCGGCCCGTCCGGCGGCGAGGGCTGTGGCCAACAGGGCCATGGAGGCGTGGCGGCGGCTGGTGCACGTCCAGGCGGGCAGGGGTCAGCTGGCTTGCTTGCTCCGCCGTGTGACGGCGCGGGCAGTGGGCGGCTTGGGCCGCGGGCGGCCGCCCTGCATTGGTAGGTGGCGGCGGCGCGATGGTGGTCTGCCATGATCGTCTCCTCCTCGAGGTGGTGGCTCATGGCGGTGATGCGGGTCGTTCACGGCGGCTGCTGGACTTATCCGGCGTCGGCCCGTCGGTGTGCCGCCTGTGTGGACCTTCAACCCTTCTCTTCGGCGTCCGTCCGCTATCTTCCTCGACGGTTGGCCTCCCCCGGTCATGATCGTCTCATACAACAACTTATATCTCATCACGTCTTGACCATATCATATCACAACATGCCCTGCAAAAACAAGTTAGACGTCCTCTACTTTGTTGTTGCAAGTTTTACGTGGCTGCTACGGGCTTAAGCAAGAACCAATCTCACCTACGCATCAAAACCACAACGATAGTTTTTCAAATAGACTCCGTTTTAACCTTCGCAAGGACCGGGCGTAGCCACACTCGGTTCAACTAAAGTTGGAGAAACAGTCACCCGCAAGTCACCTATGTGCAAAGCACGTCGGGGAAACCGGTCTCGCGTAAGCGTACGCGTAATGTCGGTCCGGGCCGCTTCATCCAACAATACCGCCGAACCAAAGTATGACATGCTGGTAGGCAGTATGACTTATATCGCCCACAACTCACTTGTGTTCTACTCGTGCATATAACATCAAACCATAAAACCTAGGCTCTGATACCACTGTTGGGGAACGTAGTAATTTCAAAAATTTCCTACGCACACGCAAGATCATGGTGAGCAACGAGAGGGGAGAGTGTGATCTACGTACCCTTGTAGACCGACAGCGGAAGCGTTAGCACAACGCGGTTAATGTAGTCGTACGTCTTCACGATCCGACCGATCCAAGCACCGTTACTCCGGCACCTCCGAGTTCTTGGCACACGTACAGCTCGATGATACTCCCCGGGCTCCGATCCAGCAAAGCTTCGGGGAGGAGTTCCGTCAGCACGACGGCGTGGTGACGATCTTGATGTTCTACTGTCGCAGGGCTTCGCCTAAGCACCGCTACAATATGACCGAGGTGGAATATGGTGGCAGGGGGCACCGCACACGGCTAAGGAACGATCACGTGGGTCAACTTGTGTGTCTATGGGGTGCCCCCTGCCTCAGTATATAAATGATGGAGGAGGAGGAGGCCGGCCAAGGCTATTGGTGCGGCCAGGATGGTAGTCCTACTAGGACTCCAAGTCCTAGTAGGAGTCCATCAAGAGGGGAGGAAGGGAGAAGGAAGTGGAGGAGTAGGAAAGGTGGCCGGCCCCCTTTTCCCTAGTCCAATTCGGACTAGAGGGGAGGGGGGCGCAGTAGCCTTTTTCCTCTTCCCACTAAAGCCCATCAAGGCCCATTACTTCTCCTGTAACTACCCGGTACTCCGAAAAATACCCGAATCACTCGGAACCTTTCCGATGTCCGAATATAGTCGTCCAATATATCGATCTATATGTCTCGACCATTTCGAGACTCCTCGTCATGTCCCCGATCTCATCCGGGACTCCGAACTCCTTCGGTACATCAAACTCATAAACTCATAATATAACTGTCATCGAAACCTTAAGCGTGCGGACCCTACGGTTCGAGAACAATGTAGACATGACCGAGACACGTCTCCAGTCAATAACCAATAGCGGGACCTGGATGCCCATATTGGCTCCTACATATTCTACGAAGATCTTTATCGGTCAGACCGCATAACAACATACGTTGTTCCCTTTGTCATCGGTATGTTACTTGCCCGAGATTCGATCGTCGGTATCCCAATACCTAGTTCAATCTCGTTACCGGCAAGTCTCTTTACTCGTTCCGTAATACATCATCTCACAACTAACATATTAGTTGCAATGCTTGCAAGGCTTAGGTGATGTGCATTACCGAGAGGGCCCAGAGATACCTCTCCGACAATCGGAGTGACAAATCCTAATCTCGAAATACGCCAACCCAACATCTACCTTTGGAGACACCTGTAATGCTCCTTTATAATCACCCATTTACGTTGTGACGTTTGGTAGCACCCAAAGTGTTCCTCCGGCAAACGGGAGTTGCATAATCTCATAGTCATAGGAACATGTATAAGTCATGAAGAAAGCAATAGCAACATACTAAACGATCGAGTGCTAAGCTAATGGAATGGGTCATGTCAATCAGATCATTCAACTTATGATGTGACCTCGTTAATAAAATAACAACTCTTTTGTCCATGGTTAGGAAACATAACCATCTTTGATTAACGAGCTAGTCAAGTAGAGGCATACTAGTGACACTCTGTTTGTCTATGTATTCACACATGTATTATGTTTCCGGTTAATACAATTCTAGCATGAATAATAAACATTTATCATGATATAAGGAAATAAATAATAACTTTATTATTGCCTCAAGGGCATATTTCCTTCACCATATAGAAATGAAAGGTTTTAGCTAATTTTTCCCCAAGGTTTTTGGGATGAGATGTCTATAATATTGCTTATACAAGCTAGATATCATCATGTTGTGTTGTTGTATCATGCAGTGTTGGTGTGCTTCTTTGAGTTCATCTTCATCGCCATTGGGTAAGTGGCTCTCCATCGATTGCTCCTGTTTGGCCTGGTTGCAGTGGATGACTTCTTGCCTTCAGATGGTTTTCTGCTCACCTCTAGTAAAACTACCTGTGGAAAAAATGGAGGCCAAGTGGAAAGTTGGAGGGGCCAGAAGTGATGACAACCCACTATGGTCCCAATGTTGCCGTTTGAGAACTATTCAAACCCTTTATGGTCTATATGCAGAAATATAGTCAGGTGTGTATTTTCGCGTGATGTTTTGGTAAATCCAAATGGAGTGATATGAGAGAGTAATGGTGGTGCGTTAGTGTTTTGGTAGTTAGTCAGGGCCATCACATGAGTTCTATGTTCTGTATGTAGCTTCTAGTTAGGCATCTATTTATCTTAGACGTCATTGGCATGTAAAAATAGTTTTTGTTCAGCTTGGCAACCAACGAGGACTGAGACTGCTTGTATGCGTGAAGGATCCTTGTATGTGCGAAAGGTTGTTGTTTCGGACGGTGAGTATATTGAGCAACTCAAATCAAGATAATAATTGCATGTGCATGCCCCTCTTAACAATCAAGCAAATAACTTGTAGAATATGTCAGACTTCCTTTGAAGGATAATAGTACATCTTAGTTCAATCAGATTTCCAAGCTATTTGCTAAATCTCTTGGTGCAATGAGGCGAGCATAACTTTGACGTTGTAATTCATGGCGCAGCAACACACTGATGCTTCTAGTAAGGATGGATCTCGGCCTGCAAATGGGAGTTTTGAGGACCTGAACATTCTGGTCACGTGGAATACATATATAATGTTTCTTAATAAAGGGAAAAGTTTTAATCTCACTGCTGATCTACATACAAAATAATTAACTTTTATAAGGCAGGGTTCCAAATCTTGCCTCCTGAAAATTAACATCGCAAATCCACTTCAGTCCCAATATGTGTGCATATCAAACAGTTTAGCTACACACTAACACTATATTGGTTTCATCTCAAGAATCAAATGACGGCCACAACATGAGAAGCACCAGTGCTGAGAGTGTATTCTAGGGCGGCATAAACATAAATTGCCGAAATCCCATTCCATTGTGGCAAGTGACGGCTTGCAGACTACATAGAAGCACAGATACACTGTAATTTCGTTGGCAGTTTCAGGCTTTCAACACTAAGCAACTAGTGTACGAACAGTACTTTCCAATACTAGTACACTGGGTATTTTCCAACTCAATTGTTTTTACTAATACACTTGTAGCTGAGCTAGAGGAACAAATCACCAGCCTCGAGCCTGCTCCAGCCGGGCGGCAAGTAGAATTGAGAAGAAGAAGAAGAAGAAGAAGAAGAAGAAGAAGAAGAAGACGATGCGGGTGTTGCTAGAGGCGGTGGGCAGGGACGAGGCCATCGTCGAAGTTCTGGGAGTAGCTCTTGAGATCGTACCCAAAACTCACGGCACGGCGCTTCGGCCGCAGCACGGCGCGTCTCACCCTCCAGAAGAGCTGCCTCACGGGTGCCGGCGCCTGCAGCCACGACCCCAACTCGCCGTGGCTCATCCCCTTCCGGCTGCCAATGCTTCTCGTCACGCGCAATGATCCTCCCAGAAACTCCATCGGTCGTTGGTGAGTGATTAAACACGGTTCTGCTGCGCTCTTTTTTCTTGATTTGGTTGCTCTGATCTGAGATGGATGGTTTGCACAATGGGGCTCCCCAGTAGCCGTTTTATAAGCTCACGGATTGGACGGGGCTCCAATGCCGACGGCGATGACGGCCAGGCCCGTCACCACCCACGCGCACTCATGATTAGCTGACGAGAAAAGTCCACTTTACACAACGATCAGCCCATGGCAAAATCACATTTCGGACATCTTTTCCGGTTGTGACCCTACACTACACACGTGGTGATGGAATCTCTCTCCCATAAAAGGCAAAGGTGCAGTATCCTAGGAGCGAGAGGGGCGGTGGAAGCCTCGTGCCGTGTCGACACAGATGCATACTCAAAAGTAATTTCGCTTGAGGCATCCATATACAAGCGTTAGTGCTTGCCATACCCATACCACGACCAGTGTTTTTTATAGTTCTAAATAGTGTTGTATCAAAAGGTCACAAGGAAGAAGCACTGGATCGCATGCTGGTCTCAGGTTCGGGTATCTCCCGATTTTAATTTGGCCGTCCACATTACCTGAAAGATTGGCACGTAGGAAAATACTCTTTATGTGTTAATAAAGATACGGTGGAACCATGTGGTCTTGGTTAGTGACAACCCATATATCCGATCAGGATGATATAGTTCTTTGGGACATAATCTTCATTGAAAAAGAAACAAAGGGAGGAGAAGAAGAAAGACGATGGCTGCATCGTGCCGCTTTACACGCACCACGGTCATGTCCCGTATATCCATTATCCACAGTAAGCACTTTCTACTTTTGTGCAGACGTACCACTTTCAAATTTTGTATAGACCTAGCAATCGACATAAAAAACAGAAATTCTAAGGCTAACTCCACCGCACGATCCTAAATGTATACCCATTTTGTCCGGATTTTGTCCGTATGGAGTAGAAATAGGGAGAAAAAACGTCGGACAGAGGCCAGACAAACTCGCTGCACGCAGCGCTGCTACCCCATTTTTACCCCATTTCACCAGCTATCGGTTCTCGTCATTTCATCGAACACATAGCAGGCATAGCGGACTCGCCGCCGCGGCCCCTCCTGCTCATGCACGCCCTCACTGCCGTCGCGCCGCATGCCCGCCGTCGCGCCCGACGCGTCGCCGTGCTTGTGCCCTCGCTCCCGCCGCGCCCGCGCGCACGCCTCGTCCGCCCAAGCTCGCCGCCACCCGTGCTGCCGCGCCCCGCAGCCGCCGCCCCGCGCCCGCGCACGCCACCCGCCGCCGCGCGCCCACGCCAGGCCGCCCGTGGCCGCGCCTGCGCGCCGCCGCGCGCCCGCGCCAGGCCGCCCCCGGCCGCGCGTCATGCCCGTGCGCCCGCCCTCCGCGCGCCATGGCCGCCCGCGGCCGCACCCCGCGCCCGCGCACGCCGCCCCCCGAGCGCGATGGCCGCCCGCCGCCCACTCGCCGCTCCGCCCGCGTGCGCGCCTCGCTGCTGCCTCTCCCCGCCCCGCCTCGCTGCTGCCTCTCCTTCGTCCTCCCTCGCCTGCTGCAGAAAACGAGAGTGTGACAGGTGGGGTTGAGGGCGGACACAAACGGACGACGAGGACGGGAGGACGTCCGCTTTCTATCCGCTTTGGCCCCAAACTGAGAGCAACTTTGTCTGGAAATGGGGCAAAAGCGGACACAGACCAAACGAAACGTCCGTATGCTCCCATGCGTTGGGTCGTTCGATTTGTCCGTTTTACCCCAAACGGACACAAACGGACAATTTAGGGTAGAAATGGGTCACGCGACGGAGTTGGCCTAACAGCACCAGTACCTACCGGCACATCTGTTGCCCTTCGTCTCCACATCAAGATTGTTGTGCTGAGTTGCAGTATAAAGGTACCAATTTTTTTGATGCAGAAATGCATTGCAATACACTCCGATAGAAGTCCATGATAGTAGTTTTTCGTCCGGTAAAGGTAGAGAAAGACGGAGGGCTGCATGCACACATATTCTCTCTCTCTTCACCCATAGAAAAACTAGCTTTTCATTTTTCTTGTGAAATACTAATTCATTGATATCTTTTGAATATAAAATTATTCAAAAAACTTTTTAAAGATTGGAATTCCGGGCGACGAGATCGTTAAAACAAGATCAGATTTGAATATATTTTAGATGATTTGAAAATTTCATGAAACATATTTCACTCCTTTCTTAAAAAAATAGATTTCATTCATTAATTAAAAACACTTATTTCATTTCAATATTCAGAACACTGATTTTATTTCAGAAACATTGATTTCACCCACTTAACCAGAATTGTTCCATTTAATTCAACAAGAATAATTTCACTCATTTTCAGAAAGACCGATTTCACTAGTATAAAAATACATATATCATTCATTTAAAAACACCGATTTCACTTTTTTAAGACAACATATTTTACACATTTCAAAGACAAAGGATTTCACTACACTAGTTTATGAATCATTGATTTCACTTAATTCAAAGTAATGATTTCACTCAACTCAAAAAATAATTTCAATTATTTCAAAGAACAGATTTCACTATGTTTAAACAACATATTTCACTCATTTCAAGGAAAGAGATTTCACAAGTTTATAATCATTGATTTTGGTTAATTCAAAGTACTGATTTCAATCAACTCAAAAAATGATTTCACTTATTTCAAAGAATCAATTTCACTTCACATAATTAAAGGAAAGATACCAATGTATAGTATATGTTCCTCAACTCCTCTTTACTAGTAGAGATACCTATTCTAGGTTTGATAATGTTGGTCCCATGGTTCGTACAGGAAATTGATGGTTTTAGTAGTCCTTCCCAAGGCTTTTGTGATGAGATGTCCCTGATATTTGCTTATACAAGCTAGATATCATCATGTCGTGTTGGTGTGCATCTCTAAGTTCATGTTCATCGCCGTTGGGTAAGTGGCTCTCCTGCGATTGCTCCTGTTTGGCTTGGTTGGACTGGACGAGCTTCTTGCCTTCAGGTGGTTTTCTGCATACTTCTACTAAAACCGCCCGAGGAAAAAATGGAGGCCAACTGAAAGTTGGAGGGGCAAGTGATGACAACCCGATGTGGTGGCAATGTTGTCGTTTGAGAACTATTCGACCCTATATGGTCTATATGCAGAAATATGGTGAGGTGCATATTTTCAGGTGATATTTTGGTAATTCCAAATGGAATGATATGAGAGAGCAGCGGTGATGAGTTAGTGCTTCGGTAGTTAGTCAGGACCGTCCCATCAGTTCTATGCTCTGTCTGTAGCTTTAATTGGTTATCTTGCTCTATTTATCTTGGCTGTCATTGGCCTGTCGAAATAGTTTAGTTCAGCTTGGGAACCAACGAGGACCCAGTCTGCTTGTATGCATGAAGTATGGTTGTATGTGCTAAAGGTTGTTCTTTCAACATTAAATCAAGATAACAGTTGCATATGTATGCCCCTCTTAACAATCAAGCAAATAACTTGTAGAATATGTCAGGTTTTCTTTCGAAGAATAATATATCTTGGTTTAATCAGAGTTTCCAAGCTATTTGCTAAATCTCATGGTGCAATGAGGCGAGCATAACTTTGACGTTGTAATTCATTGGTACAGCAACACACGCTGATGCTTCTTGTAAGGATGGATCTCGGCCTAAACATTCTGGTTGCTCTCCGGCGGGCACCATGACGGCAGTGGTGGCTATACCTCTTGGTCGTGTGGGCGGCAAGAGGTGTAGCTACGGGTGGCTCAGGCGAGCCCTTTGTCTTGGGCGGTGCAGCGCCCTGATCTGGAGCTGGGGACCTGGACTCGTCGTGCCTCTCTTGAAGACTTCATGGTGGCATGAGGGAGTTTCCGAGCGCATGCTGATGCTTCTAGTACGGATGGATCTCAGCCTAAACGATCAATTATGTACCAAATGGGTGTTTCGAGGGGCCTGATATTTCTGATCACGTGGAATACATTATAATGTTTCATAATAAAAAGGGTAAGCTTTAATCTCACCACTGATCTACATACAGAATCGTAAACTATTTGGGGGGGGGGGGGGGTCCAAATCATGCCTCCTGAAAATTGACATCGAAATTTATGTTCACTCCCAATATGCACCCATATCAAACATGAGAGTGAGAGAAGCCCCGGCGCGAGAGTGTATTGTAGCACGTGCGACATAAACATAAATAGCTTAAATCCCATTCCATCGTGGCAAGTAACGGCTTCCAAACTATAATAGATACACTCTGTCATTTCGTTGGTAGTTTCAGACTTTCAACACTAAGCAACTTGTGCATGAACAATAATGTCTAATACTATAGTACACTTCAAACTCTGTGCAGTACAAGGTGACCACGCTTCAAACTCTCTAGCCTCCAGCCATGGTCTGGCCGGGCGGCAAGTAAACTTGAGAGAAGAAGAAGTGTCAGCTACATGCGGTGAGCAGGGACGAGGCCATCATCGAAGTTGTGGGAGTAGCTCTTGAGATCATATCCGAAGCTCACGGCATGGCGCTTCGGCCGCAGCATGGCGCGCCTCACCCTCTAGAACAGCTGCCTTACAGGCGTCGGTGCCTGCCGCCATGACCCCGACCCGCTGTGGCTCTTCCCCTCCATCATCTTCCGGCTGGCGATGCTCCTTGTGACGCGCAATGATCCTCCCAGAAACGCCATTGGTCGACATTGATGAGATGATGCGGACAGGAGCTCACGATTGATTAAACACGACTCTGCTGCTCTTCTTTCTTGATTGATAGGGTAGATGGATTCTGATCAGAGATGGGCGCACAGTCTGCACAAATGGAGCTCCGCAGCAGCCGTTTATAAGCTCGCCGAATGGGCGGGGCTCCGACGCCGATGACGACGGCCAGGCCCGGCACCACCCACGCGCACTCACTGCTGACTAGGGGAATCCACTTTACACAACGATTATCGATTAGGCCATGGAAAAATCACATTTGGAACATCTTTTCCTGTTGCATCATAAAAGAAATTTCGCTTGAGGCATCCATCCCATGTTTGCTCATGTTCGGATATCCCCCACTCCCGTTGCGGCCGTCAACATCACCAGAAAGATTAGCATGTAAGCAGCACTCTTTATGTGCTAATAAAGCTACGTTGGAACCACGTGGTCGTGTTTACTGACGACTCATATCCGATCACGAAGATGTAGTTCTTTGGGACAAATCTTCATCATAAAAAACAAAAAGGAGGAGAAGAAGAAAGACGATGACTACATCGTGACGCTTTACACGCACGATGGTCGTGCCGCATATATCTATTGTTCGGTTAAGTTTCGAGATACGGTGCCGGCTTCAAGTTTGCGATTGTAGTTACACATGCCACAACACAGAGCTTCCAACAATAAGTACTTTCAACTTTTGTATAGACCTAGCAAAAAATCCTCATATATAAGCAAGTTAAAGAAATACGGCAATAAAAAAGACAGTGAAGGCCGCCGAGTCAACGCCGCACAAAATTATAAAAACCACCACACCTAACAAGAAGCCACCAAGACTACCAAACAAGAATGAAACAACGCCGACTTGGAAATCCACTAAACACCATTGCACCGAACACACCAAACAGTCTCAGAGAACTTGGAAATCCACTAAACACCATTGCACCGAACACACCAAACAGTCTCAGAGAACCCATGATCCTATCCTCACATAAACAATGTAAACAACATTGCACAAATAATGAAGAGCAGTGGAGGAGAGCTCCCAGCCAAGGTTCGTGTTTGGTGGCACTCGTCGACCGTGGACGCTCCTGAGTTGTGCCATGAGGCCCGGTACACACGCCTGTGCAGTGTGTTAGACTGCTTGCAATGTTTTGGCATTGTGATCCCTCGACGACACCTCACATCTAGGAGTGTCTTTTGTGGCGATGGCCCTTCCATCTGCTAGCTAAGTGTGCCTTGCCCGGGCGTTGTTTGTACAGTTGTCAGCCCAATTTTCCTCAAAAACGGGGTCAACTTGTTCAGATTTTTATTCGGTTTCCCTTGTAAACTAGATCAATGTTTTCTTCGAATGAGATTAAATTTAAGGGGGTTTATCCCCCCCCCCCCCCCCCCTCCCCAACTCCCCTGATGACTGTTCAAAATCTATGATGACCTATCTATCTTCCAGGTTCCAACCTCCTAGCTAAGGAGTGAAATAGTACGAGTGAACATATTATGTAAGAGGATCTACAACTGGAAGTATCAAAATCCGGTCCCGAAATGTTTGCGGGTGTGCCTGCGGATAGTGACCGGATATCACACAAAAATCGCCGACCGCAACCATGTTCCTCAAACATGAAATATCAAATCCATACTAACCATGCAGTTAAAAGAACCTACATACTACGTACATATGTGGACTACTCATCATTGGAGATGTCCACTATCTCCATCCCTAGCTCCGGGTAGATGGGCGCATGTGGCAGCTCCGGCTCGTTTTCATCCAAACTAGAGGCGAAGAGCTCGTCAATCTCCGCCCTCTACTACCGGATGAAGTGCCCGTTGGACTCCACATATGCCTCATCTTGGATGGATTCGATGATGGCGGTCTGTTCCACTATCTCCACCGCCTGGGCGACCTCGAACTCCGCCAGGGAGTCCTCCATGCCAAAGCCTGCAGCAGGCTGCTCCTCCTCCAGCTTCGCCACGTCGTCTGCTCCAGATCCTCCTCCTCCTCCGGCTCAATCAAATCCGGAGGCAGCCCGGCACCGACATGAGCGGCGCGCTTGGCCTTGATCTCCTCCTCTATCTGCAACCGGCGTTCCGGCATCAACATTGCATAGGTGGTGATCCTCTGCGGGCCATGGTTGCGAGGTGGTGGGAGGAAGAGGGAAGCTGGCAAACAGCCTAGGGTTTTGTTGCCGCCGTCCGGCTTAAATAGACGGGCTTGCTCCCTTGGGCGGCACGCCAGAGTGGCGACACACGGCACCATGAATGCATCCGCTCCAAGAACCGAAGGAGGCGCCCGTTGGACCGCCGATCTATGCGTGTGACCGCGAGGGCCCTAGCGGTCAGCCCAACGTGGCGGGCATTCCGGGAGCGTCTAGGATCTCCCCATATATATCTGCCCCCATATATGGGCCAGATATGGGGTTTACAGGGTTGCCGGTCAGTCCGGGCGTTTGGGCCGGGTATGGGGACCTCGGTTGCGTGCGTTTTTTGTTGACTGGGCAGCCCGTCCAGGCGTTTGGGACTAGTATGGGGTCCGGTGTAGATGCTCTAACAACGGTAAGATCTAAAAAAAGTAGTTGATAAAAAATATTTGCTCCCACCATCTTCGCTAGCATAAACGGAAATAAATGACAGATAGCACGACATGAACAAAAATAGTTTAAATCCCATTCCACTGTGGTAAGTGACACGGCTTGCAGTCTACGTACATAAAAGCACATAAATACGCTGTCATTTCATTCGCAGTTTCAGACTTTCAACAGTAAGCAACTTATGTATGAACGGTACTACTGTCTAATATACACTCGTAGCTGAACTGGAGGAGGAGCAGATCACAAGGTGACGACGCTTCAAACTCTCCAGCCTCGGGCGATGGTCCGGCCAGGCGGCAAGTAAAATTCAGAAGAAGAAGTAGAAGACCCTGCAGGTGTGGCTAGCTAGAGGCAGTGGGCAGTGACGAGGCTGTCATCGAAGTTCTGAAAGTAGCTCTTGAGGTCGTACCCAAAACTCAGGGCATGGCGCTTCGGCCGCAGCATGGCACGCCTCACTCTTCTGAAGAGCTGCCTCACGGGCGCTGGCGCCTGCTGCCACGACCCTGACCCGCCGTGGCTCTTCCCCTCCATCATCTTCTGGCTGCCGATGCTTCTCGTCATGCGCAATGATCCTCCTAGAAATGCCATTGGTCGACCTTGATGAGATGACAAGGAAGGGATCGAGCTCACGGTTGATTAAACACGACTCAGCTGCTCTTCTTTCTTGATTAGGTAGCTTATGGTTGCACAAATGTGGCTCCTCGGCAGCCGTTTTATAAGCTTGCCGAGTGGACGGGGCTCCGACGCCGACAGTAACGACGGTTGGGCTCGCCAGCACCCACGCACTCGACTCATGTCCGACGAGAAAAATCAACTTTACACAACGATTAGCCCATGGCAAAATCTTATTTCGGACATCTTTTTCAGTCGGCACCCTACACTAGCTACATCTACGGTCAAAGACCGACACGGCATCATAAAAAGGCAAGGTACGACATCCAAGGAGCGAGAGGGTTGATCGGTGGAGGCCTCATGTCGTGTCGACAGAGGCAGTTGCATAGTACCACAAACAGAAGTATTTTTGCTTGAGGCATCCATCGACAAGTATGGTGCTTGCCATATTTTGGCCCCAAGAGAGAAGCACCACAAAGGCCGCAAAGGCCAATGTTTATCTTGATACTCATACTAAAATGGTTGTACGCATTTTTTGTTGATGCAGAAGTCGGGAAGTTAAAATCTATCTCATTTAATTTAAAGATTTTGTTTTGGCAGTTATATTGGTGTGCAAGTCTCGGTGAGTCCGACCCGACCCTCGCGCCGTCTTGCCAAGGCCGAACACTCGCGCCGCCAAAGACCCTTGCGCTACTACTTCCCCATCTGCCGGCGCCGAAGGAACCGGGATCTAGACAAGGTGGCGATCTCCTGGTACGGCTGGGACATGGCCGGGAGGGAGTTGCGGGCAACGGCTAGGGCGGCGCCCTAGTCGTGCGGTGGCCGTGCTACCCTCTATGACCCACGGGATCTGAGGTCTCCGGTGATGGTGGGCATGGCGGCAGGCATGGATCTGGATCCCACTCAGATCCGTCGTCAACTCTCCATGTGGATGGTTAGCGGCGCGATGAGGGCTCCGGTGAGGGGATGGAGGACCTTCGCTGGAGAATCGGTGGCGGCATACGTCTTCATGGCGAAGCTCCACGTGGTTCCAACCAGCCGTGAGATCGGGACAACGCGGCTTCCGATGAAAATCACGCCTGACTGCGGTCTTGGCGAACGATAGTGGTGTCTTTGACACCGTTTCCTTCTCGAGACATCTTTGTTGCAGGTCACGTCAACTCGATCAGGATGTTCTGGGGGAAACCCTAAATCTGGGTCTACCGGGTCAGATGATGACAAAGCCTTTGGTGTCATTCTCCACCCTGGGGGCATCATTTTGGAGCAAGTGCTGGCTAGATAGGACAAGAGGAGGAGCGGTGTTACATCTACCGCAAGTCCGACGGCGGATCCCGGCGGCATTGGCGATGTGGAGTTTCGGCGACGGGCGTGTGTGGATGGATACGCGCTGGACGGTGGTGTCGACGGCGGGCCTGGCAAGGTTGGTGCGTCAGTACCTACTCTGGAGATGGGTCGGTGGAAGACGGCGGCGTGCGGCGACCTCTGAGAGTGCGTCAGACCCATTTGTGACCCAGTCCCGGGATTGTGGCTTGGCTAGGGCATCCGGCTTTAGATGTTAGACTTTGGTGCCAGGGCCGGGCCCATAGTGGTGCCAAATGTGAGTCCCGCACAGGGCCCGTAATTTTGAGGGGCCCCAATTTTTTATATAGGCCTAGTATTTCTGGAAAAAAACATAGCAGCTGCAGCACTAGGCTGCTAGGCGCTGGAGCTGGGCCTAAGTCGAGGCCATCGAGCGCTGGAGCTCGTCGGCTCGTCGCTTGAATCGATCGATCTTTTCCAAAGAAAAAAGGGAAACTGCTCTCTAGCGATGAAAACGGAATCGTGGGTCAAAAAAAGGGATCGCTATACCAGTCAATCAAGATCGCCTCGATCTGGAAACTAACAGGCCAACGACAGTCCCGTCGGCGTCGCTACAGGAGTCAGGAGACGAAAAAAAGAGATGAGATCGTCTCGTCGGTCGTGGTCTTTGCCCCATCAGAGCGATCGGATTCAGGCCGCTGTCGTTGGCTTCGTGGCTTCCTCTCCTAATTTTCAGACTTGTCGTCTCATCGGATCAATCCATGGCCGACTAACCGACTCCAGCCTCCAGGTGTTTAGCGAATCCTTCATTTCCTACTCCTAAATTCTAATTCTTAATTGAACTTTTGGCGGGGATCGTTACTTCGGTAGAGATTGGTTCTTACCTCCTCAATTAAAGATCACAGTGTAGCGGTTCAACTGGACAGTGATAGTGCCTCTGGATCGATTAGGCTAGATATTTCGGTGGTTCTTACCTTCTGCTTGTGGCTCGAGGAGCTCCTGGTGCCGGCCATGGTGCCGGTGCCGGGGACGGCAGAGAGTAGTGGTGGAGGTGGAGCTTTCATCGCTTCAGTGCCTCCCTCTGGATCGGATAGGGTTAGGAGTAGGGAACAGTGGCGGTGACGAACCTCGTATCCTGTGCCCCTGGTCCCTACCTCCTCTTTATAGCACTGCGCGATAGGGGCCCACCAACCTTGCTTGGGCTGGACGCCCCCGATCAGGGCGTGGGTCAAGGACCCAATGAGCCGTTGGGCCCATTGGTAGAGAGATCAACCTAACAGACAGGACCCAAAACTAGGTGAGTTAGACCATTCATCTAATTGCAAAACATTGACATTATATTATTTACATTATAAAAATTTTCTGTGAGATATATATACTTTCCATTATAATTGCTCATTAATTTTCCACGCAATTTTTTTTGCTTGTTAGTTCATTTTTTTAGCGAGATAGGGCCCAATTTTTTGTTTCGCACATGGCCCCGGATTTTGCTCGCCCGGCCCTGTTTGGTGCGATGTCTGTTTGATATTCGGTTCGGGCATTTGACACCCCTTCATCAAGGGAAAATGAGTAATGAAAGGTGTTGCCAACATAGTGGCTTCAGGCTTACTGATCTACTCCTATTACTTTGTAAGGTTTTTATAAATAATTGATAAAATGATTGTATGCATCACCCATATACAGAGGCAGAAGTATATCCTCCTTTTTCTAAAAGAGAGGGAGAGAGAGAAGCACTGCATCGCATGCTGGTGCTCATGTTCGGATATCCCCGTTGCCCCTGTGGCTACGCGTGCGTATCCCAGTCTTTGGCCGTCCACATTACCGGAAGATTGGCACGTAGGCAGTGCTCTTTATGTGCTAATAAAGCTACGTTGGAACCATGCATGTGGTCGTGTTTAGTGACTACTCATATCTGATCATCAAGATATTGTTTTGGGGGACAAATCTTCGTCGGCAAAGAAACAAAAAGAGGAGGAGAAGAAAGACGTTGACTGCATCGCGAGGCTTTACGCGCATGGCGGCCGTGGCACATCTATCCATTGTTCAATTAAGTTTCAGGATACGGTGTCGGCAGCGAGTTCGCGATTGCAGTGATGCACGCACACCGCAACACAAAGCTAGCAGCAGTAAGCACTTTCAACTTTTGCACACACCTAGCAATCGACAACCCCTTCATCTCGAAACAGTTTCGGTGAAGAAATTCTCATATAAGCAGGATAAAGAAAAACAACAACCGAAAAAATAGAGAAGGCCACCAACTCAACGCCGAGCAAGATTACAAGAGCCGCCACACCTAACAAGTAGCTGTCGAGACTACAGAACATGAATGGAACAACGCCGACTTGAAGCCCCACTGGACACCATTGCACCGAGCACACCAAACAGTCACCAGAGAACTCATGATCCAATCTTGACATAAACAATGTAGACAGCATTGCATGAATAGTGGAGATGAAGTGGCAAATTAAAGCTCTTGCGGTTGCGGTGGAACAAAGCTTCAACCTTTTGATTCTGCTTTAGTTCTACCTACGGGCCTATAGCGATGGTAGTAACATTACATATAGGATATATCACTATCTGCTCAGCGACCAACTTTTCGACGTCCTACTAACCTCGTCTCGAAAATAGAGAGTAAAAGACAAAATAGTTGTTAGAATAAATCCGAGGCGCTTCATTGATCTGTCGAGGACTAAGCAATCACACAAGGCACGACACCGAGATTTGTTAACGAGGTTCACCGATCATGGCTACATCCCCGGGGCATGACTACGGGCGCTCCTCCCCATAACACCGCTACAATACCGCACTCCGGCCGCCCGGGCGCCGGCACACGCCGCCGGCTTCCCCACGTGCCTGTGCTATTATGTTGGCATAGGTTACATCGTGTGTCTACCCCCGCTATATATGAGAGGCCTAGGATACAAGTGTCCTACTTGGACACGACTCCTACTCTGTCTACACACCGTACGACTCCAAGTCCAACTGTAACGTAACTTGTACAATAATATTCGACACAACTCTAACAAACTCCACCTTGGCGAATATTCTCCACCATCTTGAATTCGTCCGTGTGTCAAACCCCCATGTACATTGGACTTGAGATACATCATGAGCACCACTGCTACTCCCAGACTCCATGTGACTCCACCTGCAACTGTAGTCCCTTCTCGTCTTCTTCACAGTCAATACTTGAGCAAAATTAAGTTCCTAATTACTCTACTTTGTGCTCCCAACTTCCGGAGAATCCGTTCAACACCATCACACACCGATCACTGTCTGCGTGAAAATGAACAACTCGCATATTGGACGCCACATATAAGAGTTACCTGAACTCAATGCCACCGCTCTTTCTTGACCGTCTATCTGAAACTTGAAGGAATTTCACCGTCGCCTTGTGTCACCCTGAGTCAAATTCACAGTTGTCTCATCCTTTTCCCCGGATAGTCTGTGACATATCCCACCGCTATAGCACTCCGCCTCCTTCTGCCCTGTCACCCGCACTTTGCCATGTGCACTGAACACCACAGAATATACGGCCATGTACTCTCAGCTTTTGACAATCTTAGACTCTCCGCCACTTTCTCAGATTCTCCACGGTCAACTCTTGTCCATCAACTAGCACCGATAGATACAGTCACCAACTTGAATCTGGTACTCGTCAACACTGCTTCAGCATCCTTGCACACTTTGTCTGACCACATGTCTGACCACCAGTGCCTTGGTCTGTCGCTGTGTCCCGTGCTTACCGCACGCCTCGCCGCTATCATTGTGTCGAGCCTCTGCTGTCCTGGTCAAGTCTCCCGGGTAGCTAGCCCACACTGCCTCAACCGCCACTGCAGAGAACCACCGATCATCACCGACCGATGCCGAGTATCACGTCTCCTTCAGACCACTGGTACCCAGTCCGATCCACGTGTCTCTCGCTATCCCACTGAAATAGGCTTCGATTCTCCGATATCTTACACCGTAGCCCCTCCATCAGCACAGAGTGAAGTCTTCCGTCAAACTCCAGCTCCACCTTCAACATGACTCCATGTAGCTGCGCCATGCTACCCCGCGCCTTGTCGACTTCAAGCTCTCATGTGTACACAACCTTGGATCAACCATGCGCCATAGTCTTGTCGAAGTCACACAAGCACTCGGGCCTGCGCCACGTGTTTCCACGCCCAGAAGTCAGTCACCATCAGCATCACGCTCCTACGTCGTCCTCGCCGATCACACCACCGTCTTCTGTACCAACCGACTCACGTCGATCGTCAGACTGTCCAGTCCAACCCAACCGAACTTGTTCGACTGCAACAACACACTCGAGGCTTCCAAATCGTCTTCCGTGAATTTCCATCAATCACATGATACTTCCATCTCAGCTGTCATGACTTCCCACAACGCCTTCAAGCATCCCTGTTGTGCCAACAAATCTTTCACCCGTGTCTGCCATAACCCAAGGTTTCTAGTTCCGTGAACTTCTCCACTTCAAACCTAGTATCCGATGACACCATGGTTCTTCATATAGCTGACTTTGTGAAAAAATTAACCGAGCTTCACCGCGATGCCTCAAGTACACAAGCAAAACCTGATGAGGTACACCCCTGTATACTAATAGCAAAATCCAACCAATCTCGGTCTTCACGTGTAACCGCTCCAGGCACAACTCCAATACTAGCTATTGCTTTGTCATGCCCTTGCACTATGATCCGTATCAATGGATGGCTTCTCCGCCGATTGGGTCTGCCATGTGCCCATTTTCTTCCAACAACAAATCCTGTACGTGACTCCTCTAGCTCCGCACAACGCCAGCTTCCTGCTGGGGCCTCTGCACGCGAGGTATGCCAGCTGCCGCCGAGTCACTTCCGGTCAGATTCGATCTGATCTGCTGACTGCCGCCTGCATGCAACAGTCGCCCGGTCGGCCTCGATCCGAAGGCCACAGTAGCCTGCATCGAATCGATTTGCCGTGTACCCGCGTGCCATGCGCCACCAGCCTGCAGCACGTTATCATGTCGAGGCCGCTTTCGATTGCTTGTTTTCCAATCTCGTCGAGCGCCACGCCGCAGCCGGCTGCATCTCAGACTTGATATTTTCTCTAGATCAACAATCCACAACCTCCGGACAACCTAGCTCATGATACCACTTATTAGAATAAATCCGAGGCGCTTCATTGATCTGTCGAGGACTAAGCAATCACACAAGGCACGACACCGAGATTTGTTAACGAGGTTCACCGATCATGGCTACATCCCCGGGGAATGACTACGGACGCTCTTCCCCATAACACCGCTACAATACCGCACTCCGGCCGCCCGGGCGCCGGCACACGCCGCCGGCTTCCCCGCGTGCCTGTGCTATTATGTTGGCATAGGTTACATCGTGTGTCTACCCCCGCTATATATAAGAGGCCTAGAATACAAGTGTCCTACTTGGACACGACTCCTACTCTGTCTACACACCGTACGACTCCAAGTCCAACTGTAACCTAACTTGTACAATAATATTCGACACAACTCTAACAATAATAGTGTTTGAACTGATATCTATAGGAAGCTGCCCACGCAGCATAATTCAATTGGCTAATCGACACATCACGCAAAGGACGAGGGTTGTTGGTAGTATGGGATGGTGGTGCATATATCCAAGTCATTTGTGATCTATGATGACCAGTCTTCCGAGTCTCCTAGCTAAGGAGCCAAATAGTACGAGTGAACGTGTTCTGTAACAATAGTAAGATCTAGAAAAAAATAGATGATAAAAAATATTTGCCCCAAAAAACTGCTCTAGACTATTCTATATATGAATTTTGAGTTTGCCAACCACATGTCCCATGCGGTTTCTCTAGACCATTCTCTTATTATTGTTTATCTATTAAAACCGTGCAATTTCAGCCCGCAAGACTAAAAGTTCTAGCGACGACAAGAACATGTAGAATCACCTTTCAATTAGCAATTCTCGTGGATTTGATAACCTAGGTCACCTATAGAGAAAAAGGGGGGGGGGGGTTGGTAGGACTATCTACACCCGAAACCGGATCAAAGGTAATGAGAATGCCTTGGGCATCCCCAAACTTGAACCTCAAACCCTTCTGACTGCTTGTGATTGTGATGGCATCCCTAATGAATTTAACCTCAAATACAAAGTATAGCTCAAGGTAGCGGTGAGTCCGCCTTAGTCCATAAATAATATAAAATTGTTCTAGTTGTTGTATGTAAGGCATGGCAATATGGTAAAACATTAGCTAAGTAAAGAACACAATCATATGCCCACTTGATCAAGGAGGACCCAAAACTATGCAATTCTATAACAATTACAACAGTTGCACAAGAATCTATCAAAACATATCAGTAGGTAGACCATATGTATTTGATGTCTACTTTTATTTAATGCAGTTATACATTATCCATATATAGAAGACACATTTTGGTATGCACATTTATCATTTTTAAAATACATCATTAACATTTTTAATGCATGTTTGGAGGTTTACTTTCTTTTCATACAGATTGTACATTTTTCGTATGGAGTAGGAACATATTTTATACTATTTATTTTTTCAAATACATGATTAATACTTTTTTTCATATATATGTTTTGATGTCTAGTTTTTTCGAACAGATTATACATTTTCCATATACATAAGAAACATATTTAATATACACATTTAACATTTTTTAAATACATGATTAAATATTTTTCTAGATATATGTTTTGATGTCTATTTTTTTCATACATATTGTACATTTTTGTATACATAAGAAACATTTTTCATATATAGTTTTAACATTTTGCAATACATGATTAACATTTGTTTAAATATAAATTTTAATGTACATATTGTACTTTTTATACATATAAAACATATTTTTATAGAAATTTAATATTTTCAAATACATGATTAACTTGTTTTCATACACATTGTATATTTTTGTATGCACCTTAAACAATTTTTCATACACGTTAAACATTTTTCCAAATACATTATTAACGCTCTTTTGAATGGTATGCATACTTTTGAACGTTTGAACAGATTTTTTTGAAAATTTCAACATATCTAAGGAAAAAAACAAATAAACAAACGACAGAAGCGACCAGGCGAGCGACCGAGCTGCGGAAGTTTTTTGGGCTGAGCCCATGTACTGTGAGCTTGAAGCGAGTGCTTCTTCCAACTGCCGGGCACCCCTATTTCTCGCTTTAAGCGAGCAGCGCTAGTTGCTCAATCCGTTGCTTGTTCGTAAGAATCCGCAAATGAAAATATTCTTTGTTTCCTCTCGGACAAGCCCTCTTTTCATTCGAATGTACATCTTTTTCGGTATTGATCATCTACAACTGAAAGACTGACGTCTTCCTCTACTCAATCCTTAGTTATAAAATCTCCCTCCACCTCAATTTTTATGAGCCTGACGTTGGGGGAGACCAGATGGGCCAGCCCAGCCGCGCCGAGGCCGAGGTCTATTTTTTTCTTCTGTTTTCAGTTCTCGTTTTTTTATTTTTTTTATATTTTTTATAATTTAAAATATTCTACATAAATGTACACAAAAAAATCTTCAAAAAAAAATTTAAAAAATGTTCGACAACTATTTGAAAATCTTAAATAAGTACTAAAAATGTTGAACAAGAATTTGAAAAATTCTAAGTAAGTATTAAAAATGTTGAAAAAGTATTTGATAAATGTTGAATAAGTATTAAAAAAATTTAAACGAGTATTTGAAAATATTGATTAAGTATTTGAAATGTGGAATGTGTATTAAAATGTTGAAAAAGTATTTAAAAATGTTGAATAAGCATTGAGACAATGTTGAAGATGTATACAAAAAATGTCGATCATTTATTAAAAAATGTTTTTGACATATATAAAAATGAGTGAAAACATAAACAAACATAAGAAAAACAAAAAAGAACAAAAAATGGATATGAAATGCAAGACGTGAGTTTGAAAGATATTGTTGACATATAAAAAATGTAGAATAATAAGCAAAAGAGCAAAGAAAATTGATAAATAGAAACAAAAGAAAAAAGTAACAAAATCCAAAAAGTTTGAAAAAATAAGGCAATCAGCAGTCGCCGCGCTTCTGACTCACGTCAAGCGAGACGTGGCGCTGCCCAGATATGGAGACTTGGGCCTTAGTGGCTTAGTGGGCCAATTGGAATGCCCGGATATGGGGGCCTTGCTGCATTACCCCAGTACGAACGACCGAACGAAAAAAAATCCTGTCAAAAAAATCCCTATCGCTAGTTTCAGCAGTCGCAACAGCAATACCGCCGCCGCATGCCCGCACACGCCGTCGCATGCATGCGTCCATGCCGCCGCGCGCGGACGCGTCGCCGATGGACGCCTAGGAGGAGGTCGAATAGATTTCTTTGCTCTCCATTTGGGGCTTTTCCTTAATGTATGTATACACCGCATTGATTTCTTTGCTCCATGGCCATGTTATTAGAACTTTAGAGTCTAGGACAGAACTAGAATTTATAATGTAGACTAATTGGGAAACCACGCGAGGACAAACGTTATAGAGACCGCAGGTCTCGCGACTCCGCCCTCCCGCTCGTCCGCGCCGCCACCCCGCGGCGGCCGGGCGGGCCTCGTCTTCCCCGGCCCCCCTCGACTCCGCCCTTCTCCGCCCTCCTCGCCGCCACCCACGCGGGCCGCCGGACGAAGCCTGGTTGGTCTGGGTGGCGGCGGGGGCTCTTTCCTCCCCGTCTGTCTCCGGCGGCGCGGGGTGTTGCGGATCCAGCGAGGCGCGGCGCTATGCGCAGGGCGTGGCGGAGGGGCTGCGGGTCGCGACGCTGGTGGCGTGGGCGCTCGTCGGTGCTGCGGCGGCTGTGCGGTGGAGGCGGAGTTTCGTCCTTCGGGCGGTTCGTGGTCTGATCCGGTCGGATCTGACGCTGGCGGCCCGTCCGGCGGCGAGGGCTGTGGCCAACAGGGCCATGGAGGCGTGGCGGCGGCTGGTGCACGTCCAGGCGGGCAGGGGTCAGCTGGCTTGCTTGCTCCGCCGTGTGACGGCGCGGGCAGTGGGCGGCTTGGGCCGCGGGCGGCCGCCCTGCATTGGTAGGTGGCGGCGGCGCGATGGTGGTCTGCCATGATCGTCTCCTCCTCGAGGTGGTGGCTCATGGCGGTGATGCGGGTCGTTCACGGCGGCTGCTGGACTTATCCGGCGTCGGCCCGTCGGTGTGCCGCCTGTGTGGACCTTCAACCCTTCTCTTCGGCGTCCGTCCGCTATCTTCCTCGACGGTTGGCCTCCCCCGGTGACGGTCCATCACTCGTCTCGCACCCCTTAGCAGGACCGAGCTTGTCTCGTGCTCGGCAACAGGACTGACCTTGTCTCGCGCCCGGCAGCAGGACCGAGCCCGTCTCGCGCTCGGCAGCAGGACCATGCTCGTCTCCCGCCGGGCAGCAGGACCGAGCTCGTCTCGCGCCCGGTGTCATGGTTCCAACTCTGACAGTGATGTAGGGGGGTATGTATGGAGAGGCTAGATCTTAGCTATGGAGGAGTTGTAAGCACACAAGGATTACGAGTTCAGGCCCTTCTCGGAGGAAGTAACAGCCCTACGTCTCGGTGCCCGGAGGCGGTCGACTGAATTATGTGTGTATGAATAACAGGGGTGCGAACCCTTGATACTGAGGAGGGGGTGGCTTATATAGACTTCGCCAGGCCCCTCCAGCCCTCAGTAATGCAGGGTTTAAAATACATTAAGATTGGGCGTTACTGGTAACGCCCCTAATAAAGTGCTATGATGACCATAAAAGCTACTTAATGACCGACCGTTTGCATGCGGAGTGACTTTAGATCTCCTGGCAGTCGAGTGGTTGGCTTCGTGGTCGAGTGATAGCTTCGTGGTCGAGTGTCTTGAATCCGTCGAGTGGGATACCTCCAAGTCGATTAAAAGGTGACTTCTTCTAGGGATGTCCTTGGGTAGGGTACTTAGGACAGGTCCATGCCCCTACCCTAGGTACATAGCTTCATCATTAGCCCCCGAATGGATCGAGGTTCGAGTGGGGAAGGAGTCGGGGATCTTTCCGACTGGTTCTTCATGTTATATGAACGTCTTGTTTTGGATCAGTTGTCATGGATGACATCGTCAACTTCTTTCAGTCGCCTTGATCCATTCTTGGCCTCTTGTCGAGTGAATTTCTTTACTTGTGAAGTTCCGAGTGACGGTGTGAAAGGGATCTTCTGTTTGACGAGTTGTTCTGCGGCCCGCGGATTTTGCGGGATTTGAATTTCGGGAAGCGCGCGGGACGGGGGCGGCCGCAGTAATCGGATGGGATAGGACGGAAGCTCCTCGATCCCCGCGCCACCTTTTTGCCACATACCGCGCGTGCGCCTGTTGCGGGATTTGACGGGATTGCCTGGGCCTACCAGTCAGCCACTCGGAAGCGACCTCTTATAAGCTGCCGGCTCGGGACCCCCGAACAGTGCGCCTTCACTTTTCCCCCTTCCTTCACAAGATCCTCCGCCACCTCCGCTCTCACCTTGGTGCCGTAGGTCTGTTCGAGCTTCGCCAGTGACGATGGTGAAGGAGAAGACGTCGGCTCTGGAGCGCGCGAAGAAGGCGGCGGTGCAGGGGAAGGGGAAGAAGTCCACTCGGGGCGGATCTTCCTCGAGGACTGCTCTGCCCAAGGATTGGATCCAGGGCGACTGGATGTCGTCGGCGATTCGGCAGGATGATCTCGATGATCTGGTCGAAGGGGGATTCATTCCCCATGAATCTGCGCGTCTCCCGGGGAAAGAAGTCGAACCCCAGCCTCTTGATGGTGAGTGCGTCCTCCTCACCACCCATATCGATCGTGGATTCTCTCTGCCTCCTCATCCTTTTTCCGGAGCTTCTTAAACTTCTTCGGAGCGCAGCTCCATCACTTTACTCCCAATTCTATTGTGTATCTTGCTGCTTCCGTTTCCTTGTGCGAAAACTTCTTGGGTCGCCGCCCCCATTGGGGACTCTTCAAGCACATCTTCACTTGCCGCTCTCAGTCGGTCAAGAAGGCCAAGTCGAGTGACGAACGGACGCAGGTGATCCAGCTGTGTGGGGGACTAGCGATCCAGATGAGGGGAAAAGTTCCTTTCCGTCTATCACTTTTCCCGAGTCAGTCCATGGGTGGCAGTCGACTTGGTTTTATTGTAAAGACCAGGTGACCCCAGGACAGTCGACTAGGCTTCCCCCTTTTTCTCTGAATCAAGCACAAAAACCTGCCTCTCTGAAAGTGACGCCGGAGGAAAAGGCGCAAGTCAAGGTGCTGGTCGGTCGAGTGGTTCAGCTGGTCCATGAGGGTGTGACTGGCATGGACTTGTTGGAAGTCTTCCTTCGGAGGCGCATCCAACCGCTTCAGGCTCGTGACCACCCGATGTGGCTGTACTCGGGTCTCGCAGACACCACTCGGATTCACCCAGAGGAGGTCACTAACGAGATGTTGGAAGGGTGGCTGTCGAGTATCACAGGGAACAAGGACAACCCCTGAGGAGCCAGGAGGATTCCTCCACTCGACCAAACATACGAAGTGGACAAGGTCTGACCTTGCGTTTCCGACTGTGATCTTGCTTTCTTTATTTGTTCCCTTTGGATCAGTCGATTGACTTTTGTCTTGCTTGTTGTCCTCTAGGCCACTACTGAGATGTACTCGACACCCAATGGAGCACAGGAGCAGGCCGAGGAAGGAGAGGTGAGCGGAGGTGAAAGTGGAGACAAGGGAGAAGAGTGGGAATCTGACAGCGAAGGAGAGGGGGATGACGGCGACGACTCCAATGAAGAAGAGGAGGAAGAAGTCGAACCTCCCCGCTCGGAACGGCGATCCAAGCTTACACACGACCCTGCGCGGGAACGTGGTAAGGCGACTGTCCCTGTTGGGCAGTCGTCGAAGCGCCCTCGGACCTCATCTCCAGCACTGACAGAAAAAGCTCCCAAGCATCCAAGCGCGACGCCGTCCAAGCCGCCCAAGGCTCTGCCCAGGATGAAGATGGTTGTCCCCACCATTTCTGGGTAATAGTAGAATTTGTTTTCCTTTGTTGAATGTGACGGACTCTTGGTCGACTCATTGAATAAGCTAACTGACTTTCGAAATTTGCAGTGCTGCCACCTCGGAGATCTCCGCCAAGGATGATGATCAAGAGATGGAAGACGCTGTTACTTCCAACCCCGATACGATTACTGATGCTCTGCTTTTAGTCGACTGACGATTTCTTATAATTCCGGTCGATTGGATTTTTCTTGTAGCTCCTCCTTATGTCATTGACCTCCCTGATGATGACGACGAAGTGCCGCTGAGGGCGCGAAGGAACAGGAGGGCGCCGGCTAGCAAGACCCCACAAACTACTCCGGCGCCTGAGGCCGTAGTCCGGGAGGGTGGTGATACCACTCGGGCTTCTATGACCTTTGCTGAACCCCTGACGAATGTCCGTCCTTCAACGTCGACTATAAATCCGCCTTCGCTTTTTGCCACATACCACGTCCCTGAGGACCAAGTGGGTGCCGCTAAAGAGGCTATACGCCAGGCGGGGATCATGATGGAGCAAGTGAAGGTGGTTCGGGACGCCAGCCAAGCAGCTTATAACGCGAGTTCAGATCTTCAGAGCAACGTCCAGGTCAGTCGATTCACCGCTTGTTCTATTAGGATATGCTATCTGAAGAATCTCTTTTCCGAAGATCTTTATATCTGTACATCCACTGGGTGTGTCTACTAATCTTTTTGACGAGTGGGGGCACGCTAAGTGCACCCACTGGATGTAGTCCCCGAGACTACGGTGAACTGCTGGCAGTCGACTGTAGTCTCTATATTGTGTTGCTTTAGTTGAACTTCTTCACTCGGTCTGGTCAGGCCATGTCGAATGGAACTGTACACGGTCGACTGCGGGCAGTCGATTTTTTTTGGTCGAACCAGTGGGGGCACGCTGAGTGCACCCATTGGGTGTAGCCCCTGAGACTACTGTCGAATGTTTTTGATTCGGCTGTAGTCTTAGAAACGCCATCGTTGTCTCTTGGTTACTCGGAAGCAACTTATCTTGGATGTCTGTCGACTGATTTTTTTGTAAAAATCCTGCGAACTTGTGGCTCGCTACACTGAGTTGGAGAACAAACAGATCCAGCTGAACCTTGACTTGAAACTTGCTCAGGAGAACTTGCAGAAGGCGAGGGACGAAGCAAAAGGTATGGCTGGTGAGCTTTTGTCGATTGTCCTTTCTTTCTGGCTGTCCTCGATGTTGATCTCACTTGCTGTTTTGCAGACAAAATGGAGGAGGCTCTGAAGAAGAAGGATCAAGACCATGCCGAAGCACAGAAGGAGGCCCTGAACAAAACAAAGCTTGCTGAAGAAAAACTGGCTTCAGTCTGTATTCTTGAAAAGGAAAACTGAAAGTGCAACTATCCCTAGGTGGTTTTGGTAATTCATAACAACATATAGCTCATTGAGCTAATGCTATTTCAAGATGATTATTTCAGGGAAGCTCAATGATTGGCATGGCATGGATGTGAAAGTGGAACCCTCGAAATGCTAAGGACAAAGAATTGGCTCAAGCTCAAAAGTTCAAGACTCTTCATTTTATATTTTAGTGATCCAAGATCACATTGAGTCTTTAGGAAAAGCCAATACTATCAAGGAGGGATGAGGTGTTGCTTAATGAGCCTCTTACTTTATGTGCTTGGTGATATGCTCCAAAATCCTCAACCACTTTTCCATAGCCACAAATGACCTAAACCCTAAGCCAAACTCAGTCATACCGATTCTTTCAATCCGGCGCCACCGAGTTTCACTTGTCATTTGCCACTGCCAAACCCTAGCAATTCGGTCCTACCGATAAGGATCTCGGTCTCACCGAGATGGGATTGCAAACTCTCTGTTTCCCTTTCGTAACTTTTCGGTCTCATCGAAAGAGCGAATCGGTCCCACCGAGATTGCAATGTAAACTCTATGTTTCCTTCTTGTAACTTTTCGGTCTCACCGAAAGAGCGAGTCGGTCCCACCGAGTTTGCCTGACCAACTCTCTGGTTAGCTTATTGCCAAACTCGGTCTCACCGAGTTTGTGCAATCGGTCTCACCGAGATTACGTTATGCCCAAACCCTAACTGAATCAGTCCTACCGAGTTGCATGTCAGTCCCACCGAAATTCCTAACGGTCACTAGGTTTACTATTTCGGTCTGACCGAGTTTTCTGATTCGGTCCCACCGAGATTGGTAAATTGTGAGTAACGGTTGGATTTTGTGTGGAGGCTATATATACCCCTCCACCTCCTCTTCACTCGTGGAGAGAGCCATCAGAACACATACACCATTCCAACTCATATGTTCTGAGAAGAGAACCACCTACTCATGTGTTGAGACCAAGATATTCCATTCCAATCATATGAATCTAGATCTCTAGCCTTCCCCGAGTTGCTTTCCACTCAAATCTTCTTTCCACCAGATCCAAATCCTATGAGAGAGAGTTGAGTGTTGGGGAGACTATCATTTGAAGCACAAGAGCAAGGAGTTCATTATCAACGCACCATTTGTTACTTCTTGGAGAGTGGTGTCTCCTAGATTGGCTAGGTGTCACTTGGGAGCCTCCGACAAGATTGTGGAGTTGAACCAAGGAGTTTGTAAGGGCAAGGAGATCGCCTACTTCATGAAGATCTACCGCTAGTGAGGCAAGTCCTTCGTGGGCGATGGCCATGGTGGGATAGACAAGGTTGCTTCTTCGTGGACCCTTCGTGGGTGGAGCCCTCCGTGGACTCGCACAACCGTTACCCTTCGTGGGTTGAAGTCTCCATCAACGTGGATGTAGGATAGCACCACCTATCCGAACCACGGGAAAAACATCCGTGTCTCCGATTGCGTTTGAATCCTCAAAACCCTTCCCTTTATATTCTTGCAAGTTGCATGCTTTACTTTCCGCTGCCAATATACTCTTTGCATGCTTGCTTGAATTGTGTGATGATTGCTTGACTTGTCCTAAGATAGCTAAAATCTGCCAAGAACTAAAATTGGGAAAAGGTTAAGTTTTTATTTTGTCAAGTAGTCTAATCACCCCTCCCCCCCTCTAGACATACTTTCGATCCTACAAGTGGTATCAGAGCTTTGGTCTCCATTTGCCTTGATCTCCATAGCTTTTGGTGGTCATAGCCTTGTTTTCACAACCTAGGAGAGTATGGCGTCTAGCGAGGGAAATTATCACCGTAGAGGTCCTTACTTTGATGGCACTAATTTTGCTAGTTGCAAGCATAAAATGAAAATGCATATTCTTGGACATAACCCCGCCGTATGGGCTATTGTTTGTGTTGATTTGCAAGGTGAGTTCTTTGATGGGAGAGAACCAAACCGTGAAGCTACCGCGGAGGAGTTGAAGATGTTGCAATACAATGCTCAAGCTTGTGATATTCTCTTCAACGGATTGTGCCCCGAAGAATTCAACAAAATCAGCCGTGTTGAGAATGCAAAGGAAATTTGGGACACTTTGATTGATATGCACGAAGGTACCGACTCCGTCAAGGAATCCAAGTTGGATGTGCTCCAAAGTCAACTTGACAAGTTCAAGATGAAGGATGGTGAAGGTGTCACCGAAATGTACTCTAGGCTTGCTCTCATCACAAATGAGATTGCCGGCTTAGGAAGTGAAGAGATGACCGATAGATTCATCATCAAGAAGATCCTAAGAGCCTTGGATGGGAAATATGATACCGTGTGCACATTGATTCAAATGATGCCCAATTACAAAGATCTCAAACCAACGGAAGTGATCGGAAGGATTGTTGCTCATGAGATGTCACTCAAGGATAAAGAGGAACTTCACAACAAATCAAGTGGTGCCTACAAAGCCTCATGTGAAGTCCCCACATCATCAAGTGAGAAACAAAACTTCAATGAAGAATTGAGCTTAATGGTGAAGAACTTCAACAAGTTCTACAAGAGTAGAAGCAAAGATAGAAGCTTCAAGTCAAGGTCCTACAATGACAAAAGATCTTCTAGTCAAGAGCGAAACTGCTATAATTGTGGAAGGCTCGGACACTATTCCAATGAGTGTACGGCTCCCTACAAGAGAAGAGAAGATTCTCCAAAAGGAAGAAGCAAAGAATCACCACCAAGAGAGAGAAGGAGTAGAGATGATCGTTATGAACGGAGATACTCACGGAGAAGCAAGGATTCGGAAAGGAAGGAAAAATCATCAAGGAGCTACACAAAACGAAGACATCAAGCTCATGTTGGTGAATGGGTATCCGGCTCCGACTCCGACAGCCACTCCGAGAGAAGTTATCACTCCGACTCCGAAGATACTCAAGATGAAGGTGTTGCCGGTCTAGCACTTGTGTCAACCAACTCCTACGACATATTTGACTCATCAAATGAAGGAATTGGAAGATGCTTCATGGCCAAAGGTCCTAAGGTAACACACCCCGAGTATGTTGATTTTAATAGTGATGAAGATGACTTGTTAGGTGATGATGACTTGCTTGTTGACAACTCTAGTGATGAGTACTATGATGAAACATCAATTAATCATGCTAAAACGAATGACAATGATAAAGAGAAGATTGAGGCTCTAACTAAAGAACTAAACACTCTTAAGTTAGCTCATGAAACTATCTTCGAAGATCATCGAGAACTTTTAAGAGCTCATGAGAAATTACGCTTTGAAAATCTCAATCTTGAGCAAGAGCATGAGTTCTTAAAAGCAATCAATGATGATCTCCGCAAGAAAAGTTCTTCTTACATTGCCAAGTGTTTACTATTATCCACTTACATGCCTCAAGTCAAGTCTAGTAACAAGAACAAGAAAGATTCTTCCTCTAGTAGTAACAATGATCATGCTAAATCCAATATTGTTGCTTCTAGTAGTTCTCTTGATTCCACTAATGATTCTCTTAGCCAAGTTACACTTGAGCAAGAAAATAGCTTATTGAAGGGGATTATAGAGAAAGGAGTGTACAAAATCCTTGCCGGGAGTAAGCAATTCGAGGAAATTGTGCGCAAGCAAGGAATGCACCGGAAGAATCAACGTGTTGGTTTTGAACGAAAGTTCAATGCCAATGGAGTTGAATGGGAAGAAGATCAATACCCCAAGACAAAGTTTGTTCCTCAACAAGAGAAGTCTACTTCTTTCAAGGGGACACAAGCTCAAGATGATCTTCCACCACAAGCCTACAAGCAAAAAGGCAAGGAGAAGCTTCAAGAGGAGATTGATGCATTTGAAGAAGCTCCTAAGACCTTAGTCAAGTGGATTCCCAAGACCACGTCAAGTTCCACTTCATCAAGTATGACTACAACTCCAAGGATTCCCATCAAGATGGTGTGGATCCAAAAGAAGAAGAACTAGAGAGTTCTTGAGGGTGACTCCGCCAACATATTTCACTCTCATCATTTTGGCAAGAACAAGTGCAATCAACTTCCACATCATGCACTAGTTCAAGGAGTCACAAACCCTCTTGTTGGTAAGACAAGGGACAAGGTAACCTAAAGTTTTCATGGACATCATCTTATGTATGCATCACTCTATGTCTATGGATATCCTTGTTTGTTCCTTGTGGGACTAACCCATGTAGGTATTGAAAGTGCAATTCACTCAAATGGATAGCTCCAAGTGATCTACATCAACATTGAGCATCCACATCTTCAACATCTACATGAAGTCATCATCGACAAAACCCAAGGTTAGTTCATCCCTCTTAGGGGGATATCACATCTAGGGGGAGCTTTACTCTAAAACTTGAGCTAAAGCAACTCTAAAGATGTGAATACAACAATGCTTTATGTAAAGGTGGTAACCCCACTTGAGCTTAAACGATGAGTATGACCTACGATCAAGTGTTCTCACTTGACTCCTAAGTCAATATACTCATATATAGATGACCTAGTCATCGCAAATTGCTTGATAGATGCTAGAATTGGTTGTGCATGCTTTGCCACATATTTCATTTGCCATCTTATTGTGTGAGCATGTTGGTTGCATATTTTACTCATTCGAGGACATCCACTTATTGTTTTGATTGTTTGGCTTTATCTTCTTTTGCCAACTGGATGGACAAGAATGCCTAAGAACCTCCTCTAGCTATCTATGCTTTTCTCGTCTCAAACTCTATTCATGTTGCATCACAAAATTTGATCAAGTCAGATTCGAACCACTCTGTGTGAGGAGCGCTCGGAGTCCCTGATTCTTCATAGACTTAAACTTCCAAAACCTCTTTGTGATTCTCGGTCTGACCGATACCATACTTTCGGTCCTACCGAGATCATTAAGTTGATCTAGGTTTTCGATCTCGGTGCAACCGATTTGAACCACTCGGTCACACCGAGTTGCAATAACTGTATACAGTTTTGCATCTCGGTGCCACCGAGTTGTTCCACTCGGTCACACCGATAGGGTCGGGCTATATATATAGTGACGGGCAAAATTTTGGAAATTTCTCCGAAACCTCTTCGCCCGCGCATAGCTCGCTCTGCCTCCTGGGTCTCCGGATCGTCCTCCTCGCCGCCAGCCGCCTCCAGTCGCTGGTCTCCGTCGCCGTTGCCGCCGTAGCGAGTCTCCGCCGAACTAGGGTATGGACTCGATCTTTGTGCTATTCTCCAATCCGATTCCTAGCACATTGTGATCATCATGATTCTTGCCACGTTTGATAAACTCCTATCCAGTCAATGAACTCGTAGATTAGGTTTAATTCGAAAATTTTAGGGTTAGGTTTCCGCCGAAACCATCTCGGACCCACCGAGTTGAAAAACTCGGTCCCACCGATTTGGCTTATGCCATTGCACAAGTAAAACTCGGTCTGACCGAGAATTACTTATCGGTGTGACCGATTTTGGAACTCTGTGAAACCCTAGCAGTCTCGGTGCCACCGAACTGTGACTCGGTCTGACCGAGTTCACTAGTTCTGGTGCCAAAACTGCTTCGGCGTCACCGAGTTTGAAAATCGGTAGATCCGAGATGATTTCAGTGGGAAACTAAAACTAAGTTTTTGAATTACTCTTTTGCAAAATGTCTGCACTTTGTGATGCTCATCCACTCTATCTCATCTATAATCTATTCACAGGGTCAGCAGTCAGAGTTTGCATCATGTCAGACCAGAGTGACAGCCAGAACTTGTCAGAGCAGCAAGTGCAGTTGAGTGAGGGCACTAGCCCCTCAAGTTCCTCAGATGATGGCAGCAGGAGCACTCCCAGCAATCTGCCTAAAGCTGCCACACGTCAGAGGAAGAAGAGAACATCTGATTCTGAAGATGAGGACTATGTGGCAGAGGAGGAAGCCACCTCCAAGAGAGTTGAGCCAGCAGCAGTTACAAAGCCAGGGCTGAAAATCAAAAGGCCAGCAGGCAGGCAGCCCATGTCTAAGGTTAGAGCTTCAACTGTGAAGCCTACACCCACAGAGCCAGTTGTTGCTGAGGGCAAAAAGAGGAAGGAAAGAGTCAAGAAGACTGTAGCCAGAGTGCTTGGCAAGGCCTCCATCATGGAAGATGAGGAGGAAGAAGAAGAGGTTGCTGCACCAGCACCCAAGGCACCCAAGCTAATGGGAGATGCCATAAAATCAGGGGGAGCTGCTTCCAAGGCCAAGTCAGCTCCAAAGCCAAAGCCAAAGAGAAACACAAGAAGCATCCCAGCCACTGAAAAGAACAAGGCCCCAGTGCCTGAAGCTGCAGAGGAAGAGGAAGAGAATGTCCTTAGAAAGCTCAAGCCCAAGATCCCAGACCACAACGATGCTCATCCTGTGGCTGAGGATATGAAGCTCAGGAGAGATTCAGGGCTGAGGAAGTGGAGAGAAGCAGATCCATATGCTTCTAGGAGAAGGACTGCAGTTGATTACAGGTTTCACACCAAGGAGCAGCAGGATTTCTATGAGACAGTGCTGCTAGATAAGAAGCCCATTGTCTGTGATATGAGATGGGTCAATTGGCAGTATATCAAGGACAATGAAGAGTACTTCCCTGGAGTGCACGACAGCTTTAAGGCGTGTGTTGTAGAGGACTTTGTTGGGCAGAAGCTCACAAAGTGGAACGAGGAACTCATAATGCAGTTCTACTCCACAGCCCACTTTTATCCAGATGGTAGGATAACTTGGATGTCAGAGGGTACGAGGTACCAGTCCACAGTTGCTGAATGGGCTCAGCTGATCAACGCCCCAGAAGAGCAGGATGATGAGTTGGACATTTATGCCAAGAAAAAGATGGACGACAACTCTATGTCCAACATGTACAAGGAGATTCCGAATGAAGCACTTGACACTTTCAAATTTGGCTCAGTGCACTATCTTCTGTCAGGACTGCCCACTATCAATTGGATACTGAGGCACACCCTATTGCCCAAGTCTGGAGATCACAAGATGATCAGAGGTCACGCGATCAATTTGCTTCATATCTTTGACGTGCCTCAAAAATTCAAAGTCATGAGCCTCATAGTGGAAACAATCAAAAGGACTGCAGCAGATCAGAAGAGGAGCTGTGGATATGCCCCTCAGATTCAGGAGCTCATCAACTCCAAGATGGGCACGGGCACATACTTGTTGGATAAGGAACACCTGCCCATCCGTCCAGACTTTGAAGATAATCAAGTTGTTATGACTGAGAATGAACCATCATCTGCCCAAGCACAAGCCAAGAAGGAGAAGGCGAAGAAGGAGAAAGCTGCCAGGATGCCTACTCAAGAGGAGGCATCTGAATATTTTCTGAAAACCAAACAAGAGCAGCTTGGTTACCTGATTGCGTCCACCCTGCGGATTGAGCAAGGACTAGCCACCCTAACTCAGAACCAGGCAAGCTTAGAGAGGATCATGCAATAGAGGTTCTATGATTTGGACATCAAGGTGACAGAGATACAGACTGCCATGGAGCAGCTCCAGGATGACATGAATGAGAGGAGAGGCAGGACTACGACTGATGCTTTTGCCAGGGTGCCACGAGGTCCGAGGTCGTCTGCAATGCCAGTTGCTGACACCAGAGCTACCACATCTGCGCCAGCCACAGCCTCAGTTCCACCAGCTCCAGCGTCCACTTCAGCCTCAACTCCGACCACGTCTACCAAAGGCTTCGTCCTTGGAGTGCTCCGGACTCCACCACCACCTGAAGATCAAGCCTGAGCGTCGACTTAGTACTATGCATTTTCTAGGAACTTTTTGGTAACTTGTTGCCAAAGGGGGAGAAAATGTATAGATCATAGGCTTCGAGAGAGAGTGTTGCCTTTATTCTCTCTTGTTTTATTTGGTGGTTTTTCGAACTTTATTTGCTTTTGTGTGAGATACAATGCCCTTATCTGTGTGAGACATCGATGATCATGTGTTTGATCATAAGCTACACTTAATGTTTGCTTAATGCTATTATTATTCTATCTATCTTATGTGATCACTCACTATTCTTGGTGATGAGTGCATGTATTTCAATCTTATCATTTTTTAGCGCTCCACCAAGATGTATGTGACATGGAAGAGTAACCCATGACTCTAACTCCTTGTGCATTTGCAGTCCAAAGCAAATTTTAAATATGCACAAATTTAGGGGGAGCTCTTATTTGTCACATACTTCTCAAAGCGACGATATATTTCATGCTTATTATCATTTGTCGAAGCTTTGATCTATATGTTGTCATCAATTACCAAAAGGGGGGAGATTGAAAGTGCAACTATCCCTAGGTGGTTTTGGTAATTCATAACAACATATAGCTCATTGAGCTAATGCTATTTCAAGATGATTATTTCAGGGAAGCTCAATGATTGGCATGGCATGGATGTGAAGGTGGAACCCTCAAAATGCTAAGGACAAAGAATTGGCTCAAGCTCAAAAGTTCAAGACTCTTCATTTTATATTTTAGTGATCCAAGATCACATTGAGTCTTTAGGAAAAGCCAATACTATCAAGGAGGGATGAGGTGTTGCTTAATGAGCCTCTTGCTTTATGTGCTTGGTGATATGCTCCAAAATCCTCAACCACTTTTCCATAGCCACAAATGACCTAAACCCTAAGACAAACTCGGTCATACTGATTCTTTCAATCCGGCGCCACCGAGTTTCACTTGTCATTTGCCACTGCCAAACCCTAGCAATTCGGTCCTACCGATAAGGATCTCGGTCTCACCGAGATGGGATTGCAAACTCTCTGTTTCCATTTCGTAACTTTTCGGTCTCACCGAAAGAGCGAATCAGTCCCACCGAGATTGCAATGTAAACTCTATGTTTCCTTCTTGTAACTTTTCGGTCTCACCGAAAGAGCGAGTCGGTCCCACCGAGTTTGCCTAACCAACTCTCTGGTTAGCTTATTGCCAAACTCGGTCTCACCGAGTTTGTGCAATCGGTCTCACCGAGATTACGTTATGCCCAAACCCTAACCGAATCGGTCCTACCGAGTTGCATGTCAGTCCCACCGAAATTCCTAACGGTCACTAGGTTTACTATTTCGGTCCGACCGAGTTTTCTGATTCGGTCCCACCGAGATTGGTAAATTGTGTGTAACGGTTGAATTTTGTGTGGAGGCTATATATACCCCTCCACCTCCTCTTCACTCGTGGAGAGAGCCATCAGAACACATACACCATTCCAACTCATATGTTCTGAGAAGAGAACCACCTACTCATGTGTTGAGACCAAGATATTCCATTCCAATCATATGAATCTTGATCTCTAGCCTTCCCCAAGTTGCTTTCCACTCAAATCTTCTTTCCACCAGATCCAAATCCTATGAGAGAGAGTTGAGTGTTGGGGAGACTATCATTTGAAGCACAAGAGCAAGGAGTTCATTATCAACACACCATTTGTTACTTCTTGGAGAGTGGTGTCTCCTAGATTGGCTAGGTGTCACTTGGGAGCCTCCGACAAGATTGTGGAGTTGAACCAAGGAGTTTGTAAGGGCAAGGAGATCGCCTACTTCGTGAAGATCTACCGCTAGTGAGGCAAGTCCTTCGTGGGCGATGGCCATGGTGGGATAGACAAGGTTGCTTCTTCGTGGACCCTTCGTGGGTGGAGCCCTCCGTGGACTCGCGCAACCGTTACCCTTCGTGGGTTGAAGTCTCCATCAACGTGGATGTAGGATAGCACCACCTATCCGAACCACGGGAAAAACATCTGTGTCTCCGATTGCGTTTGAATCCTCAAAACCCTTCCCTTTATATTCTTGCAAGTTGCATGCTTTACTTTCCGCTGCCAATATACTCTTTGCATGCTTGCTTGAATTGTGTGATGATTGCTTGACTTGTCCTAAGATAGCTAAAATCTGCTAAGAACTAAAATTGGGAAAAGGTTAAGTTTTTATTTGGTCAAGTAGTCTAATCACCCCCCCTCTAGACATACTTTCGATCCTACAAAAACTCCAGGCTGAAAACTACTCTCGGCGTGGCTAATCAGGAGGTCAGCCATCTGAAGAAAGACAAGATGGCTCTGAATGACCAGGCAGGTGAACTGGCGGGGAAGAGGAATGATCTGGAGGTTTATCTCGGTGGACTCGCCAAGAAGCTGTTCGTCATGCTCGAGGGTAATTACTCCGGTCCGACTCACTTGCAATTACCAAACCTGCGTAGAGCCACTGACTTATCCTTGAATTGTGTTTACAAAATTCTGCCAGAACTTCGAAGAGGAGACCAGTCGAGTGGAGACAGGCTTGGACCCCATCAATTCTCTAGTGAAGGACGAGGCTGCTATGAACGTGCTCCGGCTGGAATCTCGTGTTGCCGGAGTTATTGACTATCTTGCTCGGTTGAAGGTTGCGATGTCGCGGATCGACACGTCGCTCTGGCCTAGGACGACGCTTCAGAATGACCTCGAGTCCCTGATGACTCGACTGAATGAAGTCCCAGGTCGAGTGGTGGAATGGAAGAAATCTTCTGCTAGATGTGGTGCTGACGTCGCTCTGTCTCTGGTCCGCGTCCACTGCAAGGAGGCGCGAGAAGAAAAGTTGGCCGCCATCCAAGTTGCCAATACCAGGAAGCACAACTTTCAAGACTTCATGGAGACTTTCATTGCTGCTGCCACTCGCATTGCAGACGGGATCGACTTGGACGAGTTCGTCGCCCCTTCCAGTCCTCCGCCTGAGGAATAAAAACTTTTATGCTTCACTTTAAATTTGCCTCGGAATGCCGAGTGGATTTTGTAATCGTTAAACCCTATCGAGCTGGAGGCTCGAGTACTTCGATCTGTGGTCTAGGACCTTTGGATCTTATCTGAACTTGATTTATCGTTGAATATCTTCATGAATTATCTGTCGAGTGGAGCTTGTTCTTCACTCAAAATAACTTTGTATTTGTGGTGCAGCTCCGAAGGAGAAGGTAGCAGTCGATTTGCACCTCGTCGTCCTTGCGGATTGGGATGTGTTCCGTACTTAGGTGAGCACTGGGCTGCAGCTAAGCCCCCGAGTGGTAGGTCTGCTCTCCACACGGTAGGATTTTAAAAACTTAAGCGAGTACTGGACTGTGGCTAAGCCTCCGAGTGGGAGGTCTGCTCTCCACTCGGTAGGATTTTTTCAAACTTAGGCGAGTACTGGACTGCAGCTAAGCCTCCGAGTGGGAGGTCGGCTCTCCACTCGGTAGGGTTTTTTCAAACTTAGGCGAGTACTGGACTGCAGCTAAGCCCCCCGAGTGGGAGGTCTGCTCTCCACTCGGTAGGATTTTAAAAACTTAGGCGAGTACTGGACTGCAGCTCAACCTCCGAGTGGGAGGTCTGCTCTCCACTCGGTAGGATTTTTTCAAACTTAGGCGAGTACTAGACTGCAGCTAAACCTCCGAGTGGGAGGTCTGCTCTCCACTCGGTAGGATTTTTTTCAAACTTAGGCGAGTACTGGACTGCAGCTAAGCCCCCGAGTGGGAGGTCTGCTCTCCACTCGGTAGGATTTTAAAAACTTAGGCGAGTACTGGACTGCAGCTAAGCCGCCGAGTGGGAGGTCTGCTCTCCACTCGATAGGATTTTTAAACACTTAGGCGAGCACTGGGCTACAGCTAAGCCCCCGAGTGGGAGGTCTGCTCTCCACTCGGTAGGATTTTTTAAACACTTAGGCGAGTACTGGACTGCAGCTAAGCCCCCGAGTGGGAGTCTGGCTCGCCACTCGGTAGGATTTTTAAACACTTAGGCGAGCACTGGGCTGCAGCTAAGCCCCCGAGCGGGAGTTTGGCTCGCCACTCGGTAGGATTTTTTAAACACTTAGGCGAGCACTGGGCTGCAGCTAAGCCCCCGAGTGGGAGTCTGGCTCGCCACTCGGTAGGATTTTTAAACACTTAGGCGAGCACTGGGCTGCAGCTAAGCCCCCGAGTGAGAGTCTGGGTCGCCACTCGGTAGGATTTTTTAAACACTTAGGCGAGCACTGGGCTGCAGCTAAGCCCCCGAGTGGGAGTCTGGCTCACCACTCGGTAGGATTTTTTTTACAAATTTAGGCGAAACGGATTCGCAGCTAAGCTACCCACTGGGGGATTTCACATGCAAACAAAGGCGACAGCAATTATAGGAATAATTGTAACACTCTTGTTTTTGATAAATAGACTACATAAGTTTTTCTTATTACATCTCATCCGAGTGAGAATTCAAGTGTAAAAGGGGCGGAGCAGTTCCGCATTCCAAGCTCGTGGCTCATCGATCTGGTGACTGATATTGTAAAGGTGATATGCTCCATTGTGGAGGACTCTAGTGACGATGAAGGGGCCTTCCCAAGTAGGGTCGAGCTTGTGTGGTTTCTGTTGATCCACTCGGAGGACCAAATCTTCTTTTGGAAGGCTCGACTCTTCACATTTCTGGCATGGAATCGACGCAAGTCTTGCTGATAAATGGTCAATCGGATCATAGCCATTTCTCTTTCTTCTTCCAGGAGGTCGACTGTGTCTTGCCGGGCTTGTTCTGCTTCATCTTTGGTGTAAAGCTCGACTCGTGGCGCATTGTGAAGTAGATCGCTCGGCAGGACTGCTTCAGCTCCGTAAACCAGAAAGAACGGAGTTCTTCCAGTCGACTGATTTGGGGTGGTCCTCAATCCCCACAGAACTGACGGAAGCTCGTCGACCCATGCGCCCGCTGCGTGCTTGAGATCACGCATCAGCCAAGGCTTTAGACCTTTGAGAATCAGACCATTTGCCCTTTCTGCTTGTCCATTCGACTGGGGATGGGCGACCGATGCGTAGTCGACTCGTGTGCCTTGAGAGGCGCAAAAAGCTCTGAACTTGTCCGAATCAAAGTTTGACCCATTGTCAGTGATGATGCTATGCGGGACTCCATATCTGAATGTTAACTCCCTGACGAAACTGATAGCAGTGCAAGCATCAAGATTCTTGATGGGCTTAGCTTCAATCCATTTGGTAAACTTGTCGACTACCATAAGCACATGTGTGAAACCGCTCCTGCCTGTTCTCAATGGACCAACCATGTCCAGTCCCCAAACAGCGAAGGGCCAGACGAGTGGAATGGTCTTCAGGGCTGATGCAGGCTTGTGCGACATGTTGGAGTAGAACTGGCACCCTCCACACTTGTCGACTATCTCTTTTGCCATTTCATTCACTCTTGGCCAGTAAAATCCCGTTCGGTATGCTTTAGCCACAATGGTCCGAGAGGACGCATGATGACCACAGGTCCCCGAGTGGATATCATCAAGGATTATCTGACCTTCTTCTGGTGTTATACACTTCTGACCGACTCCGGTCGCGCTTTCTCTATACAATTGTCCCTTTATGACTGTAAAGGCCTTGGATCGACGGACGATCTGTCGAGCCTTTTCTTCGTCCTCTGGGAGTTCCTTTCTCAGGATATACACGATGTACGGTATCGTCCAGTCGGCGGTGATTGCCAAAACTTCCATGATTAGGTTGACCACTGCCGGAATTTCAACTTCAGTCGGATATGTGGCACTCTTTGGCTGCGGGGCTTCATCTGTAAAAGGATCTTCTTGGACTGATGGCGAGCGGATGTGTTCCAAAAACACATTGTTGGGGATGGCTTCTCTCTTGGAGCCTATCTTTGCCAAATCATCAGCCGCTTGATTTTTCAGTCGGGGGATGTGATGAAGCTCTAACCCCTCGAATTTCTTCTCTAACTTTCTCACTACATTGCAATACCCAGTCATAGCTGGACCTCTGACGTCCCACTCCTTCATCACCTGATTAACCACCAAATCTGAGTCGCCATAAACCATGAGGCGACGGACGCCGAGTGAAATGGCCATGCGCAACCCATATAAAAGTGCTTCATATTCTGCTTCGTTATTCGAGGAATCAAAGTGAATCTGGAGAACATATCTGAGCTTATCTCCTCGGGGGGAAACCAATACTACCCCAGCACCGGAACCATTCAGCATCTTAGATCCATCGATGAACATGGTCCAGTGCTCTGAGTGAACTTGAGTCAGAAGTTGCTGTTCGATCCACTCGGCGATGAAATCTGCAATTGCTTGGGACTTGATAGCTTTCTTTGCCTCAAACTTGATATCCAAGGGAAGAAGTTCAATCGCCCATTTGGCCACTCGACCAGTTGCATCTCTGTTGTGCAAAATCTCTGATAGCGGAGCGTCGCTGATGACTGTAATGGAATGATCAGAGAAGTAATGTGCAACCTTCTTCGTGGTCATATAAATCCCATATACAAGCTTCTGGTAGTGAGGATATCTTTGCTTTGAAGGATTCAAAACTTCAGAAACATAATATACTGGGCGCTGAACTTTGAAGGCCTTTCCTTCTTCTTCCCGCTCGACCGTAAGTACTGTACTGACAACTTGTCTTGTGGCTGCAATGTAAAGCAGCAAAGGCTCCTTGCTGATTGGGGCAGCAAGCATCGGCTGGGTGGAGAGCAGAACTTTTAGCTCTGCAAATGCTGCATTAGCTTCCGAAGTCCACTCGAACTTGTCGGACTTCTTCATCAGTCGGTAAAGAGCCAATGCCTTTTCACCGAGACGAGATATGAATCGACTTAAAGCGGCCAAGCAACCTATAAGCTTCTGAACATCATGTACACGCATAGGACGCTTCATCCGGAGTATGGTACCAATTTTTTCAGGATTGGCGTCGATTCCCCATTCGGAAACGAGAAAACCGAGTAACTTTCCACCTGGAACTCCGAATGCGCATTTTGATGGATTGAGCTTGATATCATACCCCCTGAGGTTGGCAAAGGTTTCAGCAAGGTCAGTCAGCAGGTCGGAACCTTTGCGTGACTTAACCACAATATCATCCATGTATGCCTCCACGTTCCGACTGATTTGAGTGAGCAAACACTTCTGAATCATCCTCATGAACGTGGCTCCGGCATTCTTGAGGCCGAATGGCATGGTAACATAACAGAAGCACCCGAACGGAGTGATGAAAGCTGTTTTGATCTCGTCGGGCCCGTACAGACGGATCTGATGGTACCCGGAATAGGCGTCTAGAAAAGACAAGCGCTCACATCCCGCAGTCGAGTCGACTATCTGGTCGATGCGGGGGAGAGAAAAATGATCTTTCGGGCAGGCCCGATTGATATGCTTAAAATCAATGCACATGCGAAAGTGACTTGTCCTTCTTGGGGACCATGACAACATTGGCGAGCCACTCGGAATGGTAAATTTCTCGGATGAACTCCGCTGCTAAGAGTCGAGCCACCTCCTCGCCAATGGCCTTCCTCTTCTGGACGGCGGACCGTCGAAGATGTTCTTTCATAGGTTTAAATTTTGGGTCGACTCGTAGACGGTGCTCAGCCAGCCCCCTGGGAACTCCAGGCATGTCAGAAGGCTTCCATGCGAAGATGTCCCAGTTCTCACGGAGGAACTGGATGAGCGCTTCTTCCTATTTGGAGTCGAGCGTCGTTGAGATGTGAGTCGGAGCAGCATTTGGATCGGTCGGGTGAATGTGAACTGCCTTCGTTTCACCGGACGACTGAAAAGCTGATTCTGAAGCAGGCTTCTTAGCTCGTAGCGACTCACTCGGATCTGTAGTCTTCTGATACTCTTGCAGCTCGACCACTGCCATCTGAGCGTCAGCAATCTTTGAGCCTTTCTGAAAACACTCTTCTGCTTTCTTCCGATTGCCTGTAACAGTGATCACACCTTTGGGACCAGGCATCTTCAATTTGAGATACACATAACATGGTCGAGCCATGAAGCGTGCATAAGCTGGCCTGCCCAAAATAGCGTGATAAGCACTTTGGAAATCCACAACTTCGAATGTCAACTTTTCCTTGCGGTAATTCTTGGAATCACCAAAAACCACATCAAGAGCAATTTGGCCAAGTGACTCGGCTTTCTTCCCAGGAATGACTCCATGGAAACTCATGTTACTGGTACTGAGCCTGGACATCGGAATGCCCATCCCTTTCAATGTTTCTGCATACAGTATGTTCAAACCGCTGCCTCCATCCATGAGGACTTTGGTCAGTCGAGTGCCTTCGACAACTGGGTCGACCACCAGAGCTTGCCTCCCAGGGGTGCCAATGTGCGTAGGGTGATCAGACTGGTCAAATGTGATGGCAGTCTGGGACCACTTCAGATAATTGGGTGTTGCCGGAGCAACCATATTTACCTCACGGTTAATAACCTTCAGTCGACTTTTGCTCTCAACATCAACAAAAATCATCAGGGTGGAATTGACCTGGGGTACCCATCGTCACTATCTTCCTTGTCCTCAACTTTGTCCGACTCCTTTTCCTTATCTTTGGACTGCTTGCCCTGAAATTGCTGGATCAGAAGCCGACACTGTCGAGTGGTATGTTTTGGGTAAATGAGTTTACCCTCTTCATCTTTCTTGGTGTGGATGTGACACGGTAGATCCAAAACATCATTTCCATCTTGGTCTTTAACTTTCTTGGGGTTCCAAGGTCCTTTGGGTTTTCCCTTAAATTTTCCCTGGGTTACGGCCAGGGCCTCCCTAGGAGCGGCTGGCTCGGCTTTCCGCTTCTGTTTCCGACTGGAATTTCCTCCGGTTTCCTGGGCGACTGCTTTATGCTTGCCACTCCGGAGTCGATCCTCATCTTCACCATTAGCGTACTTGGTGACAATCTCCATCATCTGATTCAGAGACATCTCTCCGGTTCGACCGAACTTCAGATTCAATTCTCTGTACTTAACGCCTTCTTTAAAGGCACAAACTGCTTGATGATCTGGTACATTTTCAACTGTGTGATGCAATGTAATCCACCTCTGGATGTAATCCCTTAGAGTTTCATTCGGTTTCTGCATGCAAGACCGCAATTCCGTAAGGCCTGCAGTTCGCTTGCATGTTCCCTCAAATGTGGTGACAAACACTCGGGAGAGGTCCTCCCAAGTGTAAATGCTGCTGGGTGCTAACTGATTCAGCCACGCTCTGGTCGAGCCTTCTAACATGAGAGGCAGGTGCTTCATGGCTACCTCATCATTCCCACCGCCAATCTGGATAGCCACTCAGTAATCTTCGAGCCAAGTATCGGGCTTGGATTCACCGGTGAACTTACTAACTCCAGTCGCCAACCTGAAGTTGGGAGGAATTACAGCGGCTCTGATGGCTCGACTGAAACACTCCGGCCCTGAAACATGTACTCTGCTACTGGTAGGCGCATCTCTGTCGTGGCCTTCTCGGTGAGCTCTATTCCTGTCGACCAAACCTTGAACGAGAATGGATCTCGCATCAAAGCCCGGTTCCCTGGGGTCGACTGGAATTCTCCGCCCAACACTATGAGGGCGCCTGTCATCTTGCTGTCGAGGCTCATATGATCCACTCCTCGGGGGAGGGGTTGGCACTCGACGTCGATCATCACGATCGAGTCGGTGATCATACCGCTCATTCCTTCTGTGCTGATCATGCCGGTCTCCACGTCCCTCACGCCTCGGGGGCGATCTTGGGCTGTGAGCCGACTGGACTGTATCCGCTGCAACAGATCGGCTATGTATCATGTTTCGCGACTGAGAAACAGCGGAATCCTGGTCTTCTGCTGCCCGGAGCAACGCTCTGATTTGCAACAAGCCTCTGCCAGCCTCTGACTGGGAGGGCTGAATCGACTCTGCTATACGGGCCGCAGCCGCCAAATTCTGAATCGGAGTACGATATACCTGCGGGGGCGGAAAGAGTTGACGTCGACTGGATTCTGGAGCCCGTTGACGCGCTCGCTCGTCGAGTATTCGCTGGAGATTCTCCAGTCGAGTGCGCTCGGCCAAGTTAGCCAAGCGCGCGTCCTCCAAGGCTCGGGCCTCGGGGGTTTCTCCAATGATAGGAGTGTGGAGTGCATCCATGTTCCGGCGGCGAAGCTCCTCCCGCTGCAATGACGTGAGAGGCTCGGGGAGATACTCCTCGTGAGGACGCGACGGGTCGCACCCATCCGCGCCTCCGTCAGCGCGGGGGAAACCGGGAGGACTGCGTGGCCCATCGATCACCAGAACCTCTGCAGCTGGGTCACTGCTATCGCATTCGGATGCGGTCTCTGCGGAGCCAGTCGACAGGTCGAACAGGCCGTAGAGGGATTCGTCGGGCCCGATTGCCGCGACTTGTGGGGTGGCCGACTGGTGGGCCACCGCATGCCTCACCCACCTCTGAAGCCTCGACCGACCGGAGCGCTTGCGCCGGCGAGAAACAGGGCGGGGAGATGCCACAGGAGCCGACCGAGGACACCACGGACGCATGCGCGAAAGTGCATCGCCCCGCAGACGGGGAGCGCGTCGACGTCGAGTGGAGCCTCCTGAAGCCAAGCGGAGTCGTCGGCAATGAACGTGAGCGTGCCGAGACAGATCTCGCGGCCCTCCACCAAAGCTCCGCCCGAAACCATGATCAAAGAGATCGGAAAAAATCGTAACTTCTCCAACTAGGCGCTAAGACTCCTAGCCCCACGGTGGGCGCCAACTGTCGTGGTTCTAACTCTGACAGTGATGTAGGGGGGTATGTATGGAGAGGCTAGATCTTAGCTATGGAGGAGTTGTAAGCATACGAGGATTACGAGTTTAGGCCCTTCTCGGAGGAAGTAACAGCCCTACGTCTCGGTGCCCGGAGGCGGTCGACTGAATTATGTGTGTATGAATAACAGGGGTGCGAACCCTTGATACTGAGGAGGGGGTGGCTTATATAGAGTTCGCCAGGCCCCTCCAGCCCTCAGTAATGCAGGGTTTAAAATACATTAAGGCTGGGCGTTACTGGTAACGCCCCTAATAAAGTGCTATGATGACCATAAAAGCTACTTAAGGACCGACTGTTTGCGTGCGGAGTGACTTTAGATCTCCTGGCAGTCGAGTGGTTGGCTTCGTGGTTGAGTGATAGCTTCGTGGTCGAGTGTCTTGAATCCGTCGAGTGGGATACCTCCAAGTCGATTGAAAGGTGACTTCTTCTAGGGATGTCCTTGGGTAGGGTACTTAGGACAGGTCCATGCCCTACCCTAGGTACATAGCTTCATCACCCGGTGCCGAGGACAGGGTGATGGAGGCCGGGCTATTGGGTCTTGGCACTGGGGGCAGCCCGCAGGTGCGAAAGGCAGGTCCTCTCCGCTCATGTCTTTGGTCGGGGTAGCGGCTGGCCTCGTGTGAGGAGGTGTCAAGGTCTTGGATGTCGGGGTGGCGGCCCTGATGGTGGCTCCGTGGGGCTCTTGGGCAGAGCCCGTGGCTTGGTACTGCCCAGTTGCCATGGTCGTGTGGGCGGCGTGGTAGCCGGGGTGTGGCGTTCGGCGGCAGTGAATGGTGGCCGGGGTGAAAACCTGCTCTTTCTTCGGATGGACCGGCGGCGGCGGACTCGTTCCCTTCTTGAAGGCGTCGTCGCGGCTCTCATTGCCCTTCGTGTTGCTCCGGGGGGAACTCTGATCCTCGGATCGGGCGGCGGCGGCGCTCTGGTGTCGTCCCCTTCATGAAGGCGCCGCCTTGGAGCCCACGGTTCGTCATATGTGGTTTCACCTGTTCACATAGTGCTAGGGATGGTGTTGCCGCGCTCAGCGCCTATGTATCTTGCCTTGGGTGTGTGTGCGTGTGTTGTGTGGGCGTGAGTTTGTATTGGGTGATGTTGAACGGTGTTTTATATATAAAACGGGGCAAAAGCCTTTTTCGATAATGTAGACTAATTAATTCAATGTCAAATTTCGATGTTGTCGAAAATTCGTCAAGTTTGTGTCCCTCACGTATTTAATCTAGCTAAAGAGAGGTCTTCGGAACAGGCTAGGTGATGATTGGCTCAATGATCTGATGGCCTACTATGTTGAGCGTGAGATATTTGCAAAAATCGAATACAAGCAGATTATGTTATGGTTTCATGCTTTGAAGAATCACCAATGCAATCTACCTTGACAACCTCGTGGGGGGTCTCTTTTTTTCTTGCGGGGACTCTACGACCTCGTGTTGTTGGATCGACTACAATTTAATGGTACAATATTATCTTACTGGAAGATACAAATATTATTACACTTGTGTTAAGATTTAGATTCATTCATTCATAATTGTTGTTGCCTCACATATTGTAGGCCTCACTTGGAATTTTGGGATGACAACATTGGATGCAAGCGCATTCGCACGATACACATGAGAAAATGTTAGTACTTCCTAAGTCTTTTTTTGTGTGTTTTCTCATGCTCTAGTAATTGTATTTGATGAAACTTTTTGTGAATCATTTGTTTGGTTGACTAGACTTGCATTGTGCCTTACAAATTTAGACCTTAAATGTTCGCCCCTGTCCGGCTTAGCTCAAATCCTGGCTTTGACATGGGTTATTGGGGAAGAAAATGAAAAGGAAGGAAGAAGAGGGGTCTGTTTGCGCAAATGCCCAACGGTGGACGGGCACTATGTGAACTTAAAAAAAACATTTTTCCGCAATGCAAAAAACAATTAAAAAATTGTACATACACAAATACACATATAACAGTTCAAGAAAAATTTCACAACAATATACTTTCGTATGTGGCGTAGACACAAAAACAAATATATACAAGAAAATGCCAAAATGGGCCAATCTTTTTTTATTGCTTGGCCGGGATTTTTTTTTGCTGCATCTTGCAAATCAAGAAATATGTACCACCGCATTGAGCCTTGGAAAGGGCGCTGGCTGTCTAAGGCGGCTCGCGTGATCCTTATCAACTCTTCGCTTGCTAGCCTCCTTTGGTTTCTCATGAGCTTTTATAGCCTCCATGAAACCCTGCACCAGGAGATCGTCATATACCAATCCAAATTCTACTGGGCTGGCGAAGGGGATAAGCAGAAGTACCACATGGTCAGCTGGCCAGATATATGCAAACCTAAGGACCAGGGCGGTCTTGGGATTTTGTCCTCCCGGCGCATGAACATTGCCCTCCTGACACGTTGGCTCTGGCGCATTGCCAATGGAGATGGGGGTCTCTGGCTTACTATAATCCAGAACAAGTACCTGCGTGGACAGCCTCTCGCATTTTGTCAGCGCTCTGGCGGCTCCCAGTTTTGTCAAGCCGTCGTCCAGCTGCTGCCTGTTTTGCGCATTGGCACTTCCATCTCGGTGGGTACTGGGTCCTCGACCCTGTTCTGGCTTGATAGATGGCTGGGCGACACCCCCCCTAGCCGCTCGATTTCCAGTCCTCTTCGACATTGTTGTAGACCCTCGGGTTTCTGTCGAGACGGCCCTTATTGACTTAGGGCGCCTCGCTTTCCGCCGCCCCTTTGGCCCCCTTGAGGTTGCGGCTTGGGATACCCTCCTCCAGGACATCGCCCTCCTACCTATAGATGTTACCGACTCTCCGGATGCCATCTCCTGGCGACTGGAACCCTCCGGCCGCTTCTCCACCAGATCCCTCTATGCGGCCATCGCCCCATCGACGGCCCCCGAGCCCTTCAGTTTGATTTGGGACATCCGCCTGCCCCTGAAGATCAGGATTTTCCTGTGGCAATGGATCTGCGGCCGCCTCCCGTCTGGCGTGGAGGTCCTTAAACGCCACGGACCTGGGGATGGGATGTGCCCCATGTGCGACACGATAGAGGATACCAACCACATCTTCTTCTCGTGCTACACGGCACAGTTCCTTTGGTCCTGTTTTCGTGAAACGGTTGGGGGCCAGTGGTGCAACACCAACGTCCCTGACCTGCTTGCGGAAATTCAGGCCTCTCCCCGTCGCTACAGGCATATTAGATGGCTTTGCGTAGGGATCCTTGCCTGGACGCTGTGGACTGTCCGCAATAAGCTTGTCATCCAGAAGGTGCCTCTTCGGCGTGCTACTGACTCCATCTTTAAATTGTGTGGATATTTGCAGCTCTGGCGGCAGCTTAGCCGCCCACAGGACCGGGACGTCATCAGCTCCCTCCTCGCCGACCTTCGATCGATGGCCTTCCGCTTGGCGCCCCCGCTCCTCCCGCCACCGCCGGAGCCCGACTAGACGTTGTGTCTCTCCCGGCGCGTGTGCCTTTTTGTTTTTCTTTTGGGGCTTGTTGAGTTGTGCCCTCAGCATTAACCCTTTCTCTCTTATTTGTCTGGAACTTTTGTGTGTGTGTGGTCTTGAACCTTGTTGGATGTTGGCTTGGGCATTTGCTTTATATATAAAGCGGGGCGAAAGCCTTTTTCGATAATATGTCTAAGTTTTCACAGTTTCTTTTTGAATTTTTTTTTAAACTTGAACATATGGTTTTTTTGAATCATTTCAAAAAACGAGAGCCAATGCCCTCGTCCACCAAAAAGTCGCTTCCGGCCTGTTTGAGCCTACTCTCCATTTTTCTCCTAGATTTGCCACTGGCCGGCAAGGGGTTTGAATAAATATGGTAAAATTCGTCGCACGTGTTTGGCAAACAAAATGACCTCGCTGGATTTCCTATTGTCCTGTCTTCAATACAGTCACTTGAAGTTTAGGCAGCTCTTGCTCTCTCGATTCAGGAAGGAAGCAGCCATGATGTAATGAAGAGGCGACAATTGTCCAATCACTAGTTTTGTATTCAATCAATCTGGCGTGCCAATTAGGCTTGCTAGTATGGAGAAAATATACACCAGTTAATCTGATGCTTGGACAGACTCACTTCCTTCAGAGAAAGAAAAGTTTGATACCATGTCGAACCAAACAAGCACATCATCTAATTAAGAACGAAATTACAGACGCAAGAAGGAAGCAAGGAACTAATTCCTTTCTTGCCCTGCCAAAAAGGAAAAGGAACACATCATCTTTTGCCTTGTTCAATCCAAGAATCCCTTTCTTGCCCAGCCAAAAAACGAAAAGGAATACATACCCAGCCATGACGCCCATTTGTGAAAACAAAGGCATCATCTTCTGGATTTGTTCATCAAGCTAAATCTGGAGCTTCCACATGCAGTTTAGCCTACGGGTAGTTGGTCTGGAGCTCTGAACTCCCCTATCGATTCAAGGTAATTAGTTTCAGCTTCACTAGATAACGCTAGCTTTGTTGCTGCTTCGTACTAGCTATTTTTAGTGTAATGCAGATGGTGCCCTCTGTTTTATTTCGAGTAATCATTGTGATGTTCATTCGTGGTTCAATTTTGTTTTCACGTGTAGCAATGCCATTCTTCTTTGCAAGCCATATTTTTCATTTGCAAGCTATTCGCTGGTGAGTGAATCCACAGCACGTTTGATTTCAACAGTGAGATGTATGAACCAACTTTTAGAATGTGATTGTTGAATTAAAAAGTTGTTACAAAGAGGAGTAATTTTACTTGCATGCACTATTTTCAGTATAGCAGCTGCCCGGGCAAATCCTGCGATATGGCGGTGGTTTTGGGTGCTTTGGCATCGTACGTGACCAACATGCTCGCCCAAATGGCAAGCGAAGACATAGCCATGATGATCGGGGTCTCTAGTGAGATCAAGGAACTAGGCGCCAAGCTCGGGGATCTCAAGAATGTTCTTGCCGATGCCGATAGGAGGACCATCACCGACGAGAGTGTGCGGGGGTGGGTGGAGGAACTGAAGCGTGCCATGTACCAGGCCACCGACATCATCGACCTATGCCAGCTCAAGATCATGGAGCAAGGTCCATCCACGGACATGGGGTGCCTTCACGCGCTCCTCTTTTGCATCCGAAATCCCCTGCATGTCCATGATATCGGCACCCGCATCAAGAACCTCAATCAAAAGTTGGATGACATCTGCAAGTGGGGTGGCAGTTTCAATTTCATCAAGCTAGAAGCCTACCAAGACCGGAAGGCAACTCGATCTCTTGCCACTGATCGCAAAACAGATTCATTGATGGAGAGGTCAGGTGCGGTTGGCGAGAAGATCGAGGAGGACACAAGAGCACTTGTGGAGGTGCTTACAAGGGAGGCAACTGGTGACAAGGTTGATCACCTCATGGTGGTCGCCATTGTTGGTGTAGGCGGGATTGGCAAGACCACTCTCTGCAAGAAGGTATTCAATGACGAGGCTATTGAAGGCAAGTTCGCTAAGAAGATATGGCTTAGCATCACACGAGATTTCAACGATGTTGAATTGTTGAGTACGGCCATCACTGCCGCTGGGGGAGACTTGCCTGGAGTGGGTGGGGCTCGAGACAAGGCCCTACTTGTTGTTGCTCTCATGAATGCCATCAAGGACAAAAAAATCTTTCTTGTACTAGATGACATGTGGGGTGTCAGCGAATGGGATAAACTGTTGATGACTCCCTTTAGCTATGGCGGCCCAGGTAGCAGAGTCCTCATCACCACAAGACATGACACTGTTGCCCGGAGCATGAAAGTTGTGTATTGCCACCATGTTGACAAATTAGGTCCTATAGATGCATGGTCATTGCTCAAGAAGCAGGTCAGTACTTATTCATACTCGTTATAACACTCGTATTTTAGCGTCACACTGTTAATTTGATTTTATATACACTTACATATCACCACATTGTTAATTTGATTATATATGAACTTGCATACGACTACCACAGAAGATTCCACATGTTTTTTGGGGAGGGGTGTGTCTGTGTGTGGAAGGGGGGAGGGGATATATAACATCCATTCATTTATCTAGCATTGTTCATTACAATCTAAGTGCGCACATGTTGCTATGTTAACCGGTAGAGGGTTCCGCCAAATGGCAGCCACTCCATTAAGTTGGGAAAACTCCGTTTTCTTGTGTGCAACATTGTTGTTATTTCTTCCCATCTTGTTCATCTCAATTAATTGTATTCCTCTACAAAGATCATCAATCTCCATGTAATATCTCTATACCCAACATGTTTTATTTTATTGACTTAATGCTCGTGATCACCGTCGAGCTTTAAAGTCCATATAGTTTTATTGCTTTTTGCCTTAAAAAAACTGTAAAACGAGTTCACCAAGATGATAAATGTAAAGGAATGAAAATACATCAAAAATATTTTGGTACGCCTTCATATGCATTATGTAATCCTTAGAAAATCAATATGAAGTTGATTCCACACGTATGTGTGGCAATCTAATTTATCGTAATGCATGCCTTTTGTATTTATTAGCTTATTTTCTCGGTGATCTAGTATACTGCTTGTAGTAAATAAAAAAAAGAGCACACACCTAGTCATTGCCAACATATTATGCACCCCTCATTAACTTTATATGTTATAACTGCTTGCAGGTACTCACATCAGGAAAAGATGAACCCGAGCTTGACATGCTAAAAGATATTGGGTTGCAAATTATAGCAAAATGTGATGGTTTACCACTTGCTATAAAAGTTATGGGGGGGCTCCTATGCAAGAAGGAGAAAACACGACGTGATTGGGAAGACATCTTGAATGATGATATATGGTCAGTATCTCGAATTCCAGAGGAGCTAAACTATGCAATACATCTTAGCTATGATGATTTGTCCCCTTGCTTACAAGAATGCTTTCTGCACTTCTCCCTTAAACCTAAAAAGACAATATTAAGTGTCAATGAAGTAGTGTCCATGTGGATTAGTGAAGGGTTGGTTAATGGAGGCTCGGGTATTCTAGAACTTGAAGGAAAAAGGTACTACAATGAGCTAATATTAAGAAACCTTATTGAGCCAGATACAAACTATCCTGGCCAGCTTATTGGAAATATGCATGATGTCATTCGCTCATTTGCTCAGTTTGTGGCTAGAGATGAATCGTTGGTAGCTCAGAGTGGAGCTACTGCTAAAAACAAACTTAGATCACATAGTTTTCTTAGGTTGTCCATAGAAACCAAAGGAGCTGAATCAGATGAATTTGAATGGAGAGATTTAACAGGACATAAATTATTGAGACTACTAATGTTATCTGGGAACTTCAAGATGCAACCCGGTGATTCCTTGGTTACCTTCTCAAGCCTACGAACTCTATTTATAGAATCCGCAAATTTTGCAGCATTGCTTGAATCTGTGTGTCAGCTGAAGCACTTGAGGTATTTGTCATTAAGAAGTTGCACAGATATATCTAGACTGCCAGAGAACATCCACGAGTTGAAATTCCTCCAACACATTAACCTTGAAGGTTGTGGGGGCATTGTAAAACTTCCTGATAGCATTGTTAAGCTACGAGGATTGAGGTATCTTTCAACTAATGACACCCATGTAAACAGTATTCCTAGGGGTTTCCGTGCTCTAACAAATTTATGGGTACTATTTGGATTTCCAACATATATGGATGGTGATTGGTGTAGTTTGGAAGAGTTGGGGCCTCTTTCTCAGCTTAAGGAGCTTGGATTAAAGAGTCTAGAGAATGTATTAGAGGCCTCGTCCATTGCAAAGGCTAGAGTATGTGCAAAAAAATATCTTACTGCACTTACCTTAGAATGCAGCAGCAGACTAGGAGATGATGGGTTGCTCAAAGCCCGAGTCTCTAACGAGGAACAACAAAAAATTGAGGTGGTGTTTGATGTGATATGCCCTCTGCCTTGCTTAGAGTATCTTGACATTAAAGGGTATTTTGGGCGTCAACTCCCAAGATGGATGATGTGGACAACAAAAGTACCACTCGAGAACTTGAGGACTCTATGGATGACAGATCTATCTTGCTGCACCCAACTCCCTGATGGATTGTGTCGACTCCCATGTTTGGAGTTTTTACAGGTCAATCGCGCTCCGACAATCAAGTCTGTCGGTGATGAATTCTTGCAACCCCGAAGTCAGCGTCACCATCATTCATCTCAGACGATGGTTGGCTTTCCGAAACTGCACACACTGATTTTAAGTGGAATGCTGGAATGGGAGGAGTGGGGATGGCAGGAGAAAGTTCAAGCTATGCCCGCATTGGAGGAGTTTTTTCTGAAAAACTGCAAGTTGGGTTATATTCCTCCGGGTCTTTCCACCCATGCAAGGGTTATGAAAAAATTAACCATAGGTGGCGTCCAGTGCCTCCAGTCGCTGAAGAACTTCACTTCCGTAGTTCACCTCATCTTGTATGACTTACCTGACCTGACTAGCATGTCTAATTTTCCCAAATTGCAAAAGCTTTGGATCAACCACTGCCCAAAACTTGAGTTACTACATAAGATGAATTCACTCCGGAGGTTCGTGCTAATAGTTAGCTACAACAAGAAACAACTCCCGATGTGCCTACGGACTATACAACCAAGTCATTTGTTGCTGGACTGCAGTCCAGAGGTGCTCGCTTCCATGGCTTTGGGGAAGTGTGGCCCCGAGTGGGATAAGTTCCGCCATATCCAGCATGTCGAGGCTTATGCAGATGATGAAGGGATTGAAAAAAGATGGCATCTATTTTACTCAAGTAAACCGTACAGCATGGAGACAAACATCGATATGCAGGTAATACACATTGTTGATCGTTGCTCTTTTCTAATATATATGGTTAATCTTTGTTTTCTTAATCTCTGATCATCTTCCATTCCATTCTAGTAGTTCATCACTACTCTAGTGCCTAATATATACAATCCCTACCATTTCATTTTGCTTGCCAGGAGTGGTCGCCCGGCGTGGCCGCCATCCAAGCTAAAGCCGAAGCATTTATGGCCACCGCCAGTGCTGAAGCCAAAGCAATGGAGGAGGCGCGTGTCGTGGCCGCGGCACGCGCCGAAGCCATCGCCCTTGCCAAAGCCAGAACAACGAAGAAGGGGCATGATGCGGCCGCCGCCCGCGCAGAAGCCAAAGCAGTGGAGGAGGCGCGCGTCGTGGCCGCGGCACGCGCCGAAGCCATCGCCGTTGCCAAAGCCAGAACAGGGAAGAAGGAGCACGATGCGGCCGCCGCCCGCGCTGAAGCCAAAGCAGTGGAGGAGGCGCGTGTCGTGGCCGCGACACGTGCTAAAGCCGAAGCAGCGGAGGAACAACACGCCGCGGCCCGTGCCAAAGCCAAAGCAGCGAAGGAGGAGCACGATGCGGCAGCCTCCCGCGCCAAAGCCAAAGCGGTGGAGGTAGAACAGGCCATGGCCGCCGCCAATGTCGAAGCCAAAGCAGCGGAGGAGGAGCACAGCGTGTCTTTCACAGACGCCGAAGCGGAGCCGACACCTTCAAGGACCACGCCGCCGCGCCGCCGACCGATGTATAAAGAGCCTCGCCTTCGTTAGCCAGTTAAACCATGTATAAAAGATGTCGATAAGCAATTTTTACCCTGTGTAGTTTAGTTCAACCATCTAAGTGTCGTGTGGCTGGCATTTTATCGTGCAAGTCCCACCTTGTCTATACATGAAGTTCGTGTAGTTTTCAGTTCTAAATTGGAAAATGCTGATTTGCAATGATGTCAAATGTCAAATTGTTGTGATGTATGTGCGTATCATTTTGTTTTGTTTTAAGATAAGAAAAACACGTGCGTGCTCGGCGGCACAGCGGCCGCCACGGAGAAGAAGCCAAGCCACGAACAGCGCTGGGTAGGAGAGAGGGATCCGTCGATGTACAGGGACGACGCCGCCGCCATTGTCGCGATTATTGGCCAACAGCCCGAAGGCCCCAGGGAAGTGAGGTTCGTCCGCCGATCGCCAGTCGCCATCCATCCATCCATCCTCATCCTGGGCTCCCCGGAGAGCGACCACCAGCGGCACGCCATGTGCCCCTCCGCGAGCCTCCTTCCTCCATCTGATCTACACGCACGGGTGCACTGTGCTGCACTGTACTCCCCACCGGAACGTGTTGACTACGGCTCGACAGCGAGCCTGCCAGGTGCCCCCTCCACGCCTCGCCCATTTCTTCTCCCAACTGGACATCTGGCCGCGAGGGTGTGCGAGGAGTGGGAGCCCAGGAGGAGGACGAGTGCTCGCCGGACCCCCTTCGTCCTCGCCGTCGCGCGAATTGCGTGGGTGAGTGCTGTCTGCTTGCTCCCAAAATTTATGTCCTGGGGAGGATGCTCTGCTCTGCCTTGCCCTGCTTTCTGAAGATTGTATGTACCCTCTGTTCTGTTCAAAGCCGGTTCGGCTGCTAGATCTGCTAGATTTGTGTCGTCACTCACTTTCAGCAGCTCGCGTCTGAAACCATGGAGGAATTCCCTTCCATGCCTAGGCACACTCACCGCACATCACATTGTGATAAATCGTGAGGTGAACCGACGTTGCTCAGTTGAAGTTGCCACGGCATTCCAAGCGGCCGACTGACTGAAGTACGGTCCTTCAACCCTCATCACAGACATTCCAGCTTCACCAATCACCAACTCACCACAGGACCTTTCCCAAGTAAAAATCCATTGTTTCAGACATAATTATTGGCCCTGAAATGTTTCTGCCACACCATCCACCCATACTGTTGTTCTCTGCATATGAACAATCAGGACAAATTTATCAGTTCAGTGTCCGGACAAACTTTCCTTTCGTGCCTTTTTGGACCCAATTCCCCAAACCATGCCGCCTTTTGGGCTTTGGCAAGGAAGTAGTATACAAGTGCTCGTCGACGACGACGATCATATCTAGCAGGCTGGTACGTACGAGAGAAAGCATTCCTCCTTCACATCACAAGGAACATTCTATGGATGGCTTCTTGGTGGGCTGCCTTCTCTGGTTTTCTCAAGGTCATCTTGCCCCGGGGTGTTTTAATATAGGAACTTCATTTGTTACTTGGTAAGCTAACACTACTTTTGCCAATTTAAATCACCCTTTTGAGCTTGTAGTATGGGGTTCTGGTTGAATTGCTCTTCTTTACTGGTAACTGCTTAAAGTATATGTTAACATGACATGATATAATATTTTGGGACCCTTCCTTTATTCTTTGGGTTCAGTCATGTCAATTATAATATCCGATGGTCATGGTTTGGTCCTAGTTACGGGTTCACCATGGTTTGACTGCTAAATTCTATTTCTTGCTTTGGAACTGTTTCTAGTGTGCTTCCCCTTTCTTCCAAGAGATTTTTAGTTTTTTTATTTATGACAGCAAAGAGATTTTAAGTTTTAAACTTTTAATACAGCATCAGGAAACAATAATAGATTCCTTCAAATAATCCTGTCCGCTAAAGAAATTAATTTCCATTAACTTTTCATATATCTTTCCCGTTTAGAAGGGTTCGTTATGTGTATTCAACCAAACTGTTGCTGTCCTTGTCACACTTTCTCTGGTCAGAATGTTTCTTACACCTATTTTTCAGATATCGAAACTAACATAATAGCAATTGTACTTTAATCCCTTCTTTATGTTTATTTGTTACCGATGTGTGTATCATTCTTTTGCAAGGATTTAGGATTTAAATGTGTAAACTCATATATATCTCTCATGACTTGCTATGATATCTTGGGGACCCTTTCTTAGCTGAGTTCAGTCATGCCACATATAACACCCAGCTATCATGGATTAGTCCTAGTTAGCGTTAACCAAATTGATTACTAGATGTTTTTGTTCATTTGCAAAAAGTTCTAGTATATTTATTTTTTCTATGAGATTTTTAAGTTTTAATGGAGCATCCAAAAAAAAGACTCCTTCAAATCATCCTCGTCTGTGGAAGAAACTCATATTTGTTAACTTTTCAGATATATTCCCTTTTTATAAGGGTTCATTGCATGTATTCAACGAAACTGTTGATGTTCCTGTCACACTTACTCTGGTCAGAATGTTTCTAACACCCTATTTTTCAAATATGGAAACTAACATAGTTACAACTGTACTATGATCCCTTCTTTATGTTTCTTTCTTAGTGATTTGCATTCTTTTGTCAGGAATTACTTAGGATTTTATTGTGTAAACTCATATTTATCTTTTCTTTCAGACTTTTGCAACTAGTATTGTAATTCTGTGAAGAAAGGCTACTTGAGTTTTATACCCAGCAACTCAATCATGTCAGACTGCGCCAGGAATAGATTCAATGAGAAAGAAGACTTCCAAGTTGTTTTGGGCAAAACAAATCCTGGAGAGTCATCTTACCAGCAACATACCAAGTGGATGGCACACTGGACCAAAGCAAGCAGCAGTCCATATGGCAAGAGCTGTAGTCCTTTGGAGGATGCCAACAATAGCACTTGCACAAAAGATTCTGAAACTTCACCTTTTGAGCTTAGGAAATCCACCGCGGCCGAAAGGCTAACGTCGGGAAGAAACCATGAAGGAATTTCAATGAAGAACGTGCAGCGATTAGACCCTAACATGTGGGGTGTGACGCATGATGTTTGGCAAGAATCTGAACAGACGAACACAGAATGGCGAGATGGGCATTTTCAAAGCTGTAAGATCCAGATGCAGAAAGATGAAAATTTCTATGCCAAGAGGGTAGTATCAGAAACACTTTCAGTTCGCAGGCTTTCAGACCTACCATTGGATTTTCAGAAACTTGTCGGCTCAGACGAGAACCCTGATTCACATTGGAACCAGATTCCTATTTTGTCATTCAATCAGAAAGTTGAAAGTATACTCAGCCCAAAGCGGAAGTATGCGACCGGTACTGTGTTCGATGATCTCTTTGTGCCACAAAAAAATCCGAAGCTAAACGTGGCTCCATCCAACTTGATGGCATGCTCGCATCAGGAATGTGAGCTGCAGTTTCCTCGAATGACTGACATGGTAATGGATCATTGCAAACCTTCGGGGAGCATCAAACATCCCCTAGAAGACCCTACCTGCCTCGTTTCTGATCATTCAGGGAAGAAATTAAAAGTTGACAATAACTCATCGTCAGATTGTCGAATAGATGAGCAGGATACAGTTCACTATTTTGCAAACCCAAATCAGGAGCCACCCAGCAGATGTGGTGAAAAGCAGTTCAATCTTTCAGAAAACAGTGACAAGGGCCAAACAGTTGGAGGTGCCCCTCAGAATCACAAGTCAAGAACACCTACTAGACTCAGAAAACATGAAGTTGCTGCAGGAGTCATGCTTTCGACGCCAGTACTTGGTAAAGAATACGAGACCATACCAATCAATTACTTTATGAACAGCAAGCAGGATGATGAGGATTTTTATGTTGCAAGTCGTTTGATATCTGATAAGCACCATGATCTGAATACCCACAGAATGGAATATGCAGCGAATGTAACGGACTCCTGCATGTTCCCTGATCCAGCTGCAAGCATACTGGCAACAAATAGTAAGGGTGGCGCAGTGACCCGTGAAAGACAACCAGTGGACAGATTTACCGATTCTGTTGAACAAAACGGTCCCTGTTTATTTGAAATGCTGACAATCCCTTCCAAATCACAAAGTACGTACCCGATAGATTTGCTGTCTTCTTGCAGTCCTTTATTTGGAGCCCAGAACCAATTCTCACCTAAAGCTAAAACGATGCATGGAGATTCGCAACATGTGTCAAAATCCTCAGCAGGTGAGGGATTATCCTCAAATAATGTAATATAATAGTATTAACTAAGAGTATTTCTTTGGTACACAGTGATAGCTCAAACTCGTGTCGGGCCATTTTTGCTGTCATAATGTGTTTGTTGGTAATATTGAAAATTGGAGTATCAGTCAAATAGTATCGCTCAATTTCTTGTTCTGGAATTTTGCAGGCACCGCTTCATCGTTGATGCAAAAGGTACCAATGCTGCACTTGCATATCATACTCATGGCCTGTCTTGGGCATAAAAATGAATCATGCTGAACTGTTTTTGCTTGGACCTGTTGTTATACTGTTATTTATTATATGATGAAAACTCATAAGACTTTATCTTGCATGCAATTTTTCTGCATCCTCAACTTTGCTTCTGAGAATTAGCACTTTGGTCGAGTATGTATCACAACTTTCTGCCTGGAGTATAATTGTACTTGCTTGGACTGTCTCATCTTGCACCTTGTATGCTTGCTTACGTATTACTTCATACGATTCAATATGGCAATTATGTATCAAATAATTCACATTGGAAAGGTTACCTTTTATTGATACTGATATTTGCATTATGAACAAATGTACTACAGGACAATGGCTGTGCAGAAAGAGCAAATGAGCAGTTGGCAACTCTGTCCATAGAAGGATCACCACGATACAACAAAGAAAACATATTTCATAATGTCAATGCCAATCACTCGATGCCGGAAACAGAAATCATGGACTTGGACCCCCCGCTGTTCCAAAGCAGCACAAGAAATCAAGTCCCCAATGACACGATTCAATCGTCAGCGGGTGCCGATCCAAGCGACAAATGGCTCAAGCGCCTGCTCCATGACACCACAGACCCTCATGTCCACCGTTCCAAGAGGCCCATAACCGGAGGCTATCGTCCGGTTGGAGGAGCAGGTGGAATGTCCGGCACCGACATTGCCGACCATGTTGAGGCAAGGTGTGTTCGCTGCTGGATAGGAAGATTGTGCCGGGGTGGCGTCGCCCCTATTTCGCATGGAGAACCAGGGCAGGGAACGAGAGCAGCAGCGGAGCCTGACGTCGCGGCCAGGGAACTTGGAGGCCATTTCCCGAGCATCAAGGCAATGGCGATGATCGGGCGGATGATGAGCAAGGTCCGGCCATTTGATTATCAGAGGAAGGGGCCTTGTGTTATGTGGAAGGCAGAGGAAGGAGCCTGAGTGGCTGGCTAGCTTTTTACTTCTTCTGTTTTGTGTGGTGTGCTGGTGTAATATTTGCCGCTACATGTCATGTGGTTTGTTCTAAAGAATGTAAATAAAGTGTATATGTGTGTGTAATGTATGCTATAGCTCGTCATATGACCATTTGTTGCTGTCTTCTGAAGGGAGATCAGTTAGTGGAAGGCAAATTGGGTAGTGCTCCCTCCATTTCTTTATTCAAGATCACCTCGTGTTTTGTGTTTATCTTTGATCAACGAATTGATCAATAAAATACTCGTGTAAGTTATATGCTACAAAGAGTATAATAGTGGATTCACATTTCAATAAAGTGTGAATCATAGACATTTTAGTGCATGTAACTCATATTTTGTTGGTCAAATAGATAGTCGAAGTTAGACTCAAAATACGAGGAGGCCTTGTAGTGGGGAAAAATAGGAGTAACAACTCAGGGCAAATTCAGCGTTAACCATCATATGAACATCACCAAATGTTGGCGGACACGTCCGGGCGTGTCCATGGATCGGCGGGTGGGGTCAGGGGCGGCGCCAGCGTGGGGTCGTGTAGGGGCGGTCGCCCCGGGTAAAATTTTCGTACCTAGGGTACCCACCCTACTACTTTAGCCAGTGACAACATTGGAGCGAGAGTTAGGAGGTTCGGTCGTAGTCTGTGAGGTCGACTCGAGCAGGAAGATGAGACGAAGAAGAAAATGATTCGTTAGATGGGCCAGCGAGCAAATAAAGGCCCAACTGAATAAGAGCCCATTACTGTTGTTCCCAACTTCTACTATTTCCAATCCACACGGATCGGAAAAACCGATCAGGGCATCGCGATCACGGCTCCACGCACGCCGCCTTGCCGATGTCGCTCGATGGAGATGGGGATCCCTCTGTTCGTGCTGCTCGGTCCGCCATACACACGGGAGATGACATCGCCACCGTCGCCGCCACGTGCCCCGCTCAAAATTACAAGCGAGCAAAGAACATCAGGTTCTTCGACTCTCCCCCAATCTTCTCTTCTTTTGTTCTAGGTTTCTAGTTTCTTCTCACATTGGCCTAATTCCTGAAATTTGGATACTGAAAAGAGAATTGCTGGGGTTGAAGAACAGAAAATTGTTGAGCATTTCCATGGCATACGGAACACTACTGGCCATCTACCAAATCTTCCACGTATAACTACAACTTAGTGGTAAATACTTATCTTATATTTTGTGTGAGCAAGTGTTATTCCTGTTTATGCTAGACTTAATATAAATTTTCAATTGTACCTAGTTCTTGAATTTGAAACTGCTTTGAAAAAAATTTGTGTTGATTGTCTTGTCTGAATGGGTACTACTGCTTGGCAAATTACTTGTGTTACTGATTGCATTGTGGCTTCATTTTTTTCTTTAAAAGTCCACCCCGGGTAACATGAAATCCTAGATCCGCCACTGGGTGGGGTGTCCTCGCCATCCAACTGAAGTCACCAGATAAAAACGGACAATGATCTTTCATTCATTTTTGCTTACATAGCAAAAAGGATCCTAAAAACAACTAAAATCGTATTCTACTCTTCTCCGGCGGAGGTGAGCTCGATGGGCCCCGTGGTGGACTCTGGGTGCCCGGGGTGTCAAGTGGGATAAAACCCACTCCGGTTACCCGGGGACCCGGTCTCATCAAGAGAACTGGCCACTTGTGCACTGGGGACTCCGGGTGCCCAGAGGTCTGTAACTGCAAGTCCAGGTGCTCGGGTGACCAAAACCATTCTGACCACTCCGGATGGCAGGTATCTAGGCTCCGAGGACTCGGGGGTCCCAACACTAGCACACCTTTGCCAGGTCAAATCCCTTCTTTGAAGATTTCAAAGGTTTGGGAAGAAAGTATATGAGTAAGTATCATGTTTCCCACCTTGTCAAACACTTCGACCCCTCTTCTTAGTGTGGTTGTTATATGACTCAAATAAAACCGAAAAACTTTAGAGTCTTCATAAAACCCACGCCTTTTTCCTTTTTCAGTTAGGGGTCACCCACATCGGTGGATGATCGCCAAGAGGCCAATATCCTGACATAAACCTGATAACCGATATTATACCTCACTGGCCCTATTGTCACCAACACCAAAATATCATTGGGGAAGCAATGCATTTCTAGTACAAAAGTTGATACTTGGTATGATACTGGTTAAGTGCTAAATATGTTTGAGTGCTCAACACGGGAGTAATCATTGACATGGTTTGATAGCCGACATTACTTTGATACGCCTTTTCGGGTTTTTTTTTATATTGGTATAGATACACGGAGATTCAGTCTCGGAGGTATGAAGCAAACTAGGTCGGATACCCCCCCCCCCCCCCCCACACACACACACACACGTGCCAATAAAAAGCAAAAATTAATGTTGAAAGAAGACAAACAATATAAATTACTAGTTTTTTTAATTACCCATGTATTGCAACGGTGGATACTTATTTTAGTGATCCTCCCGTTCAACGCCCGATGATATTTTCCATAATTAATGTGATCCTTCCGTCAAAATAAGGATACTCGTCACGAGTAACATGATTCTCCTGTCTAAAGAATGATACTCTACATAATTAATGTGATCCTTCCGTCAAAATAAAGATACTCGCCACGAGTAACGTGATTCTTCCGTCTAGATACTCTACATAATTAATGTGATCCTTCTATCCAATGCTTGATGATATTTTTCATAATTAACAGAATCAATTTGAAAGAATGATATTCTACATAATTAAAGTGATCTTCTGTCCAAAGAATGTTACTACATAATTAAGGTGAAAACAACAAACATACGAAACCAAACCAAAACTACCATCAAGACCACAGACTCCCTTTTAAGAGTAGAGATGTTTTGTTGGAGAATGGCATTTTGGCTTCTGGAAGCGCGCGCTCTTGTGTGAGTAGTAAACAAAATATATATAAGAAATGTTTTTAAAAAAATCTGATTTTTTTGTAGATGTTCGTATTAGTGTCGCAAGCATCCTTGAAAATTTTAATGCGAAACGGAGTAGCAGTGTTTCGCCGGTGAAAAAAAAACTTACAGTGATATTTGTGGGTAACATTGGTGTTTCTTTTCTTTTGGAAAGGCCAAAATGTTTAATATTTTTGCCTACAAATTTGTATGTGGCAAAGAACACATAGAATTTTTTTTTGAATTTTTTTGACATTAAAAATATATATATTCATGCGCAGGAGCGCGCGCTCCCGTGAGCACCAACGGATTTCCGTGTTTTGTTGTTCTTGTGTTTGAGTCATAAGAAAAAGTTATATTAGGAAGGGATACCCAAAGCATGATGTGTGGGGATCAATAAACCTACAACCTATATGAAACCTTGGCACCCACATAGATCAAAGGGAAAAATCCATTTGGTAGACTCACATGGGATATGCTGGTTTGCCATTGAGTTGGCCCAAAAGTGAATGGAGCTCATGTTTTGTGGGCCGAGACTCTCGAAGAGAAAGGTGAGACTTGGTGTCCCGTGGTGCTTCGGTTGGTTACTACCTCTCCAACGGAGATTAGCATCACAACACGCGTGGACTTAGTGTACATCTCACATGTCCTTTACTTTAATTGTTTCCTTCCTAGAGTCTTATATCATGATCTTGTTACTTGTTACTAGTCCTAAAACCATTCGAGAGGTGTCAAGTTAGTCCTAATACTATAAAAATGCACATATGGGTCCTAGAAGGTTGCTAAGTATATATGCCACCTGTAGTCCTATCCGCGCTGCTTCAGCTTTGACTCATGGGTGGCAGGTTGACCACTACCATGTGGCAACTTTTTGCACAAAACCACCCCAAAAGGTCCTCTTGTCTAATTTTGTGGCCCTCTTCTTTGCACAAAACCTGCGCGGATACTGCCTAGCCATCAATTTAACCAAGCCATCCATCCTATTACCTTGATTCTACCCCCATCACCCATTCGTCACCATCCCATCTGTGTAGTCACGGTCCCGCTCTCCCACACAAGGGCCCATAGAACCTCCCACACAGCGGCGGTTACCTTCCCCGGAGGGGGCGGCGGCGGCGCACACGGGAGGGTGGCGATGGCAGCAGGCAGGCTTCGGGCTTAGTCATCCTCCTTCCATCTTGGCACGTAAATCTGGATGGCTCTGTCCCTATTTCCTTCCCATCATAGACGATCCTTCCTGAGCGGCGGAGGTAGATGCATTAGAGCGGTTCCAGTGGTGTGACAAAGGAGCTCATCACGCTCACGATTTTCGGGCGCTAAGGTGGACTGTGGCTGTCGGAGGTGGAGAGGAAGGCAAGGGAGAGGATGTGTGCAAGGAGGAGAGCCACAAAATTAGAAGAGATGAGCTTTTGGGAGGGGGTGGGCAAAAAGTTGTCACTCGCACCAATCAACCTGCCCCTGTGCAAGTTAAAGTTGATGCAACGTGGATAGATCTGTGGATAACACACTTGGCAATCTTTTAGAACTCATATATGCATTTTTATAATATTAGGACTAAGTTAACACCCCTCAAATAGTTTTAGGACTTGTGGTGTATTTTACCTTTACTTATTCGCATGTTTGCTTTGTGTACCTAGCTAGGTAGCTTCCCGTTTTAGAGTGTTCCACTTAGTTGCACTTTCAGATACCTTATTATTCCGCAACTCCCTAAAACGAACCGAGAAAGTTAAAATTAGTAGTCATGTATTTACCCTTTATTTCAACGACAAAAGTAACGAGCGAACGTTCTAATCTTGTGAATAGATCCGAACGAGCCCCGATCGGCTTGAGCGCTCCACCTTCCAGTCGCCCGCTCATTTTTCGCGAAAAAAAGATGGAGCTATGGGATTCGATCCTTGCACCTGCTGCGTGCAGGCTCCTCCCGATAACCAACCCAACTAACTCTATTCGATGAATAAAAGTAAGTTACATTTTCCTTTATCATACTACCGCTCCTTTGCATTACAGCCAAAAAACTAGAAATAAATTTAATGTTTGTGTGTGGGGTGTCTTTAGACTCATACCGGAGTCTCTTATAACTAAGTTGAGGCCCATCAACCAGCTCACCTAAATTACTTTTGTTGTTTTACCCTCCAATTTTATACCTAAGTTCTCGTGGAAAATTAAGAGGATTGAGATGGGAGCATGCAATCCTTGCTCCCATTATGGTAGCATGTTTATCTTCATTTCAAGACCAGGAGCACGCAACCAATGCATGTCATTGGGCTCCTAAACTTGATAACTTAGGTACAAAGACCACGATAACTTTGATCCGTGGATCAAAGTTATTGAAAACATACCACTGATAATTTTTTTGTAAATAGCATGATAATATACACTCCCAAACTTGATAACTTAGGTATCAACACCGCGATAATTTTGACCCGTGGAAAAAAGTTGTTGAAAACATAATCCGGTAACATTTGTGTAAATAACATGGTAATATAAGCTCTCGAACCTGATAACTTAAGTACAAACACCACGATAACTTTAACTCATGAAAAAAAAGTTATTGAAAACATACACTGATAACTATTTTGTGTGTAAATAGCATAATAATATACGCTTCCGGTCCTGATAACTTGGGTACAGACACCACGATAACTTTGACCCATGAAAAAAAATCTTGAACATACCACTGATAACTTCTCGTATAAATAACATGTTAATATATACTTCCGGACATGATAACTTAAGTACAAACATCATGATACTTTGACTCATGTAAAAAATTTGTTGAAAAAACATACCATTGATAACTTCTCGTGTGAATAACATATTAATATACACTTTCAGACATGATAACTTAAGTACAAACATCACGATAACTTTCACCCGTGGAAAAAACTTGTTGAAAACATACTCCGGTAACATCTGTGTAAATACATGGTAATATAGGCTCCCGGATCTGATAACTTAGGTACAAATACCATGATAATTTTGACCCGTGAAAAAAAAATTGTTGAAAAAACACTCTGATAACTTTTGTGTGTGTAAATAGCATGATAATATCGGCTACCGGTCCTGATAACTTGGGTACAAACACCACGATAACTTTGATCCCATGAGAAAAATTGTTGAAAACATACAACCGATAACTTCTTTGTAAATAACATGATAATATACACTCTCAAAATTGATAACTAAGGTATAAACTCCACGATAACTTTGACCCATAGAAAAAAGTTATTGAAAACATACTCCAGTAACATCTGTGTAAATACCATGGTAATATAGGCTTTCCGGACCTGATAACTTAGGTACAAACACCACGATAACTTTGACCCATGAGAAAACTTCTTGAAAACATACTCTGATAACTTTTTGTGTAAATAGCATGATAATATAGGCTCCGGTCCTGATAACTTAGGTACAAACACCACGATAATTTTGACGTTATTTTTTTTGTTGAAAACATACCACTGATAATTTCTCGTATAAATAACATGAGCTGATAACATGAAAAAATGTTGTTAAAAATACTTCCCAATAATTAATGTGTAAACAACCTGATAATACACACACATAAGAGCTGATAACTCATATACAAATATCATGGTAATTTTTTGACCGAGGGAATGAAAATTGTTGAAAAAGATACCCTCGATAATCTTTGTGCAAGATGGTAATATACACAACAAAGCTGATAACTCGCTGCAAACATAATAATCACTTTTTGACCCCTGGGATAAAAGTTTGTTGAAAACATACCCCCCCGAAACTTTTGTGTAAATGACACGGTAACTTATGTATGACAGACGTGATAACTCACATAGCCCGGATGTGGTAACTTTTGGTCCGAAAAAAAAGTCATCAGAACATATTAACATGGGATCTTGTTTCGAAGATCTCGTCGAGACGCTTTTTTTTTGTGAAGACGGTTTTTTAATCAAGGTGACGGTTTGAGCTACAAAACATTTTGAAGTTTGAAAAAAAGAAAGAATCTAGAATGACATCAGCTTTCGTCCTTTAGTGAATATATGCATGTAATTAGAAGGAGGAGTGCGCGTGAAAGGAAAATTAGTCATTCTAATGCATGCATATACATAATTAGAGTGAAGTAAGGATTGTTCTTGCCTATTGCTAAAATCCGAACGTTTGGTAGTTATAAAAGTCCTTATTTCAATATCCTTTAGCGAGTGCTCTGTTGTAAACCTTTGTTGCGGGCATCACGCTAAAGCCCAATCCCTCAAGCGTAAAAGTAGTTCCTAAAAATTTCATGAAGTTCTATAATCTTACAAACCAAACCGTCTTTACATGAAACCATTTCCAAGAGTTTATATCCTGAAAATTTAATTCGAATTGTTTCAAATTCAAATCAAAGAGCCGTCCACTGCCCACGTCGCAACTGATGCCTGCTCAAACCCGTTTAAACCCACCAAAAGCCCAAACCCGCTAAAAAATATCCCCACCCCGTTTCCCTTTCCCCTCCACCTTATCCGCCGGCCCAAAACCTCCCACCCCCATCCATGGCGCCACCGCGCTAGGCCAAACCCCCACCCCCCACCCACACGGGTCAACCAACCACCTCCACCCCCATGGCGCTCTCCGAGCTGCCCCTCCACCACTCCTTCCGCCTCTCCTCCCGCCCGCTCCTCCCGCTCCGCCTCCTCTCCCTCTCCCGCCCCGCCTCCTCCTCCGCCTCCCCCACCGCCGCCGCCGCCGCCGCGCCCTCCTCCTCCGGCCGCAGCCGCGCCCCTCCGGCCCCCGGCCGCGGCGGCGCGCCATGGATGCAGAAGTGGGCCCCCGCCGACCCCTCCGCGCCCGCGCCCGCCCCCTCCCCGGGCCACGCGCCCTCCACCTCCATCGACCGCATCGTCCACCGCCTCCGCAACCTCGGCCTCGCCACCGACGACGACGAGCCCTCCTCCTCCCCCGCCGACGCCCCGCTCGACGGCAGGGAGCGCCTCGGCGACCTGCTCGACCGCAGCTGGGCGCGCCCCGACCGCCAGTTCGCCGCCTCCGGCCTCGACGAGGCCGTCCTCCCGTGGGAGAGGGACCGGGAGAGCGACGGCGAGGAGGCGGACGGGGTCAAGAGGAAGCGGGTCAGGGCGCCCTCCCTTGCGGAGCTCACCATGGACGACGTGGAGCTGCGCCGCCTGCGGGGCATGGGCATGACCCTCAAGGACCGCATCACCGTGCCCAAGGCCGGGGTCACGCAGGCCATCACGGAGAAGATCCACGACGCCTGGAGGAAATCCGAGCTGGTCCGCCTCAAGTTCCACGAGGACCTCGCCAACGACATGAAGACTGCCCATGAGCTTGTCGAGGTACTCTGCCCCTGCATTTTCAAATAATGCAGCACTAGGAATGTTCAGTCTCATTATTGGTTGTCGCAATTGGACCTGCAATCTTCCGTTTGTTCCAGTCAATTTGATGTTCAGTCTTTATTGGTCAGAGACGAACAGGAGGATTGATCATATGGAGGGCAGGGAGTGTCATGGTTGTCTATCGCGGGAGCAATTACACGAGGCCTCTGAAATCTCAACCTTTGGACGGTACCTCGTCACCGAGGAAGGGTGAAGATAGTACATTGTTCATCCCTGATGGCTCAAGCACTGCTGAGAATGATAATCAGGGGAAGGATCTAACTGCTCAACATGATAATGCACCCATATTGGATCTGCACAATACAGAGGACATGACGGAAGAAGAGCTGGAGTTCAATCAAATGCTTGATGAGCTGGGCCCTCGTTTCGTGGATTGGTGGGGAACAGGAATTTTGCCTGTGGATGCCGACTTGCTGCCTCAAACAATTCCAGGTTATAAAGCGCCATTTAGAGTTCTTCCAACTGGAATGCGTACAAGCCTTACCAACTCAGAGCTGACTAATTTGCGAAAGTTAGCAAGGAACCTCCCTTGTCATTTTGCTCTAGGTATTGCTTTTCGATAGTGTGAATATCATTTACTCATCACAGCTTTTACTGCTGGCACTAAACAACTGCTTATTGCTTCCTTTTTACCTTCATTGAAGGGAGAAACCGGAATCATCAAGGCTTGGCCGCGGCTATTGTTAAGCTTTGGGAGAAGAGTTTGGTGGTGAAAATAGCTGTCAAACGTGGAATCCAGAACACAAATAATAAGCTGATGTCAGATGAAATAAAGGTTTGGATGCCATCTTATTGTTACTCCCTCTCATTTATAGGCATGACTACGCTAGAACTTATATCAACGGACCTTGGAAACTCTTGTTCTTTTCAGACTGTATTTTGTCCTTAGTAGCTAAGCTGAGTCCCAACTGAATATCATCTAAAGACTTTTAAAGCAAGAATAAGTGCAACTAAAAGACTGTCCAAGACAAGTTTCAGTGAGTTCAATCTCTTATGAAATTTATCTTTTTACTACCAGAGCAATTAGCAATATCAAGAGTGCCTAAAAATCACCATCAGAATTCAGCTCAAGTAAACATGTACTACCTCTGTAAAGTAATATAAGACGTTTTAGATCACTAAAGAACTTGCTTTACAGAGGGAGTAGAAAGGATTAAACCATGCCCAGCACTTACGGAATCGTAAAATATTAGCAGCAAAATTGTGTTACACATAATAGAATTTGCTTCCTGGATCATGTACCAATAAACTACTCTTGCTGATGAAGTGTTCTCATAGAGCATCATGCTTCAATAAGAGCATATTTTCTTTGAAAACTTGCACACTTTAGCATTATATTCCCATGTTACATGTTAGTGGTTACACTGAGTTCAAAAGCATGTTTCCAAAGATCATTTTCGTCCTTCTATTATTTTGTAACCTCTACAAGCTCTCATGCATTTGCTAATGTTTCCCAATTTTGTACGTCCAGAATCTAACAGGGGGTACCCTGCTTCTTCGAAATAAATATTACATTGTAATATATCGTGGAAAAGACTTCCTCCCAACGTCCGTTGCTGCTGCCTTGGCTGAAAGAGAGGAGTTGACAAAAGATATCCAGAATCTAGAGGAGCAGAGAAGATCCATTTCCATTGAACACTCTCCGGAGGATGGTTTTGATGGGCATGCTCTCGTAGGAACTCTTGCTGAATTTCAGGAGGCGCAAGCCCGTTGGGGAAGAAATGTAACTTCTAAGGAGCAACAAGAGATGAAAGAAGCGTCTTTTAGATCAGAGAAGGAAAAGCTTTTCAGAAGACTTGAACACAAGCTTTCCATTGTAAGCAATTTATATACATTGTTCTTAGATAACAACTGTAGCTTCAGAAGGCAAAATGGCCTTCCACTTAAATTGGACTATTTCATTTTCAGTGTACATATCATTGTATTTTGTGACATTATCTTGTTACCTTAGTTATTTGTTCTTCCTTGATTTCTTCTTTAATTGAACAGGCTCAAGCAAAAATACATAGAGCAGGGAAGTTATTATCAAAGATTGAAGCTTCTATGGTCCTCGCGAACCCATCCGATGACCGAGAAATGATCACAGCCGAGGAAAGATCTGTTTTCCGTAGAATTGGTCTGAAAATGAAAGCATATTTGCCTGTTGGTAAGTTTCTTGAACAATCACCTCGTGACATGATTAACCATTTCTGTTGAGTAATTGATTTATCCTCTTTGTCTATACTAGGAATCCGTGGTGTCTTCGATGGCGTCATTGAAAATATGCACTTGCACTGGAAGCACAGGGAAGTCGTCAAATTGATTACAAAGCAAAAGACCTTGGCGTTTGTTGAGGAGACAGCACGACTTCTAGAGTATGAGAGTGGTGGTATACTAGTTGCAATCGAAAGAGTCCCCAAGGGTCATGCACTTATTTTTTACCGTGGAAAGAATTACAGGAGGCCTATTAACATAAGGCCTAGAAATCTCTTAACAAAAGCTAAGGCATTGAAACGTGCAGTTGCAATGCAACGTCATGAAGTAAGTTCATGTGTATTAGGTTGCCATAAAAGAGTGGACTTCCTTATGATTTTCTTTAAACTCATGACTTGTCATGCACTCATGCAGGCCCTCAGCCAGCATATAGATCAACTGGAAATCAATATGAAGCAGATGAAGCGTGATTTGGTATGTAATTTTTCTGTACAGCAAAGTTATTCTATGTCCATTAAGACAATATATATATGTTTATGTTAGGTCATGCTCCCCCTGCCCAGAAGTGTCTAACTACCTCAACAAAATTTTGTACCCCCTCCGTTCCTAAATATAAGTCCTTTTAGAGATTCCAATATGAACTACATATGGAGCAAAATGAGTGAATCTACACTCTAAAATAAGTCTATATACACCCGTATGTAGTTCGTATTGAAATTCCTAAAAAGACTTATATTTAGAAACGGAGGGAGTAATTGGTTGTTTGAGTTGTAGAAAAGACGCATCAATGTTATTTGTCACTTTGCTAGCACCGCAATAGCAAATAAGATCTCCACACTGGCTTCCAAGCCATGTTCATATTCACTTTTGCACTGCATAAGGCTTCAAAGCAACATAAATTGCATAATACTCCCTCTGTAAACTAATATAAGAGCGTTTAGATCACTATTTTAGTATTCTAAAAGCTCTTATATTAGTTTACAGAGGGAGTACTACAGTAAGGCAGATGACTACACATACATTAGTATTATGTATCCTATCCGTTTTCCTAGTACATTTCGTTCATCGATTAATGTTTTCCTGATGTCACGCTAGGGTATGGAGGACTATGATGAAGAGGCCGAGGATGTGTCAGATTCAGAAAGTGAAGACGATACAGCGGGCTATGATGAGGTAATTATTATGTACCTGTGTACCCTATCATGCCTTCCTAGCACATCTTGTTCATTGATTAATGATGTCCTGATGTTTACGCGGAATAAATTAGGGTATGGAGGACTATGATAAAGAGGAAGAGGATGAATCGGATTCAGAAGATGAAGACAACTAGGTGGAATCGCACGCTTCGCCATGCCGGTGATTTTTTGAGATGTTCAGATAGTCTTGTCTGTTCGCAATATGGGCTGCATGGTCTCCAACAATAGAGCAGTATAGAGTAAATGATGTGTGGTTTCATCTTCACATATCAGCCTCAGCAATACACAAACGGATCAACGATAACTACCGGTCGCGTAGTCATGTCCTTCTCTGGATCACTATATCAGGAGGCCTGATCTGAAGCCTGTGTAGGTTTAATTTGAAGCAACATTCAGGGAAGAGGGAAGTGCTAGCCTCCATAGGTGGGTGCTAGTCATCAGACGGATCGCTTCTCACTTGTGGACCCTCACGATTAGCCTTTGTAGGATCTGTACAAACATTTGGTATAGCTCGTTATTACAGAACCAGTTATTTGTGGACATGTGTTTTTTTAATTGTACTATAATATAAACATGTTTTTAGTCGCGGATTACATTCACCTTACATGTATCAGAATCAGGAAGAGAACCTGCAAGTCCAGAACCTGAAAGGTGAGGGTTGAGCTCCTAGCCCAGTAAGATGCTGAATGGTGTTATTACAGGTCAAAAAATATATACTGAATGATGTTTTCTTGTGAATTGTTGACAGACAGGGAACAAATGTCATGCAGAAACCAGTAGAGATTTTGGTAAGGGTAAACCTGGTTCGACTGCAAAATTCATACCTTTACCCCGATTTGCATCGTTTGTGTTGCTGCCTAGATCATGGTATGAATAGCCAACCAGTTTTGCGCGGTGAGTTGATCAAATCTACAGCGGCTCCATAGCCTTGGATTTGTTTGAAGAGAAGAACACGGGCAAGATAGTCTGTGGATTTGTTTCAGTCAATCAATAGAAAGGAATGTGAGCAAGATGACTGAACGTTCTGAATGTTTGAGATTCGACGAAATTGGATGCCTAGGTGAAGAAGCCGGTGGCGAGATACTTTCCTCGCTCAATCGTCACGATAAAAAGTTACGCAATTCTACTTACTAGTAGTACAACTAGAGTTGCTGCAATTCACGATAAAATGTTGTGATATATTTTCCGTTGTGATGAAAAACAGACAATTAGGCAAAGGGAGCCGATAAGCGTGTGAGTACGGTACGGATCACAAAAATCAATTGCATGGGAGGGAGAAGAGAAGACGGGTCCAAGCACAAGCACAAGCACAAGAGGGGCAGCACAGCGCATCAGTGTCTACTAATACACGGCACTACACTAGACTACAACCAGTGCTGGCTCCTCCTACCCATCGGCTTAGCTTAATTTGTGCGCCGAGAGGGAGCCAGGAACATGCCAACGCATCCACATGACGGCTGCCTCCACTCATCAGTCTCAACGGCGAGCCACTATATATATATACCAAGACCGGCCTCATCTGGAGTTGACCTGTTCCATCAAACCTTTTCTTCATCTTGTTGGCGCTCTATTTTATAATGCGCGCCTCTCTTTCCATCTGCTTTCTTCTTCTTTGGAGAGTCAATGGTGTTCTTAAACGGATAATCCGTCTTCCGAAATAAACAAACATATGTGTACGGGCTGTCGTCGATAGGCGATTTCGTTATGCTTAACTAACTGGCCAATCATTTCCAATCGGAGTCTTAGCCACGCATTTTATATACTTAGGGCGCCTCTAGCAGATTCCTTATCCTAAAAGTCTAAAACTCTTCTCTATCTCGAGAGGTCAAACTTTTTGAGGGAATATGTCACCGAATGTCCCATTATATAGTGACATTTTTTGTGTGTGCCATCGTTAAGAGTAATTTGTGATGGGGATTCCGTGACGATGCTTGTGACGCCCATAAAACGTCAATGAGGAGTAATTTGTGACATTATTAGCTATTCAATGACATTTTTTTCGGCTCTTCATAGTAGGCCCGATCTCTTGATTGCTGAGATTAATTTTTATTATCTCAGCATCGTACTGTATTCTACCATTGTTTCATAGTGGGAAGCTCATTGACGATTGGCAAGATATCTCTACACTAGCAGTTTATGCATTTTGGTGACAACACGTTGTGTCCTAAGAGTCAGATTTGCTTCTTTTTTCTTTCACTTTTTTCAGTTGGATCATTACTTGTTCATGTTGTTGATGGAAGTTTTATCCTTAGTTCAAAATTAAGATGTATGCCATCATATGCCATGCTTGTTGTCAGCTCTTGGCTTTATTTTTTTTGCCTTATTAACCGTTCTTCGCTTATCTATGGCGACCCAACACAAGTGAGGAGACTTGTGATAACATACCCGTATAAAGGAGATGAAGTTTCATGTAAACACCAAAATCAATGTATCACAAAATCCTCACGATTCAATTCTGTTGAAGATGGGCCTAGAACTTTAGATCCAGCAGTGAAGAAAAGAAGATCTACACTTGCAAAGAATTTTGTTAAAACAAACCCTAGCTATCTCCAAGCACTTGGTCAGACACATGTTGGCTGGAACCCTAGCTACCGGGGCCAAAGGGGGCCAAGTACTCTTAATTATTAGGCTTGAATATTCATGATTTCTCGGAGTTCATGCATAGTCCCAACAGTCAGGATGCCTGATCTGAAGCCTGTGTATGTTTGGTGTGAAGCTTACATCCAGAGAACTGCTCACATCAATAGGCTGCTGCAAGTCGACGGGTGGACTAAGGTTGTGTCCCAACCACAAGGCGGTTAAATTCCACTGGTGCTTGCTAGGCAGTCAAGAACGACTCAACGCAGTTATGGATTCTCATGATTAGTCCTTGTCGGATCTGCACAAACATTTGGTATAGCCCGTTTGTTCTTAAAGAACCAATTATGTGTGGACATAGGGGTTCTTAAAGAACCAATCCTGTAGGCTCTGGTAGTCATGTCACTTTCGGGTCATGGTGAAGCCAAAAAGAAGAAAGACAGAAGGCCCAGATCGAGACCCGGCCCCGAAGGTGCCCGCTCTCACATGGGCCCTATGGGACAACTCACGAAGAGGCTCATGAGAGGCTTTCCTAAACTTGAAGAGCACGATCAATATGAGATAAAGTAGGATACGCATTAGGAGTACGACCCGGATGTTTCTGTAAAACTAGGGACTCAACATGTTATATAAAGGGGAGTTCCTAGGACCCAAAGACTAAATTACAACCTCTCGAAAGCCAGGTAGCGAAAGCGAATTCTTGTAATCGGGATCATCATCATCCACCGTGAGGAGTTGAACCTGGGTAAACTCATGTCCTTCCTTTTTCGATCAATCCCGTTCAAGCTACCACATAATTGCGATGGCCTCAAGACTTAGTCCTTTGACGAGGACATCTTCCGTGAAAAAACCACAACAGCTTCCTTTATCGTACTTACTACAAGTACTAAAAAAAAATTAGACGCGTATTACCTTGACCAGAATCTTGAAGGTGAGTGAGGGTTGAGTTATACCTGCCATTCCTCGGACCGGGCCAACCAAAGCCCGACGCAAAAAACCCAGGCCCGAGCCCGGCCCGGCCGTCGGGCCTAAAAATCGGGCCCGAGCCCGGCCCATCACACTAAAAGCCCATCGGGCCTCGGGACACGGGCCGGGCCTCTTCCTTAAATGGTGAAATCAACCGGCCCGGGCTTCGGGCTCAAAACCTAGGCCCGAGCCCGGCCCATGGACAAGGTCGGGCCGGGCCGGGCCGGGCTGCCCATGGCCAGGACTAGGGTTGAGCTCCTAGTCCAGTAAAATACTGAATGTTGTTTTATTGTGAATGGTTGACAGGGAAGAAATGCCATTTAGGAACCTGTAGGGATCGTGGTAAGAGTAATCGAGTAAACATGGTTAGGTGATTACGGAGTTTTACGAGGCTGTGAGTTTTGAAGAATTCTTTAAAAAGCAATCCCAAGTTTTACGAGGCTGTGAGTTTTGAACTCCTATTTGTAACTCATATTTGCTATGTCCGGTTAGGTAATTACGGAATTTTAAGAGAAGGAACATGGGCAAGATAATGTATGGATTTGTCTCAATGAAAAGGAAGGCGAGCAAGAAAACTGAACGTTCTGAATGTAGATTGGAGACAGAGAAGCTCGTAGCGATGCATTCCTGGCTCTATCGCCACGATAAAGGTTACTGAATTCTGCTTACCACCAGAGTTGCCGCAGTGCAGGTCATCAAGCAAGCACCCCTACAGAGACTCGAGAGTTATCTGCTCCGATCAAGCCCCCCTAGAGATATAGTACCTTTTCTTTCTGGAACAGAGACGACAAAGGGAGCCGATGATAAAGCGGGTGGCTACGGATCACAAAATCAATTGCCTGGAGAGAACACGGGTCCAAGCACAAGAGGCAGCACAGCGCATCAGTGTCTACTGTCCACTACTAGTAGACGGCAGTGCTCCTCCTACCCACTGATCGCCGGCTTAACTTTGTGCGCATTGTGTGATGTTCCGAGATGGAGCCAGCCTTCCCCAGGGACATGCCAACGCATCCAAGATGACGGCTGCCCCCACTGGCCCGACTCACCCACTTATACTAAGACCGGCCGGCCTCATCCGGATCATATATGGTTGACCAGTTCCATCAATCTTCTTCTTCTTGCTGGCACTCCTCTGTTTTATAATGCTCGCCTCTCTTTCCATGTCTTTTCTTCTTCTGTGGAGAGTCAATGGTGTTCTTGACTGGATAATTCGTCTTCAAAATAAACAAACATATATGTACGAGCTGTCGTTGATAGGTGATTTTGTTGTGCTTAACTAAGTGGCCAATCATTTCCGACCGGAGTCTTAGCCTCCCATTTTATATACTTCTAAGAGCATCTATAGCCAGGCGCCCAAAAACCCGCCTCATATGTCCGGACGGGTCGTTCGGTTACTGACCGGTCATGAGAATTCGATCCAGACGGACGCCTCAAACGGGCTCCAAACGTCTGGGCTAACCGGCAACCCTCATATCCAGCCGAAACATGAGGCGGATATGAGAGCGCCCGCCACGTCGGATTAACGTCAGGGTCCCATGTGGAATCACCTAGAAACCCGGCGGTCCGAAGTTTGTTTCCTCCGTCGGACCGATGTCGCCCTGTGGCGCCGCTCCGGCGGGCCGCGTAGTGCCTAGCCCAGCTATTTAAGCTGACCGTCGGCACCTCCCTCGTCCCCCACCACTAGTACCCATGCCCACACGCCGCTGGATAAGGGGCTATCCATTTCTAACGCTGGAGCGGCCGCAGCAATTCCTTGAGCAGATCCGGGCAAGGTGCGAAGCCAGGATCGCCGCGGGGCTACCTTTGGATGCAGTAGATCCGGAGGAGGAGGAGGAGGTTGAGGAGCATGTGGGAGACGCTGGGGACGTGGATCTGCAAGCGGAGCAGCAGACCATCCTCGATTCCCTCCGCTCGGAATCGGATGCAGAGGCTAGACGTTGTCGCCGACAGGAGATGGAGGCACAGCACGCCGCGGAGGAGGAGGAGATGCCCGCCTACATGGATGTGGCCGAGCGGGAGAAGGAGGAGCCGGAGCCCTCCTACACGCCCATACACCCGACGCCTGGCACCGACGTCGTGGTCATCTCTGAGGGCGAAACTTAGCTAGGGTAGTGCGTAGGATTTCTTTTGCATGCTTTGGATGTATTTAGGGGTTGAAATATGAGAGACTCAGATATAAAGTAGATAGTTTGAGATGTGACCGGTCACTGTCCGCGGACGCACCCGGTCACGTCAGCACACGTTTGAGGGATCGAATTTGTTAAGTCCGATTATAGATGCTCTAATTATTGGTAAAGTAAACAACTACTAGTACTATAGGGGATCAGCACAACTAGAAAGAGACAAGGATGGCCAAATTATGGGACCTATCAACTTTCCAAGCGTGACCCCAAAACCGCGTCTTGCCTTATTTTCAAGTGTTGCTTCTCTGTGCGGATTTGGAACATGATCAAACTTTGGCCTGGTTGGCATGACCTTAACCCCGCTTCTTGGTAGTGCGTCGACTCGTCTTTGAGTGGTTCAAATGTTGTTTCTCTGTGCGGATTTGGAATATGATCAAACTTTGGCTCGGTTGGCATGGCCTCAACCCCACTTCCTGGCAGCGCTTCGACTCTATCTTTGATGGTAGGAGGCGGTCTCTGGCGGCAATGCTACCTTTCTAAATCCGCCGCTTCAATCCTTGTGCTGGTATATTCAAAAAATTTGAAACGAGCGTAATGCTAGGGTCTTCCGGAACAGGCTCACTATGCCTACCACTATCTTCTCCCACATTAAGAAAGAAGCAACGCTTGTCTGTACTTAAACCGCTTGCCCTTGATAGTGAAATATCGCAAACCTTTAGCCAGTTTTTCTTCTTCTTCTTCTAAATGATGCCCTCAGAAGGATAATCTAGACTATATACTTTACCAATCAGCTAAACCGGTCACGCTAGCTCCAACTTGGTTCAAAAGCTTGTGCATCTTCTTTTCTAATAGATGAGTGCCAGTGTACGCTCGACACTTGAGGGAATGATGGCCACAGTTAACTAGGCAAAGCGATCTATTGCCGTCACAAGCCATTAGCAACCTCCATATTCTAATCCGAGCACGCTTGGCTTGGCCTAGCTGCTTGCATCGATGCACATATACTATACTACTAGCATAACACCGGACACTTGTCAGATAAATATTGCTATTTACGGGACATGACGGTGCATACAAAATTATAAAGTAATGGCTTCAACTGCAGCCCGCACGCACGCATGCGTACGTGACATGGATCCATCGATCGGTTAGCTATAAATATATAACTACTCAAAACTTCAAAAGGAAGAAAATATCTGCAACTTTTGTCATCTTAACTGAATTACGCATGCGTGATGCAGACGTGAGACTTAGATACGTACCGGAAATTATTATTCAATCGGACATGTAATTTTAGTTTGTTCCGTGTGCTTGTCGTTAACAAGAGCTTTCACCATCCCATCAAATAATATGGAACGAAGAGCTGCTTTCAGCAAGTGGAAGCTAGGGCAGATGCTACATTGCTACGTACGTTGAACAGATACATCTATCTATCTATCTATCTATCTATCTATCTATCCTGGATATGTATGCCTCGATCCGTGTAAATTTTGCAGTGACCAGCTAGTAAACTTGAGCTGTTGATCACCCAAAGTTGATCGCAAATCAAAGATATGAAGTGCCAAACATGTCCCGGAAATATATAGTTGAGTTAAGGCAACAGAATTATTTTCTAGACGTGTCTCAGTGATAGTCACGTGAGCGACGATCCTGCAACGAGAAGAAATTGACATTCACATCTCGATTCCATTCCATATTGGATTGGCCGCACAAAACAAATTGGGCTGCAAGGAATCATAGCCATTGTACCTCCTTTTTGGCGACCATGGCTAAAAAGCAGCACATGCATAAATACCATGCACCATATTCTCTATTACTGATGAACATGAAAGCAAGGCCTAGCTACATCGGTGATCGCATCATATCTCTCGCTTTTCGTATGATCGGATCCGTGTACGGGCACGGTCTTTCCACATGAATTTTGGTACTAGCATAATTTGTCTGCCGAACACCACAAAATATTCCCCGCACGCGTAGATGTCCCACTCTGTAGATTTTTAGCAGTGCTTAACTACTTAATTTGTGGCGTATGAACATTTGCATTCTCTCTTCACGACTAATTATGTAGTGCGCGCATTTTGACTATGTACCCTACCTAATTCATAGTAGCGGTACTAGCTAGATTGCCTCCAGGTTCCAACTTGGAGGGCTTTTTGACCCTGGCTTTGGTGTTGTTCGCTCGCATGTATAGAGATGCTAGCTCTTCTCTCCTTTTCCCGCCAGATCTCGATACCGTGCTAGATATGCCCAATTTGGTTTCCAGCCAAGTTTACGTAAAATTTTCAAATGTTCTCCGCGTGACGGACGCTGCTTCTTGCAAGTGCGGTAGTACATAGACGTACCGTGTGTTTGTCAGCCCTCGAAAGGTCAACAGGCACAAGTCCTCGCATATCTCGTCTTGCTACTTGCATCATCGTCGTGTATGATGCTGTAGAATGAATTACTACCTAATATTCCACTTTATAGGAGGGTTTATTTTGTCACCGTCGTGCAAGTAAAGTAGTATACTATACTCTAAATTAAAACAATAACCACGGCACTCGTGCAGTCCCATGGTTTTAAATTTCAGTTCGAGAAATATTTCAGCACCCATCGAAATTACCAAATTTCAGTGTTTTTGGTTTGCATTTCAGCCAAAGGACTGAAAGACTCACTTGAAATTCAAAAAAAATTGTAAAAATATTTTTGAGAATATTTGAATTCTGTGTACAACTGAAATGACTGAGATATTTGGCCGAAACACAAGTATGTCAGCGTTTACTAAAATTGTTGAAATTCATGGAAATCTCGAAAGTGAAAACGACGTGCTACTGTAAAAAAACACTCCGGTACAAGCTAGGGTCGGACCACGAGTAGGAACAGAGGCTCTGGGACTTGTCTTGCGTAGCACAAGTGCAGAACACATGGGCATGGGCACGGGCATGGCCGAGAGCCCGCGTGGCCCGGACCCCCGGTGAGCCTACCACCCAGAGGACGAGGACGAGAAGCAGCACGATACCCTTCGAAACACCTGTTCCGTCGGAGGCATCTCCTTGATGAAAGTTGAGAAAGCTGACCACATACCACTGCCAGAGCCAAGAAAGGTTGAAAGGGGTCAGTGCTAGCTAGGAGAGCCTAGGGAGTGTTGTAGCAGGAGTAGCTGGCAATGGCTTCCGATCGGGAAAAGGCTTGGCTATACTCGGATGGGAGTAGGGGTAGAGTAGATCGTCGCCTCCCTGACTGAGTGGCTGCCTCTGCGGCCTACGGGCTACGGGTGCAAGATTTACTTTCATCTTTTTCAACTAAACGGGTGCAACAATGAATCGGGGCTGGGCTGGGCATCCACGTGAATGAATGAATGAATGAATGACTGTGTGGTGTAGCGTAGCGTAGTGTCCTGGGAAAACACGAAGTGATGGGTCCGTGCGTAGCGTAGCATCGCTCCGGGGGCTCGTCGGAGAAGCCCAGATTCTTCCACGCCTGCTTTCTTGGGCAACTTTTCCCTCCGCCGTGCGCCGGCCGGCATGCCGCGTGCAGCAAGCCTCACAAGGATAGGCATCTACTCCTACTCCGTCTATCTACATCTCTCTATGGGAAGCTGCTGCACGCCGGTCAATGGCCAGCCAGCCTGCTCGCTTGAACGCACGGAATCCAAAGCCTCCTGCACGCCCTCACGATTCCCTTCTTTGGATCGCCGCCGTCGGAAAAGCGACTACTCATCATCGTGGAGTAGTAACTTTTGTTACTGCCGTGTTGATGTGCTTTCTTTTTTGGTGGGGACTGCCGTGTTGATGTTATAGTCTCTTTTTGTGTCAATTCGTGCTTTTTATCTGTTTAAATTTTTTGTTACTCAACATTGTATCCACGGACTTTTGCCAAAAAGGAAAAAAATTGTATCCACGGCCATAAAGTCGAGCGGGGAGGTGACCTCTTTCATAAAAAGAACCACAAACAAAAAATTAAGCAAGCAGTGAACCGGGTGTAGCTCGGATGGTTAGGTTTCTTGTGGTGGAACCAACCTACCACAGTTCAAATGCTAGACTTGGCTTTGGTGGTTGCATTTTTTCTGAATTTAATTTAGGCCTTCCGGCGATGCGCACTCAGTGGGAGTAAAGTTTCCCAACGACTATGAAGGCGTTTGTGGCGAATTCGTCAATCTGAAGATGGTGTGCGGGCTTAGTATCGGGGGTGATCATAGGGGTAGGGTGTGTGTGCTCGTGTTCATATGGTTTGAGTGTATACGTGTGTATGTGAGCGTATGCGTTTGTACTATGTTAAGAAAAAAGTCGAACAGGGGGTCAGTGATAGTTTTCTTCGACCAAGCGATAGAAACACTGAAATAAAACACTTACCCGATGATCGTAAACAAATGGTATGTTTTTATATCAAATTAACTGTTGTTTAAAGGAAAATGTCAAAAGTTGATACTCATACCTGTTCACAACGCCTAATGACGAACAAATCAAATGCAAGGTCCCCAGGATATGTCCTCGAGAGCCAGGTGGGCAACTTTCAACCTAAGTTAGCCTTTTCCTCTCTGAAAACACGTCGATTCCTCTCATTATGTGCATTTCACACGACTTATGAATTAGACAAGCACTGCGCATGTGCATAAGGTTATTGTTAGCGTGATTTAGAGCCGCCTCCCATCGAAGATCATTCAATGGAAGGTGCCAATGACGCCACACAAAAGGAGTTGATACTGCACCCATGAGAGAACGACCCGCTAAACCTCCCTAGTAAATGGGCAATCTCTACACAAATAGGAGGCGGTCTTGAAGCCCTAGGGCAAGATTGATCATATGGAGGGTCATCCACTAATAAACCAGCATACATATCTTAAGGATCCTGTTGTGCAAGATGGGCAAGAGAAAAGCTTGCATTTGGGTCAAAAACAGAGACCTCCAAACAAAAGTTGGCGAGGAACGTGCAAGGGCAACCAGGAAGACATTATGTCAAGATTTAACTTTGACTAACGGTTGACCTGATTATTTATGAAATCTCTGATACCAAACCGACACTATATTTCTTCCCGCGGGGGATAAGAGTTTTTAAGTGTTTTTCAATACAGAGTACATGTGTTCATTGCATGACAAACGATTGATCAAAGATTAATATGAAGAAATTTGTGCGTCTTATAATTTTAGGTGCAATGTTTAGTATCTTCAAGCCTTGTGCATGTATTTCTAGATGTACGGGTTAGTTATTTTCTTCTATTTCTAGATTGAGAGATAAGTAGCACCTCCGAGACTTTTACGGGTAAATGCATGCAAAGTCGACTCTGTATTTTTTTTCTTTTACGCGGGAGAATAGTTTTTTGGCTCTTTTTTCTCTCAACATACAAAATACACGTATTTGTTGCATAATCAATCCTTGACCTACACTAAAATTAATCAATCCTTGACCAAACACGAACGAAGAAACGTGCCTTGTATTTCTAGAAGACTAGATGGAGTAGAAAGACTGGACAGACCATAGATGCAGGGATTAGTATTTTCTTAAGAAACGTGGGAGTCTATGCATGTATTTCTAGATGGAGGAATTAGCGTTTTCTTTCCTTGTACTTTCTCTGTCCGGAAATACTTGTCGGAGAAATGGATAAAAATGGATGTATCTAGGACTAAATTACGTCTAGATACATCTATTTTTTCGACAAGTATTTTCGGATGGAGGAAGTATGTATATTTCTACTACTAGACTAGATGAAGGGATACGTATTTTTGAAGACTTGTACTACGTGTACAATCTTCCCTGAAGAAACGTGGGATTAGCGTTTCCTCTCCTTATATATTTCTTCTACTACTAGACTAGATGAAGGGATAAGTATTTTTTCCAAGACATGTAGGGGCCAGAATTAAGAGCACCGCCAGGGGAACGTAGGCAGAACGGAAAGCTCGCACAGACAGACTTACGCGAATCCACCCACCAGTGGCAAGCGAGGGTCGTCGGAGAATTTGGACCTCGGCGGTGGAGGATGTGATACGATCCGCCGGTGGACCATTGTAGCCAGGTCAAAGGCTACACAACACAAACGGTACCCATCACCGTCACCGACCGACCGACCGACGGCGAGAACCCAGCCAGGAGCCAACCAGCCGAGGAGGCCGCACCGCCGCACCGCACCGCACCGCTCGACGGTGCGTTGCCTTTGCTTGCACCGCAAACAAAGCCAAGCAAGGCGAGCGCTGGCTGTCGCGCTCGGGATGGCGGGAAAACGGGCGGCGTGTTGCGGTGCAAACGCGGGAGACCGAATCCGAGGCCGGCCCGGCCGGGGAAAGCGGCGCCCTCCATGCCAACTTGGGCTCGGACCGAACGAAATTCCGTCGGGACCGCCCGTGGCGCAGGCACGCGGACCCGACACGACGCCCCAAGTGGCCCGGCCGAGCACGCGCGCCGTAGGTTCGCCGAATCGAACGCCGCACCGCAGGCACGCCGGGCGGGGACATCCGTGCCGTGCGTGCGCGCGCGCGCGCTCTCGCCGGGAACAGGCGAGGCCGGTTAAACAAGTCCGGCCGGCCGCCCGGCGGGACATGCGACACCGGCCACCGCACGCCCTGGATGGAATGTTCCCGCTTATTTTAACCGGTGGTGGTACGTTTTGTTGGTACCTTCTCCCTCCCGCCCGGGTCACGAGCACAGAAGCTGCCCGCGGCGCAAAGCATGGCCCGGCCGCAATCATAACCAAAACATGACAGAGCGATGTGTTTTTGTTTTGTTTTCTAGGTTAAGATAAGATCCCCTATGCGTACTGCTGTCTTGTCACGACGCTGTCCCCGAAGCAAAACTCTCCCTACACTGTCCCCTCCATCCATCCCTTTGTCTGACACAGCCGCCGGCCGCTGTCCAGTCTTTCGGTGTATATATACACGGACGCACGGACACGACCCAGCAGCCGGGGCAACCAATCTACTACAGCCCCATCCCATCCCATCCATCCATCCATCTCCCCGGCAAAACCCCCAAAGCCAAACGCAAGAGCCCTGGGCTGGGCTGGAGGGAAAATCGCCGGGAAAGCAGCAAGATCGGCCGGGTGCGCGCGCGGCAAAAGCAAAAAATCAAACGCCAGGTGCGCGCTAAATCAAACCGGAAGCGGAGATTAGGCGAGCGAGTTTCGATCTGCGCGTCCAGGGCTGCGAGGGGGCGGCGTATTTAGCAAAGGACAAAACAGGGTGATTCCCGGCCAATCAGGATCCGTCGGGGCCCCTGGCTGCCGCATTAGCCACATGAACACCCTCGCTAATCGGGTTATTACCACCACCGTCACCACCGTCGCGCGCGGAGGCGGAGGACGACCGCCTGCCACTTCCCGCCGCCGCCCATTGCGGATCTGGCGCGCCGCGGCAATGAGCTCTTCTTCCTCCTCCTCCTCGTCTTGCTCCTCCTCCTCCTACTCCTCCGGCGGCGGATCGGGGTGGGGGGAGGACGGGGATGCCGCCGCCAGGACGAGGACGCGGCTGGTGGTGATCGTGGGTGCTACGGGCACCGGGAAGACCAAGCTGTCCATCGACGCGGCGCGGGAGCTGCGCGGCGAGGTCGTCAACGCCGACAAGATCCAGCTCTACGAAGGCCTCGACGTCACCACCAACAAGGTGCCGCTCGCCGACCGCCGCGGCGTCGAGCACCACCTGCTCGGCGCCGTCCCGCCCGAGGCCGGCGCGCTCCCGCCGTCCTCCTTCCGCGCCCTCGGCGCCGCCAAGGTCGCCTCGATCGCGTCCAGGGGGCTGCTGCCCGTCGTCGCCGGCGGCTCCAACTCCCTCATCCACGCCCTCCTCGCCGACCTCCCCGACGACGACGGCGCCGCGCTCCCCGAGGACCCCTTCTCCCTCGACCGCTGCTACCGCCCCGCGCTCCGGTACCCCTGCTGCCTCCTCTGGGTGGACGTGGAGGAGGCGCTCCTCGCCGAGTACCTGGACCGGCGCGTGGACGACATGGTGGGCGCCGGCATGGTGGAGGAGCTGCGGGAGTACTTCGCCGCCACCACCGCCGCGGAGCGCGCCGCGCACGCCCCCGGGCTGGGCAAGGCCATCGGGGTGCCGGAGCTGGGCGAGTACCTCGCCGGGCGCAGGAGCTTCCGCGCGGCCGTGGACGACATCAAGGCCAACACCCGGCGCCTCGCCGCCGCGCAGGTGGGCAAGATCCGGCGTATGGCCGACGGCTGGGGCTGGCCCGTGCGCCGCCTCGACGCGTCCGCCACCATCCGCGCGCGGCTCGCTGGGGCCGGCCCGGCCGCCGAGTCGGCCTCCTGGGAGCGCGACGTCCGCGGCCCCGGCCTCGCCGCCATCCGCGCCTTCCTCGCCGACCAGGCCTCCTCGCACGGTCACGGCGATGACGCCACCGCCATCGCCAAGGGCGTGGACGAGCCGGCGGCGCTGCTGATGCGGCTGCCGCGGATGCAATGCTGCGACATGGTGGTGTGAGCCGCTGCCGCTGCTGATGCCGCTGGTGCGTTTCTGGGCGAGAGAGACGGACGGAAGGGGGGCTTTGGGGGAGGAGGGTTTTGACCGCCGATTTTTGCAGAGGGTCCCGGCGGCGCCCGCCCTCCGACACCGCTCGGTGGGGCCACGCGCACCGAGAATCCGAGATCGACGACCGAGAGAGAAGAGAGAGAGATAGGCTAGTGTAAAAAGTGACAGCAGGAGGAGGGCTTCTGTGTAAGTTAATTACTGATTACTGAACTGAAGGGTGAGTGAGTGAATTCTTTTCTTCTTCTTGATTGGGAGAGTTGGAGTATTTGTTTCGTCTGTTTCTTAACCGCACCAATGTATGTATGTAATGTAGGCAGTCGTCATGAACTGCCACCACTCATCACTAATCCACTCCGCTCCGTTCAAATTTTGAAACATATATGGGACCCTAGCCGCATCACACACGGGTAGAGTCTGGAACCTCCCAAAGGCGCAGCTAAACCGCACCGGAACCATCCATCCACCACCTGCTCCATCATTTGTGAACCGGTGACGAGATGCTGTGCGATATGATGTGGCGATGCGCTTTGAGGAGGAGGAGGAGGAGGGAAAAGAGCGTGGTGTGGCCGGGTGGCATTGCATGCCATGGTGGACTCTTGACGTGTCCCGTCCAATTCTGGCAGTTGGGATGATTGGCTGGCCATGCTTACTGTGTGACCCACTGCTGATTAGGGGGGGAGGAGGGAGTGCGTTGGCCGTGTGTATTGGTAGGTGCATACGCACGCGCCCGGTGTTCCTGCTGTTGCCAGCTAGGAAAACACGCAGGCCAAACCCGGTCTTCTCCCTCGCGCGCGCGCGTCACTGGTGACTGGCTGGCTGGCTGGCTGGCTGGCTGCCTCCGGAAGCCCGGGTCCGGTCAGGAACCCCAAAAGCATGCAGCCAGCCGGAGGACCCGATGGACGGCGTCCGAGGACACGGGAGATGGCTCTCATGCACGGCACACGTACCGTGCAGTGCAGTGCCGGCGACCAACACGGCTCAAGTATTTTGCACCACGCGTCTTATCAAAGTAGTATTTGTAATACGACACGAGCGACAGAGTGATTGTGTTGTGTCGTTTCTATGCGCTGTACGCGGGTCTACTCTGGTCCTGTGTCGCGCACTGCTACGGTACGGCGCGGAGCTATTTCATGCAATGCTACAGTGTTGTCGGGCCAACTCCACCACGCGGCCCCACACGGGCGTCTGCTTTGCCTCCTTTGCTTTGATGGCGGCATTGGCGGCCTCGATGTCGAGCTGCCTTTGTCAGGATGCCTTCTCCATGTCGATCTTTCTCTTTTTGGCCGCCTCCTCCATCTCAAGCTTCTTTCTTTGAAGCTCCAGGTATTGCTTCGTTTGCTCGTCATTGCTTTGCCGCTTCTTCTCATCCCTCACATCCTTTTGAGACATCATGCCATGCAAAGTCTCATGCAAGGCCATGGATGAGCCACTAGTAATGGCGCACCACATACACGGTCGTCAATGAACAATGGCTCGCCACCAATATCAATGTCATTGCCTTCTTCCTCATCACCATCACCTTCGCAATAGATGTCATCGTCTTCATGCCACGAGTTACAATGGTCATAGTCAGCACGGTCGTCGGCCTCTTCATCGGCAACATACTGGGCGCGGCCATCCTGACTTTGGGTCTCGTCAGGATCGTAGGCACGACCATGCCCACCCTCGTAGATCACATCCTCCATGAACTGGTTGTAGAAGGGGTCGTCGACCGTTGGCGTTGGTGTTGGTATTTCGTCGAACAGGACGCCGGGGGGCGACATGGTGCCAGTAAACAGTGGTCGTGCTTGCTTTCTTTGCATCTCGACGGCCGGTCGGTCGCCGCTGCTGGACCCCGGCGTGACGTTGAGGTCGATGACAACCGAGGGCCGCGGGGTGGACGGCGCGATCACGCCAGCGTCCGGCGACCCCGAGAAACGGGTCTGGCCGTCGTGCCTTGGCGGGGGAAAGCTAGGCGACATATGCGTGGTCTGCAACGTCGGCAACTGGAAGGTGCGGAGGCCTGGCGACCGACGAGCCTGTGCTCGTCGGGCCGACGGCCGCTGGAGAGAAACCCGTCGGACGACAAATGCCAAGCATGAGGAGGGCGTGCGCTTTGTTGACGATGGCCTCCTTCTCCTCAACCTCGGCCTTGTGCCACGCGGCCTCCATCGCATCGCGCTCGGCGACGAACTTGGCCGCGGCGGCATTGCCCTTGACGACCGCCCTCCGGTTCCTCCTCTTCGCCGACTCCGTGTCCAACTTGGCGAGCTTCTCCGGCGTGCACTCCGACCGCGGCTTCCTTGGCCGCCTTCTTCTTGACCTTTCCGGGCAGGTCGACGGCCAGGCCGTCGAAATTCGGTTGGTCGTCGGCCATGGACGGGGAAGGGAAGGGGTGGCTGGACGTGGGAGGGTTTGGGGGGATGGCGCCAAATGGGGCGCGCGGGGGGGGGGGGGGGGGTTGCTTTGTGCCACCGGCAGGCGGGCCAGGGGAGAACAAGCGCGCGCGTCCCGCTGAAAGGATCGAGAAGAAGTGTCTAGAAGGGGGGGGGGGTGAATAGACTCTTAGCAATAAAAGTTGCAGTTTTTAATTTCTTTAGGTTGAAGTGGAGTTTTAGCACAAGTTCACACATTTATAATACATATCAAGCAAGCATGAGCAGCGGAAAGTAAAGCATGCAAGTTGCAAGAATGTAAAGGGATGGGATTTCACTACTAGGAAAACCTTATACACAGAATCTTAGCAACAGTGCGGCACAAAAAGAAGCGCTACTGCTAATTAGCAGTAGCGCGGGTTTTTAACCCTCGCTACTACTAAGCGGTCTCTACCGTGCCCCCCGACACATGCCATAGTAGTAGCGCGGTTTTATACCCCTCGCTACTACTAAGTACAAGGTAGGTGAAGTCGCCATATCCTCGGCCGAATCCCCATCTCCTCCCCCAAATCCCTCCTCTCTTCCACCACTCTTTCCTCTCACTTTCCATACGCTCTCACATGGACCTCTTTCCCATGCACCCATCCTCCTTCATGGCGCCGAAAGAGGCCGCCGCCTCGCGCCACCGGCGTCTAGGAGCTCGCCGGTCTTCCACCGACGTCTAGGAGGCTGCCGCCCCGCGCCACCACATCGGAGCACCTCGCCACCGGTGACTAGCTCCGCTGCTCCCTACATCACCTTCCTCTCTCCCTCGGTTTTCCTTTTCTCTCTCTCCCTCTAGTTTGACTCACCCTCCCATGTCCATGCCCGTGCAGGTCGTCGCCATGGAAGACCCGGAGCTATCTGGCATGGCCAGGAAGAGGAGCCCCACGTCGCGGCCTGGCTCTGCCATAGAAACGGGCGCTCTCCAACAGCCACTGCTAGATCTGGTCTTCCGCTGTCCGTTCATGCCTCCGGCGACGCCAATCATCGCTAGATCTTACCATTCCTGCCATTGACAACACGCACAAGATCGAGATGTTTTTTGTTTTTGAAAGTAATAGCAGTAGCACGGGGTATAAGACCCACTACAGCTAATTAGCAGCAGCGCTGTTTGCAACGCATGCTACAGCTAACCATGTATAGCAGTAGCGTGTGTCAACACGCGCTACTGCTACAAGTTAGCTGTGGTGCCGTATCAGTAGCGCGGGCACCCGCGCTACTGATACACCCAAATCCCGCGCTGCTGCTAGGCTTTTCCCTAGTAGTGTTTGGAGGGAGCAAATGCAATGTAGATACGAAGATTTTTGGCGTGGTTCCGATAGGTGGTGCTATCGTACATCCACGTTGATGGAGACTTCAACCCACGAAGGGTAACGGTTGCGCGAGTCCATGGAGGGCTCCACCCATGAAGGATCCACGAAGAAGCAACCTTGTCTATCCCACCATGGCCGTCGCCCATGAAGGACTTGCCTCACTAGGGTAGATCTTCACGAAGTAGGCCATCTCCTTGCCCTTACAAACTCCTTGGTTCAACTCCACAATCTTGACGGAGGCTCCCAAGTGACACCTAACCAATTTAGCTAGGAGACACCACTCTCCAAGAGGTAACAAATGGTGTGTTGATGATGAACTCCTTGCTCTTGTGCTTCAAATGATAGTCTCCCCAACACTCGACTCTCTCTCATAGGATAGGATTTGGTGGAAAGATGATTTGAGTGGAAAGCAACTTGGGGAAGGCTAGAGATCAAGATTTATGTGGTTGGAATGGAATATCTTGACCTCAACACAAGTGTAGGTGGTTCTCTCTCGGAAAATGTATGTTGGAAGTGTAGGCATGTCCTGATGGCTCTCTCCACAGATGAAGAGTGGGTGGAGGGGTATATATAGCCTCCACACAAAATCTAACCGTTACACATAATTTACCAAACTCGGTGGGACCGAATCGTGAAACTCGGTCAGACCGATTTAGTTCATAATGTGACCGTTAGGATTTTCGGTGGGACCGACTTGATCAAATCGGTGGGACCGATGTGCTAGGGTTAGGGTAAAGCCTCATCTCGGTTGGACCGATTACACAAACTCGGTGGAACCAATTTTAGTAATAAGCCAAATAGAGAGTTGGCCAGGCAAACTCGGTGGGGCCGATTTCATATTTCGGTGAGACCGAAATTAATATAATAGGCAATAGAGAGTTTGCAAGCCCATCTCGGTGAGACCGAGATCCTATCGATGAGACCGAATTGATTAGGGTTTCTGGCAGGGGCTTATGTCAAGAGAACTCGGTGGCACCGGATAGACCAAATCGGTGGGGCCGAGTTTGATTTTTGGTTTGGGACATATTTGGATGTGAGAAAGTAGTTGAGGGTTGTGGAGCATATCACTAAGCATTTGAGCAAGCAAGCCATTAAGCAACACCTCACCCCCTCTTAATAGTATTGGCTTTCCTATGGACTCAATGTGATCTTGGATCACTAAAAGGAAAAATGTAGAGTCTTGTGCTTTGAGCTTGAGCCAATCCTTTATCCTCAGCATCTTGAAGGGGTTCCACATCCTCTAGTCCATGCCACTCCATTGTTGAACTTATCTGAAACATACTAGGTAGAAGCATTAGTCCAACAAGAGATATATTGACTTTAATTACCAAAATCACCCAGGGAGCACTTGTGCTTTCAATCTCCCCCTTTTTGGTAATTGATGACAACATACATCAAAGTTTTAGATAAAGATATAGAGAATAACAAGTAAAGCTTTGGAAAGACATGTAACATGCATAGGCTCCCCTACATGTATGCAATCATGTAAATATGGAATATAGGAGCATGTGAATGCATAAGCATGACAGAGTAAGCAATGTGTTACATGTATCTTGGCTATATGCATCAGAGCAAATGATGTGAGTATAGGGAATGCACCTTCATGCTCATGAGTCCTTCTTGCAAACAGTATGTACATCAGCAAGAAATCCTCATGCACATGAGTGTGATGCATATACTTACCTTGTGGTCTTGAGTTGGCTTAGGAAGGAATGAACCTGAGTAAACAAGGTTAGATAACACAGATACATCTACTAGCCAGAGCAAACAAAGAAACCACAAGAATACCAAGACTGGGATGACATGTAGAGAGTGAGTATTGAGTACTCTATTGGATATAGATATGTCCCCAAAGGTAAAGATGTGCAATGAATTCAAGGATTTCCTTCCCTTAGATATCTTGCTCCCCCTGAATCTAGCATGGGATACTGGGAGAAGATAGGGAACAGAAAAACAGAGCAAAGAAAAGAAACGGAGCTAATGCAAACAATCAACTATGAACATGTCTTTCCTATATTAAAGACATGTGACTTCTCTCCTCTTGAACACCAAGCATCTGGGGTTTCTTACACTCTCCCCTGAGTATTCTGTCCCCCTATAGAAATGATTAAGCTTTGATGTGATCTCTCTCTCCCCCTTTGACATCAATTTCCAAGAAGGGTTCTTCTGGATTTTTGTTACAAATGGGTTTGGTCCTTGAGTCACAAAGCAAAGCAGCAAGTCAAATGTGATGCTGGTAGAGGACAAGAATCATTGAGTGGAGCTGGAGCAAAAATAATGCAGGAACATGTGGCAAGTTGTCATTCCTATAGTGAAATCGGTAGCACCGAGTTGTGTGCTTTGGTGGCGCCGAAAGGATTCGGTTGGACCGAAGGAAACAAACCGGTGTGACCGAGTTCATCACAGTGAAAACACTGGTCACCTCAGCTCACTAGGCAGGTAAAATCTCACAAGGATTTAAAAGGAATTTGCTGAAATATTTGCAATGAATTGGATGCAGGGAATGCAAAACAAAACAAAGAAAAGAAAAATCTAGATGAAGTCACAAATGGATGGGGAATAAACATGCAAGGGACAAATGCAAAAACTTAGAGAAACACTAGAGAACTTCATCTAGAATTGGGTGGTGACTGAGTCACCTATGTTAGAGTATTTTGACCGAGGAGTCAAGTGAAAACACTTGATCGTAGGTCATACTCATCGTTTAAGCTCAAAATGGGGTTACCATTTTTCGTTAAGCATTTGATGTATTCATATCTTGTTGAGTTGCTTTAACCTATCACTTGAGGTTAAGCTTCTCTAAGATGGAATGACATTCCTTGGGTGGTGGTGTTGATCCTAGTCATGTAGTCGAACTTGTGTGAGTTGCTCGAGGTTAATGTAGTTCATCAAGAGTTGAGAGCACCACTTGTAATTTGAGTTCATCTACCTACATGGGTTAGTTTTGCAAGGAAGAGCACTTGTGTATCCAAAATGACAATTATGAAATTCTATACATATAATTTGTCAAAGGATATGTTGAAGGGTTTCGTGCTTCCTTGTCATCGACCACCGTATTGTAGAGACTTGGTGATGTAGAGATTGCTCAAGATGTGAGAGAGTTGCAATCTCATAGATTTAGATTCATCCAAGTACCTACAAGGGTTAGATAACATGCAAGGGTGCAAATATATCCAAGACATATGAATAGCATTATGAAAGAAATATCAAGGATTAGTCATAGATTCATGCGTTGCATGTATTCAAATGGAGTTCCTACTCCAAGTTTGAAGCATCAATGATGTTCAACTCACCTCTCAAATGACAAAAGACTTTCTCATCAAGCGGTTTGGTGAATATATCTGCCAATTGGTTATCGGTACGAACATGCTTAAGATTAATGTCCCCTTTAGCAACACGATCTTGAATGAAATGATGACGAACATCAATATGCTTAGTTTGAGAATGTTGCACGGGATTGTGAGCAATCTTAATAGCACTTTCATTGTCACAAAGCAATGGAACATGTTTCACATTGATCCCAGAATCTTTAAGAGTTTGGGTCATCCAAAGTAATTGAGCGCAACATGAACCGGCGGCAATGTATTCTGCTTCGGCGGTGGATAAGGATACCGAGTTTTGTTTCTTGGAAGACCAAGACACAAGAGATCTGCCAAGAAATTGACAAGTACCCGAAGAGGGCTTTCTATCAACCTTGTCTCCGGCATAGTCCGAGTCGGAATAGCCAACAAGATCAAAAGAGGACCTCTTAGGATACCAAATGCCAAAATTTGGTGTATGTATTAAGTATCTCACTATCCTTTTCACAGCCTTAAGATGACATTCTTTGGGGGCCGCTTGATATCGTGCACACACACTTAGCATAATATCTAGACGAGAGGCACATAGATATAACAATGAACCGATCATAGAGCGGTAAACCTTTTGATCAACCGGTTCACCGTCCTTAGTCAAGTCAAGATGTCCACTAGTAGGCATGGGTGTATTCATACCTTTGCATTCTTGCACATTGAACTTCTTGAGTAAGTCCTTGGTGTACTTTGTTTGAGAAACAAAGGTACCTTCCTTAGTTTGCTTGATTTGCAAACCAAGAAAGAATTTGAGTTCACTCATCATAGACATCTCAAATTTCTCCGACATAAGCTTTCCAAACTTCTCACTAAAATGAGGGTTAGTCGAACCAAATATAATATCATCAACATAAATTTGGCACACAAATAGTTCTCCATTAACCCTTTTAGTGAAAAGAGTAGAATCTATTTTTCCAATTTTAAAGCCTTTTTCAATAAGGAACTTGGTCAAGCATTTATACCACGCTGTAGGGGCTTGTTTAAGACCATAAAGAGCTTTCTGAAGTTTGTAAACATGATTAGGTTTCTTAGGATTGACAAAGCCAGGAGGTTGCTTAACATAAACTTCCTCCTCAATTTCACCATTTAGAAAATCACTTTTAATGTCCATTTGGTACAAGGTGATATCATGGTGATTAGCATAAGCAAGTAAAATGCGAATGGACTCAAGTATAGCAACGGGGGCATATGTCTCACCATAGTCCATACCTTCGACTTGAGTGTAGCCTTGGGCGACTAGACAAGCTTTATTGCGGACGGCTTGACCGTATTCATCTTGCTTGTTGCGAAACACCCATTTGGTACCGATGATGTTGTGGTTCTTGTCGGGCTTCTCGACCAATGTCCATACTTGATTTCTCTCAAAGTTATGTAGCTCTTCATGCATGGCATTTATCCAATACGGATCTTCCAATGCTTCTTCAACCTTCATAGGTTCAATGCTAGAGATGAATGAATAATGTTCACAAAAGTTAGCCAAACGAGTTTTAGAGCGAGTGATTCTCCCGGTTTGAATATCGTTGAAGATTTGTTCGACGGGATGATCTCTTGAGACTCTTGCTCGAACTCGTGAGAGCTTATGCTTGGGTCGGGGTGGAACATCTTCTTCATCATCTTGTCCTTCTTCATTATTGGCGTTGTCGTTTTCTTGTCTTGGTGGATAAGGAGGTTGATGAGGTTCATCTTGATGTACTTCCTCGTTCTCTTCATCTTGATGCGTCCCACTCGTGGATGCTTCCATGTCGACTCTTGGTTCACCTTGTTGTGAGGTGGAAGCCTCCAGTTCGATGGACGAGGTACTCTCCTTTACCTCCGTTGGACGAATCTTGCCGATAGACAAGTCTTGGATTGCTTCCGAAGGGTCTTTGTCTCCTACATCAATTGGCAATTGCTCTACTTGCGAGCCGTTAGATTCATCAACCTTCATGTCTACTGTCTCTTCAACCTTTTCGGGTGAAATTGTTGTAGACACAATAAGTGTGAGAGTTTGAGCCATAACCAAGTAGGAAACCTTCATGAGATTTAGGAGAAAATTTAGAACGACGATGCTTATCAAGAATGTAGCACTTTGAGCCGAATACTCAAAAGTATCCAACTTGGGGTTTGTTACCGGTGAGGAGCTCGTATGCCGTCTTGCCGAGTAGCTTGTGAAGATACAAGAGATTTGTTGCATGACAAGATGTCTCAACCGCTTCAGCCCAAAAGTGTTTTGGAGTCTTGTACTCATCAAGCATCGTTCTTGCCATCTCAATAAGAGTCCGGTTCTTCCTCTCAACAACTCCATTTTGTTGAGGCGTGTACGTAGCCAAGAACTCATGTGAAATCCCTTCTTCGTCAAGGAAGGTATCCACATTTGCGTTCTTGAACTCCGTTCCGTTGTCGCTCCGAACCTTCTTGATCTTCACTTCAAATTGATTTTGGGCCTTCCTAGTGAAGTTTTTGAAGATCTTTTGGACCTGCAATTTATCATCATGAAAGAACACCCACGTAAATCTTGAAAAATCATCGACTATGACTAGACCAAATGAGTTACCACCGAGACTCTCGTAGGCATTGGGAACAAAGAGATCCATGTGAAGTAGCTCGAGTGGTCTTCTCGTGGTCATGATGTTCTTCACGGGGTGACTTCTTCCAACTTGTTTCCCTGCTTGACAAGCACTACAAAGTCTATCATTGTAAAATATTGAAGGAAATATGCCCTAGAGGCAATAATAAAGTTATTATTTATTTCCTTATATCATGATAAATGTTTATTATTCATGCTAGAATTGTATTAACCGGAAACATAATACATGCCTGAATACATAGACAAACTTAGTGTCACTAGTATGCCTCTACTTGACTAGCTCGTTAATCAAAGATGGTTATGTTTCCTAACCATGAACAAGGTGTTGTTATTTGATTAACAAGGTCACATCATTGGTTGAATGATCTAATTGACATGACCCATTCCATTACCTTAGCACCCGATCATTTAGTATGTTGCTATTGCTTTCTTCATGACTTATACATGTTCCTATGACTATGAGATTATGCAACTCCCGTTTCCCGGAGGAACACTTTGTGTGCTACCAAACGTCACAACATAACTGGGTGATTATAAAGGAGCTCTACAGGTGTCTCCAAAGGTAGATGTTGGGTTGGCGTATTTCGAGATTAGGATTTGTCACTCCGATTGTCGGAGAGGTATCTCTGGGCCCTCTCGGTAATGCACATCACATAAGCCTTGCAAGCATTACAACTAATGAGTTAGTTGCGAGATGATGTATTACGGAACGAGTAAAGAGACTTGCCGGTAACGAGATTTAACTAGGTATTGGATACCGACGATCGAATCTCAGGCAAGTAACATACCGATGACAAAGGGAACAACGTATGTTGTTATGCGTGTGACCGATAAAGATCTTTGTAGAATATGTAGGAGCCAATATGGGCATCCAGGTCCCGCTATTGGTTATTGACCGGAGATGTATCTCAGTCATGTCTACATTGTTCTCGAACCATAGGGTCCGCACGCTTAACGTTACGATGACAGTTATTATGAGTTTATGCATTTTGATGTACCGAAGTTAGTTCGGAGTCCCGGATGTGATCACGGACATGACGAGGAGTCTCGAAATGGTCGAGACATAAAGATTGATATATTGGAAGCCTATATTTGGACATCGGAAGTGTTCCGGGTGAAATTGGTATTTTACCGGAGTACCGGGAGGTTACCGGAACCCCCCGGGAACTAGATGGGCCTTAATGGGCTTTAGTGGAAAGGAGAAAGGGGCAGCCCAAGGTGGCCGCGTGCCTCCCCCTTCCCCTAGTCCTATTAGGACTAGGAGAGGTGGCCGGCCCCCTCTCTCTCTTCCCCCCCCCCCTCAAGGAATCCTATTCCAACTAGGATTGGGGGGGGGGGGAATCCTACTCCCAGAGGGAGTAGGACTCCCTTGGCGCGCCCTCCTTGGCCGGCCGGCCCCCTCCCCCTTGGCTCCTTTATATACGGAGGCAGGGGGCACCTCTAGACACACAAGTTGATCATTGTGATCGTTCCTTAGCCGTGTGCAGTGCCCCCTGCCACCATATTCCACCTCGATCATCTCGTTGTAGTGCTTAGGCGAAGCCCTGCGTCGGTGGAACATCAAGATCGTCACCACGCTGTCGTGCTGATGGAACTCCTCCCCGAAGCATTGCTGGATCGGAGCCCGGGGATCGTCATCGAGCTGTACGTGTGCTAAGAACTCGGAGGTGCCAGAGTAACGGTGCTTGGATCGGTCGGATCGGGAAGAAGACGTACGACTACTTCCTCTACATTGTGTCAACGCTTCCGTTGCAATCTACAAGGGTACGTAGATCAGACTCTCCCCCTCATTGCTATGCATCACCATGATCTTGCATGTGCGTAGGAATTTTTTTGAAATTACTACGTTCCCCAACAGTGGCATCCGAGCCTAGATTTTATGGTTTGATGTTATATGCACGAGTAGAACACAAGTGAATTGTGGGCGATACAAGTCATACTGCCTACCAGCATGTCATACTTTGGTTCGGCGGTATTGTTGGACGAGACGACCCGGACCAACCTTACGCGTACGCTTACGCGAGACCGGTTCCCCCGACGTGCTTTGCACACAGGAGGCTTGCGGGTGACTGTCTCTCCAACTTTAGTTGAACCGAGTGTGGCTACGCCCGGTCCTTGCGAAGGTTAAAACGGAGTCTATTTGACAAACTATCGTTGTGGTTTTGATGCGTAGGTGAGATTGGTTCTTGCTTAAGCCCGTAGCAGCCACGTAAAACTTGCAACAACAAAGTAGAGGTCGTCTAACTTGTTTTTGCAGGGCATGTTGTGATGTGATATGGTCAAGACATGATGCTAAATTTTATTGTATGAGATGATCATGTTTTGTAACCGAGTTATCGGCAACTGGCAGGAGCCATATGGTTGTCGCTTTATTGTATGCAATGCAATCGCCATGTAATGCTTTACTTTATCACTAAGCGGTAGCGATAGTCGTGGAAGCATAAGATTGGCGAGACGACAACGATGCTACGATGGAGATCAAGGTGCCGCGCCGGTGACGATGGTGATCATGACGGTGCTTCGGAGATGGAGATCACAAGCACAAGATGATGATGGCCATATCATATCACTTATATTGATTGCATGTGATGTTTATCTTTTTATGCATCTTATCTTGCTTTGATTGACGGTAGCATTATAAGATGATCTCTCACTAAATTATCAAGAAGTGTTCTCCCTGAGTATGCACCGTTGCCAAAGTTCGTTGTGCCCAGACACCACGTGATGATCGGGTGTGATAAGCTCTACGTCCATCTACAACGGGTGCAAGCCAGTTTTTGCACACGCAGAATACTCAGGTTAAACTTGACGAGCCTAGCATATGCAGATATGGCCTTGGAACACGGAGACCGAAAGGTCGAGCGTGAATCATATAGTAGATATGATCAACATAACGATGTTCACCATTGAAAACTACTCCATCTCACGTGATGATCGGTTATGGTTTAGTTGATTTGGATCACGTGATCACTTAGAGGATTAGAGGGATGTCTATCTAAGTGGGAGTTCTTAAGTAATTTGATTAATTGAACTTAAACTTATCATGAACATAGTACCTGATAGTATCTTGCTTGTTTATGTTGATTGTAGATAGATGGCTCGTGCTGTTGTTCCGTTGAATTTTAATGTGTTCCTTGAGAAAGCAAAGTTGAAAGATGATGGTAGCAATTACACGGACTGGGTCCATAACTTGAGGATTATCCTCATTGCTGCTCAGAAGAATTACGTCCTGGAAGCACCGCTGGGTGCCAGGCCTGCTGCTGGAGCAACGCCAGATGTTACGAACGTTTGGCAAAGCAAAGCTGATGACTACTCGATAGTTCAGTGTGCCATGCTTTATGGCTTAGAATCGGGACTTCAACGACGTTTTGAACGTCATGGAGAATATGAGATGTTCCAGGAGTTGAAGTTAATATTTCAAGCAAATGCCCGAATTGAGAGATATGAAGTCTCCAATAAGTTCTATAGCTGCAAGATGGAGGAGAACAGTTCCGTCAGTGAGCATATACTCAAAATGTCTGGGTATAATAATCACTTGATTCAGATGGGAGTTAATCTTCCAGATGATTGCGTCATTGATAGAATTCTCCAATCACTGCCACCAAGCTACAAGAGCTTCATGATGAACTATAATATGCAAGGGATGAACAAGACTATTCCCGAGCTCTTCGCAATGCTGAAAGCTGCGGAGGTAGAAATCAAGAAGGAGCATCAAGTGTTGATGGTTAACAAGACCACTAGTTTCAAGAAAAAGGGCAAAGGGAAGAAGAAGGGGAACTTCAAGAAGGACGGCAAGCAAGTTGCTGCTCAGGAGAAGAAACCCAAGTCTGGACCTAAGCCTGAAACTGAGTGCTTCTACTGCAAGCAGACTGGACACAGGAAGCGAAACTGCCCCAAGTATTTGGCGGATCAGAAGGATGGCAAGGTGAACAAAGGTATATGTGATATACATGTTATTGATGTGTACCTTACTAGAGCTCGTAGTAGCACCTGGGTATTTGATACTGGTTCTGTTGCTAATATTTGCAACTCGAAACAGGGACTACGGATTAAGCGAACACTGGCGAAGGACGAGGTGACGATGCGCGTGGGAAACGGTTCCAAAGTCGATGTGATCGCGGTCGGCACGCTACCTCTACATCTACCTTCGGGATTAATATTAGACCTAAATAATTATTATTTGGTGCCAGTGTTAAGCATGAACATTATATCTGGATCTTGTTTGATGCGAGACGGTTATTCATTTAAATCAGAGAATAATGGTTGTTCTATTTATATGAGTAATATCTTTTATGGTCATGCACCATTGAAGAGTGGTCTATTTTTGACGAATCTCGTTAGTAGTAACACACATATTCATAATGTTGAAGCCAAAAGATGCAGAGCTGATAATGATAGTGCAACTTATTTGTGGCACTGCCGTTTAGGTCATATCGGTGTAAAGCGCATGAAGAAACTCCATACTGATGGGCTTTTGGAACCACTTGATTATGAATCACTTGGTACTTGCGAACCGTGCCTCATGGGCAAGATGACTAAAACACCGTTCTCCGGTACTATGGAGAGAGCAACAGATTTGTTGGAAATCATACATACCGATGTATGTGGTCCGATGAATATTGAGGCTCGTGGCGGATATCGTTATTTTATCACTTTCACAGATGATTTAAGCAGATATGGGTATATCTACTTAATGAAACATAAGTCTGAAACATTTGAAAAGTTCAAAGAATTTCAGAGTGAAGTTGAAAATCATCGTAACAAGAAAATAAAGTTTCTACGATCTGATCGTGGAGGAGATTATTTGAGTTACGAGTTTGGTGTACATTTGAAAAATTGTGGAATAGTTTCGCAACTCACGCCACCCGGAACACCACAGCGTAATGGTGTGTCCGAACGTCGTAATCGTACTTTACTAGATATGGTGCGATCTATGATGTCTCTTACTGATTTACTGCTATCATTTTGGGGTTATGCTTTAGAGACGGCCGCATTCACGTTAAATAGGGCACCATCAAAATCCGTTGAGACGACGCCTTATGAACTATGGTTTGGCAAGAAACCAAAGTTGTCGTTTCTTAAAGTTTGGGGCTGCGATGCTTATGTGAAAAAGCTTCAACCTGATAAGCTCGAACCCAAATCGGAGAAATGTGTCTTCATAGGATACCCAAAGGAAACTGTTGGGTACACCTTCTATCACAGATCCGAATGCAAGACATTCGTTGCTAAGAATGGATCATTTCTAGAGAAGGAGTTTCTCTCGAAAGAAGTGAGTGGGAGGAAAGTAGAACTTGACGAGGTAACTGTACCTGCTCCCTTATTGGAAAATAGTACATCACAGAAAACTGTTTCTGCGACACCTATACCAATTAGTGAGGAAGCTAATGATGATGATCATGAAACTTCAGGACAAGATACTATTGAACCTCGTAGATCAACCAGAGTGAGATCCGCACCAGAGTGGTATGGTAATCCAGTTCTGGAAGTCATGCTACTAGATCATGATGAACCTACGAACTATGAAGAAACGATGGTGAGCCCAGATTCGGCAAAGTGGCTAGAAGCCATGAAATCTGAGATGGGATCCATGTATGAGAACAAAGTATGGACTTTGGTTGACTTGCCCGATGATCGGCAAGCAATTGAGAATAAATGGATCTTCAAGAAAAAGACTGATGCTGACGGTAATATTACTGTCTATAAAGCTCGACTTGTCGCAAAAGGTTTTCGACAAGTTCAAGGGGTTGACTACGATGAGACCTTCTCACCCGTAGCGATGCTTAAGTCTGTCAGAATCATGTTAGCAATTGCCGCATTTTATGATTATGAAATTTGGCAGATGGATGTCAAAACTGCATTCCTGAATGGATTTCTGGAAGAAGAGTTGTATATGATGCAACCGGAAGGTTTTGTCGATCCAAAGGGAGCTAACAAAGTGTGCAAGCTCAAGCGATCCATTTATGGACTGGTGCAAGCCTCTCGGAGTTGGAATAAACGCTTTGATAGTGTGATCAAAGCATTTGGTTTTATACAGACTTTCGGTGAAGCCTGTATTTACAAGAAAGTGAGTGGGAGCTCTGTAGCATTTCTGATATTATATGTGGATGACATATTGCTGATTGGAAATGATATAGAATTTCTGCATAGCATAAAGGGATACTTGAATAAGAGTTTTTCAATGAAAGACCTCGGTGAAGCTGCTTCCATATTAGGCATAAAGATCTATAGAGATAGATCAAGACGCTTAATTGGACTTTCACAAAGCACATACCTTGACAAGATTTTGAAGAAGTTCAAAATGGATCAAGCAAAGAAAGGGTTCTTGCCTGTGTTACAAGGTGTGAAGTTGAGTCAGACTCAACGCCCGACCACTGCAGAAGATAGAGAGAAAATGAAAGATGTTCCCTATGCTTCAGCCATAGGCTCTATCATGTATGCAATGCTGTGTACCAGACCTGATGTGTGCCTTGCTATAAGTTTAGCAGGGAGGTACCAAAGTAATCCAGGAGTGGATCACTGGACAGCGGTCAAGAACATCCTGAAATACCTGAAAAGGACTAAGGATATGTTTCTCGTATATGGAGGTGACAAAGAGCTCACCGTAAGAGGTTACGTTGACGCAAGCTTTGACACTGATCCGGACGATTCTAAATCGCAAACCGGATACGTGTTTACATTAAACGGTGGAGCTGTCAGTTGGTGCAGTTCTAAACAAAGCGTCATAGCGGGATCTACATGTGAAGCGGAGTACATAGCTGCTTCGGAAGCAGCGAACGAAGGAGTCTGGATGAAGGAGTTCATATCCGATCTAGGTGTCATACCTAGTGCATCGGGTCCAATGAAAATCTTTTGTGACAATACTGGTGCAATTGCCTTGGCAAAGGAATCCAGATTTCACAAGAGGACCAAGCACATCAAGAGACGCTTCAATTCCATCCGGGATCTAGTCCAGGTGGGAGACATAGAGATCTGCAAGATACATACGGATCTGAATGTTGCAGACCCGTTGACTAAGCCTCTTCCACAAGCAAAACATGATCAGCACCAAGGCTCCATGGGTGTTAGAATCATTACTGTGTAATCTAGATTATTGACTCTAGTGCAAGAGGGAGACTGAAGGAAATATGCCCTAGAGGCAATAATAAAGTTATTATTTATTTCCTTATATCATGATAAATGTTTATTATTCATGCTAGAATTGTATTAACCGGAAACATAATACATGTGTGAATGCATAGACAAACTTAGTGTCACTAGTATGCCTCTACTTGACTAGCTCGTTAATCAAAGATGGTTATGTTTCCTAACCATGAACAAGGTGTTGTTATTTGATTAACAATGTCACATCATTGGTTGAAAGATCTGATTGACATGACCCATTCCATTAGCTTAGCACCCCATCGTTTAGTATGTTGCTATTGCTTTCTTCATGACTTATACATGTTCCTATGACCATGAGATTATGCAACTCCTATTTTCCGGAGGAACACTTTGTGTGCTACCAAATGTCACAATGTAACTGGGTGATTATAAAGGAGCTCTACAGGTGTCTCCAAAGGTAGATGTTGGGTTGGCGTATTTCGAGATTAGGATTTATCACTCCGATTGTCGGAGAGGTATCTTTGGGCCCTCTCGGTAATGCACATCACATAAGCCTTACAAGCATTACAACTAATGAGTTAGTTGCGATATGATGTATTACAGAACGAGTAAAGAGACTTGCCGGTAACGAGATTGAACTAGGTATTGGATACCGACGATCGAATCTCAGGCAAGTAACATACCGATGACAAAGGGAACAACGTATGTTGTTATGCGGTCTGACCGATAAAGATCTTCATAGAATATGTAGGAGCCAATATGGGCATCCAGGTCCCGCTATTGGTTATTGACCGGAGATGTATCTCAGTCATGTCTACATTGTTCTCGAACCGTAGGGTCCGCACGCTTAACGTTACGATGATAGTTATTATGAGTTTATGCATTTTGATGTACCGAAGTTAGTTCGGAGTCCCGGATGTGATCACGGACATGACGAGGAGTCTCGAAATGGTCGAGACATAAAGATTGATATATTGGAAGCCTATATTTGGACATCGGAAGTGTTCCGGGTGAAATCGGGATTTTACCGGAGTACCGGGAGGTTACCGGAACCCCCCGGGAACCAGATGGGCCTTAATGGGCTTTAGTGGAAAGGAGAAAGGGGCAGCCCAAGGTGGCTGCGCGCCTCCCCCCTTCCCCTAGTCCTATTAGGACTAGGAGAGGTGGCCGGCCCCCTTTCTCTCTTCCCCCCCCCTCAAGGAATCCTATTCCAACTAGGATTGGGGGGGGGATCCTACTCCCAGAGAGAGTAGGACTCCCTTGGCGCGCCCTCCTTGGCCGGCCGGCCCCCTCCCCCTTGGCTCCTTTATATACGGAGGCAAGGGGCACCTCTAGACACACAAGTTGATCATTGCGATCGTTCCTTAGCCGTGTGCGGTGCCCCCTGCCACCATATTCCACCTCGATCATATCGTTGTAGTGCTTAGGCGAAACCCTGCGTCGGTGGAACATCAAGATCGTCACCACGCCGTCGTGCTGACGGAACTCCTCCCCGAAGCTTTGCTGGATCGGAGCCCGGGGATCGTCATCGAGCTGTACGTGTGCTAAGAACTCGGAGGTGCCGGAGTAACGGTGCTTGGATCGGTCGGATCGGGAAGAAGACGTATGACTACTTCCTCTACATTGTGTCAATGCTTCCGTTGCGATCTATAAGGGTACGTAGATCAGACTCTCCCCCTCGTTGCTATGCATCACCATGATCTTGCGTGTGCGTAGGAATTTTTTTGAAATTACTACGTTCCCCAACAGTGCCATCCGAGCCTAGGTTTTATGGTTTGATGTTATATGCACGAGTAGAACACAAGTGAGTTGTGGGGATACAAGTCATACTGCCTACCAACATGTCATACTTTGGTTCGGCGGTATTGTTGGACGAGACGAGACGACCCGGACCAACCTTACGCGTACGCTTACGCGAGACCGGTTCCCCCGACGTGCTTTGCACACAGGTGGCTTGCGGGCGACTGTCTCTCCAACTTTAGTTGAACCGAGTGTGGCTACGCCCGGTCCTTGTGAAGGTTAAAACGGAGTCTATTTGACAAACTATCGTTGTGGTTTTGATGCGTAGGTGAGATTTGTTCTTGCTTAAGCCCGTAGCAGCCACGTAAAACTTGCAACAACAAAGTAGAGGACGTCTAACTTGTTTTTGCAGGGCATGTTGTGATGTGATATGGTCAAGACATGATGCTAAATTTTATTGTATGAGATGATCATGTTTTGTAACCGAGTTATCGGCAACTGGCAGGAGCCATATGGTTGTCGCTTTATTGTATGCAATGCAATCGCCATGTAATGCTTTACTTTATTACTAAGCGGTAGCGATAGTCATGGAAGCATAAGATTGGCGAGACGACAACGATGCTACGATGGAGATCAAGGTGTCGCGCCGGTGACGATGGTGATCATGACGGTGCTTCGGAGATGGAGATCACAAGCACAAGATGATGATGGCCATATCATATCACTTATATTGATTGCATGTGATGTTTATCTTTTTATGCATCTTATCTTGCTTTGATTGACGGTAGCATTATAAGATGATCTCTCACTAAATTATCAAGAAGTGTTCTCCCTGAGTATGCACCGTTGCCAAAGTTCGTTGTGCCCAGACACCACGTGATGATCGGGTGTGATAAGCTCTACGTCCATCTACAACGGGTGCAAGCCAGTTTTTGCACACGCAGAATACTCAGGTTAAACTTGACGAGCCTAGCATATGCAGATATGGCCTCGGAACACAGAGACCGAAAGGTCGAGCGTGAATCATATAGTAGATATGATCAACATAACGATGTTCACCATTGAAAACTACTCCATCTCACGTGATGATCGGTTATGGTTTAGTTGATTTGGATCACGTGATCACTTAGAGGATTAGAGGGATGTCTATCTAAGTGGGAGTTCTTAAGTAATTTGATTAATTGAACTTATACTTATCATGTACTTAGTACCTGATAGTATCTTGCTTGTTTATGTTGATTGTAGATAGATGGCTCGTGCTGTTGTTCTGTTGAATTTTAATGCGTTCCTTGAGAAAGCAAAGTTGAAAGATGATGGTAGCAATTACACGGACTGGGTCCGTAACTTGAGGATTATCCTCATTGCTGCTCAGAAGAATTACGTCCTGGAAGCACCGCTGGGTGCCAGGCCTGCTGCTGGAGCAACGCCAGATGTTATGAACGTCTGGCAAAGCAAAGCTGATGACTACTCGATAGTTCAGTGTGCCATGCTTTACGGCTTAGAATCGGGACTTCAACGACGTTTTGAACGTCATGGAGCATATGAGATGTTCCAGGAGTTGAAGTTAATATTTCAAGCAAATGCCCGAATTGAGAGATATGAAGTCTCCAATAAGTTCTATAGCTGCAAGATGGAGGAGAACAGTTCTGTCAGTGAGCATATACTCAAAATGTCTGGGTATAATAATCACTTGATTCAGATGGGAGTTAATCTTCCAGATGATTGCGTCATTGATAGAATTCTCCAATCACTTCCACCAAGCTACAAGAGCTTCGTGATGAACTATAATATGCAAGGGATGAACAAGACTATTGCCGAGCTCTTCGCAATGCTGAAAGCTGCGGAGGTAGAAATCAAGAAGGAGCATCAAGTGTTGATGGTTAACAAGACCACTAGTTTCAAGAAAAAGGGCAAAGGGAAGAAGAAGGGGAACTTCAAGAAGGACGGCAAGCAAGTTGCTGCTCAGGAGAAGAAACCCAAGTCTGGACCTAAGCCTGAAACTGAGTGCTTCTACTGCAAGCAGACTGGTCACTGGAAGCGGAACTGCCCCAAGTATTTGGCGGATAAGAAGGATGGCAAGGTGAACAAAGGTATATGTGATATACATGTTATTGATGTGTACCTTACTAGAGCTCGCAGTAGCACCTGGGTATTTGATACTGGTTCTGTTGCTAATATTTGCAACTCGAAACAGGGACTATAGATTAAGCGAACACTGGCGAAGGACGAGGTGACGATGCGCGTGGGAAACGGTTCCAAAGTCGATGTGATCGCGGTCGGCACGCTACCTCTACATCTACCTTCGGGATTAATATTAGACCTAAATAATTGTTATTTGGTGCCAACGTTAAGCATGAACATTATATCTGGATCTTGTTTGATGCGAGACGGTTATTCATTTAAATTAGAGAATAATGGTTGTTCTATTTATGTGAGTAATATCTTTTATGGTCATGCACCTTTGAAGAGTGGTCTATTTTTGATGAATCTCGTTAGTAGTAACACACATATTCATAATGTTGAAGCCAAAAGATGCAGAGTTGATAATGATAGTGCAACTTATTTGTGGCACTGCCGTTTAGGTCATATCGGTGTAAAGCGCATGAAGAAACTCCATACTGATGGGCTTTTGGAACCACTTGATTATGAATCACTTGGTACTTGCGAACCGTGCCTCATGGGCAAGATGACTAAAACACCGTTCTCCGGTACTATGGAGAGAGCAACAGATTTGTTGGAAATCATACATGCCGATGTATGTGGTCCGATGAATATTGAGGCTCGTGGCGGATATCGTTATTTTCTCACTTTCACAGATGATTTAAGCAGATATGGGTATATCTACTTAATGAAACATAAGTCTGAAACATTTTAAAAGTTCAAAGAATTTCAGAGTGAAGTTGAAAATCATCGTAACAAGAAAATAAAGTTTCTACGATCTGATCGTGGAGGAGAATATTTGAGTTACGAGTTTGGTGTACATTTGAAAAATTGTGGAATAGTTTCGCAACTCACGCCACCCGGAACACCACAGCGTAATGGTGTGTCCGAACGTCGTAATCGTACTTTACTAGATATGGTGCGATCTATGATGTCTCTTACTGGTTTGCCGCTATCGTTTTGGGGTTATGCTTTAGAGACGGCCGCATTCACGTTAAATAGGGCACCATCAAAATCCGTTGAGACGACGCCTTATGAACTATGGTTTGGCAAGAAACCAAAGTTGTCGTTTCTTAAAGTTTGGGGCTGTGATGCTTATGTGAAAAAGCTTCAACCTGATAAGCTCGAACCCAAATCGGAGAAATGTGTCTTCATAGGATACCCAAAAGAAACTGTTGGGTACACCTTCTATCACAGATCTGAAGGCAAGACATTCGTTGCTAAGAATGGATCATTTCTAGAGAAGGAGTTTCTCTCGAAAGAAGTGAGTGGGAGGAACGTAGAACTTGACGAGGTAACTGTACCTGCTTCCTTATTGGAAAATAGTACATCACAGAAAACTGTTTCTGCGACACCTATACCAATTAGTGAGGAAGCTAATGATGATGATCATGAAACTTCAGGACAATATACTACTGAACCTCGTAGATCAACCAGAGTGAGATCCGCACCAGAGTGGTACGGTAATCCAGTTCTGGAAGTCATGCTACTAGATCATGATGAACCTACGAACTATGAAGAAGCGATGGTGAGCCCAGATTCCGCAAAGTGGCTAGAAGCCATGAAATCTGAGATGGGATCCATGTATGAGAACAAAGTATGGACTTTGGTTGACTTGCCCGATGATCGGCAAGCAATTGAGAATAAATGGATCTTCAAGCAAAGGCTGACGCTGACGGTAATATTACTGTCTATAAAGCTCGACTTGTCGCAAAAGGTTTTCGACAAGTTCAAGGGGTTGACTACGATGAGACCTTCTCACCCGTAGCGATGCTTAAGTCTGTCAGAATCGTGTTAGCAATTGCCGCATTTTATGATTATGAAATTTGGCAGATGGATGTCAAAACTACATTCCTGAATGGATTTCTGGAAGAAGAGTTGTATATGATGCAACCGGAAGGTTTTGTCGATCCAAAGGGAGCTAACAAAGTGTGCAAGCTCCAGCGATCCATTTATGGACTGGTGCAAGCCTCTCGGAGTTGGAATAAACGCTTTGATAGTGTGATCAAAGCATTTGTGTGCTACCAAACATCACAACGTAACTGGGTGATTATAAAGGAGCTCTACAGGTGTCTCCAAAGGTAGATGTTGGGTTGGCGTATTTCGAGATTAGGATTTGTCACTCCGATTGTCGGAGAGGTATCTCTGGGCCCTCTCGGTAATGCACATCACATAAGCCTTGCAAGCATTACAACTAATGAGTTAGTTGCGAGATGATGTATTACGGAATGAGTAAAGAGACTTGCCGGTAACGAGATTGAACTAGGTATTGGATACCGACGATCGAATCTCAGGCAAGTAACATACCGATGACAAAGGGAACAACGTATGTTGTTATGCGGTCTGACCGATAAAGATCTTCGTAGAATATGTAGGAGCCAATATGGGCATCCAGGTCCCGCTATTGGTTATTGACCGGAGATGTATCTCAGTCATGTCTACATTGTTCTCGAACCGTAGGGTCCGCACGCTTAACGTTACGATGACAGTTATTATGAGTTTATGCATTTTGATGTACCGAAGTTAGTTCGGAGTCCCGGATGTGATCACGGACATGGCGAGGAGTCTCGAAATGGTCGAGACATAAAGATTGATATATTGGAAGCCTATATTTGGACATCGGAAGTGTTCCGGGTGAAATCGGGATTTTACCGGAGTACCGGGAGGTTACCGAAACCCCCCGGGAACCAGATGGGCCTTAATGGGCTTTAGTGGAAAGGAGAAAGCGGCAGCCCAAGGTGGCCGCGCGCCTCCCCCCTTCCCCTAGTCCTAATAGGACTAGGAGAGGTGGCCGGCCCCCTCTCTCTCTTTCCCCCCCTCAAGGAATCCTATTCCAACTAGGATTGGGGGGGGGAATCCTACTCCAGAGGGAGTAGGACTACCTTGGCGCGCCCTCCTTGGCCGGCCGGCCCCCTCCCCCTTGGTTCCTTTATATACGGAGGCAGGGGGCACCTCTAGACACACAAGTTGATCATTGTGATCGTTCCTTAGCCGTGTGCGGTGCCCCCTGCCACCATATTCCACCTCGATCATATCGTTGTAGTGCTTAGGCGAAGCCCTGCGTCGGTGGAACATCAAGATCGTCACCACGCCGTCGTGCTGATGGAACTCCTCCCCGAAGCTTTGCTGGATTGGAGCCCGGGGATCGTCATCGAGCTGTACGTGTGCTAAGAACTCGGAGGTGCCGGAGTAACGGTGCTTGGATCGGTCGGATCGGGAAGAAGACGTATGACTACTTCCTCTACATTGTGTCAACGCTTCCGTTGCGATCTACAAGGGTATGTAGATCAGACTCTCCCCCTCGTTGCTATGCATCACCATGATCTTGCGTGTGCGTAGGATTTTTTTTGAAATTACTACGTACCCCAACAAATATAACATCTTTTACTCGAAGGATATGATCACCTTTAATAAGCTTATCAAGATTTCACATGCCCACATGACCTGGCCTTCTATGCCACAACCAACCTTTAGAAGATTTAGCAATTAAGCAAGTTCTAGGTTGAGCTTTTCTAGTGAAATCAACAATGTAAAGATCACCTCTACGTATACCGGTAAAGACCATTTTATGATTATCTCTACGAAACACTTGGCAATCTACTTGTAAAGACCAAAGTTAGCAAGTCTAGATACGGAAAGTAAATTGTAGCCAAGCGATTCAACAAGCATAACATTTTGTATGGAGCTATCATGTGAGATGGCCACCTTACCAAGGTCAACCACCTTACCCTTTGAGTTATCACCGAAAGTGACATACTTTTGAGGGCCGTCGTTTTCAGCAAGCTCACGAAATATATCTTTGTCTCCGGTCATATGATCAGTACATCCACTATCAAGGACCCATTCCTTTCCTCCGGCCATGAAGCCGCGAAGATTAGCCATAAGATTGAAGTGTCTCATTGCATCATCAAGATCATAGTCACTATCATCATCCTCATCATAGTATCCATGTTCAACATCATCATGTGGTGGATCAATTCCTAGAGAGAGTGATTCATTAGAAGTATGACCGTAACAATGTTCATCTCTATGAATTCTAATGACTCCGGAAATGATATTGCTAATAATTCCAACATCTCGTTTGGCACGCATGAGATCATGAAGCTCAAACACATAATCATCAAACTTAAGATCACTAGTGCTCATCTTACTCGAGGCAATAGACTTATGGAGAATTTCATCTATATTTTTCAAGGAATAATTTGGGAATCATTCCTCAAGAAATCTCCATATAGTGTAGGCACACTTAAGAGTAGGTAAGCTAGCAATTAAATTTTTGGGCAATCCTCTAATGATAAGATTGATAGTTCTAAGATTGCGAATCATGTCAAGATCCTCATCGGGTATGGGATGCAGAGGGTCAATATGAGGTGCACAAGGGCTAGTAATGTACTTTTTCAAATGATATTCATTGAAAATCTCAAGCATCTCATTTTTCCACTCATGGAAGAACTCTTCATCAAGAATATGCACTCTATGTCTACGACTCCCCAACGTAGACTCATCCATCTTCCTCCAAAGGTGTTTAAACCAAAGCAATGGAGACCAATGCTCTGATACCAATTGAAAGGATCGAGAAGAAGTGTCTAGAGGGGGGTGAATAGACTCTTCACAATAAAAGTTGCAGTTTTTAATTTCTTTAGGTTGAAGTAAAGTTTTAGCACAAGTTCACACATTTATAATACATATCAAGCAAGCATGACAAGAGTATATGGGCAGCAAAAAGTAAAGCATGCAAGTTGCAAGAATGTAAAGGGATGGGATTTGGAGGGAGCAAACGAAATGTAGACACGAAGATTTTTGGCGTGGTTCCGATAGGTGGTGCTATCGTATATCCACGTTGATGGAGACTTCAACCCACGAAGGGTAATGGTTGCGCGAGTTCACGGAGGGTTCCACCCACGAAGGGTCCATTAAGAAGCAACCTTGTCTATCCCACCATGGCCGTCGCCCACGAAGGACTTGCCTCACTAGGGTAGATCTTCACGAAGTAGGCGATCTCCTTGCCCTTACAAACTCCTTGGTTCAACTCCACAATCTTGACGGAGGCTCCCAAGTGACACCTAACCAATCTAGCTAGGAGACACCACTCTCCAAGAGGTAACAAATGGTGTGTTGATGATGAACTCCTTGCTCTCGTGCTTCAAATGATAGTCTCCCCAACACTCGACTCTCTCTCATAGGATAGGATTTGGTGGAAAGATGATTTGAGTCGAAAGCAACTTGGGGAAGGCTAGAGATCAAGATTTGTGTGGTTGGAATGGAATATCTTGACCTCAACACAAGTGTAGGTGGTTCTCTCTCGAAAAATGTATGTTGGAAGTGTAGGCATGTCCTGATGGCTCTCTCCATGAATGTGTTGGGGAACGTAGTAATTTTAAAAAAATTCCTACGCACACGCAAGATCATGGTGATGCATAGCAACGAGAGGGGAGAGTGTTGTCTACGTACCCTCGTAGACTGATAGTGGAAGCGTTATGACAACGCGATTGATGTAGTCGTATGTCTTCACGGCCCGACCGATCAAGCACCGAAACTACGGCACCTCCGAGTTTTAGCACACGTTCAGCTCGATGACGATCCCCGGACTCCGATCCAGCAAAGTGTCGGGGAAGAGTTCCGTCAGCACGACGGCGTGGTGACGATCTTGATGTTCTACCGTCGCAGGGCTTCGCCTAAGCACCGCTACAATATTATCGAGGAGTATAGTGGAGGGGGGCACCGCACACGGCTAAGAAAACGATCACGAGGAGCAACTTGTGTGTCTAGAGGTGCCCCCTGCCCCCGTATATAAAGGAGCAAGGGGGGTGCGTCCGGCCCTAGGAGGAGGCGCGCAGGAGGAGTCCTACTCCTACCGGGAGTAGGACTCCCCCCTTTCCCTAGTTAGATTAGGACTTGGGGGGAAGGAGGAGAGGGGGGAAAGGAAAGGGGGGGGGCGCCGCCCCCCTCCTTGTCCAATTCGGACTTGGGGGGGGGGCGGCAGCCCCTAGGCCTCCTCTCCTCTTTCTCCACTAGGCCCATTAAGGCCCATTAGGTTACTGGAGGGTTCCGGTAACCTCCTGGTACTCGGTAAAATGCCGATTTCACCCGGAACACTTTCGATGTCCGAACATAGGCTTCCAATATATCAATCTTCACGTCTCGACCACTTCGAGACTCCTCGTCATGTCCGTGATCACATCTGGGACTTCGAACAAACTTCGGTACATCAAAATATATAAACTCATAATGAAACTGTCATCGTAACGTTAAGCGTGCGGACCCTACGGGTTCGAGAACAATGTAGACATGACCGAGACACGTCTCCGGTAATAACCAATAGCGGTACCTGGATGCTCATATCGGCTCCTACATATTCTACGAAGATCTTTATCGGTCAGACTACATAACAACATACGTTGTTCCCTTTGTCATCGGTATGTTACTTGCCCGAGATTCGATCGTCGGTATCTTAATACCTAGTTCAATCTCGTTACCGGCAAGTCTCTTTACTCGTTCCGTAATACATCATCTCACAACTAACTCATTAGTTGCAATGCTTGCAAGGCTTATGTGATGTGCATTACCGAGAGGGCCCAGAGATACCTCTCCGACAATCGGAGTGACAAATCCTAATCTCGAAATACGCCAACCCAACATGTACCTTTGGAGACACCTGTAGAGCTCCTTTATAATCACCCAGTTACGTTGTGATGTTTGGTAGCACACAAAGTGTTCCTCCAGCAAACGGGAGTTGCATAATCTCATAGTCATAGGAACATGTATAAGTCATGAAGAAAGCAATAGCAACATACTAAACGATCGGGTGCTAAGCTAATGGAATGGGTCATGTCAATCACATCATTCTCCTAATGATGTGATCCCGTTAATCAAATGACAACACATGTCTATGGTTAGGAAACATAACCATCTTCGATTAACGAGCTAGTCAAGTAGAGGCATACTAGTGACGTTTAGTTTGTCTATGTATTCACACAAGTATTATGTTTCTGGTTAATACAATTCTAGCATGAATAATAAACATTTATCATGATATAAGGAAATAAATAATAACTTTATTATTGCCTCTAGGGCATATTTCCTTGAGTCTCCCACTTGCACTAGAGTCAATAATCTAGATTACACAGTAATGATTCTAACACCCATGGAGCGTTGGTGCTAATCATGTTTTGCTCGTGGAAGAGGCTTAGTCAACGGGTCTACTACATTCAGATCCGTATGTATCTTGCAAATCTCTATGTCTCCCACCTGGACTAGATCCCGGATGGAATTGAAGCGTCTCTTGATGTGCTTGGTTCTCTTGTGAAATCTGGATTCCATTGCCAAGGCAATTGCACCAGTATTGTCACAAAAGATTTTCATTGGACCCGATGCACTAGGTATGACACCTAGATCGGATATGAACTCCTTCATCCAGACTCCTCCGTTTGCTGCTTCTGAAGCAGCTATGTACTCCGCTTCACATGTAGATCCCGCCACAATGCTTTGTTTAGAACTGCACCAACTGACAGCTCCACCGTTTAATGTAAACACGTATCCGGTTTGCGATTTAGAATCATCCGGATCAGTGTCAAAGCTTGCATCAACGTAACCATTTACGATGAGCTCTTTGTCACCTCCATATATGAGAAACATATCCTTAGTCCTTTTCAGGTATTTCAGGATGTTCTTGACCGCTGTCCAGTGATCCACTCCTGGATTACTTTGGTACCTCCCTGCTAGACTTATAGCAAGACATACATCAGGTCTGGTACACAGCATTGCATACATGATAGAGCGTATGGCTGAAGCATAGGGAACATCTTTCATTTTCTCTCTATCTTCTGCAGTGGTCGGGCATTGAGTCTTACTCAATTTCACACCTTGTAACACATGCAAGAATCCTTTCTTTGCTTGATCCATTTTGAACTTCTTCAAAATTTTGTCAAGGTATGTGCTTTGTGAAAGTCCAATTAAGCGTCTTGATCTATCTCTATAGATCTTAATGCCCAATATGTAAGCAGCTTCACCGAGGTCTTTCATTGAAAAACTCTTATTCAAGTATCCCTTTATGCTATCCAGAAATTCTATATCATTTCCGATTAGTAATATGTCATCTACATATAATATCAGAAATGCTACAGAGCTCCCACTCACCTTTTTGTAAATACAAGCTTCTCCAAAAGTCTATACAAAACCAAATGCTTTGATCACGCTATCAAAGCGTTTATTCCAACTCCGAGATGCTTGCACCAGTCCATAAATGGATCGCTGGAGCTTGCACACTTTGTTAGCTCCCTTTGGATCGACAAAACCTTCCGGCTGCATCATATACAACTCTTCTTCCAGAAATCATTCAAGAATGCAGTTTTGACATCCATCTGCCAAATTTCTTAATCATAAAATGCGGCAATTGCTAACATGATTCGGACAGACTTAAGCATCACTATGGGTGAGAAGGTCTCATCATGGTCAATCCCTTGAACTTGTCGAAAACCTTTTGCGACAACTCGAGCTTTGTAGACAGTAACATTAGCGTCAGCGTCAGTCTTCTTCTTGAAGATCCATTTATTCTCAATTGCTTGCCGATCTTTGGGCAAGTCAATCAAACTCCCCACTTTGTTCTCATACATGGATCCCATCTGAGATTTCTTGGCTTCAAGCCATTTTGCGGAATCTGGGCTCACCATCGCTTCTCCATAGTTTGTAGGTTCATCATGATCTAGTAGCATGACTTCCAGAACAAGATTACCGTACCACTCTGGTGCGGATCTTACTCTGGTTGATCTACGAGGTTCAGTAGTATCTTGTTCTGAAGTTTCATGATCATCATCATTAGCTTCCTCACTAATTGGTGTAGGTGTCACAGAAACCGGTTTCTGTGATGTACTACTTTCCAATAAGGGAGCAGGTACAGTTACCTCATCAAGTTCTACTTTCCTCCCACTCACTTCTTTCGAGAGAAACTCCTTCTCTAGAAAGTTTCCAAATTTAGCAACAAAAGTCTTGCCTTCGGATCTGTGATAGAAGGTGTATCCAATAGTTTCCTTTGGATATCCTATGAAGACACATTTCTCCGATTTGGGTTCAAGCTTATCAGGTTGAAGCTTTTTCACATAAGCATCGCATCCCCAAACTTTCAGAAATGACAATTTTGGTTTCTTGCCAGACCATAGTTCATAAGGCGTCGTCTCAACGGATTTTGATGGTGCCCTATTTAACGTGAATGCGGCCGTCTGTAAAGCATAACCCCAAAATGATAGCGGTAAATCAGTAAGAGACATCATAGATCGCACGATATCTAGTAAAGTACGATTACGACGTTCGGACACACCATTACGCTGTGGTGTTCCGGGTGGCGTGAGTTGCGAAACTATTCCGCATTGTTTCAAATGTACACCAAACTCGTAACTCAAATATTCTCCTCCACGATCAGATCGTAGGAATTTTATTTTCTTGTTACGATGATTTTCAACTTCACTCTGAAATTCTTTGAACTTTTCAAATGTTTCAGACTTATGTTTCATTAAGTAGATATACCCATATCTGCTTAAGTCATCTGTGAAGGTGAGAAAATAACGATATCCGCCACGAGCCTCAACATTCATCGGTCCAAATACATCTGTATCTTTGATTTCCAACAAATCTGTTGCTCTCTCCGTAGTACCGGAGAACGGTGTTTTGGTCATCTTGCCCATAAGGCACGGTTCGAAAGTACCAAGTGATTCATAATCAAGTGGTTCCAAAAGTCCATCAGTATGGAGTTTCTTCATGCGCTTTATACCGATATGACCTAAACGGCAGTGCCACAAATAAGTTGCACTATCATTATCAACTCTGCATCTTTTGGCTTCAACATTATGAATATGTGTGTCACTACTATCAAGATTTAATAAGAATAGACCACTCTTCAAGGGTGCATGACCATAAAAGATATTACTCATATAAATAGAACAACCATTATTCTCTAATTTAAATGAATAATCGTCTCGCATCAAACAAGATCCAGATATAATGTTCATGCTCAACGCTGGCACCAAATAACAATTATTTAGGTCTAATACTAATCCCGAAGGTAGATGTAGAGGTAGCGTGCCGACCGCGATCACATCGACTTTGGAACCATTTCCCACGCGCATCGTCACCTCATCTTTAGCCAATCTTCGCTTAATCCGTAGTCCCTGTTTCGAGTTGCAAATATTAGCAATAGAACCAGTATCAAATACCCAGGTGCTACTGCGAGCATTAGTAAGGTACACATCAATAACATGTATATCATATATACCTTTGTTCACCTTGCCATCCTTCTTATCCGCCAAATACTTGGGGCAATTTTGCTTCCAGTGACCAGTCTGCTTGCAGTAGAAGCACTCAGTTTCAGGCTTAGGTCCAGATTTGGGTTTCTTCTCCTGAGCAGCAACTTGCTTGCTGTTCTTTTTGAAGTTCCCCTTCTTCTTCCCTTTGCCCTTTTTCTTGAAACTAGTGGTCTTGTTGACCATCAACACTTGATGCTCCTTCTTGATTTCTACCTCCGCAGCTTTCAGCATTGCGAAGAGCTCGGGAATTGTCTTATTCGTCCCTTGCATATTATAGTTCATCACGAAGCTCTTGTAGCTAGGTGGAAGTGATTGGAGAATTCTGTCAATGACGCAATCATCTGAAAGATTAACTCCCAATTGAATCAGGTGATTATTATACCCAGACATTTTGAGTATATGCTCACTAACAGAACTGTTCTCCTCCATCTTGCAGCTATAGAACTTATTGGAGACTTCATATCTCTCAATCCGGATATTTGCTTGAAATATTAACTTCAACTCCTGGAACATCTCATATGCTCCATGACGTTCAAAACGTCGTTGAAGTCCCGATTCTAAGCCGTAAAGCATGGCACACTGAACTATCGAGTAGTCATCAGCTTTGCTCTGCCAGACGTTCATAACATCTGGTGTTGCTCCAGCAGCAGGCCTGGCACCCAGCGGTGCTTCCAGGACGTAATTCTTCTGTGCAGCAATGAGGATAATCCTCAAGTTACGGACCCAGTCCGTGTAATTGCTACCATCATCTTTCAACTTTGCTTTCTCAAGGAATGCATTAAAATTCAACGGAACAACAGCACGGGCCATCTATCTACAATCAAACATAAACAAGCAAGATACTATCAGGTACTAAGTTCATGATAAATTTAAGTTCAATTAATCATATTACTAAAGAACTTATCTGAGCTTGAGCCAATCATTTATCCTCAACATCTTGAAGGGGTTCCACATCCTCGAGTCCATGCCACTCCATTGTTGAACTTATCTGAAACATACTAGGTAGAAGCATTAGTCCAACAAGAGATATATTGACTTTAATTACCAAAATCACCCAGGGAGCACTTGTGCTTTCACCCGCCTGTCCGCGCGCTGTCCATTTCACCCCAAAAGCGATGCAAACTTGAACCGGGGATGGGTCGAAAGCGGACAGAAAAAGGACAAACGTCCATTTGCTCCCGCGCGCTGGGTCGTCTGGTTCGTCTGTTTGACCCCAAACGGACGCACCCGAACAGGATGAAGTCGCGCGGTGGAGTTGGCCTCAGGACAGGCGTGGGCCACAACATGCTTGTCCTTTTTTGCCTAAACTGTGAGGGCTAGACCATAGTACCTCGCCTACTTTACTGTGTGAGGCGATCGGGCCAGATGAACCGGCCCAATATAGGCTTTCTGGGAGGGGGGGGGGTGTGTTAGAACTGCTTTTATTAGCTTCCACACGATTTTTTTTAAATCCCCGTTGGGTTTCATCGATTTCTTTCTGTGTTTCTAAAAGAAAAATCATTTCCCCCACTTTGACGGTAGGAAACACCCCTGCCATCAAACAGGCTGGCGGTAGCCTGTACAACCCTACCGATAGGGACTTTGGCGGTAGAAACATTCCTACCGTTAAACAGACTGGTGATAATTTGTACAACCCTACTGTCAAGGGGACCGGCGGTAGGTGCGAGCATGCACTGTGTTTCATACTTAGAAAAATTCTTCGATAGGGCGTGCAACCCTACCGTCAGGGACCTTGATGAAAGAAAATGATCAGATCCTGAAATTTTTACAAACTAAGATCAGATCTAGATCGAGTCTCAAAAAGAGTCAAAACACGTGTGAAAAAAGTCAAAACACAAAATTTAGCCCCCTATCGATTTCTTCTTCTTTTCCTACCTTTACACGGCGGAGCACACGTGGCGTGCAGTGCAGTGCAGGCGACACGGCTCAAGTATTTGTACCACACGACTGTGACTGTGTCAGCTCCGTCCTAGTAGTACTGTACGAGTGACAGAGTGATTGTGTTGTGTCGTCTCTATGTGCTGTACGCGGGTGTACTCTGGTCCTGCTACGGTACGGTGCGGAGCTATTTCATGCAATGCTACAGCATTGTCAGCAAAGGCGTGGGCCAACGCGTGCTTGTGATTTTTCGGCTAAAGTATCAAAAACCAATTGTCAGGCCTGGCCCAAGGAATCTCACCTACCATCGGTGGTTTCTGGGGGGCAGTTTTAAGAAGTTTCTGTGACCAGTTCCAATTAGCTTCCGCACGGTTTTCTTTTAATTTTTTTTCCATGCCGGTTTTCATCGGTTTTTGGTTTTCTGTGTTTTTATTTTTCGTTTTTACCTTTCAGTACACGTTATATATTTTTCATATACATCTGGAACATGTTTTTGATGCTGTAAAGTTTTCAAATGGATGTTTTGAACATTTTTTAATACAAGTTAAACATTTTACAAGTACATGTTCAACAATTTTTTGAAGTATACAACGCTTTTTTGTAATTTTTAAAATACATTTAAAATGTCATGAACATATTTTTCAGATGCGTGAACATTTTTTTGAAATGTCGCCAATATTTTCTGCATTGTATAAACATTTTTTTTCAAATGTTACAACATTTTTAAAACACTTGAACATTTTTTAAATGTCATGAACATTTTTAATGGTAGTCTTTTTTAAATGGGACTATCAATGAGAACGATATGTTAACCGTTGTAGTCAGCGACAAGCGGGGTCTACTTGTAAGAAAGATATGGAGGCTGCCTTTTAGCGAAACTGAGTTTACGCTTTGGCTCCGCAACCTCCAAATGCACATGGGGCACACTCTATAGACATTATGGAGCCTGCCCCTATGACGACTCTGCTAGGGTTGCTCTCAGGCCTCAGCATGTGCATATTGTCATGTATAGTTTTGTTTTGTTTATGCCAAAAAATAAGCCGGTCAAACTTAGTTTGGTCTCTAAAGGTAAAAAAGTCAAAATTCGGGCTTCCCGGTTTTGACTTTGGCCTGATGTTCGACTTGTCAGTTTTTACGCTCGGTGGTGTTTGAGGATATTGTGACTCGTTTTTTTGGAGTACCGACAATATTCAGGGACCGGCCTCAAGGCAACAGCAACACAGACATATGCAAAGTCTAGTGGCAAGATGAATTTGAACCATGTGTTCACTGTCCAAGAGGTCACGACCAACAACTAAACCAGAAGTAAAACAGAGATAAACAAGAACCATCCACTTGGCCCTGCATCCGGTTTCATAGATCTGTATTTAGAATGTTATTCTGTTTGAAGGGCTATTGGCCGAACTTTATTAGAGAGAAGGGAAAAGTACAGTGGGGTTAGCAGGTTAGGCGTACTAGACTGAAAACCAAAGAGCGATCGTTCCAAGTACAGACATCAAATAACTGACGAACATCAACACCCAGCTACCAGTGAGGGAAATTAAGCACCCAAGTCGGAGATGCAGCTGACAGCCCGCCACACTCCTATGTCCTTCCGCACTAGATCAAGAACCCTGTGGGCGCTATAGGCAAGCTGATCAAAGATCCTGGAGTTGCGCTCTTTCCAGATCCTCCAGTGCAGCAGAATTGCAATTGTGTCGAAATTGCGACGCATATGCTTAGGAACATCAGCCCTAGCCTGTAGCCACCACTCCCATGTGCTCCTGAATTGGTCGTCATGTCTGATAAAGACGGCCCAGTCCAATTTTTGAATAGCCTACATAGGTGTTGCGTGACACTTTCGCTTGAGTACAACCTCTCTAAAAACATTGACAGACAAGATCTCTCCATACACCTACATAATAAAAGGTATGATGGTCTTTTATAAACATACGTGCGACAACATGATTCAAACTCCTAACCTCCCGCTTAAGTGCAACTGTATTAACCAAGTGGGACAACTAACCAGACATGCCTACTTTAGTTCTTTTTTCTTCTTCATTCAAATAAACACTTAAAAGAGGGACCTCCTATAGAGCGCGCCCTTTTGGGCTGGCCCATGTACAGCCCGCTTGGTTTTCTTAATATTTTTTTCATTTTAATTTTTCCTATTCTTGTTTGTTTCTTCAATAATTTGCTATTTCAAAAAGTTCCAAAATTTCAAAAAGATGTGCATTTAAAAAAATTCCAAAAACCTCTTAAAATGTTCACGGATTCAAAAATGTTCGCATATTCAAAAAATGTTGGTGTATTAAAAAATGTTATGAAATTGAACAAATGTTATGAAATTGTTCAAGAATTATAAAAAAATGTTCAAAATTTGTCCAAATTGATCTTGATTACAAAATGTTTGCTGATTAAAAACATGTTCATGAAAAATATAAAATTGTTCATGAATTACCAAAATTGTTCCCCCAATTTCAGAAACATGTTTGTGAGTTTGTCGCTTCACAAAATGAACACTGATTCAGAAACAATGTTGACGGGTGTAAAAAATGTTCACAATTTCCAAATGTTTGTGAATTTCTACAAAATTTTACTCAATTCACAAAAATGTGCACGATTTTAAAAAATATTTGCAAATATGAAAATATACACATTTTCTAAAATGTTTACGAGTTCAAAAGAATTCATGATTTTAAAGATGGTCACAAATATGTTCATAAATTTTTTAAGATGGTCACAAAAAAGAAATGGAAATGAAAAAACAAAGAAAAAGGAAAGAAAGAAAGAGAAAATTAAGAAAAAAGATAAATAAAATGAACAACAAAGATAAAGAAAAAAGAAGATAAAATAAAAAATAAAAATAAAGAAAAAACCTGAAGAAAACAAAGGAAAAAGGTCGCTGTAGGGTACACGCTAGGTGGCTAACGTGCAATCTACGCGGCAAATAGGAGACGCCCTAAAAATCACATAGCGGCTTTCTTGTTTTTTTAGTTTTAGTTTTGGTTTGTTTTTTTTCTTTTTCTTTTGTTTTTATTTCTCTTTCTCTTCCTTTTTTACTTTTTCCTTTTTTAAAAAAATTCACTAATTTTATTTTTAAATCATTTTTTTCGTAAGAGACGGAGTGCAGCCCACAACGGTTTTCGGATACCGAAAACGTCCGACGTTTGACCGGCTATAGTGCAGCTATAGTTATCCGTTGGGGCATCAAACGGATTTTGAATGCGATGAAATTCGGCAAGCAGTCTACCTACAATATAATAAGACCGCACGCCAACTTTCAACCTATTCCGAGAACATTTTATTCCCATATACTCCCTCAGGTTCTTTTTACTCTGCATGTTAGAATTCTCTGAAGTCAAACTTCACAAAGTTTGACCGTATTTATATGAAAAAATATCAACATCTGTCATGCTAAAGTTATACAATATGAAACTTTAAGTCATGACACATCTATTGATATTGATTTCGGATTGTGAATGTTGGTACTTTTTTCTATAAAGTTGATCAAACTTTACGAGGCTTGACTTCAGTCAAATCTTATATGCGAACTAAAAAAGACCGGAGGGAGTATAAAATAATATCTCGAAGGTGCCGCGGACGCGTGTAAGTGTGGAGGGGCTCAGAACGGACAACGAAGAGAACTGGGAGATCTGGCAACAACGAACGGATGCATGTTTTGAAAAGAATGATGACACGAGTGCCGATATAATGCGAATGATGCGATGATGAATGCAACAAACAAATGAATCACACAACGACAACGAAAATAAACGGAAGGCACTGGAGCATCTGTCTCGGGGCGTCACATTGATCATCTCCAAGATTATAACTTTCCATATCATTAGCAAATTCTTGTAATTGATCACCCTCATTGGTAGTAGGATGGATATCACCAATTATATAGCAAGCATTATTATCATCTTCTTCTAAGTTGGTACGGAAAAAGATTTTCAATATCATAAATAATTTCACCAAAATCATCTTTCATAATAGTTTATGATTCATGTTCACAAGGCACAACCATAATAGGAGCAACACTCTTTGAAAATGATACCTCTTCCACTTTCTTTCTCTTCTTTTTCACCACCTTAGGAGTGGGGAAAAAAAATACTTTTTCTGAGTTGCATTTTGGAGAGAATGGTTGAAAAGGAAGCTTCTTAGAAACAATAGTAGAAACTTGGTAAAGTTTTTCCCTGTTATTGGTAGCAACACGAGAAACAATATTCTTTTTATATTCTAATAAGGTTCCTTTCTTTCTATGTTTGGCTATGTAAGCATTCTCATTGTAATTCACCAGACAAAATATATAGATATCACTTAGACGATATTAATGCAGTCTATGGTATTGCATTCTTGGAACCAAGCAATTTTATATATCAATCGTTCACACCCCAAAAATAGACTAATCTCATTATAAAGTTCAAGGGTGATCATGTCATCACTATGTGGGGCAATGATTCTGTCACGATAGTACTTGCATTTGAAGTTAAGATGCCCAAGTTGATTACAAAGTTCACAAGTAATGGAATGGAATGAACACAGTTTTTTAGCATAATCATTCAGTTCCATAAGCCATATTTGTGTTCTCCATGTTGATGCCTCATCCGTCACCCCTGCTGCTCCGCCGCATCCCCCCCCCCCCATCCGCTGCCTTCCATTGCTGCCCTAAGGGTAAGGAAAGCTTGTTGGTTCCTCTTGTAAGGTAATGTCCCCATGGGGATTGGAGTTGGAGGGGTTGGATCAGTAAAGGGATGGGATGGATCGACAAAGGGGTGTTATAGATCTGAAAAGGATAAAGAGTTTAAGGGCTATATATTATTATTGCTATTTGATGGTTATATACTAACAAATTTGTAAGACGACATGCCGAAGGGGGCAATCAACAAGAGCTAGACAAAAGAGGGGGGGAGCGTTCAGAGGGAGACAAGCGAAGAAAGGGGTTTATGATCCAAGGCGAGCGAACTGGGGGTTAAAATAAATTCTCCCTTGTATCTTGATACAAAGGTAAGAGCATCTCTAATAGATCATGTAAACCGCAGTACCGCAAATTTTGTTTAAGGGATACTGTAAAACGAATCTGTGGCGCCACGGAGCGCACAACAAAATAGATCCTTCATACAATACTGCATAATTTAAACTTAGAGTTCACGCCACCATAGTTCGACGAAAGCTCATCACACATTTGAACCCACAAAATTAAACATAGTAGATAAAACTAAATCTAAACTACCCGTCGGGCTTTTTGACGGGGAGATAATACTCGGCCGTGGAGTAGAGAGTGAAGACGAGTTGGTACTCCTCCTTGGCCGCCTCGAGCCGTGTGGTGACACCTTCTTCTTCGCTAGCGACTGCCTCCTTCTGTTGGAAATATGCCCTAGAGGCAATAATAAATTGATTATTATTATATTTCCTTGTTCATGATAATCGTTTATTATCCATGCTAGAATTGTATTGATAGGAAACTCAGATACATGTGTGGATACATAGACAACACCATGTCCCTAGTAAGCCTCTAGTTGACTATATCGTTGATCAATAGATGGTTACGGTTTCCTGACCATGAACATTGGATGTCATTGATAACGGGATCACATAATTAGGAGAATGATGTGATGGACAAGACCCAATCCTAAGCCTAGCACAAGATCATGTAGTTCATATGCTAAAGCTTTTCTAATGTCAAGTATCATTTCCTTAGACCATGAGATTGTGCAACTCCCGGATACCGTAGGAGTGCTTTGGGTGTGCCAAACGTCACAATGTAACTGGGTGGCTATAAAGGTACACTACAGGTATCTCCGAAAGTGTCTGTTGGGTTGGCACGAATCAAGACTGGGATTTGTCACTCCGTGTAAACGGAGAGGTATCTCTGGGCCCACTCGGTAGGACATCATTATAATGTGCACAATGTGACCAAGGAGTTGATCACGGGATGATGTGTTACGGAACGAGTAAAGAGACTTGCCGGTAACGAGATTGAACAAGGTATCGGGATACCGACGATCGAATCTCGGGCAAGTATCATACCGATGGACAAAGGGAATTGCATACGGGATTGAATAAGTCCTTGGCATCGTGGTTCATCCGATGAGATCATCGTGGAACATGTGGGAGCCAACATGGGTATCCAGATCCCCCTGTTGGTTATTGACCGGAGAGTCATCTAGGTCATGTCTGCATGTCTCCCGAATCCGTAGGGTCTACACACTTAAGGTTCGATGACGCTAGGGTTATAAAGGAAGTTTGTATGTGGTTACCGAATGTTGCTCGGAGTCCCGGATGAGATCCCGGACGTCACGAGGAGTTCCGGAATGGTCCGGAGGTAAAGATTTATATATGGGAAGTCCTATTTTGGTCGCCGGAAAAGTTTCGGGGTTTATCGGTAACGTACCGGGACCACCGGGAGGGTCCCGGGGGTCCACCAAGTGGGGCCACAAGCCCCGGGGGGTTGCATGGGCCAAGTGTGGGAGGGGACCAGCCCCAGGTTGGCTGGTGCGCCCCCCCCCCCCACCAAGGCCCAAGGCGCAAGGGAGAGCAGAAGGGGGCAAACCCTAGGGCAGATGGGCCCTAAGGCCCACCCTGGTGCGCCTCCCCCTCTCCCCTCCCCTTGGCCGCCCCTAGATGGGATCTAAGGGGCTGCCACCACCCCTAGGGAGGGAACCCTAGGTGGGGGCGCAGCCCCTCCCCTTCCCCTATATATAATTGAGGTATGGGCTGCCCAATACACACGAGTTCCTCTCTTTCTTGGCGCAGCCCTATCCGTCTCTTTCTCCTCATCTCTCGTAGTGCTTGGCGAAGCCCTGCTGGATCACCACGCTCCTCCACCACCACCACGCCGTTGTGCTGCTGCTGGATGCAGTCTTCCTCAACCTCTCCCTCTCTCCTTGCTGGATCAAGGCATGGGAGACGTCACCGGGCTGTACGTGTGTTGAACGCGGAGGTGCCGTCCGTTCGGCACTAGGATCTCCGGTGATTTGGATCACGACGAGTACGACTCCTTCAACCCCGTTCTCTTGAACGCTTCCGCTTAGCGATCTATAAGGGTATGTAGATGCACTCTCCTTTCCTCGTTGCTGGTTTCTCCATAGATAGATCTTGGTGACACGTACGAATTTTTTTGAATTTCTGCTACGTTCTCCAACACCTTTGCCGCCACCTCGCGGAAACGCTTGGTGGTCGGACAAAGGAGGTCCCCTATCCCGTCGAACTCCCGTCACGCCCTCCGGGCGCTACTACGGGAGAGGCCGCCACGCTCCCTCACGTGCACGCGACACCATTCCTCGCCCAAGGGGGGGGGGGTGGAGTTGCCGGCCTTGTCGTCGTGGTGGGCTTGCTTGTGCGGCGGTGAGCCGCCGCGCCCCCCTCGGACACCACGCCCGTGACCTTCGTTCGACAATGATCTGTTCAAAAAGGGTTGTGCACGCAAGAAATCGCTGCCGGAGTTGGTGGATTTGGCGGCGGAGAGAGGGGAATTGCGGTGGAGGTGGGTGCGGACTATGCCGGATAGAAACCATAAATCGGCCGAGATACGGTAAATATAGCGGTGGAGCTAGGGATATACGGGTCGCCGTAATTTCTTTACAGACCTGGCTTTATTTACCGGATCTGCTCGGGCCAAAATTTTACCGTTTTCTATAAATCGACCAGAATTATAAGGACTGACAAGCCATGATCTGCTAGAGATGATCTAATAGTTAGCAGCTAAGAGCATCTCTAGCCGATCCTGCAAAAATCCGTAAAAACATTATACGGTTTCCATTAAATTTTTCCTATTTTTGTTTGTTTCTTCAATAAGTTGCTATTTCAAAAAGTTCCAAAATTTCAAAAAGATGTGCATTTTAAAAAATGTTAAAAAACTCTTAAAATGTTCACGGATTCAAAAATGTTCGCATATTCAAAAAATGTCGGCGTATTAAAAAAATGTTATGAAATTGAACAAATGTTAGCAACTTCAAAAATTGTTCAAGAATTATTAAAAAATGTTCAAAAAATTTCCAAATTGTTCTTGATTACAAAATGTTTGCTGATTAAAAAAATGTTCATCCATTTTAAAAATGTTCGTGAAAAATATAAAATTGTTCATGAATTACTTCAGAAACATGTTTGTGAGTTTGTCGCTTCACAAAATGAACACTGATTCAGATACAATGTTGACGGGTGTAAAAAATGTTCAGAATTTCCAAATGTTGGTGATTTTTCACAAAATTTTACTCAATTCAAAAAAATGTACACGATTTTAAAAAAGTTTGCAGATATGAAAATGTACACATTTTCTAAAAAATTTACGAGTTCAAAAGAATGCATGATTTTAAAAATGGTCGCAAATATGTTCACAAATTTTTAAGATGGTCGCAAAAAAGAAATGGAAATGAAAAACAAAGAAAAAGGAAAGAAAGAAGGTGAAAATTAAGAAAAAAGATAAATAAAATGAACAACAAAGATAAATAAAAAAGAAGATAAAATAAAAAGTATAAATAAAGAATAAACCTGAAGAAAACAAAGGAAAAAAGGTCGCTGTAGGGTACGCGCTAGGTGGCTAACGTGCGATCTACGCGGCAAATAGGAGACACCCTAAAAATCACATAGCGGCTTTCTGGTTTTTTTTTAAGTTTTAGTTTTGGTTTGTTTTTTTCTTTTCCTTTTGTTTTTATTTCTCTTTTCTTCCTTTTTCACTTTTTCCTTTTTTTAAAATTCACTAATTTTATTTTAAAATCGTGTTTCTTTTCTTAAGAGACGGAAGGAGTGCGGCCCGACAACGAACCGAAGGCACTGGAGCATCTGTCTCGGGGCGTCAAATTGATCATCTCCAAGATTATAACTTTCCATATCATTTGCAAATTCTTGTAATTGATCGCCCTCATTAGTAGTAGGATGGATATCACCAATTATATAGCAAGCATTATTATCATCTTCTTCTAAGTTGGTACGGAAAAAGATTTTCAATATCATAAATAATTTCACCAAAATCATCTTCCATAATAGTTTATGATTCATGTTCATAAGGCACAACCATAGTAGGAGCAACACTCTTTGAAAATGATACCTCTTCCACTTTCTTTCTCTTCTTTTTCACCACCTTTGGAGTGGGGGAAAAAATACTTTTTCCGAGTTGCATTTTGGAGAGAATGGTTGAAAAGGAAGCTTCTCCACATCACCTAATTCATTCTTAGAAACAATAGTAGAAACTTGGTAAAGTTTTTCCCTGCTATTGGTAGCAACATGTGAAACAATATTCTTTTTCATATTCTAATAAGGTTCCTTTCTTTCTATGTTTGGCTATGTACGCATTCTCATTGTAATTCACCAGACAAAATATATAGATATCACTTAGACGATATTAATCCAGTCTATGCTATTGCATTCTTGGAACCAAGCAATTTTATATATCAATCCTTCACACCCCAAAAATAGACTAATCTCATTATAAAGTTCAAGGGTGATCATGTCATCACTACGTGGGGCAATGATTCTATCATGATAGTACTTGCATTTGAAGTTAAGATGCCCAAGTTGATTACAAAGTTCACAAGTAATGGAATGGAATGAACACAGTTTTTTAGCATAATCATTCAGTTCCATAAGCCATATTTTTGTTCTCCCATGTTGATGCCTCATCCGTCACCCCTGCTCCTCCGCCACATCCCCCCCCCCCCCCATCCGCCGCCCTCCATTGCTGCCCTAAGGGTAAGGCAAGCTTGTTGGTTCCTCTTGTAAGGTAATGTCTCCATGGGGATTGGAGTTGGAGGGGTTGGATCAGTAAAGGGATGGGATGGATCGACAAAGGGGTGTGATAGATCTGAAAAGGATACAGAGTTTAAGGGCTATATATTCTTATTGCTATTTGATGGTTATATACTAACAAATTTGTTAGACATGCCGAAGGGGGCAATCAACTAGAGCTAGACAAAAGAGGGGGGGAGTGTTCAGAGGGAGACAAGCGAAGAAAGGTGTTTATGATCCAAGGCGAGCGAACTGGGGGTTAAAATAAATTCTCCCTTGTATCTTGATACAAAGGTAAGAGCATCTCTAATAGATCATGTAAACCGCAGTACCGCAAATTTCGTTTAAGGGATACTGTAAAACGAATTCGTGGCACAGCGGAGCGCACGACAAAATAGATCCTTCATACAATACTGCATAATTTAAACTTAGAGTTCACGCCACCATAGTTCGATGAAACTTCATCACACATTTGAACCCACAAAATTAAACATAATAGATAAAACTAAATCTAAACTACTCGTCGGGCTTTTTGACGGGGAGATAATACTCGGCCATGGAGTAGAGAGTGAAGACGAGTTGGTACTCCTCCTCGGCCGCCTCGAGCCGTGCAGCGGCACCTTCTTCTTCGGTAGCGACTGCCTCCTTCGCCTCCACCTCACGGAAACGCTTGGTGGTCGGACAAAGGAGGCCCCCTATCCCGTCGAACTCCCTCCACGCCCTACGGGCGCTACTACGGGAGAGGGCGCCATGCTCCCTCACGTGCACGCGACACCATTCCTCTCCCGAGGGGGGGGGGTGGAGTTGCCGGCCTTGTCGTCGTGGTGGGATTGCTTGTGCGGCGGTGAGCCGCCGCACCCCCCTCGGACACCACGCCCGTGACCTTAGTTCGACAATGATCTATTCGAAAAGGGGTTGTGCGCGCAGGAAACCGCTGCCGGAGTTGGTCGATTTGGCGGCGGAGAGAGGGGAATTGCGGTGGAGGTGGGTGCGGACTATGCCGGATAGGAACCATAAATCGGCCGAGATTCGGTAAATATAGCGGTGGAGCTAGGGATATACGGGTCGCCCGTAATTTCTTTTCAGACCTAGCTTTATTTACCGGATCTGCTCAGGCCAAAATTTTACCGTTTTCCATAAATCAACCGGAATTATAAGGACTGACAAGCCAATATCGGCTAGAGATAATCTAATAGTTAGCAGCTAAGAGCATCTCTAGCCGATCCTGCAAAAATCGTCCAGTAAAAACATTATACTGTTTCCATTAAACCGGATTTGTAGTACCACGAGACATTGGACAGAACATATCCTATAAAAATCGTCAGCGATATCTGCAAAATAGCATAAACCCCCTACAAACAAAATATAGATTGTATTTGGGTCCTGCTCACGCCCTAGCTGCTTCTCAAGCCCGCGGTCGCATCGACCTCATGACCTGCTGATAATCCCCAAGTGCAAGGAATCATCGTAGCAATTTCCAAAGGTGGAAGTGATAAGTATGGAGTGTCGAACCCACAAGGAGCTAAAGGTAAGATCAATATTCTCTCAAGCCCTATCTGCCACTGATACGTCTCTACGTACACCGAACGTTTGCTTCCAAGTAGCAACGAGAAATAAAAGTATGTTATGGGTATGAAGAGGATAACTTTGTATGATATCGGAGAGCTAAAATATAAAAGTAGGTGCTGTTAGCATAAAGTTAGAATATATTACTAAATATTATAAATAGCGAGTGTGGAATAATGATGGATCGGTGTGCGGAATTGTCCTAGGCAATCGTTAACAAGACCGGTAATCACTATTGCAATTTCATATGAGGAAGAGGCATAACCTAACATACTTTCTCTACTTGGATCATATGCACTTATGATTGGAACTCTAGCAAGCATCCGCAACTACTAAATATCATTAAGGTAAAACCCAACCATAGCATTGAAGCGTCAAGTCCCCTTTATCCCATACGCAACAATCCCCTTACTCGGGTTTGTGTTTCACTCACTCACCAACCCACTATAAGCGAATCATGAACGTATTGCAACACCCTACAGCGGGGACCCCCCACGCTTGCGCGACACGGAGGGCACCATAGGACAGCATCAAAGTAAAACATACAGCTCATACCAATCTAGATCATCAGTCAACCCAAAGACAAAAGATATCTACTCAAAACATCATAGGATGGCAACACATCATTGGATCATAATATGTGGCATAAAACACCATGTTTAAGTAGGGATTACAGCGGGGTGCGGGAGAGTGGACCGCGTAAAAGAGATGAGGATGGTGATGATGATGGTGATGTTGATGAAGACGATCACCGCGGCGATGATTCTCCTCCCGATGGCACTCCGGTGCCACCAAGGGAGAGAGGAGGAGAGGTTCTCCCCCTTTTGCTTCCTCCTCCATGGCGTCCCTCTGGTCCTTGGCCTTCATGACAATAATGGCCCCTCCAGAATCCTCCTCCATGCCCTCCGGTGATGATGGCCCCCTCTGCCGGGGTGCCGGAGAGGGCCTAGATTGGTTTTCGGTGGCTACGGAGGCTTTTGGCGGCGGAACTCCTGATCTAGGTTAATTTTCCGAGGTTTCTGTATTTATAGGAATTTTTGGCGTCGGCCTCACATCAAGGAGGTGCCCGAGGCATCCACGAGGCAGGCCCATGCGCCTGTGTGTGTGTGTGTGTGTGGGGGGGGGGGGGGGCGTGCCCCCCACCCTCGTGGACGCCCCGGGACTCTCCTGGCCCAACTCTTTTACTCCAGGGTCTTCTTTTGGTCCATAAAAATCGGCAAAAATTGGCACGTCAATTGGACTCCGTTTGATATTCCTTTTCTGTAAAACTCAAAAACAAGGGGAAAACAGAAACTGGCACTGGGCACTAGGTTAATAGGTTAGTCCCAAAAATCATATAAAATAGCATATAAATGCATATAAAACATCCAAGGTTGATAATATAATAGCATGAATACTTCATAAATTATATATACGTTGGAGAAGTATCAGCATCCCCAAGCTTAATTCCTGCTCGTCCTCGAGTAGGTAAATGATAAAAGAAATAATTTATGAAGTGTGAATGCTAGCAAGTGCATAAGTTTCATCAATGATAGTTTCAATCACTTTTTATAGCACCATTATATATCATAACAGTAGCTCATCTTCATAAAACTTTTCATGATCAAGTAACAAGCTATTCACATCTTAAAGTATAGATCATAAACTTTTTTGAAACTAACAAACTATATTCTCAGTCATCAAACAATTGCAATTCATCTTATTTTCAGGAAGGGTCTATGTCAGAGCTTTGATTTAGCAAACTCCACATACTCAACTATCATTTAGTCTTTCACAATTGCTAACACTCACGTGATATTTATGGGTTCAAAGTTTTAATCGGACACAGAGAAAGATAGGGGCTTATAGATTCGCCTCCCAACCTTTTACCTCAAGAGTAATGTCAACAATAATAGTTCATGAAACTTACATCCAATTGGATATATATATATATATATATATATATATATATATATATATATATATATATATATATATATATATATATATATACCAACACAATGTGCTTGCCAAAGGATAAAATTTAAAAAGGAAAGACATGACTCTTGCATAAGGGTAGAAGATAAAAGTAAAAGATAGGCCCTTCGCAGAGGGAAGCAGAGGTTGTCATGCGCTTTTATGGTTGGATGCACAAAATCTTAATGCAAAAGAACGTCACTTTATATTGCCACTTGTGATATGGACCTTTATTATGCAGTCCGTCGCTTTTATTTCTTCCACATCACACGATCGTATAAAGCTTATTTTCTCCATATTAATAGATCATGGATATTTAGAGGGCAATTTTTTATTGCATGCACCGACGACAACTTACTTGAAGGATCTTACTCCATCCATAGGTAGGTATGGTGGACTCTCATGGCAAAACTGGTTTAAAGAATGTTTGGAAGCACAAGTAGTATCTCTACTTGTTGCAAAGAATTTGGCTAGCATGAGGGGGAAAAGCAAGCTCAACATGTTGGATGATCCAAGACAATATACTTTATTTCGGATATAAGAAAACATAACCCATTACGTTGTCTTCCTTGTCCGACATCAACCTTTTAGCATGTCATATTTTAATGTGTGCTCACAATTACAAAATATGTCCAATATAGTATATTTATATGTGAAATCTCTCTTCCTTCAATATTCTTTCATGAATTGTTCAAGTCACCAATTCTACGTTTGCTAACTTTCAATAAGTTTACTACCTATACTTATTCTATGTGAAGTCATTACTCCCCATGGTATAAGCATATGAAACATATATAAATTCAGATTTACGATATTCAATTATTCAACCATTTACTCATAGGATATACGTGAAGCACGTGAGTAAATGACAAACTACTCCAAAAGATAATAGTGAAGGACATCGAGTAGTCAAATAATTAACTAGCCATGGGAGGATTCTTTTTCATTTAATATTTCAGATCCAATGATTTTATTCAAACAGAAAGTAAAATTGAAAATATGCTCCAAGCAAAACACATATCATGTGATGAATAAAAATATAGCTCCGAGTAAGGTATACCGATAGTTTTGAAGTTGAAAGAGGGGATGCCTTCCGGGGCATCCCCAAGCTTAGGCGCTTGAGTCTTCCTTGAATATTACCTTGGGGTGCCTTGGGCATCCCCAATCTTAGGGTCTTTCCACTCCTTATTCTCCTCATATCGATATCTCACCCAAAGCTTGAAAACTTCAATCACACAAAACTTAACGGAACTTCGTGATATAGGTTAGTATGATAAAGAGTAAACCATTCACCTTGGTACTGTCAAAGACAAAGATCATAATTTTGATCACACAATGCCTACTGTACCATATCATTTCTACAATTTATATTGAGGAATATAAGTCATAGAAACTAGAAAACAAGCAAACTATGCAATGAAAACAGAATCTGTCAGAAACAGAATAGTCTGTAATGATCTGAACACTAACCATACTTCTGATACTCAAAAAATTATGAAATAAATTGTGGACGTGAGGAATTTGTCTATTAATCTTCTTCAAAAAGAATCAGCACCAAATCACTCTTTTGTAAAAAATGGCAGCTAATCTCGTGAGCGCAAAGTTTCTGTTTTTACAGCAAGATCACATTAACTTTCACCCAAGTCTTCCCAAAGGTCTTACTTGGCACTTTATTGAAACAAAAGCTATTAAACATGATTACTACAGTAGCTTAATCATGTAAACACACAAAAACAGTAAGGGTAAATATTGGGTTGTCTCCCAACACGCGCTTTTCTTTACTGCCTTTTAGCTAGGCATGATGATTTCAATGATGCTCACATGAAAGATAAGAATTGAACATAAAGAGAGCATCATGAAGAATATGACTAGCACATTTGAACATAACCCAATTCCTATGCCTAGGGATTTTGTGAGCACACAATTTATGGGAACAAGAGTCAACTAGCATAGGAAGGCAAAACAAGTATAACTTCAAAACTTTAAGCACATAGAGAGGAAAACTTGATATTATTGCACTCCTACAAGCATGTATTCCTCACTCATAATAATTTTAAGTAGAATAATGAATGAGTTCAACAATATTACCATCACATAAAGCATTATTTTCATGATCTACGAGCATAGAAATTTTACTACTCTCCACATAAGCAAAATTCTCCTCATTTAGAATGGCCGGATCACTAGTTCCTAAAGTTGACACTCTTCCAAACCCGCTTTAGATGATAGTATTATTCATACTCCAAAAGATATAAGTGAAGTTCATGGAGCATTCTACAATTAATATAAACTAACCAATGTCCAAGCTCAAAATGTATGAGTGAAGCACACGAAGCATTCTATAAAACCATACTCAAAAGATTTAAGTGAAGCACAAAGAGCAATTCTATAAGATCATACTTAAAAGATACGAGTGAAGCACATGAAGCATTCTATAAATCAATGAAGGGCTATCTCATACTAGCATGGTTCATAAAGGAAGAACAAAAAACACAAAGGACACAAATCATGCGAACGAAACAAAAACCGAGGTATACCGATAATTGTTGAAGAAGAAAGATGGGATGCCAACCGGGGCATCCCCAAGCTTAGATGCTTGAGTATCCTTATAATATTTACTTGGGGTGCCTTGGGAATACCCAAGCTTGAGTTCTTGCCTCTCTTTATTCTTCTCACATCGGTAACTCCTCGTTCTTCGAACACTTCATCCACACAAAACTTTAACAAAAACTTTGTGAGATCCGTTAGTATAATAAAGCAAATCACTACCTTTAGGTACTATTGCAAACTCATTCCAATTTCATATTAGAACTATATCTACTGTATTCCAACTTCTCTATGGTTCATACCCTACGATACTAGCCATAGATGCATCAAAATAAGCAAACAACACACGAATAACAGAATCTGTCTAAAACAGGACAGTCTGTACTAATCTGGAGGTTTAGTAAACTTATGTAACTCCAAAAATTATGAAATAAATTAGAAAATTTTAAAAATTTGCACATAAGTAATGTGCAAAAAGTTTCAGACCCATTTGACTTTCCAGTAAAAAATGTAAAATCACGCGCTACAGCCAAAGATTCTGTTTTTGTTCTGCACATAGTAAACAAGCAATCTAATCATCCTAAAACCAAAGCTTGGCACATTATATATATATATATATATATATATATATATATATATATATATATATATATATATATATATATACTTCCATGAAAAATTCTACATTGTTTCCGTGAGCATGAACACAAGTGCTCAAGGTCGACCCTCACTTCTTCAATGCATAACTTTCCAATCACTTCTCTTTTTGAAAAACTTTTTAGGCATGAGAGGTGTTGACACCAGATTTTGGCATGGTCAAAAACATAATTAAGAAGTCCTCAAATGGAAAAGTGATCAAAGTGGGAAAGTTCCATCTCTTCAAAAGGATAAATTTTGATATTTGGGCCATAGCCATCCGATCTCATCTCTAAGGTCGAAGTTGTGTTCAAAGTACTGCGATTTTGTATTCAGAACAGTATTCGGCTGATTACGCCCCCAAGATGGCCTCTGATGAAAACAATTACGACTACAAAGTTCTTCGTCTCGTTGAAACGGACGATTTTGATATAAAAATCGTCCCCATCCGAGATCGTATGCAAAAGTTACAGGCAAAATCATGCGTTGCAGCAGTGTTTGGCCGGATCATCCGGGCCGGGGTCCGGATCATCCGGAAAATTGAAGCACCGAAAACAACAAAAGGTTTATGATGAAGCCGGATGATCTGGGTCCAGTCCCGGATGATCCGGGTGGAGGCCGGACAATCCGGGTAGAAGTCCGGACGTCCGAACAGCTTTTTCTACTACAGACTTTAGAAAACGGCCGAAACACCATCTAGATGAAAGTTGTGTGTCTCATCGAGACAGTTGATTGTGATATAAAAAATGTCCAAATCCAAGGTCATATGTGGATTATAGAGCAAAAACAGTGAGCCGCTATCAGAAAACTGGGCTAGGCCAGATCATTCGGGCCTAGAGCCGGACATCCGGGCCGGAGGTCGTGAGAAGTCTGAGTTTGGTTAGATTTTGAATATTTGGACGGCTAGGTAAGTCCTTTTCTTGTACGGGAAGTCCATCCGCCTCATATATAGACAAGAGGTGACGGCCGATTGAACAACAACACACAATCGCAAAACACATGTACCACTTTTTACCCTTTACCTTTATCTCTTTCCCTTGTTCTTCTTCTTTCTCGTTCTTCGTTCGTTCTTCTTCATTGCAGGGCGGCGAACCTCGAGGCCCTATGGGCGGTCAGGCCGACCTAGGGCAGCCCATAGCCGCCGCGCACCCTGACGGGGTCCCTCCCGGGCGTGTGGGGTTTCGGGTCTTCAAAAGCGCCCGCCGGATTGTCTTGCGTACCGCGCTTCCGGCGGGTCTCCTTCGACGTGAGCTGCGGTGCATCACCCCCAGCGTCGAGGGTACACGGTGACATGTTCGTGTGCGAACACACTTTTTGGCGACTCCGCTGGGGACGAAGCTTTGAACGGTCTCCAGCCCGTTCTTGCTACGAAGAGATCGTCATCTAGAGTTTGCAATTTACAAAGGTAATATGAATACCCAATTCACATATGTAGATGCAAATAATGCATATGTTGTTTCTGGATTATCTAATGAGCATAATGTATTGGCTAGCCCTAGCTTTATCAATCATGCATCTAATTATGTTCAAGAGCCGATGCAACAAAATCTTCATGCTTCTACCTCATATAATTTTAGTAACATGCAACATATGTATTCCAACTCCCATGCATCGGCAACCCCACAAATTCATATGCCGATGAACAACATGATGAGTTCGGTTAATCAAGTTGAAACACCCCATGTAGGAACTTTCAATGGCATGCAACATAGTGTTTCATCTTTTTATTCATCGGCAACTAATTTGCAACATGTTAATCCAAACATGCCGGTGGATATGGGAATTGGCCATGCTACCACTAGTTATTTGGTCAATTACCCTCAAACATCATATGCTACATCCCATGCTACTAATATTTAGGCACCATATGCAACTATAGGTATTCATAATTCGGCTTCGCACCTTCACGCTAATAGCCGAATAAGTGAAAGTTCTATAGGATCACATGTGTCTTCACCTAGCATCGTAGCATACAATGTTTTCCCTGCACAATTACAGAATTTCGGTGACATCTCGTTACCGAAAGAGTCTCAAAGTATTGGGGGGCAATCCGATGAAGATTGGGCTGAAATTGGGCAAAAACAGCTTAAAGATAGCCTAGCTGCAATGTTTGCTGAATTTAGACAAGAACAAGCAACCTTGCGAATCAAAGAAAGGAAGAGTGGTGATTCGGATAACAAAGTTAATTCGGTTATTGAAAAGGCCGAATCAGATATTATGTATGCCGAATCTGTTCTAGAAAAAGAGGACAACAAGGTGTTGGGGAGCTATTCGAAAGAGGAACAAGATATCGTTCAAGTAAAACAACCATCATGCTCTCCCAATGTATTTGAAGAGGTATGTCTAGCAAGTGATTTACCTATCTTACAATTTGGTCACAACTTTATTGTTGATGCTTCTATAAGAAAAATTCTCATAAGTAATTTTGAAGGACCAATGATGAAGGGTAATTTATTTGTTAGCAATAAAATTGTTACAAAGCATATCGGTCAATACATTGTACCATTCAAAGAGACCGATAGCATTAAAATTGTTACAAAGCATATCGGTCAATACATTGTACCATTCAAAGAGACCGATAGTGACTTATTATTGAAGCCAAAGCTTTTCTCATTACTTTATTTAAAGTTCATATCTAATTGGGTAGCTTTGCTTGCTTCATACTTGGCTTACGCATGGTCTCAATTGAGACATGTATGTTCTAACTACTTTGATTTTAGAAGCTTAAAGCCAAGGTTAAATTCTTTTGAGAAATACGATGCTAATATTATATCGTATCCAAAGACATCGCAGATAGAGTGCAAAACACAATGCATAGCCGAACGGGGAGATTCTAAATCTGAACCATTCGTTTGCTTACCTCCAAAGCCGTTCGCACACCAAGATCGGCTAGAAAACAAAACATATACCTTCGATTCAAACATGTGTGATCAAATCTTTGATTTGTGGTTGAAAAATAATTACATTAGAATTCTTGATCATCATGTCAAGCCATCTATCAAAGGACGAATTTATTGTAAGTTGCATGATTCGTTCAAGCATAGTATTGAGGATTGCAACATGTTTCGTCAAATAGTTAAATCGGCCATTGATAAAGGACGATTAAAATTTGTTGAGACACCAAGAGATGACGAGTGTATTCCAATTGGTCCCAATGGTAAAAGGTTTTTGCATCGGCTGCTTCAAGCCGGTCCATTTAAAGAGAAGGTAAAAACTGCAGGTGATGGGATCAAGCTTTCAAGTAAAGAAATTATTGAAGAGCATAATGAACATAATCTTGAGGGCGAGAATTCCATTGGAGCTACAATGGAGACGCCAAGGACTGGGGGCCAACAAGAAAATCCAAAGATCGGTGCAAGCACAACCAAAGAAAATAAAGGCCGATGTAAGCACAAAGATAAAAAGCCGAAAGTCACTTTCACGCAACTATTGGAAAAATATCAAAAGATAAGTGAGGAGAACAGTGCTTATCGGCCAACTAATGCAAAGGCATCAAGATCACCCCATAGGCGCAAATCCAAGGATCGGTATTGGCAAAATGAGAATTCTAATGCGGTATATTCATATCCATATTTTATGCCGCCAATGCCAATGCCATGGATACCTTCCTATGATCATGTAAATCCATATCCATCATGGGACATATATGATACAAGGGCGCATTCTTCATCTTATTTAAATCATCTCACAAACATTATGCAGCTCCAAAAAGATCAACATTTGAACAATCACATGTCAAAGACAATTTCAATCATAAGGAATTGGTCCGGAGCTCAATGAACAAGAATGAGGTGGTCAAGCAAGTCTACCGCGTCAAACGAGATGGTCGTAAGAGTGCCACTTCAGATATGATCTCAGGTGAAAAAGAGCCAAGTAAAGTGTTGACATTGGCTACAAAAGGCAGTGAGGCAAGTCAATCAAGTGCCAAATCTGAAGGGAAGAAGTTGAGAGTGCAGAAGGTAAAACAAGAATTGCCATTACTTCAAACAAAATCGCAGCCGGGGTGCCCACTCGGCTTATCGTATTGGCAAAAGAAGAAGTTGCAAAAGCTTAGTGCACAAGAACTTGAAAAGAGAAACATGGCATGGGTTCCCAAAGGAGGTACTCAAAATAAGAATTATGTGCAAGCTTCCATTACAAGAAGTGCGACAAAGATGAAGAAGGAAAAGACTGAAAACTATGGAGGACCAAGCCGAAGGTTTCAACATCTTCGGTCCACACATTATCCTTTTTCTTCAACAATGTCGTTGATGCCTATGCCATGGAATTTCTCATCAGGTATGATTGGTTACCCTCAATGGGCTTATTTTAAACCATGGATCAATATAATTTCTTACATCATGAAAGGGTATTACCAAATCATCATATGTTTGATTAGCTTTACTTTTGTTGCTAATCCAGATGGCCGATATATACTTATCGTCCTAAGCACATAAAATGGCCGATGGAGTGTTGACATCATCCTTAGGAAAAACATCGTGCAAGTTATTTTTCGGCACACAAGTTTGCCGAAAAACAAGGGGGCATGTGTTCACACCAGATTTTGGCATGGTCAAAAACGTAATTAAGAAGGCCTCAAATGGAAAAGTGATCAAAGTGGGAAAGTTCCATCTCTTCAAAAGGATAAATTTTGATATTTGGGCCATAGCCATACGTTCTCATCTCTAAGGCCGAAGTTGTGTTTGAAGTATTGAGATTTTGTATTCAGAACAGTATTCGGCTGATTACGACCCCAAGATGGCCTCTGATGGAAACAGTTACAACTTCAAAGTTCTTCGTCTCATTGAAACAGACAATTTTGATATAAAAATCGTCCCCATCCGAGGTCGTATGCAAAAGTTACAGGCAAAATTGTGCGCTACAGCAGTGTTTAGCCGGATCATCCGGGTCGGGGTCCGGATCATCCGGGAAATTGAAGCACCGAAACAACAAAAGGTTTATGATGAAGCCGGATGATCTGGGACGTCCGGACAACTTTTCTACTATAGACTTTAGAAACAGCCCGAAAGACCATCAAGATGGCCTCGGATAGAAAAGTGTTCAACATGAAAGTTGTGCGTCTCGTCGAGACGGTTGATTCTGATATAAAAAACGTCCAAATACGAGGTCGTATCTGGATTATAGAACCAAAACAGTGAGCCGCTGTCAGAAAACTAGGCTAGGCCGGATCATCCGGGCCTAGAGCCGGACATCCGGGTCGGAGGTCGTGAGAAGTCCGAGTTTGGTTAGATTTTGAATATGTGGACGGCTAGGAAAGTCCTTTTCTTGTGCGGGAAGTCCATCCGCCTCATATATAGACAAGAGGTGACGGCCGATTGAACAACAACACACAATCGCAAAACACATCTACCACTTTTTACCCTTTACCTTTATCTCTCTCCCTTGTTCTTCTTCTTTCTCGTTCTTCGTTCATTCTTTTTCATTGCAGGGCGTTGAACCTCGAGGCCCTAGGGGCGGTCAGGCCGACCTAGGGCAGCCCATAGCTGTCGCGCGCCCTGACGGGGTCCCTCCCAGGCGTGTGGGGTTTCGGGACTTCAAAAGCGCCCGCCGGATTGTCTTGCGTACTGCGCTTCCGGTGGGTCTCCTTCGACGTGAGCTGCGGTGCATCACCCCCGGCGTCGAGGGTACACGGTGACGTGTTCGTGTGAAAACAAGAGGCAAGTAATTTTTTTGGTATTTTCATTCTTTTAAAAAAATTTATGTTTCACCCACAACTAAACAAAAACGAAAAGGAAAAACGAAATCTACTTAGTGAAGAAAGCAAACAAGCATACACGAGAATATCAACCCCATGCTATTGCTCCCCGGCAACGGCGTCAGAAAAGATCTTGATAATCTCCAAGTGCGAGGAATCATCATAGCAATTTCCAAAGGTGGAAGTGATAAGTATGGAGTGTCAAACCCACAAGGAGCTAAAGGTAAGATCAAGATTCTCTCAAGCCCTATCTGCCACCGATACGATTCTACGTACACCGAACGTTTGCTTCCAACTAGCAACGAGAAATAAAAGTATGTTGTGGGTATGAATAGGATAACTTTGTATGATATTGGAGAGCTAAAATATAAAAGTAGGTGCTGTTAGCATAAAGTTAGAATATATTACTAAATATTATAAATAGTGAGTGTGGAATAATGGTGGATCGGTGTGTGGAATTGTCCTAGGCAATTGTTAACAAGACCGGTAATCACTATTGCAATTTCATATGAGGGAGAGGCATAAGCTAACATACTTTCTCTACTTGGATCATATGCACTTATGATTGGAACTCTAGAAAGCATCCGCAACTACTAAAGATCATTAAGGTAAAACCCAACAATAGCATTAAAGCATCAAGTCCCCTTTATCCCATACGCAACAATCCCCTTACCCGGGTTTGTGTTTCAGTCACTCACCAACCCACTATAAGCGAATCATGCACGTATTGCAACACCCTGCATCGGGAACCCCTCACGCTTGCGCGACACAGAGGGCACCATAGGACAACATCAAAGTAAAACATACAACTCATACCAATCTAGACCATCAATCAACCCAAAGACAAAAGATATCTACACAAAACATCATAGGATGGCAACACATCATTGGATCATAATATGTGGCATAAAGCACCATGTTCAAGTAGGGATTACAGCAGGGTGCGGGAGAGTGGACCGCGTAAAAGAGAAGAGGATGGTGATGATGATGGTGATGTTGATGAAGACGATCACCGCGGCGATGATTCCCCTCCCGATGGCACTCCGGTGCCACCAAGAGAGAGGAGGAGAGGTTCTCCCCCTTGTGCTTCCTCCTCCATGGCCTCCCTTTGGTCGTTGGCCTTCATGACGATAATGGCCCCTCCGGGATCCTCCTCCATGCCCTCCGGTGATGATGGCCCCCTCCGGCAGGGGGCCGGAGAGGGCCTAGATTTGTTTTCGGTGGCTACGGAGGCTTCTGGCGGCGGAACTCCCGATCTAGGTTAATTTTCCGAGGTTTCTGTATTTATAGGAATTTTTGGCGTCGGTCTCACGTCAAGGAGGTGCCCGGGGCGTCCACGAGGTAGGCCCACGCGCCGGGGGGGGGGGGGGGGGGTGGGCGCGCCCCCCCACCCTCGTGGATGCTCCGGGACTCTCCTGGCCCAACTCTTTTACTCCGGGGTCTTCTTTTGGTCCATAAAAAATCATCAAAAATTGGCACGTCAATTGGACTCCGTTTGATATTCCTTTTCTGTAAAACTCAAAACAAGGAAAAAACAGAAACTGGCACTGGGCACTAGGTTAATAGGTTAGTCCCAAAAATCATATAAAATAGCATATAAATGCATATAAAACATCCAAGGTTGATAATATAATAGCATGCATACTTCATAAAATTATAGATACGTTGGAGACCTATCACCTGCTCACGGCCGAGCGTCTGCTCGTGCCCGAGATGCTACTCGCGGGCGCATCGGCCTCATGGCCTACCCGCGCCCGAGCGCCTGCCCCGCGTCGGCCTCATGGCCTGTCGCGCTGGCCGCTTCGAGCTCCAGAGACAATGAAGCATCTCCATTTTTGCCTCCTCTACGCTCGGTAAGGTCACCGGAGCCTACGAGCTATCTCCATCTCAACTTCAGCCATCGCATTTTTTTTATTTGGCAGGAATCGAGCTTGTAAGGTGGCAGCCTCGATTGCAACGAGAGCGGTTGGCGCTGAAATTTCTGTCCAGTCAACCATTTTTTTGTTTTACATGTCCCTGCAAAAACTGCCTCCTGATACGTCTCCATCGTATCTATAATTTTTGATTGCTCCATGCTATTATATTATCTGTTTTGGATGTTAAAGGGCTTTATTTTACACTTTTATATAATTTTTGGGACTAACCTACTAACCGGAGGCCTAGCCCAAATTGCTGTTTTTTTTGCCTATTTTAGGGTTTCGCCGAAAAGGAATATGAAACAGAGTCCAAACGGAATGAAACCTTCGGGAACGTGATTTTCTCAGCAAACGTGATCCAGGAGACTTGGAGTGGGCGTCAAGAAACAAGCGAGGAAGCCACGAGGCAGGGGGGCACGCCCTCCACCCTCGTGGGCCCCTTGTTCTTCCACCGACCTACTTCTTCCTCCTATATATATATCCACGTACCCCCCAAACATCCAGGAGCACCACGAAAACCTAATTCCACCGCTGCAACCTTCTGTACCCGAGAGATCCCATCTTGGGGCATTTTCTGGAGCTTCGCCGGAGGGGGCATTGATCACGGAGGGCCTCTACATCAACTCCATGGCCTCTCCGGTGATGTGTGAGTAGTTTACTTCAGACCTATGTGTCCATAGTTATTAGCTAGATGGCTTCTTCTCTCTCTTTGGATCTCAATACAAAGTTCTCCTCTATCTTCTTGGAGATCTATTCGATGTAATCTTATTTTGTGGTGTGTTTGTCGAGATCCGATGAATTGTGGGTTTATGATCAAGTTTATCTATGAACAATATTTGATTCTCCTCTGAATTCTTTTATGTATGATTGGTTTATCTTTGCAAGTCTCTTCGAATTATCAGTTTGGTTTGGCCTACTAGATTGATCTTTCTTGCAATGGGAGAAGTGCTTAGCTTTGGGTTCAATCTTGCGGTGCTCGATCCCAGTGACAGAATGGGAAACGACATGCATTGTATTGTATTGTTGCCATCGAGGATGAAAAGATGGGGTTTATATTATATTGCATGAGTTTATCCCTCTACATCATGTCATCTTACTTAAAGCATTACTCTGTTCTTATGAACTTAATACTCTAGATGCATGCTGGATAGCGGTCGATGTGCGGAGTAATAGTAGTAGATGCAGAATCGTTTTGGTCTACTTGTCGCGGACCTAATGCCTATATACATGATCATACCTAGATATTCTCATAACTATGCTCAATTCTATCAATTGCTCGACAGTAATTCGTTTACCCACCGTAATACTTATGCTCTTGAGAGAAGCCACTAGTGAAACCTATGGCCCCCGGGTCTATCTTCCATCATATTAGTCTTCTAACCCTTAGCTATTTCTATTGCCGTTTATTTTACTTTGCATCTTTATTTCTCTTTATCATAAAAATACCAAAAATATTATCTTATCATATCTATCAGATCTCACTCTCGTAAGTGACCTTGAAGGGATTGACAACCCTTTATCGCGTTGGTTGCGAGGTTCTTATTTGTTTGTGTAGGTGCGTGGGACTCGAGCGTGATCTCGTACTGGATTGACACCTTGGTTCTCAAAAACTGAGGGAAATACTTATGCTACTTTACTGCATCACCCTTTCCTCTTCAAGGGAAAACCAACACAGTGCTCAAGAGGTAGCAAGAAGGATTTCTGGCGCTGTTGCCGGGGAGATTCGCGCCAAGTCAAGTCAAGATTTGACTCCCGACAACGAGCCATTTCTGGCGCCATTGCCAAGTCAAGACATACCAAGTACCCATCACAAACTCTTATCCTTCGCATTACATTATTTGCCATTTCTCTCTCGTTTTCCTCACCCCCACTTCACCCTTGCCGTTTCATTCGCCCTCTCCTTTTCTGTTCGCCTCTTTTTCGCTTGCTTCTTGTTTGCTCGTGTGTTGGATTGCTTGCTTGTCACGATGGCTGAAGATAATACTAAATTGTGTGACTTTACCAATACCAACAACAATGATTTTCTTAGCACTCCGATTGCTCCTCTTACCGATGTTGAATCTTGTGAAATTAATGCTGCTTTGTTGAATCTTGTCTTTAAGATCAATTCGCCGTCCTTCCTAGTGAAGATACCGCTACCCATCTAAACAACTTTGTTGATTTGTTTGATATGCAAAAGAATAAAGATGTGGACAATGATATTGTTAAATTGAAGCTATTTCCGTTTTCGCTTAGAGATCGTGCTAAAGCTTGGTTTTTGTCTTTGCCTAAAAATAGTATTGATTCATGGAATAAGTGCAAAGATGCTTTTATCTCTAAGTATTTTCCTCCCACTAAAATCATCTCTCTTAGAAACGATATTATGAATTTTAAGTAACTTGTCATGAACGCGTTGCACAAGCTTGGGAGAGGATGAAATTAATGATACATAATTGCCCTACACATGATTTGAATCTTTGGATAATTATACAAAAAATTTTATGCCGGATTGAATTTTGCTTCAAGAAATCTTTTAGATTCGGCCGCGGGAGGCACTTTTATGGAGATCACTTTAGGAGAAGCTACTAAACTCCTAGATAGTATTATGGTTAATTATTCTCAAGGCACACCGAAAGATCTACTAGTAAAAAAGTGCATGCATTTGAAGAGATTAATGTTTTGAGTGGAAAGATGGATGAACTTGTGAAATTGTTTGCTAATAAGAGTGTTTCCTCTTATCCTAATGATGTGTCTTTTTCTACCTTGATTGAGAATAATAATGAATCTATGGATGTGAATTTTGTTGGTAGGAACAATTTTGGTAACAACGCGTATAGAGGTAATTTTAATTCTGGGCCGTTTCCTAGTAATTCCTCTAATAATTATGGTAATTCCTACAACAATTCTTATGGAATTTTTAATAAAATACCCTATGAATTTGAGAGTAGTGTTAAGGAGTTTATGAATTCGCTAAAAAATTAAATGCTTTGCTTGAAGAAAAATTGCTTAAGGTTGATGAATTGGCTAGGAACGTTGATAGAATTTCTCTTGATGTTGATTCTTTGAAACTTGGATCTATTCCACCTAAGCATGATATCAATGAGTCTCTCAAAGCCATGAGAATTTCCATTGATGAGTGCAAAGAAACAACCGCTAGGATGCGTGCTAAGAAAGATTGCTTTGTGCGTGTTCTTCTAGTTTTCATGATAATAAAGATGAAGATCTAAAAGTGATTGATGTGTCTCCTATTAAATCTTTGTTTTGCAATATGAATCTTGATAATGATGGGACTGAAGATGAGCCACCTTTACCTAGAAGGCGTTCCAAAAATTCGGAGTTTTTAGATCTTGATGCAAAAGTTAGTAAAAGTGGGATTGAAGAGGTCAAAACTTTAAATAGCAATGAACCCACTATTTTGGATTTCAAGGAATTTAATTATGATAATTGCCATTTGATAGATTTTATTTCCTTGTTGCAATCCGTGCTAAATTCCCCTCATGCTTATAGTCAAAATAAAGCTTTTACTAAACATATCATTGATGCTTTGATGCAATCTTATGAAGAAAAACTTGAGTGGGAAGTTTCTATCCCTAGAAAACTTTATGATGAGTGGGAACCTACAATAAAAATTAAAATTAAAGATCATGAGTGCTATGCTTTCTGTGATTTGGGTGCTAGTGTTTCCACGATTCCAAAAACTTTGTGTGATTGGCTAGGTTTCCATGATTTTGATGATTGTTCTTTAAACTTGCACCTTGCGGATTCCACTATTAAGAAACCTATGGGAAGAATTATTGATGTTCTTATTGTTTCAAATAGGAATTATGTGCTCGTAGATTTCATTGTTCTTGATATAGGTTGCAATCCTTCATGTCCTATTATTCTTGGTGGACCTTTCCTTAGAACGATTGGTGCAATTATTGATATGAAGGAAGGGAATATTAGATTCCAATTTCCGTTAAGGAAAGGCATGGAACAATTCCCTAGAAAGAAAATTAAATTACCATATGAATCTATTATGAGAGCCACTTATGGATTGCATACCAAAGATGGCAATACCTAGATCTATCATTGCTTTTATGCCTAGCTCGGGGCGTTAAACGATAGCGCTTATTGGGAGGCAACCCAATTTTATTTTTATTCCTTGCTTTTTGCTCCTGTTTAGTAATAAATAATTTATCTAGACTCTGTTTTGGTTGTGTTTTTGTGTGTTTAATTAGTGTTTGTGCCAAGTAGAACCGTTGGGAAGACTTGGGAAAAGTCTTTTTGATCTTGTTGTAAAAAACAGAAACTTTAGCGCTCACGAGAATCGCTGCCATTTTTATTTGGAAGGTGCTATTTAGTTAATTATTTTTACAGATGATTAATATATAAATTCCTCACGTACATAAATTTATTTTAGAATTTTTGGGGTTCCATAAGTTTGTGTTAGCTACAAATTACTACAGACTGTTTTGTTTTTGACACATTCTGTTTTTCGTGTGTCGTTTGCTTATTTTGATGAATCTATGGCTAGTAAAAGAGTTTATAAACCATAGAGAAGTTGGAATACAGTAGGTTTAAGACCAATATAAATAAAAATGAGTTCATTACAGTATCTTGAAGTGGTGTTTTGTTTTCTTTCGCTAACGGAGCTTACAAGATTTTCTATTTTGAGTTTTGTGTTGTGAAGTTTTCAAGTTTTGGGTAAAGATTTGATGGCTTATGGAACAAAGAGTGACAAGAGCCTAAGCTTGGGGATGCCCATGGAACCCCAAGGTAAAATTCAAGGACACCAAAAATCCTAAGCTTGGGGATGCCCCGGAAGGCATCCCCTCTTTTGTCTTCGTCTATCGGTAACTTTACTTGGAGCTATATTTTTATTCACCACATGATATGTGTTTTGCTTGGAGCGTCTTGTATGATTTGAGTCTTTGCTTTTTAGTTTACCACAATCATCCTTGCTGTACACACCTTTTGAGAGAGACTCACATGATTTGAAATTTATTAGAATACTCTATGTGCTTCACTTATACCTTTTGAGCTATATAGTTTTTGCTCTAGTGCTTCACTTATATCTTTTAGAGCACGGCGGTCGTTTTATTTTATACAAATAATTGATCTCTCATGCTTCACTAATATTATTTTGAGAGTCCTTTAGAACAACATGGAAATTTGCTTTAATATAAAAACTTTCATAGAAGTGCATTGAATACTATGAGAAGTTTGATACTTGATAATTGTTTTGAGATATGGAGATGGTGATATTAGAGTCATGCTAGTTGAGTAGTTGTGAATTTGAGAAATACTTGTGTTGAAGTTTGTGATTCCCGTAGCATGCACGTATGGTGAACCGTTATGTGATGAAGTCGGAGCATGATTTATTTATTGATTGTTTTCCTTATGAGTGGCGGTCGGGGACGAGCAATGGTCTTTTCCTACCAATCTATCCCCTAGCACTACAAAAAAAAGACACATCCATGACATTTTGGGCCGAACGAAATTTTTTTCTATCATACATATGACACTTCTATGACGATAATTGTGAAAAAACCCGGTATCATCATAGATGTGGTGGGCTCCTACTTCTATGACAAAAAATCATGACAGAAAATGGGCTTTTCATCCTGGGCGGGCCGGAGACGCAGCTGCATGACATTCTTTGGGCCGTCCATGACGGGAAAAACCATGGTAGAAGCGAGGGCGAGGAAAATTTTGGGGAGTTCCCGGTTACGGTGGGAGGTCGGGGGCCGAGCGATGCACGTTTCTCTCGTACACGTACGCGTGTGTGTGCGAGGCGTTGGCTCTAACTGAACCCGAGCGAGGCGTTGGGCTCTAACTGAACCTGAGCGATTGCACTGCAGGCTATGCGTTACTGAACCCGAGCGATCGACGGATGGCTGTTAACTGAACCCGATCGAGCGATTCCTTTGCTACTGCTGCTAACTGAAGCCGATCGATGCTGCCTCTGGATGAACAGTGAGCAATGCAGGGGGGGCGGTGGATGAACAGTTCCCGATGGGGGTGGATGAACAGGACCCCGTGGTGTTGCCTCTGGATGAACAGGACCCCGATCGATCGAGCCGGTTGTGGCTGGATGAACAGGACCCCGTGGAGGGATGGATGAACAGGACCACCCCGTGGAGGGCAGGATGAATAGTAGACGGGGGACGGCAGGATGAACAGGAGCCCGTGGAGGGGTTGTTGAACAGGAGCCCGTGGAGAGGGCTGGTTGAACAGTAGCTGGTGGAGTAGCGCGCGGTGGAGGCTGGATGAACAGGAGCTCGTGGATGAACAGTCGCAGGTGGAGGCTGGAGGAGGTCGACGGTGGATGAACAGTAGCTCGTGGAGGCTGGAGGGGGTCGACGGTGGAGATGAACAGTATCCCGTGGAGTCCCGTTTTGCGGTACGCCACACCCCTCCCGATGAACAGGACCCCCGTTTCGACCATAGCGCTCCAACACAAGTCCGTTTCGTCTGTTTTGCGGTACGCCGCACCCCTCCCGATCAACAGGACCCCGTTTCGACTATAGGAGGTCCGTTTCCTCCGTTTTGCGGTACGATAGACCCCTCCCGATGAACAGGATCCCGTTTCGAACGTGGCCGGTCGAACACAAGGCCGTTTCTCCGTTCTGCGGCACGCCAGACCTCGTTTCCATCGCATGTTCCGTCCAAGCCCTCCCGATGAACACAAGCATTCCGTTGCCTCCCCATGAACACGACGCATTCCGTTTCGACCGTAGGAGGTCCGTTTCGATAGTAGGAGGTCCGTTTCCTCCATTTTGCGGTACGCCAGGCCCCTCCCGATCAACAGGACACCGTTCCGAACGTAGGAGGTCCGTTTCCTCTGTTGTGCGGTACGCCAGGCCTCGTTTCCATCGCTTGTTCCGTCCAAGCCCTCCCGATGAACACGACCACGCATTCTGTTCCGACCCAGCCGGTTGGCTCCCACGCTTTCCGTTGCCTCCCCATGAACATGACGCATTCCGTTGCCTCCCCATAAACATGACACATTCCGTTGCCTCCCCATGAACACGACGACGACGCTCTTTCTCCGTTCCGACCCAGCCATGTACACGAGCCCTGGCCATACGTATGCGCGAGTAGGCGTTCGAGACCCCGCCCGTATGTACACATACGTGGCCGTATTTTATTTCTTGCACCCTGGCCGCTGTACGTACGTGTACATGCTACGTGCGTGCCTCTACTACGACACGTGCGCGCCTCTACATCGACCAGTATGTACGTACACGTTCGTGACCAGCATGACAGCGCTACGTACGCTTCGACCAGGTGGGTCCCGACTGTCACGCACTTCCTTGCCTGCGAAGATGTAGCTGGTGGTCCCAGCAGTCAGGGGGAAAATCGTTTTTTTGCCCGGACGCACTTCCTTGCGTGCGAAGATGTAGCTGGTGGGTCCCATCAGTCAGGGGGAAATGTTTTTTTCGCGAAATACAGTGGCCCGTCCGGTGGGTCCCAGCTGTCAGGTGGAGAAATCATTATTTTCCACGTAATAAGGAGGCACTTCCTTGTTGCGGCCGTGGACCCAGCTGCCAGCCTCTCCACGTATAGTCCACGTCCGATGGAAGTCGTTCCTTGACCACATTGACCACGCCGCGCCGAGAACACCAGGGCGGTGGACGACGGCGAGGCCTAGGAAGGGGACGACACGGAGGCAGGGAAGACTCGGCAGTTGTTTCCCACGCGGAGGGGAGTACGACTGTACGAGGGTTTACTGGTTCATCTGCCGTCACCAGAGAATAACAACAGGTGTGGGTGAGTAGAGGGATGGCTAGGCCAGCGATGGGAGTACGGTCGGGCGGTGAGGCCTGCGTGGCAGAACAGCCGGCCGCGAGGAGGAGGGAGCAGGCAGTTCCGCCGGCACTTGTTTGAGCGGCTGGAGCAGGAAGAGCAGAGATTGAAGAAGCACGACGGCCGTTGGATGGACATCCAACAGTCAGTGCTTGTGCGTCAACCTTTTTTTAGGAAAGCCTCAAATCTGTGGAAAACAGCATACATCCCATCTGCCATTATTTCTAATAATTTACATCCCATTTGCTAATTCTTAAGGTTTTTTTGGAGCCCATATTCTTTTTGTTAGCATTATAGCCCATATTGTGGCAACGGTTAAAAAATTATACGAAATTTTGCATATTCTGGTGCGGTCTGAACTGTTTTTAATCCCGAAATTTTGACTCACATTCAAACTGATTTTAAAAATAAATGTATATCAATATAAAATCCAACAAATTCTTCACGCATAAAAATTAATGTAATTTAAAATCTTGAAATGAAAAAAAAAGATATTTGAAACTAATTGCCGGTTTGATGTGTTTTAAAAATGTACAACCCATTTCTCATTACTGATGGGCCATTTTCTTGGCCAGCCGAATGAAAGCTCTCCTCGTCTTGAAAGATTTGCAGCCCAACAGGCCTGACAAAGCGACTTACTTGGCAAATCACAAAAAAACTGGGCCGTCGCTGTGGACCCAGCTGTCAGCCTCTCCACGTACAATACTCTTCCGATGGAAGTCGTTCCTTGACAACGTTGACCACGCCGTGCGGAGAGCACCACGGCGGTGGACGACGACAAGGCCTAGGAAGGGGGCGACGCGGTAGTGGAAGCCCGCGTGGAGAGGACTACGAGGGTTCACTGGTTCGGCTGCGGTGTGAGGCTGCTGTCGCCGCAGGGCCTGGCCAGCTGTAACGCCTCGAAACTGATGTGCCAGGTGTCGTCCAGTTATTCACTGTTGTTGCCTTGTCATGCTTTGCATACCATGTCATCATGTGCATTTCATTTGCATACATGTTCGTCTCATGCATCCGAGCTTTTCCCCGTTGTCCGTTTTGCAATCCGGCGCTCCTATGTCACCCGGTGTTTCCTTTCTACCTCTTTTCGTGTGCAGGTGTTAAACGTTTTCGGATTGGACCGAGACTTGTCATGCGGCCTTTGTTTACTACCGGTAGACCGCCTGTCAAGTTTCATGCCATTTGGACTTTGTTTGATACTCCAACGGTTAACCGAGGGACCGAAAAGGCCTCGTGTGTGTTGCAGACCAACACCCTCCAATTTGGCCCAAAACCCACCTAAACCTACTCCATCATCTTGGTCGTTCGATCACGATCGCGTGGCCGAAAACCGCACCTCATTTGGAGTCTCCTAGCTCCCTCTACCTATAAATAGGTGTGCCTCCCGGATTTTTTTCGCGCAGATGAAACCCTAGCCCCGCTCCTCGCGCCGCCGGACAAAACTTCCCACCACCGACCGGACATGTCCGCTCGCCGCTGCCACCTCACTCCGACCTATCAGCATCTGCCACGTCGCCATCGCCGCCGCTCTCCTCCAATCCGCGCCGGCCACGTCACCCACCGCCGTCTCTCTCCACCGCGCGGGCCCGCGGCGCCCAGAGCCGGCCCGCCTGGGCCCGAACAGCCGCCGCCCGAGCGCCCGCTCTACCACGCGCCTACCGCCGATCGCCGCCGCCGACCACCGCCGCGACGCTCGCTGGCCGCCGCCATGCCCTTCGCGCCGCCTCCCTGCCGCGCCACGCCACCGCGCCGGCTCGCCGCACCACTGCGTCGGCCGCCATCCTCCACCGCGGCTCCCTCACCGCCTGGCGCCGCCACCGCCCAGCGAGCTCCTCCTCGACCTCCGAGCTCCGGTGACCTCTCCTCCCTCTTCCCTGAGCTCCGGCATCGTCTCCGGCGATGAACTCCGACGATCCTCGATCCGCGTGCAGGCCAGATCCAGATCCAGATTCGGATCGGGTTGACTTTTTCGTCCCTAACCCTATTTTTTGCATACTTTGACATGCCATAACTCTGTCATCGTAGCTCCGAGTCATGCGTGTAGCATATCAAAATGTTCGTCCCAATGAGTACATCAATTCATCTCATTGCATCATTTTCATTTGAGCTCATCTTGATGCCCGAAATGCTGTTGGAAGAGAGCTATGTGATGAATTTGTCAGATCTGTTTCAGCAAATGGCCTTTTGTCTTTTTTGCCATGATTAATGTGTGCATGCTATGATCCTGAGCTCTACATGTGTTTTGTAGAATGCCATGCCATCTTTATAGGAGTGCTTGCCATGTATTTTTGTGATATTTGTGGTGACTAGCACAAGCTTGCAAAGTAGCGTAATCGTTGATGCTGATTTCAGGGACTTAGAATTTCACTAAGTCCTTGTTCTGTTTTTGTAGTTATGCCATATGTTCATGTTGTTTCCTAGTGATCCGTGCCTCTTTTGAGGATGATCAGTAAGGCTGTTTTGTTAAAATTGTGGTGCTCTATCCATCCATGTCTTTGTTTACAATTATGGAGAACCCTAGCTTGAGTCAATCGAGCTCTACTTTTGCTATAAAATGATCCTGGCAGATTGTTGACATGTTTAGCGATTTTGCCGAGGATGTTGCTATTGATCCGTGCATGCTATGATGTTGTTCTTGCCATGTATAGCCTCTATGCCATGTATTCTTGATGGGTTTATGCTTAGTTTCTCATGCCATGCTCTGTAGTGAGTGTATCGAGCTCGTAAACATGCCTACTCGTTGCACTACTAGGAAAAGGCCTACTAATGGCGCACCTAATTTGGCCATTAATGGCGCATTAGTGGTGCGCCATTAGTAGCACGCCATTAGTATATTTCACTAATGGCGCACCACTGGTGCGCCATTAGTATCTGGTATACTAATGGCGCACCACGCGGTGCGCCATTAGTATAGTCCACGGTGCGCCATTAGTATGCCTCCCAGGGGGCCATGTATACCCAGGTGCTTTGGCATACTAATGGCGCACAACAACAGTATGCGCCATTAGTAACTTCGACATACTAATGGCGCACTGTTTAATGATGCGCCATTAGTATCCTTTGGCACACTAATGGCGCACTATGATGTGATGCGCCATTAGTATGAATATTAGGTTTTTTTTGTTTTTTAATTTTCTATTTTTTGCACAGGTTACAAAATGTATAATTGGACAAAATATAGACAACACACATCAACAACAGATTCATCGAATAAAATAGAAGATTAGTCTCTGAATACAATTCATCATTTTAGTCTCCGAATACAATTCATCATATTAGTCTCCGAATTGAAAAGACCGAACAAAGATAGAACATTATATTACAAGTCTCGAGACCGTGAGTTTGTCTTCACATTACAAGTCGATATCGATCATCTAAACTACCATCACATAGAAGAGAGTTGTGGTCATCACGATGAGCATCATCACGATGAAACTCGTCTTCATCCGGTTCCTCCAACGCTCCCTCCCCCCTCCCGCTAGATAGCGGGCGTATCTAGATTCGGCCTCGGCCCTAGTGGTGTACCCTTTGTAACTGTTACCGCTGAATCGGTGAACCTGTCTCCGACACTCCTCCCAGTCGTTGTAGACTCCGGTAACCTTACCCTTGTACACGACATACCACGTCATCGCTATGCAGTAGCCAAACGAAACGTTAGTACCAATTCACGGACAATACATAAGCAACATATAAGTATGCAACAGAACGATCGGAAGAGAAAAGCAAAACATTAATAGCATCGATTACATCTAAGTTGAATGACTCTCGAAACCAAAGAGACATACTACAATTTCATTAAAGTTTAATTACAACATATGAGCCAATCGATGTTTCAGAACTAGACACAGCATCACTGTTTTCGACTTGACTCAAGGGACCGGAGCGTGGATGAAGCCGCCGTCTATCGTGGGAGTCATGAAACAACGGGCGTTGTCAGCCTGCATTTGTAGGATTGTGTCGATGTCACTGTTGGATGGTTGATTTCTGAGGTAGAACTGCCCCGAGGTACGAAGGACATCTTGATGGATGATTTCCGCAAACTTCGACTGGATGCGAAAGAATTCTTGTCTGATGTCCGTGTCCTAGATTGCCGACACGCTCGCGGCCCAATCTTTGAGTCTACTCGGTAGCAGAAGTTGATGATGGTCCCGTACGATCGCCCGCATGTGATGGATGGCGTAGTAGGCACCCTTCTGACCGCCAGTTGGCTGCTTGACGCAGCAGAACGTTGTATTGTGGGAGAAGATGTGCTTGCCGTACTTACGAATAGGCCTGGTGAAGGTGCCTCCAGATTTGACGTAGCCGGGGAGAACATCATCAAGAACCTTCTTGACATTTGTGTAGTCTACGTTCGACTGACGGTCCAGGTCGAAATATGTGGCCATGGAATATTTGGGGCTTAGGAGGATGAGCGTGCAACGTGTGTCACTGCAGAAAACACGGAATGTTAAAAGAAAAACGATCGAAATCTAAGAATTCATATGTTACGGGGCGGTTGAGGGGAGGACTTACTCGGGAAAGTAAGGCACGGGGAAGTTATCCTTATCTTGGTTTGCCAGAATGACGCCTTCGAGGTAAGAACTCGCGACTTGCCGGTCCCCAGCGCTGCCCAAGATCTTGGCACGCATGTAGAAGGGGTCGACTATCACGATGTCCGGGGTCTTGTCGCGAATGATCCGCATCTCCATACTCAGCGAAAATAGCCGAACGAAGGTGTAGTGCAGCGGATGAGGGTTCAACATAGCGTGGATGTCATCAAACCGCAGGACGATCGTACCCCTGATGGAGTTATTCACAAAGCCCTTGCCCTCTGGCACCTTGGCCACGAAAACCGGGTATGCCACATCCTTCTCTCCGAGACGCCGCTTCTCCAAAGAAAGAACACTGTCATGCAGACTCCGCATAGCACCAGTTGCAGCATCGAGCATATTTCTCGGTAGCATCGGCCTACCCGCCACATGCACCCTCCTCGAGATATCCTCAGGTGCAGGTGGCCCGTCCTGAGCACGGATCGTACTCGGTGCCGGCTGGCCCGCACCCTTGTTAGTCTTTCTTTTGCGTGCCTTCTTCTTCTCCTGTAATGGGACCGAGTTCTGCTCACGGACCGCCTTCTTGAGTGTGTTGGGGCTGATAATATTTCGCTCCTCGCCTATCTGAGGCTCGGTGAAGTCGGCAGCTGGAGGCGTCTCCTGAGAGCTGAACGCTAGACGACGCCTGTTGCAACTTGGCTTCTCCGCGGTACCAGCTAGATCGCGCACGTCTTTTGTTGGGTTGGGTTCTTGAGAAGGAGGCCCCATGAAGTCGCCACCGTACCCATGATCGGCAAAGTACTGATCGACGTTGGCAAATGTATCGTCGTCGTCGTCATTCTGATCCTGTGCCATATGCATGTTTGGATCCAGTGGCATAGGGATGTCTGGCACCGTTGCGGCGATCTTGCCATGGGGCCGACTTGGCGCCGGCACGACTGGCGGTGTTGTCTTTGGGGTGGTGTCCCCCGCCCCCAAACGAATCTGGCTCTTCGGCCAAAGCAGGGGCCAGCTCAGGCAGGCGCTGAGGGTCATCACGTCATCATCATCGGCCCCGACGGGTCGAATCGGGGGTAACAACTCGTCGCAGCCTGGTAGCACCCGAACCAGTAGAACCCTAAACAAGTTGGGTGGCATCTGGGTACCGTGGAACAAGGGGTTGCCCGGTTGAACGATTTTGCCCTTGGCGACATAGACCAACTCGTTGTTCACGAAGTGCAGGAGAGTGCACGGAATGTCGGCGAAAACATGTAGGGCGTCAGGGATGCCTAGGCAAAGGCAAGGAGATGAAGTCCTCGGCCGAGAGAGGCTTAATTAGTTACCGTGATGATGGCGTCGAGCTCGGCTAATGTCGAGGCACCGCCAACAGCGGGCGTGCAGTTGATGGAGGGGCCGCTTGCTGCAGAGGTGCCGGCCGACGTACACCCGGGTGCATTAAGCTCCCGTGCCGGCGTCGGAGACACCAATGCCGCCTCCGTCGGAGACACCAATGGCCCCGCCATCGCGTTCTGCGAGTTGCTGGACGTGAAGCTAGGAATCGGGGGCGGCCCCTGTTGGCCGCCCGCAATCCACGCACTAATCCCCTGGATCAAGGTAGGCACAATGGCGGTCATCGTCCTTCCGAGTTGTTGTTCCACTTGCTCTTGGACCATCTCCGGAATCCGCACCACCTGTGCCCTGAGTCTTGAACCTCGCGCGCCTGGCTTTCTGAGCTGGTCTTTTTCTCCTTTCGCCCACCAGTGTTATAGTATGACGACCATTTTGTTGACAAGCCTTTACCGGCCACACGACCAGCTGACGTCGGCTTACTGAGCTTATCCTTGTTCTTCATTACATTCAACGCCCTATTTAGAGTGGTGTCCCAAGGGTTGCTCTTAGTCGACCCCGCGCTACTGCTTTCAGTCGCCTGCGGAAGGAATGTGAACCATTTAGAAATTTGGCTTCATTAATTAGAATGCAACCATATGAAGCTAATTACGCGGGGGTGTATTCCTTACCAGAACAAGCTCAAGCTCCCTGGTCTTCGGATCCGTGGTAAGCTCCTTTGTTTTCGGGTCCTTCTTGTACCGGGCCCTGACAAAGTTCCTGGTCTGCTTGTCACCGTATTTATCAAAGAGGGGCGGTAGGCCTTGCTCGGCACGGTCCGCATCCTCCTTGTCCCATATAGGCTCCGCCACTCTGTAACCGCCGGGACCGAGTGTGTGTTCCCCTAAGTTCAGCTCCCGCATTTCTTTCCCCTACTTACTTGAATCGGAGCTTGCGGTGCTCGAGCAATTGATCTTGAAGTCGTTGTAGTCATCTTCGGTGATCGAAGGATTTTTCTCCTTGATCTTCTCATAACTCTCACCTTTCTGGATCATTCTCTTCACATTGCTTTTCCAAGTAGACAGGGCCGTGCTCATCTTCGTGAGGGCAGCATTGTTCACTTTATTCCCTTTGAGGCTTGTGTTTTCAAATTCAGCGGGGAACTTGTATCGTTCGTGCAGCTTCGTGAAGAGGAGGTTGCGCAAATTCCCTCGGTCAGGATGCCTGAGGTTCTCGGTGTTGATCGAGACGGTGCTCCGGAGAATGCACCCGAGCTGAAGCGAGTACCCCTTGACTATTTGTTCGGGCGCCGTTGGATTCCCGTCGGAGTCCACTTCAGTAACTTCCTCCTTGAGGGTGCGGAGCACGGTCGGGCGCCGGTCCTTCCGTTGCCTCTTCGGTTGGCTGCCATCTGTGCGTGCGCCGCCATCATCAGTGGTGGCATCCTCGGCGGCACCATCAGTGGTGGCATCAGTGGGGTCATCCTCGGCGGTACCATCAGTGGTCTCAGGATCGGTGGGGAAGGCGGCGGCCTCATACAAGTGAGGTTGTTCCTCCATCTCCTGGGACAGCTCCCAGAATGCCTTGATGCCCGAACCCCCGGCCTCATCGTTGTTGGCCATGTTTCTCTCTAAATAGGAACAAAGTTTGGTTAAAAAGTTGGTTATTGTCAAGGAACAAGATCTCTAAGTTGACCAAATAACCTAATTCTCGAGGAATGTCGCCAAAAAGTTGGTTATTGTCAAGGAATAATTGAGAGATGTTTGTGATATTGCCTAGGTGTTTTGGGATAGAACCTGTTAGTGTGTTGTTGCTAAGGTCCAAGTCCACGTTCTCAGGGTAACCTAGTTCTTGAGGGGTGTGTCTAGAAAGTTGGTTGCTGCAAAGATACAAGGTTGTGAGTTTGGTCAAATTGCCTATGATGTTTGTGATATTGCCTTGGATCTTGAAGGCACTTTTGCATGATGAAGTGGTACAGCCAGCATGGGACCTCATCTTTGCAGGCTAATTTTCTAGATTGTAACACTGGGATTTGTGCACAAGCTAAGCTAGCTAAGACAGTAGCTTCCTTGCAACCCACAAAAGACAAAGGAAAAGGGGTGAAAGGGGGAGATGGTTAGCTTTGATGAGCAGGCAACATCTTCCTAACCCCCTTCTTCTTGTCTCCTCTCACTATCTCTCTCACACACATGGCAAGCAAGGGTGTCTGAGTGTGTGAAAAAAATACTAAACTAATCCAACCACTAAAGCAAATTAATTTTTATTTCGGTTGAGAATCGGGCACCTTCTAGGTCAAGAAAATTGGGCATGACCTTTGCTAATTTTCTTGACCTTGGAGTGCCCCATTTCTCAACTGAAACGGAAATTAATCAACGTTTCAGGAGAAAGGGGTCATTTTAGAAGATCACAAGTAGTAGCAGCATCACTTGACAAAATCACAACTAGCAGCAGCAACTCGCAGAAAGCAGCAGCAGCATCACTTGACAAGTAGTACAGTAGCAGCAGCAACATCATCACAAGTAATAGACTTAGCTACCAGTTCAGAAATACAGCTAAGATAAGATCATCACCACATTTTAGAAACATAGCTCATCATTTTCATTCTTGCAGATAAGATCATCACCACATTACAGAAATACAGCTTCATAGGTTGTTCTGAACTCCTGCCAAAACTGAACACAACATATATATATACCAAGCATCTTGCCAGCTAGTAGACCAGCTAGTAGACCATCATTTGTCAGGCCAAATTGAGGCCAAACAGAAAACCAATGTGGCCATGGCACAAAGTGCATGACCCAGAACAGAGCACTTTACTAAAAATGAAGAAGAAAAAAGGCATGCATGCACTGGTTTGCCAAAATAGAGCACTTTAGTCCTCTGTTTTTGCTAACTGCTACACATACCCCCAAGTGAACCACCACAACATCTAAAAGCTAACAATTGTTTTTGCTTATATAATCAGACCTTTTGTGCTAAAAAAGCCATAGAACAACTGCTCCAAATTACTGCAGTGCACTTAGAAAAAATGAAGGAACTTCTCTCTACCACACGTAATCTGATTCTTTCACATTGCTTGTCTTTTCCTTTTTTACTCAATAACGGTAAGCACTAATACTCTTAACTGCACTATAGAAACTGAACCAAATGAACTCCATGGGTGCTGCCATCTCACCCGTCATCGAAGGGGGTGCTAAGAAGTCTTTGCAAGTCCGGCTGAAAGCTGCCCCCAATAAATCTTAACACTACAAGCAGTTTTACTAAGATGCTAGAAAACTCACGCCAAACTTGTGCAAATTGATGAGAACAACTAAAGAAGCAAAATTGCAGCATGAAGGTGCCAAACAAACTAAATCAGAAACTCATCAGCATTGGGCTTAATTGACTTGACAGATTACCACAGAGACAAAATCTACGAGTAAACTAACATCCTAAACATTCTAGGCAGCCCAATCACAAACTAAAAGAAAAAAACAGGGGGAAGCTCACCGGGGCACCGGGGCGGCGGGGTGTCGGGGTGGCTAGGGCGTCGGGATGGCGGCGGCTCGGGCGGGGTGGGGGGTGGTGGACCGGCGCGGCGGGGCGGCAGGGGGTCAGGGGCGGCGAGGGTGTCAGGGCCTCCCCTGCTCATTACACCCAACAGCACCGATCAGAGAAATGGCGCGGCGAGGCAGAGGAACGGCGCGTGAGAGAGGGGCGGGGAAGCAGGGGTTACCTGGGAGGAGAAGGAGCGGAGGAGGGAGGCGGCGTCGGGGCAGCGGCGGGGCAGCGGCGTCGGGGCGTTGGGAGAGGAGAGGGCTAGGGGGAAGTGGATGTGGCGAGAGGGAGGGACGAAGGGGTCGGGGGAGTTAGAGCTAGGTGGACGAAGGAGTCTGGGGCGGCGGGGCGGCGGCGGCGGGAGAGGAGAGGGCGGCGTCGGGAGAGGAGAGGGGAAGGGGATCGAGGGCGAGGGCGAGGGAGAGAGAGGGGATAGGGAGGGGCCGGCCGGGGAGGGAATATGGATGGGGCCGGGCACAATACTAATGGCGCACCACCCCTCGGTGCGCCATAAGTACATCCATACTAATGGCGCACCTCACCATGGTGCGCCATTAGTATTTTTTTATTTCTGCTAGAGCCAACAGGTTATCTTCCACCTAACCTGATAGACACCAAGTTGCTTCTACTAGCTCGACTGGTCAGCAGCTAGTTCTCACACCAGGAGGTCCTGGGTTCGATTCCCAGGCTCCACAATTTTTTTATGCATTAAAATGCTGTTTGATACTTATTTGTGTTTAAATATGTTCAAACTTGTTTAAATCATAACAGTAATGTTTTTTTATAATACAGTAATAATTTTTTAAATAATATCATCAAACAGTAATGCCGGTGGAGCAGGGGAGGGTGCGCGGGGTGCGGGGGGTCGGCGGCGGCGGTTGAGTAGGGGAGGGGTGCGGGGGGTCGGCGGCGGCGGTTGAGTAGGGGAATCAAGGGTGCGGGGGGTCGGCGGCGGCGGCCGGTGGACCGGGGGGTGCTCGGCAGCGAGGAGGACCGGATCTGGCGAGGTGGGATAGCGATCGAGATGGAGGGGGATCGAGATCGAGTGTCCATGAGATTTAAAAATATTCATGATAGTTCAAAAAGTGCTCATGAAATACAATCGAGAAATGAAGGCTCCGATTTAAATACAATCGATCTTAGCTAGCTATCTGTTCACAATATTCTTGCCCTTCTTTTTCGCAAATGGAGTTCTTCTGTGGAACAGACGTCCTTTAGGTAGGGTGGTCCTGCTTCTTCTTATGGTGTATGCTGCTACTTCATCATCGTCGTCATGTTCGATCCTCGGGTCGCCGTACTTGTCGAAGTCTTGCTCACTGGCTACTCCATCCATTCCGATGATCTTCCTTTTGCCTCTCCTCACGACAACACGACTGGGCTTTGATGGGTCGGTAATGAAGAAGCATTGGTCCACTTGGGAAGCCAGTACCCATGGCTCATTTTTCGCGGTGACGTTTGCGCCCGCGGTCTTTGATTTGGCTTCGGGTATAACCATGGTGGTGAAATACCGGTCTTCTTTTAGGACGCTCTTGGCCCATCTGACACGAAACATCGGGACCTTCTCTCCAGCGTAGCTCAGCTCCCAGATCTCCTCGATCCTTCCGTAGTGTCTGTCCTTGTCGTTACCGGTGTAGGATTCCATCGTTACCTCGGAGTTCTGATAACCATCGCTCTTCATGTCCTTGGCCTCGGTGTAGAATGTGTAGCCGTTGATATCGTACGCCTCATAGGTCATCAGGTTGTGCTCGGCGCCCTGTGACAAGGCGAATGTGAGTTGTTCTTCCGCGGAAGAATCCTCATGTAAAGGGTACGACAGAAGCTTCTGCTTGAACCAACGCGTGAAACATGAGTTGTGCTCTTTGAGTATATCTCCGTCCGTCCTCTGTTGGCCTCGGTCATTGTACGTCTTCTTAATAAAGGTTTTGTGCTGTACCACCCAAGGATCGACCACGTCTATGTGTTGTAGCGCGACTAGGTTTGCTCTTTCAAAGTCAGCGAGTCGACCCTCGAAGTCGACATGCATTTCGCAACGACCCTCACGGTGACCCCATCCAGCGAGCCTGCCGAGGTGCCTGTTGACAGGCAGACCAACGGGGTTCTCGATGCCTAGATAATTCATGCAGTAGGAGATGCACTCTTCGGTCAGAAAGCCCCTGGCTATGCTTCCCTCTGGACGTGACATGTTGCGAACATATCCTTTGATGACACCATTCATCCTTTCGAACGGCATCATGCTGTGCAGGAACGTCAGCCCGAGTTGGATGATATCGTCCATGATATGGACCAGCAGATGCACCATAACATCGAAGAATGCGGGCGGGAAGTACATCTCAAGCTCGCATAGTATCACCACGATCTCTTCCTGTAGCCTTCTGAGTTGCCTCACGCCAATAGACTTCCGAGAGATGACGTCGAAAAAATTGCATAGGCCAAATAGGGTTTCACAGACGTGCGCGTCCATGATCCCACGGATTGCAACTGGAAGTATCTGCGTCATCAGCATGTGACAGTCGTGAGACTTCATCCCGCTGAACTTCTGCTTCGCTGGGTCTAGGTATCTGCTTATCTTCCCCGCGTAACCGTAAGGAAGTTTTACTCTATGAGGCAGGTGAAAAACTGCTCAATCTCCTCCTGACTTAGAGTGAAGCACGCGGGAGGGTAGTCATTTCCGGTCTTCTTAGCCTTCTTGCCTTTGCGACGACTTTCCGTGTCCTGCTTCGCCTCATCATCATCATCATCATCATGATCATCATATATAGTGTGAAGCTCTTGCCTGATGCCCATTGATTTCAAGTCTGCCCTTGCTTTCGGCCCATCTTTGGTCCTCTCTGGCATGTTGAGCAGGGTACCAAGCAGACTCTCGCACACGTTCTTCATGATATGCATGACATCAAGGCTGTGAGGCACATGGTGGATCTTCCAGTACGGCAAGTCCCAGAAAACAGACCTCGTTTTCCATACCTTCAGCAGCGGCTCTGGCGCCTTTCGCTTTTTTCCCGGCTCTGACGCCTTTTGCTTCTTTCCCGGTAGTGGGCAATCTTTCCAATTTTTCAACAGCTCGTCTATTTCCTCGCCGCTCCTCATACGCGGGCGTCCTCGGGTTTCGGTTTCACCATCGAACAGATCCTTGCGTTTTCTCCACGGGTCATCGTCGCGAAGCCACCTTCGATGTCCCATGAACACGGTTTTCGAAGACCCGGGATCTCTATCTAGCTGGCGATACATTGTGTCATCCATGCACCTGGCGCATCCAGAAAATCCGTGGACCACCTGCCCCGCGACATATCCGTAACCGAGATAGTCGTGCACCGTCATGAGCAGCGCGGCTCTCATAGGGAAATATTCTTTCTCTGCGGCGTCCCACATATTGGCTGGAGTTTTCCACAGCGTGTCAAGCTCCTCTTTTAGCAGCCCCAGATACAGATTGATGTCGTTCCCTAGTTGTTTCGGTCCTTCAATTAGCATACTCATGTGAATGTACTTCCTCTTCATGCACAACCAGGGGGGAAGGTTGTACATCCACACAAACACAGGCCAGGTGCTATGTGTGCTTCTCTGGCTGCCAAACGGATTGACTCCATCGGTGCTTGCGCCCAGCACGATGTTCCTTGGATCGTTCCCAAATTCTGGGTCTTCGAAGTTCAACGCTTGCCACTGGCTCGCATCCTTAGGGTGACTCAGCATCTTGTCTTTTTTATCTATCTCCGGATCATTTGCGTCATCTTCTCGCTTCTTCTCCTCCCTATCCGCGTGCCAACGCAGGAGCTTTGCTACCTTAGGGTCCGCAAAATACCGTTGCAGACGAGGAGTGATCGGAAAGTACCACACCACTTTTCGAGGAGCTTTCTTCCTCTTCTTGTATTGAGTGACGCCGCACACCGGACATATGGTAGACTCCGCGTGCTCGTCCCGATAAATGATGCAATTGTTCATGCACACATGGTATTTCACGTGCGGTAAATCCAGAGGACACACGATTTTCTTCGCCTCCTCCAAACTGGTCGGGCACTTGTTCCCCTTGGGAAGACGTTCGTGCCAGAATGACATGTTCTCGTCGAAGCATGCGTCGGTCATTTTGTGTTTTACCTTCATCTCCAGAGCCATGAGCGTTACTTTCAGGCGGGTATCCTCGGGCCTGCTTCCTTCATACAATGGAGTGACCGCGTCTAACTCAAGTTGATCCATCTTGGCTTTCTCTCGGGCGGCAGCTCTTGTGTTATCCGTCTGCTTGAGAAGCAGCTCTTGAAAATGAGGGTCCTGCACCCAGCCCATCGATGGTCCAGCGTCTTCTGCTCCGGCATCTTCCTCATCATCATGTCCTGCATCTTCTACATGATGATTGTGTACAGCATCACCGTCGTGATCATCTCCTGGGGATTCTTCGTCTTCTCGCCCGCCCGAGCCGCGGTGGTTGTCTTGCTGCCCTTCCTCATTTCTTGCCCGGCCCCCATGAACGACTTTGTAGTCATCTTCATCACCTTGCCACCGATAGCCATCCATGAAACCACGCAAGAGCAGGTGGTCCCGCACCTGCCCGGATTCCGGGTCCGCAATAAGGCTCTTCAGCTTGCATCTTCGACACGGACATCTTATCTCCGTCTCGTTCTTTTGAAGCATCTCGGCCTTCGCGGACCTCAAAAACCTATTCACGATGCCTTCGGTCATCATGCGGACCATGGTCGCCTGCGGGGTAGAGCAAAACGATATTTTAGAACCAAGAAAACATTTGGCATGACTTCCCCTAAAAATAGGACCAAAAAGAATGCTTAATGCCAAAGTTCTCGCCGAAACGGAAATGAATCAACATTCCGGCAAAATATTGGCAACTATCGCATTTCAAATACCGGTACACCTCCAAACACAAACACATATGCAACACCACAAACATATGCAACACCACGAACATACATAGATCTAGCTAGGCCATAAAAAGTGCATATGTGCACATTGTTGTAGGGATAAATACATAAATATAGCTTCCCCCATTACTTACCTATCAAAACAAGGTAATTTAACCACTTAAATTGAATTAATCTATGGTGGAAATGAGGTGAAAAAGAGGAGGCACCCGAGACAAGGAGGAGGTGGAGAGAATGAAGTGGGGAGAAAGTGAGTGTGGGTAGGAGAGGCTCCCCAAAATATCTTGTTGCTGCCCACTTACTAATGGCGCACCAACTCAAAATGCGCCATTAGTAATCTAGGTTACTAATGGCGCACCTTCTGGTGGTGCGCCATTATTAGTTTTGCAAAAAAAAAATTTACTAATGGCGCACTGTCCCCCAGTGCGCCATTACTAGTAGGGAAAAAAATATAATAAAAAAACAACATTAGTGGCGCACTTTCCGACAAGTGCGCCATTACTAGTTACAACTTGTAATGGTGCACTTTGTCTGGATGCGCCATTAGTATGTTTGGACAGGCACACTAGTTCCAAATTTTTTTTTGATACTAATGGCGCACCCTGTGCCAGGTGCGCCATTAGTAGTTTCAACTCTAATGGCGTACCAGATGGTGGTGCGCCATTAGTATATACTAATGGCGCACCCCTTGTCAGGTGCGCCATTACTGTCAATCACATCTATAGCCCTTTTTCTAGTAGTGTTGACTGATTTGCATGCTCCAGTTTTCGCTAAGTCTGAATTTGTTTATGTTTTTGCTATATTCACATGCTTGCAATTGTATTTTCTGATCCCTTTTGTCTCAAGGTCACTAAGGGACTTTTGTTAAGTGCTTTGAGTAGCTTCATGCCATGCCTTGCTTTGCCATGATATGTTCCTGTAGCATGTAGTTTTCATGCTCTAAACATTGCTTCCTGGTGATAAATTCCTGACATGTTTATTTCACTAAGTCTGTAACCTGTTATCTTTTGCACTTTTTCCATGATTGTTTGAACATATGAATGAGTGAATTAGCCATAGCTCAGTGTTCATATTTTGTCAAGCATCATGAGTGGATCCCTGCCATGTATTTTTTTGCTATGTTTGAGTGCTATAGCATATTTAACTTAATGCATTTAGATGGCTACTTGCTGATTATCGCAGACCGGTGCCATATTTGTTTTGCTTGCCATTTCCAAACCATGCACACGATTCCGGTGATCTTTATATCGATTTCAACCGAAATCATCTCCTCTTTCCAGTGGCACTCTTGGATTTCCAAGTTTAGGCCAGGTTCAATCATTACTTTCCAAATCATGCATATGCATCACATACCGCATCCCGCATATCATACCATGTTCATGTGTTGGTTGTTTACTATGTTGTGTGCTTCTTTCTGGTGTTGCTTCTTCGGGTTGGTTCCGATAACGCCGCGTTTGAGAGGACCTGTTCGACTATGTCCATTTGTCTTCTTCTTGGACTCGTTCTTCTTCCTTGCGGGATCTCAGGCAAGATGGCCATACGCTCGAAATCACTTCTATCTTTGCTTGCTAGTTGCTCGCTCTTTTGCTATGCCTATGCTGTGATACCGACCACTTGCTTATCATGCCTCCCATATTGTTAAACCAAGCCTCTAACCACCTTATCCTAGCAAACCGTTGTTTGGCTATGTTACCGCTTTGCTCAGCCCCTCTTATAGCGTTGTTAGTTGTGGGTGAAGATTGGAGCTTGTTCCATGTTTGGAACATGGATATTTTGTTGGGATATCACAATATCTCTTATTTTAATTAATGCATCTATATACTTGGTAAAGGGTGGAAGGCTCAGCCTTATGCCTGGTGTTTTGTTACACTCTTGCCGCCCTAGTTTCCGTCATATCGGTGTTATGTTCTCGAATTTTGCGTTCCTTACGCGGTTGGGTTATAATGGGAACCCCTTGACAGTTCGCCTTGAATAAAACTCCTCTAGCAAAGCCCAACATTGGTTTTACCATTCGTCACCTAGCCTCTTTTTCCCTTGGGTTCTGCAGACTCAAGGGTCATCTTTATTTTAACCCCCCCGGGCCAGTGCTCCTCTGAGTGTTGGTCCGAAATGGGCAGCCTGCGGGGCCACCTCGGGGCAACTCGAGGGTTGGTTTTACTCGTAGCTTGACCTATCTGAGTGTGCCCTGAGAACGAGATATGTGAAGCTCCTATCGGGATCTGTCGGCACATTCGGGCGGTGTTGCTGGCCTTGTTTTACCATTGTCGAGGATGTCTTGTAACCGGGATTCCGAGCCTGATCGGGTCTTCCCGCTAGAAGCAATATCCTTCGTTGACCGTGAGAGCTTGTGATGGGCTAAGTTGGGACACCCCTGTAGGGATTTGAACTTTTGAAAGCTGTGCCCGCGGTTATGGGCAGATGGGAATTTGTTAATGTTCGGTTGTAGAAAACCTGAAGTTAACCTTAATTAAAATGCACCAACCACATGTGTAGCCGTGATGGTCTCTTCTTGGCGGAGTCCGGGAAGTGAACACGGTGTTGGAGTTATGCTTGACATAGGTTGTTCTAGGATCACTTCTTGATCATAGATTCTCGACCGTGCTTTGCCTTCTCTTCTCGCTCTCATTTGCGTATGTTAGCCACCATATATGCTAGTCGCTTGCTGCAGCTCCACCTCATACCTTTTACCCTACCTATAAGCTTAAATAGTCTTGATCGCGAGGGTGTGAGATTGCTGAGTCCCCGTGACTCACAGATACTTCCAAAACCAGCTTGCGGGTGCCGTTGAACCGTGCAGATGACGCAACCAAGCTCTAGGAAGAGCTCTATGAAGATCATGTTCTTTATGTTGTTCCGTTTTCTAGTTGATCAGTAGTGGAGCCCAGTTGGGACGATCGGGGATCTGTGTAGCATTTGGGGTAGTCTTCTTTTATTTTGGTTCCGTAGCCGGACCTTGAGTGTATCTGGATGATGTAATGCTTTATTCATGTAGTTGTGTGAAGTGGCGATTGTAAGCCAACTATGTATCTCTTTCCCTTATGTATTACATGGGTTGTTGTGAAGATTACCTCACTTGCGACATTGCTTTCAATGCGGTTATGCCTCTAAGTCGTGCTTCGACACGTGGGATATATAGCCGCATCGAGGGCGTTACAAGTTGGTACCAGAGCCTTCCCCGACCTTAGGAGCCCCCTGCTTGATCGAATCGCTGGTGTTGTTGAATCTAGAAAAATGTTTTGAGTCATTTAGGAATTATATATATCGGAGAGTTAGGAATTCTTTTTACTCCTCTGTCCCTTCGTCGCTCTAGTGAGGCATCCTGACGTAGAGTTTTGACTCTTCTCTTCTCAAATTTCACTAAAAAAAATTTAGGATCATGCGGGTATCTTGGAATTGTTTCGATCGATTTGTGACGAGAACATTGTTCTTGGTGCCTCCTGTCATTTAGGGGTTGTGGCAGTGTCCCGGGGAGTTGAGCTCCGAGGTGTTATTGTCACAATTTTATCGTTGCAATTCTGGAATACCTGAGTTTAGTTTTGCCGACATCGGAAATCTCTTTTATGCAGTTGTTGGTGAGATAACCTCGACGTCACCCAGTACTGGGGCGGGAGTTCGGGAGTATTGCCATAACTCGCATGATGGATGCTTTTCGAAGGTTGAGGTAAACGATTTCCGAAGGTTTCTTGGTTATGTGTTGAAGGATGGATACAGCTGGATGTAGGATTTGCTAGTTTTGGGTGAGATATTATGCTTCCCCTATATCCCCGACACCTTATTGCATAACCGGAAAATTTTGGGAGTTTATAAGTGGGATTTCAAGTAGCTCTTAGGATATCTTTCCGATAGATGTATGATTTGAAATTGGGGTTCGACGTCTAGTGGTCCGCCTATCCACGGTTGGTTTTATAGTGGTCTCGTTGTGTCTTAAAGAGTCCTTGGCTATGCCGACTCAGGGACGCTTCGTATGTCATGTGCACTGCCTTGTACATGATGGTGTTGTACGATCGAGCCCGTGTAGGCCCCAGCACGAAAACTTTGGACGAAATCTCTATCGTATATTTGTTCCGGCTTATTCTGCAAGCCAATCCTTCGTTTTCCTTTTGAGTTGTGGTATTCGAGTTGTTTCGAAGTCAAATGTTGATTCCATACCTTTCCTAAGCGGTGTTCTCATGTTCCTATGTGAATACCAATCCTTCATGATCATCGAGATTGTCATGTCAATCCGTTTCAACCGGTGTGTTTCTCTTCAAGTGGATCCGATCATTTCAACATCCGCAAGATCAACTCAAGTCTTCTCAACGTTGTTTGTTTCATCCATCCCAAGTTGCCTTTGTTTTCCCACCCTCCCACCCTTGTTTCTTCAAGGACTCAGATTTCTTAATCAAGTATCCTTTTATTCATGTGAAGTCTCTCCATTCTTGTCCTTCATGTTCTTACCCGGTGATTCTCATGAAGATTCTAACGGAGCTTCAAGTTCGTCACTCTTCACTCGTTTTCTTCTCCGGTGTATTCAAATCAAGCTTTGGTGTTGATCATATCCTTTTTCCTCGTTTCAAATACCTTCTCATGTCGGTGCACCTCATATTCATTCACTTCTCGCTATTTAATTGTTCCGGAGTGCTCAAGATATCTCGAAGATTCGTGTTTTCCACTCTGCATTCATTCAAGATCTTTCGAGGTTGTTATATCATTCAAGTCATTTAATTCAACCGGTGCAACCTATCTTTTAAATCATTTCAACGGTGTTTCTTTTGAGTGGGCCCTAACCCACAAGTCTTTTCCCAGGATCTTACCTGACTCTTCTTATTTTACCGGAGCTTCTCAAATTCTCTCCAAAGTTTGACGTAAGAATGAACTGTCATCAGTCAAATGTTTTTCTCCGAGATCTTTCAAATTCTTTTCATCGTTGGATCAACCTTTCTATTCTTCATTTCGGAGTGCCTCTACAATTATTGTTGGTGTTTCTCGTTGTCATTCTCAGGTTTTGAAGACCGAAGAAGACTTTTCCTCCATATCTATCCGCTCTCTCAGAGATTCATGGCTCTAGCTTCGTGCCATCCTCTCATAATTGGTTTTGATTGTGAGAATTCTTTTCACCCACCCAAAGCATTTCATGAGTTGTTTCCATTTATTTCCTCCGAAGGCCATCTTTTCAAATATTATTCGTTTCCAGCTTTCATCTCTCGTTATCCAAATCTTACCGGTGCATCATTCAAATATTCTCTATTAAGTTCGTGATTTATTCGTCCTATGGTATCTAAATTCTCTCAAGCATCTTCATTCGCTTTTCCAATTCTACACGGTGATTTGTGCCTTTGCTACTTTCATTTTCAATTCTTATGGTGGTTCGTTCAAGATTTCTCTTCCTTGTTTATCACATCAATTCATTCGTTCTTTTCAATGCTGCCGGTGGTTCGTTGAAGACCTTCTCAAGTTTGCGCTATACCTATCTTAATCCTTTCCCGAGAATAAGTTGTTTGCACTCCATTGTTTGTCATCAATTTAATTGGTGAAGGATAAGTAGAACATAATTCTTATTCGTGTTCATACAAGTGATTAATTCCTTATTCCGGAGGTTCATCAAATTCCTGATTTCAATTATGTCATCTTCTATTTTTCCAGAGTTCCAAGCTCTCTCAATTATATCATCATGGAGATCCATCTAAATCATTACAAGGTTTCACCTTGTGTTTTCAACTTCCCTTTCTTTTCGTCATCCTTTTATTTACCGGAGTTCTTCATCAAGGTTCTACATGATGGTTCATAAAGGATTTAATTCCTTCTCGAAGTGTTCATTAAGATTCTTTTCAAAGGAGCACAAGTTTCTTCATCTTGCATTTCGGAGTGCAATTCTTTTTCCGTATCATTGGAGGTGGTATTATGGCATTCTTGATAATTTGAGTTCATGTTTCATGATTCACATATTGTTAAGAATGAGGTATTTTAAATCCATCAATCTCTTCTTTGGAGTTATCTTGGGCTATATTTCACCTAAAGCTTTCCCTAAGGATTGTTGCTATTTTGGCGCTTATAAATGATCCAAGTTCTTCATTTATCCTACCGGTGAAATAAATTTCTCGTCTCCTTGTTCATATCAATCCAAATCCTTTGTTTCTCGTTAATGGCGGAACTTCACCTCATAGTTTTGAGATGTTCTTCATAAGCCCACTACAAGCTTATCCTTTTTCGTTGTTGTTTTTCCAACAACTCCGTCCGAACCTTCTCCTAAGGATGCCTTCTCAAACTATTTGGTGGCACAAGTTGGCATTTTCTTCTCAATTCTCCTATTTCAATTATCTATCTTCTATTCTTCCGTTCCGAAGGCATTGTGATGTTGCTCTCCTCAACCCATCTTCTCGGATTGTCAGGACCATGTTCTGTTCGTGCTTATCCTTTTAACCGGAGTGTTGTGTCCCTTTGCTCAAGCTCTTTCATTTTATCAAGTTTTTCATCTCTTTTAAACCGGAGTGCTGTCCGAGATCTTTCTTACCCCTTGTTCCATTCATTCAATAGTGACGGAGGCAGTGTATTGTGATTTCATCAAGTATCTTCTCATCTTATCAAGTTCTTATTCAATTCCTTTTCTTTTCAATCGGAGTGCTGCCCGAAGTTGTTCTCCCGTGTTCCTCTTTTCTAACGGAGTGTTTTCAGCTTCGTCATTTCCGTTGTATTCTTTTCTCTAAATGGCTTAACCTTTGCAAGGTTCTTTGGTTTCACTCGTTTGTCAAAGGAGCAACTTAGTTTTACCTCTCGTCTTTCTCTTCCGTTGTCCCTCCGGTGCCATTCTAGATCTCGGGACGAGATCCTCTCATAGTGGTGGAGTGTTGTAACGCCTCGAGACCGATGTGCCAGGTGTCGTCCAGTTATTCGCTGTTGTTGCCTTGTCATTGCTTGTGTGTCATGCTTTGCATATCATGTCATCATGTGCATTTCATTTGCATACATGTTCATCTCATGCATCTGAGCTTTTCCCCGTTGTCCGTTTTGCAATCCGGCGCTCCTATGTTACCCGGTGTTCCCTTTCTACCTCTTTTCGTGTGCGGGCATTAAAAATTTTCGGATTGGATCGTGACTTGTCATGCGGCCTTGGTTTACCACCGGTAGACTGCCTGTCAAGTTTCGTGCCATTTGGACTTCGTTTGATACTCCAACGGTTAACCGAGGGACCGAAAAGGCCTCGTGTGTGTTGCAGCCCAACACCCCTCCAATTTGGCCCAAACCCACCTAAACCTACTCCATCATCTCGGTCGTTTGATCACGATCGCGTGGCCGAAAACCGCACCTCATTTGGAGTCTCCTAGCTCCCTCTACCTATAAATAGGTGTGCCTCCCGGATTTTTTTCGCGCAGATGAAACCCTAGCCCCGCTCCTCGCGCCGCCGGACAAAACTTCCCACCACCGACCGGACATGTCCGCTCGCCGTCGCCACCTCACTCCGACCTATCAGCATCCGCCACGTCGCCATCGCCGCCGCTCTCCTCCAATCCGCGCCGGCCACGTCACCCACCGCCGTCTCTCTCCACCGCACGGGCCCGCGACGCCCAGAGCCGGCCCGCCCGGGCCCGAACAGCCGCCGCCTGAGCGCCTTCTCTCCCGCGCGCCTGCTGCCGATCGCCGCCGCCGTGAAGCTTGTCGTCCGCCGCCATGCCCTTCGCGCCGCCGCCTGCATCCGGCGCCGCCTCCCTGCCGCGCCACGTCACCGCACCGGCTCGCCGCACCACCGCGTCGGCTGCCGTCCTCCACCGCGGCTCCCTCGCCGCCCGGCGCCGCCACCGCCCCGGCGAGCTCCTCCTCGACCTCCGAGCTTCGGTGACCTCTCCTCCCTCTTCCTCGAGCTCCGGCATCGTCTCCGGCGACGAATTCCGACGATCCTCGATCCGCACGCCGGCCAGATCCAGATCCAGATTCGGATCGGGTTGACTTTTTTGTCCCTAACCATATTTTTTAAAATACTTTGACATGCCATAACTCTGTCATCGTAGCTCCGATTCATGCGTGTAGTATATCAAAATGTTTCTCTCGACGAGTACATCATTTCATCTCATTGCATCATTTTCATTTGAGCTCATCTTGATGCCCTAAATGCTGTTGGAAGAGAGCTATGTGATGAATTTGTCAGATCTGTTTCAGCAAATGGCCTTTTGTCATTTTTGCCATGATTAATGTGTGCATGTTATGATCCTGAGCTCTACATGTGTTTTGTAGAATGCCATGCCATCTTTACAAGGGTGCTTGCCATGTATTTTTGTGATATTTGTGGTGACTAGCACAAGCTTGCAAAGTAGCATAATCGTTGATGCTGATTTCAGGGACTAGAATTTCACTAAGTCCTTGTTCTGTTTTTGTTGTTATGCCATATGTTCATGTTGTTTCCTAGTGATCCGTGACTCTTTTGAGGATGATCAGTAAGGATGTTTTGTTAACATTTTGGTGCTCTATCCATTCATGTCTTTGTTTGCAATTATGGAGAATCCTAGCTTGAGTCAATCGAGCTCTACTTTTGCTATAAAATGATCCTGGCAGATTGTTGACATGTTTAGCGATTTTGCCGAGGATGTTGCTATTGATCCGTGCATGCTATGCTGTTGTGCTTGCCATGTCTAGCTTCTATGCCATGTATTCTTGATGGGTGTATGCTTAGTTTGTCATGCCATGCTCTATAGTGAGTGTATCGAGCTTGTAAACATGCCTACTCATTGACTGATTTGCATGCTCTGGTTTTTCGCTAAGTCTGAATCTGTTTATGTTTTTGCTATATTCACATGCTTGCAATTGTATTTTTCGATCCCTTTTGGCTCAAGGTCACTAAGGGACTTTTGTTAAGTGCTTTGGGTAGCTTCATGCCATGCCTTGCTTTGCCATGATATGTTCCTGTAGCATGTATTTTTCATGCTCTAAACATTGCTTCCTCATGATAAATTCCTGACATGTTTATTTCACTAAGTCTGTAACCTGTTATCTTTTGCACTTTTGCCATGATTGTTTGAACCTGTTAATGAGTGAATTAGCCGTATCTCAGTGTTCAGCTTTTGTCAAGCATCATGAGTGGATCCCTGCCATGTATTTTATTGCTATGTTTGAGTGTTGTAGCATATTTAACTTGATGCATTTAGATGGCTACTTGCTGATTATCGCAGACCGGTGCCATATTTGTTTTGCTTGCCATTTCCAAACCATGCATCCAATTCCGGTGATCTTTATATCGATTTCAACCGAAATCATCTCCTCTTTCTAGTGGCACTCTTGGATTTCCAAATTGAGGCCAGGTTCAATCATTCCTTTCCAAATCATGCATATGCATCACATACCGCATCCCGCATATCATACCATGTTCATGTGTTGGTTGTTTACTATGTTGTGTGCTTCTTTCCGGTGTTGCTTCTTCGGGTTGGTTCCGATAACGTCGCGTTTGAGAGGACCCGTTCGACTACGTCCATTTGTCTTCTTCTTGGACTCGTTCTTCTTCCTTGTGGGATCTCAGGCAAGATGGCCATACGCTCGAAATCACTTCTATCTTTGCTTGCTAGTTGCTCGCTCTTTTGCTATGCCTATGCTGTGATACCGACCACTTGCTTATCACGCCTCCCATATTGTTAAACCAAGCCTCTAATCACCTTGTCCTAGCAAACTGTTGTTTGGCTATGTTACCACTTTGCTCAGCCCCTCTTATAGCGTTGTTAGTTGCAGGTGAAGATTGGAGCTTGTTCCATGTTTGGAACATGGATATTTTGTTGGGATATCACAATATCTCTTATTTTAATTACTGCATCTATATACTTGGTAAAGGGTGGAAGGCTCGGCCTTATGCCTGGTGTTTTATTCCACTCTTGCCGCCCTAGTTTCCGTCATATCGGTGTTATGTTCCCGGATTTTGCGTTCCTTACGCGGTTGGGTTATAATGGGAACCCCTTGACAGTTCGCCTTGAATAAAACTCCTCCAGCAATGCCCAACATTGGTTTTACCATTCACCACCTAGCCTCTTTTTCCCTTGGGTTCTACAGACTCAAGGGTCATCTTTATTTTAACCCCCTGGGCCAGTGCTCCTCTGAGTGTTGGTCCGAAATGGGCAGCCTGCGGGGCCACCTCAGGGCAACTCGAGGGTTGGTTTTACTCGTAGCTTGACCTATCTGAGTGTGCCCTAAGAACGAGATATGTGCAGCTCCTATCGGGATTTGTCGGCACATTCGGGCGGTGGTGCTGGACTTGTTTTACCATTGTCGAGGATGTCTTGTAACCGGGATTCTGAGCCTGATCAGGTCTTCCCGCTAGAAGGAATATCCTTCGTTGACTGTGAGAGCTTGTGATGGGATATGTTGGGCACCCCTGTAGGGATTTGAACTTTCGAAAGCCGTGCCCGCAGTTATGGGCAGATGGGAATTTGTTAATGTCCGGTTGTAGAAAACCTGAAGTTGACCTTAATTAAAATGCACCAACCGCGTGTGTAGCCGTGATGGTCTCTTCTCGGCGGAGTCCAGGAAGTGAACACGGTGTTGGATTTATGCTTGACGTAGGTTGTTCTAGGATCACTTCTTGATCATAGATTCTCGACCGTGCTTTGCCTTCTCTTCTCGCTCTCATTTGCGTATGTTAGCCACCATATATGCTAGTCGCTTGCTGCAGCTCCACCTCATACCTTTTACCCTACCTATAAGCTTAAATAGTCTTGATCGCGAGGGTGTGAGATTGCTGAGTCCCCGTGACTCACAGATACTTCCAAAACCAGCTTGCAGGTGCCGTTGAACCTTGTAGATGACGCAACCAAGCTCAAGGAGGTGCTGTATAAAGATCGTGTTCTTTATGTTGTTCCGTTTTCTAGTTGATCAGTGGTGGAGCCCAGTTGGGACGATCAGGGATCTGTGTAGCATTTGGGGTAGTCTTCTTTTATTTTGGTTCCATAGCCGGACCTTGAGTGTATCTGGATGATGTAATGCTTTATTCATGTAATTGTGTGAAGTGGCGATTGTAAGCCAACTATGTATCTCTTTCCCATATGTATTACATGGGTTGTTGTGAAGATTACCTCACTTGCGACATTGCCTTCAATGCGGTTATGCCTCTAAGTCGTGCTTCGACACGTGGGAGATATAGCCGCATCGAGGGTGTTACACCAGCGGTGGGAATAGTAGGGGCGGTGAGGCCTCTGCGGCAGCACAGCCGGCCACGGGAGGTAGGAGCATGCGGCACGACCGGCGCTGCTTTGGGTGGCTGGAGCAAGAAGACCAGAGGTTGAAGAAGCACTATGGCCGTTGGATGGACATCGTACGGTCATTGGAGCTAGAATCGTTCATATTGACTAAGTTGACAAAGCCCTTCGTCCTCGTCAACTTAGTAGGCCCACAAGTCAGCCTCCCAGCAAGGTGGGTCCTAGCTAGCCAGGGGAGTATTTACTTTTTTTGTGCGTAATAAGGAGGCACTTCCGATGGGTCCGAGCTGACAGCGGGGGAACGTTTTTTCGTGAAATACGGTGGCCCGTCCGGTGGGTCCCAGCAGTCAGGGGGAAACGATTTTTTTCACAAAATACTGGTGGCCCATCCGGTGGGTCCCTACTGTCAGGTGGAGGAATCATTATTTTCCGCGTAATAAGGAGGCACTTCCTTGCTGCCGCCGTGGACCAGCTGTCAGCCTCTCCACGTACAGTCCACGTCCGATGGAAGTCGTTTCTTGACCACGTTGACCAGGCCGCGCCGAGAGCACCAGGGCGGTGGATGACGGCGAGGCCTAGGAAGGGGACGACGCAGAGCCGGTGAAGACGCGGTAGTGGATGCCCACGCGAAGAGGAGTATGAGGGTTCACGCGTTCGGCTGCGGTGTGAGGCTGCCGTCGCCGCAGGGCCTGGCCAGCGGTGGGAATAGTAGTGGGCGGTGAGGCCTCCGCGGCAGCACAGCCGGCCCCGGGAGGCAGGAGCAGGCTGCTTTGGGCGGCTAGAGCAAGAAGACCAGAGGTTGAAGAAGCACTACGGCCGTTGGATGGACATCGTACGGTCACTGCAGCTAGAATCGTTTATATTGACTAAGTCGACAAAGCCCTTTGTATGTCAACTTAGTAGGCCCACAGGTCAGCTTTTGAAATGGTGCGTCCCAGATGTCAGGGGGGAATCATTTTTTGGGCAGGTGAAGCTAGAATATTCGAGATTGAAGAAGAAGCATGACATACGTTGGATGGACATCCAATGGCCACTGCTGCTAGAACCGTGTGTTGACTATAAGTTTGACAAAGCCTTGCATACGCGTCAACTCTGTTTTTAGGGGACGCGTCAACTTAGTAAGGCCAGAAATGTGTGGTAGAGAACTTATAGCCCATTTGAGATTTGTAAGAATGTGTAGCGCATTTTTGAATTCTAATGGAATTTACTATAACCCATTTGCAGTTTGTTAAAAGTACAACCCATTTCAACCAACCATTTAAAACAGAATTCAATAAAATTTCCCACATTTTGATGGGATCCGAAATATTTTTATCCCGAAATTTCTAGTCAGATTAAATACAATTTCAATATAAATTTATATTACGTAAAAGTCCAACGAAACATTGCGCTCGCAACAATTAATGAAATTAAAATTTTCAATATCCAAAAATAATATTTTATAAAGTAATCACGTGTTTGGTGCATTTTTTTATAGTTACTACCCAGTTTTTATAATTACATCCCATTTATTATTTCTTAAAGCCTATTTTCTTGTTAAGCCTAATGCATCCCTCCTAGGAAAGATTTGCAGCCCAGCGGGGCGGAGAATAACAACTTGACCTTGCATGGGTATTCCTAAAAAAAGTATAGCTGGGCTAGCCATTTTCAGCTTGAAAAAAATTAATATCTGGGCTGGATATCTGGCCTCGGCTAGACGGGCCACAGCCGGCCCAGTTAATACCTGCAGCGATGTTTTCGTTGTTGTTCAGAGGAGAAAAATTAATATCTGGGCTAAACATCGAAAAACTCTGCAGTGCTCACACCTCAAAAACACAAATACTGCTCGAGCTGCTTGGTCCCAGTTGTCGGCCGCTTCTTGTGTAATTCTCTCGTTTATTGACTACTACATAGGTTGACAATGGTGTGGGACCGTGATGTCAGGAAACCAGGGGGAAGCAAAATAAATTACCTCTGCCTCGTTGTCTCCCGTGAAAACCCCTTTCCTCCCTTTTTTTTGCTCGGGCAAGGACCAATGCATGCAACACGTCCATGCGGTTATTAGGCAAGAAATAAAAGCGCTTTGCATGCTATGAATTACGATGGACTACATGGGTAGCTAATAAGGCATCCTCTTAACTACTGTGATTAAATGTTGTGTTTAGAAGAGAGAAATATTCTTCTTTTCCACCAATCTGCTTGCACCTAGGTCGTGATGCACCTTCTAATACGACTTATTCACCTAGACGGAGGGAGTATATATATATATATATATATATATATATATATATATATATATATAAGGAGGCACTTGCATACGTGAGGCTATGGACCTGGTGGGTCCCCATTGTCATCCTCTCCAAGTAAAGTCATCTCCTCGCCCGCGCGCGCTTTCCGCCCGAAACAATCAGCGCCGCCAGCCCCGCTTCCCGGTGCAGGCGATTGCTCCGCCTTCAAACGAGACAAGTGGCGTCCGTCCGCCCAACTGCCGCCCACATTAATGATACGCGGTTGCCGAGGCGGCTACTCCGGCGCCACACGTCCGTCCCTCCGCCCGCCCATCATTGCTATATAAACTGATGCGCCGGCCATAGCCGCAGTCATCCGCATCCGTTCCCTTTCTCCTGTCCACACCACTACTGCCCACCATGGCTTCATCGCGGTCCAGCGCTCTTCGGGACGGGCAGACGACGGACCACAAGGAGATGGCAGCCATTGATGCCGACCGACTGGCCGGCAGGCAGCTGGAGGACGACGACGTCCCAATGGAGAACATGGTAGTCGACGATCCGGCGCCAACCCCCTCCTCCGCACCATCCTCCCCGGGTGCATTGCACCATGACCATCGGCGAGGCCCGTGCCCAATATATGGACAGTGTGAGGCAAATGCGTCAGGAGCAGTTCCGGGAGGCGCAGACCGACGCCGCCTACAACCACCATCTCCTCCAGGAGCACCTGCAGGCGGAGGAGCGGATCGCCGCTGAGCAGGCGGAGCAGGAGGCGCAGCTCGACTCGTACCACTCCGCCCGCAAGGGCCGCCTCAAGCGCTGGCGGTACCGCATGCAGGTGGCGGAGGCTGCGGCCGCCTACAAAGAGGCTAGCAAAGAGGGCGATGAAGTGGGTGAGGCGTTGTTTGGCGAGACCGAGGACGAGGTAGAGGACAATGCCGGCTCCGACGAGTCCCCGCTTCGCTGGCGTCGACGAGGCCCTGCTCCACCGAGGCCCCGCGGCGCCAACAACGAGGCAGAGGACACCGCCGGCTCCGCCGAGGCCCTGCCCCGCCAACAACGAGGCAGAGGACATCGCCGACTCAGCCGAGGCCCCACCCTGCCGGCAACACGGGGGAGGATTTCCACCGCTCCGCTGAGGCGCCGCCCGCCGGCAACGAGACAGAGGACATCGCCGGCTCCGCCGAGGCCCCGCCTCGCTGCCAACGAGGCCGTGCCACACAGAAAACGAGGAAGAGTAGAACACGGTAGGTCGCCGCCGCTCGGGTCCAAGTAAGGCCACCGCTGCAACCCTCCTGTTGAAGCCATGCTAGGCGGGTTGACCATTGACGACCGGTTAGCTTCTTGGCGGCGACGTGGAGTCGGAGAGTTCTGCTGGAGAATAACGCTGCTTCTACTTAACTGCTGGTGCAGTTGGCTGACTGACACGTGGGCCCAACAGGCCACATGTCAGTTACGCAACTGCACCTGCAGTTAATTCACTGAATCTTCTGTTCGGCTCAGTGGGACACAGGTGGGTAGCTTCGGTTAATTAATTATACCTCAAGCGCACCCCTTTTTAGTTGAAGAATGTATGAAATGTAATGAAATCTGGCATGTTTATATGAAATCCGACCGTGTATGAATGAATTTATTTCGATTAGTTAGAATTCCTGTATCACTGGCATTGGATGAACATGCAAAACAATACGTACTAGCATTATTCCCAGGGTGATCACCTCGTTTGTAGTAGTTTCACATGTACTCCCTCCGGTCCTTTCTAGTCTGCATACAAGTTTTGTCTGCAGTCAAAGTATCTCTACTTTGACCAATCTTATACAAAAAAGTATGCACTTTCACAACATGCGAAGTAAAAAGGAACAGAAGGAGTACAAAGAGTCTGAGCAGCTTTTTAGCGTTTCTGTACATTGCAATCAAACACACAGGCCTAGCAATTCATAGAGAACACTGAAAACAATTGATGATTATGCATCTCAGCGACTCACATGTCAGAGGCAATATTTACTTCACAACTAAAGAATAAAGAAAAAATTGATAGACGCTGCTGACAGCAAAGGGCGTCCCATTCGAAACGCATGTATTGCTAAAATCAATGAGCAAAATTTGACAAGGTTGTCCCATTCCAAAATATCAAATGCCTATGATTGTGGAATGGGCAGGGTTTGCCATCAATTCAAACATTGACATGGCACCTCGTGCTAAATAAACCAGCTGTTCTTTTGTGCAGTTCCACCAAAATCAACCAAATTCGCGCGTAGCTTGTATGATTTCGCCCTTATATGTTGCAATGCCTTGAACTTATCGACACCTCCTTTCTTGTGGTGGAAATGAATGATTCGATGTATTCATGAACATTTTGTGTAGTTCCCATTGAAATCAAGCTGAGCACCCCTGTTTGCACAAATACAAAAAAGTGATTAGTATAGAGCAAACTGTACTATGAATTGACAGTTTCAATAGGCACATACATGGTCCATGTAGAGCACACTTTTAGAAAAATGGAACTCACCAGAAAGAATCCCAGAACAACATTGTACTCGCGCAACATAGCAAAAAAATGGAGATTTTGTCAGTCCTTCTGAGCTGAAGTTAGTTTGGTCTTGTGGGGAGTAATGTAACCATCCTTAAACTGCTCCTTTTGATGATAAGATAGACATGGCTTCTTCATCCTGGCATAATCGGAACTAGTCACTTCACGTACTCCATATTCGTCTTCAGAGGAAGATGATCCTGTTGTGCAAAGACAAGAGGACTACTAAATGCTAGCATCACTGTTTGCTTGAAAAAAAGGAAAGGAAATATTTAAAACAGCACAGATGAAGCACTTCTCAAGGACAATACCACTTTTTCATGACAGTATCTAAACAGTAGCACAACACCAATAGAGATGACAAAGCTCAATCATATGGATGAAATCAGTGGGCGAGTACCAACCTTTGTCAGGAGGCTTATTGTGTAGAGCATACAGATGAAGAAATTCTCTGGAACCATCTGTTGCTATCTATGGTGGTGGCCATGCTTACTATATACTCCTCGATTAGTTTAATGTTTCCAACATCTTCTTGTGCAGATCCACTAAAATATATGGTATCTTCAAAGAAGATCCATGTTTGCACAAGTAGAGATAATTACATATTACATTAAGAGTGGCATCAAATTAGTGGCAAAACAATTGCTCGTTCCAGCCATAGCAATAAATTAAGATGCAAAACCATATCATTACTTGTGTCATCACAGTTCCAGTGCTTCATTACTACACCGGGAGTTGATTTTTGTTTTTCTTCCCCTTGTTCTTCCCCTTCATCACTTGGTTCAATAACAAACAAGCTTCGCCTTCAATGTAAGATTTGTCATGTCAATTAGGGAGCACAAGTATAGTACTAAACTTAATTTTCTGATGAAAGTGGCAAAATACAGGCTAGCAGTTGTGAAATATCCTTATCTTACCTCAATGGGATATTACGGTGCACATACAGATTGGAAGTCTTGTCTCCATTTGTGCGGTTCACTAAAATCAAGCAACATTATCGTACAAGTAGCACAACATATGAATGCACACTGCAGAATCATGTGAAAGAAGGCTAGTACTGACCTCTCATGATGCGGAATTCAAACAACTCACAAGAAGAAGATCTGAACCAAATTCGCCTTAACGGATAGGAAGTAAGATCTCCTCTTGTGCAGTTCCACTAAGATCAAGCAATCTAGCAACGTTGTCGGTGTGACATTTTGGTTGAACTGCACAAAACACTCTTAAAACAAAAGTGTTTTGTGCAGTGCAACAAAAGGTCACAATGGCAACGAGGTGAAGCAGATAACCCTGTTTACACAGAGGTGCAAAGGAAACAATTAGTGGTCAATAACGGTGGATGACACAGAAGCCAACAAAAAGAAGCATCTACCTAATCTAAATGGGAAAGAAAGCAAGACGGTAGCATTTCTCAAACGTTGGCATTGATTAATATTAACATAGAGATTATATTAACAATAAAATTCGTGAAACATGTAATTTGCTTTTAACTGTGGCATTGCATCAATTTTCCAGCGGCATTATTAGAGGGTGTTTGTTTACAGGGACATTTTTGGTGTAGGGACTAAAAAAACTCCGTGTCAGTCCCATCTAAACCAAAGAGGAGGGACTTTTAGGGACTAAAAGTGGGCATTTGGGACTAAAGAAAGAAGACCCCGAGGGAGTCTTTTTGGGACTTTTTCCAACAGTTGCCCCTGCCACACATCGCACCTTGTCTCTATTAGTTCATTACTAGGGGTAACATGGTCTTTTAGCATGTCATTTAATAACCTTTAGTCCATGTTTAGTCCCTGGAACCCAGCAGGTAGGGACTAGGAAGTTTTTAACCAAACAGGGCCTTAGATTAACAACAGCTAATGAGTTGCACGGGACAGTGGACGCATCAGCACCATGTGCATCTACTGGTCCCAGTTTTGTTATCTTTAGACGCCTTTCCCTATGTGAGCGCAGAAAATCTAGTCCTGCTCAAACTCTACAGCCTTGTCCCTTCCTTTACTTTTTGAACTAGTACTTTCTCCCCTTCCTTTCCTCTTTGAACCACGTCCTAGATTTATGCGATACAACTTTCTCCACTACTTTCCCCCATTCCTTTCCTCTTTGAACCACGTCCTAGATTAATGCTATACAACTTTCCCCCTTCATTTCCTCTTTGAACCACGTCCTAGATTCATGCTATATACAACTTTTCCCACTACTTTCCCCCACTCATTTCCTCTTTGAACCACGTCCTATATTCATGGTATACATGCAGCTAGAGCAATGCATGTGGAGTAAGTAAATTATACCTTAAGGTTCTTGGGGCATGGTTCGGTGGGCGACGGGACGGCGGCGAAGAAGAAGGGGTCAGAGGCCCTCCCACGCCACCGCTGGGTGGAAAGTGAACAGCTGCGCCGGTAGTCCCTCACCGACGGCGACAACGTTAAGCCTCCTTCCCTTCCCGGTGGACGGATCCTGACGGCTCTTTGAGCAGCAGTGAGGGGAGAGAGAGGCCAACGAAGTATTGTTTAGATCTGGAGATGGCGAGAGAGTGTGAAGAGAGCAACTACAAGCGTTGAGGCTCCAGTGGGAGAGGGCGAGAGAGTGTGAAGAGAGCAACTACAAGCGTTGAGGCTCCAGTGTGTATATATACTAGAGAGAGAGTGTGAAGCGTGCAAACCCTAGAAAACATTTTGACCAGTCAAAGAATCCTCCTGGCACAAATTATGCTCAAGTGTAGTTATCGAACCCGAGACCTCAAGTTTGATGAGCGAACAGGCTAACCAGCTACACAACCCTCCCGTTATGTTCAACGAGAGGGAAATAACCTTTTATACATTCCTGCATTCGTGTGACAAGCATGTCGTGTTTTTGTGTGTGTGTGTGGGAGTCATTGGGATTTCAATCATAATCGTGTCATGTGTCTTTGGTGGTAAGACTATCCATAGTGGTGCAGAAATAATGCAGCCTTAGTCACGTTACCTCTGTCCATGTAGTTGTTGGAAATATGCCCTAGAGGCAATAATAAAATGATTATTATATTTCCATGTTCATGATAATTGTCTATTATTCATGCTATAATTGTATTATCCGGAAATCGTAATACATGTGTGAATACATAGACCACAATGTGTCCCTAGTGAGCCTCTAGTTGACTAGCTCGTTGATCAACAGATAGTCATGGTTTCCTGGCTATAGACGTAGGGATGTCATTGATAATGGGATCACATCATTAGGAGAATGATGTGATGGACAAGACCCAATCCTAAGCTTAGCTCAAAGATCGTGTAGTTCATTTGTTGTAGCTTTTCTGAATGTCAAGTATCATTTCCTTAGACCATGAGATTGTGCAACTCCCGGATACCGTAGGAGTGCTTTGGGTGTGCCAAACGTCACAACGTAACTGGGTGACTATAAAGGTACATTACAGGTGTCTCCGAAAGTGTCTGTTGGGTTGGCACGAATCGAGACTGGGATTTGTCACTCCGTATGACGGAGAGGTATCTCTGGGCCCACTCGGTAATGCATCATCATAATGAGCTCAAAGTGATCAAGTGGTTGATCACGGGATCATGCATTACGGTACGAGTAAAGTGACTTGCCGGTAACGAGACTGAACAAGGTATTGGGATACCGACGATCGAGTCTCGGGCAAGTAACGTACCGATTGACAAAGGGAATTGTATACGGGGTTGCTTGAATCCTCCACATCGTGGTTCATCCAATGAGATCATCGAGGTGCATGTGGGAGCCAACATGGGTATCCAGATCCCGTTGTTGGTTATTGGCCGAAGAGCCGTCTTGGTCATGTCTACGTGTCTCCCGAACCCGTAGGGTCTACACACTTAAGGTTCGGTGATGCTAGGGTTGTAGAGATATGAGTATGCAGTAATCCGAAAGTTGTTCGGAGTCCCGGATGAGATCCTGGACGTCACGAGGAGTTCTGGATTGGTCCGGAGGTGAAGAATTATATATAGGAAGTGTAGTTTCGGCCATCGGGTTCTGGGTCACCGGTATTGTATCGGGACCACCGGATGGGTCCCGGGGGTCCACCGGGTGGGGCCACCCATCCCAGAGAGCCCCATGGGCTGAAGTGGGGAGGGGAACCAGCCCATAGTGGGCTGGTGCGCCCCCCCTTGGGCCCCCCTGTGCCTAGGGTTGGAAACCCTAGGGTGGGGCCGCCTCCACTTGCCTTGGGGGGCACTCCACCCCCCTTCGCCGCCGCCCCCCTTGGGAGATCCCATCTCCAGGGCCGGCGCCCCCCAGGGGGCCTATATAAAGGGGGGAGGGAGGGCAGCCGCACCTGAAGTCTTGGCGCCTCCCTCTCCCCTGCTATACCTCTCCCTCTCGCAGAAGCTCGGCGAAGCCCTGCTGCGATCATTGCTGCATCCACCACCACACCGTCGTGCTGCTGGATCTTCATCAACCTCTCCTTCCCCCTTGCTGGATCAAGAAGGAGGAGACGTCATCTGCTCCGTACTTGTGTTGAACGCAGAGGTGACGTCCATTCGGCACTTGGTCATCGATGATTTGGATCACGGCGAGTATGACTCCATCATCCCCGTTCTCTTGAACGCTTCCGCTCGCGATCTACAAGGGTATGTAGATGCACTCTCCTCTCGTTGCTAGTTGACTCCATAGATTGATCTTGGTGAAACGTAAGATTTTTTTTCTGCAACGTTCCCCAACAATAGTACGTTGGGTCCCACCAGTCAGAGGGTGAAACAAACGGACACCTGATCAACTTTGCCCTCAATATCCAATCCTAGTCAAAGAGCGGCTTTTTTAGGGAAATGTTGCGATAAACAAACAAACAGTGTGTTCGGATGCGGGGCTACTTACTTGGGTATCCGGGAGATTGCAGCTCAGACCTGCATCCTCAGTGATGTCCGGACACATTATTTGTGGTCCGGAGAACAATTTGTACATCTCTTCATGCGTCATGCCGAGGAAATGTTGAATAGCTCGCGGTCCTTCCGGGTTGAATTCCACATGCGAAGGGGCCGACGTTTGCAAGGCTGGACTTGACGAACTAGCATAACTTGCACTACCATAACCATACTGAAATCTCTCTCAAAGAGATCTTGGATGCGGCTTTGCAGTATTGGCACGTCCTTGGCTGGACCCCAGCTCAGCCCCCTGCTGATCCATGACATCAGTTGTGGTGGGGGGCCTGAGCGAAAGGTGGGCACAGCTACCCACTTGGCACTTCGGGGAGCTGTGATGTAGAACCACTCCCGCTGCCACAATCCGGACACCTCTGGGAAGAAGCCCTCAGGCCATGGAGCGTCAGTGATTTTGCTTATTAAAGCGCCTCCGCACGCTGCGTGCTGCCCCTCGATCATCTTCGGCTTCACATCGAAGGTCTTGAGCCACAGGCCGAAGTGAGGGGTAATGCGGAGGAAGGCCTCACATACGACAATAAATGTCGAGATGTGAAGAAGGGAATTCGGGGTCAGATCGTGAAAATCTAGCCCATAATAGAACATGAGACCCCTAATAAAGGGATCCAGAGCGAGGCCTAGTCCTCGGAGGAAGTGGGAGACGAACACGACGCTCTCGTTAGGTTCGGGAGTAGGGACGACCTGCCCTCGGGTGGACAGCCGATGCGAAATTTCGGCGGTCAGATATCTGGTCTCTCTCAACCTCTTGATGTCCTCCTCCGTGACGGAGGAAGGCATCCACCGACCTTGAAGGTTGGATCCGCACATAGTTGAAGGTCTGAAGCACCAGACCTGAGCTCTGGGTGTTAGAACTCGAGGCGGGGGGAGGATTTGATTAAGCACGAGAGGGAAAAAAGAAAAAGCCTTGTCCCCTTTATAAAGAGGGTGAATATCATGCGTCCTCCTCGTAGCCGTTTGGGACTTGCCTAAGATCTAGGAGTCCTACCAATAGGCACGGTTGGGTTACCCACGTCCGTATTGATGAGAATCTCGTAATAAAGGGGACACGATCTCTGCTTCGACAAGACGTGCCAAGGAAACTGCCTCGCGAAACACGCTGAGATTGGTTATGAAAAACAATTCGAATAATGACCTGGCTGTGGTGTGATGTCACACTGCGAAATGCGTCAGTAGATTAGATTTGTGAAAATATTATTCTCTCTACGGTTGTATGTGGAACTTGTTTTGCAGAGCCGGACACGATCCTCGTGTTCAAAATCTTCTATGAAGTATTCAGAGGAGGAACCCGCTTTGCAATGCCGAAGACAATCTGCGCACCGGACTCATCGTCATTGAAGCCTGGTTCAAGGGCTACTGAGGGAGTCCTGGATTAGGGGGTATCCGGACAGCCGGACTATATCCTTTGGCCGGACTGTTGGACTATGAAGATACAAGATTGAAGACTTCGTCCCGTGTCCGGATAGGACTCTCCTTGGTGTGGAAGGCACGCTTGGCAGTACGGATATGTAGATTTCCTTCCTTGTAACCGACTCTGTGTAACCCTAGCCCCTTCCGGTGTCTATATAAACCGGAGGGTTTAGTCCGTAGGAACAACAACAATCATACCATAGGCTAGCTTCTAGGGTTTAGCCTCTTAGATCTCGTGGTAGATCAACTCTTGTACTACTCATATTATCAAGAACAATCAAGCATGACGTAGGGTATTACCTCCATCAAGAGGGCCCGAACCTGGGTAAAACATCGTGTCCCCTGCCTCCTGTTACCATCCGCCTAGACGCACAGTTCGGGACCCCCTACCCGAGATCCGCCGGTTTTGACACCGACAATGGGCATCTCCATAGCCCGTTGATACTCCTAGTTGATGTGAGACTATCTTCTCCTTTTTTGTCTTCTCCACAACCACCATTCTATTCCACATATAGTGCTATATCCATGGCTCACGCTCATATATTGCGTGAAGATTGAAAAAGTTTGAGAACATCAAAAGTATGAAACAATTGCTTGGCTTGTCATCGGGATTGTGCACGATTTAAATATTTTGTGTGGTGAAGATAGAGCATAGCCAGACTACATGATTTTGTAGGGATAACTTTCTTTGGCCATGTTATTTTGAGAAGACATAATTGCTTAGTTAGTATGCTTGAAGTATTATTATTTTTATGTCAATATTAAACTTTTATCTTGAATCTTTCGGATCTGAACATTCATGCCACAATAAAGAAAAAAATTACATTGAGAAATATGTTAGAAAGCATTCCACATCAAAAATTATTCTTTTATCATTTACCTACTCGAGGACGAGCAAGAATTAAGCTTGGGGATGCTTGATACGTCTCCAATGTATCTATAATTTTTGATTGCTCCATGCTATTATATTATCTGTTTTGGATGTTAATGGGCTTTATTTTACACTTTTATATAATTTTTGGGACTAACCTACTAACCGGAGGCCTAACCTCGTGGATGCTCCGGGACTCTCCTGGCCCAACTCTTTTACTCCGGGGTCTTCTTTTGGTCCATAAAAAATCGTCAAAAATTGGCACGTCAATTGGACTCCGTTTGATATTCCTTTTCTGTAAAACTCAAAACAAGGAAAAAAACAGAAACTGGCACTGGGCACTAGGTTAATAGGTTAGTCCCAAAAACCATATAAAATAGCATATAAATGCATATAAAACATCCAAGGTTGATAATATAATAGCATGCATACTTCATAAAATTATAGATACGTTGGAGACCTATCACCTGCTCGCGGCCGAGCGTCTGCTCGTGCCCGAGATGCTACTCGCGGGCGCATCAGCCTCATGGCCTACCCGCGCCCGAGCGCCTACCCCGCGTCGGCCTCATGGCCTGCCGCGCTGGCCACTTTAAGCTCCAGAGACAATGAAGCATCTCCATTTTTGCCTCCTCTACGCTCGGTAAGGTCACCGGAGCCTACGAGCTATCTCCATCTCAACTTCAGCCATCGCATTTTTTTATTTGGCAGGAATCGAGCTTGTAAGGTGGCAGCCTCGATTGCAACGAGAGCGGTTGGCGCTGAAATTTCTGTCCCGTCAACCATTTTTTTGTTTTACATGTCCCTGCAAAAACTGCCTCCTGATACGTCTCCATCGTATCTATAATTTTTGATTGCTCCATGCTATTATATTATCTGTTTTGGATGTTAATGGGCTTTATTTTACACTTTTATATAATTTTTGGGACTAACCTACTAACCAGAGGCCTAGCCCAAATTGTTGTTTTTTTGCCTATTTTAGGCTTTCGCCGAAAAGGAATATCAAACAGAGTCCAAACGGAATGAAACCTTCGGGAACGTGATTTTCTCAACAAACATGATCCAGGAGACTTGGAGTGGGCGTCAAGAAACAAGCGAGGAAGCCACGAGGCAGGGGGGCGCGCCCTCCACCCTCGTGGGCCCCTTGTTCTTCCACCGACCTACTTCTTCCTCCTATATATATCCACGTACCCCCCAAACATCCAGGAGCACCACAAAAACCTAATTCCACCGCCGCAACCTTCTGTACCCGAGAGATCCCATCTTGGGGCGTTTTCTGGAGCTCCGCCAGAGGGGGCATTGATCACTGAGGGCCTCTACATCAACTCCATGGCCTCTCCGGTGATGTGTGAGTAGTTTACTTCAGACCTACGGGTCCATAGTTATTAGCTAGATGGCTTCTTCTCTCTCTTTGGATCTCAATACAAAGTTCTCCTCTATCTTCTTGGAGATCTATTCGATGTAATCTTATTTTGTGGTGTGTTTGTCGAGATCCGATGAATTGTGGGTTTATGATCAAGTTTATCTATGAACAATATTTGATTCTCCTCTGAATTCTTTTATGTATGATTGGTTTATCTTTGCAAGTCTCTTCGAATTATCAGTTTGGTTTGGCCAACTAGATTGATCTTTCTTGCAATGGGAGAAGTGCTTAGCTTTGGGTTCAATCTTGCGGTGCTCGATCCCAGTGACAGAATGGGAAACGACACGTATTGTATTGTTGCCATCGAGGATAAAAAGATGGGGTTTATATCATATTGCATGAGTTTATCCCTCTACATCATGTCATCTTACATAAAGCATTACTCTGTTCTTATGAACTTAATACTCTAGATGCATGCTGGATAGCGGTCGATGTGTGGAGTAATAGTAGTAGATGTAGAATCGTTTTGGTCTACTTGTCACGGACCTAATGCCTATATACATGATCATACCTAGATATTCTCATAACTATGCTCAATTCTATCAATTGCTCGAAAGTAATTCGTTTACCCACCGTAATACTTATGCTCTTGAGAGAAGCCACTAGTGAAACCTATGGCCCCCGGGTCTATCTTCCATCATATTAGTCTTCCAACCCTTAGCTATTTCTATTGCCGTTTATTTTACTTTGCATCTTTATTTCTCTTTATCATAAAAATACCACAAATATTATCTTATCATATCTATCAGATCTCACTCTCGTAAGTGACCGTGAAGGGATTGACAACCCCTTTATCGTGTTGGTTGTGAGGTTCTTATTTGTTTGTGTAGGTGCGTGGGACTCGAGTGTGATCTCCTACTGGATTGATACCTTGGTTCTCAAAAACTGAGGGAAATACTTACGCTACTTTACTGCATCACCCTTTCCTCTTCATGGGAAAACCAACGCAGTGCTCAAGAGGTACCAGGGTTCATTCTCAAAAATTAAGACGAGAATGAGCAGGAGAAAAGAATCCTTACAGAGGAAGAGAGGATGAAGAAGGAAGAGGATAAGTGGTGCAGATTCGAATACAAATATCTGCCAGATTTCTGCTACATATGTGGCCTGCTCGATCATACTGAGAAGGAATGCTCAACTAGGCCGAAGAAGGGTGAGGCCAAGCAGTTTGATGCGTGGCTCAGAGCTCACATGCCACACATGCAATGTGAGAATAGTAGAGGAAGCTGGTCCGAGGGAAGGAACAAATTTGATGGTAGAGGTAGTAGGGGTGGAAGGAGTCTTAATTTGGGGAACCAGGGGTGTCGTTCGGGAAGTGACAGTGACAATTGGAGGAAGGGCAAACCATGTGCATGGCATAAACCTACAGAGACGGAATCACAAGACCAGGAGGTAACTAGCCCAATAAAAAATCAGAGTACGGACATGGAGATCGAAGAGAAGGATCAAAAGAGTGCTGAAGGAGAGGTGAATAATGGGAGCAGGAAGCAACTAACCTATGGGGCCATGAATGATGGAGGGGAGTTGGTGGGGGATGAGATGCCTAGTAATCCACCTGTTACCACGGTTACTGCTTCGTCTACTGTACTCCCACCCATTGCTAGAGATGATGCAGCGCCGGGTGGAGAGGTAAAGGAGTCGCATGATGAGAAACTGAAGGTTGCTAAGGGGAACGGGGCAAATTTCATAGCCGGGAAAGGAAGGGAGGAAACGGAAATAGCACCGCTTTGGAAGTCAAAATTGGGGCCAAGCGTGGGGGTGATGAAATGGAATGTGAAGTGGAGGAAGGTGGAAAGGGGAAGAGGAACAAGTTGGAGGCGAACATAGTTAACACCGATGAAGCGGGGCTATCGGAACAGCCCTGCGAGAATCAATAAAGGTGATCGCATGGAATTGTCGGGGGCTTGCGAACCCACCGGCAATTTGGAGCCTTCTTGAGATATAGAGGGCGGAAGATCCTGATATTCTCTTTCTCTCTGAAACGAAGCTCAGGGAGAAGGAGATTGAGTTCCTATGGTGGCGTTTGAACATGGTGAACATGGTGGTGAAAGATTGTGAGGGGAGGAGTGGTGGTCTGGCTCTTTTTTGGCGAAAGGGAATAGATGTCGCACTTCGGTGGCAGGGGCGGTATCACATCGATGCCGATGTCCAGGGGGAGGATGGAAACGAGTGGAGGCTCACTGGAATCTACGGGGAGTCGAGGGCAGGGGAGAAGGAGAACACATGGAAGCTACTGAGGACTTTGCATGGACAATCAAACCTTCCCTGGCTTTGCATAAGGGATTTTAACGAAGTATTGTTTGTGGGCGAAAAGGAAGGGGGCTCGGCTCAGGCCCAAGGTTGTATGGAGGCGTTCAGGCAGACTTTGGAACATTGTGAGTTGGCTGACCTGGGATATGTGGGTGACCCGTTTAAGTGGAGAAATAACTAGAGGGTGGCTAGCGAATATACTAGAGAAAGGCTGGACCGGGCGGTGGCAAATGTGAGTTGGCGCTACATGCTCCCTCTTCACAAAATCATTAATAGGGACCCTTGACACTCAGACCATCGACCTCTAGTGGCAGAGCTAAATGGGGTTGGCCCGAGGGGGGCAATATGGAAGGGCAAAAGTGCTTTTGTTTTGAGGAATGGTGGCTGCTGGAAGAGGGTTGCACACAAGTGGTAGAGCAGGCTGTAATGAAGCCTTTGATCAAGGAATGGGCTCGGTGGGGGTGGCGATCAGGAGGATAGGAGAGAACTTAAGGAGGTGGGACAGGGAGGTTTTGGGAGAACTGAAAGGAAGAATCAAAAGGGCTAAGAAAGAATTGGAGCATTGTAGAAGGAGTAAAATCGATCAATATCAAGTCTCTCAGGAACACTTGTTAAAATATAAGTTGCACCGCCTTGAAGATCAGCACAACCTATATTGGCAGCAAAGAGCACATGCTAATTGGCTAAAGAAGGGGGATCGAAATACTGGCTTCTTTCATGCCCATGCTTCGGAATGGAGGAGGACCAATGTTATTACGAAGTTAAAAAAGGAGAATGGGGGAGTAGTGGAGAAGGAGGAAGAGTTAGGACCCTTTAGCACTAATTTCTACAAAAGTTTGTTCATGTCTACTACAGGTCCTCAGCTTGAGGATATCGTCCAATTTGTCCCAGAAAGTGTCACCTCGGCGATGAATGAATATCTGACAAAGCCATTCTCGGGGGAGGAAGTGAAGCTAGCCCTTGAGGCAACTCGTGACCTAAAGGTGCCGGGTCCGGATGGCATGTCGGCGCTTTTCTATAAAAAGTTTTGAAACATGGTGGGTTCGAAGGTCCAAGAGGAGGTCCTTGTAGCTTTGAATGGGGGAATGATGCCGGACGGCTGGAACGAAACAACTATTGTCCTGATCCCAAAGGTAAAAAAATCCGGATAGTCTCACTCAGTACCACCCTATCAGCTTGTGCAATGTCCTATATAAGCTTATATCCAAGGTTTTGGCAAATCGTTTGAAGGTGATACTCCTAGACATCATCTCACCCACCCAGTCTGCCTTTGTGTCGGGGCGTATGATCACGGATAATGTGTTGCTGGCATATGAGATTACACATATGATGCATAGGAAGAAGGGTGGCCGAGATGGATATGTGGCTGTGAAACTTGATATGAGCAAAGTCTATGACAGGGTAGAGTGGCAGTTCCTGGAGCAAATGATTATTAGGATGGGCTTCGCAAGGAAGTGGGTGAGTGTGATCATGAATTGTGTCTATTCAGTCTCATATCATGTGAAGGTTAATAGTAAACTGATTGATGCCTTTACCCCGTAGAGAGGTCTCAGACAGGGTGATCCCCTGTCACCATACTTGTTTATCCTATGCACCGAGGCCTTCTCTGTGTGTTGCTACACCGAGCAGAGTTGGACAGAAGTATTCGGGGAGTTAAGGTCTGTGCGGAGGCACCCAGTATCAACCATATATTTTTTGCTGACGACTCTCTCATTTTGATGAAGGCTACAGTAGCAAGTGCTCAGAAGTTGCAGAAAATTCTAGCCTTTTATGAAACTCACTCGGGCCAAATGATCAACAAGGAAAAATCTTCCGCGTTCTTCAGCAAGGGGGTGGGCCACACACAGAAGCAAAGTGTACTCCAGGCACTCGGGATTGCAGATGAGTCAAAAAATGACAGATACCTCGGACTGCCAGTTCACTTGGGCTTGGCAAAAAGTAAGGAGTTTGAATACCTGAAGGAGATGATATGGAAAAGAATCCAGGGATGGATGGAGAAGCTGCTTTCAAAAGTGGGGAAAGAAATCTGGGTGAAAGCAGTGGCCCAAGCCATTCCCACATATGCCATGTCATGCTTCGACCTGACCAAATCTTTATGTGAGGAGATTAGTGCCATGATTGCGAGATATTGGTGGAGTCACCAAGAGGGCAAGGATAAGTGTCATTGGATAAGCTAGGCAAGAATGACTAGAACCAAGTCAACTGGTGGACTTGGATTCAGGGACCTCTATATTTTCAACATGGCAATGCTCGCACGCTACAGTTGGAGGCTTCTACAAAATCCAGACTCCTTATGTGCGACTGTTCTCAAAGCCAAGTATTTCCCAAATTGCTCCATTCTTGATGCAGTAGCTCAAGCGGGAATGCCATACTCGTGGTGTAGCAATGTTCAAGAAATCGTTAACTAGTAGCTACTCGGTCAGTTTAGGAGTAGCGATTAATCGGTGAATCGGCCTATTAACTAGATTAATCGGTCGACCATTTATCGGTAGATTGAATAGAAACTTGACAACATATATCTAGATTTTTTAATGTATTACACCATACTCTCATGCTCCCAGCTATGTAGTATATCAAAATATCCTGCCATACACATATGAAAAGCATAGAGAGGAGGTAAAATTATTAATCCTATCTATTAAGGAGCGGCATGGGGACAGAAGGGGTTATGGGCCAAAATTTTGGGCTTTGTTTGCCCACCCGTTAATGGGCCAGCACGGATTAATCGACATGAACTGATTAATCGGTCTAACTAGCCAATTAATTGACCTGACAAGTTAACGCGATGAATAGGTGTTATTCGATTCGGCCATGCTATGAGTAGCAATTAACTGGCCCGTTAACTGATTAATCAGGTGAATTCTTGAATAGTGTGGCATAGCATTTTGAGAGGCCGTGACCTTCTCAAGGAGGGTATTGTTTGGCAGGTTGGTGACGGTGCTGGCATTAATGTGTGGAAGGACCCTTGGCTCCCGAGAGGCCCAACGAGGGGACCGTGTACTCTCCAGGGCTAGTCCATCGTTACTAAGGTGAGAGAGTTGATCGATCCCATCCCTGAAACCTGGGACGAGGAGCTGGTGCGCGAGCTTTTTTGTGTAGAAGATCAGGAGGTAATTCTTGCCATCCCAATTAGGCCTGCTACCTCTTTTAGCACTGCGTTGGTTTTCCCCGAAGAGGAAGGGATGATGTAGCAAAGTAGCGTAAGTATTTCCCTCAGTTTTTGAGAACCAAGGTATCAATCTAGTAGGAGGCTACGCACGAGTCCCTCGTACCTACACAAAACAAATAAATCCTCACAACCAACGCAAATAGGGGTTGTCAATCCCTATAGGGCCACTTGCGAGAGTGAGATCTGATAGATATGATAAGATAATATTTTTAGTATTTTTATGATAAAGATGCAAAGTAAAATAAAGGCAAAGTAAATAGCAAAGTAAATCACTAAGTAGTAGGAGATTGATATGATAAAGATAAACCCGGGGGCCATAGGTTTCACTAGTGGCTTCTCTCGAGAGCATAAGTATTCTACGGTGGGTGAACAAATTACTGTTGAGCAATTGACAGAATTGAGCATAGTTATGAGAATATCTAGGTATGATCATGTATATAGGCATCACGTCCGAGACAACTAGACCGACTCCTGCCTGCATCTACTACTATTACTCCACTCATCGACCGCTATCTAGCATGCATCTAGAGTATTAAGTTAAAAACAGAGTAACGCCTTAAGCAAGATGACATGATGTAGAGGGATAGACTCATGCAATATGAAGAAAACCCCATCTTGTTATCCTCGATGGCAACAATACAATACGTGCATTGCTGCCCTTACTGTCACCGGGAAAGGACACCGCAAGATTGAACCCAAAGCTAAGCAGTTCTCCCATTGCAAGAAAGATCAATCTAGTAGGCCAAACCAAACTGATAATTCGAAGAGACTTGCAAAGATAACCAATCATGCATAAAAGAAGATTCAAATATTATTCATAGATAGACTTGATCATAAAGCCACAATTCATCGGTCTCAACAAACACACCGCAAAAAGAAGATTACATCGAATAGATCTCCACAAGAGAGGGGGGGAGAACATTGTATTGAGATCCAAAAAGAGAGAAGAAGCCATCTAGCTACTAACTATGGACCCGAAGGTCTGAAGTAAACTACTCACACTTCATCGGAGAGGCTATGATGTTGATGTAGAAGCCCTCCGTGATCGATGCCCCCTCCGGCGGAGCTCCGGAACAGGCCCCAAGATGGGATATCGTGGATACAGAAAGTTACGGCGGTGGAATTAGGGTTTTGGCTCCGTATCTGATCGTTTGGGGGTACATGGGTATATATAGGAGGAAGAAGTACGTCAGTGGAGCAACAGGGGGCCCACGAGGGTGGAGGGCGCGCCTGGGGGGCTAGGCGCGCCCCCCTACCTCGTGGACTCCTATTAGTTGGCTTGACGTAGGATCCAAGTCTCCTGAGTTGTATTCGGTGAGGAAATCACGTTCCCGAAGGTTTCATTCCGTTTGGACTCTGTTTCATATTCCTTTTATTTAAAACCCTAAAACAGGCAAAAAAACAGCAATTCTGGGTTGGGCCTCCGGTTAATAGGTTAGTCCCAAAAATAATATAAAAGTGGATAATAAATCCCCATAATGTCCAAAACAGTAGATAATATAGCATGGAGCAATCGAAAATATAGATACGTTGGAGACGTATCAAGCATCCCCAAGCTTAATTCCTGCTTGTCCTCGAGTAGGTAATGATAAAGAACAGAATTTTTGATGCGGAGTGCTACTTGGCATAATTTTAATGTAATTATTCTTAATTGTGGTATGAATATTCAGATCCGAAAGATTCAAGACAAAAGTTCATATTGACATAAAAATGATAATACTTCAAGCATACTAACTAAGCAATTATGTCTTTTCAAAATAACATGGCCAAAGAAAGTTCATCCCTACAAAATCATATGGTTTAGTCATGTTTCATTTTCGTCACACAAGAATGCTATCATCATGCACAACCCCGATGACAAGCCAAGCAATTGTTTCATACTTTAGTAATCTCAAACCTATAAACTTTCACGCAATATATGAGCGCGAGCCATGGACATAGCACTATAGGTGGAATAGAATATAATGAGGGGGGTTATGTGGAGAAGACAAAAAGGAGAAAGCCTCACATCAACGAGGCTAATCAATGGGCTATGGAGATGCCCACCGATTGATGTTAATGCAAGGAGTAGGGATTGCCATGCAACGGATGCACTAGAGCTATAAATGTATGAAAGCTCAACAAAAGAAACTAGTGGATGTGCATCCAACTTGCTTGCTCACGAAGACCTAGGGCACTTGAGGAGGCCCATTGTTGGAATATACAAGCCAAGTTCTATAATGAAAAATTCCCGCTAGTATATGAAAGTGATAACATGAGAGACTCTCTACTATGAAGATCATGGTGCTACTTTGAAGCACAAGTGTGGCAAAGGATAGTAACATTGTCCCTTCTCTCTTTTTCTCTCATTTTTTTATTTTCGGCCTTCTCTTTTTTATGGCCTTTCTCTTTTTGGGGGGCCTTCTCTTTTTTTATGGCCTTTCTCTCTTTTTTTTATTTATTCCTCACTTGGGACAATGTTCTAGAAAATGATGATCATCACACTTCTATTTATTTACAACTCAATGATTACAACTCAATACTAGAACAAAAGATGACTCTATATGAATGCCTCCGGCGGTGTACCGGGATATGCAATGGACCAAGAGTGACATGTATGAAAGACTTATGAACGGTGGCTTTCCCACAAATACTATGTCAACTACATGACCATGCTAAGCAATATGACAATGATGAATGTGTCATGATGAATGGAATGATGGAAAGTTGCATGGCAATATATCTCAGAATGGCTATGGAAATGCCATAATAGGTAGGTATGGTGGCTGTTTTGAGGAAGATATAAGGAGGTTTATGTGTGAAAGAGCGTATCATATCACGGGGTTTGGATGTACCGGCGAAGTTTGCACCAACTCTCAATGTGAGAAAGGGCAATGCTGTTGGAAATATGCCCTAGAGGCAATAATAAATTAGTTATTATTATATTTCCTTCTTCATGATAATCGTTTATTGTCCATGCTATAATTGTATTGATAGGAAACTCAGATACATGTGTGGATACATAGACAACACCATGTCCCTAGTAAGCCTCTAGTTGACTAGCTCGTTGATCAATAGATGGTTACGGTTTCCTAACCATGGACATTGGATGTCGTTGATAACGGGATCACATCATTAGGAGAATGATGTGATGGACAAGACCCAACCCTAAGCCTAGCACAAAGATCGTGTAGTTCGTATACTAAAGCTTTTCTAGTGTCAAGTATCATTTCCTTAGACCATGAGATTGTGCAACTCCTGGATACCGCAGGAATGCTTTGGGTGTACCAAACGTCACAACGTAACTGGGTGACTATAAAGGTGCATTACAGGTATCTCCGAAAGTGTCTGTTGGGTTGGCACGAATCGAGACTGGGATTTGTCACTCCGTGTAGACGGAGAGGTATCTCTGGGCCCACTCGGTAGGACATCATCATAATGTGCACAATGTGATCAAGGAGTTGATCACGGGATGATGTGTTACGGAACGAGTAAAGAGACTTGCCGGTAACGAGATTGAACAAGGTATCGGGATACCGACGATCGAATCTCGGGCAAGTATTGTACCGATAGACAAAGGGAATTGTATACGGGATTGATTAAGTCCTTGACATCGTGGTTCATCCAATGAGATCATCGTGGAACATGTGGGAGCCAACATGGGTATCCAGATCCCGCTGTTGGTTATTGACTGGAGAACGTCTCGGTCATGTCTGCATGTCTCCCGAACCCGTAGGGTCTACACACTTAAGGTTCGATGACGCTAGGGTTATAAAGGAAGTTTGTATGTGGTTACCGAATGTTGTTTAGAGTCCCGGATGAGATCCCGGACGTCACGAGGAGTTCCGGAATGGTCCGGAGCTAAAGATTTATATATGGGAAGTCCTGTTTTGGTCACCGGGAAAGTTTCGGGGTTTATCGGTAACGTACCGGGACCACCGGGAGGGTCCCGGGGGTCCACCAAGTGGGGCCACCTGCCCCGGGGGGGCACATGGGCTGTAGGGAGTGCTCCTTGGCCTACTTGGGCCAAGGGCACCAGCCCCACTAAGGCCCATGCGCCTAAGAGGTGGAGAGGGGGCAAACCCTAAGGGGATATGGGCCTTAGGGCCCATATTGGTGCGCCTCCCTCTCCCATCCCCTCTTGGCCGCCCCCTTGCTCCCCATCTAGGGTTGCCGCCCCCCTAGGGGTGGGAACCCTAGAGGGGGCGCAGCCCTCCCCTTCCCCTATATATATGAGGCCTAGGGGGCTGCCCACACACGCGATTGAATCTCTCTTGGTGCAGCCCTGCGTCTCTTCTTCCTCCTCTTCTGTGGTGCTTGGCGAAGCCCTGCAGGATAGCCACGCTCCTCCACCACCACCACGCCGTTGTGCTGCTATTGGATGAAGTCTTCCTCAACCTCTCCCTCTCTCCTTGCTGGATCAAGGCATGGGAGACGTCACCGGGCTGTGCGTGTGTTGAACGCGGAGGTGACGTCCGTTCGGCACTTGGTCATCGGTGAATTGGATCACGACGAGTACGACTCCATCAACCCCGTTCACTTGAACGCTTCCGTTTAGCAATCTACAAGGGTATGTAGATGCAACTCTCCTTCCCCTCGTTGCTGGTCTCTCCATAGATAGATCTTGGTGACACGTAGGAAAATTTTGAATTTCTGCTACGTTCCCCAACAGTGGTATCAGAGCTAGGTCTATTGCGTAGATTCTATGCACGAGTAGAACACAAAGTAGTTGTGGGCGTTGATTTTGTTCAATATGCTTGCCGTTACTAGTCTTATCTTGATTCGGCGGCATCGTGGGATGAAGCGGTCCGGACCGACCTTACACGTACTCTTACGTGAGACTGGTTCCACCAACTGACATGCACTAGTTGCATAAGGTGGCTAGCGGGTGTCTGTCTCTCCTACTTTAGTCGGATCGGATTCGATGAAAAGGGTCCTTATGAAGGGTAAATAGCAATTGGCATATCACGTTGTGGTTTTTGCGTAGGTAAGAAACGTTCTTGCTAGAAACCCATAGCAGCCACGTAAAACATGCAAACAATAATTAGAGGACGTCTAACTTGTTTTTGCAGGGTATGCTATGTGATGTGATATGGCCAAAGGATGTGATGAATGATATATGTGATGTATGAGATGATCATGTTCTTGTAATAGGAATCACGACTTGCATGTCGATGAGTATGACAACCGGCAGGAGCCATAGGAGTTGTCTTAATTTATTTATGACCTGCGTGTCAACATAAACGTCATGTAATTACTTTACTTTATTGCTAACCGTTAGCTGTAGTAGTAGAAGTAATAGATGACGTGACAACTTCAAGAAGACACGATGATGGAGATCATGATGATGGAGATCATGGTGTCATGCCAGTAACAAGATGATCATGGAGCCCCGAAGATGGAGATCAAAAGGAGCAATATGATATTGGCCATATCATGTCACTATTTGATTGCATGTGATGTTTATCATGTTTATACATCTTATTTGCTTAGAACGACGGTAGTAAATAAGATGATCCCTTACAACAATTTCAAGAAGTGTTCTCCCCTAACTGTGCACCGTTGCTAAAGTTCGTCGTTTCGAAGCACCACGTGATGATCGGGTGTGATAGATCCTTACGTTCACATACAACGGGTGTAAGACAGTTTTACACATGCAAAACACTTAGGGTTAACTTGACGAGCCTAGCATGTGTATAGACATGGCCTCGGAACACAGAAGACCGAAAGGTCGAGCATGAGTCGTATGGTAGATACGATCAACATGAAGATGTTCACCGATGATGACTAGTCCGTCTCACGTGATGATCGGACACGGCCTAGTTGACTCGGATCATGTAATCACTTAGATGACTAGAGGGATGTCTATCTAAGTGGGAGTTCATAAGATGAACTTAATTATCCTGAACATAGTCAAAAGGATTTTGCAAATTATGTCGTAGCTCACGCTATAGTTCTACTGTTTAGATATGTTCCTAGAGAAAAATTAGTTGAAAGTTGATAGTAGCAATTATGCGGACTAGGTCCGTAGACTGAGGATTGTCCTCATTGCTTCTTAGAAGGCTTATGTCCTTAATGCACCGCTCAATGTGCTGAACCTCGAACGTGGTCTGTGGATGTTGCGAACATCTGACATACACATTTTGATAACTACATGATAGTTCACTTAAACGGTTTAGAATTGAGGCACCAAAGATGTTTTGAAACATCGTGAAACATATGAGATGTTTTGAGGGCTGAAATTGGGATTTCAGGCTCGTGCCCACGTCAAGAGGTATAAGACCTCCGACGATTTTCTTAGCCTACAAACTAAGGGAGAAAAGCTCAATTGTTGAGCTTGTGCTCAGATTGTATGAGTACAACAATCATTTAAATCAAGTGGGAGTTGATCTTCCAAGATGAGATAGTGATGTTTCTCCGAAGTCATTACCACCAAGCTGCTAGAGCTTCGTGATGAACTATGATATATCAGGGACATATATGATGATCCTTGAGATATTTGCGATGTTTGACACTGCAAAAGTAGATATCAAGAAGGAGCATCAATTGTTGATGGTTAGTGAAACCACTAGTTTCAAGAAGGGAAAGGGCAAGAAGGGATACTTCATGAAATGGCAAATCAGCTGCTGCTCTGGTGAAGAAACCCAAGGTTGAACCCAAACCCGAGACTAAGTGCTTCTGTAATAAGGGGAACAACCACTGGAGCGGAATTACCCTAGATACTTGGTAGATTAGAAGGCTGGCAAGGTCGATAGAAGTATATTGGATATACATTGTGTTGATGTGTACTTTACTAGTACTCCTAGTAGCACCAGGGTATTAGATACCGGTTCGGTTGCTAAGTGTTAGTAACTCGAAATAAAAGCTATGTAATAAACGGAGACTAGCTAAAGGTGAGCTGACGATATGTGTTGGAAGTGTTTCCAATGTTGATATGATCAAGCATCGCACGCTCCCTCTACCATCGAGATTGGTGTTTGAGTTGAGCATAGACATGATTGGATTATGTCCATCGCAATACGGTTATTCATTTAAGGAGAATAATGGTTGCTCTGTTTATTTGAATAATGCCTTCGATGGCCTTACACCTAAAATGAATGGTTTATTGAATCTCGATCGTAGTGATACACATGTTCATGCCAAAAGATATAAGATAGTAATGATAGTACCACCCACTTGTGGCACTGCCACGTAAGTCATATCGGTATAAAACGCATGAAGAAGCTCCATGTTGATGGATCTTTGGGCTCACTCGTTTTTGAAAAGTTTGAGACATGCGAACCATGTCTGTTGGTATATATGCATGAAGAAACTCCATGCAAATGGACCGTTTTGTACTCACTTGATTTTGAATCACTTGAGACATGCAAATAATACCACATGGGCAAGATGACTGAAAGCCTCGGTTTCAGTAAAATGGAACTAGAAAGCAACTTGTTGGAAGTAATACATTTTGATGTGTGCAGTCCAATGAGTGCTGAGGCGTGTAGTGGATATCGTTATGTTCTTACTTCACAGATGATTTGAGTAGATGTTGAGTATATTTACTTGATGAATCACGAGTCTGAATTATTGAAAGGTTCAAGTAATTTTAGGGTGAAGTTGAAAGATCGTCGTGAGAAGAGGATAAAGTATCTATGATATGATCATAGAGATGAATATCTGAATTACGAGTTTGTCACAGAATTAAGACATTGTGGAAATTGTTTCACAACTGATACAGCCTGGAACACCATAGTGTGATGGTGTGTCCGAACATCATAACTGCACCCTATTGGATATGATGCATACCATGATGTCTCTTATCGAATTACCACGATAGTTTATGGGTTAGGCATTAGAGACAACCACATTCACTTTAAATAGGGCACCACGTAATTCCGATGAGATGACACCGTATGAACTATGGTTTAGAGAAACCTAAGCTGTCATTTCTTAAAATTTTGGGGCTGCGACGCTTATGTGAAAAAGTTTCAGGCTGATAAGCTCGAACCCAAAGCGGATAAAAGCATCTTCATAGGACACCAAAAACAGTTGGGTATACCTCCTGCCTCAAATTCGAAAGCAATACGGGATTGTTTCTTGAATCGGGTTCTTTCTCGAGGAAAAAGTTTGTCTCGAGAATTGAGTGGGAGGATGGTGGAGACTTGATGAGGTTATTGAACCATCTCTTCAACTAGTGTGTGGCAGGGCACAGGAAGTTGTTCCTGTGGCACCTACACCAATTGAAGTGGAAGCTTATGATAGTGATCATGAAACTTCGGATCAAGTCACTACCAAACCCCGTAGGATGACAAGGATGCGTACTACTTCTGAGTGGTACGTAATCCTGTCTTGGAAGTCATGTTGCGAGACAACAATGAACCTACGAGCTATGGAGAAGCGATGGTGGGCCTGGATTCCGATAGATGGCTCGAGGCCATAAAATCCGAGAGAGTATCCATGTATGGAAACAAAGTGTAGACTTTGACAGAATAGCTCGATGGTCGTGAGGCTGTTGAGTATAGATGGATTTTAAAAGGAAGACGGACAATGATGGTAAATATCACCATTAAGAAAGCTCGACTTGTCGTTAAGATGTTTTCGACAAGTTCAAGGAGTTGACTACGATGAGACTTTCTCACCTGTAGCGATGCTAAAAGTCTGTTGGAATTATATTAGCAGTTACTGCACTATTTATGAAATCTTGCAGATAGGATGTCAAAACATTGTTTCCTCGACGATTTATGAGGAAAGGTTGTATGTGATACAACCAGAAGGTTTTGTCAATCCTGAAATATGTTAATAAGTATGCAAAGCTCCAGCAATCCTTCTAAGGACTGGAGTAAGCATCTCGGAGTTGGAATGTATGCTTTGATGAGATGATCAAAGATTTTGGGTGTATACAAAGTTTATGAGAAACTTGTATTTCCAAAGAAGTGAGTGGGAGCACTATGACATTTCTGATAAGTATATGTGGATGGCATATTGTTGATCCGAAATGACGTAGAATTTCTGGAAAGCATATAGGGTTATTTGGAAAGTGTTTTTCAATGAAAGCCTAGATTAAGCTACTTGAGCATTGAGCATCAAGATCTATAAGGATAGATCAAAACGCTTAATGGTACTTTCAAATGAGCACATACCTTGACATGATCTTGAAGGTGTTCAAGATGGATCAGTCAAAGAAGGAGTTCTTGCCTGAGATTGTAAGGTATGAAGTTAAGACTTAAAGCTCGACCACGGCAGAATAGAGAGAAAGGGCGAAAGTCATCCCTTATGCTTAAGACATAGGCTCTACAGTATGCTATGCTGTGTACCGCACCTGAAGTGTGCCTTGCCATGAGTCAGTCAAGGGGTACAAGAGTGATCCAAGAATGGATCACAGTACAGCGGTCAAAGTTGTCCTTAGTAACTAGTGGACTAAGGAATTTTTCTCAATTATGGAGGTGGTAAAAGAGTTCGTCGTAAAGGGTTACGTCGATGCAAGCTTAACACCTATCCGGATAGCTCTGAGTAGAGATACCGGATACGTATAATGGAGCAACAATTTAGAATAGCTCCAAGTAGAACAGTTATTTGGAATAGCTCCAAATAGAACGTGGTAGCTACATCTAGGAGATGACATAGAGATTTGTAAAGCACACACGGATCTGAAAGGTTTAGACCCGTTGACTAAAACCTCTCTCACAAGCAACATGATCAAACACAGAACTCAATGAGTGATAATCACATAGTGATGTGAACTAGACTCTTGGATGTTGGTTACATAGCGATGTGACCTGTGAGTGTTAATCACATGGCGATGTGAACTAGATTATTGACTCTAGTGCAAGTGGGAGACTGTTGGAAATATGCCCTAGAGGCAATAATAAATTAGTTATTATTATATTTCCTTGTTCATGATAATCGTTTATTGTCCATGCTATAATTGTATTGATAGGAAACTCAGATACATGTGTGGATACATAGACAACACCATGTCCCTAGTAAGCCTCTAGTTGACTAGCTCATTGATCAATAGATGGTTACGGTTTCCTAACCATGGACATTGGATGTCGTTGATAACGGGATCACATCATTAGGAGAATGATGTGATGGACAAGACCCAACCCTAAGCCTAGCACAAAGATCGTGTAGTTCGTATACTAAAGCTTTTCTAATGTCAAGTATCATTTCCTTAGACCATGAGATTGTGCAACTCCCGGATACCGCAGGAATGCTTTGGGTGTACCAAACGTCACAACGTAACTGGGTGACTATAAAGGTGCATTACAGGTATCTCCGAAAGTGTCTGTTGGGTTGGCACGAATCGAGACTGGGATTTGTCACTCCGTGTAGACGGAGAGGTATCTCTGGGCCCACTCGGTAGGACATCATCATAATGTGCACAATGTGATCAAGGAGTTGATCACGGGATGATGTGTTACGGAACGAGTAAAGAGACTTGCCGGTAACGATATTGAACAAGGTATCGGGATACCGACGATCGAATCTCGGGCAAGTATCATACCGATAGACAAAGGGAATTGTATACGGGATTGATTAAGTCCTTGACATCGTGGTTCATCCGATGAGATCATCGTGGAACATGTGGGAGCCAACACGGGTATCCAGATCCCGCTGTTGGTTATTGACTGGAGAACGTCTCGGTCATGTCTGCATGTGTCCCGAACCCGTAGGGTCTACACACTTAAGGTTCGATGACGCTAGGGTTATAAAGGAAGTTTGTATGTGGTTACCGAATGTTGTTCAGAGTCCCGGATGAGATCCCGGACGTCACGAGGAGTTCCGGAATGGTCCGGAGCTAAAGATTTATATATGGGAAGTCCTGTTTTGGTCACCGGAAAAGTTTCGGGGTTTATCGGTAACGTACCGGGACCACCGGGAGGGTCCCGGGGGTCCACCAAGTGGGGCCACCTGCCCCGGGGGGCACATGGGCTGTAGGGAGTGCTCCTTGGCCTACATGGTCCAAGGGCACCAGCCCCACTAAGGCCCATGCGCCTAAGAGGTGGAGAGGGGGCAAACCCTAAGGGGATATGGGTCTTAGGGCCCATATTGGTGCGCCTCCCTCTCCCATCCCCTCTTGGCCGCCCCCTTGCTCCCCATCTAGGGCTGCCGCCCCCCCTAGGGGTGGGAACCCTAGAGGGGGCGCATCCCTCCCCTTCCCCTATATATATGAGGCCTAGGGGGCTGCCCACACACGCGATTGAATCTCTCTTGGTGCAGCCCTGCGTCTCTTCTTCCTCCTCTTCTGTGGTGCTTGGCGAAGCCCTGCAGGATAGCCACGCTCCTCCACCACCACCACGCCGTTGTGCTGCTGTTGGATGAAGTCTTCCTCAACCTCTCCCTCTCTCCTTGCTGGATCAAGGCGTGGGAGACGTCACTGGGCTGTACGTGTGTTGAACGCGGAGGTGCCGTCCGTTCGGCACTTGGTCATCGGTGAATTGGATCACGACGAGTACGACTCCATCAACCCCGTTCACTTGAACGCTTCCGTTTAGCGATCTACAAGGGTATGTAGATGCAACTCTCCTTCCCCTCGTTGCTGGTCTCTCCATAGATAGATCTTGGTGACACGTAGAAAAATTTTGAATTTCTGCTACCTTCCCCAACAAATGCACGGTACCAAAGAGGCTAGCAAGGATGGAAGGGTGAGAGTGCGTATAATCCATGGACTCAACATTAGTCATAAAGAACTCACATACTTATTGCAAAAATCTACAAGTCATCAAAAACCTCGGTACTACGCGCATGCTCCTAGGGGGATAGATTGGTAGGAAAAGACCATCGCTCGTCCCCGACCGCCACTCATAAGGAAGACAATCAAATAACACCTCATGTTTCAAATTTGTTGCATAACGGTTACCATACGTGCATGCTACAGGACTCGCAAACCTCAACACAAGTATTTCTCAATTTCACAACTACTCAACTAGCACGACTTTGATATTATTACCTCCATGTCTCCAAACAATCATCAAGTATCAAACTTCTCTTAGTATTCAACACACTCATAAGAAAGTTTTATTATTAATCTTGCATACCAAGCATATTATGATTTTAAGCAAATTACCATGCTATTAAGACTCTCAAAATAATCTAAGTGAAGCATGAGAAATCAATAGTTTCTATAAAACAAATCCACCGCCGTGCTCTAAAACATATAAGTGAAGCACTAGAGCAAAATTCTATAAATCAAAAGATATAAGCGAAGCACATAGAGTATTCTAAAAAATTCCAAATCATGTATGGCTCTCTCAAAAGGTGTGTACAGCAAGGATAATTGTGGTAAACTAATAATCGAAGACTCAAATCATACAAGACGCTCCAAGTAAAACACATATCATGTGGCGAATAAAAATATAGCTCCAAGTAAAGTTACTGATAGAAGTAGACGAAAGAGGGGATGCCTTCCGGGGCATCCCCAAGCTTTGGCTTTTAGGTGTCCTTAGATTATCTTGGGGGTGCCATGGGCATCCCCAAGCTTAGGCTCTTGCCACTCCCTATTCCATAATCCATCAAATCTTTACCCAAAACTTCACAACACAAAACTTAAAGTAGAAAAACTCGTGAGCTCTGTTAGCAAAAGAAAACAAAAGACCACTTCAAGGTACAATAATGAACTCATTCTTTATTTATATGGGGGTTATACCTACTGTATTCCAACTTCTCTATGGTTTATAAACTATTTTACTAGCCATAGATTCATCAAAATAAGCAAACAACACACGCAAAACAGAATCTGTCAAAAACAGAACAGTCTGTAGTAATCTGTAGCTAGCGCAAGATCTGGAACCCCAAAAATTCTAAAATAAATTTCTGGACGTGAGGAATTTATCTTTTAATCATCTTCAAAAAGAATTAACTAAATAGCACTTTCCAAATAAAAATGACAGCAGTTCTCGTGAGCGCTAAAGTTTCTGTTTTTTACAGCAAGTTCAACAAGACTTTCCCCAAGTCTTCCCAACGGTTCTACTTGGCACAAACACTAATTAAACACAAAAACACAACCAAAACAGAGGCTAAATAATTTATTTATTATTAATCAGGATCAAAAAGCAAGGAATAAAAAAAAATTGGGTTGCCTCCCAACAAGCGCTATCGTTTAACTCCCCTAGCTAGGCATAACAAGCAAAAATAGATCTAGGTATTGCCATCTTTGCTAGGCAATTCTTCAATGAGGCGTCTACCATCTTTAGGAGTTTCTTTCTTTTTATTAATTATCAAACTTTTAGGCACAAGATCGAAAAATTCATTTGTAACAAATGGTTCCTTAATGATAGCAAAAAGATTGGGATGAACACTTATAGATTTAAGATCCGCATTTTCCTTACTAGATGATTCACCCTTATTTTTAGGAACATACATAAGCTTGGCAACTTTAGTGGAGGAACTTGGAGTATTCTTTACGGAAGAAAAAGCGGTTCCCAAGTTGGTAATAATATTCTCAAGTTTATCGATCCTAATGGAATCATGATTTATTTTCTCATTAACTATGGGTTCCTTTTCTTTAATATCTTTCAAAGTAACTCCTACTTTAGATCCATATTGAGAGATTCGGTTGTGGATCTTTTTATCCAAATTTTCAATTAACTCTACGATAGCAACCTTATTTTCAATAATTTCAAGCCTTTGCATTACATGCTCCAAAGTTAATATAGTTCCATTAACCAAAAGAGGGGGTGAGCCAAATAAATCTAATATAGCATTATAAGAATCAAAAGTATGGCTACCCAAAAAATTCCCTCCGGTAATAGTATCAAGAACATAACGGTGCCAAGGAGTAATGCCTACATAAAAATTGCGAAGGAGAATGGTAGTAGATTGCTTCCTAGCAAATTTATTTTGAGCATTGCAAATTCTATACCAAGCATCTTTTAGATTTTCACCCTCCCTTTGCTTAAAATTTAGAATTTCATTCTCGGGAGACAACGGAGAAGATAAGGGACTAGCCATAACGACAAGCAAACAAACTAACACACAAGCAAACAAAGAGCAAGCGGACAAAAAGAGGCAAATAGAGAAAGAGAGGGAGGATAGAGAGAGAGCAAATAAAACAGCAAGGGTGAATTGGGGGAGAGGAAAACGAAAGGCAAATGGCAAATAATGTAATGCGGGAGATAAGGGTATGTGATGGGTACTTGGTATGTTGATTTTGCGTAGACCTCCCTGGCAACGGCGCCAGAAATCCTTCTTGCTACCTCTTTTAGCACTGCGTTGGTTTTCCCCGAAGAGGAAGGGATGATGCAGCAAAGTAGCGTAAGTATTTCCCTCAGTTTTTGAGAACCAAGGTATCAATCTAGTAGGAGGCTACGCACGAGTCCCTCGTACCTGCACAAAACAAACAAATCCTCGCAACCAACGCAAATAGGGGTTGTCAATCCCTATAGGGCCACTTACGAGAGTGAGATCTGATAGATATGATAAGATAATATTTTTGGTATTTTTATGATAAAGATGCAAAGTAAAATAAAGGCAAAGTAAATAACTAAGTAGTAGGAGATTGATATGATAAAGATAGACCCGGGGGCCATAGGTTTCACTAGTGGCTTCTCTTGAGAGCATAAGTATTCTACGATGGGTGAACAAATTACTGTTGAGCAATTGACATAATTGATCATAGTTATGAGAATATCTAGGTATGATCATGTATATAGGCATCACGTTTGAGACAAGTAGACCGACTCCTGCCTGCATCTACTACTATTATTCCACTCATCGACCGCTATCCAGCATGCATCTAGAGTATTAAGTTAAAAACAGAGTAACGCCTTAAGCAAGATGACATGATGTAGAGGGATAGACTCATGCAATATGAAGAAAACCCCATCTTGTTATCCTTGATGGCAACAATACAATACGTGCCTTGCCGCCCTTACTGTCACCGGGAAAGGACACCACAAGATTGGACCCAAAGCTAAGCACTTCTCCCATTGCAAGAAAGATCAATCTAGTAGGCCAAACCAAACTGATAATTCGAAGAGACTTGCAAAGATAACCAATCATACATAAAAGAATTCAGAGAAGATTCAAATATTATTCATAGATAGACTTGATCATAAACCCACAATTCATCGATCTCAACAAACACACCGCAAAAAGAAGATTACATCGAATAGATCTCCACAAGAGAGGGGGAGAACATTGTATTGAGATCCAAAAAGAGAGAAGAAGCCATCTAGCTACTAACTATGGACCCGAAGGTCTAAAGTAAACTACTCACACTTCATCGGAGAGGCTATGGTGTTGATGTAGAAGCCCTCCGTGATCGATGCCCCCTCCGGCGGAGCTCCGGAACAGGCCCCAAGATGGGATCTCGTGGATACAGAAAGTTACGGTGGTGGAATTAGGATTTTGGCTCCGTATCTGATCATTTGGGGGTACGTGGGTATATATAGGAGGAAGAAGTACGTCGGTGGAGCAACAGGGGACCCACGAGGGTGGAGGGCGCTTGCGGGGGGGGGGGGGGGGTAGGCGCGCCCCCTACCTCGTGGCCTCGTGTTAGTTGGCTTGACGTAGGGTCCAAGTCTCCCGAGTTGTATTCGGTGAGGAAATCACGTTCCCAAAGGTTTCATTCCGTTTGGACTCTATTTGATATTCCTTTTCTTCGAAACCCTAAAACAGGCAAAAACATCAATTCTGGGTTGGGCCTCCGGTTAATAGGTTAGTCCCAAAAATAATATAAAAGTGGATAATAAAGCTCAATAATGTCCAAAACAGTAGATAATATAGCATGGAGCAATCAAAAATTATAGATACGTTGGAGACATATCAAGACCCGACATGGAGGATTTTGTTTCCTGGCACTTTGATAAAAAGGGTGAATTTTTAGTCAAATTTGCCTATAAGGTTGGCATTACAATCAGAGATGGTGAACTACACAGTGTCACGAGTTCGTCAAATGGAGCGAAGCACATGGAGCCCAGCTAGAATGACCTTTGGAAAATCCCCGCTCCTGGCAAAGTTCAGATGGTTCTTTGGCACCTTGCACACAATAGTCTGCCCACTAGAATAAATATCAAGAGGAAACAAATTGACCTGGACACGCGATGCCCTATGTTCCACCGCCTTGACGAGGATGGGGGTCACATATTTCTCAAATGTAAGATGGTGAAGGCCGTTTGGAGAGAGCAGTGCCTTGAAGATGTGAGACTGACACTATGTGAATGCTCAAGTGCACGTGGAGTGGTTCAAGCGATCTGCTCTTTGCCGGCATAGAAGCAACTCCGGGTGGCAGTACTCCTTTGGGACTGGTGGACATCGAGAAACAAGGTCAATGCGGGTGACAAACCAAAAAATCCGGCCGAGGTGAGCTCCTTCATTAGCAAACATGTTCTGGAGTTTAGTCCGAATGTGAAGAACTAGCCTGATATACAGGAAAACATTAACCACAAATGGAGACATCCTGGACCAGGCTGAGTGAAAGTGAATGTCGACACAACTTTTGATAGCTAGTCAAACACGGGTGCATGGGGCTTCATCATGAGATATGGTGCCGGAGACTTCATTGCTGCCGCATCAGGGAAGCTTGCTCACATCCGAGATCCCCTGCATGCGGAAGCTGAGGCTAGCCTCAAGGCAATTGAAGCAGCGGCGGATCTGGGTGTGCAGAGAGTTGTTTTTGAATCAGATTGCCAAGTTCTGGTCAATGCGCTGAAAAGCAAGGAGTATGATGCTGTGGAGGTCGGTGTTTTAATTCGTGAAGCTCGCAGTTTACGCCGCACTTCTTTTGAATCTGCTGAATTCACCTTCTTCCGCCGGGAATGTAACAAGGTCGCACATGTGCTCGCACAACATGCCTACAGGGCTTTGGTGCCTTTGTATATTTGGACTGAAAACGCTCCAGTCTGTGTATCTGTACTGGTTGCCAGTGAATGTGCTGAGCATTAGAGTTAAGTGGAATGTTGTAGAGAAGTATTTGTGAGGGAGTCCTGGATTAGGGGGTATCCGGACAGCCGGACTATATCTTTTGGTCGGACTGTTGGACTATGAAGATACAAGATTGAAGACTTTGTTCCGTGTCCGGATGGAACTCTCCTTGGCGTGGAAGGCAAGCTTGGCAATACGGATATGTGGATCTCCTTCCTTGTAACCGAATCTCTGTAACCCTAGCCCCCTCCGGTGTCTATATAAACCGGAGGGTTTAGTCTGTAGGACCAACAACAACAATCATACCATAGGCTAGCTTCTAGGGTTTAGCCTCTCAGATCTCGTGGTAGATCAACTCTTGTAACACTCATATTATCAAGAACAATCAAGCAGGACGTAGGGTATTACCTCCATCAAGAGGGCCCGAACCTGGGTAAACATCATGTCCCCTGCCTCCAGTTACCATCTGCCTTAGACGCACAGTTCGGGACCCCCTACCCGAGATCCGCCGGTTTTGACACCGACAATTTGCATGTGCATGTGAGAATCCCGCTACATGAGCCAATCAAGAGTAGGGTAGCATTTACTCCCTTAGGTAGCAAAGAAGAACTTCAGTATGATGTTTGCTATGAAAAACTACCGTCATATTGTGAGTGTTGTGGGCTTGTAGGACATGTGTCTGAGCGGTTCTCTAGGATTCCTAAAGAGAGCAAAGTAGCAAATTTTGCAAAAAATCTAGGTGTAGAGGCCTATTGGAAGGGTCAAACATCTAGTAGAAGAGCCCTTTTGTACACAGGCTACAGGAATAACAACACATCCAAGGCCGCCGAAGGAATGGTGGCCAAAGTGACCAAAGCTGTAGGTGATCTCACTGTGAAGGAGAAAGTTGCGGTGTCGTCTACGAAGATGACGATCTTGCCGACTAGGGGACCAGGCCACGGGGGGCACTCACTCGGCCAGGAGGGTCAGGGTCATGTGCCTCCTTTGCTGGCGTCCTCGGCTACGGGTCAGGTGGACCTGGCTCGAGGGCCGCTCGTATGCGACGGTCTTGGCCAGGAGGGCCAGGACCTAGCGGCAAGGTGGGGGGGGGGGGCTTCCACCACGGGAGCACTGTAGCTCGTCCAGGAGGGCCGAGCCTCTGTGATGTCGCTGCTATCCCTGGGAAGTGGAGCCCCTGGTCAGGAGAACCAGGCTGCATGCCTGGGCACTACTACACTCCTTTCGCACCAAGGCCAGGAGGGCCATGTGCGGCTGCTTTTGGGAACGCCCCAAACTACACAAGTGATAGCTACTAATGTTGTCCATGTAGAGTGTCTTGCTGGCCAGGAGGGCCAGGGGATCCACTCAAGGGGTGCAGCTAGTGCTGTACCTGATGCGGCTGGCTCTCTTAACATGCAAAATCAGGTTGTGTTCGCGCCTGATGTGCTGGAGGCACTTACAGGAGCTGTGGCCGCGAGGCTAGCTAGCCTGACTGCGGCAAAGGAATCTGCAATGTTTACTTTTGCTGCAAAAAGAATCCTATGTATGGCCACACAAAGAGAAAGGAGAAGAAAGGTAAAAATAAGGGAGGGGATGAGAAAGCTGAGAGTGCTCGAAAAGAGACCATATGGAAAAAGAGGGGTAATCCATTTGGGGTACCACCAACAGAGAGTGACCAAATTTTTTCTTTTGAGAGGGAAATGGATAGCTATGAACATGTGTTGTATGGTGAGATGAGTGTTTCTTCTAAAAGAGTTTGTATGGGTAGAGTTGAAACTATGAGGGGTGGGATGGGATAGCCACACATGTAGCAAAGGAAACAGAGGAGGAGAAGGCTTACGTGCAACAGAGGAGGGAATCAGTTGGAGATGATGGCGCATCGGCAGCCTCCGAGGAGGAGGACCGCCGGGCCAACTGAGGATCCTAGGATGGAACTGTCGTGGTATGCTCTCCCCCTCGGCAGTTTGTGAGCTCTTGGAGCTCCAACACCGCACCAAGGCTGATTTGATTTTTCTCTCCGAGTCGCACTTGAATAAATGTAAAGCCGATGAGGTGCATTGTTTTTTATCTTTTGATTCAATGATTGTAGTGGAGAGTGATGGTCGGGCCAGTGGCCTAGTCTTGTATTATAATAAGTTGAATAAAGTTGTTTCGAACTATGTGTCATCTCATTTTATTGATATTCTTTTTATGAATGATGAAGATATACATTGGCGGTTCACAGGTTTTTATGGTCATCCGGTTTGGACTGAACGCAAGTTATCATGGGATAATATTCGGAATTTACATAATCTGGGTCATCACCCCTGGGTGATCTTAGGGGATTTTAATGAAATATTACTATCGCCAGAAAAAGAGGGTGGAAATGCGCGACCAAATGGTATGATGAGAGATTTTCGAAATTGTTTAGGAGAGTGTGGCCTCGAGGATATGGGCTGTATCGGTGACCCTTTCACTTGGAGGAGAGGTGATACTCGAGAGAGACTTGACCGTGCCGTGTGCAATGTGGAATGGGCGAACAAATTCCCTCAGGCCGCGATTATTAATGAGGAACATGTTCATTCTGATCATCGTCCACTCGTATTGGATACATAATATTTTGATGGAAATATTTTTAATGCCCCAAGGGGACGAGTAAAATAGTTTGAAGCTCGATGGCTCAAGGAAGAGACGGTCGGTGAAATTGTTCATAGAGCATGAGAAAAGGCAAAAATGATGGGTATTGGGCCAAAGCTCGCTGATCGTACTCGTGCGGTTCAGTCAGATTTGCATATTTGGGACCGTGAGGTTTTAAGAGGCCCAAAACAAAGAAAAAAAGCTCAAAAAGAGTTGGAAAAGATACGAAGGGGTCCTATGAATGTGGATTCCCAAGCACGGCAAAAGGAGATTTTGGTCCTCATTGAAAATTTGCTAGAGCAAGAGGAGATTTACTGGGTACAACGTGGTCGTGCAAATTGGTTATTGCATGGGGATCGCAACACTTCTTTTTTTCATAATGCAGCAACAGCAAGAAAGAAAAGGAATCAGATTAAAAAATTGCTTGGGGATGACGGAGTCTAGGTGCAAGGTACAGAAATGAAGGATTATATCAAAAGGTATTTTTCATCTCTCTTCACATCAGAAGTCTCTCAACCAGACCCGGAAGTTCTCTCTCTCTTGTCAAAAGAAAAGTGACAGATGAAGTGAATAGGGCCCTCATGGCCCCATATACAACAGAGGAAGTTAGGAAAGCCTTATTTGACATTGGTGATTTAAAAGCGCCGGGTCCAGATGGTCTACATGCTATTTTTTATAAGAGATTTTGGTCTATGTTGGGAGAGGACCTGACAAAAGAGGTCCTCCAGGTGGTGAATACATGTTCAATACCGGCAAGATGGAATGATACTGCAATTGTCATGATCCCAAAGGTTAACTCCTCGAAAAAGGTTACTAAATTTGGACCTATTAGCTTATGCAATGTGGTGTATAAGGTTATTTCAAAAATGATTGCATCGCGTTTGAAATTAATTCTATCAGATATTATCAGCCCAACTCAGAGTGCTTTTGTTCCTGGGAGACTGATCATAGATAATATTTTAGTAGCATATGAGTGTTTCCACACAATTAAGAAGAAAAGAACAGGGAGGGAGGGGTTGTGTACTATCAAATTGGACATGCACAAAGCTTACGACCAAGTGGAATGGTCTTTCTTAAAAGCAATTTTGCGGAAGCTGGGTTTCAAAGAAAACTGGGTGAACTTGATTATGCAATGTGTGTCCTCTGTGGAGTACCGGGTTCGGTTTAATGCAGATGAGACTGATAACTTCAAACCCACCAGAGGGCTAAGGCAGGGGAACCCCCTCTCCCCCTACTTATTCTTGTTATGTACGGAGGGCCTGGCTGCCCTTTTAGCAAATGCAGAGGAGAGGGGAAATATTTCCGGTATAAAGGTTAGCGGGGAAGCCCCTTCAGTTTCCAATCTATTATTTGCGGATGATTCTTTGATCCTCATGCGAGCAAATGCTGCGAACGCGAAGGCCCTTAGAGTAGTTCTGGACTCTTACTGTGCCGCCTCGGGGCAAATGGTGAGTGTCGAAAAATCCAGTATATTTTTTAGTCCCAATACAAAAGTGGAGGACAAAGTGCAAATCTGTACAATTTTAAATATTATGACTGAGGCACTTAACGATAAATATTTGGGACTACCTGCCAATGTGGGCATGGATAAAAGCGATTGTTTCCGGTTCTTGATTGATCGTATTATTATGAAGATTAGTGGGTGGAAAGAAAAGTTGTTATCGGCTGGTGGAAAGGAAATTTTGCTTAAGTCTGTTGTTCAAGCTATCCCAACATATGCAATGTCTGTATTAAAAATTCCTAAAAAGATTTGCAAAGGAATCATAAATGCGATGTCGCAATTCTGGTGGGGTGACGAGGACAATCAGAAAAGGATGCACTGGATGGTGTGGTGGAAGATGTGTGTTCCAAAAGACCAAGGTGGAATGGGTTTCCATGATATATACTGTTTTAACCTGGCTTTGTTAGCGAAACAAGCATGGCGCCTCTTGGAAAATCCTGGATCGTTATGTGCAAAAATCCCAAGAGCAAAGTATTTCCCGGAGGGCGATTTGATGAGCACGGTATTAAAAAAGGGCTCCTTTTTTACGTGGCAAAGTATTATGGCAGGAGTGGTTTCACTCAGGAATGGCTATATATGGAGAGTCGGAACAGAAGAAAAGATTGACATATGAAGAAATGCATGGATCCCAAATTGTGCAGATAGGAAAATTATTACACCGAGAAGGGGGAATCTCTTGACGAAAGTTTTTGATCTTATTGACCCAATCACGGATTGTTGGGATGAAGATTTGGTGAGACAAACTTTGTGGCCAATTGATGCCCGTAGAGTCCTAGCGATCCCGATCCCTATGCACAATATGTCGGACTTTATTGAATGGAGCTATACAAAAAACGGTTTATACACTGTACGATCAGCGTATGTGGAGGAATGGAAAAAGCAGCATGGGAGGAAATTGGAATACTCAGATGGCATGGGTAGAAGTAAGGTCAATCCTATTTCGGGTAAGATCTGAAAATTAGCTTGTTTGACGAAGGTTAAAATTTTTATCTGGCGGACGCTCCACGGGACTCTACCGTGTCGCGTTACACTGGCCAACAGACATATAAAAACTCAGCTAATATGCCCAGCATGCTTGGATGGGCAAGAGGACATGAAGCATGTATTATTTCTGTGCCAGAAGGCAAAAGAAGTATGAGAATATTTGGGGCTATATGAAGTGGTAAAAAAAGTCGGCGTCATTGACCGTACAGGAGAGGCAGTCCTTGAATTCTTACTCCTTATGCCTGACGATGAATTACCTATCTTGGGCTCCCGGAATGCAGGGGGACTAATCGCTATAGTTGCTTGGTGTTTATGGTGAAATAGACGGAAACTAGTCCATGAGGGTAAGTTTCAAGAGGCGTCTCAAACCTCCATGGGGATTATGGCTATAATAGCGAATTATGTAAATGCCCACTCACCTAAAGCAAAGAGAAAGAATGAAGGATGGCACAGACCTCCCATGGGGTTTGTTAAATTGAATGCGGATGCTTCTTTTGATCATGATCAGCTACGGGGCACAGCGGGTGCTGTTATCAGAGATGACAAAGGAAATTTCATAGTAGGTGGTAACTGAAAGATTCAGTACTGTGCGGATGCTCTGACAACGGAGGTGTTAGCACTCAGGTTTGGTTTACTGTTGGCACAAAAAAGGGCTGCAATCGTCTCATTATCAATTCTGATAATATGGATGTCATTGACACAATGAAGAATGGTGGAGAATCTGCGGGAGCAACGACGACAATTTTTGAGGATTGTTTTTTTATGGCCTGTGATTTTCCACAAACCAGTTTTGAACATTGTAATAGAGAAGCGAACAAAGTAGCTCATGAGCTTGCTAGATTAGCAAAATGTTCCATGACTAGGGATTGGATAGAGAAGCCCATGAAAAATCTTGTAACTTTTCTGATAGACGATGTAACTATTATTTCTAATTAATAAAGTTCAAGCTGTTTTTCAAAAAAAAAGTGGAATGATGTATTCCTTCTCAAAAAAAAAAACACCCCTCCTTCTTGTCTGTCAAAAAGAAAAAAAAACGACACGCCCCCTCCCCTCGCGTATATCTCCCGACCTCGCCCCCGACCTCGCGAGCGCCGACCCCGACCTCGCCCCCGGCGGCCCCTTCCTCCATAGCTTCTCCCACGGGCCTCAGTCCCTACCGCCGCCCCAGCCTTCTCACGCCGTCAGCGCCGCCGCAGTCCCTATCGCCGCCTCAGCTTTCTCACGCCGTCGGCGCCGCCGCAGTCCCTATCGCCGCCTCAGCTTTCTCACGCCGTCGGCGCCGCCGCAGTCCCTACCGCCGCCGACGAGCTTCCCCCACGGCCCCCTTCTCCGGCGCAACTGGTATTCCGGCATTCTCTCCGGTAAGGATCTACTCCCCCTCCCCCTCCCTCCTTTCCCCCTAGGGTTTCGTTGTCGATGTTGGTCTCACCACTGCCGCGGCCAATAATTGGTGGATTTCGGCTTGATAATTTTAGGGTTTCATTAGTTTTAGGGTTATTCTGTAAGATCCGCCCACAGTTTTGAGGGTTGTCCGTTAAGGGCTCAACCCTTTGTGCCACTGACCCGCTCAATTGATGACCAAAGCAAAGGGTCTAGTTATCTTAAATTTCACCACCACAAACAAAAACATACCAGCAGTTTGGAGTTTGGCCAGGCTTGCTGTATATTAGTAACTACTAACAGAATTTTGCTCATAAGCTTTAGATTAATCCATGTTTGTTTCTGCATTAGTATTTTATTAGCAGTATCCCACACCCTATCTGTAGTTTTTGCCTTTCTGGGAGCCCCTATCCGGGCACTACATATTTGTTGTGATTGAGCTGACCGTCCTCTTCGACAACTTCTCTTATAGGTCTAGCCTGCCGAGGGGAAGACTTGGGACGAGATAATGGTGAGTTCAGTTCACCTCCTGTTAAGCAGCTAGGCAATCTTATAAATTTGTAATTTATGTTCAGCATTGGTCTCATGTCATGTTTCTAAATTGTGCCACTTCACAGGCAAGCCTTGCTGATTCTTTCTTGGCCGATCTTGACGAACTTTCAGACAATGAAGCCTACCCTGTGAGTTGATTTCTGTGTCTACTGCGTAACCATGTTTTGTAAGGATATATTTGTAGGCAATTCCTTAATCTATTGTCAAACTTTTCAGGAGGAAGACAATGCTGAGGCAGTGGGTATGGATGAGGATGGTGACGATGATATGCCTGACCTTGAGTCTCTTAATTATGATGATCTTGACAGCGTCTCAAAACTGCAGAAGACACAACGTTATTCTGACATAATGCAAGTATGTGATCAAACTCGTAAATCCACTAACCTTATACTTTTCTCTCTTGCACAGATATATGTTTGTCTGGCAAAAAGTAAAACCTTATTTGTGTGGTTAGGGTAATAACTCAGTTATAAGATGCTGCACAATGTTTTCCACCATAACAGTGTTTACTAGTTTGAAAAGAAAACTTAAATAACACATATGATATGGATTTTGGGGACACACTCAGTTGATTGTTCTTTCATGTCTGATTCCTGAATATTACTTGAGAGTTCTTAGGGTGCAAATGGAGATATTTAGTTTGTTTAGTGTACAATAATAAACAAAAAGACCAACCAGAGACTAGTCCCTTGGGACCTTTCTTAATGTAGTAAGACAACTTGATTCACCTGCAGAGATAGGCCTCAAATGCAGGCCAGCAGCGACGCAGCGTGCACACTCGTGCTGCTAGCAAACCAAGCAATCCTCAGTTCATGCTCAATGTCACAAATGGTCCATGTGGAAAATATGGTCCATTCATTTTGTTTTGAGTCCATATAGGGCATGTAGTGCTGTTTATCTGTATTTTAGCCTTAGTCTTCAACCCCCATGCATGACAATAGATTAATAGACGGTTCCATTTTTTCGTGTGCAGAAAGTTGAAGGAGCACTTGAGAAAGACACATATTTGTCTAATCAAGGGTTCATCCTGGAGGAGGATCCAGAGTACCAGCTTATTGTAGATTGCAATGCCTTATCAGTAGACATTGAGAATGAGCTCATTATAATACATAATTTCATCCGTGACAAGTATAGGCTGAAGTTTCCTGAACTGGAATCCCTTGTTCATCATCCGATTGATTATGCCCGTGTTGTTAAGAAGATTGCAAATGAGGTGGATATAACACTAGTAGATCTGGAAGGGCTCTTACCTTCTGCAGTTATAATGGTTGTCTCTGTGACAGCATCGACAACTAGTGGGAAGCCTCTTTCTCAGGAGAATTTGGTAAAAACCATTGAAGCATGTGACAGAGCCCTTAATCTTGATGCTGCAAAGAAGAAGGTGCTTGATTTTGTAGAGGGTAAAATGGGTTACATCGCACCAAACCTATCTGCAATTGTTGGCAGTGCTGTTGCTGCAAAATTGATGGGAATTGCTGGTGGTTTGGGAGCACTTGCAAAAATGCCTGCTTGCAATGTTCAGCTACTTGGAGCAAAGAAGAAAAATCTTGCTGGATTTTCTAGTGCCACGTCTCAGTTTCGTGTTGGCTATCTTGAACAAGCCGAAGTATTTCAGAGCACCCCTCCAGCCCTGAGGACCCGTGCTTGCAGGGTCATAGCTGCAAAGGCAACTCTAGCAGCAAGAATTGATTCAACTAGAGGTGATCCAACTGGAAAAGCTGGTCGCAACTTGTTAGAAGAAATTCGCAAGAAGATCGAGAAGTGGCAAGAACCACCTCCTGCAAAGCTTCCAAAACCACTTCCTGTTCCAGATTCCGAGCCTAAAAAGAAGAGAGGGGGTCGCCGCCTTCGAAAAATGAAAGAAAGGTAACCTAACCTTTTTTTTCGCAAATAAACATATTGAACAACCTCATGCTTATTTTTCCCTTGAACTACTTGCTAATTTGCATTCCATGCTGAAACTGGATTCATCACATCAACAGTGTGGTATCTTGTCATAATTTTGGTAACTTGGTTCTGCAGATATGCGGTGACTGATATGATGAAGCTTGCAAACCGAATGCAGTTTGGTATACCAGAGGAGAGCTCATTAGGTCAGTTGGTTTTGACAGGGCTGCTGGAATGACATTTTGTTAGTTAGTTTAGTTTCACTTTACCTTAATATTGACATGATCACATCTTGTTATCACCAGGTGATGGTTTGGGGGAAGGTTATGGAATGCTTGGGCAGGCCGGAAGTGGGAAACTACGTGTCTCAGCTGCACAAAACAAACTTGCTGCTAAAGTGGCAAAGAAGTATGCCTTCTTAATTCTTCCCAAAGTATTTTAGTTTCTTCCTTTCTGTTCCTTGCCATATGATGTTAAAGCATAAAGCACATGACTACTACTTGGCTCCGCAATGGAGGTTTTATGCCTTTTACTCCCCAAAACATGGTATAACTTGGTAGTGTACTGTGTTCTTTCTGACTGTTTCTAAAATCAATACAAGTTGGTTCAAACTATTAGAGGAAAATGTGCAAACATGTGAACTTAGATCCTCAATTTTAAGCTATCAAGACCCACCTTGATTCCCACTTCCCAGAGCTTAATATTTAGTGCTTTATGCTTTATACCATCCTTATATCTATGTTTCCCTGCACATTTAGGTTTTTGCGCGCATATTTTTATGTTACAGATTATTTGCACCATGTACCATTTCCAGTAGCCTGGCAGGCAATTGTTATGCTGCAGTAACTAAATAAGTATCTTCACATTGTTGTTTATATTTCGATTCGTGACCTCTTTTATGATATTCATGCATTGCAATCTCTCTCTGATTCCATGTTACTTTCTCATATCAGATTCAAGGAGAGGAGTTATGGTAGTGGCGGTGCAACATCTGGACTGACATCTAGTTTGGCCTTTACACCAGTTCAGGTGAGTTTATTTTTCCCTGGTTTGTTATGCATGATATTTGGCTGATCCAGCTGCGGAACATGGGACTATGGCTGCTACAGTGCTGCCTTCTCTAGATGGCTATGTAATTTTTATCTTGAACTCCCTCCGTCCCAAAATAAGTGTCAACTTTGTACTAGCTTTAGTACAGAATTGTACACTTATTTTGGGACGCAGCGAGTAGTATTTGCTTAGCTGTTGCTTGCCTTGCTCATGTTTGAGGGATCGGAACAGGCAGTTCAACCATGGTTTATTTTACCCTATCCATTTTTTTTTGGCTGCACCAGTAGAAAGTTCCTAGATTTTGCTTCTGTGAAGTCATCATGGACAATATAGTTTGCTATGTTGTTAGTTTTACCTATGCTACCGGAGATCATTGCATATTTGCTTTCTTGTAAACCAGGCACTGGATGGTTTCCTGTTGTTAGCCTTTTATACATTTAGCACCTTGTGTATATAGATAGATAGATGGTAATCAGTAGGTTGTAGCATCTTCGACGTCATTATATATTATCTTTTCAGTCAGCTTTCGTTATTTTTAAACAGGTCAACCTAATATGCTTGTCATCAATCACTCCTTGTTTCTAATATACCATTGCTTTCACCTGCAGGGAATAGAGCTGTCAAACCCACATGCCCACGGCAACCATCTTGGAAGTGGAACCCAGAGCACCTATTTCTCTGAGACGGGCACATTTTCTCGGATCAATAATAGGCCATGACCGAGCTTGGAATCTGAAGGCAAAAAGGTCCTGAGTTCCCCGGTCCCAGCGATTCCGTCTCATTCTGCACACAAACTCAAGAGTTCCTGGGATTCATGCACTTGCACAAAATCAGCTTGTATTCTCAGTTGTATCGCGGGGTTTTGTAATGTAAGTACAGAAAGCTTACTACAACATCACAAGGTCTGAAGTCAGGCAGTACCCAACGTTACCTATGCTTCGAGCGTCGATAATCTTTCTAGAAAACCTGCTGGAATTGAATTGTTGAACTGTCTTGCCTGAAATATCCGCCATGCTGGATCATTCCATACCAGTGTGAGTTGAGCTTTAAATGAGTACTTGTGATTTCTTTTTTGATGAATATGATTGCCGTTCTGCTTCATCTGCTGTGGCGTTTGGTAATGGCAGGGTCTAATTAAGCATGATTAAGAGATAGGTTACAAAGAAACATCTGCTGTGGCGTTTGGTAATGGCAGGCTGGCAGGGTCTAATTAAGCATGATTAAGAGATAAGAAACAACACCACCAGTAAATATTTTCTGAGTTTTGGGTATTATTATGAGTTTTCCTAGTGGAAGACATAGCTTAGCATCTACAGGCTACTCGTTTTTTCTCTTCTCTTAATGGAATTTCGAGGGTATTTTTACAGGGCTCCTACGCTGACCATTAAGCCAGCATGCACCCTCCTTCCCCTGCGGGGCGGGCTGCTTCCTGTTTTTTCCATTTCGTTTTTTGCCTTTTATTTTCTGTTTTTGTTTTCTAGTCTTTAAAATAATTCAGGATTTCAAAACATTTCCAAATTTCAAAAAAAATGAGAATTTTGAATTTTTTTTCAAGAAATAATAAAAATGTTCGTGGATTCAGAAAAAATGTGTGATTTTGGAAAAAAATGTTTAAGTATTCAAAAACTGTTTGTAATTTTTTCAGAATGTTCCCAAAAAAATGATTGTGAATTAAAAAAAAGTTCAACTATTCTTTCAAAAAAAATGAGAATTTTGAATTTTTTTCAAGAAATAATAAAAATGTTCGTGGATTCAGAAAAAATGTGAGATTTTGGAAAAAATATTTACGTATTCAGAAACTGTTTGTAATTTTTTCAAAATGTTCAAAAAAAGATTATGAATTAAAAAATTCAGCTATTCAATTGTTTTCGCTGATTCAAATAATGAAAACTGATCTTGTTTTAAAAAATGTTCATGAATTTCGAAAACAAAAATGTACCTTGATTCAAAACCTGTTCATCGATTAAAAAAATGTTCACGAGTTTTAAAAAATGTTCGCAATTTCAAAAAACATGGTTGTGAATTTGAAAAAATATTATGAACATTAAAAAATGTTCACAATTTCATAAAAAAATGTGTATGAAAACAAAAAATGTTCCTGATTTCAAACAAATGTTCACCGATTTAAAAAAAAGGTTCACGAATGAAGAAGAAGGAAAAATATACAAAATTGAGGGAAAACTATGATGAAAAAAGGAAATAAAATAAATAATGGAAATGGAAAAAGGAAATAACAAAAAAACTCAAAAACAGAAAACCCAAAAGGACAAAAAAAGTGGTTCAGGAAGGTTATAGAACCTTCTCAAAACTGGAAAGGACTAGTTGAGCCGGCCGAAAAAGTGTACGTGCTTGTGCAGGAGGGTAATGCGTCCAATAAGATCGGCCTATTGTTTAGGGGAATGTCGGGGTGAAGGCAACTCCAGTTGTTGGCAATGAGGGAGCCCAATTACAAGCAAGTACACTAGTCACCTATTCCCTTTATTTAGAACAGACTAATTTGCCCTAAAAAACTAATGGACAGCGATATTTGGCAACAGTGTGCCCGATAGAAAACTTACCTTACCTGTCGATCACCCGCCACCCCGCCAGCTAAACAGGCCGACCACCCCGCCAGCTAACAAGGCCGATCGCTGTACAAGGCCCAACAGAAAATGCCATCCCCCCCACGACGCACTTTCTAGATCGCAACTTTCCCCACCCACCCCTTACCTTCCATGCAAGTATACCCTCTCTCACCCTCTCTCACCCTCCCCACCACTAGAAAACATAATTTTGCCTATTGCAGTGAGTTACCAATCAACTAAGTGCAAAATTACCAGCCCCCCGTAGTTTTTGTTACCAACTTCATGCAACAAAACAGAGTATCCAAAAAAATACCCCATTCCCTTGCTACACTAAACACAGATTTTCTGTTCTACCATGTAAAAATAAAGACAAAATAAAGGAGAGAGGAACCTTTATTAACCACAAAAATCATTCTCTCATACAATGGAAGATGCATTGCAAAAAAGGTACATTTCTCAGTCTACAAGAATGTTATACTGCATGAATTAATCAAGTTATCAATCTGTACATAGTAAAAGTTATCATCCACTTTAGCTAAGTACTAACATTGCATAAAGAAAAGTGCTACCTTTTAATGGAGATGCTCATATTGTACTGTAAATTTTCCTGTTTAGTGTTCTTCCCAATCACCCCTGCGATTCTTGCCTTCAAACACCTATGTAAACAGTAAAACAAAACAATGAGTTTCAAAAAAAGAGTGAACACGTGTAAATGTGTACTAACGTGCAAACGTGAAAACAAATCAAGCATGAGTAGATAAATGGAGGATGGAGGGGGTAGAATGCATGAAGAAGGCGATGCAACGCGCACACCAAGCAGCAATTCAGCATACCCAAACATCATGGGGACAGGTAAAATTACCAACATGACTGTTTACATATCATCATGGACAACTATTGAAGTGGGTTTGAAACTTACCAGCGTTGGGGCACACATATTACCATGTCCATATGATGAAAATTACCAGGGTTTTTTAGGCAGAAAAGAATGCTTTACTGTTGAAGTTGGTTTGTAAATTACTAGCATTGGTGCACTCATAATACCAGGTTCAGAGTATGCAAATTACCAGGGTTATTTAGGCAGAAAAGAAAGATACATTCACTGAATCTTCAGAAAAACTACCATGATGGAAAACTGTTATTTATCATGTAATACTCCACTAATCTACTAGGCCAAAATGCAGGTGCTCGGGCAATCAGCGCAAACAACAGCTTGCCCAGTGGTGGAACAAGTGCACATAGTGTAGGAACAAATGCAAGCACAGGAGCTGGGAGCCTTGGAGAGCAGACAATAAGCGAACTAGCAACTCCAGAATCTGCTGGGATCGATGCTGATATGGAAGGCAGCAACAGGGAGGCATATTCCACACCTAAACCACCTTTGCAAGGGACAAAATTTGACACCCTAGAGAGCGCGCGTGACCACTACAGCACCTACGCGCGCAGAACTGGCTTTGCAATTAGGAAGCAATTCAAGAAAGAGAGGGTTGATGGAACTATAAGCAGGGTGCTACTAGTTTGTACAAGATATGGCAAACGACGCAAGGACAGGGATGAGCTGCAAGATGTGGAAAACCCAGCCAGCATTGTCAAGAAGAGGGAAAAAAGAAAGTTGTTAGGACTGAATGTGAAGCGCACATGTACCTATCCCACGATGATGCATGGTGGACTGTTGACCGTTTCGAGGACACACACAATCACCCCTGATCAAAAAGCCTTCCCTAACAAAATTCTTATCATCACATCGGTACATTCCGAAGGAGGAGCAGGACTTCTTGAGGGTTCTGCATGGATGCAACGTTGAGACTGCGAGGCGGATGCAGCTGATGTCATGGTTCTATGGGAGCGCTAAAGACGTACCCTACACGACACAAGACATTGCTAATCAACGAGCTAAGTTCCGCTTAGAGCACCGCCACAAGGACGTTGGGAGCACAATTGCATACTTCCAAGAGATGAGGGCCAAAGATTCATATTTCTACTAGAGAATCAAACTTGATGATGAGGACATGGTTGAGAACTTGTTCTGGATAGATGGCGCATCACGCAGGGCATATGCAAAGTATAATGACTATTTGTCATTTGACACGACATACATGACAAACATGTACAAGATGCCGTGTGCACCATTCATTAGAATTAATAACCATGGTCAATCCATCTAGTTTGGGTGTGACTTCGTTCGAAACGAACTAAAGGAAAACTTTGTGTGGCTGTTTAACACATTCCTCGATGCAATGGGTGGTGTCGCCCCTAAAAACATCATCACAGACCAGGACTTTGCAATGAGGAGTGCGATCGACGAGGTCTTCTTGAACATAATACACAAAAATTGCCGCTGGCATATAATGAAGAAGGCGCAAGAGAAACTTGGAAAACTTATGGCTGATGATAAACCACTAAACAGAGCGTTCAAAGACCGTGTCGACAACAGCTTGACTGGTACATAACTAATCTCTTGACCCATTTTAATTACCATGCAGTAAACTTGAGAAGCCATATAAATATATGTGATGCACAAGTTACCATGTGTGGGTCTACACAAGTTATCATGATGTAGTTGGCTATATTACCAGGGGGCGGTCACATATGTTGATACCAACTTGGGGTCTAGGAAAGTTACCAGATCTGGAAAAACTGTTCAATAAAGTTACCATCTAACAACTAAGAAAAGTTACCAGCATACTTGTACTTTAATTACCAATGATTGTGTATGATGTTGTAATTGTCTAATGTTTTGTGTATCACAGAGGAAGAGTTTGAAAACAAATGGTGGGCAATGATGGATGAACATGGCCAGATCGACAACGAAGATTTTCAATGGCTGTGGGAAAATAGGAAATGTTGGGCCCCAGTGTACTACATGAAGCATTTCTTTCCATTCTTGGAGACAACTGCAAGGAGCGAGGGATTCAATGCTGTGCTCAAGAAGTACGTGAACCCCAACAACTCATTGATTGAATTCGCAACTCAATACACTGCAATCTAGGAGAAAGTAATGGTGGCTGTGGCGAAAGAGTAAGTGGACACAATTTACAAAGAGGCAGACATGTATTTGTTGAACCCAATCGAGTTACAGATGCGAGGGATATACACACGCAATATGTTCTCCAAGTTCCAGGTAGAGATGAAGCTAAAGACTACTTACGAATGCGACACTTTGCAAGATGGAACCTTTAGGATGTGGTCCCTCCGAGGCATACTACCAAAGTATGGGGATAGGGACTACCATGTGCAGGCGAACAAGGATGAAGGGGTATACTCATGCACTTGCTGCAAGTTTGATCGCGATGGGCTATTATGCGCACACATACTACGAGTAATGGAACAGATTGGAGTCTACGAGATACCAAGGAGGTATATCCTGGATAGGTGGACATGGGATCCAGAAGAGGATCTTGTTCAGCCTGATTACCAACAGCCAACAGTTAAGAAGGGTATGACAGAGGAAGGAAAAAATATCATGAGATATACATCTATTCTGAATGATTTCAAAGAACAAGCAAAAGACGCTTGCACTACTGATGAGGGGATGGCATTGGCAAGGAAACATGTTAATGCTTTCAAAGACGACATGGATGCACTAAAAAAGAGGCAGCTAAAGAAAGCAAGAAAGGAAAAAGATGAGGGAAAAGAAGCACAAATGTTTTCTTCACCACCAGGGACTAGTGCCACTGAAGGTGTCCCACTAGCGCATCAAGGAAGCATTCCTGTCAGGCATGTGTCTGGCAATATTTTCTAGTTCCAGGGCTCACATGCCGAGGGATCCCAATCATCAAACACAAGAGTGATACTAGACCCACCAAAGTCTACTACGAAAGGGCATCCAAGAGAGAAAAGATTCCAGCACCCATTTGATGTTGCAAAGCCAAAAAAAGAGAGGAAGTGTAGAGTTTGCGGGTCGACAGAACATGATAAACGCAAATGTACCTCACCCATCCCACACTGAGAAATGCAAGTTAGATTGGCATTGAAATGCGAGTTAGAGATTTTACTTATCAATTTTACCCATTTTATTGTGTAAAACGGTGTCGAGACACCATGTAATGAAAAGTTATCAGCACTGAAACATGTAAGTTATCGTCCAGAATGTAATGGGGATTTTCAGAAATGAGAATGAGATTAGTTATCGTTCTTTGTTTGTGAGCAAAATGTTATGACACAATGAAAAAGAAAGTTATCAGCACCTGTTATAGTATGTTATCAGCATTTACTATCATAATTATCAGCAAAAATGTATAAACAAGATAGTAATCAGCCTAGAAAAAAATGTATAAAACTATCATCGTTTCTTAAACATAAAACTTATGTTGGTGCAAATTTCTCACATCAGTTACTCCTTATTGAACAAGTGATAGCGCCATTGCGTGCATTTGTTAAGAGGATGGTCCAGCCACATGCTTGTCAATATCTTCCTTAGCGTCGGGATCTGCTCCTTAGTTATTGTCGGGATATTTTTACCATCCCAGAACTCCAAGATCTTGAACGCGAAGAAACCGCAATCAGTGCTGTAAGGAAAATAAATAAATAATGTGTTAAAAAGCAAAATAAGATAAGCAAAAAGCTGAACGAACTTTTAAAATGCTACACTACTAAGTTACCGAGTATTTAGTTGAAAATAAATGATGGAGTACTAGCCAAAAAAACTAACCCATTGTCCTGTTTGAACACATCGATGTACACAAGATCATAGTCTTGGATCTGCTTACTCGAGTCCTTGTACGCAATCAACCAGGCTTTTTTAATGCCATTCATAAGATTCGTCACATGTGTGATGAGCGAAGGGCTATCTTGTGGACGAAGAGAATCAAGAACTTCAAATCGTTTTGCCTTGAGATTAAGGCACAAGACATACCAATGCCCGCCCTTTGGTAGAGGTCCCAACTTTTGCAGTGTTGGAAACAGTACCTGTTAAAAAAATGTGAACACATGAACACAAGAAGTTATCAATGCATTTACAGTTAAAAAGGCAAAAGTTATCAGGACACTGACAACATATGTTACCAGTAGGCATAGATGAAAGTTACCACAGAAAGGAAAAATGTGAACACATGAACACAAGAAGTTATCAATGCATTTACAGTTAAAAAGGCAAAGTTATCAGGACACTGACAACATATGTTACCAGTAGGCATAGATAAAAGTTACCACAGAAAAATAACATAACTAGGTACCAGCTAAAATTCTTTAATAGTACGATGTCTGACAAAACCAAAATAAGAGCATGATAAAATTGCCTGTTAGACCAACTAAAAATAGCTTGTGCGATTTAAAAGAAGAAAAGTATGTAGTTTACGTAAAAAAATGTACCAGATTTTGGTGACTAAGTATGTAGTTTGCATCACGACGGAAATGTTTGATTAGGAACTTGCTCGTCATATCATGCATGAGAAGATATACTGACAACGACCATGGAAAAATGATCTTCCCTGGGGGTACAGAATTAGAAAGAGTTCGGATGTGGAGCTCTGCAATATTATTCGAAACTTGACCACCTTCTATCACACTATTAGCGAGCTCCTTCAATGTGACCCACCGCCCATCGATGTCAATAACCCTAATACTGAAAAGCAACAAAGAAAAAAAATAGTATATAAGCAAATGTTTTGCTGGTGAGGGGTTAAAATACTAGAGAAAAGGAAAACAGTAAATGTCATTACTGTTTTATCTTGGAGTCAAATGAATCAGTGGTGTGCTTGACAACTTCTGCGTAAATAACCTCTTCGAGTGCAGATGCTGTGAGGCAAAAAAAATACTAGTACAAAATTCGCAAAAAAATATCATGGTGAAAGTTCCCACACGATAAAATGGTAAGCTGGAAAACAAGGTACAAATATCTTTCATGTAGGGCGATGTATTTATCAGTTAAAAGTAGAGCGATACAATTATCAGTCGTGTGTTAGCATGGTGATAGCATAAGTTACCACACAAAAGGTTGAAGTTATCAGCATGGTGATAGCAGAAGTTATCAGGGTATGATCACAAATGTTACCATTTAATTAACTAGTTAGCAAATAATTATCAGTCGGATGTTAGTAAAAGTTACCAGAAAAAATTAACAATAATAATCAAGTATAATACATCCACACACCAGACAACATAAAAAGTAAAGGGCGCAAATGTGAAACGAAAACACGTAGTTCATTACATAGCACACACGCAAAAGCATAAGTCATTACATATGAGAGGGGGGAGGTTGTCCATACATAGGATAAAAAGAGCATGAATATACACACAAGGATCAATCTAAAAACATAAAAAACGTCTTCGAAAAGCAGACATCCATCCCATCACTCTTTTGTGATAAAGCGAAGACACGTATATGCCTTCACTTACCAAGGTCAGCAGGCTCAGATCCTGAAAACGGATTGGAGTCAATAGGATTATCTTCTGTATTCTTTAAATCTTGTGGTGCTGCCGCCATATGATCAATTGGGTGTGCTGCTGCTCGGTCTTGGGGAGCATTGTTAACCGTTGGGGCCACTGCTGGTGCTTGAGTTGTCGAAACAACCGCTGGGGACGGTGTTGGTACTGCAGCTGGAACTGCGGTCGTCGTAATAATATCTGGTCCGGGCGGTGTGGGGCCAAAATCTAGGCCAAGAGAGCAAGATGGTGGGGTGAAATCCCAGTAGGCCCTATCAGCAGCAACATCTCCTACATCTGCAATAATGCTAAATTCTTGGGCGGCGACTTGGTCACCCCCAGGTTGAGCTTCAACAAACACTGCATCTTCAGTTTCAACTGGTTCTGCCACATTGGATTGGGAAGATTCAACTTGAGCTTGAACAACACATGGTATTTTGACAGAAGCTTGGTCATCTTCAGCTACAACAGCAGTCATTGGAGTATCAATTCCTTGAACTTGACCAGCAGAAGTTTCAGCTACAGCAGCGCTCGTTGAAGGAGCAATTCCTTGAGGTTGATCAGCAGAAGTTTCAGCTACAATAGCGTGTTGGGGAACGTAGCAGAAATTCAAAAAATTTCCTATGTGTCACCAAGATCTATCTATGGAGAGACCAGCAACGAGGGGAAGGAGAGTGCATCTACATACCCTTGTAGATCGCTAAGCGGAAGCGTTCAAGAGAATGGGGTTGATGGAGTCGTACTCGTCGTGATCCAAATCACCGATGATCCTAGTGCCGAACGGACGGCACCTCCGTGTTCAACACACGTACAGCCCGGTGACGTCTCCTACGCCTTGATCCAGCAAGGGGAGAGGAAGAGGTTGAGGAAGACTCCATCCAGCAGCAGCACAACGACGTGGTGGTGGTGGAGGAGCGTGGAACTCCAGCAGGGCTTCGCCAAGCACCGCAAGAGACGAGGAGGGAGAGGGGTAGGGCTGCACCAACAGGGAGAGGAACTCATGTGTAATGGGCAGCCCAAACCTCAAGTATATATAGGGGGAGGGGAGGGGCTGCGCCCCCACCTAGGGTTCCCTCCCTAGGGGTGGCGGCAGCCCCTAGATCCCATCTAGGGGGCGGCCAAGGAGAGGGGGAGAGGGAGGCGCACCAGGATGGGCCCTAAGGCCCATCTGCCCTTAGGGTTTGCCCCCTTTCCACCCCTTAGGCGCCTTGGGCCCTTGTGTGGGGGCGCACCAGCCCACCTGGGGCTGTTCCCCTCCCACACTTGGCCCATGCAGCCCTCCGGGGCTTGTGGCCCCACTTGGTGGACCCCCGGGACCCTCCCGGTGGTCCCAGTATGTTACCGATAAAACCCGAAACTTTTCCGGTGACCAAAACAGGACTTCCTATATATAAATCTTTACCTCCGGACCATTCCGGAACTCCTCGTGACATCCGGGATCTCATCCGGGACTCCGAACAACATTTGGTAACCACATACAAACTTCCTTTATAACCCTAGCGTCATCGAACCTTAAGTGTGTAGACCCTACGGGTTCGGGAGACATGTAGACAGGACCGAGATGACTCTCTGGTCAATAACCAACAGCGGGATCTGGATACCCATGTTGGCTCCCACATGTTCCACGATGATCTCATCGGATGAACCACGATGTCAAGGACTTAATCAATCCCGTATGCAATTCCCTTTGTCTATCGGTACGATACTTGCCCGAGATTCGATCGTCGGTATCCCGATACCTTGTTCAATCTCGTTACCGGCAAGTCTCTTTACTCGTTCCGTAACACATCATCCCGTGATCAACTCCTTGATCACATTGTGCACATTATGATGATGTCCTACCGAGTGGGCCCAGAGATACCTCTCTGTCACATGGAGTGACAAATCCCAGTCTCGATTCGTGCCAACCCAACAGACACTTTCGGAGATACCCGTAGTGCACCTTTATAGTCACCCAGTTACGTTGTGACGTTTGGCACACCCAAAGCACTCCTACGGTATCCGGGAGTTGCACAATCTCATGGTCTAAGGAAATGATACTTGACATTAGAAAAGCTTTAGCATACGAACTACATGATCTTGTGCTAGGCTTAGGATTGGGTCTTGTCCATCACATCATTCTCCTAATGATGTGATCCCGTTATCAACGACATCCAATGTCCATGGTTAGGAAACCGTAACCATCTATTGATCAACGAGCTAGTCAACTAGAGGCTTACTAGGGACATGGTGTTGTCTATGTATCCACACATGTATCTGAGTTTCCTATCAATACAATTCTAGCATGGATAATAAACGATTATCATGAACAAGGAAATATAATAATAATCAATTTATTATTGCCTCTAGGGCATATTTCCAACAGTCTCCCACTTGCACTAGAGTCAATAATCCAGTTCACATCGATATGTGATTAACACTCAAGGTCACATCCCCATGTGACTAACACCCAAAGAGTTTACTAGAGTCAATAATCTAGTTCACATTACCATGTGATTAACACTCGATGAGTTCTGGGTTTGATCATGTTATGCTTGTGAGAGATGTTATAGTCAACGGGTCTGAATCTTACAGATCCGTGTGTGCTTTACAAATCTCTATGTCATCTCCTATATTCTAAAGCATAGGGGACGACCTTCGTCCTTTCTCTCTATTCTGCCGCGGTCAGGTTTCGAGTCTTACTCAATGTTCACACCTAATAACACAGCCAAGAACTCCTTCTTTGCTGATCCATTTTGAACTCCTTCAAAATCTTGTCAAGGTATGTGCTCATTTGAAAGTACCATTAAGCGTTTTGATCTATCCTTATAGATCTTGTTGCTCAATGTTCAAGTAGCTTAATCCAGGCTTTCCATTGAAAAACACTTTTCAAATAACTCTGCATTCTTTCCAGAAATTCTACATCATTTCTGATCAACAATATGTTAACAATATATACTCATCGGAAATTCTATAGTGCTCCCACTCACTTCTTTGGAAATACAAGTTTCTCATAAACTTTGTATACACCCAAAACTTTGATCATCTTATCAAAGCATACATTCCAACTCCGAGATGCTTACTCCAGTCCTTAGAAGGATTGCTAGAGCTTTGCATACTTGTTAGCATCTTTCAGGATTGACAAAACCTTCCGGTTGTATCACATACAACCTTTCCTCAAAAAAATCGTCGAGGAAACAATGTTTTGACATCCTATCTGCAAGATTTCATAAATAATGCAGTAATCGCTAATATAATTCCAACAGACTCTTAGCATCACTACGAGTGAGAAAGTCTCATCGTAGTCAACTCCTTGAACTTGTCGGAAAACATCTTAACGACAAGTCGAGCTTTCTTAATGGTGACATTTACCATCATTGTCCGTCTTCCTTTTAAAATCCATATGTACCTAACAGCCTTACGACCATCAAGTAGTTCTTCCAAAGTCTACACTTTGTCTTCATATATGGATCCTCTCTCGGATTATATGGCCTCAAGACATTTATCGGAATCCAGGCCCACCATCGCTTCTCCATAGCTTGTAGGTTCATTGTTGTCTAGCAACATGACTTCCAAGACAGGATTACGTACCACTCTGAAGTAGCACGCATCCTTGTCATCCCACGAGGTTTGGTAGTGACTTGATCTGGAGTTTCATGATCACTATCATAAGCTTCCACTTCAATTGGTGTAGGTGCCACAGGAGCAACTTCCTGTGCCCTGCCACACACTAGTTGAAGAGACGGTTCAATAACCTCATCAAGTCTCCACCATCCTCCCACTCAATTCTTTTGAGAGAAACTTTTCCTCGAGAAAGGACCCGATTCTAACAATCCCTTATTGCTTTCGGATCTGAGACAGGAGGTATACCCAACTGTTTTGGGTGTCCTATGAAGATGCATTTATCCGCTTTGGGTTCGAGCTTATCAGCCTAAAACTTTTTCACATAAGCGTCGCAGCCCCAAACTTTTAAGAAATGACAGCTTAGGTTTCTCTAAACCACAGTTCATACAGTGTCATCTCATCGGAATTATGTGGTGCCCCTTTTAAAGTGAATGTGGTTGTCTCTAATGCCTAACCCATAAACTATTGCGGTAATTCGATAAGAGACATCATGGTATGCATCATATCCAATAGGGTGCAGTCATGATGTTCGGACACACCATCACACTATGGTGTTCCAGGATGTATTAGTTGTGAAACAATTTCCACAATGTCTTAATTCTGTGCCAATCTCGTAATTCAAAGATTCATCTCTATGATCATATCATAGATATTTTATCCTATTGTCACGATGATCTTTCAACTTCCCCCTGAAATTACTTGAACCTTTCAATAATTCAGACTCGTGATTCATCAAGTAAATATACTCAACATCTACTCAAATCATCTATGAAGTAAGAACACAACGATATCCACTACACGCCTCAGCACTCATTGGACTGCACACATCAAAATGTATTACTTCCAAACAAGTTTCTTTCTAGTTCCATTTTACTGAAAAACGAGGCTTTCAGTCATCTTGCCCATGTGGTATGATTTGCATGTCTCAAGTGATTCAAAAATCAAGTGAGTTCAAACGGTCCATTTGCATGGAGTTTCTTCATGCATATACACCAATAGACATGGTTTGCATGTCTCAAACTTTTCAAAATGTGTGAGCCCAAAGATCCATCAACATGTAGCTTCTTCATGCGTTTTATACCGATATGACTTACGTGGCAGTGCCACAAGTAGGTGGTACTATCATTACTATCGTATATCTTTTGGCATGAACATGTGTATCACTACGATCGAGATTCAATAAACCATTCATTTTAGGTGCAAGACCATTGAAGGTATTATTCAAATAAACAGAGTAACCATTATTCTCCTTAAATGAATAACCGTATTGCGATAGACATAATCCAATCATGTCTATGCTCAACGTAAACACCAATCTCGATGGTAGAGGGAGCGTGCGATGCTTGATCTCATCAAGCTTGGAAAAACTTCCAACACATATCGCCAACTCACCTTTAGCTAGTCTCTGTTTATTCCGTAGCTTTTATTTTAAGTTACTAACACTTAGCAAACGAACCGGTATCTAATACCCTGGTGCTACTAGGAGTACTAGTAAAGTACACATCAACACAATGTATATCCAGTATACTTCTATCGACCTTGCCAGCCTTCTCATCTACCAAGTATCTAGGGTAATACTGCTCCAGTGGTTGTTCCCCTTATTACAGAAGCACTTAGTCTCGGGTTTGGGTTCAACTTTGGGTTTCTTTACTAGAACAGCAACTGATTTGTTATTCCATGAAGTATCCCTTTCTTGCCCTTGCCCTTCTTGAAACTAGTGGTTTTACTAACCATCAACGATCGATGCTCCCTTTTGATTTCTACTTTCGCGGAGTCAAACATCGCGAATATCTCAAGGATCATCATATATGTCCCTGATATATCATAGTTCATCACGAAGCTCTAGCAGCTTGGTGGTAATGACTTGGGAGAAACATCACTATCTCATCTAGAAGATCAACTCCCACTCGATTCAAATGATTGTTGTACTCAGACAATCTGAGCACAAGCTCAACAATTGAGCTTTTCTCCTTAGTTTGCAGGCTAAGAAAATCGTCGGAGGTCTTATACCTCTTGACGTGGGCACGAGCCTGAAATCCCAATTTCAGCCCTCGAAACATCTCATATGTTTCGCGACATTTCAAAACGTCTTCGGTGCCTTAACTCTAAACCGTTTAACTGAACTATCATGTAGTTATCAAAAATATGTATGTCAGATGTTCGCAACATCCACAGACGACGTTCGAGGTTCAGCACACTGAGCGGTGCATTAAGGACATAAGCCTTCTATGAAGCAATGAGGACAATCCTCAGTTTACGGACCTAGTCCGCATGATTGCTACTATCAACTTTCAACTAAATTTTCTCTAGGAACATATCTAAACAGTAGAACTGAAGCGTGTGCTACGACATAATTTGCGAAGTCCTTTTGACTATGTTCAGGATAATTAAGTTCATCTTATGAACTCCCACTTAGATAGACATCCCTCTAGTCATCTAAGTGATTACATGATCCGAGTCAACTAGGCCGTGTCCGATCATCACGTGAGACGGACTAGTCAACATCGGTGAACATCTTCATGTTGACCGTATCTACCATATGACTCATGCTCGACCTTTCGGTCTCTTGTGTTCCGAGGCCATGTCTGTACATGCTAGGCTCGTCAAGTCAACCTAAGTGTTTTGCATGTGTTCCGAGGCCATGTCTGTACATGCTAGGCTCGTCAACACCCGTTGTATTCGAACGTAAGAATCTATCACACCCGATCATCACGTGGTGCTTCGAAACGACGAACTTTCGCAACGGTGCACAGTTAGGGGGAACACTTTCTTGAAATTTTAATGAGGGATCATCTTATTTACTACCGTCGTTCTAAGCAAATAAGATGTATAAACATGATAAACATCACATGCAATCAAAAGGTGACATGATATGGCCATCATCACTTTGCTCCTTTTGATCTCCATCTTCGGGGCTCCATGATCATCATCGTCACCGGCATGACACCATGATCTCCATCATCGTGTCTTCATGAAGTTGTCTCGCGAACTATTACTTCTACTACTACAGCTAACAGTTAGCAATAAAGTAAAGTAATTACATGGCGTTGTTCAATGACACGCATGTCATACAATAAATAAAGACAACTCCTATGGCTCCTGCCGGTTGTCATACTCATCGACATGCAAGTCGTGATTCCTATTACAAGAACATGATCAATCTCATACATCACATATAATTCATCACATTCTTCTTGGCCATATCACATCACATAGCATACCCTGCAAAAACAAGTTAGACGTCTTCTAATTGTTGTTTGCATGTTTTACGTGGCTGCTATGGGTTTCCAGCAAGAACGTTTCTTACCTACGCAAAAACCACAACGTGATATGCCAATTGCTATTTACCCTTCATAAGGACACTTTTCATCGAATCCGATCCGACTAAAGTGGGAGAGACAAACACCCGCTAGCCACCTTATGCAACTAGTGCATGTCAGTCGGTGGAACCAGTCTCACGTAAGAGAACGTGTAAAGTCGGTCCGGGCCGCTTCATCCCACAATGCCGCCGAATCAAGATTGGACTAGTAACGGTAAGCATATTGAACAAAATCAACGCCCACAACTACTTTGTGTTCTACTCGTGCATAGAATCTACGCAATAGACCTAGCTCTGATACCACTGTTGGGGAACGTAGCAGAAATTCAAAAAAATCTCTACGTGTCACCAAGATCTATCTATGGAGAGACCAACAACAAGGGGAAGGAAAGTGCATCTACATACCCTTGTAGATTGCTAAGCGGAAGCGTTCAAGAGAACGGGGTTGATGGAGTCGTACTCGTCGTGATCCAAATCACCGATGATCCTAGTGCCGAACGGACGGCACCTCCGTGTTCAACACACGTATAGCCCGGTGACGTCTCCTATGCCTTGATCCAGCAAGGGGAGAGGGAGAGGTTGAGGAAGACTCCATCCAGCAGCAGCACAACAGCGTGGTGGTGGTGGAGGAGCGTGGAACTCCAGCAGGGCTTCGCCAAGCACCGCAAGAGACGAGGAGGGAGAGGGATAGGGCTGCACCAACAGGGAGAGGAACTCATGTGTAATGGGCAGCCCAAACCTCAAGTATATATAGGGGGAGGGGAGGGGCTGCGCCCCCACCAAGGGTTCCCTCCCTAGGGGTGGCGGCAGCCCCTAGATCCCATCTAGGGGCGGCCAAGGGGAGGGGGAGAGGGAGGCGCACCAGGATGGGCCCTAAGGCCCATCTGCCCTTAGGGTTTGCCCCCTTTCCACCCCTTAGGCGCCTCGGGCCCTTGTGTGGGGGCACACCAGCCCACCTGGGGCTGGTCCCCTTCCACACTTGGCCCATGCAGCCCTCCGGGGCTTGTGGCCCCACTTGGTGGACCCCCGGGACCCTCCCGGTGGTCCCGGTATGTTACCGATAAAACCCGAAACTTTTCCGTTGACCAAAACAGGACTTCCTATATATAAATCTTTACCTCCGGACCATTCCGGAACTCCTCGTGACGTCCGGGATCTCATCCAGGACTCCGAACAACATTCGGTAACCACATACAAACTGTTGTTCAGAGTCCCGGATGAGATCCTGGACGTCACGAGGAGTTCCGGAATGGTCCGGAGGTAAAGATTTATATATGGGAAGTCCTGTTTTGGTCACCGGAAAAGTTTCGGGGTTTATCGGTAGCGTACCGGGACCACCGGGAGGGTCCCGGGGGTCCACCAAGTGGGGCCACCAGCCCCGGAGGGCTTCATGTGCCAAGTGTGGAAGGGGACCAGCCCCAGGTGGGCTGGTGCGCCCTCCCACAAGGCCCAAGGCGCAAGGGAAGAGGAGAGGGGGCAAACCCTAGGGCAGATGGGCCCTAAGGCCCATCCTGGTGCGCCTCCCTCTCCCCCTCCCCCTTGGCCGCCTCCCTTAGATGGGATCTAGGCTGGCCGCCACCCGTAGGGGTGGAAACCCTAAAGGGGGTGCAGCCCCTCCCCTTCCCCTATATATACTTGGCCTAGGGGCTGCCCAATACACGCGATTTGATCTCTCCCTGTTGGTGCAGCCCTCCCTCTCTTTCTCCTCATATCCCGTGGTGCTTGGTGAAGCCCTGCAGGATTGCCACGCTCCTCGACCACCACCACGCCGTTGTGCTGCTGCTGGATGGAGTCTTCCTCAACCTCTCCCTCTCTCCTTGCTGGATCAAGGCATGGGAGACGTCACCGGGCTGTACGTGTGTTGAACGCAGAGGTGCCGTCCGTTCGGCACTAGGATCTCCGGTGATTTGGATCATGACGAGTACGACTCCTTCAACCCCGTTCTCTTGAACGCTTCTGCTTAGCGATCTACAAGGGTATGTAGATGCAATCTCCTTCCCCTCGTTGCTGGTTTCTCCATAGATAGATCTTAGTGACACGTAGGAAAATTTTGAATTTCTGCTACGTTCCCCAACAGTGGCATCATGAGCTAGGTCTATAGCGTAGATTCTATGCACGAGTAGAACACAAAGTAGTTGTGGGCGTTGATATTGTTCAATATACTTACCGTTACTAGTCCAATCTTGCTTCGACGGCATCGTGGGATGAAGCGGCCCGGACCAACCTTACACGTACGCTTACGTGAGACCGGTTCCACCGACTGACATGCACTAGTTGCATAAGGTGGCTGGCGGGTGTCTGTCTCTCCCACTTTAGTCGGAACGGATTCGATGAAAAGGGTCCTTATGAAGGGTAAATAGCAATTGGCATATCACGTTGTGGTTTTGCGTAGGTAAGAAACGTTCTTGCTAGAAACCCATAGCAGCCACGTAAAACATGCAAACAACAATTAGAGGATGTCTAACTTGTTTTTGCAGGGTATGCTATGTGATGTGATATGGCCAAAAGGATGTGATGAATGATATATGTGATGTATGAGATTGATCATGTTCTTGTAATAGGAATCACGACTTGCATGTCGATGAGTATGACAACCGGCAGGAGCCATAGGAGTTGTCTTAATTTATTTATGACCTGCGTGCCAACATAAACGTCATGTAATTACTTTACTTTATTGCTAACTGTTAGCTGTAGTAGTAGAAGTAATCGTTGGCGAGACAACTTCATGAAGACACGATGATGGAGATCATGATGATGGAGATCATGGTGTCATGCCGGTGACAAGATGATCATAGAGCCCCGAAGATGGAGATCAAAAGGAGCAATATGATATTGGCCATATCATGTCACTATTTGATTGCATGTGATGTTTATCTTGTTTATACATCTTGTTTACTTAGAACGACGGTAGTAAATAAGATGATCCCTCATTAAAATTTCAAGAAAGTGTTCCCCCTAACTGTGCACCGTTGCGACAGTTCGTTGTTTCGAAGCACCACGTGATGATCGGGTGTGATAGATTCTAACGTTCACATACAACGGGTGTAAGACAGATTTACACACGCGAAACACTTAGGTTGACTTGACGAGCCTAGCATGTGTACAGACATGGCCTCGGAACATAGAAGACCGAAAGGTCGAGCATGAGTCGTATAGAAGATACGATCAACATGAAGATGTTCACCGACATTGACTAGTCCGTCTCACGTGATGATCGGACACTGCCTAGTTGACTCAGATCATGTAATCACTTAGATGACTAGAGGGATGTCTATCTAAGTGGGAGTTCATAAGATGAACTTAAATATCCTGAACATAGTCAAAAGGTCTTCGCAAATTATGTCGTAGCTCGTGCTCCAGTTCTACTGTTTAGATATGTTCCTAGAGAAAATTTAGTTGAAAGTTGATAGTAGCAACTATGCGGACTAGGTCCGTAAACTAAGGATTGTCCTCATTGCTTCATAGAAGGCTTATGTCCTTAATGCACCGCTCAGTGTGCTGAACCTCGAACGTCGTCTATGGATGTTGCGAACATCTGACATACACGTTTTGATAACTACATGATAGTTCAGTTAAACGGTTTAGAGTTGAGGCACCGAAGACGTTTTGAAACGTCGTGAAACATATGAGATGTTTTGAGGGCTGAAATTGAGATTTCAGGCTTGTGCCCACGTCAAGAGGTAAAAGACCTCCGACGATTTTCTTAGCCTACAAACTAAGGGAGAAAAGCTCAATTGTTGAGCTTGTGCTCAGATTGTGTGAGTACAACAATCGCTTGAATCAAGTGGGAGTTAATCTTCCAGATGAAATAGTGATAGTTCTCCGAAGTCATTACCACCAAGCTACTAGAGCTTCGTGATGAACTATAATATATCAGGGACATATATGATGATCCTTGAGATATTCGTGATGTTTGACACCACAAAAGTAGAAATCAAGAAGGAGCATCAATTGTTGATGGTTGGTGAAACCACTAGTTTCAAGAAGGGCAAGGGCAAAGAAGGGATACTTTATGAAACGGCAATTCAGCTGCTGCTCTAGTGAAGAAACCCAAGGTTGTACCCAAACCCGAGACTAAGTGCTTCTGTAATAAGGGGAACAGCCACTGGAGCAGAATTACCCTAGATACTTGGTAGATGAGAAGGCTTGTAAGGTCGATAGAAGTATATTGGATATGTATTGTGTTGATGTGTACTTTACTAGTACTCCTAGTAGCACCAGGGTATTAGATACCGGTTCGGTTGCTAAGTGTTAGTAACTCGAAATAAAAGCTACGGAATAAACGGAGACTAGCTAAAGGTGAGCTGACAATATGTGTTGGAAATGTTTCCAATGTGGATATGATCAAATATCGTACGCTCCCTCTACCATCGAGATTGGTGTTTGCGTTGAGCATAGACATGATTGGATTATGTCTATCGCAATACGGTTATTCATTTAAGGAGAATAATGGTTACTCTGTTTATTTGAACAATACCTTCAATGGTCTTACACCTAAAATGAATGGTTTATTGAATCTCGATCGCAGTGATACACATGTTCATGCCAAAAGATATAGGATAGTAATGATAGTACCACCTACTTGTGGCACTGCCAGTTAAGTCATATCGGTATAAAACGCATGAAGAAGCTCCATGTTGATAGATCTTTGGGCTCACTCGTTTTGAAAAGTTTGAGACATGCGAACCATGTCTATTGGTGTGTATGCATGAAGAAACTCCATGCAAATGGACCATTTGGACTCACTTGATTTTGAATCACTTGAGACATGCAAATCATACCACATGGGCAAGATGACTGAAAGCCTCGTTTTCAGTAAAATGGAAATAGAAAGCAACTTGTTGGAAGTAATACATTTTGATGTGTGCAGTCCAATGAGTGCTGAGGCGTGTAGTGGATATCGTTATGTTCTTACTTCACAGATGATTTGAGTAGATGTTGAGTATATTTACTTGATGAATCACGAGTCTGAATTATTGAAAGGTTCAAGTAATTTCAGGGTGAAGTTGAAAGATCGTCGTGACAAGAGGATAAAATATCTATGATATGATCATAGAGATGAATATCTGAATTACGAGTTTGGCACAGAATTAAGACATTGTGGAAATTGTTTCACAACTAATACAGTCTGGAACACCATAGTGTGATGGTGTGTCCGAACATCATAACTGCACCCTATTGGATATGATGCATACCATGATGTCTCTTATCGAATTACCACGATAGTTTATGGGTTAGGCATTAGAGACAACCACATTCACTTTTAATAGGGCACCACGTAATTCCGATGAGATGACACCGTATGAACTATGGTTTAGAGAAACCTAAGCTATCATTTCTTAAAAGTTTGGGGCTACGACGCTTATGTGAAAAAGTTTCAGGCTGATAAGCTCGAACCCAAAGCGGATAAATGCATCTTCATAGGACACCTAAAACAGTTGGGTATACCTCCTGGCTCAGATCCGAAAGCAATAAGGGATTGTTTCTAGAATCGGGTCCTTTCTCGAGGAAAAGTTTCTCTCAAAAGAATTGAGTGGGAGGATGGTGGAGACTTGATGAGGTTATTGAACCGTCTCTTCAACTGGTGTGTAGCAAGGCACAGGAAGTTGTTCCCGTGGCACCTACACCAATTGAAGTAGAAGCTTATGATAATGATCATGAAACTTCAGATCAAGTCACTACCATACTTCGTAGGGTGACAAGGATGCGTACTGCTTCAGAGTGGTACAGTAATCCTGTCTTAGAAGTCATGTTGCTAGACAACAATGGACCTACGAGCTGTGGAGAAGCGATGGTGGGCCTGGATTCCAAAATGGCTCGAGGCCATATAATCCGAGAGAGGATCCATATATAAAACAAACTGTAGACTTTGGAAGAACTACTTGATGGTCGTAAGGCTGTTAGGTACATATGGATTTTAAAAGGAAGACGGACAATGATGGTAAATGTCACCATTAAGAGAGCTCGACTTGTCATTAAGAAGTTTCCTGACAAGTTCAAGGAGTTGACTACGGTGAGACTTTCTCACTCGTAGCGATGCTAAGAGTCTGTTGGAATTATATTAGTGATTACTGCATTATTTATGAAATCTTGCAGATAGGATGTCAAAACATTGTTTCCTCGACGATTTTCTTGAGGAAAGATTGTATGTGATACAAACGGAAGTTTTTGTCAATCCTGAAAGATGCTAATAAGTATGCAAAGCTCCAGCAATCCTTCTAAGGACTGGAGTAAGCATCTCGGAGTTGGAATGTATGCTTTGATGAGATGATCAAAGATTTTGGTGTATACAAAGTTTATGAGAAACTTGTATTTCCAAAGAAGTGAGTGGGAGCACTATGGAATTTCTGATGAGTATATATTGTTGATCGGAAATGACGTAGAATTTCTGGAAAGCATATAGGGTTATTTGGAAAGTGTTTTTCAATGGAAAGCCTAGATTAAGCTACTTGAACATTGAGCATCAAGATCTATAAGGATAGATCAAAATGCTTAATGGTACTTTCAAATGAGCACATACCTTGACATGATCTTGAAGGTGTTCAAGATGGATCAGTCAAAGAAGGAGTTCTTGCCTGAGTTGTAGGGTATGAAGTTAAGACTTAAAGCTCGACCACGGCAGAATAGAGAGAAAGGATGAAAGTCGTCCCCTATGCTTAAGACATAGGCTCTACAGTATGCTATGCTGTGTACCGCACCTGAAATGTGCCTTGCCATGAGTCAGTCAAGGGGTACAAGAGTTATCCAAGAATGGATCACAGGACAACGGTCAAAGTTATCCTTAGTAACTAGTGGACTAAGGAATTTTCTCGATTATGGAGGTGGTAAAAGAGTTCGTCGTAAAGAGTTACGTCGATGCAAGCTTAACGCCTATCCGGATAGCTCTGATACCGGATACGTATAATGGAGCAACAATTTAGAATAGCTCCAAGTAGAACAATTATTTGGAATAGCTCCAAATGTAGCGTAGTAGTTGCATCTACAGGATGGCATAGAAATTTGCGAAGTACATACGGATCTGAATGTTTCAGACCCGTTGACTATAACCTCTCTCACAAGCATAACATGATCAAACCCAGAACTCTTTGGATGTTGGTCACATGGCGATGTGACCTATGAGTGTTAATCACATGGCGATGTGAACTAGATTATTGACTCTAGTGCAACTGGGAGACTGTTGGAAATATGCCCTAGAGGCAATAATAAATTGGTTATTATTATATTTCCTTGTTCATGATAATCGTTTATTATCCATACTAGAATTGTATTGATAGGAAACTCAGATACATGTGTGGATACATAGACAACACCATGTCCCTAGTAAGCCTCTAGTTGACTAGCTCGTTGATCAATAGATGGTTACGGTTTCCTGACCATGGACATTGGATGTCGTTGATAACGGGATCACATCATTGGGAGAATGATGTGATGTACAAGACCCAATCCTAAGCATAGCACTAGATCGTGTAGTTCGTATGCTAAAGATTTTCTAATGTCAAGTATCATTTCCTTAGACCATGAGATTGTGCAACTCCCGGACACCGTAGGAGTGCTTTGGGTGTGCCAAACGTCACAACGTAACTGGGTGACTATAAAGGTGCACTACGGGTATCTCCGAAAGTGTCTGTTGGGTTGGCACGAATCGAGACTGGGATTTGTCACTCTATGTGACGGAGAGGTATCTCTGGGCCCACTCGGTAGGACATCATCATAATGTGCACAATGTGATCAAGGAGTTGATCACGGGATGATGTGTTACGGAACGAGTAAAGAGACTTGCCAGTAACGAGATTGAACAAGGTATCGGGATATCGACGATCGAATCTCGGGCAAGTATCGTACCGATAGACAAAGGGAATTGTATACGGGATTGATTAAGTCCTTGACATCGTGGTTCATCCGATGAGATCATCGTGGAACATGTGGGAGCCAACATGGGTATCCAGATCCCGCTGTTGGTTATTGACCGGAGAACGTCTCGGTCATGTCTGCATGGTTCCCGAACCCGTAGGGTCACACACTTAAGGTTCGATGACGCTAGGGTTATAAAGGAAGTTTGTATGTGGTTACCGAATGTTGTTCGGAGTCCCAGATGAGACCCCGGACGTCACGAGGAGTTCCAGAATGGTCCGGAGGTAAAGATTTATATATGGGAAGTCCTGTTTTGGTCACCGGAAAAGTTTCGGGGTTTATCGGTAACGTACCGGGACCACCGGGAGGGTCCCGGGGGTCCACCAAGTGGGGCCACCAGCCCCGGAGGGCTTCATGGGCCAAGTGTGGAAGGGGACCAGCCCCAGGTGGGCTGGTGCGCCCTCCCACAAGGCCCAAGGCGCAAGGGAAGAGGAGAGGGGGCAAACCCTAGGGCAGATGGGCCCTAAGGCCCATCCTGGTGCGCCTCCCTCTCCCCCTCCCCCTTGGCCGCCTCCCTTAGATGGGATCTAGGCTGGCCGCCACCCCTAGGGGTGGAAACCCTAAAGGGGGCGCAGCCCCTCCCCTTCCCCTATATATACTTGGCCTAGGGGCTGCCCAATACACGCGATTTGATCTCTCCCTGTTGGTGCAGCCCTCCCTCTCTTTCTCCTCATATCCCGTGGTGCTTGGCGAAGCCCTGCAGGATTGCCACGCTCCTCCACCACCACCACGCCGTTGTGCTGCTGCTGGATGGAGTCTTCCTCAACCTCTCCCTCTCTCCTTGCTGGATCAAGGCATGGGAGACGTCACCGGGCTGTACGTGTGTTGAACGCGGAGGTGCCGTCCGTTCGGCACTAGGATCTCCGGTGATTTGGATCACGACGAGTACGACTCCTTCGACCCCATTCTCTTGAACGCTTCCGCTTAGCGATCTACAAGGGTATGTAGATGCAATCTCCTTCCCCTCGTTGCTGGTTTCTCCATAGATAGATCTTAGTGACACGTAGGAAAATTTTGAATTTCTGCTACGTTCCCCAACAACTTATGCTTCTTTAAGGGGTTCACCTCCTCAAAGTCATCATCTAATTTGCGCTTCCTTGGCATTGTGACCTGACACACAAGAATAAGAAAGAGAAAAAAGTGAGCATAAAGGATGCACAGCTGTTGGATTAATAGTCACACACATATTGTTATGATACATTGGTAACTAATGAACATACAACAGGATAACTAATCCACAACAGAGAATGACAAGGACATGTGTGCTTCTACTAGATATTGAATACCTGAATTTTTGTTTGCTTATAATACACTGATAAAATGTATGTATCGAGCAAGATAACTTATGCAAATTATGGATGGCAACAGCTTACACACAAACACATACATTGGGCATCAGAGAACTAAGAATTCAGTGACATCACAAAATGCATCATGAAACGAGACACCACTGATAGTGCTAACAAAAATCAAGGAAATCGAGCCGTGTAGCATTTAGAGAAAACCCTAGAAATCAGAATCATGAATGGATACATCACTGATGGCGAATCATGAATGTATACATAATGGTTTTGCATCTAGAGAAAACCCTAGGAATCATAATCGAGCTGTGTAGCAAAGGGGATCAGTTCAAAAATTACGGCAACTAGCCACGGAATCGAAAACGGCAAATTAATCACTGGAACGATGTGCATGCGAAACAAGGCCTACCAAATAGCATCTGCACCACGAATTGAACGCATTGGGCGCATTTCTCGTCTGTTCTAACATGTGACCATCCCGACGAACATCCCGCCACTAATGGCATCGAGAAACAGAGCACGAACTACTGGGGGCGGATGTGAGGGCGATTGAGCCGATACTCACCGGTGGAACAAAATACTAGCGCCGAGAATCGGACGGAGAAGACGCCGCCGCTCGCCGTCGACGGAGAGAGAGCGGGGGCGGAGCAACATAGAAGCGGGCGCGCGGTTACCAGACGAATTGAGGTGCACGAACTACCGGGATGTGAGGGCGATTGAGTCGATACTCACCGGTGGAACAGAAGACCAGCGCCGAGAATCGGCCGGAGAAGCCGCCGCCGCTCGCCGTCGACGAAGAGAGAGTGCGTGCGGAGCGACAGAGAAGTGGGCGTGCCGTTACAGAGTAAATGAGGCGAGGGGTGGGGAGAGGGGATAGTTAAGTCAAGAGTACGACGTGGGAGACGGTTCGAGCGAAGCAGGCGACGGGGAGATGGCCCACACACCAGCGACACAAATCGAAACTACTCGCTGGAACGTTTCGCGTCCGTCGGATTTGAAATTGACGTCATCCAAGTGGTGTGGCGATTTTGCAATAGGGCACAGGGTTGCCAAATACATTTTTCGAAAACTAATTGCCCTTACGACATTTATAAGGGAAAATTGCGATTCCTCTTGTTTTAAAAAAAGGGTAAATGCGGATGAACAAGATGTTTTCTCCTAGTAAAAAAATGAGGGTTTTGCTCCTGCTCCAACAGACGTCGTTTTGTGTCTTCTTCTCTGTATCCGCCCTGCCTCCACTTCGACAACTTGGGCTGGTCCAGGGGTGTGTCGTGTGCATCTTCCTTGCCTTGGTCGAATTAGGTTTTCTAGGCCTATGGTGACCGAACGGAGTGGATCGCAGAAGAGTTCGAGGAGGAAGGAGAAGGAGGTCATGGAGGATCTGATTGGTAGCCACAAATTGTGGTGGGGGGGGGGGGGGGGGAGGATGATGATTGTTGTATGGGAGGAAGAAGTGACATATCAAATTGCACCAACGAAGTGGGGCCCTTTGCTAGGGTGCATATGTCGAAAAGCTTCAGTCCAGCGACGCCATTCGCATGTGTGCGATCTGCATGGAACTTTCCTCCCATGATAAAGTGGAGAAGAACCAGGGGTAATACCTTGTTCACCGTACAATTTGGCTGCCTTGCAGATTGGAACAAGATGATGCATGATGGAAATTGGATGTTTCGTAGTCACAGACAGTTTATTTTCCTTCTATTTTTGAGTTTTCTCCCTAATCAACTGGCTTATAAAGTTGCAAAACTAAATATAACCATAACAATACACACACCGGTCAGCATTAGATTGCATATGAGCGACTTTTCTTTCCTCTCTCCCAAGGCGACCTGGGAAAGCCTTCCTCCCCCCGATCTTCGCCGACGAGCCTGTGGATTCGCCTCCCCTCCTCTTTTCGCTCCAGTGGCCGGTGGCGGGCAGGAGAATCCTATGTCTCGACTCCCACTAGTAGATATGTAGGGTTTTTGTCCTTGTAGGGGCGTTTGGACGGATGACGGAACTCCTTCTTCATGTCAGTCTTCCAGACTCCTATCCTCCTCAAGTTCGTCCATTGGGACGAATTAGACGGAGCTCCGGCGTAGATTTCTGCCAGCTCCTTTGGGCGGTGAGGTTAGGGGTTCTCGTCGTGCGTAAGCAACGACTATATTTGGTGTCAGGTTTCTTCAGATCGATTCAAGGATTCAACGGCGACGACTGCGGCTTCAGGGCGCTTGTCCTTAGGGGCACGTGCATGAAGACTTCCCAGATGTCATCGATAAGGTCAGGCCGGCTCGGGTACGGAAGTGGCGAAAGCGGCGGGTCAGATGCTCGTTCTGGTGGCGGCAATGGTCGTTTGGTAGTCCATGGACCTCGATGTACTCCCTCCGTTCCATTATGTTTGAAGCGCTCTGTACTTCCAGTAAATCTTTAGAATAGATCTGATTCAAACAATATACACACCGGTTATGTTGCAAAACAAATACCAATAGTAAAAAAGAAATTACCTTCATCCCGTATCTAAAAGTAAGACAATAATTTTGGAACGGGGAGAGTAGAACTTTGCTTCGACGTATCTAAAAGTAAGACAATAATTTTGGGACAGAGAGAGTAGAACTTTGCTTCGGCACACCCTCAAATTTACATATTTCAGTGTAGATTAAAGATGAAGATTAGAACCTTGAATCAAAAAGGGTAATACAGTATTTTGCATCCAAATCAATATTTTTAATACGTTTGATCTACATGCAAATAAGGCAACAGCCTTTTTAAGGAACTTAAAGATCATGTGAACTTTTAGGGGGAGCAAAACTCAAAACAACACAATAACGATTTGAAGTACACTAAGAAAGATCATCACATCCACCACAAAAAAAAAGATCATTACATCAAAAATTGGTGTTGTAGTTGGCTAACATTCGATCGAGCAAGATATAAAAAACGACTAACAAAGATAATAACCGAGCTAAATGATGATGCTGGAATTGCTACCACTTGACGACGTAGGTGTGCATCAGCTCTGCGACAGCCGTCTTGCTCTGGCGAGGCGGCAAGGATAGCAGGCTAAGCTCTCCTCGTACACCATCGGAACCAGCGCCGCAGCTCCATCCTCCATCCCCTCCAGCGAGCGCAAATCCTGAACCGTCTGCTCGGCCGGATCATACAGCCCGATCCTCCTCCCGGCGCTCAGCAGGACCCTCCCGTCGTCCGGGTCCACGGCCAGCGGCACCACGTCGTCCGTCCCAAGGTCGTATCCCGGCGGCGCTCCGTCCAGCCGTATCACGCACGCCCTGCCCCACCCGCCGCCGCACCGCTCCAGCCTCCACACGTCCAAGCTGTTCGCCGCCGGGTCCGCGAGGACGGCGTGCAGCGCTCCCCCGAGCTCCGCCACGGACGCGCGGCAAGGGCTGGTGCCGCTCCACGCCGCGATGCACGGAGGGCAGGGCACGACGTCGAACGTCCTTGTGGCCACGTCGAACGAGACGACGGCCCGCTCGCGGCTCCGCCCCAGCCGCGGGTCGCTCATCCAGTACAGCGCCCCGCCGACGTGGACCGGCGGCGCGTCGTCCGCCACGGGCAGGGGCGGCGGCGCCAGCACGTAGTCACGGGAGTGGTGCCCGTAGTTGCCGCACTGCAGCATGGCGCTCACCGCGAAGTAATGCCGGGAGTGGAAGTCCTTGCTGCGGTACACGATCTCTGTTGGCTTTTGATCCCTAGACCAAAACACCAGAGTAGCAGCATACGTACGTAGAAGCTAGCAAGCAAGCAGCTTGATGGATTCTGCAGTATGTGCACGTCTCGCCGCGGAGCGTATGTACAAACGAAACCGGGGCTAGCTTGTACGTGTGTGCGGCCGGTGATTCTCGACGTAACTTGCGAACTGGGAAAACTGGTCGATGGCTAAAAGACTCTCTCGACGGCGGTGAACATTGAACATTGAAGACGCGACCAAGGAGGAGCGCTGGCGTCAAGCTACGGACGAGCCGCCGACAGCAAAGACAGTCCCTGAAATGCTACGAGGAATGACGAAAGGAATGCCAAGACTAAAGCATACAAGTAGTTATCGCATTTGGGACCCAGCTCGCAGTAAATACGTCATGTTTAAGGAGGTGAATGTTAGAGTTAAACATGACGCTAATATTCCATACGTGTATTTGTTAATTACAAGTGCGTGGGTGAGCGTCCGTGTAGGAATTGGGTTGGACACCGAGTAGGATTAGCACTAGGACACCAAATTGGCTAGCTTCTAGCTATCTTACGCATATATATATATGCCTGTAACCCCAGCCCTGTAATCACCGATCAGATCAAAGCAATACAAAGAAGTATTCAGCAGGACCGACAAGGTCCTGTGGCCATCACATCGATCAGTTTTTTTGTGTCGCTAGTTACGCAAGTTTCCGTTGAGAGAGTCGCTGGCTATATACATACATACGGCCAGAATCCATTAAGCTGCCTGCTAGCTTGCTTGCTAGCTGGTTGTACGTACGTGGTGCTCCTGGATGATTTGATCTTGCGATCAAAAGCCAACAATCTCCACCAGCGCGTGCTGGCGCGACAGCGGGTCGAAGGTCAGGCCGACGCTCCTGCCGGCGACTTCTTCGTCGTGCATCCTCGGGATTCTAGTGTTGGGGTAGGATCTGTGGAAGCCGGTGGCCGGGTTGTAGAGGTAGTCGCGCGTCGCCGTGCTCACCAGGTTCATCCCGTGACAGGGCTTGGAGCAGACCACCTTCTCGTCAAGCAACGCGCCGCCATGGCCAGTCGCCGGAGCTTCTCCGGCTCCGAGCCATGGATCCAAGGGGGCGAAGCTGAAGGCCGACTGCCCGCCGGCGCCCTTGCCGACGAGCATGAGCTTGGGCCTTCTGCCCATGTTCCTGTATTGAGAGTACGCCTGGAAGAAGCTCTCGCTCTCGATCAGCCCGAGCCACTGCTTGCAGACCGCCTTGTACCGCACCACCGATTTCGCCAGGAGGCGGAGCAGGATCTCTTTCGCCGCCTTCGCCGGAGCAGACGACAACGCCATCTCCTCCTCCGTCTTGTGCACCGGTGCAATCATGCGCTCTTCGTATAGGCTGAACCTCGAAGGAGGTGGCTTGCCATATCCGTTCCACGACGTGTTCGTCTCGATGGCTGTGGCTATGAGGATGGTCTCCAGAGCTTGGGACCGGAGGTCGTAGGTGAGCACCTTCTTCTCGAACTTCTCGAGCACCTTGTGCTTGCAGGTGGTGATGACCATCTTCTTCTCCCCTGGCTCGCCGCCATTGCCGACGGAGCCGATGACTCTCACGGTCTGTGGATTGCATAGCTTTCTTTGTCGGCGTTCTGGGAACGGGGGTCCCCAGACTTGCCTGCCTGCGACCTGTGGCGTGGCTCAAAAAAGGTCCAGCACGGCCCATCTTCATCAACACAAGACTCAAGACCCTCGCGAGGGGCCAAGCCTCGCGAGACGGACGACACAGAGCTTCCTCGGGCACGGCCTCGTCAGGCTGGCTCGCGAGGAGGCGGAGAGGTCAAGGTGGGGTACCTCGCGAGGTGCCCGTGACGCAAGCCATGACGACTCAGGGCGCCAGGCGGGTGCCAGCGCGCAACGTCCTTCTTTACTCTTTGGTGCAAAGGGGGCAAGCGCAGCCGCGGAGTACCGAGGCATCAGGCAAATGTTGCCATTTCGGTGCAACGAGACCAAGGCCAGGAGGACTACGAGGCGGAGGTCACCGTGGAGCCCAAGACGGCGTCATCATCAGAGCTTTGCGCAGGCGAAGACTGCTTTTGTCAGGATAGTTGATACTTGCTGTCCCCCTTCAAATTAGCCCGCCATTGTTGGCTCCCTTCCCGCTCAATATTTGAGAAGAGGACCAGGGCCTCTATAAATAGGACCGGCCGCCCACATAGCAGGGCCCCGGATTCGGTCAGTTGGTTCATTCGGTTCGCAAGCAGAGAGAGAGAGAGAGAAGAGAGAAAGGTGGCTGAACTCCTCCTAGCAGTTCATCACCCCAGCCAAGAACAGACCCTCGCGAGGTTGTTCTTCCTTATATTGTTCATCATCATCAGCCCAAGAGGCAATCCACCAACCACACACTAGAGTAGGGTATTACACCACAACGGTGGCCTGAACTAGTATAAATCTTGTGTCCCTTGTGCAGTTCTTTTGGTAGTTTAGATCTTTTCGAGGCGGGGAGGTAGAAGGCGTAATCTCCGCGCGCACCCCAGTGTTCGAACCTTAAGGGTCTGCCGGAACCCGAAATCCGACATTTGGCGTGCCAGGTAGGGGTGCGTCAGAATTCGTCTCCCACTGCTCCGTGCCCCGTCGCGTCGTCATCACCATGCCCGGCGACCAGGAGGGCAACCCCGACCCATGGGCTGCGTGTCCCGCCCGCGCGAAACCGCTTGCCTCGGGCGACCCCGTGCCCCAGGCAGCTCGCGGTCTGCAGGGCGCTGCGGGCCGCGGGCGACGCGGACAGACTTCGACAACTCTCATGCCGCGGCAGGCATGGTCGGCAGCAAGGGCTTCCAATCACACCGCGACCACGACACCGTACATCCGCCGGGAGCAGGCGAACTCGAGGGCCGCGCTCACGGTGGCCCGGGAGCTGCTGTGGTGCAGACTGCTGGAGGGCGGCCACGACGTGCTGCTGGAGCGAGTGGCGGAGCTCCTGGGCTTCGCCGCCTCGGGGGCTCACTCCTTCTCCACCCAGCTCCCATCTAAAGCCCAGGGCGACCCGCGCCGGGGCTCCGCGTGCGCCCGCGGGCTCCAAGGCTACACCGACGCCAGCGAAGCTGTCAGCACAGGACCGGCGGCGGCGCTGCCCTCGCTCCCGGCCCGTGAAGAAGAAGGACTCAACGCGACCCGCGGCCCCAGCGGGCTGCCGCGTTACCACCCCGCAGTGGGCGTGACAGGCGGGACCGCGTGGCATGCGGGGCATCACGGCGTGGCATTCAGGATGACGGCGTCGGAGGAATACGTGCCCCTCATGATGGGCCAAGGACACCCTCACGAGAACGGACAAGGTCGCTCCTCGGCCCAAGCTGGGGGGGCGAGGCACTGGAAGCTGAGCCTTTCCAGGGGCCCCGGAATGGTTCCGCCGGCCACGCTGGAGGCAACGATTATCAGGCACCGCTAATTCTTCAGGAGCATGTATACGCTAACCATGGATCGCAGGAGGTGCAGGTTGCCGCGGCAAGCAGCTGCCCCGCTCCCACAGTCTCCTACCCCTCGGGAGGAGGGCGCAGGGGGTTGCAGGAGAGGGGCCGAGATCTGACATCACCACCACGGCGTTCGGAGCAAGGCGTTCTTAGGAGGTAGGCCCTCTGCTGGGGAGGTGCCTCAGGGCCTGCCCCTGGCGGAGGACCCGTGGTCGTCGGGGGAACCGCTGGCGACCGCTCTACCCCATCGGGCGGCGTCCTGGGTTCCGGTCGTTGCTGATGGCACTAGAGTGTGGCGCAAGGCGGGGCCCTCGTCTGGCGATATGAAGCAAGACCAGTATCTGTGAAGAAGGCCCGGTGCCTGTGAAGCTCGCCGCCCCGTGACACTCTCACGTAATAATGAGTGGGGTTGTACACGCCCCGGAGTCTCAGGGGTGCCGGCCTCAGGCCCTGGGGCTCCCTCCCACGCCCAGTGGACAGCACTTAGCTCCGCGCTGGTGAGAAGACGTCCAAGACTAGATTAGGTGCCGGACGCGGCCTTTTGTCTGCTTTCATTGCCTTTCCCTTTGGCTGTAGCTTTTCCCCTGCTGGATTTAAGTTGGATTCGAATTTGAGATTTGCGTGTGTTCGGGGAAGGGGTGCTTATTCTCGCTCGAGCCATTTCTCATGTTCTGGTTACCGCTTCGCCACAGCTGCCTCCCCTCGCGAGCCCCTCGCGAGTCCGGTCAGGCCTGGCTCGTGCGCAACCCAAACTGCCGCTGTTGCTCCCTCTCGGGAGGACCTTCGGGTGCCTGCGGAGGTTGCCCTGTTCGGAAAAGGCCCAGAGCCTGTGAAGCAAGGCGAGTGCCTGTGAAGCTATCGCGTTTTGGAAAAGGCCCGGAGCCTGTGAAGCAAGATGAGTGCCTGTGAAGCTATCGCGTTTTGGAAAAGGCCCGGAGCCTGTGAAGCAAGGCGAGTGCCTGTGAAGCTATCGCGTTTTGGAAAAGGCCTGGAGTCTGTGAAGCAAGGCGAGTGCTTGTGAAGCTATCGCGTTTTGGAAAAGGCCCGGAGCCTGTGAAGCAAGGCGAGTGCCTGTGAAGCTATCGCGTTTTGGAAAAGGCCCGGAGCCTGTGAAGCAAGGCGAGTGCCTTTGAAGCCATCGCATTTTGGGAAAAGGCCCAGAGCCTGTGGAAAGGCCAACGCCTGTGAAGCCCCCTGCCGGCGACACTCTCATATCCCACGGATTCAACTAAGGAACACCCCAGATGTCACGCCCTCCCACAGGCTGCTTCGGGGCTAGCGCGAAACAAAGGTAAACCAGCCAGCCACCAGGCGCGGGCGCTCGTGCAATATGACAACCACTAATATGATGAACACAGGTTTTACATGAGGGGCTTCCCCTCCCAAAATGCTCTCACAGCCATCAGGTCAAAAGCCCGAGTTCTGTACATGCAGGGTAAAAAAATAGGAGCGATACGCACTCAGTCGGACCAATCCCCCAATGCATCATCGGAAGCACCTCCCGAGCCGTCGCTGGCGTCGCCGAACTCGCCATCGTCGTCTGCGTCGCCACCAGCGGCGCCAGGGCCGTTCACCGCACCGCCCACGTCAGCAGCCACGATCGCGTCGTCATCATCCGAAGCGAAGGCCCTGACAAGGGCGTCCATGTTGTCTTCCAGCCAGTGCGCCAGGTCGCCTCGAACGGCCTGGGGAACTGGGGTGATGACAGCGTCAAAATCAAAGTGGGAATCCATGTTCAGGAGATGACTGAAGACACGGGAAAAGGCGCGCCTGAGCAGGGCGCGGCTACTCTCCTCCACCAACCTGTCGGCCCTGGCCGACCGCGCTTCCAGCTGCGTCAGCTGCTGTGAAAAACTGAAGGTTGCCAGCATAGTTGGCTGTGTGCGGCTCGCCAACAGCCGCCTCACAGATGTTGCCCAAGGCTGCGCTAGCCCTCTCCCGGAGCGTAGCGAGCATGGGGCCGTGCATGTGCTCCAGGACCTGCCATTGACATATCTCATCCGCGTTTTGGCGTGCGAAGCCCTCAGCTTCCTCCACCCGCTGGCGAAGACGGAGCACCTCGGCTTGGGAGGCGGCTAACTCCCCTCGCGCTACCTTAAGGGCGGCCCGGGAGGCGTCGGCCAGCCGCGTCGCCTCCTCGGCCCTCAAGACTGCGGTCCTCCCTTCAGCTTCGACCCGGATCAACTCCAGCCTCCTCTCGAACTCGCGCTCGAGGTCTTGGCGCGCCATCGCCACCCGATGTCCGACCTCCTCCAGGACACGAGCTTCCTGCGCGGCGACATCGTCCTCCATCTGCGTCACCAAGCGCTCCCTCGTCTCCAACCGCTCGTACTCGCGGGTGCGCTCGGCGGCTTCCAGCGTCAACGCTTCTTCATGCTTCTGGAGCTCAGCTGGGTCGTCGGAGGCCACCCGCATCGACGCAAGGGCCAATTCGCGCAACTCCGCTTGCTCCTCCAGTGAGTGGCACCAGGCCAGGAGCTCACGAGCCCGCTCCTCCGCCGCCGATCAGCTCCCCGGGCCTCCTCGGCGGCCTGGGATCGGGCCACTCGAGAGGCCTCCAGCGACGCCTTCGCTTCTTCATCGTCAAGATCACGCTGACGGCGCGCGATGGCGATGGCGGCCTCCAGCTCGCGCCTCCCTGCAGCCAGGCGCAGGCCCTCGGCCTCCAGGCGCGCATCTTCGTCAGCAAGCTCCTCCCCAAGCAAGTTCACCGCGTCGGTCGCCCTTCGAAGGAACCCTTGGCGGCGAGCGCGGCGCTCCCGAGCGCGCTCAAGCACGTCTTCAACACCATCATCCGCCCCAAGCAAGCATCGGGGGCCACGAATCATCGTTCCTCCGGGCAGGGGGCTGGGGGCTGGGGCCCTCGCGACGGCCGGGTGCGCCGCACCAGAAGCCCAGCCTAGAGCTAGCCCGTCTCCTGATGAAGGGCGCAGGGGGCGCCTCAGCCAGTCACAGTCCACGACCAGACGAGAAGCCCATGGTAGACTGGCTATCCCCCGAGAGGGCCCGCGAAGGAAAATCGGGGGGAATGGAGGGCCGCGGTGCATCTCGGGGTGGTCCACCCCTTCAGTCGCCCTCACCACGAGGGCAGAGCTGTTCAGAGCATTTGAGGATGGTAGAGGGGGCGAAGCCAAAGGAGGCGACACCTCTGCTACTTCCGCGAGCTCGGCCGGAAGGGGCCTGCGAAGCAAGGATCAGTGAAAGCAACGAGAGGATCAGAAGCCAGAGAGGGAGAAGACTTACTCGTCAGTGGCGAAGTACTTCCTGCGCTTCAGCACGCGACAAGGGAAGTCATCACCCAGGGCCTCCCTCTTCCTCCGGAGGGCCTCGAAGTTCACGCAGAAGCGGCCCAAGAGAAGAGCACAAGGATCAACCTGCGACGAAGACGGAGCATCAGAGCGGTCCGCGTCAGGGGCGCCTGCCTGGCGCGTGCCGTCCATCACCTCGCCAGAAGACGCGGCTGGGGCCTCCGAGGCCTCAGCCCCAGGCGCTGGGGGCAGCTGCTTGCCACCTTCAGCCACAGTGGCACGGGTCCCAGGAGTTGTCCCCTCGCGAGCATCACCCGGCGCTGCCACCTCAACAGGAGCCCCCTCGCCCTCCGGCGCCTCCTGCCTCCCCGCTCCACCACTTGAGGAGGAGTCGCCTTGGCCGATTGGAAGGGCAGTCACCACCGTTGGATTCTCGCGAGGTCCCTGGAGGCCGGCGGGGCGCAGCCCTCACTCATCAAAGACGGGCATCTGCTTCACGAAGTCGGCCCTGCTCTGGCAGAGATACAACAAGGCCCCTCCCTGCCGGACGTTGCCGGGGTTGGGGTCCCCGGCCAAGGTCAAGAGCGTCGACTTCAGCGCCGCAGGAGCCAGGTCCTCTTCCTGGAGTCTCATGCTATCCTCGCGCCCACGGAAGGCCCACATCCGGCGAGAGTGGCGTTGAAGGGGAGCAACACAGGATAACAGAAACTCCTTCACCACCTTGGGCGCTGTCACGCCGAGCTTCCTCAGGAGCGCGAAGCGGCTCCAGACGAAGACGAGCCGGGGGCTCTTGAGCATCTCCTGGCCCCAACCCGAATTGGGGATAGCAGGCGAGGTCGGCTCTGATAGCAGGGGGCTGGGCACCCCTGCGTCCACATACAACCACCGCTCGCGGAACCCAACCGCGGGCAGGGGGAGTTTGAAGTCAATCCCAGAAGCCTCGATCTCGGGCTCGGCAGCAAAGCTCACGCACGCCCAGCATTGGGAAGGGTCGACAAGGTGCAGCGAGAAGAAGTGGTGCAGCAAGGCAACCGAAGGAGGGATGCCCACCATGGCTTCGCAAACAAAGGCGAAGACCGAAAGGAGGGTGATGGACTCAGGACTTAGGCCCAGTTCTTTTGGCTGATTCTCCCAGAATCTTGAGAATCGACTCTCCACCCAGCTTCTCCCAGAATCTTGAACTCGTATTTTTTTTACAATCCTAGCTAGTTAGGATGTGAACATCTAGGATTGTAAAAAAATTATGGGTACAAGATTCTGGGAAAAGCTGGGTGAAGGGTCGATTTTCAAGATTCTGGGAGAATCGGCCAAAAGAACTGGGCCTTAGATGCATCATGTGGATCTGATAATGGGAGAGCACGGTATTGAAGAAATCAGAGAAGGGGGGAACCAGACCTGCCCACAAGGCGTCGGTAAAACATGGGACCTCAGTTGCTATCCTGTCGATGGAGAAGTGGGACGTGGGCCAGGCCGTCGTCCTCCCGCACTCATTGAAGACGGAGGCCAGAGCCAAGCTGTCCCTGCCCAGGCACTCTTGATTGAGTACAGTCGACTGGCCGACGGCGGGGGCCACCGATGGCGGCGCACAAGACGGAGGCATGGGTTTCTCCCCTCTCTCCTTCCTCGTCGGAGTCATGGCGATGGCAAGGAAGGGGAAGATTTGAGATTGGATTGGAGGCGGGAGCAGGCGTTCGAAGGAAGGAAGAACAGGGGATGCTCGAGCAACAGGAAGGGGAGCGGCTGTGTGCAACTACAAGTCCGTCTAGCAGGGCGCAGAATAAGGAGGCGTGGGGGAACAGTGCCGCCCACGTCCCATCAACCGCCACGCGGCGCCCAAGGCCGCAGGCTGTTAGGGCCCGCGGCGCTTCGCCCTTGCCCTTTCGCCTCTCGGCACGGCCAAGTCCGGGCGGGCCTTGGGCCTGGGGGCTACTGTCGGCGTTCTGGGAACGGGGGTCCCCAGACTTGCCTGCCTGTGGCCTATGGCGTGGCTCAAAGAAGGCCCAGCACGGCCATCTTCATCAACACAAGACTCAAGACCCTCGCGAGGGGCCAAGCCTCGCGAGGCGGACGACACGGAGCTTCCTCAGGCACGGCCTCGTCAGGCTGGCTCGCGAGGAGGCGGAGAGATCAAGGCAGGGTACCTCGCGAGGTGCCCGTGACGCAAGCCATGACGACTCAGGGCGCCAGGTGGGTGCCAGCGCGCGCAGCGTCCTTCTTTCCTCTTTGGTGCAAAGGAGGCAAGCGCAGCCGCGGAGTACCGAGGCATCAGGCAAAGGTTGCCATTTCGGTGTAACGAGACCAAGACCAGGAGGACTACGAGGCGGAGGTCACCGTGGAGCCCAAGACGGTGTCATCACCAGAGCTTTGTGTAGGCGAAGACTGCTTTTGTCAGGATAGTTGATACTTGTTGTCCCCCTTCAAATTAGCCCGCCATTGTTGGCTCCCTTCCCGCTCAATATTTGGGAAGAGGACCAGGGCCTCCATAAATAGGACCGGCCGCCCACATAGCAGGGCCCCGGGTTCGGTCAGTTGGTTCATTCGGTTCGCAAGTAGAGAGAGAGAGAGAGAGAAGAGAGAGAAAGGTGGCTGAACTCCTCCTAGCAGTTCATCACCCCAGCCAAAAACAGACCCTCGCGAGGCTGTTCTTCCTTGTATTGTTCATCATCATCAGCCCCAAGAGGCAATCCACCAACCACACACTGGAGTAGGGTATTACACCACAACGGTGGCCCGAACCAGTATAAATCTTGTGTCCCTTGTGCAGTTCTTTTGGTAGTTTAGATCTTTTCAAGGCGGGGAGGTAGAAGGCGTAATCGCCACGCGCACCCCAGTGTTCGAACCTTAAGGGTCTGCCGGAACCTGAAATCCGACACTCTCCGGGCAGGATGCGATGATAGGTCGATCCAATGGTCCAGTGACCACTCGCCGGAGGTGTAGTCCAGCAGCCGCCAGATCTCGAGAGCGCTGGTGTAAGGGTCGCCCCGGAGGTCCCAGACCAGGCACAGCTCGTCGTCCATCACCGCCAGGTGCCCCGCCGGCGCCTCGGGACGGGGCATGCCGACTATACCCCCGTGAAACGTGAGGTGGTGATCCGGCCGAACATCTGGTGGCGGGAAGCAAGGCTCCCGGACGCATCCGAAGGTCTCGTCGGCGATGGAGAAGAGAACGATGGCGCACCTCGGCCTGCTGAAGACGTTGTGAGGCTCGATCAACTAGTGCAGGAACCCGCTGGCGAACACGGGCGTCAGCCTCTGCTCGTCGGTGTTGGCCCTGCGCAGCCCGAAGGGCACCCCTCCGGAGGCGGGCGGCATCCAGCAGCGATGGCCGCCTGCTGCAGGCGTGTACACCTCGCAGCTGACCGTGTCCTGCTGCTGCCCGCGGGGCGGGTACGCCCGTCTGATCAGCCTCACCACCTTGTGCTCCCGCGACCGGGCGTCGAACCCCAGCCCGGTGCTGCAGCTGCGCGAGTGCGCCGGCGCCGCCTCGTCCGACGGCGGCAGGCGCGCGACGGCCCGCGTGGCCGCGTTGCAGACGTAGTAGGCCCTCGTGATGGCGTCGTACAGCAGGGTGAGGCCGTGGCACGGCGCGGGCGTGAGCACCTCCACGCGGTTGCCGCGGGCGTAGTCGAGGGTGAACAGCCTCTCGTCCTGCCCGAGGCCCGGCGACGGCGACAGCGGGTGCGCGTACACCGCCGTGGCGTCGAACCCCGCGGTGGGGGAGAAGTGCAGCAACTTGGGCACCGGCGACGCCGCCCTGGCGACCGCACGGTAGAGGGCGCAGAACTCGTCCGAGGAGAGCAGCGCGGCCCAGGAGCGGCAGGCATATGGCACGGCACCTGGCCACGGACTTGATGGGGAGCCGCAGCAGCACCTCCGTCATGCTGTCCTCCGCCACCGTCGCCCCGAGGCCGGGCACGACGACGGCCGCCTTCATACGCTTGCTATCCGGCACCGGCATGGCATCGACCTTTGCGTTCTCGGTGTTACTCATCATGATGTGAATGTGATCCTGCAATCAAATTGACAGAGCAAGATCGATCTTGAGTAAGGCGGATCCGATCGCTGGCATCAAGAAAAGGAATCCATGAAAGAAAGCGAGGACCTCCTTGATTACGAGGGAGAGCGAAGGAGCCGATGGCGTCCGGGGAGATCTTCACCGCGGGCAGGTCGAGGCGAGTCCGGCGATCTTTACCGAGCGAAACGGGTAACAAAAACACAACACACGGGGACGAAGAAAAAGGAGAAGACAAAGAGCAGGAGAAAGAATACAAGCAGCAAATCGCAGCGAATTGAAGGGGGTGGGGATGATGCCATACCGGCGAGACGGAGCAGAGGGTGGATCTTCTTCGGGGCTGAAGGCGGCGGGCTTGATCTCTTCTCTTCCTCGCGGGGTTTTCTCCGGGGATAGAGAGGGACGCTATTTATCGGACGTCCTGATCTGCCACGTCGAGACTAAACCCTAGTTGTTTTTCTGTGAATGACTAAACCCTAGTTAGATCTCTAGAGTCCATAACAAGAGCTCGGTTTTTCTAGACAAAAGACGAGTCTATGAATGAATAATCTGATGAAGAGATAATAAAAACTACGACATGACTCGGGCATCTCCAACCCCCAAACTGGACACCACGGACAGGGAACCGGCACGGAGACGCAAATGCGGACGCCGACCATCTAACGCTATCCTCTAAATGTTCGTCGCTGGATCACAACAAAAAGGGGCAAGTATGCATAGTTTTTACATGTTCGGTCACAAAAGAATAGCCTTAGTTTTGGGTGGGTTAGTGGGTGTCAGATTCTATGTGGCTTGTGTCCGGACTCCCGCAAACCCCCCCCCCTTGTTTGGTTCTGGTTTTCGTGAAAAATATAATCCAAACCGCTCCGCAGACTAATGAAGTTTGCTATTGGATGGCTTGAAGGGTCCTGACAGTTGGGTCCTAACGGATTTGAGCATTTTGGAGGTTGGGTTTGGAGATGCCCTCATGCCTTGCTTAAAGATTGACATTCTCAGAGCAGATGGAGGACTAGGGACGCCCGTCGCTTCCCTGCAAAATGTTGGACTGTGACTGCAAACATCCAACCGTGACTTGAAATCACTCTTGAGAAAAAATAAGTTCTTGATACTTGTGTAATGACGATGGCCACTCTTAAGGCATCTTCAACGCGTGGACGCTCAAATCGCCTACATCCGTCCGAGCCGCACACTTCAGACATATTTTGCCACCTAATATGGGTATGTATCCGTCCATGGACAATTCCGAGCGTCCTTTTTTCCATAAATCGGAAGCAAACAGGAGGGAAGGGGTTCGCGGGAGTTCGAACCATCGCCACGCACGCGCCGACAACCATGGCCCTCCCGAAAACCCTCTCCCACACCTGTGCCCTTTCCCACAAAAGTGTCAGCGCCCCTTTCATGTCGGTCCAGACTCCAGAGCAGACATGACATTTCACTAGAGCCGACATTGAAGCGGCGTGCCGGCCGAGAGCGACGCCCACTGCGCACGCTTTCTCTCTGCTTTGAAACGACATTCGTCTGCGTGCCTACCTCCATCAAACAAGCGTGTGTGCCGAGGAATCTACTCTAGCGCCTCAAGCGCAACACATATATCCCTGTGCTGACCGGCATTAAACACCTCGTTGGTTGGCGTCTCGCATCCACCCACTATTTAAACGTGCCAGGAGCTGGGCAAGAATCACAAACACCTCCGCTCTCCATTCCTCCTTGCACCACACTCACTAAGGCCTCTGGCTCCAACACTCTGTGGGATGACCTCTCCGGTGAGGAGAAGAAGGTACGCTCCGGCATTGGAGTGTTGGAAATATGCCCTAGAGGCAATAATAAAATGGTTATTATTATATTTCTTTGTTCATGATAATTGTCTATTGTTCATATTATAATTGTGTTATCCGAAAATCGTAATACATGTGTGAATACATAGACCACAAAACGTCTCTAGTGAGCCTCTAGTTGACTAGCTCGTTGATCAAAAGATAGTGATGGTTTCCTGACTATGGACATTGGATGTCATTGATAAAGGGATCACATCATTAGGAGAATGATGTGATGGACAAGACCCAATCCTAAGCATAGCTCAAAGATCGTGTAGTTCGTTTGCTATAGCTTTTCCAAATGTCAAGTATCATTTCCTTAGACCATGAGATTGTGCAACTCCCGGATACCGTAGGAATGCTTTGGGTGTGCCAAACATCACAACGTAACTGGGTGACTATAAAGGTACACTACAGGTATCTCTGAAAGTGTCTGTTGGGTTGGCACGAATCGAGACTGGGATTTGTCACTCCGTATGACGGAGAGGTATCTCTGGGCCCACTCGGTAATGCATCATCATAGTGAGCTCAATGTGACCAAGTGATTGATCATGGGATCATGCATTACGGTACGAGCAAAGTGACTAGCCGGTAACGAGATTGAACGAGGTATTGGGATACCGACGATCGAGTCTCGGGCAAGTAACGTACCGATTGACAAAGGGAATTGTATACGGATTGATTGAATCCTCGACATCGTGGTTCATCCGATGAGATCATCGAGGAGCATGTGGGAGCCAACATGGGTATCCAGATCCCGCTGTTGGTTATTGACCGGAGAGTCATCTCGGTCATGTCTGCGTGTCTCCCGAACCCATAGGGTCTACACACTTAAGGTTCGGTGACGCTAGGGTTGTTGAGATATTAGTATACGGTAACCTGAAAGTTGTTCGGAGTCCCGGATGAGATCCCGGACGTCAAGAGGAGTTCCGAAATGGTCTGGAGGTGAAGATTTATATATAGGAAGTCAAGTTTCGGCCATCGGGAAAGTTTTGGGGTAATCGGTATTGTACCGGGACCACCGGAAGGGTCCCGGGGGTCCACCGGGTGGGGCCACCTATCCCGGAGGGCCCCATGGGCTGAAGTGGGAGGGGAACCAGCCCCTAGTGGGCTGGTGCGCCCCCCTTGGGCCTTCCCCTGCGCCTAGGGTTGGAGATTGGATCTCCTAGGGCCGGCGCCCCCCTAGGGACCCTATATATAGTGGGGGGGAGGGAGGGCAGCTGCACCCTAGCCCCTGGCGCCTCCCTCTCCCTCCCGTGACACTCCTCCCTCTCCCTGAGCTTGACAAAGCCCTGCCGAGATCACCGTTGCTTCCACCACCACGCCGTCGTGCTGCTGGATATTCATCAACCTCTCCTTCCCCGTTGCTGGATCAAGTTGGAGGAGACGTCTTCCCAACCGTACGTGTGTTAAACACGGAGGAGCCGTCCGTTCGGCGCTAGGTCATCGGTGATTTGGATCACGACGAGTACGACTCCATCAACCCCGTTCTCTTGAACGCTTCCGCGCGCGATCTACAAGGGTATGTAGATGCACTCCCCTCTCCCTCGTTGCTAGATGAATCCATAGATTGATCTTGGTGATGCGTAGAAATTTTTTAAAATTCTGCTACGTTCCCCAACAGTGGCATCATGAGCTAGGTCTATGCGTAGTTTCTATGCACGAGTAGAACACAAAGCAGTTGTGGACGTCGATATTGTCAATTTGCTTGCCGTTACTAGTCTTATCTTCATTCGGCGGCATCGTGGGATGAAGTGGCCCGGACCGACCTTACACGTACGCTTACGTGAGACTGGTTCCACCGATTCACATGCACTACTTGCATAAGGTGGCTGGCGGGTGTCTGCCTCTCCCACTTTAGTCGGATCGGATTCGATGAAAAGGGTCCTTATGAAGGGTAAATAGAAATTGGCATATCACGTTGTGGTTTTGGCGTAGGTAAGAAACGTTCTTGCTAGAAACCTATAGCAGCCACGTAAAAACTTGCAACAACAATTAGAGGACGTCTAACTTGTTTTTGCAGCATGTGTCCTGTGATGTGATATGGCCAAAAGGATGTGATGAATGATATATGTGATGTATGAGATTGATCATGTTCTTGTAATAGGAATCACGACTTGCATGTCGATGAGTATGACAACCGGCAGGAGCCATAGAAGTTGTCTTAATTTATTTATGACCTGCGTGTCAACATAAACATCATGTAATTACTTTACTTTATTGCTAAAGCGTTAGCCGTAGTAGTAGAAGTAATAGATGACGAGACAACTTCAAGAAGACACGATGATGGAGATCATGGTGTCATGCCGGTGACAACGATGATCATGATGCCCTGAAGATGGAGATCAAAAGGAGCAAATGATATTGGCCATATCATGTCACTATTTGATTGCATGTGATGTTTATCATGTTTTACATCTTATTTGCTTAGAACGACGGTAGTTTAAATAAGATGATCCCTCGTAATAATTTCAAGAAAGTGTTCCCCCTAACTGTGCACCATTGCGAAGGTTCGTTGTTTCTAAGCACCACGTGATGATCGGGTGTGATAGATTCTAACGTTCGAATACAACGGGTGTAAGCCAGATTTACACACGCAATACACTTAGGTTAACTTGACGAGCCTAGCATGTACAGACATGGCCTCAGAACACGGAAGACCGAAAGGTCGAGCATGATTCGTATACAAGATACGATCAACATGAAGATGTTCACTGATGTTGGCTAGTCCGTCTCACGTGATGATCGGACACGGCCTAGTTGACTCGGATCATGTTTCACTTAGATGACTAGAGGGATGTCTATCTAAGTGGGAATTCATTGAGTAATTTGATTAGATGAACTTAATTATCATGAACTTAGTCTAAAGTCTTTACACTATGTCTTGTAGATCAAATGGCCCACGCTAATGTTGCCCTCAACTTCAACGTGTTCCTAGAGAAAACCAAGCTGAAAGACGATGGCAGCAATTATACGGACTGGGTCCGGAACCTGAGGATCATCCTCATAGCTGCCAAGAAAGATTATGTTCTAGAAGCACCGCTAGGTGACGCACCCATCCCAGAGAACCAAGACATTATGACCGCTTGGCAGTCACGTGCTGATGATTACTCCCTCGTTCAGTGCGGCATGCTTTACAGCTTAGAACCGGGGCTCCAAAAGCGTTTTGAGAGACACGGAGCATATGAGATGTTCGAAGAGCTGAAAATGGTTTTCCAAGCTCATGCCCGGGTCGAGAGATATGAAGTCTCCGACAAGTTCTTCAGCTGTAAGATGGAGGAAAATAGTTCTGTCAGTGAGCACATACTCAAAATGTCTGGGTTGCATATCCGCTTGACTCGGCTGGGAGTTAATCTCCCGTATGACGCGGTCATTGACAGAATCCTTCAGTCGCTTCCACCGAGTTACAAGAGCTTTGTGATGAACTTCAATATGCAGGGGATGGAAAAGACCATTCCTGAGGTATATTCAATGCTGAAATCAGGAGAGGTGGAAATCAAAAAGGAACATCAAGTGTTGGTGGTGAATAAAACCACTAAGTTCAAGAAAGGCAAGGGTAAGAAGAACTTCAAGAAGGACGGCAAGGGAGTTGCCGCGCCCGGTAAGCAAGCTGCCAGGAAGAAGCCAAAGAATGGACCCAAGCCCGAGACTGAGTGTTTTTATTGCAAGGGAAGTGGTCACTGGAAGCGGAACTGCCCCAAATACTTAGCGGACAAGAAGGCCGGCAACACTGAAGGTATATGTGATATACATGTAATTGATGTGTACCTTACCAGTACTCGTAGTAGCTCCTGGGTATTTGATGAAGGAAATATGCCCTAGAGGCAATAATAAAGTTATTATTTATTTCCTTATATCATGATAAATGTTTATTATTCATGCTAGAATTGTATTAACCGGAAACATAATACATGTGTGAATACATAGACCAACAGAGTGTCACTAGTATGCCTCTACTTTGACTAGCTCGTTAATCAAAGATGGTTATGTTTCCTAACCATGAACAAAGAGTTGTTATTTGATTAACGAGGTCACATCATTAGTTGAATGATCTGATTGACATGACCCATTCCATTAGCTTAGCACCCGATCGTTTAGTATGTTGCTATTGCTTTTCTTCATGACTTATACATGTTCCTATAACTATGAGATTATGCAACTCCCGTTTTTCGGAGGAACACTTTGGGTACTACCAAACGTCACAACGTAACTGGGTGATTATAAAGGAGTACTACAGGTGGCTCCAAAGGTAGATGTTGGGTTGGCGTATTTCGAGATTAGGATTTGTCACTCCGATTGTCGGAGAGGTATCTCTGGGCCCTCTCGGTAATACACATCACTTAAGCCTTGCAAGCAGTGCAACTAATAAGTTAGTTGCGGGATGATGTATTACGGAACGAGTAAAGAGACTTGCCGGTAACGAGATTGAACTAGGTATCGGATACCGACGATCGAATCTCGGGCAAGTAACATACCGATGACAAAGGGAACAACGTATGTTGTTATGCGGTCTGACCAATAAAGATCTTCGTAGAATATGTAGGAGCCAATATGGGCATCCAGGTCCCGCTATTGGTTATTGACCGGAGATGTGTCTCGGTCATGTCTACAATGTTCTCGAACCGTAGGGTCCGCACGCTTAACGTTACAATGACAGTTATTATGAGTTTATGCATTTTGATGTACTGAAGGTTGTTCGGAGTCCTGGATGAGATCACGGACATGACGAGGAGTCTCGAAATGGTCGAGACGTAAAGATTGATATATTGGAAGCCTATGTTTGGACATCGGAAGTGTTCCGGGTGAAATCGGGATTTTACCGGATTACCGGGAGGGTTACCGGAACCCCCCGGGAGCCAAATGGGCCTACATGGGCCATTGTGGAAAGGTGAAAGGGGCTGCCAAGGAGGGCTGCACGCCTCCCCCCCCTCCCCTAGTCCTATTAGGACTAGGAGAGGTGGCCGGCCACCTCTCTCTCTTTCCCTCTCCCTTTTTTCCAAGGAGTCCTAGTTGGAATAGGATTGGGGGGGGAGTCCTACTCCGGTAGGAGTAGGACTCCTCCTGCGCCTCCCTCCTTTGGCCGGCCAGCCTCCCCCCTTTCATCCTTTATATACGGGGGCAGGGGACACCCCAAGACACACAAGTTGATCCTTGAGATCGTTCCTTAGCCGTGTGCGGTGCCCCCTGCCACCAAATTCCACCTCGATCATACCGTTGCAGTGCTTAGGCGAAGCCCTGCGTCGGTAGTACATCAAGATCGTCACCACGCCGTCGTGCTGACGGAACTCTTCCTCGACGCTTTGCTAGATCGGAGCCCGAGGAACGTCATCGAGCTGAACGTGTGCTAAGAACTCGGAGGTGCCGGAGTAACGGTGCTTGGATCGGTCGGATCGGGAAGAAGACGTACGACTACTTCCTCTACGTTGTGTCAACGCTTCCGTTGCGATCTACAAGGGTACGTAGATCAGACTCTCCCCCTCGTTGCTATGCATCACCATGATCTTGCGTGTGCGTAGGAAATTTTTTGAAATTACTGCGTTCCCCAACAGTGGCATACGAGCCTAGGTTTTTATGGTTCGATGTTATATGCACGAGTAGAACACAAGTGAGTTGTGGGCGATACAAGTCATACTGCCTACCAGCATGTCATACTTTGGTTCGGCGGTATTGTTGGACGAGACGATCCGGACCAACCTTACGCGTACTCTTACGCGAGACCGGTTCCCTCGACGTGCTTTGCACATAGATGGCTTGCGGAAGACTGTCTCTCCAACTTTAGTTGAACCAAGTGTGGCTACGCCCGGTCCTTGAGAAGGTTAAAACGGAGTCTATTTGACGAACTATCGTTGTGGTTTTGATGCGTAGGTGAGATGAGTTCTTACTTAAGCCCGTAGCAGCCACGTAAAACTTGCAACAACAAAGTAGAGGACGTCTAACTTGTTTTTGCAGGGCATGTTGTGATGTGATATGGTCAAGGCATGATGCTGATTTTATTGTATGAGATGATCATGTTTTGTAACCGAGTTATCGGCAACTGGCAGGAGCCATATGATTGTCGCTTTATTGTATGCAATGCAATCGCGATGTAATGCTTTACTTTATTACTAAACGGTAGTGATAGTCGTAGAAGCATAAGATTGGCGAGACGACAACGATGCTACGATGGAGATCAAGGTGTCGCCGGTGACGATGGTGATCATGACGGTGCTTCAGAGATGGAGATCACAAAGCACAAGATGATGATGGCCATATCATATCACTTATATTGATTGCATGTGATGTTTATCTTTTTATGCATCTTATCTTGCTTTGATTGACGGTAGCATTATAAGATGATCTCTCACTAAATTATCAAGAAGTGTTCTCCCTGAGTATGCACCGTTGCAAAAGTTCTTCGTGCTGAGACACCACGTGATGATCGGGTGTGATAAGCTCTACGTTCAAATACAACGGGTGCAAAACAGTTGCACACGCGGAATACTCAGGTTATACTTGACGAGCCAAGCATATACAGATATGGCCTCGGAACACGGAGACCGAAAGGTCGAGCGTGAATCATATAGTAGATATGATCAACATAATGATGTTCACCATTGAAAACTACTCCATCTCACGTGATGATCGGTTATGGTTTAGTTGATTTGGATCACGTGATCACTTAGAGGATTAGAGGGATGTCTATCTAAGTGGGAGTTCTTAAGTAAATTTGATTAACTGAACTTAAAATTATCATGAACTTAGTACCTGATAGTATCTTGCTTGTTTATGTCGATTGTAGATAGATGGCTCGTGCTGTTGTTCCGTTGAATTTTAATGCGTTCCTTGAGAAAGCTAAGTTGAAAGATGATGGTAGCAATTACACGGACTGGGTCCGTAACTTGAGGATTATCCTCATTGCTGCACAGAAGAATTACGTCCTGGAAGCACCGCTGAGTGCCAGGCCTGCTGCTAGAGCAACACCAAAAGTTATGAACGTCTGGTAGAGCAAAGCTGATGACTACTCAATAGTTCAGTGTGCCATGCTTTACGGCTTAGAACCGGGACTTCAACGACGTTTTGAAAGTCATGGAGCATATGAGATGTTCCAGGAGTTGAAGTTAATATTTCAAGCAAATGCCCGGATTGAGAGATATGAAGTCTCCAATAAGTTCTATAGCTGCAAGATGGAGGAGAACAGTTCTGTCAGTGAGCATATACTCAAAATGTCTGGGTATAATAATCACTTGATTCAATTGGGAGTTACACTTCCGGATGATTGCGTCATTGACAGAATTCTCCAATCACTGCCACCAAGCTACAAGAGCTTTGTGATGAACTATAATATGCAAGGGATGAACAAGACTATTCCCGAGCTCTTCGCAATGCTGAAAGCTGCGGAGGTAGAAATCAAGAAGGAGCATCAAGTGTTGATGGTTAACAAAACCACTAGTTTCAAGAAAAAGGGCAAAGGGAAGAAGAAGGGGAACTTCAAGAAGAACGGCAAGCAAGTTGCTGCTCAAGAGAAGAAACCCAAGTCTGGACCTAAGCCTGAAACTGAGTGCTTCTACTGCAAGCAGACTGGTCACTGGAAGCGGAACTGCCCCAAGTATTTGGCGGATAAGAAGGATGGCAAGGTGAACAAAGGTATATGTGATATACATGTTATTGATGTGTACCTTACTAATGCTCGCAGTAGCACCTGGGTATTTGATACTGGTTCTGTTGCTAATATTTGCAACTCGAAACAGGGACTACAGAATAAGCGGACACTAGCAAAGGACGAGGTGATGATGCGCGTGGGAAACGGTTCCAAAGTCGATGTGATCGCGGTCGGCACGCTACCTCTACATCTACCTTCGGGATTAATATTAGACCTAAATAATTGTTATTTGGTGCCAGCGTTGAGCATGAACATTATATCTGGATCTTGTTTAATGCGAGACGGTTATTCATTTAAATCAGAGAATAATGGTTGTTCTATTTATATGAGTAATATCTTTTATCGTCATGCACCTTTGAAAAGTGGTCTATTTTTGATGAATCTCGATAGTAGTGATACACATATTCATAATGTTGAAGCCAAAAGATGCAGAGTTGATAATGATAGTGCAACTTATTTGTGGCACTGCCGTTTAGGTCATATCGGTGTAAAGCGCATGAAGAAACTCCATACTGATGGGCTTTTGGAACCACTTGATTATGAATCACTTGGTACTTGCGAACCGTGCCTCATGGGCAAGATGACCAAAACACCGTTCTCCGGTACTATGGAGAGAGCAACAGATTTGTTGGAAATCATACATACCGATGTATGTGGTCCGATGAATATTGAGGCTCGTGGCGGATATCGTTATTTTCTCACTTTCACAGATGATTTAAGCAGATATGGGTATATCTACTTAATGAAACACAAATCTGAAACGTTTGAAAAGTTCAAAGAATTTCAGAGTGAAGTTGAAAATCATCGTAATAAGAAAATAAGGTTTCTACGATCTGATCGTGGAGGAGAATATTTGAGTTACGAGTTTGGTGTACATTTGAAAAATTGTGGAATAGTTTCGCAACTCACGCCACTCGGAACACCACAACGTAATGGTGTGTCCGAACGTCGTAATCGTACTTTACTAGATATGGTGCGATCTATGATGTCTCTTACTGATTTACCGCTATCGTTTTGGGGTTATGCTTTAGAGACGGCCGCATTCACGTTAAATAGGGCACCATCAAAATCCGTTGAGACGACGCCTTATGAACTGTGGTTTGGCAAGAAACCAAAGTTGTCGTTTCTTAAAGTTTGGGGCTGCGATGCTTATGTGAAAAAGTTTCAACCTAATAAGCTCGAACCCAAATCGGAGAAATGTGTCTTCATAGGATATCCAAAGGAAACTATTGGATACACCTTCTATCACAGATCCGAAGGCAAGACTTTTGTTGCTAAATTCGGAAACTTTCTTGAGAAGGAGTTTCTCTCGAAAGAAGTGAGTGGGAGGTAACTAGAACTTGACGAGGTAACTGTACCTACTCCGTTGTTGGGAAATAGTACATCACAGAAAACTGTTTCTGTGAGACCTACACCAATAAGAGAGGAAGTTAATGATGATGATCATGAAACTTTAGATCAAGATGCTACTGGGCCTCGTAGATCAACCAGAGTAAGATTCGCACCAGAGTGGTACGGTAATCCTGTTCTGAAAGTCATGCTACTAGATCATGACGAACCTACGAACTATGAAGAAGCGATGGTGAGCCCAGATTCCGCAAAGTGGCTTGAAGCCATGAAATCTGAGATGGGATCCATGTATGAGAACAAAGTATGGACTTTGGTTGACTTGCCCGATGATCGGCAAGCAATTGAGAATAAATGGATCTTTAAGAAAAAGACTGACGCTGATGGTAATGTTACTGTCTACAAAGCTCGACTTGTCGCAAAAGGTTTTCGACAAGTTCAAGGAGTTGACTACGATGAGACTTTCTCACCCGTAGCGATGCTTAAGTCTGTCAGAATCATGTTAGCAATTGCCGCATTTTATGATTATGAAATTTGGCAAATGGATGTAAAAACTGCATTCCTGAATGGATTTCTGGAAGAAGAGTTGTATATGATGCAACCGGAAGGTTTTGTCAATCCAAAGGGAGCTAACAAAGTGTGCAAACTCCAGCGATCCATTTATGGACTGGTGCAAGCATCTCGGAGTTGGAATAAACGCTTTGATAGTGTGATCAAAGCATTTGGTTTTATATAGACTTTTGGAGAAGCCTGTATTTACAAGAAAGTGAGTGGGAGCTCTGTAGCATTTCTGATATTATATGTGGATGACATATTACTGATTGGAAATGATATAGAATTTCTGGATAGCATAAAGGGATACTTGAATAAAAGTTTTTCAATGAAAGACCTCGGTGAAGCTGCTTACATATTAGGCATAAATATCTATAGAGATAGATCAAGACGCTTAATTGGACTTTCACAAAGCACATACCTTGACAAGATTTTGAAGAAGTTCAAAATGGATCAAGCAAAGAAAGGGTTCTTGCCTGTGTTACAAGGTGTGAAGTTGAGTCAGACTCAATGCCCGACCACTGCAGAAGATAGAGAGAAAATGAAAGATGTTCCCTATGCTTCAGCCATAGGCTCTATCATGTATGCAATGCTGTGTACCAGACCTGATGTGTGCCTTGCTATAAGTATAGCAGGGAGGTACCAAAGTAATCCAGGAGTGGATCACTGGACAGCGGTCAAGAACATCCTGAAATACCTGAAAAGGACTAAGGATATGTTTCTCGTATATGGAGGTGACAAAGAGCTCACCGTAAGAGGTTACGTTGATGCAAGCTTTGACACTGATCCGGACGATTCTAAATCGCAAATCGGATACGTGTTTACTTTAAACGGTGGAGCTGTCAGTTGGTGCAGTTCTAAACAAAGCGTCGTAGCGGGATCTACATGTGAAGCGGAATACATAGCTGCTTCGGAAGCAGCGAACGAAGGAGTCTGGATGAAGGAGTTCATATCCGATCTAGGTGTCATACCTAGTGCATCGGGTCCAATGAAAATCTTTTGTGACAATACTGGTGCAATTGCTTTGGCAAAGGAATCCAGATTTCACAAAAGGACCAAACACATCAAGAGACGCTTCAATTCCATCCGGGATCTAGTCCAGGTGGGAGACATAGAGATTTGCAAGATACATACGGATCTGAATGTTGCAGACCCGTTGACTAAGCCTCTTCCACGAGCAAAACATGATCAGCACCAAGGCTCCATGGGTGTTAGAATCATTACTGTGTAATCTAGATTATTGACTCTAGTGCAAGTGGGAGACTGAAGGAAATATGCCCTAGAGGCAATAATAAAGTTATTATTTATTTCCTTATATCATGATAAATGTTTATTATTCATGCTAGAATTGTATTAACCGGAAACATAATACATGTGTGAATACATAGACCAACAGAGTGTCACTAGTATGCCTCTACTTTGACTAGCTCGTTAATCAAAGATGGTTATGTTTCCTAACCATGAACAAAGAGTTGTTATTTGATTAACGAGGTCACATCATTAGTTGAATGATCTGATTGACATGACCTATTCCATTAGCTTAGCACCCGATCGTTTAGTATGTTGCTATTGCTTTTCTTCATGACTTATACATGTTCCTATAACTATGAGATTATGCAACTCCCGTTTGCCTGAGGAACACTTTGGGTACTACCAAACGTCACAACGTAACTGGGTGATTATAAAGGAGTACTACAGGTGGCTCCAAAGGTAGATGTTGGGTTGGCGTATTTCGAGATTAGGATTTGTCACTCCGATTGTCGGAGAGGTATCTCTGGGCCCTCTCGGTAATACACATCACTTAAGCCTTGCAAGCAGTGCAACTAATAAGTTAGTTGCGGGATGATGTATTACGAAACGAGTAAAGAGACTTGCCGGTAACGAGATTGAACTAGGTATCGAATACCGACGATCGAATCTCGGGCAAGTAACATACCGATGACAAAGGGAAGAACGTATGTTGTTATGCGGTCTGACCGATAAAGATCTTCGTAGAATATGTAGGAGCCAATATGGGCATCCAGGTCCCGCTATTGGTTATTGACCGGAGATGTGTCTCGGTCATGTCTACAATGTTCTCGAACCGTAGGGTCCGCACGCTTAACGTTACGATGACAGTTATTATGAGTTTATGCATTTTGATGTACCGAAGGTTGTTCGGAGTCTCGGATGAGATCACGGACATGACGAGGAGTCTCGAAATGGCCGAGACATAAAGATTGATATATTGGAAGCCTATGTTTGGACATCGGAAGTGTTCCGGGTGAAATCGGGATTTTACCGGATTACCGGGAGGGTTACCGGAACCCCCCGGGAGCCAAATGGGCCTACATGGGCCATTGTGGAAAGGTGAAAGGGGCTGCCAAGGAGGGCTGCGCGCCTCCCCCCCTCCCCTAGTCCCATTAGGACTAGGAGAGGTGGCCGGCCACCTCTCTCTCTTTCCCTCTCCCTTTTTTCCAAGGAGTCCTAGTTGGAATAGGATTGGGGGGGGGAGTCCTACTCCCGGTAGGAGTAGGACTCCTCCTGCGCCTCCCTCCTTTGGCCGGCCAGCCTCCCCCCTTTCATCCTTTATATACGGGGGCAGGGGACACCCCAAGACACACAAGTTGATCCTTGAGATCGTTCCTTAGCCGTGTGCGGTGCCCCCTGCCACCAAATTCCACCTCGATCATACTGTTGCAGTGCTTAGGCGAAGCCCTGCGTCGGTAGTACATCAAGATCGTCACCATGCCGTCGTGCTGACGGAACTCTTCCTCGACGCTTTGCTGGATCGGAGCCCGAGGAACGTCATCGAGCTGAACGTGTGCTAAGAACTCGGAGGTGCCGGAGTAACGGTGCTTGGATCGGTCGGATCGGGAAGAAGACGTACGACTACTTCCTCTACGTTGTGTCAACGCTTCCGTTGCGATCTACAAGGGTACGTAGATCAGACTCTCCCCCTCGTTGCTATGCATCACCATGATCTTGCGTGTGCGTAGGAAAATTTTTGAAATTACTGCGTTCCCCAACATTTGATACCGGTGCGGTTGCTCACATTTGTAATTCAAAGCAGGAGCTCCGGAATAAGCGGAGACTGGCGAAGGGCGAGGTGATGATGCGCGTCGGGAATGGTTCCAAGGTCGATGTGATCGCCGTCGGCACACTACCTCTACATTTACCTACGGGATTAGTTTTAAACCTCAATAATTGCTATTTAGTGCCAGCTTTGAGCATGAACATTGTATCAGGATCTCGTTTAATTTGAGATGGCTACTCATTTAAATCTGAGAATAATGGTTATTCTATTTATATGAGAGATATGTTTTATGGTCATGCTCCGCTGGTGAATGGTTTATTCTTAATGAATCTCGAGCGTAATGTTACACATATTCATAGTGTGAATACCAAAAGATGTAAGGTTGATAATGATAGTCCCACATACTTGTGGCACTGCCGCCTTGATCACATAGGTGTCAAACGCATGAAGAAGCTCCATGCCGATGGACTTTTGGAGTCTCTTGATTACGAATCATTTGACACGTGCGAACCATGCCTCATGGGTAAAATGACCAAGACTCCGTTCTCAGAAACAATGGAGCGAGCAACCAACTTATTGGAAATCATACATACTGATGTGTGCGGTCCAATGAGTGTTGAGGCTCGCGGTGGCTATCGTTATGTTCTCACCCTCACTGATGACTTGAGTAGATATGGGTATGTCTACTTAATGAAACACAAGTCTGAGACCTTTGAAAAGTTCAAGGAATTTCAGAGTGAGGTTGAGAATCAACATGACAGGAAAATCAAGTTCTTGTGATCAGATCGTGGGGGAGAATACTTGAGTCACGAATTTGGCACACACTTAAGAAAATGTGGAATAGTTTCACAACTCACGTCGCCTGGAACACCTCAGCGTAATGGTGTGTCCGAACATCGTAATCGCACTCTATTGGATATGGTGCGATCTATGATGTCTCTTACCGATCTACCGCTGTCATTTTGGGGCTATGCTTTAGAGACTGCCGCATTCACTTGAAATAGGGCTCCGTCGAAATCCGTTGAGACGACACCGTATGAATTATGGTTTGGGAACAAACCTAAGCTGTCGTTTCTAAAAGTTTGGGGATGCGATGCTTATGTCAAGAAACTTCAACCTGAAAAGCTCGAACCCAAATCGGAAAAATGTGTCTTCATAGGATACCCTAAAGAAACTATTGGGTATACCTTCTACCTCAGATCCGAAGGCAAGATCTTTGTTGCCAAGAATGGGTCCTTTCTAGAAAAAGAGTTTCTCTTGAAATAAATAAGTGGGAGGAAAGTAGAACTTGATGAAGTATTACCTCTTGAACCGGTAAGTGGCGCAGCTCAAGAAAATGTTCCCGAGGTGCCTGCACCGACTAGAGAGAAAGTTAATGATAATGATCATGAAAATTCAGATCAAGTTGCTACTGAACTTCGTAGGTCCACGAGGACACGTTCCGCACCAGAGTGGTACGGCAACCCTGTCTTGGAAATCATGTTGTTAGACAACGGTGAACCTTTGAACTATTAAGAAGCGATGGCGGGCCCGGATTCCGACAAATGGCTGGAAGCCATGAAATCCAAGATAGGATCCATGTATGAAAATGAAGTATGGACTTTGACTGACTTGCCCGATGATCGGCGAGCCATAGAAAATAAATGGATCTTTAAGAAGAAGACAGACGCGGATGGTAATGTAACCATCTATAAAGCTCGGGTTGTCGCTAAGGGTTATCGACAAGTTCAAGGGGTTGACTACGATGAGACTTTTTCACCCGTAGCAAAGCTAAAGTCCGTCCGAATCATGTTAGCAATTGCCGCATTCTATGATTATGAGATATGGCAAATGGACGTCAAAACGGCATTCCTTAATGGTTTCCTTAAGGAAGAATTGTATATGATGCAGCCGGAAGGTTTTGTCGATCCTTAGAATGCTGACAAGGTGTGCAAGCTCCAACGCTCGATTTATGGGCTGGTGCAAGCATCTCGGAGTTGGAACATTCGTTTTGATGAGATGATCAAAGCGTTTGGGTTTACGCAGACTTATGGAGAAGCCTGCATTTACAAGAAAATGAGTGGAAGCTTTGTAGCATTTCTCATATTGTATGTGGATGACATACTGTTGATGAGAAATGATATAGAATTCTTGGAAAGCATAAAGGCCTACTTGAACAAGTGTTTTTCAATGAAGGATCTTGGAGAAGCTACTTATATATTAGGCATCAAGATCTATAGAGATAGATCGAGACGCCTCATTGGTCTTTCACAGAGTACGTACCTTGACAAGATATTGAAGAAGTTCAAAATGGATCAGTCAAAGAAGGGGTTCTTGTCTGTATTGCAAGGTACGAGATTGAGCACGGCTCAATGCTCGACCACGGCAGAAGATAGAGAAAAAATGAGTGCCGTCCCCTATGCCTCGGCCATAGGGTCTATCATGTATGCTATGCTGTGTATCAGACCTGATGTAAACATTGCCGTAAGTTTGGTAGGAAGGTACCAAAGTAATCCAGGCATGGAACACTGGACAACGGTCAAGAATATCCTGAAGTACCTGAAGAGGACTAAGGATATGTTTCTCGTTTATGGAGGTGACAAAGAGCTCGTCGTAAAGGGTTACGTCGATGCTAGCTTCGACACAGATTTGGATGACTCTAAGTCACAAACCGGATACGTGTATATTTTGAATGGTGGGGCAGTAAGCTGGTGCAGTTGCAAGCAAAGCGTTGTGGCGGGATCTACATGTGAAGCGGAGTACATGGCAGCCTCGGAGGCAGCACAAGAGGCAATCTGGGTGAAGGAGTTCATTACCGACCTGGGAGTCATACCCAATGCGTCGGGCCGGATGACTCTCTTCTGTGACAACACTGGAGCTATTTCCCTTGCCAAGGAGTCCAGGTTTCACAGGAAGACTAGGCATATCAAGCGTCACTTCAACTCCATTCGTGAAAGGGTTCAAAATGGAGACATAGATATTTGTAAAGTACATACGGACCTGAATGTGGCAGATCCGTTGACTAAACCTTTCCCTAGAGCAAAACATGATCAACACCAGAACTGCATGGGTGTTCGATTCATCACAATGTAACTAGACTATTGACTCTAGTGCAAGTGGGAGACTGTTGGAAATATGCCCTAGAGGCAATAATAAAATGGTTATTATTATATTTCTTTATTCATGATAATTGTCTATTGTTCATGCTATAATTGTGTTATCCGGAAATCGTAATACATGTGTGAATACATAGACCACAACACGTCTCTAGTGAGCCTCTAGTTGACTAGCTCGTTGATCAAAAAATAGTCATGGTTTCCTGACTATGGACATTGGATGTCATTGATAACGGGATCACATCATTAGGAGAATGATGTGATGGACAAGACCCAATCCTAAGCATAGCTCAAAGATCGTGTAGTTCGTTTGCTATAGCTTTTCCGAATGTCAAGTATCATTTTCTTAGACCATGATATTGTGCAACTCCCGGATACCGTAGGAGTGCTTTGGGTGTGCCAAACGTCACAACGTAACTGGGTGACTATAAAGGTACACTACAGGTATCTCCAAAAGTGTCTGTTGGGTTGGCACGAATCGAGACTGGGATTTGTCACTCCGTATGACGGAGAGGTATCTCTGGGCCCACTCGGTCATAATGAGCTCAATGTGACCAAGTGGTTGATCACGGGATCATGCATTACGGTACGAGTAAAGTGACTTGCCGGTAACGAGATTGAACGAGGTATTGGGATACCGATGATCGAGTCTCGGGCAAGTAACGTACCGATTGACAAAGGGAATTGTATATGGATTGATTGAATCCTCGACATCGTGGTTCATCCGATGAGATCATCGAGGAGCATGTGGGAGCCAACATGGGTATCCAGATCCCGCTGTTGGTTATTGACCGGAGAGTCGTCTCGGTCATGTTTGCGTGTCTCCCGAACCCGTAGGGTCTACACACTTAAGGTTCGGTGACGCTAGGGTTGTTGAGATATTAGTATACGGTAACCCGAAAGTTGTTAGGAGTCCCGTATGAGATCCCGGACATAACGAGGAGTTCCGGGATGGTCCGGAGGTGAAGATTTATATATAGGAAGTCAAGTTTCGGCCATCGGAAAAGTTTTGGGGGTAATCGGTATTATACCGGGACCACCGGAAGGGTCCCGGGGGTCCACCGGGTGGGGCCACCTACCCCGAAGGGCCCCATGGGCTGAAGTGGGAGGGGAACCAGCCCCTAGTGGGTTGGTGCGCCTCCCTTGGGCCTTCCCCTGCGCTTAGGGTTGGAAACCCTAGGGGTGGGGGGCGCCCCACTTGGCTTGGGGGGCAAGCCACCCCCTTGGCCACCGCCCCCCTTGGAGATTGGATCTCCTAGGGCCGGCGCCCCCCCTAGGGATCCTATATATAGTGGGGGGAGGGAGGGGAGCCGCACCCTAGCCCCTGGCGCCTCCCTCTCCCTGCCGTGACACTCCTCCCTCTCCCTGAGCTTGGCAAAGCCCTGCCGAGATCACCGTTGCTTCCACCACCACGCCGTCGTGCTGCTGGATCTTCATCAACCTCTCATTCCCCCTTGCTGGATCAAGTTAGAGGAGACATCTTCCCAACCGTATGTGTGTTGAATGCGGATGTGCCGTCCGTTCGGTGCTAGGTCATCGGTGATTTGGATCACGACGAGTACGACTCCATCAACCCCGTTCTCTTGAACGCTTCCGCGCGCGATCTACAAGGGTATGTAGATGCACTCCCCTCTCCCTCGTTGCTAGATGACTCCATAGATTGATCTTGGTGATGCGTAGAAAATTTTAAAATTCTGCTACGTTCCCCAACATGGAGCTGGCTGGGTAGCTCGGCAAGCCAGCCGGATACAGGCTGGCTTGCCGACAAGCTCTCCGGAGCTGGCGCCACTAGATGGCCAACGCCGTCTCCCACCATATCCGCCGCGAGCGATGGCGCAACGCTGCTAGTAGGCTTGAGAAAGAAGTCATGTTCATGGAGGCTGATGCGGCAGAGGAGGAATATGACTGGGGCACCGACGACGACGTGGCCAACTCCGCATTGGCCACGCCCTGCATGCCAACGAAGCCGGCACGTCCAAAGAATGAGTTAGGAGGCCACCTTGTTAGTAAGAGCAAAACAGGAGCGACCACGTGATACGTGTGGTAAGCAATCCAAACTATTTATGAACAAACAAAAAAAAGAGCAAAACAGGAGCAAATATTAACTGAAAAATGATAAACTATGGAAAGAATGATACCGGAGTTACTAATAGAACCGTAAGCAGACAATTCTCGTCCTCTACGGTGCAGCCGATTTGGTGGGCCAAGAGTCAGGAAAACCTTATTTTTGAACCGTACAATGCCACAATCGCCAGCATAGCACCGCCGCCGAGAAACCAAACTCTAAACCTAAGAGACCTAACTACAACGCCGCAATGCAGATCCTAGGTTCCCACCCCCTTCCGCCACCGGAGCGGCACGCTGAGGCCTTGTTCGGTTACACCCCTCCACAAGAGGATTGGAGGGGATTTGGAAGGTTTTGACTTGCAGGGGATTAAATTCACTTCAATCCCTGCCAAACCCCCTTAGAATCCCTCTCAACCGAACACATCCTGAGGAGGAGGGAACCGTGGCCTTGCCGACGGGGATTGGGTGGAGCGGCAGCGGCTGACGTCTTTGATATGGTGCTCTCAGCGGTTCCCCTGTTCTTCTTACTTTGATTTTTTTGCTTCAACTGTCAAGAAAAAAAAAACATGCCGCTTGCTTGCTTGCTTTGCCTGATGGTAGAGAAGAGAGCAATTAAGTGTCAGGTTCGTTCTGAATTAGTGTTACGTACAATCTTGAAAAGAAAATTAGTGTCAGGTATTGGCTTTGGACGTCTGCTAGTCTAGCTGGCTGAGCACATAAAAAACACATCATATTTCAACGGATCACTGTCCATACTGATATGGCGCCCAGTTCCATTTATGCACCATGGCTAACATACACATGTGCTACTTCATTATATCCACGTACGCAGTAAAGTACTGGTTGCATGCTTTGGATAGCATCCATCAGTTTCCAGTACTGACTCAGCAAAACCTCCTGACCAGTTGTACGAACCATCGTTCGGCTGTGCTCTGATACGCCATGCACCGTCGATTCGCTAGCAAGCGCACGACGCGTGCAATTGCCGAATAATTGATTCACTGGCATTTACGTCGTCACACAACAAAAATCGAGAAACAAATTGTGCAGTCCAGGGATTCCGACAGCAAGCGGAAGAGGCAAGAACCCTGCACAGAGAAATGAGCAGCAGCCATGATTGGGGCTTGCTCAGAGCAGCTCAATATCAGGGCTATTTATGTGCTGGAAAGAAATGGAATAGCTGATTCACCAGCAAGTTCACAATGTTCCATCTTCAGCATTTATCGTCGGCACGAAGCGAATCGACAAACAAATTAATACTGTCCAGGAATTCTGAACCGTGACAGCAAATGAAAGAGGGCAAGAAACCCGCACAAGGAGAGGAGCAGCAGCCGACGCTGGAGCAGACTTTCCCAAACAAAGCAGCTCAGCGTCAGGAACACAAGATGCATTTCTTGCTTCCAAGATGCAGTCCCAGCCCAACTGCAAATAGTTGATGCAAACCGGAGACATCATGCAACATTCCGAATGTGCAAGAAATTAACCACATCCCACGCGAACCATGCCATTGGGCAAGGGGCCAAAAACAATGACTTTTAGCACCACAGTTACTTTCAGCACTAGAAAACAAAATGCATTTCTTGCTTCCAGGACAAAGCCCAGGTGGAACTGCAAATAGTTGATGCAAACTAGAGACACCATGCAACATTCAGAATGTTCAAGTAACCACAAATCATGCCATTGGGCAAGGGGGCAAAAAACTATTGATTGACATGGCTTTTAGCACCACAAGGTGAGTGATACCAACACTCAGAAGCATATCAATTCGTGCGGCTTCATAAATGATAGAACGGTTTAATGGATACACTTGACACTCAAGGGCACAAAACAATGTATGTGCTTTCTCATCAAGCTGGTTTCAGCAGGGCCAACATCATGAATATATAGCATGCTTAAAAACAACTGCTGAAAGGTTCAAAGATAATACAAACTTAAACGAGCTGAATACAAATTGGTTTCAACAGAACTAACATTATTATGAACAGCATTCTTAACTGCGATAATAAGGAGATGATACAAACTAACAGTTAGCAAAGCTCAAAAATGGTATCTCCTTGCAAAGGGTGTGTCCTTTCAAAGGGGTCAGCTCGACCCAAATCATGGACACTAAACTTCATATGGTAATTATAGCACCAATCGGTAGTAAAACGAATCACAGCACCTCTTGAGGCCCTACTATCCACCTGAAGCTTCTTATGATGCTGTGCAAAAAAATCCTCGTTGAAATCTTCAACATTAACCTCAAGAGTCATTAATTCTAGCACGCGAGCGTTTAGTACAAAAAATGTGGCCAAGTCAACATGTGACTTAATTCCCCGATAATAATTCCATACAATAGTCTTCAGACGGATGTCAAGTGATCTTATAAGAGCCCGGTGTTTACGACGCCATAGGTTGCTAATCCCTGGTCCACTTGACTGAAAACGAACAAAGAAAACAAAATAAAAACCAATAATTTCAGAACAGTAAATGAATCAAAGGAGCAGTCGATACTAGATGAACCATCATCACAGAAGAAGTATCACCTCAATGTACAACTTTTCCAAGCACGGAAAGCATCTCATCAAGTCAAGAACAGCATCAAGACTAAGAGAATGCATAAGAATAGCTAAAATCTTGACAGTGCGCACTGCTGTCGTCAGGCGATCAACACCCATTCGCTTCATGGAGCATGAAAGACGACATTAGACCATCTATAAGTGCAGATAACATGTAATTCAGCAGCACATTGAAAGCAAGTACGAAGGGCACACTACCTGAATAACCGTCGAGTCGAACGGTGCCGAGTCAAACGAGATTCTAATACCATAATGAGTAGAAAGGCAGCCCATGACCTCGAGTTTAGGCGCGGAGATTACCGATATAAGACGGCACTCGCATGAACCAAAAGTGTGAGCAAGCTTTCAAGACAAGGGGCATTCTCGATGATGAGTTCCTTAAATTTGGTCTCTAGCCGATTGCTATAACCGCTGACACCAATGCTTCTAAGGGTAATGGAGTTGATTCTGACACAACGGAAGCCCCCACTGTTCTTAATAAGCAAGCACTCCAGAGCGGGGCAAGCGGCAATCATGGTGTGCAGCGAGGATTCGGATATGCTGACGCTCTGAAGCGCGAGCTTCTGAAGCTTAGGGAAGTGAAGCGCTTGAATGATGATGTCGTCGGTAAGGTGGCAATCTCCAATGATGGCAACAGAGAGGGTGTCGGAGAAGCGGAAGGCGGCCGAGGGCGGCATCTGCACCGTTGCCGGTGGACGCGGTAACTTGTGATTGAAGCTGCACAGCTCGAGCTCCTGGAGGTTGTTGAGGGCGGGGGACTGGAGCCAGGCATCCGCTCGGTCGCCGGCGAGGTGGTAGACGGGGGCGGAGAAGCGGCGGCCGGGGCCCTGGTGGGCGGCGAGGACGCGCGATATGGCGGCATCGAGCCCCTCCTCGTCGCGTAAGAAGGAACGGTGGTCGAGGTTGAGCGGGGCGGTGCGCCAGAGGCGGCGCCACCGGGAGGCGAGGACCTGGGTGCGGCCGCCTTCCTTGGTGGGGAGGAGCGAGACGATCTCCCCGAGGACCTCGTCGGGGAGGTCGCTGATGCGATCCACGCCGGCGCCTCCTCCGTCCGCATCGGATCCGGGAATCTGCCGTCCACGGCCCTCCTCTGTAGGTTCCGCGGCGGCCGCCTCGCGTGCTCTTGCTTTCCTCTTCCTCGACCTAGAACCAGGAGCGCCTGCCTCCACCCCCATGGCTGGCGGTTTGTGCGGCGGGAGCACGCGAGGAGGAGGAGGCTGGCGCCGACGCCCAGCGCTAGGCCGGCGCCGCCGAAGCCGACGCGATCAGAGAGGGCATTTTTTGAGATGAGAGAGGTGGGCGGCGGCGGTTTTGGGGGGAAATGCGTGAGAGCGTGGCGGGTCACAGGAAAATGAATTCGAAGCCCACTCACAGCCTGACACGGTCGGCCCAGAGTCTGCTACCAATCGTTTTTCTTTTCTTTTTTGGTTTTGATAATAGTCTGGCACCGGTCGCTGCTGATATACTCTTAAAAAAAATCAATTGGTTGTGATGATTTTCTTTTAGGTAGCTGATACATTGGGCGACACATCATTTTTCCAATGTGTAGATAGATATGCCCGTACTATTGATTCAGTGACAAGTGCAAATACGCATCAGAAGCGATTGATTCAGTAACAAGTTTACATTGTTCCGTCTTCGACATTTATATGATCAGCCCGAAACAAATTGGCAAAAAAGAAAATATACAGTCAAGGAATTCTGAATCTAACAGCAAACAATAGCGGGTAACAACAGACCTGCACAGAGAAAGGAGCAGCAGCCCCGCTGGGGCTTTTTTTTTTTTATCATAGCAGTTCAACATTAGGACCAGTTATGCTGGAAACAAAATGGATTTCTTGGTTCCAAGATGAAGCCACCCGCTCAAGTGAAAGATCCACGCCGACACTGCAAAACTTTTATTTAAATTGGAGTCATCACACAACATTCTGAATGTGCAAGCAACTACGTTCAGAAGCAAACACAGCTACGTATGTCTATACCTAGCAAAACGTAGCAAAAATGTACTCCCTCGGCTCCATAATTCTTGCAATCTTGTTAAATACTCCCTCTGCCCCATAATATAAGATGTTTTTGCAGGCCAATATAGCTTGCAAAAACGTCTTATATTGTGGGATGGAGTAGTACTAGATAGCACTACGGCACTGCGTTATCATCACCAGTCACAAACGCAAGCACAGCTCAAGGCAAAAACGAATTGGGTCCAACCAAAGGTAACCTAAGCTGTGCAGATCGTGTCATTTTGACTAACACTTGATGTGTCCACCAAAAGATTGTTTCTGCACACACAATATTTCCAAACTGGAGCATCCAAATTACAGTGTATAAAACATGCTCACAAACAAATACATAACCATCTGTTACCTCTTCAGTTTCTCATTCTACCTCATACAGGGACTAACAATTTCGTGCCAACCAATGTTTGTAACCTACAACCGCATATTACTAAGCATTCGCTTCCCAGCCAGAATCTGTCTTAAGCGCCATTGTTGAACAACAGGTGGGTATTCTAAAAGAAGAGCTGTTTGCACCAACATTCCCAACTGGTAAATATTTACAATCTGCTCAAACTGCAACTTAATTAAGTTCTCCTATGGTAATATGGCATTGCCTCATAATTTCAAATTTAGGCTGGCATGCTGCCACAGATGATCAATAACAGGTACACACTGGTAGCACATCTCAACACGCTGTTGGATGAATGACATACTGAAGAGATGGAGATTTCTGGATAAGGCGATGTCACACACCCCTAACTAGCAGCGAGCTACTTCCGTGGATCTTTCAATATCCATAACAATCCTTGTGGCCTCGATGACAATCTGCCCATCCAAGTAGTGCTGCCTGCACACAGGCATATACACATCGGCTCCACCAATGAGTTCGGTCCTGGTTTCCTGTGTCTTCCTCAATGTGAAGGACGCCCGGCGATTGCACAACTCACACCGTGCTGTCAGCTTGGTGACCGAGTTAGCCAGGGGAATGATGTCCAGCACTGAGCCAAACTTGTTCCTGTGAAACAACTCAATCATCAAACAGTAGGCATGATAAAAAAAGAATTGCAATACCTTCTGAATGAAATTTGGACCATTTGGATGATTTTATCTGTTTAACAGCCTTTTAGGGGACGTACAGAGATTCAGCAAATGGCCAAGTCATAGGGAAACTAAACAAGTTACGAGATAAATCATGCAGCAAGTACCTTTTGTAATCACCATCTAGCCCTGCAACCACAACGATTTTTCCATCATGATCAGCAGCTTTGCTGCAAAAATCATGAAGATCACCGAAGAACTGGGCCTCATCAATACCTATGACATCTACCTGTAGCAGCAAACTTTGATGAGATATTGAGATTCTTACAGACAACCAAAAGGACAAGGGGTGGAGCTATTTCAAGGCAGCTTCAATACCACACCATAACATGAAAAACCCAACAGCTCTTATCTCAACCAGTGTTGGCTGGCTAAAGCTTCCAGGCCAATCCACAGCAATGGTACAGATAGGAGGTGGTACCATCTCACATAGCAACTGTACGATAAGTTGTGACGATAACCAGATAAGAGAAAGTTCACACACAAACAGGCATTTTTTAAGAATGGCTGAAGGACAGGTTACCTAGTCAACCCATATCATTGACAATTTATTAAATCAAGCACGTAGATGAACACTAAGCATAACAACTGTCTCCTGCAATCATGTGACAAAACTAGGTCCTCTGATTACAAGCTCGTCAACTTTCAACATAGGATGCTTGTAGTCAAAGTTTTTGTTGTTTGATCAGTAATGGGTTCTCAGGCATAGACTGTTCAAATAAACACAAGTACATTTGGCAATTTTTACAGGCTTGCAAATATATTACTGAAAAACAAATGGCTACCAGCAACCATGAAAAGTCAACCATAACATATTTTGATTGGACACAGTAAGTTTTCCAGTCAGCTACCTTGCCACAATTACTCAATGTTCACTTCTTTATTCAAAAACCTCAGCTAAATGAAAAACAGGAGCAGTACTACTATTTCAGGCCAAAAACAATTTTTGTAGCCACAGACTGGGTGGATTCACCTTCCTCAATGTGACAAAATAATGTGACCTTGAAATGTGGGTTATAAGTCAAACAAGGTGAAATATGACGTTCAGAGAAGAACCAGACATTAACATGACAAAGTAAAAGCTGGCTAGCTTAACTGTGCATCCAACCAAGCACACCCCAAGATCATACAACTACCACTCCAATATTAAACTTTTACATCTGTGCAGGTCCAAATGATAGCATTTTGCATAGACATGCAGATCTCCTTTTCAAATAATGCTTGATGGCACATTTACTTTTATGAATTCACTGCTAGCACAAGCACAGATAGCAACAGTCTAGATCGCTGTATTTTCTACCTTGTTGAGAAAGCACTGTAAAGGTATAATTTTTGTGCACATTTTCACAAGCAGAACCTGAAGCAATAAAGCAGAAAATGGAGAAACAATAAATTGCACAAGAAATAAGACTACCAAACAATAGCAACGTGATGTTTGAAGCATCCATTCAAACCACTAGAATATGAGCATGATTAACCAAAATGAAGGCTGAAACTGTTTGACACACCTTATCATAAGCCTCTCTCCCTAATTTATCTTGGAAAGTTGAAAGCTCTGGTAGAGCCCAGCATGCCATCTTTGTGCCATCATGGGTCACAACAGAATCCAATCCATATCGATTGTCTTTGTCAGACTTTATGAGTGCCACAGTCCTGTAATTCAAGGAGCAAAGATGTCAAAATACCACCACGACGAATTGTCCCACATATGGAAGTAAATGGTGAAGTCAGAAGTATGGAATTCAGGAGACAGAAAGAACAAGAAGCATTGTTTTTCATCAAAATCTCTTCAATAACAATCTTCTTGCTGACTAAGAAAATCACTTGTAACGCAACAGCCTTTTTAAGAAAGAAAGAGTAAATATCAGTTAGAGTGTGCTAAGATCATTGATTATGCCATCATTGACCAGTGAAACTCTGACAGACCACCAGTTTTCTATGCGAGCTATTGACAATTAGAGTTATATAAGAAGAAGATTAGTTATTATATACTTAGCCCAGATCATGAATTATTCCATCACTGACCAGTGAAATTCTGACAGGCCAACAGTTTTCTATGCAAGGTATTGACAATTAGAGTTATATAAGAAGAAGATTAGTTATTATATACTTAGACAAGATCATGAATTACTCCATCACCGACCAGCGAACCTCTGACAGGCCACCAGTTTTCTATGCAAGCTATTGACAATTAGAGTTATAAGAAGGACATCAGTATTATATACTACTTGGCTCCTACTCTTCTGAGCATTGATTTTTCTTTGGTCTTATCAGAAACCCTGACTGACTGACAGGAACCGGGGTTCACTGGCAGTCAGCGAAATGAATCAGTAAACAAGAGAGATAGGAGACTGGACAGGGGTCAGTACCTGCCGGTGCCGGCCTCGGCCTGGACCCGGCGGAGAAGCGCGGTGGTCTTGCCAGCGAACATGGGGCCGACGATGACGTGAATCTCGCCGGACTGCGCTTCCCGGGCCTCCATCGCCAAACCACGGCCGTCTATCGGAGCCTTGGCCGCCGCCGCCGTCATCGCCGCCTTCTTAGAGAGCGACCTAGCCGGGGGGGCGAGCGGCCTGGGGCGGGAAAGATCCGGCCGGAAAGGGAGCGACAAGAGCGGGCGAAGGGCGGTGGCGCGGGGCAAGAAAGCGGGGGAGGAGGGGGCGGAGAGGAGGAGCGACCTCATGGCGGAAGAAATGGAGCGCATCCGGGAGGGATTTTAATGGGTAGTTTTCTCGGGTGGGTAGGTGGGAGTGGGATCGGGTCCGGCGGGAGGAGGATTGAAAATTGGGGGCGGGGTTTGAATCTTTCGTGGAGGGAATGGGGAATTTTTCGCTAGGGTTTTGGCGGGACGACGAGGAAGGGTGGCGGCGGCTTGGCTTGGCGGGGGAGGTGGGAAGGGGAAGGCGTGGATGGTGACGGGGAGGCGGGTGGGTCTCCGAATCGATAGGGGTGGTCGTGGGCTGCGGCTGGTGTGCGCCGGTGGACGGTGCGCGGCGGCGGCGGCGTGACGGTCACCCGTGGTGCGGCGGCGGCCGGCCGGCGGCTGCGGTGTGCTGAGTGCTGCGAGGGTTGTGAGCTCCTGGGCGTTGGGCGCTGGGCTGCTATCTCGTGGAACGCTGTGACAGGTGTGGGCTTGGGCCTATGAACGAGTTATTCTTCTGCTCCAAGAAGGTTTTGCTTGGGCGGGCCGCGGCCCAGGTTGGCCCTCACGAAACTCTGCCCTATTTTTTCTCAAAAGAAAAAAAAACGTAACTCCACCCTCGTACGCACCATCCGGCAAGGAGCGTGCCCTCCTCCGGCAGCCGGCGACCTGGCCCAGAGGAGCGCGGCGGACGGCTTGATGTAAGCCCCCATACCGATCACTCTCTCCTTCTTCCTCTTCTTCTTCCTCGTGTACCTCATGCTTAAATTTTGGATTTCCCTTTTTCTCAAGGGCTGGAGACATGCTGAAAATCAAGAGAAGCAGTCCAAGGCAGGAAACACGCAAGCTGGGCCAAAGGACCAGTGAGCCACCTCTTGCCAATCCTTCTTTGCCGCGCCTATTTCTACAGATTTTTGTTCAGAGCCTTCACATATATATAAATATATAATGCTTCTGTCAACTAGGAGACTTGCATCGGAACGAGGTGTCAAAAGATCTGATCAAAGGTGGGCTCAGCGAGGAATCCGCTTTGAAGCTGGCATTGAGCATCGTCTCGCTCGTCTCGTATCACGGTGATCGTAGTAGTAGTAGTACTATTATATGTGCAAATTGCTTCTCCATCTTTGCAGCATGTTTACTCATCGTGACCGAATTTCTGATGACCGTACGTATCCTTGTGTAGTTAAATAGATCCATTGCCGATGCAGCAGCATAGTTGTCAAAAGCGATCAATATGCTACTCTCTCCGTTCCGAATTACTTGTCGTAAATATGGATGTATCTAGATGTATTTTAGTTCTATATACATCCATTTCTACGACGAATAATTTGGAACGAAGGGAGTACATCTTTCCTCACATCTATAGATCTGGTTACTAGAGACTCAGTTTTCTCCCTGGATGCCAGGTTTGGTGCTGCCAATTTTAACTTTTTTTTTTTGCATTCCATTGCTTGCATATCTTGTTTTTCAGCAGCATGCACATTGTCTCTTGTCGTATCACTGCAGATCAAAGTGTGTGTACCAAACAGGAAAGTGGCAAAGGCACATTTGCAATATTACAGCGCGACTCCCGCCATTCTTGTTGTGACCATTGGGCCCTACCCTCATGTTTGCGCAGCACGTATCCGTGACACAATTCAAGTTGATGAGTCTTCCGGTGACTTGTTTGCTATTAGTTGTCGCTGCAAGACAGGCAAATTATCGGTCACGCGTGGCATGCTGGCTGGCGGTCCAAGTGGACTCGACGGCGAACGATCCATGTGCCAAATCACTGCGGTGCGCTGTTGATTACTCTGCCTTTCTTTTTTCTAACCCTCTCTTTTGAGGCAAGCATCACATGCTACTTTTTGTGATAGCTAGGTTGGAAACGGTGGACCTCTTGTTGGAGTTGATGGGAATATTGTTGGGATGAACCTCTGTACGGAAGAAGGGATAACCCCATTCGTACCAATCAATCAAATTTATAAATGTTTGTGCAAAGTTGGGATACGGTATGTCATCCATACTTTGATCTTTTAATCGCACCGATGAAAAATACAGAACGCATAATGAAGTCTGTGAGTGTGTTCGGTTCACAACCAAAGCTGGCTGTACAAAAAAGAATGGCTGCCCAGCCTGATTTGATTGTTCTTTGGACTGGCTGCAAACCAATTAGAAACCTAGCAATTTGGCCAAAATATAATCCAAATGACATCAACTTACCAAAATTTTGGCCATGCCTTTGCATTGGTCGTCATGCCAAAATATTGGTTATAGTAACATAGGTCTGTTAATCAATTCGCGCTGAAGTGTACATATATGAAGTCAGTGTGTTTCGATTCAGCCTCTCGTCCGTTATAGGTACCTCCAACGCAGATTCCATTATAGGTAGCTCAAGTCAAAACGGCTCAAGTGAGGCAAGTGAAGATAAGAACCATGAACCTCATGCATCTCCTATCCACGAGGCTGATGTCGAATGGTGTGACCTCAGTCAAGAACTCGCTTCAAAGTTGTCTCCAAGCATTGTCTCCCTTGCTTCATTTGATGGTGATTGACTACTACCATAGATGCACATTTTCTATATCTGTATTTAACCGCGAGTAGTTAGTGACTGAAATAATGATTTTCTTGTGCAGGAGAGGCATTTCAATCTGAATGCACAGGCATTGTTATTGACAGCAAACCGTCTTGTGCCTCTTTTCTAACTACGGGGAGTTTGTTTGGATCAGTAGATTACACTCATCAGAGCGGATTGACGGTTTGTGCTTCCAATTTTTCTGTGCTTTGCCTGCTTGTTTAGGATATCAGTAATGGCTATGCATTAATGTTTGTGTTGCTATTGTCGTACTGTTACAGATCAAGGTGCGCCTTCCAAATGGCGAAGTGGTCCATGGGTGTTTGCATTATTATTCTCCTTTTTGCAATCTCGCTGTTGTCGTCGCCCATTCCTTGCTGCCCTTCCTGCGCTCCCATAATCTCTGTGTAGCATGTCTCGACAACAACATGCAAGTGGACTCGGCTGCCGGGGTGTTAGCTATAGGGCGGTACTTCGACTCAGGCAAATTAGTGTACACTAGAGGATCACTTACCGGTGGAACTCAGAACGAAGAGCTTAATTTGCCACCGGCTGGTGGAATTCAAGACAAAGAGCTTAATTTTTCCACTTGCAAAATCACCGAGGTGCGCTGTTGATTTCTCTTCTGATTTTCTACATAGTTGAGTCAACAATTGTACAGTGAATTCATTTATCGTTTTTATGTGCAGTGAACTTTCTGGTGCCCCAAAAGCTGCAAAAAAAATCTTTGTGTAGTATTGATTTAATTTTGTGCTAAGCTGAGCATCAAATTATTTTTTGTGCTAGGCTGCCAGTGGAGGACCACTTGTTGATTGTGATGGGAATATTGTTGGCATGAACTACTATGGTGGGAAAATAACTTCATTCCTACCAAGTAATCTAATTTTTGACCGCCTGGGGCCTGAGATATTCTGGTAAGATTGGGTTCCAGCGTTTAGGCCAAACAACTTTTCCACTCCTCCTTCGTTGTTACAAATTACAATATGCAAATTGGCTGTTCATTTTCTTGCAATGTTGCTATTATTTATTCTTGCATCCATTCTTGTATGTCACAATGTGTTGTTCTTGTTACAGAACTGTGTTGCTCAATTTTGATATTTTTATTTTGTTGTGAACTCAGTTTTTGCCGATCATGGCCATTAAGTTGTTCTACTTATTTGACGTTCATGCCTGAAAATGAACCTTTAGAACCGTGTTTCTCATTTTATTTTATCCTTTTTTGCGAACTCTGTTTTTTCGATCATGGTCATTCAGTTGTTCTAGTTATTTGATATCTGCCTGAGAATGACCCTTCAGTTTTGCATCAATTACTACATTCATGGCTGCAAGTGAAGAAGATCATCGCTGTACAGATGAGACAGAAGAATCTTATAGCGACAGTCCAAAAGGTAAGCTAAGCACAATCACCCTTGAGAGTATATGAACTACTAGCAGGCAGTACTTTATCATTTTCTAATGCTAGTTGCAAATAATCATATTTGGGTTCCTCATGCCCTGCGCAAAGACTAGTTCAAGTTAATGGATGTAACCACACTAACACATGGTCTGCTAGCCAGTTCACACTAGTGCGTGGATATACTAACACACATTCAGCCCTGAACCAAAAGGGAGATCCTAGCAATTCGCTCATAATGTCATCTATCATAATTATCCTATTTATTATGCTAATTACCATGCAAGTTATAAAACTCTTATCTTCCCAGCAATGACTATTACTAAGCTTTTAATCACCACCGGATCACTAATTATTTCACCCTGTAGCAGAACTCACTGACGACCAACTTGAGCGTATACTTGCTCGCTGGCCTGCTTACGGTGATGGTGAGTGGGTGCTTTCGATTTTGCCAACAGTTACATGGTGAATTGCTTCACCTTTGTTGCACCAGAATTTACTTTGATTATGCTGATCACTACTAATGCATTGTCATCGATCGCTTCAACCTGCTGTACCAGACTTTACGGATAGAGCAAATGAGATGTTAGGGACTGCTGGTCATCCCTTGCCAAAGTTTGCTGATGGTAAGTAGATGCTCCCCATCGTGATGACTATTGCCAGCCGTTTCAAATTTTGACAGCTTTGCTCTGGCATCTCCAGTGATGTGCCATGCTTATTTAACCAGATGGCATGTACTTGAAAGGGACTTTTGACGATGAATTCGGCAGCGGTAATTGGAGTGAACCAACCAGGAGAGTTGCTTCAAAGATGTCTCGAAGTGTTGTGGCACTTGCTTCATTCATCGTAGAATCTAATTCTGATGGGGAACACAACCATGGTGATTGTACTGTTCTAGGCTCATTAGGTTTCCATATTTCTTCTCTTATGTGACCACTTGTTAATGCTTGAAACTACATTGTGTGCAGAGAAAAGAAGAAAACATTTTTCTTGCAGAGGTGTATTTATAGAGTGCAATGGATCCATTACAAGAGTTCTGACTTCGGCAAGCTTGGTTAGAACTAATGGTGAAGAAAACAACATTCAACCTGGGTTGATGGTTGGTGCTGCTAGTCATTATTTGCTTGTTTTATCTTACTGATTTAAAGATACTACTAGCAAAGTCACCACTTCATTGTTATAGATTGAAGTGTGCCTTCCGAGTAAACGGCGTGTGGACGGGTCATTGCAACATTATAATCTACGCTACAATATGGCTGTTTTCAGCATCGAGGGTGTCCGCACTTACAGTGCAGCAGAACTCAATGAAGCATCTCGAACCGATGAGGTAGTAGCTCTAGGGCGCGGCTTCAAATCAAGCAAGTTAATGGCCACAAATGGAGCCAAGACAGGCAAAGTTAGTCGATTTGATTGCAAAGAGCTTCGGATGCCCACATGTAAAATCACCAAGGTACATTGTGTTGACTTCTCTTAATCAGAGTATGAAGTAACAGTTGCTGCACATTATTGTTTTTCCCTTGTTTAATCCTTTTGTTGCAACTTGGTTGCTGTGCTATATAGGCTGGGATTGGAGGACCCCTTGTTGATTTTGACGGAAAGTTTGTTGGCATGAACTTCTGTGACATGGAAGATACTCCTTACCTGCCAAGGGATATAATTTTGGAAGTCATGAGGAGATTTGATGCAGAACGGTATGTACTGAATTTAGACCAGTTTGGTTGTTATTCGGTTATTTTTGACGCTACAACTATCATTTGATCAATCTGTTCTTTTTTTCTCGGTAAAATTTGATCAATCTATTGTTGTAGGACTGATGCTGCTGATGTCGAGGATACATGCGAGTCTTAAATTCCCAGGTAGGTCCTTGCATCCTTTTGACATGTCTAGATACATTCATTGTGTTTCCAACGTAGTAAATAAACTGTTGACATTTCTTCCGACTTAGGGTTTTTGTTTCATCCGCGCATAGCTGGCCCGTGCCTGATGCCTACTGGGTTTATCCAAGTCGCTACCCTGAACCGCAGCGTCCTCTTGCGGAAGAAATGGACGAGTAAAAGTGTGTTTTATTTGTGCTGGCGTTTTGTTTGGCTTTAAGAGGTGGATGGTTTTGTCAGGCTTTGGGTGATGGTTCATGGTTCTCAAGTGTTGTACCGCCGAACCCTTTGTTTTTAGATGATATGACGGTGTTAAATTTTAAATAAACAAATCAGTGATCGAGAGGCAGCGAAATCTATAGAAGTACTAATTAACTCAAACTGCAAAAGGATTGTCTTCAGGTCAATCGTGGGAAAATTCTTTTCAATAGTTCAACTCTGAAGCGTCGTCAGGTTTCACCGTGAACCAGAGAAACAAGATAAGAATTCCGAGGCTCAGTTACACTGTTAGGATACCCAAATCTGGTTCTCAAAACCAAAAAGAAACAACGACAGATATGGCCTCCGCCAATCATGAAAAAATCGATCAAAAACTTAGTGGCACAACACTAATCCAAAAAAGATGTTGAATTGCTAAATGTGCAAACATGGAAAACAAAAAGCAAAAGTGACAATGTACTATAGAACACTAATAATCAATTTGTGTTCGACCATGTTAATAGGACAGGAATAAATTCAAATAAATACTCGTGTAATGACGTGAACCAGCACGTTTGCTCTTGCATAAGAAAAGGAGATCTAGATCTTGAGGCCACCATCGACAGCCACTTCGGCGGCAGTGACGATGCCGTTGCTCCTCTGGCCCCTCCGCTTTGCAGCTGGTAGGTCAGCTTTCTATGCCAGATCGGCAATGCTTGATGAACTGACCATGTCATGTTGCATGGAAGTCCTTCACCTCTAATGCATACAATAAACGCTCTCAAGCACCCCTAGGCCATCCTCTTGCTTCACTAATTGCTAAAAGCCTCGTCGTGACCTCGACATTAGGTGCTCGAAGATACTGAGCTTCATAAACCTCAGAACATCAATGAACACTTTTGCGCACTTTATGATTGTATCTTTGCATGGTCATCCGAATATAGGCACCTATCATATTTGTAGGAGTGCCATATGTGATCATCTGAAGTGTTGTGCTCACCTTATGAATAGTGAAAACAAGAAAGAACCTAGCAGACCGGTGGCATTCCTCTGTTGCGTGAAAAACAATTCATTAACCTTCAAGTCATTGGTAATGTGATGGAACAACCATCGTGACATGCGGAACTATCGATGTGATAGATTAGCATGGGTATGTAGAATTTGGTATCAAATAGTCCTGCATGAGCAGATTATGGCCGGCTTCTCTATTTCAACGATATGTCCAACAACCTATATGTGATCCTGCGTGCTTCCTCTTTGTCTCGATTCTTATCCTTCATTAAGCAACCATCAACAAAAGCACCCTCATCTTCACCATCCAACAAATCTTTTTCAGAGTCATCCGAAGACAACCATGAATCATCGAGAAACTTCTCTACCATCAGCAACATCTATATAAATTTTAAATCTTATGTCATCTACATGAATCTAAGAGGAGATAGACTAGTAAAGTTGAAAAAAAATCTTTTGGAGAAAATATATTCCTTGTGGCATGCAAGTCATCAAATGTGTTGAGATCGTAGGGGCGAGATGTGACACTATCAATGCGAGAGATGGAGTTGGCGACACGACCGGGCGGTGTGTGATGTCGGCCTCCTCATCAAGTCGGGGAAGGGAGGAATAGTGGCAGGGACATGTCCGCATCCAGCTCCTGTGATGCGACCATGATTACGCGGGGCTGCGGCGACGTGTGGTAGGGCCAAAAATGGGTCAGCGGCGGAGAGGGTGTGAAATAGTGTCGATCCGGCGCGGGGGTGGGGGTGGGAGGTTGCATCAAACTACACCGGAACCAAAAAATATGATGGGCGGAGGAGTTGTATATTACCTTTTTTTTGTTGCGCATAGGAGTTGTATATTACCTCCTCCAACATCCAAATATAGACGGTTTTTCGCAGCGTGCTCCAAAAAAAAATTACGACGGAGCACGGAATAGCGAATGTGCTAGGCCGATTTATTTGGAAGAGGAAGCGACATCCAAATGTTTATTTTTTGGATACGAATAATCTGCTAAAGTGCTCTTGCTCGTTGGATTGCCAATCTCGTGAACAGACGGCTGAGGTCTCCGGAAGGAAAATCAAAATCGATAGCCTCACGCCTGACATCAGCTCTCCAGATCAGATCAGGATCCTCTGTGGCTCACTTCTCGTTACCACAATCACACGGCCACACCCACGCAGCGCGCGCAGACAAAAACCAGAGAGGGGAATCTGGGTTCTCGAACCTACCGCTAATCATCCTCCTCCACGATTTTTCTGTAGAAAAAGAAAGAACCCCTTGGAAGCACTCAGAGCGCAGGCCAATCAAACGAGCTGCTGGGTTGGTTTCCTCCATTCGTTCCGTTCAACATGGCTCTTCAGGTACGGCCAGGCAGGATTCGATCCCCTCGATCTTCTCTTGAAATCGGGATGAATTCTACTATCTTCTCTTTGATGGTGCATCTGACTTGCGCCTGCTCTTGGTTCTTGGATCAGGTGTGGATGGTTGGGGAGCACGGCGAGGACCTCAAGAACCACAGGGAGCTCCTGCCTCTCTCCAAGCTCCAAGGTGATTATCCATGTGTCTCCTATTTTATTTTATTTTGGTAAAAAAATGCCTCTTTTGGTTGAATTTATATACAGTACTATCTAGGGCATGTCTTTTATTCGTGGGATGTCGTGGCCTTATTAGTCGACACTTTTAGATGCCCTTATGTAACTGCTTGAACAGAGAGTGACTGTTCAGTTAGCCAAATAGTTTTCATTCTTTTCCCAAAGAGGCATCTGCATCTCAAGTGCCAGGTCTTCTCACTTTAATTAGAAAGTTATTGCCACATCTGTGTGCTGCTACTTGCAAACGAGCTATGTGTGTAGCTCAGCAATTGCCACATCAAGAGATTGATAATGAACTTGCCATTCTTCTTGATTATCCTCTGTCGATTCAAACTATAAAATTTATGTTCCTTGCCCCAAAAAACAGTAACTGCTGTGCTGCTGGGAACCATGCCTGACTAAGGCAAGTATATAAAGTAAACAAGGGAAAGTTTTCAGTTTTTCTTTTTGCAAATAACATTTCGAATTATTTCCAAAAACAGAGCCCGGGATCTGAATCCACTTTTTCATAAAGAAGGTGCCGAGAAGCAGGGCTCGCTTCTTGTATCGGACACAATTTCCTAAGCAACCTCCAAAACTTACCCTGTTTTCTTTCAGAGATTGGTGTGTTATATTGGCATTTGGACCCAAAGAAGTCTGAAAGCGAAGAAGAGCTAGCGAAGATCCGCAAAGACAGAGGATACAACTACATGGTTTGCGACTCCCACCAACTCTCAATCCCTCTTCGCTTCTCTTTAACCGTGCACACCGTGTGTATGTTATCTGATAGTATTGCACATGCATCGCTTGCTGAAGGATTATCTCGACATATGCCCTGGAAAGTTAGCGAACTTTGAGGATAAGCTGAAGAACTTCTTCACAGAGCACATGCATGCCGACGAAGAGATCCGCTACTGCTTGGAAGGCGGCGGGTACTTTGATGTGCGCGACAAGGATGACAAGTGGGTTCGGATCTGGATAAAAGAAGGGGATATGATCGTGCTGCCGGCTGGAATTTATCATCGGTTCACCCTCGACGCCGCCAACCATGTGAAGGTACTGATTGGGATCTTTTATGTGTTTACTGCTAAAGAGCTGTTGCGGTGATTATTTTTTGCATAGAAATATGAATCTGCTTTGTCAGCCAAGCTCAATGAAAACATGATTTAGGCACTAGACTAGAGGACATCTGTAGAACCACCGAGAAAGAATCACAAGTTGCAAAACAGATCTTTTGATCAACAAGATGGTTGACAATTAATTCTTAATGTAATGTTGCTTGACGAGGACCAAAAAGGGAAAAAGAACAAAATGTTGAACTGGCAACACAAATTTGCCAATCTGGATAGTGCGTTCAAGTTAAGCAGAAAGGTTTGCTCTCGTAGGATGCAGAAACAGGGTTCATTTTCAGCCGGTAATTAAAGAACTGTGTTGTTAAACAACATCTATAAGTAATTAATGAGACATAATGTATATATTTAGAAGCTCTATCTTGCATCAGATATCAACTGGATCCTTATCAAACTTAACACATTCTGATGCCTCGTCGTGCACAGCTCATGAGGCTCTTCCTGGGAGAACCAGTCTGGACCGCGCACAACCGGCCTCAGGAGGACCATCCGGTGCGGCAAGAGTATGTCAAGAGGCTCACAGACGACAATGCTGGTCTTGCTCTGGCAGCACACTGAAGTTTGTTTGTGATTCCTCGGCTATGTATGTATTATAACCACCCATGGACATATACATACACTTGGATGAAACCATGTTGTAATCTTGAAACCAACATACATGCTACGTACTTGTTATTATTGACTAGGCAATTCCCCATGCGTTGCAACAGGAGCATAAATATTCAGTGGTCCAACACTTATCGTGTCAAACATATATTTTTATAATTCTCGTGGCATTTTCTTCTTCTTCAGTGTTCCAAGCTTTCCACCGCCCTCAATTGCACATATGGCGATATAACTTGTTGAATGTGTTTTATTTGGATGGGGCATTTGGCAGTTATGAAAAAGAAAATTGTTTATATACACATTGATTAAAGCATAATATTATTTGATAAGCACGAAAAAACTATTCCCTCCATTAACTCAACAACACTTATTTTGGGACGGAGGAAGTATATTTCACAACATTGTGCACCTCCTCCCTTCATGTGTGCAGGAGTGCACGTGTGTGTGTGTGTTCCACATCATCATGTTTCACTTCGGGATGCTCCGTCATTATTCATAAGGTTGTTCTAATCCCGACGATTCTCTGAAAATTCGTGTGGCCTCAGGCTGCGGATTAAGGCAACTTGTCCCTCGTCTCAGGTGGATAATGTTCGATAGAACACGATGGAAACAGTTTTCACCCACATTTAGCTATACCGAAAAATGGGGAGGTGGGAAGGGTATAAGGAAACGACACCAACTAATTTGTTTCTACTACAAGCAGATCAGGAGAGATGCAATCAAAACATCCATAAAAACTATTTCTCAAAACCAATCATGCACTTCTACGTTCATGTGAAGAACAAAATCAGCATTCAGTATTACATACTCCAACCTCCTTCAGATGCTCTACAACTGTGCTTTTGCTGCTATATCAAATTTTGAACTGTTTAATTAAACCCAGTTTTGATTATAAATCTTTGTATTCAGATTTTACCGGGCAGTAATTCTTCAATCCAAACATCAATCTATGATCCTAGGACTAAGTAGAAGGTTGGTCAAATCTTCCTCCTCCAGTCCTTTTTCCCCACTTGGCTGATGAAGCGACATATCGCCAACATCTGCTCCTATGCTTTCTGGTTCCCGAGGCTATATCTGAGATTATCTCTAATTTGAACAAATATCGGCCAGTTAATCTGATTCTTCTAACTTTCATACAAAAAACTTTGTTCAAAGAGATTATCTAATTCTTCTAACTTCGAATAAATGAGTAATACTCCCTCCGTTCACTTTTGTAAGTCGTTTCAGACAACTCAAAATAGGTTGTTTTGCACATTGTCTGAAATGTGTTCAAGGTCTTATAAAAGTGAACAGAGGAAGTACTACAGATCAAAACAGAGCAAAATTTTCTTGACAGTGCAAAAGTTAAGTATGGTTATGCATGAGCATGAACTTTGTACCCAACTACCCATACATACATCTTAACTCAAGAATCAGGAGGGAAAAACCAAGTCGCGGTCAATGATCCGTCATGTGGCACCACCGTGTCCACCGGCAAGGGGGACACCGTCCCTCGTCTCATGTCGTAAACCCCAGAGTAGAGGGCGCTCGTCCTTCCACCATAATTGTTATGCTCCTTGAGAAAGTAGATGCAGTCTTGTCGAGCTCCCCCGTGCTTGCCGTCTCCGGCAGGGAGCGACTCGGAGCAGCCTTCGCTGACGAAGAGAGCGCGCCCCATGAGCGCCTCGACGTCTCTCCACCGCCCTAGGCCGCCGCAGCCGATGTCTGCCGCCTCCAGGACCTCGAACCAAGCCGGCATGAGCAACGGGCTTGTTTGCTTCACCATCAACAGCCGATCGCCGGAGGCGACCAGGTAGTGGCGAGGGCCGCCGCGGTGCCATCGGTCGACGTCGTCCTGCGGCCTCATGAACACGCGTTGCACGTTGACATGGTTGCCGCCGACGATGTCCATGGCATAAAGACGCAGCCGGAGAGGGTTGTAGTAGTGGTACGCACCGACGGCTGCTGCGGTAAGGACGTATAGCTTGTGCTGGAAGAGTGCCATGTCGAGGACATGATAGGGGTGGGGGTAATAGCCTGCGCCTGTGGCTCCATGGGGGTTCCACTGCCACTGCCATTCCCCGGTCGTTGGCTGCGGCCTGCGGATGGAGATGGTGATCACCTGCCCGCCGCTGATCCGGCTCCCTGTCTGGAAGGCGGTGCTGTGGTCGGACATCACCACCACCTTGCGGACATGGCCGACCCGAGTGCGGAGGCGGTCGAGGTTGACGCGCTGGGGGGCTGTTGTCTCCCGCGCGAGAGGGTTCATCAGCGAGCACGAGAACCCTTTGTTGTTGTGCACGAGGAAGAGCGTGCTGCCGGTGGAGACGCGGTGCGCGAGATTTTCGTCCAGGGCGAGGCCGCGGCGGTGGACCTCGCCGTCGGAGAGGCTGAGGAAGGAGCCGTCGCGGAGGGCGAGCCACGGGAGCAGCGGCGGCAGCGGAGGCTGCATGCGCGCGCCGGCGCGCCACTGGCGGCAGACGGCGCCGAGGCGGACGCGGTCGGCGTGGGACAGCACGCGCTGGAGCACGAGGCCCAGCAGCTCCGACGGGAGGTCCTGCCATGGAGGACGGCGTCCGCCGAGATTCGTCGCCGCAACTCCCTCCATCGTAGATCTGATCGTCAAGCAAAGCTATTGGCTATGATGCCCAAAATTTGCATCTCCGGCCGTTTCACGGTTCAGGCCCAGCTTGCAGAACACGGCATTCTAGTCAACCTGTGTGTCCAACTTATATCTCTCTACTTTATCTTAAAATAAAACTTATCTGCCTACTAGGTTAAAAAACCACTCAAAAAAAGTCTACTAGGTAAAAAAAAAACTTATCTGTCTACTCCTTCCGTCCAGAAATACTTATCATTGAGATGGATGTATCTAGATGTATTTTAGTTCTAGATACATCCATTTTTATCCATTTTAATGACAAGTATTTCCGGACGGAGGGAATACTACGTAGTAGTGCAGTGCGTGTTCATATCAGGCAATGTTTTTTTTTTGAAAGTGGCAATGTTTTTTCTAAGGGGATATTAGACAATATAATTGGAGAAAATTCCTTATTTGACACTGTCTTATATTTGACACTAGTCCTAAATTTTATTCCCTATACGACAATTCCATCCATTTTGAGCCTAAATGACACCTAAAAAGACGATTTTGCCTCTCATGCGGTATGTGTATACGCGTGTGTGGGTGCACGCGCACATGTGTGCTGCTGCTGCATGTGTGTGTGCATGTGTGCCGCTACGTGTGTGTTTGCTACTGCGTGTGTACGTGCGCGCGCGCGTGTGTTGTTGCGTGCCTATGTGCTGCCTGCGTGTGTGCTGCTGCTGCTGCGTGTGTGTATGTGTGTGTGTGCGTGTGCATGTGTGTGTGTGTGCGTGTGCACGTGCGCGTGTGTGTGCGCGTGCGTGTGTGTTGATGCATGTGTATGTGTTGCTGCGTGTGTGCGCTATTGCCTCCACACACATACCACATGAGGGGCAAAAGAGTCTTTTCAGGTATCATTTAGGCTCAAAATGAACGGAAATGTCATATAGGGAATAAAATTTAGAACTTGTGTCAAATAGGGAAGAATTTTTTTTTCAGTGTCAAATAAGGAAGCAGATTTTAAGATAGTGTCAAATAAGGAATTTTTTTATATAATTGCACCACACACTAATGTTCAACAAGACTACCCTGATGTTAAAACTTTTTTATAACAAAAAGTAGGTTTTAGCGCACCATATTTTTTTTCTGCCGTACCAGATGATATAAAATAGGGCATCAGAATCATAGCAGATGATGTAAAATAGGGCACCAACTATGTTTTTTTCCCCACAATTGCATGCATATTGAACAAACTACACAACATCTCGCAAAGTATTCCATTTTCTATGTGTATCTATTATGTGGGATATGGCTCCTATTTTGGTTGTGGGAAGTGCAGACACATTTCCATTTTCTTAAATAAATAGAATGTTTGCTTCTGTTGATTTACTCATTATGATTGACTCTGATATGAACCCAACCAACTCGCTCTAAGAAATGTCAATTCCTTGATTCCGCAATAGAACAATTTAAATTACCAAGTGTCCTAGAACAATTTTCTTTGAGATAATCTAACTCTTCTAACTTCGAACAAGAGAGTATACTACAGACAGAGAGTAGAATTTTCTTGACAGTGCAAAGGGCAGATGGGGTGTGCAAGGCTGCAGAACAATTGCTTGAAGAACCAAGTGTGATATTCAGATAACAAAAGCAGCATTGCTGCAGATGGATTTGGTTACCATCCAGGGCAGCGGTGGCACTGGCAGCATGGCATCTTGTCTCCGTCATTTCTAATCCAGAATCTGCACGTAAAACACTCGCAAATAATAAATCTTGAAAAACAAACACCAACAAACAGAAAAGCAAACCAAATCTAGCAACCCGAGGCTATACCCATTCCTGACCACATTTGAACAAAAATTAACTAGTCTTCATTCAGAAATTAATGAGAACACACTACAGCACAAGCCAAAACATTTATGCCTGGCAAGGAAGTAAGCAAAAAGGCTGACATCATAGCTGGTGCAAAAAATGGCAAAAGAACCACCAGAACATCTTGGTTCAGTTGCCTGCCAAGATCTACAGAACAGGATTAAGGTATCATTCCATCCAAGGTTCCAATTATTTACCCTGCCAGGGTACATTCAAGTCTGAACAAAGCCCAGCGGTCTAAGCACAGCGCACAAAAGCGCAATCGACGCTTCTGTAGGCTCCCCCGACCTTCAATTCTCAGGAAAGAACACCAGATGATCCAGGAGGAGGCACAGCAGAACCTGCAGTCTTGGGTGGCGACGACATCACCACCTTGTGCTTGTACATCTGCCACCAGTTCGCCTGCGCCTCTTCGGCAGTCCGGAAGGTCCAGATGTGCGGCTTGGCCTTCTCTCGCGCGATGAGGATCTCCTCTACCTCCGCCCTCCGCTTCGTCTTGAGAGAGAGACAGTCAACGAGATCGCCCCACTTGCCGAAGCAGGTGTCAAAATCCCCATGGCGGTAGTAGGTCTGCAGCTGGTGGAGAGGGGTATAGCAGAACCATAGCGCATCGAAGCACTTTATGCAGTCCAGCCGCGGTGGAGGTGGGCTGGCAGCGCTGGTCGTTTCGGGCTTCTCTTTGGGCTCCATGCTTATAACCGCCTAACAAGAAAGGGATTTACATGTGAGATATGCTCGCATTACTAGAACCACACAAACAACAGAAATACAGAAGAAGACGGATCGGAAGAAAAGGATAACCCTTCTCACCTTCCTCACCTCACCGCTGCTGCTGCCACAGCGGCTTGGGGGTACTGGTCTACTGGACAAGCCCTATTTTGATAGAGATATCAGATTTTGGAGATGTGACTAGGCACAAGTGAGAGCATACATACAAATAATGCTACTGCAAACTATCCAAGTATAGTGTTACAAAATCAAATTTTCTGGATAATAGTTAACATCGCGTAAACGAAAACGTCTTATTATAAAGTACATATATTCTTAAAAGGTTCACTAATTAGTAGGTCAATTTTTTATAAGGCCTGCCAGTAACTATCAAGCTTATCCCTCAGCAATTCTTGTACTGTCATTAATGACTAGCAGTACGGATCAGAGCAAGATACTAAACATATTTTGGGCAAGATCGGCCATGATGTAAATATGAGGGCAATCTTAGTTATACTGTCCTTAAGATTAAAGTCTTCTTGTAGCTAGTTACTGAAAAAAGTATACTGACCAAAGATATCTTATTGCACCGGGGATGGAAAGGAAGTGCAAATTGTGTGTTTTGTAATACTAGAGAAGGGATAGATCACTTGTTCTTCTTGTGCCCTGTTGCTAGATATGTTTGGCATGTGATCAAATGTATGTTTAATTTGCAAGAGATGCCTGGTGTTTTTTATGGTATCCCTGTCTGGATTAGTAAGCTCCCTGTTAGTAGTAGAGGGTTTGTAGCTTGTGGAGTAGCTGCCGTAGTTTGGTCAATTTGGAAGACCAGGAACAACGCGTGCTTTAATGGAATCATCATGCCCTCAGATCCTACTGGTATTGTGTGTCCAATATTGCATTATATTAATTACTGGTCTGGTTTGCAGAGGCAAAAAGTTTAGAAATTGTGTGGCAAGGCGGCAAGAATTCTGGTCATGGTGGCCCATGAGTTTCTTCAGCCAAAGACAGGGATGTGCGCCAGCCATTCCCAGGCTTGGAGGGCCCTGATCACATGGGACAAGCATTATCGCAAACACCTATCAAGCGAAATCCTTTCTTTCACATGTAACCTTGAACATGCACTCGAAAAATCATGCAGCAAGTACTCATCGAGAAACAATCAACGTTATAGTCTCACAATATCAAATCTACGGCAAGTACTCGTCATCTAATACAAGAATCAGGAAAGAAAATAAAATTGAACAAACAGAGGATGAAAGAGGAAGGAGGAAGGGGGCGGAAGGAGGGGGGAGTGGTGGCTACCTGCCTATGGACTGGTCGCCGGCGTAGTTCCGGGCGGCGGCGCTGGTGGGTGGGGGCGGCTGCTCCACGCTGCTGGTGGGATCGGCTGCTGGGCGGAGGGGCAGCGGAGGTTTCGGCCGGCTGGGTGCGCCGCGGCGGCGGGCCGGCGGCGGCTAGGATCTGGGCGGAGGAGGGAGGCGCACTTGTGGATGGCCCAGATCCTCTTCAGTTGCTTCTGGGAGCTGCCTCCTATGTGCGCCCGACTGGGCCGGCCCATTGCGGTGCCCCGCGAATGCGATAGTAAAATATCGCAAAAATGGTACTACTTACGTAGTTCGCGCTTTGCTTTTCCTGGGAATCAAACCTGCGCTCGCTGCTAGCCACTACGACTGAAGATGAGTCGTGACAAAAATGCATCGCGAGAATTCAAAAACAAAATAGCGGTAGCAGACTTAACACTATCTGAAAGAATCCCAAACAATATTCCAAAATTTGAGTTGTTTACCGAAATTACGAAACATTTTTGACAAACCCGAACAATTTTCTGGAATGGAAAACACATTTTGAAATTTCTGAACTTTTTCCGTGAACATGAACATTTTAGTAATTTTTGAACAAAATTTTAAGAACAAATTTCAAAATGGAGAACAACTTTGAAAGTCCTAAACTAATTCAAAATGCGAACGATTTTTTTATACGTGAACAAAAATTTGGAAATGAGAACATTTTTTGAAATTTGTGAACAATTTTGTAAAACAGGAACATTTTTTGAATCCGATCATTATTTAAAATTCTGATAAAATGAAACAAATTCCGATTTAAAAAAACAGAAATATTTTTGAAATTCCCAAACTTTTTTTCAATGCAAACATTTTTTGAACATATGAACAATTTTTGAAAACATGACAATTTTTTAAAAAAATGAGCATTTTTTAAAAGCACAAACTTTTTAAGTTTCCGAACAATTTATGAAACATGAACATTAACAAAAAGAAATTAAACTTGAAATATAAAAAGGAAACAGAAAAGAAACAGAAAATGACAAGAAAAAAAAGAAGAAAAATAAACAGTAAAAAAAACCAAATGGAAAACAAAAAACTGGTTCAGGGAACCTTCTAGAAGGTTTCCAAAATCAGAAAAACCGGCTAGGAAACTCTACAAGGTTTCTAAAACCAGAAATGCTGGAACACGTTAATGGGCCAACCCAGGTTACCGATCGATCGCGAGCTCTGTGCGAAACGTCGATTGTTCGACGCAAAATGCGTTGAATATGATATTCCGTTGCTTCTTTCCATCGTCACAGCACAACTCTGTGATACCTGATACACGTAAACGGGTCGCTGCTGTAACGCCCTCGATGCGGCTATATCTCCCACGTGTCGAAGTACGACTTAGAGGCATAACCACATTGAAAGCAATGTCGCAAGTGAGGTAATCTTTACACAACCCATGTAATACATAAGGGAAAGAGATACATAGTTGGCTTACAATCGCCACTTCACACAAATACATGAATAAAGCATTACATCAACCAAATACACTCATGGTCCGACTACGGAACCAAAATAAAAGAAGAACCCCAAATGCGACAAGGTCCCCGATCGACCCCAACTGGGCTCCACTACTGATTAACTAGAACGAAACAATATAAAGGACAAGATCTTCAATGAGCTCCTCCTGAGCTTGGTTGCGTCATCTGCACGGACTCATCGGCACCTGCAAGCTGGTTTTGGAAGTATCTGTGAGCCCCAGGGACTCAGCAATCTCGCACCCTCGCGATCAAGACTATTTAAGCTTATGGGTAAGGTAAAAGTATGAGGTGGAGCTGCAGCAAACGACTAGCATATATGGTGGCTAACATACGCAAATGAGAGCGAGAAGAGAAGGCAAAGCACGGTCGATAAAAGTATGATCAAGAAGTGATCCTATAGCAACCTATGTCAAGCATAACTCCAACAACCGTGTTCACTTCCCGGACTCCGCCAGAAAGATACCATCACGGTTACACACACGGTTGATTCATTTTAATTAAGGTCGACTTTAGGTTTTCTACAACCGGACGTTAACAAATTCCCATCTGCCCATAACCGCGGGCACGGCTTTTGAAAGTTCAAATCCCTGCAGGGGTGTCCCAACTTAGCCCATCACAAACTCTCACGGTCAACGAAGGAATAGACCTCCACCCGAGACATTCCGATCAAACTCGGTATCCCGGTACAACAAGACATTTCGATAGGGTAAAACTAAACCAGCAACACCGCCCGAATGTGCCGACAAATCCCGATAGGAGCTGCACATATCTCTTTCTCAGGGCACACTCAGATTGTCTTAGGTACGGGTAAGCCAGCCCAGAGTTGCCCCTGGTGGCCACCGGTAGCTGACAGGTGGACCAACACTCAGAGGAGCACTGGCCCGGGGGGGTTAAAATAATGATGACCCTTGAGTCTGCAGAACCCAAGGGAAAGAAAAGGCTAGGTGGCAAATGGTAAAACCAATGTTGGGCATTGCTGGAGAAGCTTTACTTAAGGCGAACTGTCAAGGGGTTCCCATTATAGCCCAACCGCGTAAGGGACGCAAAATCCGGGAACATAACACCGATATGACGGAAACTAGGGCGGCAAGAGTGGAACAAAACACCAGGCATAAGGCCGAGCCTTCCACCCTTTACCAAGTATATAGATGCATTAATTAAATAAGATATATTGTGATATCCCAACAAGTAAACATGTTCCAACAAGGAACAACATCTCCATGTTCCAACAAGGAACAAACTTCAATCTTCACCTGCAACTAACAACGCTATAAGAGGGGCTGAGCAAAGCGGTAACATAGCCAATCAACGGTTTGCTAGGACAATGGTGGGTTAGAGGCTGAACATGGCAATTTGGGAGGCTGACAAGCAAGTGGTAGGCATCGTAGCAATGGCATAGCAAAAGAGCGAGCATCTAGCAAAGCAAAGATAGAAGTGATTTCGAGGGTATGATCATCTTGCCTGAAATCCCGCAAGGAAGAAGAACGAGTCCATGAAGAAGACAAACGGACGTAGTCGAACGGATCCTCACAAACTCGACGTTATCGGAACCAACCCGAAAAGCAACACCGGAAAAGAGCAAACTATTGGAGAACGTTGCAGAAAACAAAAAAATTTCCTACTCGTTTCACCAAGATCATCTAGGAGTTCATCTAGCAACGAGTCACGAGATGCATCTACATACCTTTGTAGATCGCGTGCGGAAGCGTTCAACGAACGGGGATGAAGTAGTCGTACACAACGTGATTCAAATCACCGATGACCAGCGCCGAACGGACGGCACCTCCGCGTTCAACACACGTACGGGACGGGAGACGTCTCCTCCTTCTTGATCCAGCAAGGAGGAAGGAGAGGTTGACGAAGATCTAGCAGCACGACGGCGTGGTGGTGGATGCAGGGCGTCGCAGTAGCAGGGCTTCGCCTACACTACGAGGAAGAGAGACGTAACGGGGAGAGAGGGTGTATGAAGTCCCTCTCCTCCCCACTATATATAGGGGTGCCAGGGGGGGCGCCGGCCCTAGTAGATGGAATCTACTAGGGGGGGCGGCGGCCTAGGGTGGGGCTTGCTCCCCAAGGCAAGGGGGCGCCCCACCTAGGGTTTCCCCTTAGCCCTAGCCGCATGGGCCCCCTAGGGGCTGGCGCCCCAGCCCACTATGGGCTGGGTTCCCTCCTATTTCAGCCCATGGGGCCCTCCGGGATAGGTGGCCCCACCCGGTGGACCCCCGGGACCCTTCCGGTGGTCCCGGTACAATACCGGGTACCCCGAAACTTGTCCCGATGGCCGAAACTGCACATCCTATATATAATTCTTTACCTCCGGACCATTCCGGAACTCCTCGTGACGTCCTGGATCTCATCCGGGACCCCGAACAACATTCGGGTTACTGCATATACTTATCTTCACAACCCTAGCGTCACCGAACCTTAAGTGTGTAGACCCTACGGGTTCGGGAGACAAGCAGACATGACCGAGACGACTCTCCGGTCAATAACCAACAGCGGGATCTGGATACCCATGTTGGCTCCCACATGCTCCATGATGATCTCATCGGATGAACCACGATGTCGGGGATTCAATCAACCCCGTATGCAATTCCCTTTGTCAATCGATATATTACTTGCCCGAGATTCGATCGTCGGTATCCCAATACCTCGTTCAATCTCGTTACCGGCAAGTCACTTTACTCGTAACGTAATGCATGATCCCGTGACCAGACACTTGGTCACTTTGAGCTCATTATGATGATGCATTACTGAGTGGGCCCAGTGATACCTCTCCGTCATACGGAGTGACAAATCCCAGTCTTGATCCGTGTCAACCCAACAGACACTTTCGGAGATACCCGTAGTATACCTTTATAGTCACCCAGTTACGTTGTGACGTTTGGTACACCCAAAGCACTCCTACGGTATCCGGGAGTTACACGATCTCATGGTCTAAGGAAAAGATACTTGACATTGCAAAACTCTAGCAAACGAACTATACGATCTTTATGCTATGTTTAGGATTGGGTCTTGTCCATCACATCATTCTCCTAATGATGTGATCTCGTTATCAATGACATTTTATGTCCATAGCCAGGAAACCATGACTATCTGTTGATTAACGAGCTAGTCAACTAGAGGCTTACTAGGGACATGTTGGTGTCTGTTATTCACACATGTATTACGATTTCCGGATAACACAATTATAGCATGAATAAAGACAATTACCATGAACAAGGAAATATAATAATAAGGCTTTTATTATTGCCTCTAGGGCATATTTCCAACACAAACAGCATAGTAAACAACCACCACGTAATCATGGCATGATGCACAATCAAGTATGATGCATGTACGGTTTAATGAGGCATGGCATGGCAAAGTGCACAAACAATCCTACAAATTAAGTGGAGCTCAATATGCAACGAGTTGCATATTGACGAAACACCACATGACTTATTTAGTTCTCTCTCGTTTATGTACCCAACAAGATTAAATGTTGATTAACATGGCAAGAGGTGAAGCACAACAAAACTGCCTATCTAGGCAAGTTTAAATGAGGCCGGAACAACGAACAACAATTCCGGAAAATCCTCATATAGTCATATGCATAATTTAAGGTTTGGTACTGTTCTGCCCTAAACATTATTTTAGAGTTGTTAAACATGCAAGAAGATGCCACCATGTTAAACTAGGCAAAATTCTACCCCATTTACATATAAAGTTTATTTAAATCGGAGCTTCTTCAATATCTTATCAAGGTATGTGCTTTGTGAAAGACCTATGAGGCGTCTTGATCTATCTCTATAGATCTTGATGCCTAATATATAAGCAGCTTCTCCAAAGTCCTTCATTGAAAAACTCTTATTCAAGTAGGCCTTGATGCTGTCCAAGAGTTCTATATCATTTCCCATCAAAAGTATGTCATCTACATATAATATGAGAAATGCTACAGAGCTCCCACTCACTTTCTTGTAAACACAGGCTTCTCCATAAGTCTGCGTAAACCCAAACGCTTTGATCATCTCATCAAAGCGAATGTTCCAACTCCGAGATGCTTGCACCAGCCCATAAATCGAGCGTTGGAGCTTGCATACCTTGTCAGCATTCTCAGGATCGACAAAACCTTCCGGCTGCATCATATACAATTCTTCCTTAAGGAAACCATTAAGGAATGCCGTTTTGACGTCCATTTGCCATATTTCATAGTCGTAAAACGCGGCAATTGCTAACATGATTCGGACGGACTTCAGCTTCGCTACCGGTGAGAAAGTCTCATCATAGTCAACCCCTTGAACTTGTCGGTAACCCTTAGCGACAAGCCGAGCCTTATAGATGGTCACATTACCATCCGCGTCTGTCTTCTTCTTAAAGATCCATTTATTTTCTATGGCTCGCCGTTCAACAGGCAAGTCAGTCAAAGTCCACACTTCGTTTTCATACATGGATCCTATCTCGGATTTCATGGCTTCTAGCCATTTGTCGGAATCCGGGCCCGCCATCGCTTCTTCATAGTTCGAAGGTTCACCGTTGTCTAACAACATGATTTCCAAGACAGGGTTGCCGTACCACTCTGGTGCGGAACGTGTCCTTGTGGACCTTCGAATTTCAGTAGGAGCTAGATTAGAAGTATCTTGATCATTATCATTAACATCCTCTCTAGTCGGCGCTGGCACCTCAGGAACATTTTCTTGAGTTGCGCCATTTTCCGGTTCAAGAGGCAATACTTCATCTAGTTCTACTTTCCTCCCACTTACTTCTTTCGAGAGAAACTCCTTCTCTAGAAAGGATCCATTCTTGGCAACAAAGACCTTGCCTTCGGATCTGAGGTAGACGGTATACCCAATAGTTTCTTTAGGGTATCCTATGAAGACGCACCGACTTGGGTTCGAGCTTTTCAGGTTGAAGTTTCTTGACATAAGCATCGCATCCCCAAACTTTTAGAAACGACAGCTTAGGTTTCTTCCCAAACCATAATTCATACGGTGTCGTCTCAACGGATTTCGACGGAGCCCTATTTAAAGTGAATGCGGCAGTCTCTAAAGCATAGCCCCAAAAAGATAGCGGTAAATCGGTAAGAGACATCATAGACCGCACCATATCTAATAGAGTGCGATTACGACGTTCGGACACACCGTTACGCTGAGGTGTTCCAGGCGGCGTTAGTTGTGAAACTATTCCACATTTTCTTAAGTGTGTGCCAAATTCGTGACCCAAGTATTCTCCTCCACGATCTGATCGTAGAAACTTGATTTTCCTGTCACGTTGATTCTCAACCTCACTCTGAAATTCCTTAAACTTTTCAAAGGTTTCAGACTTGTGTTTCATTAAGTAGACATACCCATATCTACTCAAGTCATCAGTGAGAGTGAGAACATAACGATAGCCACCGCGCGCCTCAACACTCATTGGACCGCACACATCAGTATGTATGATTTCCAATAAGTTGGTTGCTCGCTCCATTGTTCCTGAGAACGGAGTCTTGGTCATTTTACCCATGAGGCATGGTTCGCACGTGTCAAATGATTCATAATCAAGAGACTCTAAAAGTCCATCTGCATGGAGCTTCTTCATGCGTTTGACACCTATGTGACCAAGGCGGCAGTGCCACAAGTATGTGGGACTATCATTATCAACCTTACATCTTTTGGTATTCACACTATGAACATGTGTAGCATTACGCTCGAGATTCATTAAGAATAAACCATTCACCATAGGAGCATGACCATAAAACATATCTCTCATATAAATGGAACAACCATTATTCTTGGATTTAAATGAGTAGCCATCTCGAATTAAACGAGATCCCGATACAATGTTCATGCTCAAAGCTGGCACTAAATAACAATTATTGAGGTTTAAAACTAATCCCGTAGGTAAATGAAGAGGCAGCGTGCCGACGGCGATCACATCGACCTTGGAACCATTCCCGACGCGCATCGTCACCTCGTCCTTCGCCAGTCTCCGTTTATTCCGCAGCTCCTGCTTTGAGTTACAAATGTGAGCAACTGCACCGGTATCAAATACCCAAGAGCTACTACGAGTACTGGTTAGGTACACATCAATTACATGTATATCACATATACCTTTTGTTTTGCCGGCCTTCTTGTCCGCTAAGTATTTTGGGCAATTCCACTTCCAGTGACCACTTCCCTTGCAATAAAAACACTCAGTCTCGGGCTTGGGTCCATTCTTTGGCTTCTTCCCGGCAGCTTGCTTGCCGTGCGCGGCAACTTCCTTGCCGTCCTTCTTGAAGGCTTTCTTACCCTTGCCCTTCTTGAACTTAGTGGTTTTATTGACCATCAACACCTGATGTTCCTTCTTGACTTCTACCTCTGCTGATTTCAGCATAGCAAATACTTCAGGAATGGTCTTTTCCATCCCCTGCATATTGAAGTTCATCGCAAAGCTCTTGTAGCTCGGTGGAAGCGACTGGAGGATTCTGTCAATGACCGCATCATCCGGGAGATTAACTCCCAGCTGAGTCAAGCGGTTATGCAACCCGGACATAGTGAGTATGTGCTCACTGACAGAACTGTTTTCCTCCATCTTACAGCTGAAGAACTTGTCGGAGACCTCATATCTCTCGACCCGGGCATGAGCTTGGAAAACCATTCTCAGCTCTTTGAACATCTCATATGCTCCATGTCTCTCAAAACGCTTTTGGAGCCCCGGTTCTAAACTGTAAAGCATGCCGCACTGAACGAGGGAGTAGTCATCGGTACGTGCCTGCCAAGCGTTCATAACGTCTTGTTCAGCAGGGAGGACAGGTGCGTCACCCAGCGGTGCTTGTAGGACATAATCTTTCTTGGCAGCTATGAGGATGATCCTCAGGTTCCGGACCCAGTCCGTGTAGTTGCTGCCATCGTCTTTCAGCTTGGTTTTCTCTAGGAACGCGTTGAAGTTGAGGACTACGTTGGCCATTTGATCTACAAGACATATTGTAAATATTTTAGACTAAGTTCATGATAATTAAGTTCATCAAATCAAATTATTTATGAACTCCCACTTAGATAGACATCCCTCTTCTAGTCATCTAAGTATAACATGATCCGAGTTAACTAGGCCGTGTCCGATCATCACGTGAGACGGACTAGTCAACATTGGTGAACATCTTCATGTTGATCGTATCTTCTATACGACTCATGCTCGACCTTTCGATCTTCTGTGTTCCGAGGCCATGTCTGTACATGCTAGGCTCGTCAAGTCAACCTAAGTGTTTGCATGTGTAAATCTGTCTTACACCCATTGTATGTGAACATTAGAATCTATCACACCCGATCATCACGTGGTGCTTCGAAACAACGAACTGTCGCAACGGTGCACAGTTAGGGGGAACACTTCTTGAAATTATTACGAGGGATCATCTTATTTACTACCGTCGTTCTAAGTAAACAAGATGCAAAACATGATAAACATCACATGCAATCAAATAATAAACGTGACATGATATGGCCAATATCACATAGCTCCTTTGATCTCCATCTTGGGGCTCCATGATCATCTTGTCACCGGCTTGACACCATGATCTCCATCATCATGATCTCCATCATCGTGCCTCCATGAAGTTGCTCGCCAACTATTACTTCTACTACTATGGCTAACGCGTTTAGCAATAAAGTAAAGTAATTTACATGGCGTTTCTCAATGACACGCAGGTCATATATAAAAAATAATGACAACTCCTATGGCTCCTGCCGGTTGTCATACTCATCGACATGCAAGTCGTGATTCCTATTACAATAGCATGAACATCTCATACATCACATATAGATCATTCATCATTCATCACGACTTTGGCCATATCATATCACAAAGCACTTGCTGCAAAAACAAGTTAGACGTCCTCTAATTGTTGTTGCAAGTTTTTACGTGGCTGAATTAGGGTTCTAGCAAGAACGTTTTCTTACCTACGTGAAAGCCACAACGTGATTTGTCAACTTCTATTTACCCTTCATAAGGACCCTGTTCATCGAATCCGCTCCAACTAAAGTGGGAGAGACAGACACCCGCCAGCCACCTTATGCAACTAGTGCATGTTAGTCGGTGGAACCGGTCTCACGTAAGCGTACGTGTAAGGTTGGTCCGGGCCGCTTCATCCCACAATACCGCTGAAGCAAGAAAAGACTAGTAGCGGCAAGAAAGTTGACAAATCCACGCCCACAACAAATTGTGTTCTACTCGCGCAAAAGAACTACGCATAGACCTAGCTCATGATGCCACTATTGGAGAACGTTGCAGAAAACAAAAAAATTTCCTACTCGTTTCACCAAGATCATCTAGGAGTTCATCTAGCAACGAGTCATGAGATGCATCTACATACCTTTGTAGATCGCGTGCGGAAGCGTTCAACGAACGGGGATGAAGTAGTCGTACACAACGTGATTCAAATCACCGATGACCAGCGCCGAACGGACGGCACCTCCGCGTTCAACACACGTACGGGACGGGAGACGTCTCCTCCTTCTTGATCCAGCAAGGAGGAAGGAGAGGTTGACGAAGATCCAGCAGCACGACGGCGTGGTGGTGGATGCAGGGCGTCGCAGTAGCAGGGCTTCGCCTACACTACGAGGAAGAGAGATGTAACGGGGAGAGAGGGAGGCGCCAGGGGCTGGTGTATGAAGTCCCTCTCCTCCCCACTATATATAGGGGTGCCAGGGGGGGCGCCGGCCCTAGTAGATGGAATCTACTGGGGGGGGGGGGCGGCGGCCTAGGGTGGGGCTTGCTCCCCAAGGCAAGGGGGCACCCCACCTAGGGTTTCCCCTTAGCCCTAGCCGCATGGGCCCCCTAGGGGCTGGCGCCCCAGCCCACTATGGGCTGGGTTCCCTCCTATTTCAGCCCATGGGGCCCTCCGGGATAGGTGGCCCCACCCGGTGGACCCCCGGGACCCTTCCGGTGGTCCCGGTACAATACCGGGTACCCCGAAACTTGTCCCGATGGCCGAAACTGCACATCCTATATATAATTCTTTACCTCCGGACCATTCTGGAACTCCTCGTGACGTCCTGGATCTCATCCGGGACCCCGAACAATATTCGGGTTACTGCATATACTTATCTTCACAACCCTAGCGTCACCGAACCTTAAGTGTGTAGACCCTACGGGTTCGGGAGACAAGCAGACATGACCGATACGACTCTCCGGTCAATAACCAACAGCGGGATCTGGATACCCATGTTGGCTCCCACATGCTCCACGATGATCTCATCGGATGAACCACGATGTCGGGGATTCAATCAACCCCGTATGCAATTCCCTTTGTCAATCGATATATTACTTGCCCGAGATTCGATTGTCGGTATCCCAATACCTCGTTCAATCTCGTTACCGGCAAGTCACTTTACTCGTACCGTAATGCATGATCCCGTGACCAGACACTTGGTCACTTTGAGATCATTATGATGATGCATTACCGAGTGGGCCCAGTGATACCTCTCCGTCATACGGAGTGACAAATCCCAGTCTTGATCCGTGTCAACCCAACAGACACTTTCGGAGATAGCCGTAGTATACCTTTATAGTCACCCAGTTACGTTGTGACGTTTGGTACACCCAAAGCACTCCTACGGTATCCGGGAGTTACACGATCTCATGGTCTAAGGAAAAGATACTTGACATTGCAAAACTCTAGCAAACGAACTATACGATCTTTATGCTATGTTTAGGATTGGGTCTTGTCCATCACATCATTCTCCTAATGATGTGATCTCGTTATCAATGACATTTTATGTCCATAGCCAGGAAACCATGACTATCTGTTGATTAACGAGCTAGTCAACTAGAGGCTTACTAGGGACATGTTGGTGTCTGTTATTCACACATGTATTACGATTTCCGGATAACACAATTATAGCATGAATAAAGACAATTACCATGAACAAGGAAATATAATAATAAGGCTTTTATTATTGCCTCTAGGGCATATTTCCAACACAAACAGCATAGTAAACAACCACCACGTAATCATGGCATGATGCACAATCAAGTATGATGCATGTACGGTTTAATGAGGCATGGCATGGCAAAGTGCACAAACAATCCTACAAATTAAGTGGAGCTCAATATGCAACGAGTTGCATATTGACGAAACACCACATGACTTATTTAGTTCTCTCTCGTTTATGTACCCAACAAGATTAAATGTTGATTAACATGGCAAGAGGTGAAGCACAACAAAACTGCCTATCTAGGCAAGTTTAAATGAGGCCGGAACAACGAACAACAATTCCGGAAAATCCTCATATAGTCATATGCATAATTTAAGGTTTGGTACTGTTCTGCCCTAAACATTATTTTAGAGTTGTTAAACATGCAAGAAGATGCCACCATGTTAAACTAGGCAAAATTCTACCCCATTTACATATAAAGTTTATTTAAATCGGAGCTACGGTGATTTAGTTATGAATTAAATCATTTTAACATGGCATAGGAGAAAATTAATGCAAACAACATTTTTAACATTTTAAACATAGATGAAAGTTGGATATTATTAATCTACACAAAATTCTGAGCAAGTTTCATATATAATACATTTTAATCCGATGCACAGTTTGTGAGTTTTTATATGCATGAACATGAGGGACTATACTGCAAATCTGCTGTCTCAGGATAATTGGACAAATCGCAGGCAGGGAAAAAACATGACACGGGCCGCATCTAAATAGTGCACTGGGCGGCTGGGCTGCTCACCTAGCTGGGCTCGGCCCAGGTCGGTGGAGGTGGGAGCTGGGCCGCGGTCAACAGGCGAAGGGAGACGCTGACTGGGCCGGATCTAGAGGGAACGACGCGGTCAACGGGCGCGGGTGGGGCGAGCGGGACTTGGCGCTGCGGTCGACTCTGGACGCAGAGGAACGACGCGATGACGAGGGCGGCGCTGGCGTGATGCAGAGGAAGCAGACGCGAAGGCCGACGGCAGGGGAGGCATGCATCCGGGCGGTGGAGCTCGAGTTCGTCCGGATCCGGCCGGTCTTGGTGGCGGACGGGAAAGGGCAGGGCGGCGCGGAGGCGACAGAGTTCGAGGCCATGGCGACTCGACGGCGGCGCTGCAGCTTCGAGGCGTCGGCCATGGGAGCTCCGGCGAGTTCCCGGAGGAGAAGGAGAGCGGGCGGTTCCTGTCCAAGGCAGAGAGAGAGCCCTGAGAGAGAGAGAGAGAGAGAGAGAGAGATGAATACAGAGGGAGGAGGAAGAACGAGGGAAGGAGGCGGGGCGTGGCGCTGGACCTGTGGCCGCCGGCGGCGACGCTTGCAGGGAGGTCCGACGACCTGGGGAACGGATTCGGGCGGCGAGGAGCTCCTGTGCAGCATGAGTGCCCGCCTCCTGGTGGCTTGCACGGGCTACAGGAGGGAGGCGCGGGGTTGCGAGGCCGAGGCAGGGGACCGGTGAGGCGGTGGCTGCCCCTGGGATCGAGGAGAAGCAGAGGAGGCCGCGAGACGAGGTGGCTCTGGTCGCTGGTGGAGCTTGCTCCGGCGGCGCGGGCAATGGAGGCCAAGGGAGGTGAAGCGGTGGTGGCCTTGCGGGTGGCTGCTGGTTGGATGGATGGATCGACGGAGAGCAGTGGCTTGGCGCGGAAGGAGATGGGCAGGTGGGTGGATCGGGCGGAGATCCCGATGAGGATTTGTTGGAGTGGCGGCGCGGCTGGGAGGATGGGACAGATCACCTAAAATTTAGGGTTGCCCATTATATACGCAAATGGATTAGGTTTGGGGGTATTTGGTCCCTCCGATTTTTAATCGGACGGTCGCGAAAAAATAGCTAGGGATACCAAATAAGAAAACGGAGACGTTATGTAGATGTTTGGGAATGATCCGGATCCAACGGTGATGACTGCTCGGGTCGGGTCCGGGACAACTTTCGGACGCTCACGTGAGGGGTTCGATGCACTGTGCAGAGAGGGTTTCGGACCGTGCGGTCGCATCGGACAACTCCGAAAGCGAAAAGGGGAAGGAGGATGGACTAGGTGGGCTGTGGCGAGACTGCGAGGGGGAGAAGAGAGAGAGAGGGCCCGTCATCTGTTTCCGGAGACCGAAAACGTCCGACGTTAGACCGGCTACTATGCCGCTATATTTATCCGTTGGGACGTCAAACGGACTCCGAATGCGATGAAACTTGGCAGGCGACCTACTAACAACATAACAACACCACATGCCAACTTTCATCCCATTCCGAGAACATTTTCCGGACACTTATAAAATACTATTTCGGACATGCCGCGGGCGCGTGCAAGTGTGGTTGGGCTCAGAACGGACAACGGAGAAACGAGGAGGCCGGGACGGATGCAAGTTTTGAAAACATGATGATGCAATGCACATGATGACATGATAAGATGCAACACGCAAGCACATGACAAGGCAACAACAGCGAATAACTGGAAGACACCTGGCACATCAGTCTCGGGTGTTACAACACTCCACCACTACGAGAGGATCTCGTCCCGAGATCTAGAATGGCACCGGAGGGACAACAAAAGAGAAAGAGGAGAGGTAAAACTAAGTTGCTCCTTTGACAAACGAGTGAAACCAAAGAACCTTGAAAAGGTTAAGCCATAACGAGAAAAGAATGCAACGGAGGTGAATGAAGTTGAAAGCACTCCGGTAGGGAAGAGGAAGAAGGGAGAACAACTTCGGGCAGCACTCCGATTGAAATGAAAAAGAATTAAATAAGAACTTGATAAGGAGATAGAACTTGAAAAGAGGGCACGACACTCCGGTTAAATGAATAAGCAAGAAAGGAACAAGGTCCTGACAAAAACAAAAGTAAAGGTTGAAGATAGCAACATCACAATGACTCCTAAACAAAAGAATAGAAGATGGATCGACGGAACAAAAGAACGGAGAAGAGATCAACATCTTCTACCTCCAATGAGCTTGAAAAGCATCTTAAAGAGAAGGGTCACACGGAGTTGTTGGAAAAACCAGCAATGGGAAGAATAAGCTTGATATGGTCTTATGAAATGCATCTCAAATTAAGAGATGAAAAACCTGCCACTCACTGAAAAAGAATTGGATTGATAAGAACAAAGAGACGAGAAGGCTATATCACCGGGAGGATAAAAGAAGAACTTGGGTCATTTATGAGCACCATATAACAACAATCCTTAGGGAAGGCTTTAGGTGAAGTATAACCCAAGATAATTCCAATGATGAGATTGATGGATTTAAAATACCTCATTCTTAACAACATGTGAATCATGAAACATGAACTCACATTATCAAGACTGACGTAATACCACCTTCAATAATACGGACGAAAGAATGAACTCCGGATTACAAAATGAAGACAGCTTGAAGTATATCTTGGCGGATCATAGCTTCGAGAGATATCTTGAAGAACAATTAAAGAATGAAAAGAATCCTTGACAAACCACCATGAGGAACTCCGGTAATAAAAGGATGATCAAACAAAAGGAAAGAGAAGTTGAAAACACAAGCGAAGTCTTGCGATGCTTTAGAAGAATCTCCATGGTGATATAATTGAAAGAGGTTGGAACTCCGGGAAAGAAAGATGAGCACTTGAAACCAAGAATATGTATGATGAACCACTCCGGAAAAAGAATTAATCACTTGGATGGAACAAGAATAAGAATTATGTTATGCGTATCCTTCAACAATTTAATTGCTGACAAGCAACGGATTTGGCATACTACTTATCCTCGTAGAAAGATTAAGATAGATATAGCGCAAATTTAAGAAGGTCTTCAACGAACCATCGGTAGAATTTGAAAAGCACGAATGCATAGATATGATACACGAAGGAAGAAAAACTCTTGAACGAACCACCGTAAGAATTGAAAACGATTGAAGAGAAGACAAAGAAGACACCGGGACGAATTATAAAATGAACGAGGATGCTTGAGAGGATTTAGATACATGAGAACGAAGAGCTCACGAGCCGATTAAAGATTACTTGAATGAAGCACCGGTAAAATTGAAGAACGAGAGCTGACAGCTAAGAATGAATAATATTTGAAAAGATGGATTCCGGATAACAAATTGAGAAGACTCTTGAATTGCTCCGGATAAGTGAAAAGAATTCTCACAATCAAAACAATTATGAGAGAATGGTAACAAGCTAGAATCACGAATCTTGAAGAGAATGGAGCAAGATTAAAGATAAACTCTTCTTCGGTCTTCCAATGTTGAGAATGACGACGAGAAACACCACCAAGAATTATTTAGACACTCCGGAAGAATCAAAACGAAGAGGTTGAGGCAATGATGGAAAGATTTTTACAGATCTTGGAGAAGGCATTTGACTGATGATAATTCATTCTTACGTCAAAGTTTAAAAGGAATTTAGGATAGCTTCGGGAAAATAAGAAGAGTCAGGTAAGATCCTGGGAATAGACCTGTGGGTTAGGGCCCACTCAAGAGAAATACCGTAGAACGATTTAAAAGAGAGGTTGCACCGGTTGAGTTAAATGGCTTGAATGAGGGAACATCCTCGAAAGAACTTGAACGAAAGTAGAGTGGAAACACGAATCTTCGAGATATCTTGAGCACTCCGGAACAATTGAATAGCGAGAAGTGAATTATTATGAGGTGCACCGATATGAGAATGTATTTAAAACGAGGAGAAAGATATGATCAATAACGCTTGAATTTAAACCACCGGAGAAGGAAAAGAGTGAAGAGTGACGAACTTGAAGCTCCGTTAGAATCTTCATGAGAATCACCAGATAAGAATATTGACGGGAAAAGAATGGAGAGATTTCCATCAATAAAATGGATACTTGAATAAGAATCTGGGTCCTTGGAGAAAAACAAAGGGAGGGAGGGTGGGAAAAACAAAGGCAACTTGGAGATGGATGAAACAAACACCGTTGAGAAGAACTAGGGTTGAATCTTGCGGATGTTGAAATGATCGGATCCACTTGAATAGAAACACACTGGTGAAAAGAATTGACAAGACAATCTTGATTGTTAAGAAGGATTAGTATTCGCATCGGAGTATGAGAACACCATTTAAGAAAGGTATGGAATCAACACTTGACATTGAAGCAACTCGAATACCACAACTCAAAACAAAAACAAAGGGTTGGCTTGCAGAATAAGCCGGAACAAACATATGATAGAGATTTCGTCCGAAGTTTTCGTGGTGGGGCCTACACGGGCTCGATCGTACAGCACCATCATGTACAAGGCAGTGCACATGACATACGAAGCGTCCCCGAGTCAGCATAGCCAAGGACTCTTTAAGACACAACGAGACCACTGTAAAACCGACCGTGAATAGGCGAACCACTAGACGTCGAACCCCAATTTCATATCATACATCTGTCGGAAAAGATATCCTAAGAGCTACTTGAATTCCCACCTATGAAACTCCCGAAATTTTCCGGTTATGCAATCAGGTGTTGGGGATACAGGGGAAGCATAATATCTCACCCAAACTAACAAATCCTACATCCAGCTGTATCCATCCTTCAACACATAACCAAGAAACCTTCGGAAATCATCTACCTCAACCTTCGAAAAGCATCCGTTATACAAGTTATGGCAATACTCCCGAACTCCCACCCCAGTACTGGGTGGCGTCAAGGTTATCTCACAACGAACTGCATAAAGGAGATTTTCGATGTCGGTGAACATATCTCAAGTATTCCAGAATTGCAACGATAAAATTATGATGACAACACCTCAGAGCTCAACTCCCCGGGACACTTCCACTAAACCCCTGACAGGAGGCACCAAGACAATATTCTCATCATAAAACCATCGGAACGATTCCAAGATACCCGCGTGATCCTAAATTTTTTTTAGTGAAATTTGAGAAGAGAAGAGTCAAAACTCTATGTCAGGATGCCTTACCAGAGCGATGAGGAGACTGGGGAGTAAAAAGAATTCCTAAGCTCTCCGATATATAATTCCTACATGACTCAAAACATTTTTCTAGACCCAACTCGGCTGCTAAAAACGATCAATCAGTGGGGGCTCCTAAGGTCGGGGAAGGCTCTGATTACCAACTTGTAACGCCCTCGATGCGGCTATATCTCCCACGTGTCGAAGTACGACTTAAAGGCATAACCGCATTGAAAGCAATGTCGCAAGTGAGGTAATCTTTACACAACCCATGTAGTACATAAGGGAAAGAGATACATAGTTGGCTTACAATCGCCACTTCACACAAATACATGAATAAAGCATTACATCAACCAAATACACTCATGGTCCGACTACGGAACCAAAATAAAAGAAGAAACCCAAATGCAACAAGGTCCCCGATCGACCCCAACTGGGGTCCACTACTGATCAACTAGAACGAAACAACATAAAGGACAAGATCTTCAATGAGCTCCCCCTGAGCTTGGTTGTGTCATCTGCACGGACTCATCGGCACCTGCAAGCTGGTTTTGGAAGTATCTGTGAGCCACAGGGACTCAGCAATCTCGCACCCTCGCGATCAAGACTATTTAAGCTTATGGGTAAGGTAAAAGTATGAGGTGGAGCTGCAGCAAGCGACTAGCATATATGGTGGCTAACATACGCAAATGAGAGCGAGAAGAGAAGGCAAAGCACGGTCGATAAAAGTATAATCAAGAAGTGATCCTATAGCAACCTACGTCAAGCATAATGTTGGGGAACGCAGTAATTTCAAAAAATTTCCTACGCACACGCAAGATCATGGTGATGCACATCAACGAGAGGGGAGAGTGTTGTCTACATACCAACGCAGACCGACTGCGGAAGCGATCACACAACATAGAGGAAGTAGTCGTACGTCTTCTTCCCGATCCGACCGATCCAAGCACCGTTACTCCGGCACCTCCGAGTTCTTAGCACACGTTCAGCTCGATGACGTTCCTCGGGCTCCGATCCAGCAAAGCGTCGAGGAAGAGTTCCGTCAGCACGACGGCGTGATGACGATCTTGATGTACTACCGACGCAGTGCTTCGCCTAAGCACTACAACGGTACGATCGAGGTGGAATTTGGTGGCAGGGGGCACCGCACACGGCTAAGGAACGATCTCAAGGATCAAGTTGTGTGTCTTGGGGTGCCCCCTGCCCCCGTATATAAAGGTTGGAGGAGGGGGGCCGTTCGGCCAAGGGAGGGGAGGCGCAGGGGAGTCCTACTCCCACCGGGAGTAGGACTCCTCCCCCCAATCCTAATCCAATTAGGACTCCTGGGGGGGAAAAGAGAGAGAAGGGGGGCCGGCCCCTTATCCTATTCCTAATAGGACTTGGGGAAGGGGGGCGCCGGCCAGCTTGGGCCTTTTCCCTTTTTCTCCTTTTTCCACTAAGGCCCAATAGGCCCATTAGTCTCCCGGGGGGTTCCGGTAACCCTCCCGGTATTCCGGTAAAATCCCGATTTCACCCGGAACACTTCCGATGTCCAAACATAGGCTTCCAATATATCAATCTTTACGTCTCGACCATTTTGAGACTCCTCGTCATGTCCGTGATCTCATCCGGGACTCCAAACAACCTTCGGTACATCAAAATGCATAAACTCATAATAACTGTCATTGTAACGTTAAGCGTGCGGACCCTACGGTTCGAGAACAATGTAGACATGACCGAGACACGTCTCCGGTCAATAACCAATAGCGGGACCTGGATGCCCATATTGGCTCCTACATATTCTACGAAGATCTTTATCGGTCAGACCGCATAACAACATACGTTGTTCCCTTTGTCATCGGTATGTTACTTGCCCGAGATTCGATCGTCGGTATCCAATACCTAGTTCAATCTCGTTACCGGCAAGTCTCTTTACTCGTTCCGTAATACATCATCTCACAACTAACTTATTAGTTGCAGTGCTTGCAAGGCTTATGTGATGTGCATTACCGAGAGCGCCCAGAGATACCTCTCCGACAATCGGAGTGACAAACCCTAATCTCGAAATATGCCAACCCAACATCTACCATTGGAGACACCTGTAGTACTCCTTTATAATCACCCAGTTACGTTGTGACGTTTGGTAGTACCCAAAGTGTTCCTCCGGTAAACGGGAGTTGCATAATCTCATAGTTATAGGAACATGTATAAGTTATGAAGAAAGCAATAGCAACATACTAAACGATCGGGTGCTATGCTAATGGAATGGGTCATGTCAATCAGATCATTCTACTAATGATGTGACCTCGTTAATCAAATAACAACTCCTTGTTCATGGTTAGGAAACATAACCATCTTTGATTAACGAGCTAGTCAAGTAGAGGCATACTAGTGACACTCTGTTGGTCTATGTATTCACACATGTATTATGTTTCCGGTTAATACAATTCTAGCATGAATAATAAACATTTATCATGATGTAAGGAAATAAATAATAACTTTATTATTGCCTCTAGGGCATATTTCCTTCAGTCTCCCACTTGCACTAGAGTCAATAATCTAGATTACACAGTAATGATTCTAACACCCATGGAGCCTTGGTGCTGATCATGTTTTGCTCGTGGAAGAGGCTTAGTCAACGGGTCTGCAACATTCAGATCCGTATGTATCTTGCAAATCTCTATGTCTCCCACCTGGACTAAATCCCGGATGGAGTTGAAGCGTCTCTTGATGTGTTTGGTCCTCTTGTGAAATCTGGATTCCTTTGCCAAGGCAATTGCACCAGTATTGTCACAGAAGATTTTCATTGGACCCGATGCACTAGGTATGACACCTAGATCGGATATGAACTCCTTCATCCAGACTCCTTCATTTGCTGCTTCCGAAGCAGCTATGTAATCCGCTTCACATGTAGATCCCGCTACGACGCTTTGTTTAGAACTGCACCAACTGACAGCTCCACCGTTTAAAGTAAACACGTATCCGGTTTGCGATTTAGAATCGTCCGGATCAGTGTCAAAGCTTGCATCAACGTAAACTCTTACGGTGAGCTCTTTGTCACCTCCATATACGAGAAACATATCCTTAGTCCTTTTCAGGTATTTCAGGATGTTCTTGACCGCTGTCCAGTGATCCATTCCAGGATTACTTTGGTACCTCCCTGCTAAACTTATAGCAAGGCACACATCAGGTCTGGTACACAGCATTGCATACATGATAGAGCCTATGGCTGAAGCATAGGGAACATCTTTCATTTTCTCTCTATCTTCTGCAGTGGTCGGGCATTGAGTCTTACTCAATTTCATACCTTGTAACACAGGCAAGAACCCTTTCTTTGCTTGATCCATTTTGAATTTCTTCAAAATCTTGTCCAGGTATGTGCTTCGTGAAAGTCCAATTAAGCGTCTTGATCTATCTCTATAGATCTTTATGCCTAATATGTAAGCAGCTTCCCCGAGGTCTTTCATCGAAAAACTTTTATTCAAGTATCCCTTTATGCTATCCAAAAATTCTATATCATTTCCAATTAGCAATATGTCATCCACATATAATATCAGAAATGCTATAGAGCTCCCACTCACTTTCTTGTAAATACAGGCTTCTCCAAAAGTCTGTATAAAGCCAAATGCTTTGATCACACTATCAAAGCGTTTATTCCAACTCCGAGATGCTTGCACCAGTCCATAAATGGATCGCTGGAGTTTGCATACTTTGTTAGCTCCTTTTGGATCGACAAAACCTTCTGGTTGTACCATATACAACTCTTCTTCCAGAAATCCATTCAGGAATGCAGTTTTGACATCCATCTGCCATATTTCATAATCATAAAATGCGGCAATTGCTAACATAATTCTGACGGACTTAAGCATCGCTACGGGTGAGAAAGTCTCATCGTAGTCAACCCCTTGAACTTGTCGAAAACCTTTTGCGACAAGTCGAGCTTTATAGACAGTAACATTACCGTCAGCGTCAATCTTTTTCTTGAAGATCCATTTATTCTCAATTGCTTGCCGATCATCGGGCAAGTCAACCAAAGTCCATACTTTGTTCTCATACATGGATCCCATCTCAGATTTCATGGCCTCAAGCCACTTTGCGGAATCTGGGCTCACCATCGCTTCTTCATAGTTCGTAGGTTCATCATGATCTAGCATCATGACTTCCAGAACTGGATTACCGTACCACTCTGGTGCGGATCTCACTCTGGTTGATCTACGTGGTTCAGTAGTATCTTGATCTGAAGCTTCATGATCATCATCATTAGCTTCCTCACTGATTGGCATAGGTGTCGCAGAAACAGTTTTCTGTGATGTACTATTTTCCAATAAGGGAGCAGGTACAGTTACCTCGTCAAGTTCTACTTTCCTCCCACTCACTTCTTTCGAGAGAAACTCCTTCTCTAGAAATGATCCATTCTTAGCAACGAATGTCTTGCCTTCGGATCTGTGATAGAAGGTATACCCAACAGTTTCCTTTGGGTATCCTATGAAGACACATTTCTCCGCTTTGGGTTCGAGCTTATCAGGTTGAAGCTTTTTCACATAAGCATCGCAGCCCCAAACTTTAAGAAACGACAACTTTGGTTTCTTGCCAAACCATAGTTCATAAGGCGTCGTCTCAACGGATTTTGATGGTGCCCTATTTAACGTGAATGCGGCCGTCTCTAAAGCATAACCCCAAAACGATAGCGGTAAATCAGTAAGAAACATCATGGATCGCACCATATCTAGTAAAGTGCGATTACGACGTTCGGACACACCATTACGCTGTGGTGTTCCGGGTGGCGTGAGTTGCGAAACTATTCCACAATTTCTCAAATGTATACCAAACTCGTAACTCAAATATTCTCCTCCACGATCAGATCGTAGAAACTTTATTTTCTTGTTACGATGATTTTCAACTTCACTCTGAAATTCTTTGAACCTTTCAAATGTTTCAGACTTATGTTTCATTAAGTAGATATACCCATATCTGCTTAAATCATCTGTGAAGGTGAGAAAATAACGATATCCGCCACGAGCCTCAATATTCATCGGACCACATACATCGGTATGTATGATTTCCAACAAATCTGTTGCTCTCTCCATAGTACCGGAGAACGGTGTTTTAGTCATCTTGCCTATGAGGCACGGTTCGCAAGTACCAAGTGATTCATAATCAAGTGGTTCCAAAAGTCCATCAGTATGGAGTTTCTTCATGCGCTTTACACCGATATGACCTAAACGGCAGTGCCACAAATAAGTTGCACTATCATTATTAACTTTGCATCTTTTGGCTTCTACATTATGAATATGTGTATCACTATCTTCGAGATTCAACAAGAATAGACCACTCTTCAAAGGTGCATGACCATAAAAGATATTATTCATATAAATAGAACAACCATTATTCTCTGATTTAAATGAATAACCGTCTCGCATTAAACAAGATCCAGATATAATGTTCATGCTTAACGCTGGCACCAAATAACAATTATTTAGGTCTAATATTAATCCCGAAGGTAGATGTAGAGGTAGCGTGCCGACCGCGATCACATCGACTTTGGAACCGTTTCCCACGCGCATCGTCACCTCGTCCTTTGCTAGTGTCCGCTTATTCCGTAGTCCCTGTTTCGAGTTGCAAATATTAGCAACAGAACCAGTATCAAATACCCAGGTGCTACTGCGAGCTCTAGTAAGGTACACATCAATAACATGTATATTACATATACCTTTGCTCACTTTGCCATCCTTCTTATCCGCCAAATACTTGGGGCAGTTCCGCTTCCAGTGACCAGTCTGCTTGCAGTAGAAGCACTCAGTTTCAGGCTTAGGTCCAGACTTGGGTTTCTTCTCCTGAGCAGCAACTTGCTTGCTGTTCTTCTTGAAGTTTCCCTTCTTCTTCCCTTTGCCCTTTTTCTTGAAACTAGTGGTTTTGCTAACCATCAACACTTGATGCTCCTTCTTGATTTCTACCTCCGCAGCTTTCAGCATTGCGAAGAGCTCGGGAATAGTCTTGTTCATCCCTTGCATATTATAGTTCATCATGAAGCTCTTGTAGCTTGGTGGCAGTGATTGGAGAATTCTGTCAATGACGCAATCATCTGGAAGATTAACTCCCATCTGAATCAAGTGATTATTATACCCAGACATTTTGAGTATATGCTCACTGACAGAACTGTTCTCCTCCATCTTACAGCTATAGAACTTATTGGAGACTTCAAATCTCTCAATTCGGGCATTTGCTTGAAATATTAACTTCAACTCCTGGAACATCTCATATGCTCCATGACGTTCAAAACGTCGTTGAAGTCCCGATTCTAAGCCGTAAAGCACGGCACACTGAACTATCGAGTAGTCATCAGCTTTGCTCTGCCAGACGTTCATAACATCTGGCGTTGCTCCAGCAGCAGGCCTGTCACCCAGCGGTGCTTCCAGGACGTAATTCTTCTGTGCAGCAATGAGGATAATCCTCAGGTTACGGACCCAGTCCGTGTAATTGCTACCATCATCTTTCAACTTTGCTTTCTCAAGGAACGCATTAAAATTCAACGGAACAATAGCACGAGCCATCTATCTACAAGCAACATAAACAAGCAAGATACTATCAGGTACTAAGTTCATGATAAGTTTAAGTTCAGTTAATCAAATTACTTAGGAACTCCCACTTAGATAGACATCCCTCTAATCCTCTAAGTGATCACGTGATCCAAATCAACTAAACCATAACCGATCATCACGTGAGATGGAGTAGTTTTCAATGGTGAACATCGTCATGTTGATCATATCTACTATATGATTCACGCTCGACCTTTCGGTCTCTGTGTTCCAAGGCCATATCTGCATATGCTAGGCTCGTCAAGTATAACCTGAGTATTCTGCGTGTGCAAAAATGGCTTGCACCCGTTGTAGATGGACGTAGAGCTTATCACACCCGATCATCACGTGGTGTCTGGGCACGACGAACTTTGGCAACGGTGCATACTCAGGGAGAACACTTCTTGATAATTTAGTGAGAGATCATCTTATAATGCTACCGTCAATCAAAGCAAGATAAGATGCATAAAAGGATAAACATCACATGCAATCAATATAAGTGATATGATATGGCCATCATCATCTTGTGCTTGTGATCTCCATCTCCGAAGCACCGTCATGATCACCATCGTCACCGGCGCGCCACCTTGATCTCCATCGTAGCAACGTTGTCGTCTCGCCAATCTTATGCTTCCACGACTATCACTACCGCTTAGTAATAAAGTAAAGCATTACATCGCGATTGCATTGCATACAATAAAGCGACAACCATATGGCTCCTGCCAGTTGCCGATAACTCGGTTACAAAACATGACCATCTCATACAATAAAATCAGCATCATGTCTTGACCATATCACATCACAACATACCCTGCAAAAACAAGTTAGACGTCCTCTACTTTGTTTGTTGCAAGTTTTACGTGGCTGCTACGGGCTTAAGCAAGAACTCATCTCACCTACGCATCAAAACCACAACGATAGTTCGTCAAATAGACTCCGTTTTAACCTTCTCAAGGACCGGGCGTAGTCACACTTGGTTCAACTAAAGTTGGAGAGACAGTCTTCCGCAAGCCATCTATGTGCAAAGCACGTCGAGGGAACCGGTCTCGCGTAAGAGTACGCGTAAGGTTGGTCCGGATCGTCTCACCCAACAATACCGCCGAACCAAAGTATGACATGCTGGTAGGCAGTATGACTTGTATCGCCCACAACTCACTTGTGTTCTACTCGTGCATATAACATCAAACCATAAAACCTAGGCTCGGATGCCACTGTTGGGGAACGCAGTAATTTCAAAAAATTTCCTACGCACACGCAAGATCATGGTGATGCACAGCAACGAGAGGGGAGAGTGTTGTCTACGTACCAACGCAGACCGACTATGGAAGCGATCACACAACGTAGAGGAAGTAGTCGTACGTCTTCTTCCCGATCCGACCGATCCAAGCACCGTTACTCCGGCACCTCCGAGTTCTTAGCACACGTTCAGCTCGATGACGTTCCTCGGGCTCCGATCCAGCAAAGCGTCGAGGAAGAGTTCTGTCAGCACGACGGCGTGATGACGATCTTGATGTACTACCGACGCAGGGCTTCGCCTAAGCACTACAACGGTACGATCGAGGTGGAATTTGGTGGCAGGGGGCACCGCACACGGCTAAGGAACGATCTCAAGGATCAAGTTGTGTGTCTTGGGGTGCCCCCTGCCCCCGTATATAAAGGTTGGAGGAGGGGGGCCGGCCGGCCAAGGGAGGGGAGGCGCAGGGGAGTCCTACTCCCACCGGGAGTAGGACTCCTCCCCCCAATCCTAATCCAATTAGGACTCCCGGGGGGGAAAAGAGAGAGAAGGGGGGCCGGCCCCTTATCCTATTCCTAATAGGACTTGGGGAAGGGGGGCGCCAGCCAGCTTGGGCCTTTTCCCTTTTTCTCTTTTTTCCACTAAGGCCCAATAGGCCCATTAGTCTCCCGGGGGGTTCCGGTAACCCTCCCGGTATTCCGGTAAAATCCCGATTTCACCCGGAACACTTCCGATGTCCAAACATAGGCTTCCAATATATCAATCTTTACGTCTCGACCATTTCGAGACTCCTCGTCATGTCCGTGATCTCATCCGGGACTCCGAACAACCTTCGGTACATTAAAATGCATAAACTCATAATAACTGTCATCGTAACGTTAAGCGTGCGGACCCTACGGTTCGAGAACAATGTAGACATGACCGAGACACGTCTCCGGTCAATAACCAATAGCGGGAACTGGATGCCCATATTGGCTCCTACATATTCTACGAAGATCTTTATCGGTCAGACCGCATAACAACATACGTTGTTCCCTTTGTCATCGGTATGTTACTTGCCCGAGATTCGATCGTCGGTATCCAATACCTAGTTCAATCTCGTTACCGGCAAGTCTCTTTACTCGTTCCGTAATACATCATCTCACAACTAACTTATTAGTTGCAGTGCTTGCAAGGCTTATGTGATGTGCATTACCGAGAGGGCCCAGAGATACCTCTCCGACAATCGGAGTGACAAACCCTAATCTCGAAATACGCCAACCCAACATCTACCATTGGAGACACCTGTAGTACTCCTTTATAATCACCCAGTTACGTTGTGACGTTTGGTAGTACCCAAAGTGTTCCTCCGGTAAACGGGAGTTGCATAATCTCATAGTTATAGGAACATGTATAAGTTATGAAGAAAGCAATAGCAACATACTAAACGATCGGGTGCTATGCTAATGGAATGGGTCATGTCAATCAGATCATTCTACTAATGATGTGACCTCGTTAATCAAATAACAACTCCTTGTTCATGGTTAGGAAACATAACCATCTTTGATTAACGAGCTAGTCAAGTAGAGGCATACTAGTGACACTCTGTTGGTCTATGTATTCACACATGTATTATGTTTCCGGTTAATACAATTCTAGCATGAATAATAAACATTTATCATGATGTAAGGAAATAAATAATAACTTTATTATTGCCTCTAGGGCATATTTCCTTCACATAACTCCAACAACCGTGTTCACTTCCCGGACTCCGCCAGAAAGAGACCATCACGGTTACACACGCGGTTGATTCATTTTAATTAAGGTCGACTTCAGGTTTTCTACAACCGGATGTTAACAAATTCCCATCTGCCCATAACCGCGGGCACGGCTTTCGAAAGTTCAAATCCCTGCAGGGGTGTCCCAACTTAGCCCATCACAAGCACTCACGGTCAACGAAGGAATAGACCTCCACCCGAGACATTCCGATCAGACTCGGTATCCCGATACAACAAGACATTTCGACAGGGTAAAACTTGTTGGGGAACGTAGTAATTTCAAAATTTTCCTATGCACACGCAAGATCATGGTGATGCATAGCAACAAGGGGGAGAGTCTGATCTACGTACCCTTGTAGATCGCAACAGAAGCGTTGACACAACGTAGAGGAAGTAGTCGTACGTCTTCTTCCCGATCCGACCGATCCAAGCACCGTTACTCCGACACCTCCGAGTTCTTAGCACACGTACAGCTCGATGACGATCCCCGGGATACGATCCAGCAAAGCTTCGGGGAGGAGTTCCGTCAGCACGATGGCGTGGTGACGATCTTGATGTTCTACCGACGCAGGGCTTCGCCTAAGCTCTACAACGATATGATCGAGGTGGAATATGGTGGCAGGGGGCACCGCACACGGCTAAGGAACGATCTCAATGATCAACTTGTGTGTCTAGAGGTGCCCCCTGCCCCTGTATATAAAGGATCCAAGGGGGAGGGGCTGGCCGGCCAAGAGGAGGGCGCAGGAGGAGTCCTACTCCTACCGGGAGTAGGACTCCCCCCCCCAATCCTATTCCAAATAGGACTCCCAAGGGGTAAAGAGAGAGAGAGGTGGCCGGCCACCTCTCCTAGTCCTAATAGGACTAGGGGAGGGGGGGAGGCGCGCAGCCCACCATGGCAGCCCCTTTCACCTTTCCACTGAAGCCCAATAAGGCCCATATGGCTCCCGGGGGGTTCCGGTAACCTCCCGGTAATCCGGTAAAATCCCGATTTTACCCGGAACACTTCCGATATCCAAATATAGGCTTCCAATATATCAATCTTTATGTCTAGACCATTTCAAGACTCCTCGTCATGTCCGTGATCACATCCGGGACTCCGAACTACCTTCGGTACATCAAAATGCATAAACTCATAATAACTGTCATCGTAACGTTAAGCGTGCGGACCCTACGGTTCGAGAACAATGTAGACATGACCGAGACACGTCTCCGGTCAATAACCAATAGCGGGACCTGGATGCCCATATTGGCTCCTGCATATTCTACGAAGATCTTTATCGGTCAGACCGCATAACAACATACGTTGTTCCCTTTCTCATCGGTATGTTACTTGCCCGAGATTCGATCGTCGGTATCCAATACCTAGTTCAATCTCGTTACCGGCAAGTCTCTTTACTCGTTCTGTAATACATCATCCCGCAACTAACTCATTAGTTGCAATGCTTGCAAGGCTTGTGTAATGTGCATTACCGAGAGGGCCCAGAGATACCTCTCCGACAATCGGAGTGACAAATCCTATTCTCGAAATACGCCAACCCAACATCTACCATTGGAGACACCTGTAGAGCTCCTTTATAATCACCCAGTTACGTTGTGACGTTTGGTAGCACACAAAGTGTTCCTCCGGCAAACGGGAGTTGCATAATCTCATAGTCATAGGAACATGTATAAGTCATGAAGAAAGCAATAGCAACATACTAAACGATCGGGTGCTAAGCTAATGGAATGGGTCATGTCAATCAGATCATTCAACTAATGATGTGACCTCGTTAATCAAATAACAACTCTTTGTTTATGGTTAGGAAACTTAACCATCTTTGATTAACGAGCTAGTCTAGTAGAGGCATACTAGTGACACTCTGTTTGTCTATGTATTCACACATGTATTATGTTTCCGGTTAATACAATTCTAGCATGAATAATAAACATTTATCATGATATAAGGAAATAAATAATAACTTTATTATTGCCTCTAGGGCATATTTCCTTCAGAAAGGTGGTCCAACTTGAGGGAATCAAGATCGTCATCACCTAGCTCAAGTGGACCATGTGCAAGGCAAAGGTTTGCCCTTGATAGGTTTTCTATTTTACCGGTCTCATGATGGTAGTTGGGAGACCGGCTTATAGGATCGATTGCCGTACTATCAAGGGGGGCCCTCGATGAGTAGCTTGATCGTATCGTTCGTTGAGAGCTCAAACCTTTGCATCCTTGCATCATCTTTCTTGGTTCTTGTTTGGTTCTCTTTGTGAGTCTTAGAGCTTATGGTCATCTTGATGACAAGCTTGAGTTCATCGAAAACGGAGTTCGCATGCATCTTCTATGATGTTTTCGATGTTGGAGGTTTTGCCGGTTCTTCTCGGTTGGAGGTTTCACTCCTCTATTTGTTGGCATACCTCCCCTGCCGGATGCATGCGAACTCCGTTTTCGATGAACTCAAGCTTGTCATCAAGATGACCATAAGCTCTAAGACTCACAAAGAGAACCAAACAAGAACCAAGAAAGATGATGCAAGGATGCAAAGGTTTGAGCTCTCAACGAACGATACGATCAAGCTACTCATCGAGGGCCCCCCTTGATAGTACGGCAATCGATCCTATAACCCGGTCTCCCAACTACCATCATGAGACCGGTAAAATAGAAAACCTATCAAGGGCAAACCTTTGCCTTGCACATGGTCCACTTGAGCTAGGTGATGACGATCTTGATTCCCTCAAGTTGGACCACCTTTCTGAAGGAAATATGCCCTAGAGGCAATAATAAAGTTATTATTTATTTCCTTACATCATGATAAATGTTTATTATTCATGCTAGAATTGTATTAACCGGAAACATAATACATGTGTGAATACATAGACCAACAGAGTGTCACTAGTATGCCTCTACTTGACTAGCTCGTTAATCAAAGATGGTTATGTTTCCTAACCATGAACAAGGAGTTGTTATTTGATTAACGAGGTCACATCATTAGTAGAATGATCTGATTGACATGACCCATTCCATTAGCATAGCACCCGATCGTTTAGTATGTTGCTATTGCTTTCTTCATAACTTATACATGTTCCTATAACTATGAGATTATGCAACTCCCGTTTACCGGAGGAACACTTTGGGTACTACCAAACGTCACAACGTAACTGGGTGATTATAAAGGAGTACTACAGGTGTCTCCAATGGTAGATGTTGGGTTGGCGTATTTCGAGATTAGGGTTTGTCACTCCGATTGTCGGAGAGGTATCTCTGGGCCCTCTCGGTAATGCACATCACATAAGCCTTGCAAGCACTGCAACTAATAAGTTAGTTGTGAGATGATGTATTACGGAACGAGTAAAGAGACTTGCCGGTAACGAGATTGAACTAGGTATTGGATACCGACGATCGAATCTCGGGCAAGTAACATACCGATGACAAAGGGAACAACGTATGTTGTTATGCGGTCTGACCGATAAAGATCTTCGTAGAATATGTAGGAGCCAATATGGGCATCTAGGTCCCGCTATTGGTTATTGACCGGAGACGTGTCTCGGTCATGTCTACATTGTTCTCGAACCGTAGGGTCCGCACGCTTAATGTTACGATGACAGTTATTATGAGTTTATGCATTTTGATGTACCGAAGGTTGTTCGGAGTCCCGGATGAGATCACGGACATGACGAGGAGTCTCGAAATGGTCGAGACATAAAGATTGATATATTGGAAGCCTATGTTTGGACATCGGAAGTGTTCCGGGTGAAATCGGGATTTTACCGGAATACCGGGAGGGTTACCGGAACCCCCCGGGAGACTAATGGGCCTATTGGGCCTTAGTGGAAAAAAGAGAAAAAGGGAAAAGGCCCAAGCTGGCCGGCGCCCCCCTTCCCCAAGTCCTATTAGGAATAGGATAAGGGGCCGGCCCCCCTTCTCTCTCTTTTCCCCCCCGGGAGTCCTAATTGGATTAGGATTGGGGGGAGGAGTCCTACTCCCGGTGGGAGTAGGACTCCCCTGCGCCTCCCCTCCCTTGGCCGGCCGGCCCCCCTCCTCCAACCTTTATATACGGGGGCAGGGGGCACCCCAAGACACACAACTTGATCCTTGAGATCGTTCCTTAGCCGTGTGCGGTGCCCCCTGCCACCAAATTCCACCTCGATCGTACCGTTGTAGTGCTTAGGCGAAGCCCTGCGTCGGTAGTACATCAAGATCGTCATCACGCCGTCGTGCTGACGGAACTCTTCCTCGACGCTTTGCTGGATCGGAGCCCGAGGAACGTCATCGAGCTGAACGTGTACTAAGAACTCGGAGGTGCCGGAGTAACGGTGCTTGGATCGGTCGGATCGGGAAGAAGACGTACGACTACTTCCTCTACGTTGTGTGATCGCTTCCGCAGTCGGTCTGCGTTGGTACGTAGACAACACTCTCCCCTCTCGTTGCTGTGCATCACCATGATCTTGCGTGTGCATAGGAATTTTTTTGAAATTACTGCGTTCCCCAACAGTGGCATCCGAGCCTAGGTTTTATGGTTTGATGTTATATGCACGAGTAGAACACAAGTGCGTTGTGGGCGATACAAGTCATACTGCCTACCAGCATGTCATACTTTGGTTCGGCGGTATTGTTGGGTGAGACGATCTGGACCAACCTTACGCGTACTCTTACGCGAGACCGGTTCCCTCGACGTGCTTTGCACATAGATGGCTTGCGGAAGACTGTCTCTCCAACTTTAGTTGAACCAAGTGTGACTACGCCCGGTCCTTGAGAAGGTTAAAACGGAGTCTATTTGACGAACTATCGTTGTGGTTTTGATGCGTAGGTGAGATGAGTTCTTGCTTAAACCCGTAGCAGCCACGTAAAACTTGCAACAAACAAAGTAGAGGACGTCTAACTTGTTTTTGCAGGGTATGTTGTGATGTGATATGGTCAAGACATGATGCTGATTTTATTGTATGAGATGATCATGTTTTGTAACCGAGTTATCGGCAACTGGCAGGAGCCATATGGTTGTCGCTTTATTGTATGCAATGCAATCGCGATGTAATGCTTTACTTTATTACTAAGCGGTAGTGATAGTCGTGGAAGCATAAGATTGGCGAGACGACAACGTTGCTACGATGGAGATCAAGGTGGCGCGCCGGTGACGATGGTGATCATGACGGTGCTTCGGAGATGGAGATCACAAGCACAAGATGATGATGGCCATATCATATCACTTATATTGATTGCATGTGATGTTTATCCTTTTATGCATCTTATCTTGCTTTGATTGACGGTAGCATTATAAGATGATCTCTCACTAAATTATCAAGAAGTGTTCTCCCTGAGTATGCACCGTTGCCAAAGTTCGTCGTGCCCAGACACCACGTGATGATCGGGTGTGATAAGCTCTACGTCCATCTACAACGGGTGCAAGCCAGTTTTGCACACGCAGAATACTCAGGTTATACTTGACGAGCCTAGCATATGCAGATATGGCCTCGGAACACAGAGACCGAAAGGTCGAGCGTGAATCATATAGTAGATATGATCAACATGACGATGTTCACCATTGAAAACTACTCCATCTCACGTGATGATCGGTCATGGTTTAGTTGATTTGGATCACGTGATCACTTAGAGGATTAGAGGGATGTCTATCTAAGTGGGAGTTCCTAAGTAATTTGATTAACTGAACTTAAACTTATCATGAACTTAGTACCTGATAGTATCTTGCTTGTTTATGTTGCTTGTAGATAGATGGCTCGTGCTATTGTTCCGTTGAATTTTAATGCGTTCCTTGAGAAAGCAAAGTTGAAAGATGATGGTAGCAATTACACGGACTGGGTCCGTAACCTGAGGATTATCCTCATTGCTGCACAGAAGAATTACGTCCTGGAAGCACCGCTGGGTGACAGGCCTGCTGCTGGAGCAACGCCGGATGTTATGAACATCTGGCAGAGCAAAGCTGATGACTACTCGATAGTTCAGTGTGCCATGCTTTACGGCTTAGAATCGGGACTTCAACGACGTTTTGAACGTCATGGAGCATATGAGATGTTCCAGGAGTTGAAGTTAATATTTCAAGCAAATGCCCGGATTGAGAGATATGAAGTCTCCAATAAGTTCTATAGCTGTAAGATGGAGGAGAACAGTTCTGTCAGTGAGCATATACTCAAAATGTCTGGGTATAATAATCACTTGATTCAGATGGGAGTTAATCTTCCAGATGATTGCGTCATTGACAGAATTCTCCAATCACTACCACCAAGCTACAAGAGCTTCGTGATGAACTATAATATGCAAGGGATGAACAAGACTATTCCCGAGCTCTTCGCAATGCTGAAAGCTGCGGAGGTAGAAATCAAGAAGGAGCATCAAGTGTTGATGGTTAGCAAAACCACTAGTTTCAAGAAAAAGGGCAAAGGGAAGAAGAAGGGAAACTTCAAGAAGAACAGCAAGCAAGTTGCTGCTCAGGAGAAGAAACCCAAGTCTGGACCTAAGCCTGAACCTGAGTGCTTCTACTGCAAGCAGACTGGTCACTGGAAGCGGAACTGCCCCAAGTATTTGGCGGATAAGAAGGATGGCAAAGTGAGCAAAGGTATATGTGATATACATGTTATTGATGTGTACCTTACTAGAGCTCGCAGTAGCACCTGGGTATTTGATACTGGTTCTGTTGCTAATATTTGCAACTCGAAACAGGGACTACGGAATAAGCGGACACTAGCAAAGGACGAGGTGACGATGCGCGTGGGAAACGGTTCCAAAGTCGATGTGATCGCGGTCCGCACGCTACCTCCACATCTACCTTCGGGATTAATATTAGACCTAAATAATTGTTATTTGGTGCCAGCGTTAAGCATGAACATTATATCTGGATCTTGTTTAATGCGAGACGGTTATTCATTTAAATCAGAGAATAATGGTTGTTCTATTTATATGAATAATATCTTTTATGGTCATGTACCTTTGAAGAGTGGTCTATTCTTGTTGAATCTCGAAGATAGTGAGACACATATTCATAATGTAGAAGCCAAAAGATGCAAAGTTAATAATGATAGTGCAACTTATTTGTGGCACTGCCGTTTAGGTCATATCGGTGTAAAGCGCATGAAGAAACTCCATACTGATGGACTTTTGGAACCACTTGATTATGAATCACTTGGTACTTGCGAACCGTGCCTCATAGGCAAGATGACTAAAACACCGTTCTCCGGTACTATGGAGAGAGCAACAGATTTGTTGGAAATCATACATACCGATGTATGTGGTCCGATGAATATTGAGGCTCGTGGCGGATATCGTTATTTTCTCACCTTCACAGATGATTTAAGCAGATATGGGTATATCTACTTAATGAAACATAAGTCTGAAACATTTGAAAGGTTCAAAGAATTTCAGAGTGAAGTTGAAAATCATCGTAACAAGAAAATAAAGTTTCTACGATCTGATCGTGGAGGAGAATATTTGAGTTACGAGTTTGGTATACATTTGAAAAATTGTGGAATAGTTTCGCAACTCACACCACCCGGAACACCACAGCGTAATGGTGTGTCCGAACGTCGTAATCGCACTTTACTAGATATGGTGCGATCCATGATGTCTCTTACTGATTTACCGCTATCGTTTTGGGGTTATGCTTTAGAGACGGCCGCATTCACGTTAAATAGGGCACCATCAAAATCCGTTGAGACGACGCCTTATGAACTATGGTTTGGCAAGAAACCAAAGTTATCGTTTCTTAAAATTTGGGGCTGCGATGCTTATGTGAAAAAGCTTCAACCTGATAAGCTCGAACCCAAAGCAGAGAAATGTGTCTTCATAGGATACCCAAAGGAAACTGTTGGGTATACCTTCTATCACAGATCCGAAGGCAAGACATTCGTTGCTAAGAATGGATCATTTCTAGAGAAGGAGTTTCTCTCGAAAGAAGTAAGTGGGAGGAAAGTAGAACTTGACGAGGTAACTGTACCTGCTCCCTTATTGGAAAATAGTACATCACAGAAAACTGTTTCTGCGACACCTATGCCAATCAGTGAGGAAGCTAATGATGATGATCATGAAGCTTCAGATCAAGATACTACTGAACCACGTAGATCAACCAGAGTGAGATCCGCACCAGAGTGGTACGGTAATCCAGTTCTGGAAGTCATGATGCTAGATCATGATGAACCTACGAACTATGAAGAAGCGATGGTGAGCCCAGATTCCGCAAAGTGGCTTGAGGCCATGAAATCTGAGATGGGATCCATGTATGAGAACAAAGTATGGACTTTGGTTGACTTGCCCGATGATCGGCAACCAATTGAGAATAAATGGATCTTCAAGAAAAAGACTGACGCTGACGGTAATGTTACTGTCTATAAAGCTCGACTTGTCGCAAAAGGTTTTCGACAAGTTCAAGGGGTTGACTACGATGAGACTTTCTCACCCGTAGCGATGCTTAAGTCCGTCAGAATTATGTTAGCAATTGCCGCATTTTATGATTATGAAATATGGCAGATGGATGTCAAAACTGCATTCCTGAATGGATTTCTGGAAGAAGAGTTGTATATGGTACAACCAGAAGGTTTTGTCGATCCAAAAGGAGCTAACAAAGTATGCAAACTCCAGCGATCCATTTATGGACTGGTGCAAGCATCTCGGAGTTGGAATAAACGCTTTGATAGTGTGATCAAAGCATTTGGCTTTATACAGACTTTTGGAGAAGCCTGTATTTACAAGAAAGTGAGTGGGAGCTCTATAGCATTTCTGATATTATATGTGGATGACATATTACTGATTGGAAATGATATAGAATTTCTGGATAGCATAAAGGGATACTTGAATAAAAGTTTTTCGATGAAAGACCTCGGGGAAGCTGCATACATATTAGGCATAAAGATCTATAGAGATAGATCAAGACGCTTAATTGGACTTTCGCAAAGCACATACCTGGACAAGATTTTGAAGAAATTCAAAATGGATCAAGCAAAGAAAGGGTTCTTGCCTGTGTTACAAGGTATGAAATTGAGTAAGACTCAATGCCCGACCACTGCAGAAGATGGAGAGAAAATGAAAGATGTTCCCTATGCTTCAGCCATAGGCTCTATCATGTATGCAATGTTGTGTACCAGACCTGATGTGTGCCTTGCTATAAGTTTAGCAGGGAGGTACCAAAGTACTCCTGGAATGGATCACTGGACAGCGGTCAAGAACATCCTGAAATACCTGAAAAGGACTAAGGATATGTTTCTCGTATATGGAGGTGACAAAGAGCTCACCGTAAGAGGTTACGTTGATGCAAGCTTTGACACTGATCCGGACGATTCTAAATCGCAAACCGGATATGTGTTTACTTTAAACGGTGGAGCTGTCAGTTGGTGCAGTTCTAAACAAAGCGTCGTAGCGGGATCTACATGTGAAGCGGAGTACATAGCTGCTTCGGAAGCAGCAAACGAAGGAGTCTGGATGAAGGAGTTCATATCCGATCTAGGTGTCATACCTAGTGCATCGGGTCCAATGAAAATCTTCTGTGACAATACTGGTGCAATTGCCTTGGCAAAGGAATCCAGATTTCACAAGAGGACCAAACACATCAAGAGACGCTTCAACTCCATCCGGGATTTAGTCCAGGTGGGAGACATAGAGATTTGCAAGATACATACGGATCTGAGTGTTGCAGACCCGTTGACTAAGCCTTTTCCACGAGCAAAACATGATCAGCACCAAGGCTCCATGGGTGTTAGAATCATTACTGTGTAATCTAGATTATTGACTCTAGTGCAAGTGGGAGACTGAAGGAAATATGCCCTAGAGGCAATAATAAAGTTATTATTTATTTCCTTACATCATGATAAATGTTTATTATTCATGCTAGAATTGTATTAACCGGAAACATAATACATGTGTGAATACATAGACCAACAGAGTGTCACTAGTATGCCTCTACTTGACTAGCTCGTTAATCAAAGATGGTTATGTTTCCTAACCATGAACAAGGAGTTGTTATTTGATTAACAAGGTCACATCATTAGTAGAATGATCTGATTGACATGACCCATTCCATTAGCATAGCACCCGATCGTTTAGTATGTTGCTATTGCTTTCTTCATAACTTATACATGTTCCTATAACTATGAGATTATGCAACTCCCGTTTACCGGAGGAACACTTTGGGTACTACCAAACGTCACAACGTAACTGGGTGATTATAAAGGAGTACTACAGGTGTCTCCAATGGTAGATGTTGGGTTGGCGTATTTCGAGATTAGGGTTTGTCACTCCGATTGTCGAAGAGGTATCTCTGGGCCCTCTCGGTAATGCACATCACATAAGCCTTGCAAGCACTGCAACTAATAAGTTAGTTGTGAGATGATGTATTACGGAACGAGTAAAGAGACTTGCCGGTAACGAGATTGAACTAGGTATTGGATACCGACGATCGAATCTCGGGCAAGTAACATACCGATGACAAAGGGAACAACGTATGTTGTTATGCGGTCTGACCGATAAAGATCTTCGTAGAATATGTAGGAGCCAATATGGGCATCCAGGTCCCGCTATTGGTTATTGACCGGAGACGTGTCTCGGTCATGTCTACATTGTTCTCGAACCGTAGGGTCCGCACGCTTAACGTTACGATGACAGTTATTATGAGTTTATCCATTTTGATGTACCGAAGGTTGTTCGGAGTCCCGGATGAGATCACGGACATGACGAGGAGTCTCGAAATGGTCGAGACGTAAAGATTGATATATTGGAAGCCTATGTTTGGACATCGGAAGTGTTCCGGGTGAAATCGGGATTTTACCGGAATACCGGGAGGGTTACCGGAACCCCCCGGGAGACTAATGGGCCTATTGGGCCTTAGTGGAAAAAAGAGAAAAAGGGAAAAGGCCCAAGCTGGCCGGCGCCCCTATTCGCCAAGTCCTATTAGGAATAGGATAAGGGGCCGGCCCCCCTTCTCTCTCTTTTCCCCCCCCCGGGAGTCCTAATTGGATTAGGATTGGGGGGAGGAGTCCTACTCCCGGTGGGAGTAGGACTCCCCTGCGCCTCCCCTCCCTTGGCCGGCCGGCCCCCCCTCCTCCAACCTTTATATACGGGGGCAGGGGGCACCCCAAGACACACAACTTGATCCTTGAGATCGTTCCTTAGCCGTGTGCGGTGCCCCCTGCCACCAAATTCCACCTCGATCGTACCGTTGTAGTGCTTAGGCGAAGCCCTGCGTCGGTAGTACATCAAGATCGTCATCACGCCGTCGTGCTGACGGAACTCTTCCTCGACGCTTTGCTGGATCGGAGCCCGAGGAACGTCATCGAGCTGAACGTGTGCTAAGAACTCGGAGGTGCCGGAGTAACGGTGCTTGGATCGGTCGGATCGGGAAGAAGACGTACGACTACTTCCTCTACGTTGTGTGATCGCTTCCGCAGTCGGTCTGCGTTGGTACGTAGACAACACTCTCCCCTCTCGTTGCTGTGCATCACCATGATCTTGCGTGTGCGTAGGAATTTTTTTGAAATTACTGCGTTCCCCAATAGTGGCATCCGAGCCTAGGTTTTATGGTTTGATGTTATATGCACGAGTAGAACACAAGTGCGTTGTGGGCGATACAAGTCATACTGCCTACCAGCATGTCATACTTTGGTTCGGCGGTATTGTTGGGTGAGACGATCCGGACCAACCTTACGCGTACTCTTACGCGAGACCGGTTCCCTCGACGTGCTTTGCACATAGATGGCTTGCGGAAGACTGTCTCTCCAACTTTAGTTGAACCAAGTGTGACTACGCCCGGTCCTTGAGAAGGTTAAAACGGAGTCTATTTGACGAACTATCGTTGTGGTTTTGATGCGTAGGTGAGATGAGTTCTTGCTTAAACCCGTAGCAGCCACGTAAAACTTGCAACAAACAAAGTAGAGGACGTCTAACTTGTTTTTGCAGGGTATGTTGTGATGTGATATGGTCAAGACATGATGCTGATTTTATTGTATGAGATGATCATGTTTTGTAACCGAGTTATCGGCAACTGGCAGGAGCCATATGGTTGTCGCTTTATTGTATGCAATGCAATCGCGATGTAATGCTTTACTTTATTACTAAGCGGTAGTGATAGTCGTGGAAGCATAAGATTGGCGAGACGACAACGTTGCTACGATGGAGATCAAGGTGGCGCGCCGGTGACGATGGTGATCATGACGGTGCTTCGGAGATGGAGATCACAAGCACAAGATGATGATGGCCATATCATATCACTTATATTGATTGCATGTGATGTTTATCCTTTTATGCATCTTATCTTGCTTTGATTGACGGTAGCATTATAAGATGATCTCTCACTAAATTATCAAGAAGTGTTCTCCCTGAGTATGCACCGTTGCCAAAGTTCGTCGTGCCCAGACACCACGTGATGATCGGGTGTGATAAGCTCTACGTCCATCTACAACGGGTGCAAGCCAGTTTTGCACACGCAGAATACTCAGGTTATACTTGACGAGCCTAGCATATGCAGATATGGCCTCGGAACACAGAGACCGAAAGGTCGAGCGTGAATCATATAGTAGATATGATCAACATGACGATGTTCACCATTGAAAACTACTCCATCTCACGTGATGATCGGTCATGGTTTAGTTGATTTGGATCACGTGATCACTTAGAGGATTAGAGGGATGTCTATCTAAGTGGGAGTTCCTAAGTAATTTGATTAACTGAACTTAAACTTATCATGAACTTAGTACCTGATAGTATCTTGCTTGTTTATGTTGCTTGTAGATAGATGGCTCGTGCTATTGTTCCGTTGAATTTTAATGCGTTCCTTGAGAAAGCAAAGTTGAAAGATGATGGTAGCAATTACACGGACTGGGTCCGTAACCTGAGGATTATCCTCATTGCTGCACAGAAGAATTACGTCCTGGAAGCACCGCTGGGTGACAGGCCTGCTGCTGGAGCAACGCCGGATGTTATGAACATCTGGCAGAGCAAAGCTGATGACTACTCGATAGTTCAGTGTGCCATGCTTTACGGCTTAGAATCGGGACTTCAACGACGTTTTGAACGTCATGGAGCATATGAGATGTTCCAGGAGTTGAAGTTAATATTTCAAGCAAATGCCCGGATTGAGAGATATGAAGTCTCCAATAAGTTCTATAGCTGTAAGATGGAGGAGAACAGTTCTGTCAGTGAGCATATACTCAAAATGTCTGGGTATAATAATCACTTGATTCAGATGGGAGTTAATCTTCCAGATGATTGCGTCATTGACAGAATTCTCCAATCACTACCACCAAGCTACAAGAGCTTCGTGATGAACTATAATATGCAAGGGATGAACAAGACTATTCCCGAGCTCTTCGCAATGCTGAAAGCTGCGGAGGTAGAAATCAAGAAGGAGCATCAAGTGTTGATGGTTAGCAAAACCACTAGTTTCAAGAAAAAGGGCAAAGGGAAGAAGAAGGGAAACTTCAAGAAGAACAGCAAGCAAGTTGCTGCTCAGGAGAAGAAACCCAAGTCTGGACCTAAGCCTGAAACTGAGTGCTTCTACTGCAAGCAGACTGGTCACTGGAAGCGGAACTGCCCCAAGTATTTGGCGGATAAGAAGGATGGCAAAGTGAGCAAAGGTATATGTGATATACATGTTATTGATGTGTACCTTACTAGAGCTCGCAGTAGCACCTGGGTATTTGATACTGGTTCTGTTGCTAATATTTGCAACTCGAAACAGGGACTACGGAATAAGCGGACACTAGCAAAGGACGAGGTGACGATGCGCGTGGGAAACGGTTCCAAAGTCGATGTGATCGCGGTCGGCACGCTACCTCTACATCTACCTTCGGGATTAATATTAGACCTAAATAATTGTTATTTGGTGCCAGCGTTAAGCATGAACATTATATCTGGATCTTGTTTAATGCGAGACGGTTATTCATTTAAATCAGAGAATAATGGTTGTTCTATTTATATGAATAATATCTTTTATGGTCATGCACCTTTGAAGAGTGGTCTATTCTTGTTGAATCTCGAAGATAGTGATACACATATTCATAATGTAGAAGCCAAAAGATGCAAAGTTAATAATGATAGTGCAACTTATTTGTGGCACTGCCGTTTAGGTCATATCGGTGTAAAGCGCATGAAGAAACTCCATACTGATGGACTTTTGGAACCACTTGATTATGAATCACTTGGTACTTGCGAACCGTGCCTCATAGGCAAGATGACTAAAACACCGTTCTCCGGTACTATGGAGAGAGCAACAGATTTGTTGGAAATCATACATACCGATGTATGTGGTCCGATGAATATTGAGGCTCGTGGCGGATATCGTTATTTTCTCACCTTCACAGATGATTTAAGCAGATATGGGTATATCTACTTAATGAAACATAAGTCTGAAACATTTGAAAGGTTCAAAGAATTTCAGAGTGAAGTTGAAAATCATCGTAACAAGAAAATAAAGTTTCTACGATCTGATCGTGGAGGAGAATATTTGAGTTACGAGTTTGGTATACATTTGAAAAATTGTGGAATAGTTTCGCAACTCACACCACCCGGAACACCACAGCGTAATGGTGTGTCCGAACGTCGTAATCGCACTTTACTAGATATGGTGCGATCCATGATGTCTCTTACTGATTTACCGCTATCGTTTTGGGGTTATGCTTTAGAGACGGCCGCATTCACGTTAAATAGGGCACCATCAAAATCCGTTGAGACGACGCCTTATGAACTATGGTTTGGCAAGAAACCAAAGTTATCGTTTCTTAAAATTTGGGGCTGCGATGCTTATGTGAAAAAGCTTCAACCTGATAAGCTCGAACCCAAAGCAGAGAAATGTGTCTTCATAGGATACCCAAAGGAAACTGTTGGGTATACCTTCTATCACAGATCCGAAGGCAAGACATTCGTTGCTAAGAATGGATCATTTCTAGAGAAGGAGTTTCTCTCGAAAGAAGTAAGTGGGAGGAAAGTAGAACTTGACGAGGTAACTGTACCTGCTCCCTTATTGGAAAATAGTACATCACAGAAAACTGTTTCTGCGACACCTATGCCAATCAGTGAGGAAGCTAATGATGATGATCATGAAGCTTCAGATCAAGATACTACTGAACCACGTAGATCAACCAGAGTGAGATCCGCACCAGAGTGGTACGGTAATCCAGTTCTGGAAGTCATGATGCTAGATCATGATGAACCTACGAACTATGAAGAAGCGATGGTGAGCCCAGATTCCGCAAAGTGGCTTGAGGCCATGAAATCTGAGATGGGATCCATGTATGAGAACAAAGTATGGACTTTGGTTGACTTGCCCGATGATCGGCAACCAATTGAGAATAAATGGATCTTCAAGAAAAAGACTGACGCTGACGGTAATGTTACTGTCTATAAAGCTCGACTTGTCGCAAAAGGTTTTCGACAAGTTCAAGGGGTTGACTACGATGAGACTTTCTCACCCGTAGCGATGCTTAAGTCCGTCAGAATTATGTTAGCAATTGCCGCATTTTATGATTATGAAATATGGCAGATGGATGTCAAAACTGCATTCCTAAATGGATTTCTGGAAGAAGAGTTGTATATGGTACAACCAGAAGGTTTTGTCGGTCCAAAAGGAGCTAACAAAGTATGCAAACTCCAGCGATCCATTTATGGACTGGTGCAAGCATCTCGGAGTTGGAATAAACGCTTTGATAGTGTGATCAAAGCATTTGGCTTTATACAGACTTTTGGAGAAGCCTGTATTTACAAGAAAGTGAGTGGGAGCTCTGTAGCATTTCTGATATTATATGTGGATGACATATTACTGATTGGAAATGATATAGAATTTCTGGATAGCATAAAGGGATACTTGAATAAAAGTTTTTCGATGAAAGACCTCGGGGAAGCTGCATACATATTAGGCATAAAGATCTATAGAGATAGATCAAGACGCTTAATTGGACTTTCGCAAAGCACATACCTGGACAAGATTTTGAAGAAATTCAAAATGGATCAAGCAAAGAAAGGGTTCTTGCCTGTGTTACAAGGTATGAAATTGAGTAAGACTCAATGCCCGACCACTGCAGAAGATGGAGAGAAAATGAAAGATGTTCCCTATGCTTCAGCCATAGGCTCTATCATGTATGCAATTTTGTGTACCAGACCTGATGTGTGCCTTGCTATAAGTTTAGCAGGGAGGTACCAAAGTACTCCTGGAATGGATCACTGGACAGCGGTCAAGAACATCCTGAAATACCTGAAAAGGACTAAGGATATGTTTCTCGTATATGGAGGTGACAAAGAGCTCACCGTAAGAGGTTACGTTGATGCAAGCTTTGACACTGATCCGGACGATTCTAAATCGCAAACCGGATATGTGTTTACTTTAAACGGTGGAGCTGTCAGTTGGTGCAGTTCTAAACAAAGCGTCGTAGCGGGATCTACATGTGAAGCGGAGTACATAGCTGCTTCGGAAGCAGCAAACGAAGGAGTCTGGATGAAGGAGTTCATATCCGATCTAGGTGTCATACCTAGTGCATCGGGTCCAATGAAAATCTTCTGTGACAATACTGGTGCAATTGCCTTGGCAAAGGAATCCAGATTTCACAAGAGGACCAAACACATCAAGAGACGCTTCAACTCCATCCGGGATTTAGTCCAGGTGGGAGACATAGAGATTTGCAAGATACATACGGATCTGAGTGTTGCAGACCCGTTGACTAAGCCTTTTCCACGAGCAAAACATGATCAGCACCAAGGCTCCATGGGTGTTAGAATCATTACTGTGTAATCTAGATTATTAACTCTAGTGCAAGTGGGAGACTGAAGGAAATATGCCCTAGAGGCAATAATAAAGTTATTATTTATTTCCTTACATCATGATAAATGTTTATTATTCATGCTAGAATTGTATTAACCGGAAACATAATACATGTGTGAATACATAGACCAACAGAGTGTCACTAGTATGCCTCTACTTGACTAGCTCGTTAATCAAAGATGGTTATGTTTCCTAACCATGAACAAGGAGTTGTTATTTGATTAACGAGGTCACATCATTAGTAGAATGATCTGATTGACATGACCCATTCCATTAGCATAGCACCCGATCGTTTAGTATGTTGCTATTGCTTTCTTCATAACTTATACATGTTCCTATAACTATGAGATTATGCAACTCCCGTTTACCGGAGGAACACTTTGGGTACTACCAAACGTCACAACGTAACTGGGTGATTATAAAGGAGTACTACAGGTGTCTCCAATGGTAGATGTTGGGTTGGCGTATTTCGAGATTAGGGTTTGTCACTCCGATTGTCGAAGAGGTATCTCTGGGCCCTCTCGGTAATGCACATCACATAAGCCTTGCAAGCACTGCAACTAATAAGTTAGTTGTGAGATGATGTATTACGGAACGAGTAAAGAGACTTGCCGGTAACGAGATTGAACTAGGTATTGGATACCGACGATCGAATCTCGGGCAAGTAACATACCGATGACAAAGGGAACAACGTATGTTGTTATGCGGTCTGACCGATAAAGATCTTCGTAGAATATGTAGGAGCCAATATGGGCATCCAGGTCCCGCTATTGGTTATTGACCGGAGACGTGTCTCGGTCATGTCTACATTGTTCTCGAACCGTAGGGTCCGCACGCTTAACGTTACGATGACAGTTATTATGAGTTTATGCATTTTGATGTACCGAAGGTTGTTCGGAGTCCCGGATGAGATCACGGACATGACGAGGAGTCTCGAAATGGTCGAGACGTAAAGATTGATATATTGGAAGCCTATGTTTGGACATCGGAAGTGTTCCGGGTGAAATCGGGATTTTACCGGAATACCGGGAGGGTTACCGGAACCCCCCGGGAGACTAATGGGCCTATTGGGCCTTAGTGGAAAAAAGAGAAAAAGGGAAAAGGCCCAAGCTGGCCGGCGCCCCCCTTCCCCAAGTCCTATTAGGAATAGGATAAGGGGCCGGCCCCCCTTCTCTCTCTTTTCCCCCCCGGGAGTCCTAATTGGATTAGGATTGGGGGGAGGAGTCCTACTCCCGGTGGGAGTAGGACTCCCCTGCGCCTCCCCTCCCTTGGCCGGCCGGCCCCCCTCCTCCAACCTTTATATACGGGGGCAGGGGGCACCCCAAGACACACAACTTGATCCTTGAGATCGTTCCTTAGCCGTGTGCGGTGCCCCCTGCCACCAAATTCCACCTCGATCGTACCGTTGTAGTGCTTAGGCGAAGCCCTGCGTCGGTAGTACATCAAGATCGTCATCACGCCGTCGTGCTGACGGAACTCTTCCTCGACGCTTTGCTGGATCGGAGCCCGAGGAATGTCATCGAGCTGAACGTGTGCTAAGAACTCGGAGGTGCCGGAGTAACGGTGCTTGGATCGGTCGGATCGGGAAGAAGACGTACGACTACTTCCTCTACGTTGTGTGATCGCTTCCGCAGTCGGTCTGCGTTGGTACGTAGACAACACTCTCCCCTCTCGTTGCTGTGCATCACCATGATCTTGCGTGTGCGTAGGAAATTTTTTGAAATTACTGCGTTCCCCAACACTTTCTTGATTGGGTTGACTCGATGAAGACTAGTTGATTGCTCCCCCATACTCCACTATGGGTGAGCCACTCTTCCGCACATCTTCACAAGTCCATTGTCACCACAAAGGACGGCAAGCTTCAAGCATTTGATCTCTTCGTGATACTCCACTTGAACTTGCACACCGCAACCTAACCCCACAAAGAACTCTCACAAAGACCATGGGTTAGTACACAAAGCGTAATTGACAATTCTTACCATACCATGGGGTCACTTGATCCCTCTCGGTACATCTTCTGCGCTTTGTGAGTTGATCAACTTGATTCACTCTTGACTTAGTCTTGATCAACCTTGAACCTTTCCAATTCTCTTCATTTGGATGATGTCTTGAAGGTAGACATGAATGATCACACAATCTTCTTCTTCAAGACATGCTTGCAATAAGCTCAACTCTCACATGACCAATCTTTGGATAATTCCTTGAATGACACCTTGGTCGACACAAACTCTCCTTGAAATCAACACATGTACTCCAAGAAAAGCATATGGACAAAACCTTCAAATATAACTCAAGGCAACCATTAGTCCATAGAGATTGTCATCAATTACCAAAACCAAACATGGGGGCACCGCATGTTCTTTCACAATCTCACCTACGCATCAAAACCACAACGATAGTTTGTCAAATAGACTCCGTTTTAACCTTCTCAAGGACCGGGCGTAGCCACACTCGGTTCAACTAAAGTTGGAGAGACAGTCGCCCGCAAGCCATCTATGTGCAAAGCACGTCGAGGGAACCGGTCTCGCGTAAGCGTACGCGTAAGGTTGGTCCGGGTCGTCTTGTCCAACAATACCGCTGAACCAAAGTATGACATGCTGGTAGGCAGTATGACTTATATCGTCCACAACTCACTTGTGTTCTACTCGTGCACATAACATCAAACCATAAAACCTAGGCTCGGATGCTACTGTTGGGGAACGTAGTAATTTCAAAATTTTCCTACGCACACGCAAGATCATGGTGATGCATAGCAACGAGGGGGAGAGTCTGATCTACGTACCCTTGTAGATCGCAATGGAAGCGTTGACACAATGTAGAGGAAGTAGTCGTACGTCTTCTTCCCGATCCGACCGATCCAAGCACCGTTACTCCGGCACCTCCGAGTTCTTAGCACACGTACAGCTCGATGACGATCCCCGGGCTCCGATCCAGCAAAGCTTCGGGGAGGAGTTCCATCAGCACGACGGCGTGGTGACGATCTTGATGTTCTACCGACGCAGGGCTTCGCCTAAGCTCGACAACGATATGATCGAGGTGGAATATGGTGGCAGGGGGCACAGCACACGGCTAAGGAACGATCTCAATGATCAACTTGTGTGTCTAGAGGTGCCCCCTGCCCCCGTATATAAAGGATCCAAGGGGGAGGGGCTGGCCGGCCAAGAGGAGGGCGCAGGAGGAGTCCTACTCCTACCGGGAGTAGGACTCCCCCCCCCCCCAATCCTATTCCAAATAGGACTCCCAAGGGGGAAAGAGAGAGAGAGAGAGAGAGAGAGAGAGAGAGGTGGCCGGCCACCTCTCCTAGTCCTAATAGGACTAGGGGAGGGGGGGAGGCGCGCAGCCCACCATGGCAGCCCCTTTCACCTTTCCACTGAAGCCCAATAAGGCCCATATGGCTCCCGGGGGGTTCCGGTAACCTCCCGGTAATCCGGTAAAATCCCAATTTTACCCGGAACACTTCCGATATCCAAATATAGGCTTCCAATATATCAATCTTTATGTCTCGACCATTTCGAGACTCCTCGTCATGTCCGTGATCACATCCGGGACTCCGAACTACCTTCGGTACATCAAAATGCATAAACTCATAATAACTGTCATCGTAACGTTAAGCATGCGGACCCTACGGTTCGAGAACAATGTAGACATGACCGAGACACGTCTCCGGTCAATAACCAATAGCGGGACCTGGATGCCCATATTGGCTCCTGCATATTCTACGAAGATCTTTATCGGTCAGACCGCATAACAACATACGTTGTTCCCTTTGTCATCGGTATGTTACTTGCCCGAGATTCGATCGTCGGTATCCAATACCTAGTTCAATCTCGTTACCGGCAAGTCCCTTTACTCGTTCTGTAATACATCATCCCGCAACTAACTTATTAGTTGCAATGCTTGCAAGGCTTGTGTAATGTGCATTACCGAGAGGGCCCAGAGATACCACTCCGACAATCGGAGTGACAAATCCTATTCTCGAAATACGCCAACCCAACATCTACCATTGGAGACACCTGTAGAGCTCCTTTATAATCACCCAGTTACGTTGTGACGTTTGGTAGCACACAAAGTGTTCCTCCGGCAAACGGGAGTTGCATAATCTCATAGTCATAGGAACATGTATAAGTCATGAAGAAAGCAATAGCAACATACTAAACGATCGGGTGCTAAGCTAATGGAATGGGTCATGTCAATCAGATCATTCAACTAATGATGTGACCTCGTTAATCAAATAACAACTCTTTGTTTATGGTTAGGAAACTTAACCATCTTTGATTAACGAGCTAGTCTAGTAGAGGCACACTAGTGACACTCTGTTTGTCTATGTATTCACACATGTATTATGTTTCCGGTTAATACAATTCTAGCATGAATAATAAACATTTATCATGATATAAGGAAATAAATAATAACTTTATTATTGCCTCTAGGGCATATTTCCTTCAAAACTAAACCAACAACACCGCCCGAATGTGCCGACAAATCCCGATAGGAGCTGCACATATCTCTTTCTCAGGGCACACTCAGATTGTCTTAGGTACGGGTAAGCCAGCCTAGAGTTGCCCCTGGTGGCCACCGGTAGCTGACAGGTGGACCAACACTCAGAGGAGCACTGCCCCGGGGGGGGGGGGGGGGGGTTATAATAATGATGACCCTTGAGTCTGCAGAACCCAAGGGAAAGAAAAGGCTAGGTGGAAAATGGTAAAACCAATGTTGGGCATTGCTGAAGAAGCTTTACTTAAGGTGAACTGTCAAGGGGTTCCCATTATAGCCCAACCGCGTAAGGGACGCAAAATCCGGGAACATAACACCGATATGACGGAAACTAGGGCGGCAAGAGTGGAACAAAACACCAGGCATAAGGCCGAGCCTTCCACCCTTTACCAAGTATATAGATGCATTAATTAAATAAGATATATTGTGATATCCCAACAAGTAAACATGTTCCAACAAGGAACAACATCTCCATGTTCCAACAAGGAACAAACTTCAATCTTCACCTGCAACTAACAATGCTATACGAGGGGCTGAGCAAAGCGGTAACATAGCCAATCAACGGTTTGCTAGGACAATGGTGGGTTAGAGGTTGAACATGGCAATTTGGGAGGCTGACAAGCAAGTGGTAGGCATCGTAGCAATGGCATAGCAAAAGAGCGAGCATCTAGCAAAGCAAAGATAGAAGTGATTTCGAGGGTATGATCATCTTGCCTGAAATCCCGCAAGGAAGAAGAACGAGTCCATGAAGAAGACAAACGGACGTAGTTGAACGGATCCTCACAAACTCGACGTTATCGGAACCAACCCGAAAAGCAACACCGGAAAAGAGCAAACAACATAGTAAACAACCACCACGTAATCATGGCATGATGCATAATCAAGTATGATGCATGTCCGGTTTAATGAGGCATGGCATGGCAAAGTGCACAAACAATCCTACAAATTAAGTGGAGCTCAATATGCAACGAGTTGCATATTGACGAAACACCACATGACTTATTTAGTTCTCTCTCGTTTATGTACCCAACAAGATTAAATGTTGATTAACATGGCAAGAGGTGAAGCACAACAAAACTGCCTATCTAGGCAAGTTTAAATGAGGCCGGAACAACGAACAACAATTCCGGAAAATCCTCATATAGTCATATGCATAATTTAAGGTTTGGTACTGTTCTGCCCTAAACATTATTTTAGAGTTGTTAAACATGCAAGAAGATGCCACCATGTTAAACTAGGCAAAATTCTACCCCATTTACATATAAAGTTTATTTAAATCGGAGCTACGGTTATTTAGTTATGAATTAAATCATTTTAACATGGCATAGGAGCAAATTAATGCAAACAACATTTTTAACATTTTAAACATAGATGAAAGTTGGATATTATTAATCTACACAAAATTCTGAGCAAGTTTCATATATAATACATTTTAATCCGATGCACGGTTTGTGAGTTTTTATATGCATGAACATGAGGGACTATACTGCAAATCTGCTGTCTCAGGATAATTGGGCAAATCGCAGGCAGGGAAAAAAACATGACACGGGCCGCATCTAAATAGTGCACTGGGCGGCTGGGCTGCTCACCTAGCTGGGCTCGGCCCAGGTCGGTGGAGGTGGGAGCTGGGCCGCGGTCAACAGGCGAAGGGAGACGCTGACTGGGCCGGATCTGGAGGGAACGACGCGGTCAACGGGCGCGGGTGGGGCGAGCGGGACTTGGCGCTGCGGTCGACTCTGGAAGTAGAGGAACGACGCGACGACGAGGGCGGCGCTGGCGTGATGCAGAGGAAGCAGACGCGAAGGCCGACGACAGGGGAGGCATGCATCCGGGCGGTGGAGCTCGAGTTCGTCCGGATCCGGCCGGTCTTGGTGGCGGATGGGAAAGGGCAGGGCGGCGCGGAGGCGACAGAGCTCGAGGCCATGGCGACTCGACGGCGGCGCTGCAGCTTCGAGGCGTCGGCCATGGGAGCTCCGGCGAGTTCCCGGAGGAGAAGGAGAGCGGGCGGTTCCTGTCCAAGGCAGAGAGAGAGAGCCCTGAGAGAGAGAGAGATGAATACAGAGGGAGGAGGAAGAACGAGGGAAGGGGGCGGGGCGTGGCGCTGGACCTGTGGCCGCCGGCGGCGACGCTTGCAGGGAGGTCCGACGACCTGGGGAACGGATTCGGGCGGCGAGGAGCTCCTGTGCAGCATGAGTGCCCGCCTCCTGGTGGCTTGCACGGGCTACAGGAGGGAGGCGCGGGGTTGCGAGGCCGAGGCAGGGGACCGGCGAGGCGGTGGCTGCCCCTGGGATCGAGGAGAAGCAGAGGAGGCCGCGAGACGAGGTGGCTCTGGTCGCCGGTGGAGCTTGCTCCGGCGGCGCGGGCAATGGAGGCCAAGGGAGGTGAAGCGGTGGTGGCCTTGCGGGTGGCTGCTGGTTGGATGGATGGATCGACGGAGAGCAGTGGCTTGGCGCGGAAGGAGATGGGCAGGTGGGTGGATCGGGCGGAGATCCCGATGAGGATTTGTTGGAGTGGCGGCGCGGCTAGGAGGATGGGACAGATCACCTAAAATTTAGGGTTGCCCATTATATACGCAAATGGATTAGGTTTGGGGGTATTTGGTCCCTCCGATTTTTAATCGGACGGTCGCGAAAAAATAGCTAGGGATACCAAATAAGAAACGGAGACGTTATGTAGATGTTTGGGAATGATCCGGATCCAACGGTGACGACTGCTCGGGTCGGGTCCGGGACAACTTTCGGACGCTCACGTGAGGGGTTCGATGCACTGTGCAGAGAGGGTTTTGGACCGTGCGGTCGCATCGGACAACTCCGAAAGCGAAAAGGGGAAGGAGGATGGACTAGGTGGGCTGTGGCGAGACTGCGAGGGGGAGAAGAGAGAGAGAGGGCCCGACATCTGTTTCCGGAGACCGAAAACGTCCGACGTTAGACCGGCTACTATGCCACCATATTTATCCATTGGGACGTCAAACGGACTCCGACTGCGATGAAACTTGGCAGGCGACTTACTAACAACATAACAACACCACATGCCAACTTTCATCCCATTCCGAGAACATTTTCCGGACACTTATAAAATACTATTTCGGACATGCCGCGGGCGCGTGCAAGTGTGGTTGGGTTCAGAACGGACAACGGAGAAACGAGAAGGCCGGGACGGATGCAAGTTTTGAAAACATGATGATGCAATGCACATGATGACATGATAAGATGCAACACGCAAGCACATGACAAGGCAACAACAGCGAATAACTGGAAGACACCTGACACATCGATCTCGGGCGTTACAGCTGCTCCGCAAGCCTACCTGGACGCCTTTTAATTAACCGAGGCGAGAGGCTGTGGACCATGTGGCCACGAGAAGACGACTTTGTAACGAACTAACCTCTCAAACTACTATGTTCTCTCCCTTTTTGATTTATGTCTAAAAAATATCTCTACTTTGATTTCCCCCCGAAGCGTCACCTCCCAGCGCGGCCGGCGGGCGGTGGAGCATGGCGATGGAGCTCCTGGTTCGATCATTTCTGCCTTTTTGCCTCCCTTTTGCGTACTATGATGTCACAGATGTGTTACTCTCCTTTCATCTCCCTTGGTGGTCTTTCTTCTCATCCTCCACCTTTCCGACAACACAGGATTGGCGCCGCATCAACTCCCTTCTGACCTGGAGCGGAGGCTAGATGGTGGAAGTATGGAAGAGGTCGACGCGAAAGAGGCAACAATGGAGTAAATGGCAGAAAAAAACTATCACAATATGTGCTAGGGTTATGAAAAACGACCACCTCGCTTGATTTTTAAAAATGCTACCACAAATTTGGTTCGCTGTTCCAAAGAACTATCATGTCATACTAATGACTGTTGGTTAACTTAAACATTATTATGATAGGTCGGGTCCACTCGTCAGGTTGACCATTGACAGGTTATGATAGGTGGGGCCCAAATATTTTTTGAAAGGCAATCAGGTCCATGAAAAAAAGCAATCTGGTCCCTACAAAATTTAAAACGCAAGCAATCGAGTCCTCGTCGGCGAGCTCGTCACTAGAGCCGATGAAGGGACCTTTGTTGATCGTCCGACGTTGCCCTGGACGTGGTTGCAACAACCATGGCTGGCGGGAATCAGTAGCGGCGGGGGCGGCGGGCTGGAACTGCCAGTGCTCCCTGGCTACTCCCCGCCCGTGCTCGAGCTCGTGGCCAAGGTGGGTGTGGTCGACAGGTGTGGTGGCTTGCGGCGCGTCCTGGTGGCGTCCGGCCCGGGCGTCGACGGCTACGGAGCTCCTCCCCCTCTCTGCTGCAAATTCCCATCACCCGGCTATCCTCCCATGGGTGCTGCCATGGCCGAGTACGAGTTCGACTCTGACCACCGGCGAGCCACTCCGAGCTGCCCACTCGTCGCCCTCCTTCCATCTTCTACGTGTCCATGGCGTGGTGGTGGCCGGCCCCTGGCTGCACCGGGCCTGGTGCTGGCCGACCCTGGAGGAGGCACTCCCCATGGCGTGGTGGTGGCCGGCCCTGGCGGCGGCGGTCGTGGTGGCGCCGGGCGTGGTGCTACCTGCCACAACCATGGTGGTGCCCGACGATGGCTCGGGAGAGAGATTAGGGAAGAAGAGAGACAGAGACAGAGAGAGACGGGACCCACATGTAAGTTAACGGTCCAACAAATAGTCAACAAACGATTTTTTAGGAGCGGGCCCGACTTGTCATAAACTGGATTAATTCTAATCACATGGTCATTTGAGTTTTTTGGAACAACAAACCAAAATAGTGGTAGCATTTTGGAAAATTAAAATAAATGGTAGGTTTTTGTAACCCTAGTCTGTAATGTGGTAGTTTTTTTGCTATATACTCGTCGACAACATTTTTCTCCGTGACCTTCCAGATGCAAAAAGGAGCACCTGCGGGGATCGGGAATGAGGAAAGGAGCCATACAAGTGCAACTTTTACTTCTGTTTTTATTGATGGAAAGGTGAGATTAGTTTTAAATCTTGTGTGGGAAAATCCTTATATGGAAAACCAAGAACCTGTACAAAAATGATGAATATGCATAGCTATGTCCATCTGGTGGCCAAACAAGAACATGTGTCCTCCTTCAGCAGTGATTGATAAAGCTTCCATCGAATCTGACCAAACAAGAACATGGAGATTAGACCATTGGAGGGCCAGCGACCCCCCCCCCCCCCCCCCCCATCCCAAAAAAACAATTTCATGAATCTCTGAACAAAGATAACCTCTCCTGCATTGTTCATGAGAATCATTTCAAGCCCCGCCAAACCATCATCCGAAGAGAAAGAGTCGTCCACGAAGAGTCTCCGCTTCTAGTGCGCTGTTGGAAAAGAACAGAAGATGAGACGAAGCAAAGATAACCTCTCCTGCATTGTTCATGACAATCATTTGAAGCCTCGCCAAACCATCATTCAGAGAGAAAGATCTGTCCAAGAAGAGGGATAACTAGTCCGGTGGGGGTGGCATCCAAGGAGTTTTGAGGGGACCTTGCGCATTGACATTTGAACTTCAGAAACCAACCCGTATGGAACTCATGTAGCTGCATATGAAATGGTAATACAATGTATAAGGAATGTTTTGTATCATTCAAAAAAAAATTGTTCAATGTGTATTTAAAAAAATGTTTAAGGCATATCTGAAAAATATATTTAAAAACACGTTCATCATGTATTTGAAAAATGTTCAATGTGCATAAAAAAATGTTTCAAATGTATACCAAAAATATTGATCATGTATTAAATTTACTTAAAAATTAATTAAATAAATAAATAACCTGAAAACCAGAAGAAAACAAGTAAAGGAACGCAAAAAATCAGAAAACTGTTGAAAACCAATAGAGGAAACACACAGAAAAAAACCCACTGCGGAAGCTTCTAATACTCCCTCCATTTTTATTTAATTCGTGTATTAGCTTTGTTTCGGGTCATCTTTCTAAACTTTAACCAAGTTTATACAACAAAATTTTTAACATCCACTATACCATTTGAATCATCATTCAATGTGTTTTTGTACCACATATATTTTTTATTGTAAAAGTTTAGATTGTTTTTGATAAACTTTGTCAAACTTTATAAAGTTTGAGTTAGATCAAAGCTAATATGTGGAGTAAATAAAAAATGGATGGAGTACAAATACTTCCTTCCTCTACCCGTGTTTATTAGGCCCCTTCTTATTTTGTCTTAAACTTAATTTGATCTATAAATTTAACAAACAAATTGTGAAGTATATGTCACAAAAATTACATCGTCGAAAATGTTTTTCAAATACAAATCCGACAATATATGTAAGTATGCACTCGGACGAGGTTGTACAAGATAATGTAAGTATGCACGGTAGATCTCGGCCCTTGCCGGCGGGAGGGCTCTGTTTTCAGTTGTTCCTTTATGTTTTGTTAGGGTTTTTTGTCGGCGGCGGCTCACTGAAGATGAAATAAGGTTCTCCTCATCTAGCCCCACCTGATTGTATGTCTAGTATTATCGATGGGCGTGTGAAGGTGTGTCTCCGGCGGAAATGTCCGTGGTGGATTTCCCTGGATCTGGTCGTAGTTCGTCTACGTTCGTGTGTTTTCAGGTTAGAACCTTTCGATCTTTGCTATTTTTTGTCGGTGGCGGTTGCTGTACTGCTGCGCTGGTACGTAGTGCATCAGTGCTTGTAGTTTTTATTTATTTCTGATATCATTATACTAACATGATTGAAGATGAATAGATCCAAAGTTTTCTAAAATAAACTACGCTCGGTTTGACTCAAGATACAAGTTGCAACAACTGTGCAAGCATGTGCGTCGCTGACTGGCAGACGACACGACCACCGCACAAGTGTGCATTAACAAAAAACAGAAAAATCTAGCCCGCGCCCCGAGGAATCTTTCCAAGGCAAAAAACAAGGCAGCAGTTGGGCCACGCCCCGGTGCGCTGTCGAGCGGCGGTTGGGCCTGCTGGCCGAGCCGCAGCCCGTCCACTTGGGCAAAAAAATCACCCATCCCATCCAGAACCTTCCGAGGCCACGCTCCCGACGCGTGCTCTAGAACCTTCCACAGCCTTCCCGACTCCTCCCGACGCCCGCGCACTGTACGGACGGGTATTTAGCACTGCGGCCGCCACTCCACTCCACCCCGCGCGACCGCCCGACGGAATTCACCCACCGTCTCCCTCATTTCTTTACCCACCATTTACCTTATTACCGCACAACAAAGATCTATCCCGCCGCCTTCGATTCCGTCCCAAAAATCCGAGCTTTCAGCGGGAGCAGGGCTGGTTGGTGCCCGATCCGCGCTTCTTCTTCCTCGGCGCCGCCGGCGGAGCTTTCTTTCTTCTCGGGTCTGATCCGATTCGTGCTCTTCTTGCTTCGGTAGGTGGGGCGGGGGTCGGCCATGGACGCGACGCCGCCGGAGGGCATTGTGAAGGAGGAGGAGGTGCTGCTGCACGAGGAGCGCACGCACCCGGCGGCGGCGGCGCCGCCGCAGCAGCGGCAGGACGGGGCGCTGCCGCGGCCGATGGAGGGGCTGCACGAGGCCGGGCCGCCGCCGTTCCTCACCAAGACGTACGACCTGGTGGAGGACGCGGCCACGGACCAGGTCGTCTCCTGGGGCCGCGCCGGCAACACCTTCGTCGTCTGGGACCCGCACGTCTTCGCCGAGGCCCTGCTCCCGCGCCTCTTCAAGCACTCCAACTTCTCCAGCTTCGTCCGCCAGCTCAACACCTATGTGAGTCAGAGTCTCCCTCGATTCATCTTGCTTATTTCTTCTACTCTTGGTGCTGATTTGTTTTGGTAAAGGGGATGGGGAGGTAGAAGCATTTTTCTGCTACTTAATTAGTCGATCTTGCTGCTTTTCTGTCCTGTCATGACTGCAATTAAGCATATGCATCTTTGTGTTAAGAAGAAGATTCATCTGTAGCTAGTCTTGGTAAATCAGCAGCATTTCAGATAAGCACTGTGCTCTTCAGATTGCGATATGAGAACTGGATCTGTTGCTGTCCAGGGTAATGCTCTGATAACTGAACTAGTCATAACTGATAATTCCAAACTACTGTAGATAGACTAGGATTTAGGAAAGTCTAAATAAAATAAACTAGGATTTTGATAACATCCAGCTTCTATGTGTGTTGTATTCTACTTGAGATTATTTAATTAATAAGTGTAAATTAAGGCAGCCACTAGTGTACAAGGGCTTTTCAGCTTTAATGGAAGTGCATCCTAGTTCTAAAACTTTTAACATTGTACTGTACTGATTATGTGTGTGTGTGTGTGTGTGTGTGTGTGGAAATCTTCTGAATGTGCTTATTCTTGAAGCAATGTGTCCTGCAATGAGCTTCATCTGACGGTGAGGCATGGAGATGAACTCTCCAGAAAAAAATTGTATCATCCTGACATCATTCCTTGAACTTCTTATTGTAGCTAGATGGAACAAGATACTGGATGAAGTACAGGAACAAGATTGTTTTGTTCTAGAAGACTCTACTGATGATATAGTGTACTGATGATCAAGCTATAATCTAGAAGTTACAGCATAGCCATGTTGCCTTGTGACTGTCTCTGTTGTGAGTTCTGTCCATGGCCTAACCGTGGTCGTTACTTACCTCTTGCAATCTGCAGGGATTCAGAAAGGTTGATCCTGACAGATGGGAGTTTGCAAATGAAGGTTTCCTTAGGGGTCAGAGGCATCTTCTCAAGACGATCAAGAGAAGGAAGCCGCCATCCAATGCGCCCTCATCACAGCAGCAGGCCCTCACATCTTGCCTGGAGGTTGGTGAGTTTGGATTTGAGGAAGAGATTGACAGGCTCAAGCGCGACAAGAACCTCTTGATCACAGAGGTAGTGAAGCTAAGGCAGGAGCAGCAAGCTACTAAGGATAATGTGCAAGCCATGGAAGGCAGGCTACGAGCTGCTGAACAGAGACAGGCCCAGATGATGGGGTTCTTGGCAAGAGCAATGCGTAACCCACACTTCTTCCAGCAATTAGTCCAGAAGCAAGATAAGAGGAAGGAGCTTGAAGATGCCATCTCGAAGAAAAGAAGGCGGCCTATAGACAATGCTCCATTTTATGGTTCGGGGGCAACAACAAGTCAGAGCGAGCAACTTGATTCACAGTTCCTGTTTGATTCTGGTGTCCTCAGTGAACCTGGAATGAACGGGATGGAGAATTTAGCGCAGAACATTCAGGAGCTTGGGCAGGGCAAAACAGACGAGGAGAAGAAGGATGAAGCTAATGGGCAGCTGGACATCAACAACGATTTCTGGGCAGAGCTATTTTCTGATGATTTTGGAGACGAAGACGGGTCTGGGCTGTCAGAGTTGGAGGGAAGGAGACCTGAAGATATCGATGAACTGGCTCAGCAGTTGGGGTATCTGAGTTCTACTAGCCCGCAGTAGAGTTTTGTTCACAATGGTTCACTTCAACCAACAAACATTGCTTCTTCAGTACTACTATTGCAGATCATCTTGAACAATCTGGTATATTTCGTGTTCAATAACACAAATATCATAATCTTACTAATAAGTGTAGTGAAAATATGGTAACATGGTAATTAACGCAGTGACACATGTATGATTTGTGTTGCCATAAGTCTGCAGGAGTGAGAGTTAGTGTAGTGGTTGGATCTTTGAGAACATGGTTGAAACCTACATGCCTGTTTTCATTCTTGATTGGTCTGCTTTATGGCTTTCCCTCTTTTGCTACTTACTGAAGCTTTCTTGTTTGTTCATTAACCAGATTTAGTTGATTGGTGGCAACATGACTGGCTATCTGAGGTGTTCCATACCGGAGATTGGAACACCTCTGGGTAGGGAGTAGAAGCTGAAGACTAATTGCTGTAAGTACTCGCCTGCCTCTCTCCACTTGCATAAGTCATGTCATTTATGAATTGTTCTAGAATTCCCGCAAAAAAAGGAGTTGTTCTAGAATATAACAATGTTTGATTTCTTCAATGCAGGCGTCGCTTGATGGAGACCCATGACGCGTATTGAATGGTTACCTAAACTCGTAACTCTGAAGAAGATGGTCCAGGTAGTCGACATTCGGTTGTCCTGAGCTGGTGTTCAGCAGCAGTAGCTGTGGAAGTGTGTTACCTGTATATACTCGTTGGGTGAAGTTTTGTTGTGAAAGTCTGGTCTGTAGTCAGCCGTTGGCATCTGGGTGTGGGTTTAGCCATTTCTCCTGCTGCTGTCCATTTGCCAATTTACCTTAGGGCATGTGTCCTGTGTGATGATTGGTAGTGTATGCTGGAACCTCTGTTATATTTGAGATAATAAATGTTGATAACCTTTGCAAGGTACTATTGGTTAGTGTTCTTATTATTGAACTCGAAGCTAAGCACAATCAACATTTAGGCAATGTGCACTGATAGGCAGTTCTTTATCAATCATGTTTCGGTTCCTTGCGCCCTACACAAGGCTAGTTTAAGTTGATCGAAACTGCCGGGCACACAACAGTTACCGGCCGGTATGCAGACGGCGCTGCAACCCAGCGGAGTACAAGTGCTCGCTCACTGCATCTAAGTTGAGGGATGGTGGCCGCAGGGTGTCGGTCGTGTTTATCGCTTGCATAGCAGCCCTCTAAGTTGATGGACGTAGACTGATGAAAACCTGGATATGCCAACATACATTCAGCCCTGAACCACAAAGGCGACCAAGCAGTTCAGTCATAATGTAACATATAATTATCTTCTTCTCATGCCAGTTATCATTGCAATTTATCAAATTCTAATGTTCCTAGCAATGACTATTACTAAGCTTTTGATGAGCACACGCGGTAATTGTGCAGCAAAACTCCATGAAGTGTCTCAAACCGATGACGCGGTAGCTGTAGGGCGCGGCTTTAAATCAGGCCGGTTAATGGCCACGAACACCGGCAAACCTGATTACAAAGAGGATGTCCACTTGTAAAATCACCAAGGTACACTGTGCTTATGTGCGCAGAGTATTCAGGTGTTGGGGGAGTGGGCTTGCAAGATCCTTCCAATCTCTTGTATATATAGTAAATTTTTCCTGACAGTTATTGAATTCGGATCAATCTGCTTGTTACTCTATCATCTTTGATCAATTAGTAGCCTCAGTTTGAATCGGAAAATCATGTGCACCCGTTGAAGTGATTTAGAAGTTACATGGTAGGACCGCTAATCGGAACTCAGTTGGTGAATCTGTTGTTGGACTGCTGCTGCCGAGGCTAGAGAAAATCCACCACTATAGCAGGCTACCTGTAGTTGTCGATTGAAAATCCAATGGATCATCCACTCTGCTGTGTTGAGCCATTGCATACCAAAAAGGGACGGGCTGGGTGACAGTCGACTCGCTGTTCTTCACCCTCGATCTCCGATCTAACGGTTGCAAAGTCGTCTTCCAACTCCGGATGCATCTTCTTCCAACCGCACCACGAACCATCGGCCACCACCGCCCGCGGCCGGCGGCGCTACCACGCAGCCTTGCCGCCCCCGCCTTCCCCGAAGCCTCCTCCCACCGTCGTGTTGCCACCGCCCCGGCCATCCCTCTAGACCCGGGCCATCCTTCACCACCGCCGTGTTGCCGCCGCCCCGGCATCCCTCTAGGCCCGGGCCATCCTTCACCACCGCCGTGCTCCCCCCCTCCCCCCCCCCCCCCCAACCGGCCTGCTCTGCCTCCTCCACCCCCACACTAAGATAGATGATGGGGTAGCCTGCCCAGCGAGGTTCTTCCTCCCATCCGTCTGTTTATTCGTTCAACCAAAAATCGACTGGCCTCAAATTCGGAAGTCAGGCGATTGACATGTAGTTATTGTGTACCAAAAAGGATCGCAAGGGGGTGGATGTACCACGGAACAACATGACTGAATCTAGCGGAACACGAGGAGGTTGCCAGTCACCAAATTATGATAAATTATGCACATAATCAAGTAGAGGAATCAATACTAAATGGACGTATAAATAAATATGACACTGGTCAAAAGTGAAAGGAAGCAAATTAGTCATATTTGAATGGATTGCTCTGAAAGACAGGAAAACATAGAAGACGAACATCAATGCTTTTGTAGCAAGTCCACTAACGCAACCTCGCCGTCACGTGGCTGCGCTAACCCATCTTTGAGCCCTTGCGAGCATACATATGTACACGATGACAAAGATTCCTGTGGAACATTCCCTCCCTATGCGTGTCCATAAACAAATAACACTTAACCTCTTGTTGGCTGGCATTTGAAAATGCTTGAGGCCATGACAACATGATCGACGGAACATCATCACTACACACATTGAAGTACTTGCAAATAGAAATATATTAGAGGCAATATTCCTAGAAATCCTTTCTCAACTTATTGTGAACTAGTTCATCTTTAATACCATAAGAACATCAAACAAATCAGCAACACCATCTCATATATATAAACTACTAGTGGGATGACTCTACATCAGGCCACGAGACAAAGATCTAGCCATCATTCGATGACCCGAAGATAGTGAAATCTGCCTTGAGGACGCACTTCGATTCTATAAGATACCCTCTGGACATATCCTGGAGTTCCTTGAGTGGCAAGAAGGCTATCCATCCCCACCCTTCTGGATGTGTACACACCAAGAGATCTGCCATCACCTCAAAAGTAAGATCAACGGTTATTATCAGGGGGTTACAAACAGTATTTCACACACCACACTATAGTTGCTAGGGAGATCTTAACTTGTAGTTCTAGTGAGGTATTTCCCATTCTTTTGGTCCAGGATGGACAGAGTAATTTGAACCACCTTCCTGGACAGCTCATCCGCAGACTCCCGGTACAATCCCAAGGCGAGGCAATCAGTTCTGCGCCTCTCACCACGCGGATACATGCCAATGTACCTGTTGGCAAGAATGGGAAGTGATACTTCAAATATAATTGCGTACCCGGGAAAATGTATTTGAAGAATGTGGTTAGTTATGAAATCAGAAAGTCGTGTCTGAGCTTGGGTGTAGGCAGGTACACCCATTAACTCTGAACATGACTTGGCGGCATCAAAATTAGAGTCTTAAAATTATACAAAAAATCTAAGCAAAACATGACTACAGTAAAATATAGTAAAAATGTTACTGTAAATATACTAGAAGTAGAGTTCTTTGGTTCCATGCTTAGAGATCATACTAAGATGTCCTGTTGGAATATCTGAAGGGACAACAGACCTTGCCTTGCACAAAGACTTGGCCATCGGTAATGTCTGTTGAGTTGACACAAAGCACTAAAAAATGCTTCTGGCTACTAAGTGTAAGCTAAAGCATACGTATAAGCAATAATGTCGGATAACACATGCATCGTATATATATAATTAATGATGCAACTGGTAACAGGTGAATACCATTTATGCCCGCCAACTTCAAATTTAGGAGAACGGACAAAGTTCTGAGAATCCAATTCTTGGAAATTGTTTATGGTCCAAGTGTATGTCCCTTTGATGAATCCCTTCTTCTGGATAAAGAGGTTCTGAACTGTGGTAGCTTTCTTTTGAACCACGACGGCCTTCTTTTCAGGAGAAGAGACATCAATTTTTAATATCTCCACACCAAAGACACAACTATCATCAACTAGAAAAGCAGATGATTTCAGTAGCTCCTGAAGAGAAATCAAGCATTCCTTGTTCGAGTAGCCATTCTGGAAAGCGTAGTTGTGGGTAGCTGTGTTTAGGTAAAAGTTAGTAAACTAGAGAAATACAAACTTGAAAATATTCCAAATAACATATAATCAACTTTTTCCCGCAAGGAAAAAACATATAATCAACTTTCACCCCTGTTAAGCATTTAAGGAGAGATGAAAGTAGTGAAATCCACCCAAAAAAAGATTATCAAAGTAAAAAGAACATGTATATGTACTCTGGAAGACTATAACGGTGTTTGAATCAGAAGAGTCTCAAGTGTGACACACATTGCAGTCAACGGATAAGCTTCACATCGAAAAAAAAATGAAGTGACTTGTTAATGGGAAAAGGAATTGACCATGTTACAACATTTATAGGTATTGATTTGTAATGATGGAATCTATAGCTCAAACTTGTGATGCACTAAGACTATATAGACTCCTAGCTAATAGGATGGTTCTACTTTTTGTGTGTGGGGAAATAGGATGGATGTACTTGAAAAAACACATTCACGAGTCTACCTTTGTATCCATAATACATTCCTTTTGAATGGTTGAATATTGACAACTCAAACTCTGCATGCACCGTGTGACCTGGCTCCAAACATCCCTGGGACATCATAAGAGAAAGAGCAACATATGGATTTCCTTTATCATCTTGTTTGTGCTTTGGAGTCACTTGAGCATCTTGTTTGTGCTTTGGAGTTACTTGCAGGCACCTGCGAAGGGAATTGAAGAAAAACAAAGTAAGTCTAGAAGTCATAACTGAATCAAGCCTGATTTCTTCACTTCATGCATCCTATCAAACTTCATTGCCTGGCTGTTTTCATGGGTTTGCGTGATTGTGGTTGATATTTCAACCTCACTGAAACATGATTTCTGAGTAATCAACATCCTAAATTATTATGTACTTAGCTAACAGACAGCTACTATATCCACTAGAAAAAACCAGATGGTATTTATATACATCTACTCCCTCCGTTCCGAATTACTTGTCGCAGGTATGGATGTATCTAGATGTATTTTAGTTCTAGATACATCCATTTCTGCGACGAGTAATTTGGAACGGAGGGAGTAATACATTAATTTTGTAAATTTCCTTTCGCGTTATGATGCATACCAATTGTACCCAGAGCAGTGAAAAGGAGCAGATAGCGCTGAGGTAGCTTTCGTCTCAAGTAGCGCTGAGAAGTCATGAACCTTCCATTCTAAGTCTGGAACATGGGTCTTTCCTAGTGGTGCGGGAGCTGAAATTTGACAATGCATAAATCAACATTATGTAACAGAGAAAAAAAGAGTGTGGTATGAGCAAATTTATGTGCAGGTTGCAGTTCCAGCAGATAAACAAGTTGCAATATTCACCATGGGGAAAATTGAAGGGTGCAGAATAGCTAGCTCTCTATGTTCATGTTATATGATTGAAAATCTTGCATACAGTGATTTGTGAGAAGTGACCACTAATATATTGTCGTAGTTATCATGTGACAAATCTGGGGTACAAACGACATAACATGCACTTCTCTCTTCTTCTATTTTCTTTGTTTTGAAGAGGCCACTTTCCTCACATATAAAAATAAACAGCGAGAACTAAGCGCTAGTTCGGTGGCAAGAGTGATAAGGTTGTTGAACCCACCCACCCCCGTTTAAATCGTCGCCATGGGGATGCTATCTGAGTTTATTCGCGGAGTGATCTCACTTGTACCTAACGGCGGAATGTTAAGGAAAGGGATCCTCCCCCTTTAGCCCCCCTTTTTCTCGTATATAAATAGTCTCTACTGCTGGTTGTGATCTACAACAAGCATTAGGACCAACACTGTAATTTACTGATGGCGTTTCTGCAAAAGGGTGCTGCATTCAACACACGAGTATGCAGTCATCTTGTCGATTCATCGACATGATGGTGATGGCAAGCGCTTCCTCAGTTTAAATAAAGCCACAGTCTCATATTTTTAACCTGACATGTACTCCTACTTAAAAGGGATTGATGTGAATTGCGTCAGACTTTTTGTTTATAGCAGAATAAACAGCCTGAAGTTGAATTGGGCGGGCAAACGTACCTGTGCTGCCGGAGTTGCCCATAGCTCCTTCCTCTTCTTGGCCTGCAAGTGAAATTGGTCGTCGCACCATGGTAAGGGCACAAAGAAGAAGATACTCCGACCTCATAGCTTCATCAAACAGTTACTAAATAAAGGCATACAAAAATTTGTACTACAATTGATACGGCGGCTTCAGTAGGTAAGTCGTCATCATCAAACTAATGAACAATAAGAACCTAATTAAACCCGATTTGTTTCGCAGACGATCTCCAGGAAAGTCAATACCAAGTCGCACTGCATGCCAAGCCCTGAAAGTCGAAACCCTGCAATGTAAAAGGCGAAAGCAAAAGTGGGAGAGAGCATAAGACCTGGCTGGCGCAGATTCCACAATGGATTGGCTTCCTCCACGGACGGCGTCTGCTGGGGTTCAGGGCTTGTTTATGGAGGGGGAGGCTGCCTCCTCTGCCCCGAATTCTACGGCTGGTTTCCGGTAATCGGACGATTCCGGGATTTTTCTCCCCCCTCTCTCTTCAGCGGGCCCAGACCCAGATCGGGCCGGATCGAGAAAGGAACGGGCCAACATTCTCGGCTTGGCTTGGTTCGGCCCGTCAGCCGGCAGGCCCACTTTTCCTGCTGCATGCTTCAGCTAGCTTCTAACGTCGTCGCTAAAAAAAAAGCTACTTCCTCTGTCTGCCCTCACTTGCTGAAGTCGTGTCATTCAGAGATTGTCCTAGTGTATAACAATGCTCAATTTCTTCGGTGCAGGTGTCGGTTGATGGAGACCCATGATGTGTAGCGAATGGCCACCTAAACTCTGACTCTGAAGAAGATGGTCCGGGTCGTCGAGCTGGTGTTCAGCAGCAGTAGCTGTGGAAGTGTTTTACTGTATATACTCGTTGGGTGAAGTTTTGTTGTGAAAGTCTGGTGTTTAGTCAGCTATATATTGGCATCTGGGTGTGGATTTAGCCATTTCTCCTGCTGTTGTCCATTTGCCAATTTACCTTACCTTTAGGTCATGAGTCCCGCGTGATGATTGATAGTGTATGCTGGAACCTCTGTGTTGTTCAGATGTATTTTTTATTAAGATAATCTATATTGATAAACTTTGCAAGGTATCGATTAGTGTTGTTATTACTGAACTCGGAAGCTAGGCACAATCACCGTTAAGCCAATGCGCCCTCGCAGGCAGTTATTCATCGTTTTCTAATGTTACTTGCAAATAATTACGTATCTTTTTCTTATGCTAACTACCAGGCAATCTGTAGTTGTAAAATCACCAAGGTACACTCTGCTGACTGCCCGAAGGGTTTCTGATGTGCACAGTATACATGTGTTAGGGGAGTGGGCTTGCAAGACCCTCAGAATCTTGTATATATACTTAAATTTTACTGACAGCTACTGAATTCGGACCAGTCTGGTTGTTACTCCATCATCTTTGATCCATTATTACTCGTAGTTTGAATCGGAAAGTCACGAGCCTTCTTTACTTAAAAACTCATTTGGTCAATCTGTCGCTGCTGTTGCTGCTGCTGTCGTCGTCGAGGACAGAGACCAGTCTGAAATTCCCTGGTAGGTCATCCACGACTATACCCGGCTACATGTAGCTGTCGACTGAAAATCCAATGGACATGCACGGGTCAGGGTCATCCACTCTGCTTTTCTTTTTTGACATTAGGGTCATCCACTCTGCTTTGTTGAGCAGGGGAGGGGGAACCACTCAACAACACCACTTCCCAAGAACACCGCATGACAGTCACCAAGTTATGATAGCCTCTGACATACAAGGGTGCTCATCCTACATTACCTGAATGTTGTGAAGAGAAAGTCACAGGACAACAACAGCGTGCAGTTTGACATTTCAAGAGTATATAACTGATGTCTTCCCAAAAGAGAAAATAGACAGCACAACTGTTTGACATTTCTGTGGAAGGTCCCCTCCCTATGCGCGCGTCCATAAACAAACAACACTTAACCTCTTGTTGGCCGACATTTAAAAATGCCTGAGGCAATGAAGATGGGATAATGGAACCACATGCTAAAGAAACTCATGAACTGACAACATGATCGCAGGAACATCATCGATACACACATTGAAGTACTTGCAAATGATATATTAGAGGCAATATACCTAGAAATCATTTCTCGACTTCTTGTGAACTAGTTCATCTTTAATACCATAGTAAGTTTAAGAACATCAAACAAATCAGCAACACCATCTCATATATATAACTAACTAGTAGTAGGATGAAGGCACATTAACTCTGCATCAGGCCACGAGGTAAAGATCTAGCCGTCATTGGATGATCCAAAGATAGTGATATCTGCCTTGAGGACGCACTTCGATTCCATAAGATAGCCTCTGGACATATCGTGGAGTTCCTTGAGTGGCAAGAAGTTGTACCATCCCCAACCATCTGGATGTATACATGCCAAGAGACCTGCCATCATCACAAAAGTAAGATCAACTGTAATTATCAGGGGGTTACAAACAGTATTTCACACACTGCACTGATAGTTGCTAGCGAGAGCTGAACCTGTACTTCTACTGAAGTATTTCCCACTCTTTTGGTCTAGGATGGACAGAGTTATTTTAACCACCTTTCTGGACTCCAGAAAGAGCTCATCTGAGGAGTCCAGGTACAAAGCCAAGGTGAGGCAATCAGGGCAGCGCTTGTCACCATGCGGATACATGCCGATGTTCCTATTGACAAGAATGGGAAGTGACACTTCAAATACAATTGGGTACCAGGAAAATGTATTTGAAGAATGTGGTTAGTTATGAAATCAGAAAGTTGCGGCTGAGCTTGGGTGTAGGTACACCCATTAACTTTGAACAAGACTTGGAGGCATTAAAATTAGAGTCTTATATATACAATTACACAAAAGGTCTAAACAAAACATGTCTACAGTACAATATAATAAAAATGTTACTGTAAATATACTAGAAGTAGAGTTCTTTGGTCCCATGCTTAAAGATCAAACTAAACTGTCCAGTTGCATTATCTGAAGTGGCAATAGACCTTGCCTTGCACAAAGACCTGAACATGGGCCATCGGTAATGTCTGTTGACACAAAGCACTAAATAACTAGGTATGGTAAGCTAAAGCATATGTATAAGCAATAATGTCGGATAACACATGCATAGTGTTTATTATAAATTGTGATGCAACTGGTGACAGGTGAATACCATTTATGCCCACCAACTTCAAATGTCGGAGAACGGACAGATTGCTGAGAGTCCAATTCTAGGAAATTGTTCATGGTCCAAGTGTATGTCCCTTTGATGAATCCCTTCTTCTGGACAAAGAGGTTCTCAACTGTGGTAGCCTTCTTCTGAACCACAACGGACTTCCTTTTAGGAGAAGAGACATCAACTTTTAATATTTCCACACCGAAGACACAAGTATCATCAACTAGAAAAGCAGATGATTTTAGTAGCTCCTGAAGAGGAATCAAGCATTTCTTGTTCGAGTAGGCATCCTTGACATCGAAGTTGTAGCTAGCTGTGTTTAGGTAAAAGTTAGAAAACAGGAGAAAGAAAAACTTTGAGATATCCCAAATAACATATAATTAACATTTTCCCGCAGAGAAAAACATATAATCAACTTTCACCACAGTTAAGCATTTAAGGAGAGATCAAAGTAGTAAAATCCATCCTAATAAAGATTATCAAAGTAAAAAGAACATGCATATGTACTCTGAAAGAGTCTCAAGTGTGACTCACAGTACAGAAGGTCGACGGATAAACTTAACATCGGAGAAAATATGAAGCGACTTGATAAGGAGAAACGTATTTGATCATGTTACGACATTAATAGGTATTGATTTGTAATGAGGGAATCTATAACTCAAACTTGTGATGCACTAAGACTATGGACGCCCAGCTAATAAGATGTATGTGCTTCTCTCTCTCTCTCTCTCTCTCTCTCTCTGCAGAGAAATACGATGTGTGTACTTGAAAAAACAAGTTCACAAGTCTACCTTTGTATCCACAATACATTCCTTTTGAATGGTTGAATATTGACAACTTAAACTTTGCATGCACCGTGTGACCTGGCTCCAAACACCCCTGGAGTATCATAAGAGAAAGAGCAACATATGGATTCCCTTTATCATCTTGTTTGTGCTTTGGAGTCACTTGCAGGCACCTGCGATGGGAATTGAAGAATAACAAAGCAAGTCTAGAAGTCATAACTGAATCAAGCTTGATTTCTTCACTTCATGCATCCTATCAAGCTTCATTGTCTGGCTGTTTTCATGGGTGTGCGTGATTGTGGTTGATATTTCAACACGACTGAAATATGATTTCTGAGTAATCAACATCCTAAATTATTATGTACTTAGCTAACAGACAACTACTATATCCACTAGAAAAAACCAGATGGTATTTATACATCTAACACGTTAATTTTGTAATGTTCCTTTTGCGTTATGATGCGTACCACTTGTACCCAAAGCAGTGAAAAGGAGTAGACAGCGCCGAGGCAGCTTTCGTCTCAAGTAGAGCTGAGAAGTCATGAACCTTCCATTCTAAATCTGGAACATGGGTCTTTCCTAGCGGTGCGGGAGCTGAAATTTGACAAGTGCATAAATCAGGATTATATAATAGAGATCTCACTTCGACCTAACAGCGGAATGTTAAGGAAAGGGATCCTCCCCCTTTTTAGCCCCTTTTTCTTGTATATAAATAGTCTCTACTGCTGGTTGTAATCAATAAGCATTATGAGGACCAACACTGTAATGCACTGATGCTGTTTCTGCAAAAAGCGTGCTACATTCAACACATGAGTATGCAGCCATCTCGTCGATTCATCGACATGATGGTAACAGCAAGTGCTTCCTCAATCTAAATAAAGGGGGAGGTGGTGAATCGCGTCAGACTTTTTGTTTATAGCAGAAGAAACAGCCTGAAGTTGAATTGGGCGGGCAAACGTACCTGTGCTGCCGGAGTTGCCCATAGCTCCTTCCTCTTCTTGGCCTGCAAGTGAAATTGGTCATCGCAAAGAAGAAGATAGCTAATCTTGATAGAAGATATATTCCGGCCTCATAGCTTCATCAAATAGTTACTAAAGGCATGCAAAAATTTGTACTATTCATATTGCCACAGTGCAGAGCAGAGGTACAGAAGAATTGATACGTCGGTCCTCGGTCAGTCTGGACGCGGCCCGGTTGGCCTTTGGACCGGCCGCCAGCGGGCCCAGCTCGGGCCGGATCGAGAAAGAAACGGGCCAACATTCTTGGCTTGGCTCGGCCCGTCAGCCAGCAGGCCCAATTTCCTACTGTCTTATTTTTGCTCTATTTAGTCCTTTTTTGTAGTTTCCACAGAAAATAGAGCAAAAACAAGACAGTTAGGAGCTACGTTTTGAACATGTTGCAAAAGAGGTTCAAATAGACCAAGAAAAAGCAGGTTTTTTTACATGTTGAATGAAGAGTTTATGAATGGATCAAATAAGATGTTACTGAAATTTGTGAGCATTTCATCTGAAATTGTTTGATTTGGGTGTCCTCAGTGAACCTGGAATACATGGGATGGATAATTTACCGCAAGAGCATTTAGGAGATTGGGCATGGCAAAACAGATGAGGAGAACAAGGATGAAGCTAATGGGCACGTGGAGGTCAACAAACGAATTCTGGGCAGAGCTATTTTCTGATGATTTTGGAGACGGAGACGGGTCCGGGCTGTCAGAGTTGGAGGGAAGGAGACCTGAAGATATCTATGAACTAGCTTAGCAGCTGGGGTATCTGGCTTCTACTAGCCCGCACTAGAGTTTTGTGTTGCCATAAATCTGCAGGAATGAGAATTAGTGTAGTGGTTGGATCTTTGAGAACATACATGCCTTTTTTCATTCTGGTTTATTAATTGTTTCCCCCCCTCTTTTGCTATTTACTGAAGCTTTCATGTTTGTTGCTTAACCAGATTTAGTTGATTGGTGGCAACATGACTGGCTATCTGAGGTGTTCCATACCGGAGCTTCGACCGTGTTGATGACACCTCTCTCCACTTGATCAAGTAATGTCATTTAGAAATTGTCCTAGTATATAACAATGTTCGATTTCTTCGATGCAGGCGTGGCTTGATGGAGACCCATGATGTGAAACGCAAGTGTTTGAGAAGGAGAGATCGAACGCAGCTGATCTATTGCACTTGGGCATACATATAATTTACTGAGAGCAGCTCCTTGGCTACTTAGGGCATTTCTAACCGATCCCCAATAAATAGAGGAGGATCTGGCGGAGTAAACCCTTAGTAGAGTATATTTACTCCACTAAGTTTTGATCGGACCTAGCCGATCCCTTATATATAATGGAATAAAAACCAAATGTGCATAAAATTCAACATAGATTTGATTAAATCAACCGAAATTTGATATAATGTACATATACTCGACCAAAATTTGCATAAAGTTCAACATAGATTCTACTTAATTTAAACTTCGGCTTAAACCTGACATAGATTCTACATAAGCTAGACATGGATTCTACTTAAATTAAAGTTCAACATAGATTCTACATAAACACTAATCCTTCTTATATAGTGCTATCCATTGGGCCCGCGTCATACCACCGATCTTGGGGGCCTGCCCTGTGCCGTCGGCGGCGATGTTGGGGAAGATGTGCCGCCATTCTTGGACGTTGATCTTCTCGTCGTCGGAGATAATGACTACCAACCCGTCCACCGCCTCGTCGAGGAATCGCCGCCGCTTTGCGTCCACCAACTCCGGGTACTAGCGGCGGAGTTCCGCCATGTACTCCTCGTCGGCGGTCTCCCGCCATGAGGAACTCCCTCGCTGCCCGGCCCTCCCTGGCCATCGGCGCAGTGCAGCGGGACATCCCATCGGTCGTACTCGAGCGCGCCGAGTTTGGCCATTTGGAAGGATCCGAGCCTCTCCCTAGCCCGGATCTCGGCCACCCAAGTCCCCCACTCCCGCTGTCCGATGCTGTGGTAGCTCCTCTGCCACTGCCACGACACGGGGAGGTCGGGGAAGCCGGAGAGGGGCCGGCGGCTGCTTGAGGACGATCCGACGGAGAAGGACGCACGACTCGCGCGGCGCAGATCGAAGTTGCGGATCGGCGGCGGGGCGCTCCAGCCACTGCGTCCGGCCATTGGGAGGAGAGGGGGCGGCGGGGAATGGCGGGAGAGGTGCCGATGGCTGGGCGGGAAGGAGGAGGAGCGGCAGAGGAGGGTAAGAGAGTGTGATTTTCTTTTACTCCACTCCCGAGTGGTGGAGTAAATATAGGCAGTCGAGGCGGGTCGAAGGATAATTTTTCCTCCCTTATGGCGGATTGGGGTTCGGCTAGGTGCGCCGTAAAGGAGGATAACCGAATTTATCCTACCTTACGGCTTTATTGGGGATCGGTTAGAAATGCCCTTAGACCGTGTTCCACACCGGAGCTTGGACCGTGTTTCCTCCTTTCATTTTCCAAAAAAAAAAGGTTTTTACTCCTTTGGTACTTACTGAAGCTTTCATGATTTAGTTGATTGGTACCAACATGGCTGGCTATTTGAGGTGTTCCATACCGGAGATTGGACCGTGTTGACGACACCTCTGGGTAGAGAGTAGAGGCTGAAGACTAATTGCTGTAAGTACTCGCCTGCCTCTCTTCACTTGCTCAAGTCATGTCATTTAGAAATTGTCCGAGGGAATATAAAAATGCTAGATTTCTTCGATGCAGGTGTCGCTTGATGGAGACCCATGATGTGTAGTGTAGTGGTTACCTAAACTCGCAACTCTGAAAAAGAAGGTGGTCCAGGTTGCATTCAGTTGTCCTGAGCTGGTGTTCAGCAGCAGTAGCAGTGGAAGTGTTTTACTGTATGTACTCGTTGGGTGAAGTTTTGTTGTGAAAGTCTAGTCTTTAGTCAGCTACTGGCATCTCTGGGTGTGGGTTTAGTCTTTCTTTTGCGAGGGAGTGTGGGTTTAGTCATTTCTCGTACTGCTGTCCATTTGCCAATTTACCTTACTTTTAGGGCCCGGGTCCCATGTGATGATTCGTACGCCGGAACCTCTGTGTTGTTTAGATGTATTTTTATTCAGACAATAAATATTAATTAAACCTTGCAAGGTACTCCATCAATTACTGTTCTTATTATCAAACTCGAAGCTAAGCACAATCACCTTTTAAGACAATGTGCACTGACAGACAGTTCTTTATAATTTTCTGATGTTACTTACAAATAATCATGTTTTGGTTCTTTGCGGCCTGCACAGAGGCTAGTTGAAGTTGATGGATGCAGGCATACTAATGCATGGTCTGCTGGCCAGTTCACACGAGGAACGGCTACCATACATTCAACCCTGAACCACAAGAGCAACCAAGCAGTTCACTCATAATGTAACATAATTATCTTATTCTCACGCTGACTATCATGCAATTTATCAAATTCTGATGTTCCCAGCAACGACTATTACTAAGCTTTTGATGAGCAAACGCAGTTATTGTGCAGCAAAACTCCATGAAGCGTCTCAAACCGTTGAGGTAGTAGCCCTAGGGCGTGGCTTCAAATCAGGCAGGTTAATGGCCACCGGCCACGAATGGGGCTGTGACCGCCAAACATAGCAGACCTGATTCCAAAGATGTCCACTTGTAAAATCACCAAGGTACACTGTGCTGACTGATGGGAGTGTTTCTGATGCGCACAGTATTCATGTGTTAGCAGGGGCGGAGCCAGGATTTGGGTATAGGGGGGGCCGAGCCAAGTTTAAAAAAAATGCAACGCAAAGAATAAGTACCATAATAATGTGTCGTCTCAATGCAATTAAAACACAAATATATTTGTACTGTTACTAGTTTAATTTTTTTCCCTACAATTGCCACTAAGATAAAAAAATATTAATAATTTCATTCGAAGATAACCTAATTTCTACAGTAATTTCCTATGAATGTATATCATCATGCAATTTCGAAGCAAGTCATATTCCATTGGACTAGGATTGGTAACTCGTGCATTAGCCTCATGTTTAAAAATCAAATCAAATTAATCTTTATGAAGTTTGTCTGCACTTTACTCTTCATGATCACCTCGGAAATCAAGCAATCAAATGAAATTAAAAATGAATTAGAATCATTGACCTCGCCATCAAAATAACTAAAATTCGATGTATAATTTCAACACGTACAAGATGAGAGTTGTGAGGGGTAGTACTCCATAGTGCAAACCATGGCGCTGGACCTCTAGAATACTGGAAGAGTGTGCTCCAGGATTTCCCAATCACGGTGCTGGTGTTGCCTGATTAGGCCGCGGCCGCCGCCAGCTCTAATCGCCTCAAGTGATGCCTTAGTCACGCCGTGGTTGACCTTTTTTAGGGTAAAATAAAGCCGGAAGCGTACTAGGAACGGAGGAGGCCATGAATGGGCTTTCTGATGGGCCTTTTTTTTCAGATTTTATTCTCAGTTTTCACCATCGTTTGAGTTAAGGGGGGCCAACTTCGTGTATTCCCTTGATCCAGCGCTAATTACTCGTAGCTGCTGAAGGAATTGTCGATCGATAGGGGGGGGGGGGGGGGGAGGCCCCTGATCGTCCCCCTGTCTCCGCCACTGTGTGTTAGGGGGTGGCTTGCAAGATCCTTCTCATCTTGTATACATAGTTAAACTAGTAGAATGCCCATGCGTTGCCACGGGCTTCTAAAATAGTTTAATGAAGTTATATAAAATGGTTTGATGAAGTTATATATAAACATCATGCATGCTGAATTTCACAGATAGAGACAATATAACACGATCACAATTGCATAATAATTGAAGTTTAATTTGACATCTTTTTTGTTTTTTATAAGATATCACCGCTTTCATATCATTATATTGTAAAAAATCCGTTGGTCCCTTTCAGCGATATCGCTTCGGAACCATTGTCAATAGGTTCTTTTTGTGCATCTTCAAAATCCATATCTATGTCTCCTATATTCTGAAAAAAATAATATAAAATAATGCACCTTTTGCGTTAACATGTATAGCACCTCTTCTCGTGGTGTTTCAGTCCGGGTCGTCATCGTTACATCAGTGCATATGTCAGTTGATATATTTGAAACATCATTCAAGTCCATCATTGTTTATCTCTGATGGACAAAGGTGAAACATATAAAATATAATGATATTTTATACTGTATTATATAAACATCTATAATATATAATAAAAACAAAAATGAGACTAACACAGATATTTTCAATTGTATTTTTTTCACCCTACAATCTTATCCGGACCTTTTTTTAGAAATCCTTATGCGGACCTCCCCCTGACTCCTCTCCTCCTCACAGCCAGACCTGGTCAAATGGGCCGGCCCGCAACGGCACGGTCCGGCCTGAGTTAAACGGGCCACCTCTCCCCGCCCGATGCTCAGAAAAAAAAACCCTCTCCCACCAACTCTCTCCCCCTCCCAGCCACTCACTCTATCGCCCTCCTCTCCCCCACGATGGCGTTGGCCGATGCCCTCTCAGTCTCTCCCCCTCCTCTCCCCACCGCGCAGCCCACCACGTGCGTCTCCCAACTACGCCGCCGCTGCCGCCGCCCTCCTGCGCTGCTGCGAAGGAGGCAACCACCGCCGCCCACCCGCGCAGCTCAACAACTGCCGACCCACCTCGCCCACCGCCGCCCACAGCTGGACCACCTCCTCCCCGAGGAGACCAGGAACTCCGCCTCGCCGAGAGCTACGCCATCCTCGAGCCGCGCTTGCTGGGGAGCCGTGGATCGACGGAATCGCTCCCATCTCCTCCCACTCGCGCCTCTCCCCGATCCGTTCAAAAGAATTAGGGTGCCCCGCCGGTGTAGTGGTCCGCCGCTCGCCACCTCCCCGCTCTCGATTGCTTGCTATGCAGCCTGGGCGTCGTGGTCCGCCGCTCGCCGCCGTTGGACGGCTGGAGGTCGTCGGCACCCAAGTGCTGCCCACGCTCTGCCGCTTGCACGCCGCCGGCCCTGCCCCATCCCACCCTCCGCCACCACCTTCCCCACCCCGAGCTCGGATTTACAACGCAACTGCCTTCCAGTTCGAGCTCCGCCTCGACCTCATCCCTGCTATCGCCGTCTTCCCTGAACCAAGGAAGCCCTCATCTGATACGCTCTCGTCTGCGACGTGCTTCTCCAACCATTGGTACGCGACGGTGGTTCGGTCCGGGAGGTGGCTCCTGCAATCCTGGCGTCGCCGCAGCGGTGGTTCCATTCCGGCGGCATCAGGGGAGCACACAGCGTCCACGAGCAGCAAGCAGAGCCGGCCAATGATGCAGCAGCGCCAGCCATGAGGAGACGCCTGCCGTGGCGGACGCGGAGACAACAACCATGGGCGTGGAAGACGGCTTTGGATCCTGTGAGCCGCCGCCGCTGCCGCACAGAAATTCAACGCCGGCCTTCTGCTGCTCCATGTCCAACAAGTCGCCCATGAGGCGTCAGTGTGGCATTGCTAGCTCCAGCTCCCCCCTGCAATCGTCTCTGCCGCCGGCACTTGCACGCAATCATGCTGGTGAGGCTCTTCATGTCTACTTTGTTCTGCTTGTAACATGGCCTATACTCATAAATATTTTGCATCATCTGAACAAATGATGGTAAATTGATTCATATGTAATGTGACATCCTGATTACAAGTTCTGTTAGGTTAGTTTTTCTGTTGGAATAATTGTTCTGTTGGAGCAGAACAATGACATCCCTGTGATTCAGTTTTTAGGGGATGGACAGAATGGGAGTACAAAACATTTGACTACTGTATTTTTTAATACTTATAAACAGGGAGTATATATCATCGAGGTAGTACAGGGATATCCAACATAATCAGAGACCTTATGGTCGGATCAATCTTCATATATAGTAGAATGCTTTATTTGTTTGCGAGTTAGGTAATTTTTTTTTGAGCCGTGGTGTTTTCCATAGTACTAAATTAGTATTAGTTATTCCTACAAGTGTTAGTTGTTCATAAGCATATAATATAATCTGCTACTGTCAATATTTACCTCTGAAACTCTGGTATTCTACTCCTTTATTTTCCTGATACCTTGTCAGTCGGTATGTACTGAGTATATCCACACTACAGGTTTCTGTAGTTCAAGATCAAAGGCAAGAATCAGCCAAATATGATGATGAGAACAAGGCTAATGATGCAGAATATTCATCTATCGAAGCTGAGCAGTCTATTGGGAATACTAAGTTTCAATGCGCATCCTAAGTTTCAGTTACCTGAAATCAAGGCGAGTTTCAGTCGATGCCGGAAGTAAACTACCACATGTAAGTTTAGGGACACACATTAGTTTCCGTCTAGGGATTTAATGGCTACCGAACTTTATGCACATATGGCGTAGTAGAGATGCAGGCTTCATTATCCTGCAGTTATCTGAATTTTTTCTGACCTGCACTCTTCTTGCCTTTAGTTCTATTCTTAACAGAATTATTACTTACTGACAGACGAATACTTGTTTGCCTTCATCATCTGCATTTCAAATGACTCATTATGCATCAGGCTAGCTAGGCGATATGAAATTTTACTTCTTGGCTATAGTCACTGAGCACTGCAATTTGAAATTACAGCCACAAATTTTGGATTAGTCGAAAGGGCATTCTTAATCTGATACAGTCAACCGAGCACTGCAATTTTCAAAGCAAGAAGCGGCTGCTACCATATTATATATGTTTACAATTAACAAACTACATCCCGACATTCCTTCTTATTTTTGTTTGCATCCAGACGTGATAACCTTGAGAAAATCCATGCACTTCAATTGGACAGGAGTTTTCTGCCACGTAATCAATGATGCACTTCACGTGACAGAATTGTAAGATCAGTACTTCTATCTACTCTATTCATCACATCTACACTTCTATTTATTCATTCTATGAGCTCTCTATTTAAGAGAAACAACAGACTACTATTTAAGAATAGTAGCCTTTTCAATTAAATGCTGAAGTATGTGTTTTCTGCATGCACCCACAAGTTATTCAAGAAAAACTAATTGATGCGTTAAACTTAAAAGTATCTCGTGGCCACAACAAACAGTTCACTCAAAATTAAAACAGGAACTACTTTTACTGGTAAGTGGTAACTGTGCATCTCCATATTGTGCTGCAAACAAAAGCATAACAGGGTTTAGGAACCACAGTTTTAATTTTGAAAACCTTTACGAGTTTAGCAACAAACTGGCATGGTAGCAAAGTGTTTAGAAATACAGGGTAATAAAAAATGTAGTACTTCAATGTGTGGGCAAGCAATAGTACGTTTTTTTATAACAACTATTAGGATGTGATTCGAGTCTGACACGACCTTTTCGATGGTAGTCACATTAGTAACAGCTGAAATGTATGCAACTTCTATATGGTGTCGTAGTGTCATTTGAAGAGAGAAGTACTGCTGCTTAAGATAAACAAATATTGACTGAAAAAATGTACCATGTCAAAACTGCCCAACTGAAATATCATGATCGGCACCTAAAGTGTGTTCCCGGTGATGAAGACAACTATATGTTGTTTCCTTAAGGAAAACATGCACACACATTATTGATAGACAAAAATGCCACAATAATTAAATCTGTCTAGTGTATACTAACCGAACGGAAACATATAGACTTAAAACAGGGGGCGATCGTCTCATGTTATTATCTAACAGGTCATATTGGCTATACCTACATTTCGAGACGTTCAAAGAATAGGTGTACTGGATGCAAAAACTGTATAGATGCATACTCTAAATCCTCAGAGTCTGAGCAAAACGTGATAAAATTGAAGATGAAGTGCACTGGCCCGTAGCAACGCCACTGACGCTGGGCATTCTTAATCTGATAGTGGTCGCACACGTTTATATAAAGATTGCAATCAAATAAAAAACAAAGATAAACATCTGTACAAAAGCGCTTCAGAGCAACAAATTATCTGTAGAATAAGAGTAGTAAATGCTATTGTCATATTCAAAACCCGCCGGTTTCGTAAGTGCGGACTTCAGCCTGTAAGGACTTCCTTATAGACGATGTTCTTCATCGAGGTTTGTAAGGACAAGGAAGGTCTTTTTCGCTTCTTTGATTTACCACTTTTCTTCTTGCCATTATCCTTCTCCTTCTCCTTCTCAATGAGGATCTTTATGTTCCTCTTTGCGGTGGCTCGAGACAACGCGACATAGAGTTGACCATGAGAGAACACCGCATTAGGTAGGTACACGCCAACAATCGGAATCATCTGTCCTTGAGCCTTGTTAATCGTCATAGCAAAGCTAAGCCTTACAGGAAATTGCTTCCTCTTGAACTTGAATGGAAACATGTCATTGTCAGACGGGCATAGGGGTATTCGAGGAAGGAATACCCTCCTACCTGCGTGTTGCCCGATCACGATTTCTGCGTCGATGGCGTTCCTCTCGAAACCTTGGACCACAAGCCTCGTCCCGTTACACAGACCATTAGCTGGATCAATGTTCCTTAGAAGTATGACAGGGCAGTTGAGCTTCAGTTTGAGTGCATGCAGAGGCAGACCGTTGGGAGTCAACCCATTCAGGAACTCGGGAGCGTAGTAGCCATATGGGTCGTCTTCTACACTGTCAAAGCTATGGTAGATTACTTCTTCTCCCCGAAAACGCTCTACCATGCGTATGTTTATCTTGTCGACGTTGTCGTTTGTGGTGGATAGGCTTGCGCGTGAAGTCATGTAATTCGGATCGGACATGTTGTCATCTAGTCTCGGAAACACATGGTCAATCAGCTTCTCTAGGTCGTCACCCTCGCCTGTAGATGGCACACAAATATCTTCAGGGAGTCGTATGTTTCCTTGATCATCAACTTCCTCAGTGCCATTTCCTACCCTTAGCAAGTAATCCGCAAACCAGGTGTCATTATGAGCCCTCATGTTGGTGACGAGCCTTAGCTGGCGCATACCCTTCCAGAGATGTGAACTTCGGAGGGTTGCATCGATTATCTGACCCCGGGACCCCCTCCTGACGACCGGAAGCACCTGCCTGAAGTCCCCGCCAAACACAACAGTTTTTCCTCCAAAGGGTCGGTCCCGTCTTCCCATGATGTCGCGCATGCTGTTGTCCAGTGCCTCAACCGCCTGTCGCTTAGTCATGGTGGCCTCGTCCCATAGTATCAATGAGGCCAGCCTTAGTAGCTTGGCGGTACCACTCTGCTTCGTGAAGGTGCAGGAGGTGCCATAGTCGCAACTCAATGGGATCTTGAACCTCGAGTGGGCAGTCCTGCCTCCAGGCATGATAGAAGCCGCGACGCCTGACGTCGCGGTAGCGATAGCGATGTTTCCCTTGCTCCGAACCTTGGCGAGCAGTGCCCTGTACAGGAAGGTCTTCCCTGTACCTCCCGGGCCATCAACAAAGAACACACCCCATCACCGCCATCAACAGCAGCTAGTATCTCGTCGTATGCAACTCCCTGCTCGAAGTTTAGCGATGATGCCAATTTAGTGTCGTTGATGTCAAAATCGATGTTGGATTCCTCGATCACTTCTCTGGCCTCGCCCTCGGTTGGGTCGAACGTATCATCAATCCATGGAAGAGCGAAATCAGCTATGTCTTTGCCCATGGACTGCAACATACCACTAATGTCAAGCAACACCATCTGTTCCACCTCAATCGAGCACGTGTGTGATCGCCGATAGTCATCAGACATAGGCTCGAGGTGCCTATCCCATAAACCACGCACATCACCTGGCTCACAGTGCACCAAAATTGTTGCGAAGAGCCTCCCGAGCGAACATGGCATCGCCCATTGCTCTGCCTCGGTAAGACAGTCGTCGAGCGTGTTATCTGCCTCGATGAGTCCCAACCTTTCGGCAGCCTCTCTAAAGCTCCCGCATAGCCTACCATCCACGGTGAGCAGGTCTTCATAGGATGTCTTGCCAGCAACATGGTTTAGCAGCACACACAGATAGTATCGCTCCCCCTCGGCAGGATTGGCAGACACAAATTCGACCTATCTGATAACGCTCCACCCGCTCTTTCCAATACTTCTTACCCTTCTGCCATGTGAACCTTCCAGGAAAATCCTTGTACAATATATTCCTAGCCCAGGGATGGTTTTGGTTAGTTTTGAAATACTCTGTCAACATGGATTTGGAAGCATTCTTAGAGGCGACTACGTCGGTCAAGTGAGCTTGCTCATTGAAGGCCATCCTATGCATATTCGGGAGATGAAGAGGCAACTGTAGGACATGCGGGTCATTGGCACACAAGGGGAAGCCAAATATCCTCCACATCGCCTTTGGAGGAGTAACCCACCTCGCATCTATGTATCTTTTGATCTCATCAATGTTACCATCGGCGTCGGGCTGGTCGATGCTGAAAGAAGCCCTATCATGGCCCTTGTATATGTACTTGTAACGGTATTTGACGGCCTTTATGCTGGAGCAAACCTCAACGTTTATGTGGCAATTGAACATCCGCAGAAGGTAAGGGTTATACGGCACAACCCATCTGTTGTCCAACATTTTACCACGGACCTTAGCCTGCCGACCATCATCTCGACGATGATAAACTGGGTATGAGTCCTTGCCCTGTGCCGTGTTTTCATTGAACGGCCATGGGTATCGCACTTGCAGTCGTTCTGTTGCATGCACACATTTTTGGGGTTGAGAGCACCGCATGGTCCGTGCATCATATGTTTCACCACCAAGGCGTGGAGTTCAGGATACTTCTGCTTGTCTGGGAGCTCGGCAGAAATGAGTCGGTCATACTGCTCCGGAATGACAAGCTTATAGGCAGAATCCATGATCAACACAAAGTGTGCGTGGGGGAGGCCCCTCTTCTGGAACTCGACTACGTATACATGTGCGACAACAACACCCAGGATATTCTTCTTGAACAACAGCTCTTTCATAGCCTCTAGCTTGCCATGGAACACACGAGCCACAAGATCAGGTCGATCTTGTGCTGTCTGACCAGGAAACAACTCATTCGTTATCTCTTCCCAGTTAGGGTTGCAGGTCATGGTCAAGAAGATATCAGGCTTCCTGTACGTATGGACAATTGCCATGGCATCCATATGCCTCCGCTTCATGTCGCGGTCGCCACCTGGGTACGTTCCAGGGAGCACTATCCTTACTCCAACAGCGCTTGCCCGGGTCTCCCCGGATGTAGTTGCATCAACAACTCCTTTATACAGGTCGGCACGGATCTTTGTCTGGTTCTTCCTGTACCATTTCAACCTACAACTCTCAATCTTGATGTACATGTCCACCCCCCATTGTTGGAGCAATCGTGCTCCACAGAGTATGGGATTGAATATCCCAGGTCGTGTCTGCAGCATGTAACAGTAGTAGTCTCTCACGGAGACGCATAACCTGCTATTCCCCTCTGCACATGGATGTGTAGCGCGGAAGTTAGAATTCATATGAGAACTACACAATACATCAAACGATAGAATACGCATAAGGCTTACCTGCATTCTCATCATCATCATCATCATCATCACGTCCACCTCTTGGTTGTTGCACAACCGGCCAAGGGACATTACGTTTAGGTAGTTTCGGGTGCCAACCGAGCTCCCCCCTTGGGTAGAAGAGTGGGTAAGAGAGCGGGTCATACGAGCCAGCCGTCACATGTATATTGTGCCTCTGGTTGTCATTCCCGCAAAGTGTAATCCTACGGTCGAACCTCTTCGCTAGGTCAGTGCCCTCCACCCAAATTGTAGCGACCTCAGATGATAGAGGTCTATTATACTTTCGTTGGTCTAGTCTCTGGTCAGTGTTGAGGTCTATCCTGTAATCGTCGAGGTTGTCCCTGTGCGCACCCAAACTCCTAAACTGCTGAGAGTACGGGTTTTCCCTGAGTATGTGCACCAACTTTCTGACGACATCCTGGTCTAATTGCTCGGTGGCAGCCTTGCGATGGGTTAGGCCTGGGTCGTCGTCGTAGAAGTACAGCTGTAGATGATCTGGACGGGATGTTGGCCCGAAGGAATGAACGTTGTGGTAGATGGTGCCGTGCGCCCGGAACGTGTACACCCCAGACTTCATGTTTGTGTATGTTTCATCGAGGCTGACGCCGAGGGTTGTGAAGGAGAAGTGTCCGTTGAAGAACCGTATGTTCTCCCGAAAATGCCTAGAGTCCGCATCAGTGCTAGACCAAAGCCTCATGAGCTCCGGGATGGGCTCCGGTTGCTTCAGCTCGATCTGCCCACTGCGACAGCAGAATCCCGGGGCCTCGCTGACAAACTTCTTGTCCTTGCAGTGGTCGCAGTTCGCGGCGTGCTTCAGGATGTGTGTGTTGGCTGGTAGGTTTGAGTACACATAGTCAAATGGATCATGGACGACATAGTTTTTGTGACTTGAGTCTTCCAATTCGTCGTGATCCAAGTCCTCAGCATCTGAGCCTGCAAACAATGTTTCCAATTAGTGTGATACCCCCAATATGTGGATCACCTACAAGCGGGTGTACATACCTTCACCAGCAAACAGGTAATATTCATCATCAAAGAGGTTGTCAGGATTGACATTATCATTCATGAGACCATTGAGGTAAGCATCCATGTCGTCTGCCCAGGTGCCAAACAACACAAATGAGGGTTCAGTCTCAAGGGACGCAAGGAGAGTAAGGATGGGGGTGTTACCTTCATTTCTGATCGTGTACTCCGGCGTGCTAGATGATGTTGAGGCACTGTGTGCTTCAACTACGGTAGGTTGTCCCGTTGAGCTCATTTTCGGTATGGAGATGGACCTACGGTTAGGGTATTCACCCTACCTGCAAACCTTTCATTACGACGATCTAGCAGAGCATTCCTCTCACCACGTGGCACCTGCGTATATGTGTTTCGCGTGCCAATTTTCTCCTGACGCTTCATCGCCGCCATACTTCCCTTGCAAGCTCGCTCTCTTGTCCTACGCCGAGCTCTGGACTCATGACTCTGCTCGTCAACTCCATTATCCGCATTTGTTACCGGATCATTGCTTTGCTGGTTGGCACTTTGTAGGTGCTCATTGATTTCGATGAGGTCGCCATCTACAGCACCATCACCTAAGGTTCTGCTTAGGTATGCACCTACAACATAATCGAATTTGGTATAAATCAACATGTGATGAATGATTACAAAATGGAAGATGATCGTTGATGGGATAACTACCATCGGTTTTGGTGTTGCGAATGTATGTGGGGGCCGACTTGACAGTTGTAGCCCGATCTATCTGTTCACTGCCGGATTGTTGCGTGATGGCTGGAAGTGTGAGAGTCGGACAATTGGCTTGAGTGTTGAAAGAGGGAGAGTTGGACAATGCGCTAGTTAGATCTGGACGTGGCATTGCGATCGATTCAGCACACGGGGTGTTTTTCCTTCTAGCATAGTCTGCCTTTCTCTTTGCACTTGACTCCCCGTGCTCATCAGGGGTCCTGCTGTTTCGTTGTTCCTTTCGTCGCTCACGCTGCACTTGATTATTGTTTTGGAGGTTGATCGTACCCTCTTCCTTTCTCTTCTGGTAAGATGCCCGTCTCTGTGCGTTTCTCCGATCCCTTCGTTCGTCTGCCATATTACTACTGCGGTCTCTTACACGTGCCTCCTAGCCAACTCTTTGTCATGATTGAATTGAGCAATGGCTGATGCGGACCCATCTTCTGGAGCATCATCATGTGACAAGGATGTATAGTTGAAGCTCGATTGGTACAATAAATAAATCTATATAATCATTGTTATGTTAAAACTTTAAACACCCGTACCTGGCATCGAACCGGAAGGCTGATCAATATTAGTGATATCACCAAGAGGGTGTCGGGATGTATAGTTCCGGTTCGATGGGTTGGCTGGTTCAACAATAAAGTTAAAACATAATCATCTCATCAATGCTCAACAATCATGAAGATCCCGAACCAAGCCAATCCGTCTACTGTTTTCTTCAGCCATGTTTTGTTCTAAATACTTCGTTAGTAAATGCCTAATATTTCTTGTCTAGCCAGCATGTATTCCTTACTACAGTGAGTTGATGTGAAATCCTGCGGTATTTTGTAATGATCATCTAATTTTGAGTGGCATTTACTTGCAGGTTTGTTAGAGGACTTTTGGCAAGAAATACACAACCGTGTCATTTAGTGCTGGACCTCTGTTACTGGCAAGAAATACACTAATGTGTAGCTCACTGCTGAGGTAACATCAAATTCGTCTAATACTTATTCTCACATGTAGAAGTAATATGCTCTTTCAGAATTCAGTTATTAGTGTCAGTATATTCTTCAGTTTAGCAAACTATGATTGATTGCTCTTTATGCTAATGTAAAGAAGTTTAGAACCATATGTATTCTGAACATTGGCAAGTCCGCTTACATAAATTCTTCTATTTCGCCATTGCAATGAGAGAAAAAATATATACATGCAGTGCCAATGAAGAACTTGGCCCAATTGATAATATACCCATCTTGGGCACTATACATCTATTTCATATCAAAGTTTGCTACTGACATTGTGATAGTTAATGTTTCATACTCCGTACCTTGTTTCTTTTTCAGACAAATCGAGAACCATCTGTCATATTTTTTTAGAAATGCTACTTTCTGTCTTTGAGTGCCGGTAAATCTAATTTTATTTTTAAATCCATTTAAGTCTTTCTAATACCGCAGATGTTTTTTTAAGCGTTCCGATATATGACTTCAAACTCCAGTTTTTAACTTCATCAACAGCACATAACTTTAAACACCCGTACCTGGCATCGAACCGGAAGGCTGATCAATATTAGTGATATCACCAAGAGGGGGTCGGGAAACAGTCCGCTTTTCATTTTGGAGCTTGACCTGTTCATCCTTTTTCTTTCGATAAGTTGCTCGCCTTCGTGCATTTCTCTATTCCCTTTTGTCGTCTGTTATGCCATAACTCACTTGGTCATTCACAACAGCACATGTTGTCTGGGAATGAGTTGGTTATACATCACATGTTGGGGTAGACGATGTCACAAGCTCTGAACCACCGCAACCAAGGGCATTAAGACACACATAATTGTGGGCAGATTCTCTGGCTGGCTGCAGGAACAAAAGAAAATATGTCCGTTAGGCTAATACATGAACATGCATCCCTTTAAGCACAAATCTGGCCATATGAAAGGCATATCGGCGCACACCACTTGAGTCTTCTGCGTGACCTGAATCATAAAGTGATGCAAGAGTACTCCTATCCAGGAACAAAGTCACATTATTGTCTGCACGATGTATAAACAACAAATGTAGATGAGAATTAGTCAACATGTACATTCATAGAGACGTTTGATCACTGTCCATGATGCACGTGTCGGATCATACCAAATGAACTTCCTGCAAGGCTGCAGTCACAAATATCTGTGATAGTACTTGGACCAGGGAACGAAGCAACATCAGGGCTACAGAAGGAGATTGATGGGTTGTCTACATAACAAAACCAGTACAGAATGAGGCAGTTTCCTGCTAACCGAATAGGGTAGATAGTGTGTTTAAATATGGAACCCACGTACGTAAACTCGCATGCCCAGGCTGCTCACCAATTGTTATCTCAGAAAGAGGGTGTTTGGTTAGGTTTGCAAGCTCGTCCTGCTCTAACCGTGGCATGCCAGTTCCATCTGTTTCCTTGTGTGCTATTATCAAATGTTAGGCACGATTGATCATGTTAAAATCATATGATACAACGGATAGGGGTATTTAAACACTCCAATACCTGGAGTCATTTGATAATTGTCAACATTGTCAGCTACGGGAACGATTGCTGGGTTGTATTCATCAACATTTCTGTCGACATTATGGCGTGCAACACATTAGCGAGATACAATGACTGTTGGGCACCCTTGACATCTGACTCATTTATGTTATTGTAACGTACCTTGGCTCCCTTGTGAATGTAGGTCAGCAAGAGGGGGTACAGGCACATCTGACACTTTTTTCTCTTCCGGCGCCTTGCTATTTGCATTTCCCATTCGTACCTTTCATTTTTCAACAGCATTAGTATTGATGTGGTATGTATACTGAACAATTGGCTTGCCATGTATTTTTGGTGTTCCAACTGGGAACATGGTGAAGAAATGACTATGTTGTATACATCTGATAAACATTTGTTGACTTGGGATGTATTTTTGGTGTTCGAACTGGGAACATGGGGAACATTTATTCGTATGGCTCCCTTGTATATGGCTCCATCTGGTGGCTCCATCGTATATGGCTCTGTTGTATATGGCTCCATCTGGTGACAATTGTCCTCTGTAGCGTTGCGTGATCTTTAAGAGATCATGAGCGTACGTACCTTTAAGAAAGCAAGGTTGAAAACTGATCAGTGAAGACGCCCTGCATTGCTTGCCGCCGTAGGCGTCGTCGTCGGAGATCCATGGCGTGTGGCTACTCGAGGCGGTGGCGGCGGTGTCTTGCTGACCCGGGACGGGATCGTGGGCGGCGGCGGCGGTGTCTTGCTGACCTGAGATGGGATCGTGGTGTGTGGGTACCTGAGGCATCGGTGGCGGCGGCCTGCTGATCCGTGACGGTGTTGTTCGTGATCCGCCACGGGCGACGTATGTGAGGCGGCAGCGGCGGCGGCGTTCTCGTGATCCAGGACAGACGTGGGAAACGAGGAGCGGATCGGGTCCTCGTTCCGTACAGGAGCGTCGATCCGATTTTTTGTGGATATGTAGATTAAAACCAGTGGTACGGGGTGGTGGGAGGTGGGAGAAAATAAACTAGACGAAAATAAAACCAGAGTACCAGGCTACCAACAGCTCCATTAGGAGTAGAGATTATACTGTCAGTTATTGAATTCGGATTAGTCTGGTTGTTACTCCATCATCTTTGATCTATTATTACTCGCAGTTTGAATCAGAATGTCATGTGCCTTATTTACTCAAAATTTGCACTCGTTGAATTGATTTAAATGTTACTCCCTCTGTAAAGAAACAGTGATCTAAACGCTCTTATATTTCTTTAGAGAGGGAGTACATGGTAGGACTACTGATCGAAACTCATTTGGTCAATCTGTCGTCGGACTGCTGCTGCTGCCGTCGAGGATAGAGAAAGTCACATGACAACAACAGAGTGCATTTTGACATTTCAAGAGTATAACTGATGTCTTTCCAAAAGAGAAAATAGACAACACAACTGTTTGACATTTCTATGGAACGTCCTCTCCCTATGCGCGTCCATAAACAAATAGCACTTAACCTCTTGTTGGCTGACGTTTGAAAATGCCCGAGGCAATGAAGATGGGATCATGGAACCACATGCTAAAGAAACTCATCAACTGACAACATGATCGCAGGAACATCATCGATACACACACTGAAGTACTTGCAAATAATATTAGAGGCGATATACCTAGAAATCATTTCTTTGACTTGTTGTGAACTAGTTCATCTTGAATACAATAAGAAGTTTAAGAACATCAAACAAATCAGACCATCTCATATATGTAACTCTAACTAGTTTTTTTTGAAAAAATAACTCTAACTAGTAGTAGGATGAAGGCGTATTAACTCTGCATCAGGCCACAAGGTAAAGATTTAGCCGTCATTGGATGATCCAAAGATAGTGAGATCTGCCTTGAGGACGCACTTTGATTCTATAAGATACCCTCTGGACATATCCTTGAGTTTCTTGAGTGGAAAGAAGTTGTACCATGCCCAGCCTTCTGTACATATACATGGCACGAGACCTGCCACCACCACAAAAGTAAGATCAACTGTAATTATCAGGGGGTTACAAACAGTAATTCACACACTGCACTAGCAATTTCTAGGGAGAGCTGAACCTGTAGTTCTACTAAAGTATTTCCCACTCTTTTGGTCGAGGATGGACAGAGTTATTTGAACCACCTTTCTGGACTCAATAAAGAGCTCATCCGAGGAGTCCAGGCACAAAGCCAATCGGAGGGTTGCATCGATTATCTGACCCCGGGACCCCCTCCCGACGACCGGAAGCACCTGCCTGAAGTCCCCGCCAAACACAACAGTTTTTCCTCCAAAGGGTCGGTCCCGTCTTCCCATGATGTCGCGCATGCTGTTGTCCAGTGCCTCAACCGCCTGTCGCTTAGTCATGGTGGCCTCGTCCCATAGTATCAATGAGGCCAGCCTTAGTAGCTTGGCGGTACCACTCTGCTTCGTGAAGGTGCAGGAGGTGCCATAGTCGCAACTCAATGGGATCTTGAACCTCGAGTGGGCAGTCCTGCCTCTAGGCATGATAGAAGCCGCGACGCCTGACGTCGCGGTAGCGATAGCGATGTTTCCCTTGCTCCGAACCTTGGCGAGCAGTGCCCTGTACAGGAAGGTCTTCCCTGTACCTCCCGGGCCATCAACAAAGAACACACCCCCATCACCGCCATCAACAACAGCTAGTATCTCGTCGTATGCAACTCCCTGCTCGAAGTTTAGCGACGATGCCAATTTAGTGTCGTTGATGTCAAAATCGATGTTGGATTCCACGGTCACTTCTCTGGCCTCGCCCTCGGTTGGGTCGAACGTATCATCAATCCATGGAAGAGCGAAATCAGCTATGTCTTTGCCCATGGACTGCAACATACCACTAATGTCAAGCAACACCATCTGTTCCACCTCAATCGAGCACGTGTGTGATCGCCGATAGTCATCAGACATAGGCTCGAGGTGCCTATCCCATAAACCACGCACATCACCTGGCTCACAGTGCACCAAAATTGTTGCGAAGAGCCTCCTGAGCGAACATGGCATCGCCCATTGCTCTGCCTCGGTAAGACAGTCGTCGAGCGTGTTATCTGCCTCGATGAGTCCCAACCTTTCGGCAGCCTCTCTAAAGCTCCCGCATAGCCTACCATCCACGGTGAGCAGGTCCTCATAGGATGTCTTGCCAGCAACATGGTTTAGCAGCACACACAGATAGTATCGCTCCCCCTCGGCAGGATTGGCAGACACAATTCGACCTATCTGATAACGCTCCACCCGCTCTTTCCAATACTTCTTACCCTTCTGCCATGTGAACCTTCCAGGAAAATCCTTGTACAATATATTCCTAGCCCAAGGGGTGGTTTTGGTTAGTTTTGAAATACTCTGTCAACATGGATTTGGAAGCATTCTCAGCGGCGACTACGTCGGTCAAGTGAGCTTGCTCATTGAAGGCCACCCTGTGCATATTCGGGAGATGAAGAGGCAACTGTAGGACATGCGGGTCATTGGCACACAAGGGGAAGCCAAATATCCTCCACATCGCCTTTGGAGGAGTAACCCACCTCGCATCTATGTATCTTTTGATCTCATCAATGTTACCATCGGCGTCGGGCTGGTCGATGCTGAAAGAAGCCCTATCATGGCCCTTGTATATGTACTTGTAACGGTATTTGACGGCCTTTATGCTGGAGCAAACCTCAACGTTTATGTGGCAATTGAACATCCGCAGAAGGTAAGGGTTATACGGCACAACCCATCTGTTGTCCAACATTTTACCACGGACCTTAGCCTGCCGACCATCATCTCGACGATGATAAACTGGGTATGAGTCCTTGCCCTGTGCCGTGTTTTCATTGAACGGCCATGGGTATCTGCACTTGCAGGCGTTCTGTTGCATGCACACATTTTTGGGGTTGAGAGCACCGCATGGTCCGTGCATCATATGTTTCACCACCAAGGCGTGGAGTTTAGGATACTTCTGCTTGTCTGGGAGCTCGGCAGAAATGAGTCGGTCATACTGCTCCGGAATGACAAGCTTATAGGCAGAATCCATGATCAACACAAAGTGTGCGTGGGGGAGGCCCCTCTTCTGGAACTCGACTACGTATACATGTGCGACAACAACACCCAGGATATTCTTCTTGAACAACAGCTCTTTCATAGCCTCTAGCTTGCCATGGAACACACGAGCCACAAGATCAGGTCGATCTTGTGCTGTCTGACCAGGAAACAACTCATTCGTTATCTCTTCCCAGTTAGGGTTGCAGGTCATGGTCAAGAAGATATCAGGCTTCCCGTACGTATGGACAATTGCCATGGCATCCATATGCCTCCGCTTCATGTCGCGGTCGCCACCTGGGTACGTTCCAGGGAGCACTATCCTTACTCCAACAGCGCTTGCCCGGGTCTCCCCGGATGTAATTGCTGAAGGAAATATGCCCTAGAGGCAATAATAAAGTTATTATTTATTTCCTTATATCATGATAAATGTTTATTATTCATGCTAGAATTGTATTAACCGGAAACATAATACATGTGTGAATACATAGACCAACAGAGTGTCACTAGTGTGCCTCTACTTGACTAGCTCGTTAATCAAAGATGGTTATGTTTCCTAACCATAAGCAAAGAGTTGTTATTTGATTAACGAGGTCACATCATTAGTTGAATGATCTGATTGACATGACCCATTCCATTAGCTTAGCACCCGATCGTTTAGTATGTTGCTATTGCTTTCTTCATGACTTATACATGTTCCTATAACTATGAGATTATGCAACTCCCGTTTACCGGAGGAACACTTTGGGTACTACCAAACGTCACAATGTAACTGGGTGATTATAAAGGAGTACTACAGGTGTCTCCAATGGTAGATGTTGGGTTGGCGTATTTCAAGATTAGGGTTTGTCACTTCGATTGTCGGAGAGGTATCTCTGGGCCCTCTCGGTAATGCACATCACATAAGCCTTGCAAGCACTGCAACTAATATGTTAGTTGTGAGATGATGTATTACGGAACGAGTAAAGAGACTTGCCGGTAACGAGATTGAACTAGGTATTGGATACCGACGATCGAATCTCGGGCAAGTAACATACCGATGACAAAGGGAACAATGTATGTTGTTATGCGGTCTGACCGATAAAGATCTTCGTAGAATATGTAGGAGCCAATATGGGCATCCAGGTCCCGCTATTGGTTATTGACCGGAGACGTGTCTCGGTCATGTCTACATTGTTCTCGAACCGTAGGGTCCGCACGCTTAACGTTACGATGACAGTTATTATGAGTTTATGCATTTTGATGTACCGAAGGTTTTTCGGAGTCCCGGATGAGATCACGGACATGACGAGGAGTCTCGAAATGGTCGAGACGTAAAGATTGATATATTGGAAGCCTATGTTTGGACATCGGAAGTGTTTCGGGTGAAATCGGGATTTTACCGGATTACCGGGAGGGTTACCGGAACCCCCCGGGAGCCAAATGGGCCAACATGGGCCTTAGTGGAAAGGTGAGAGGGCAGCCCACATAGGGCTGCGCCTCCCCCCCTCTCCCTAGTCCTATTAGGACTAGGAGAGGGGCCGGCCACCTCTCTCTCTCTCCCCTTTAAGGATTCCTAGTTGGACTAGGATTGGAGGGGGGAGTCCTACTCCCGGTAGGAGTAGGACTCCTCCTGCGCCTCCCTCTCTATGGCCGGCCAGCCTCCCTCCCTCCAACCTTTATATACGGGGGCAGGGGACACCCCAAGATACACAAGTTGATCCTTGAGATCGTTCCTTAGCCGTGTGCGGTGCCCCCTGCCACCAAATTCCACCTCGATCATACCGTTGTAGTGCTTAGGCGAAGCCCTGCGTCGGTGGTACATCAAGATCATCACCACGCCGTCGTGCTGACGGAACTCCTCCCCGAAGCTTTGCTGGATCGGAGCCCGGGGATCGTCATCGAGCTGTACGTGTGCTAAGAACTCGGAGGTGCCGGAGTAACGGTGCTTGGATCGGTCGGATCGGGAAGAAGACGTACGACTACTTCCTCTACGTTGTGTGATCGCTTCCGCAGTCGGTCTGCGTTGGTACGTAGACAACACTCTCCCCTCTCGTTGCTGTGCATCACCATGATCTTGCGTGTGCGTAGGAAAATTTTCGAAATTACTGCGTTCCCCAACAGTGGCATCCGAGCCTAGGTTTTTATGGTTTGATGTTATTTGCACGAGTAGAACACAAGTGAGTTATGGGCGATACAAGTCATACTGCCTACCAGCATGTCATACTTTGGTTCGGCGGTATTGTTGGGTGAGACGATCCGGACCAACCTTACGCGTACTCTTACGCGAGACCGGTTCCCTCGACGTGCTTTGCACATAGATGGCTTGCGGAAGACTGTCTCTCCAACTTTAGTTGAACCAAGTGTGACTACGCCCGGTCCTTGAGAAGGTTAAAACGGAGTCTATTTGACGAACTATCGTTGTGGTTTTGATGCGTAGGTGAGATGAGTTCTTACTTAAGCCCGTAGCAGCCACGTAAAACTTGCAACAACAAAGTAGAGGACGTCTAACTTGTTTTTGCAGGGTATGTTGTGATGTGATATGGTCAAGGCATGATGCTGATTTTATTGTATGAGATGATCATGTTTTGTAACCGAGTTATCGGCAACTGGCAGGAGCCATATGGTTGTCGCTTTATTGTATGCAATGCAATCGCGATGTAATGCTTTACTTTATTACTAAACGGTAGTGATAGTCGTGGAAGCATAAGATTGGCGAGACGACAACGATGCTACGATGGAGATCAAGGTGTCGCGCCGGTGACGATGGCGATCATGACGATGCTTCGGAGATGGAGATCACAAGCACAAGATGATGATGGCCATATCATATCACTTATATTGATTGCATGTGATGTTTATCCTTTTATGCATCTTATCTTGCTTTGATTGACGGTAGCATTATAAGATGATCTCTCACTAAATTATCAAGAAGTGTTCTCCCCGAGTATGCACCGTTGCCAAAGTTCGTCGTGCCCAGACACCACGTGATGATCGGGTGTGATAAGCTCTACGTCCAAATACAACGGGTGCAAAACAGTTGCACACGCAGAATACTCAGGTTATACTTGACGAGCCAAGCATATACAGATATGGCCTCGGAACACAGAGACCGAAAGGTCGAGCGTGAATCATATAGTAGATATGATCAACATGACGATGTTCACCATTGAAAACTACTCCATCTCACGTGATGATCGGTTATGGTTTAGTTGATTTGGATCACGTGATCACTTAGAGGATTAGAGGGATATCTATCTAAGTGGGAGTTCTTAAGTAATATGATTAATTGAACTTAAATTTATCATGAACTTAGTCCTGGTAGTATTTTGCAAATTATGTTGTAGATCAATAGCTCGCGTTGTTGCTTCCTTGTGTTTATTTTGATATGTTCCTAGAGAAAATTGTGTTGAAAGATGTTAGTAGCAATGATGCGGATTGGATCCGTGATCTGAGGTTCATCCTCATTGCTGCACAGAAGAATTATGTCCTTGATGCACCGCTAGGTGATAGACCTATTGCAGGAGCAGATGCAGACGTTATGAACGTTTGGCTAGCTCAATATGATGACTACTTGATAGTTTAGTGCACCATGCTTAATGGCTTAGAATCGGGACTTCAAAGACGTTTTGAACGTCATGGACCATATGAGATGTTCCAGGAGTTGAAGTTAATATTTCTAGCAAATACCCGTGTTGAGAGATATGAAGTCTCCAACAAGTTCTATAGCTAAAAGATGGAGGAGATGAAGGAAATATGCCCTAGAGGCAATAATAAAGTTATTATTTATTTCCTTATATCATGATAAATGTTTATTATTCATGCTAGAATTGTATTAACCGGAAACATAATACACGTGTGAATACATAGACAAACAGAGTGTCACTAGTATGCCTCTACTAGACTAGCTCGTTAATCAAAGATGGTTATGTTTCCTAACCATGAACAAAGAGTTGTTATTTGATTAACGAGGTCACATCATTAGTTGAATGATCTGATTGACATGACCCATTCCATTAGCTTAGCACCCAATCGTTTAGTATGTTGCTATTGCTTTCTTCATGACTTATACATGTTCCTATAACTATGAGATTATGCAACTCCCATTTACCGGAGGAACACTTTGGGTACTACCAAACGTCACAACGTAACTGGGTGATTATAAAGGAGTACTACAGGTGTCTCCAATGGTAGATGTTGGGTTGGCGTATTTCGAGATTAGGGTTTGTCACTCCGATTGTCGGAGAGGTATCTCTGGGCCCTCTCGGTAATGCACATCACATAAGCCTTGCAAGCACTGCAACTAATATGTTAGTTGTGAGATGATGTATTACGGAACGAGTAAAGAGACTTGCCGGTAACGAGATTGAACTAGGTATTGGATACCGACGATCAAATCTCGGGCAAGTAACATACCGATGACAAAGGGAACAACGTATGTTGTTATGCGGTCTGACCGATAAAGATCTTCGTAGAATATGTAGGAGCCAATATGGGCATCCAGGTCCCTCTATTGGTTATTGACCGGAGACGTGTCTCGGTCATGTCTACATTGTTCTCGAACCGTAGGGTCCGCACGCTTAACGTTACGATGACAGTTATTATGAGTTTGTGCATTTTGATGTACCGAAGGTTGTTGGGAGTCCCGGATGAGATCACGGACATGACGAGGAGTCTCGAAATGGTCGAGACGTAAAGATTGATATATTGGAAGCCTATGTTTGGACATCGGAAGTGTTCCGGGTGAAATCAGGATTTTACCGGATTACCGGGAGGGTTACCGGAACCCCCCCCGAGAGCCAAATGGGCCAACATGGGCCTTAGTGGAAAGGTGAGAGGGCAGCCCACATAGGGCTGCGCCTCCCCCCCTCTCCATAGTCCTATTAGGACTAGGAGAGGGGCCGGCCATCTCTCTCTCTCTCCCCTTTGAAGGATTCCTAGTTGGACTAGGATTGGAGGGGGGAGTCCTACTCCCGGTAGGAGTAGGACTCCTCCTGCGCCTCCCTCTCTCTGGCCGGCCAGCCCCCCTCCCTCCAACCTTTATATACGGGGGCAGGGGACACCCCAAGACACACAAGTTGATCCTTGAGATCGTTCCTTAGCCGTGTGCGGTGCCCCATGCCACCAAATTCCACCTCGATCGTACCATTACAGTGCTTAGGCGAAGCCCTGCGTCGGTAGTACATCAAGATCGTCACCACGCCGTCGTGCTGACGGAACTCTTCCTCGACGCTTTGCTGGATCGGAGCCCGAGGAACGTCATCGAGCTGAACGTGTGCTAAGAACTCGGAGGTGCCGGAGTAACGGTGCTTGGATCGGTCGGATCGGGAAGAAGACGTACGACTACTTCCTCTATGTTGTGTGATCGCTTCCGCAGTCGGTCTGCGTTGGTACGTAGACAACACTCTCCCCTCTCGTTGCTATGCATCACCATGATCTTGCGTGTGCGTAGGAAAATTTTCAAAATTACTCCGTTCCCCATCAGTGGCATCCGAGCCTAGGTTTTATGGTTTGATGTTATTTGCACGAGTAGAACACAAGTGAGTTGTGGGCGATACAAGTCATACTGCCTACCAGCATGTCATACTTTGGTTCGGCGGTATTGTTGGGTGAGACGATCCGGACCAACCTTACGCGTACTCTTACGCGAGACCGGTTCCCTCGACGTGCTTTGCACATAGATGGCTTGCGGAAGACTGTCTCTTCAACTTTAGTTGAACCAAGTGTGACTACGCCCGGTCCTTGAGAAGGTTAAAACGGAGTCTATTTGACGAACTATCGTTGTGGTTTTGATGCGTAGGTGAGATGAGTTCTTACTTAAGCCCGTAGCAGCCACGTAAAACTTGCAACAACAAAGTAGAGGACGTCTAACTTGTTTTTGCAGGGTATGTTGTGATGTGATATGGTCAAGGCATGATGCTGATTTTATTGTATGAGATGATCATGTTTTGTAACCGAGTTATCGGCAACTGGCAGGAGCCATATGGTTGTCGCTTTATTGTATGCAATGCAATCGCAATGTAATGCTTTACTTTATTACTAAACGGTAGTGATAGTCGTGGAAGCATAAGATTGGCGAGACGACAACGATGCTACGATGGAGATCAAGGTGTCGCGCCGGCGACGATGGCGATCATGACGATGCTTCGGAGATGGAGATCACAAGCACAAGATGATGATGGCCATATCATATCACTTATATTGATTGCATGTGATGTTTATCCTTTTATGCATCTTATCTTGCTTTGATTGACGGTAGCATTATAAGATGATCTCTCACTAAATTATCAAGAAGTGTTCTCCCTGAGTATGCACCGTTGCCAAAGTTCGTCGTGCCCAGACACCACGTGATGATCGGGTGTGATAAGCTCTACGTTCAAATACAACGGGTGCAAAACAGTTGCACACGCAGAATACTCAGGTTATACTTGACGAGCCAAGCATATACAGATATGGCCTCGGAACACGGAGACCGAAAGGTCGAGCGTGAATCATATAGTAGATATGATCAACATAACGATGTTCACCATTGAAAACTACTCCATCTCACGTGATGATCGGTTATGGTTTAGTTGATTTGGATCACGTGATCACTTAGAGGATTAGAGGGATGTCTATCTAAGTGGGAGTTCTTAAGTAATATGATTAAATTGAACTTAAATTTATCATGAACTTAGTCCTGGTAGTATTTTGCAAATCATGTTGTAGATCAATAGCTCGCGTTGTTGCTTCCCTGTGTTTATTTTGATATGTTCCTAGAGAAAATTGTGTTGAAAGATGTTAGTAGCAATGATGCGGATTGGATCCGTGATCTGAGGTTTATCCTCATTGCTGCACAGAAGAATTATGTCCTTGATGCACCGCTAGGTGACAGACCTATTGCAGGAGCAGATGCGGACGTTATAAACATTTGGCTAGCTCAATATGATGACTACTTGATAGTTTAGTGCACCATGCTTAATGGCTTAGAATCGGGACTTCAAAGACGTTTTGAACGTCATGGACCATATGAGATGTTCCAGGAGTTGAAGTTAATATTTCAAGCAAATACCCGAGTTGAGAGATATGAAGTCTCCAACAAGTTCTATAGCTAAAAGATGGAGGAGAATCGCTCAACTAGTGAGCATATGGTCAGATTGTCTGGGTACTACAATCGCTTGAATCAAGTGGGAGTTAATCTTCCAGATAATATAGTGATTGACAGAATTCTCTAGTCACCATCACCAAGTTAGTAGAACTTCATGATGAACTATGATATGCGAGGGATAACGGAAACAACTCCCAAGCTCTTCGTGATGCTGAAATCAACGAAGGTAGAAATCAAGAAAAACATCAAGTGTTGATGGTTGACAAGACCACTAGTTTCAAGAAAAGGGCAAAGGGAAGAAGGGGAACTTCAAGAAGAACGGCAAGCAAGTTGCTGCTCAAGTGAAGAAGCCCAAGTCTGATCCTAAGCCTGAGACTAAGTGCTTCTACTGCAAAGGGACTGGTCACTAGAAGCGGAACTACCCCAAGTGATTGGCGGATAAGAAGGATGGCAAAGTGAACATAAGTATATTTGATATACATGTTATTGATGTGTACTTTACTAGTGTTTATAGCAAACCCTCAGTATTTGATACTAGTTCAGTTGCTAAGATTAGTAACTCGAAACGGGAGTTGCAGAATAAACAGAGACTAGTTAAGGGTGAAGTGACGATGTGTGTTGGAAGTGGTTCCAAGATTGATATGATCATCATCGCATACTCTCCTATACTTTCGGGATTAGTGTTGAACTTAAATAAGTGTTATTTGGTTTTTGCGTTGAGCATGAATATGATTTGATCATGTTTATTGCAAAACGGTTATTCATTAAAGTAAGAGAATAAATTGTTGTTCTGTTTACATGAATAAAACCTTACATGGTTACACACCCAATGAAAATAGTTCGTTGGATCTCGATCATGGTGATACACATAATCATAATATTGAAACCAAAAGATGCAAAGTTAATAATGATAGTGCAACTTATTTGTAGCACTGCCGTTTAGGTCATAGTGGTGTAAAGCGCATGAAGAAACTCCATGCTGATGGGATTTTGGAATCACTTGATTATGAATCACTTGATGCTTGCGAACCGTGCCTTTTGGGCAAGATGACTAAAACGCCGTTCTTCGGAACAATGGAGCAAGCAACAGATTTGTTGGAAATCATACATACTGATGTATGTGGTCCGATGAATATTGAGGCTCGCGACAGATATCATTATTTTCTGATCTTCACAGATGATTTGAGCAGATATGAGTATATCTACTTGATGAAACATAAGTCTGAAACATTTGAAAAGTTCAAAGAATTTCAGAGTGAAGTGGAAAATCATCGTGACAAGAAAATAAAAGTTTCTACGATATGATCGCAGAGGTAAAATATTTGAGTTACGAGTTTGGTCTTCAATTGAAACAATGTGGAATAGTTTCACAAAATCATGCCATATGGAACACCACAGCATAATGGTGTGTCCTAACGTCATAACCGTACTTTATTGGATATAGTGCAATCTATGATGTATCTTACCGATCTACCACTATCGTTTTGGGGTTATGCATTAGAGACAGCTGCATTCACGTTAAATAGGGCACCATCTAAATCCGTTGAGACGACACCGTGTGAACGATGGTTTGGCAAGAAACCTAAGCTGTCGTTTCTTAAATTTGGGGTTGTGATGCTTATATGAAAAGGTTTCATCCTAGTAAGCTCAAACCCAAATCGGAGAAATATGTCTTCATAGGATACCCAAAGGAGACTATTGGGTACACCTTCTATCACAAATCCGAAGGCAAGACTTTTGTTGCTAAATTCGGAGTTTTTCTAGAGAAGGAGTTTCTCTCGAAAGAAGTGAGTGGGAGGAAAGTAGAACTTGACGAGGTAACTGTACCTACTCCTTTATTGGAAAGTAGTACATCACAGAAAACTGTTTCTGCGACACCTACACTAATAAGTGAGGAAGCTAATGATGATGATCATGTAACTTCAGATCAAGTTACTACCGAATCTCGTAGGTAAACCAGAGTGAGATCCGCACCAGAGTGGTACGGTAATCCTGTTCTGGAGGTCATGTTACTAGACCATGACGAACCTACGAACTATGAGGAAGCGATGATGAGCCCAGATTCCACGAAATGGTTTGAGGCCATGAAATCTGAGATATGATCCATGTATGAGAACAAAGTTTGGACTTTGGTTGACTTGCCCGATGATCGGCAAGCAATTGAGAATAAATGGATCTTCAAGAGGAAGACGGACGCTGATAGTAGTGTTACTATCTACAAAGCTAGAATTGTCGAAAAAGGTTTTCGACAAGTTCAAGGTGTTGACTACGATGAGAGCTTCTCACTCGTATCTATGCTTGAGTCTGTCCGAATCATGTTAGTAATTGCCGCATTTTATGAAATCTGGCAAATGGATAAACAAAACTGCATTCCTTGATGGATTTATTAAAGAAGAGTTGTATATGATGCAACAGAAGGTTTTGTCAATCCGAAAGGTGCTAACAAAATGTGCAAGCTCCAGCGATCCATCTGTGGACTGGTGCAAGCATCTCGGAGTTGGAATATACGCTTTGATGAGTTGATCAAAGCATATAGTTTTATACAGACTTGCGGTGAAGCCTGTATTTACAAGAAAGTGAGTGGGAGCACTACAGCATTTCTGATAAGTATATGTGAATGACATATTGTTGATCAGAAATAATGTAGAATTATTCTGTAAAGCATAATGGGGTGTTTGAAAGGAGTTTTTCAAAGAAAGACTTCGGTGAAGCTGCTTACATATTGAGCTTCAAGATCTATAGAGATAGATCAAGACGCTTGATAAGTTTTTTCAATGAGTACATACCTTGACAAGATTTTGAAGTAGTTCAAAATGGAGCAGTCAAAGAAAGAGTTCTTGCCTGTATTACAAGGTGTGAAGTTGAATAAGACTCAAAACCCGACCACGGCAGAAGATAGAAAGAGAATGAAAGTCATTCCCTATGCCTTGGCCATAGGTTCTATAAAGTATGTCATGCTGTATACCAGATCTATTGTATACCCTGCACTGATTTGGCAAGAGAGTACAATAGTGATCTAGGAGTAGATCACTGGACAGCGGTCAGAATTATCCTTAGTGAAATAAGGATATGTTTCTCGATTATGGACGTGATAAAAAGGTTCGTCGTAAAGGGTTACGCCGATGCAAGTTTTGACACTAATCTAGATGACTCTAAGTCTCGGTCTAGATACATATTGAAAGTGGGAGCAATTAGCTAGAGTAGCTCCATGCAGAGCATTGTTGACATAGAAATTTGCAAAATACATGTGGATCTGAATGTGACAGACCCGTTGACTAAAATTATCTCACAAGCAAAACATGATCACACCTTAGTACTCTTTGGGTGTTAATCACATAGAGATGTGAACTAGATTACTGACTCTAGTAAACCCTTTGAGTGTTGGTCACATAACGATGTGAACTATGGGTGTTAATCACATGGTGATGTGAACTATTGTTGCTAAATCACATGGCGATGTGAAACTAGATTATTGACTCTAGTGCAAGTGGGAGACTGAAGGAAATATGCCCTAGAGGCAATAATAAAGTTATTATTTATTTCCTTATATCATGATAAATGTTTATTATTCATGCTAGAATTGTATTAACCGGAAACATAATACACGTGTGAATACATAGACAAACAGAGTGTCACTAGTATGCCTCTACTAGACTAGCTCGTTAATCAAAGATGGTTATGTTTCCTAACCATGAACAAAGAGTTGTTATTTGATTAACGAGGTCACATCATTAGTTGAATGATCTGATTGACATGACCCATTCCATTAGCTTAGCACCCGATCGTTTAGTATGTTGCTATTGCTTTCTTCATGACTTATACATGTTCCTATAACTATGAGATTATGCAACTCCCGTTTACCGGAGGAACACTTTCACAACGTAACTGGGTGATTATAAAGGAGTACTACAGGTGTCTCCAATGGTAGATGTTGGGTTGGCGTATTTCGAGATTAGGGTTTGTCACTCCGATTGTCGGAGAGGTATCTCTGGGCCCTCTCGGTAATGCACATCACATAAGCCTTGCAAGCACTACAACTAATATGTTAGTTGTGAGATGATGTATTACAGAACGAGTAAAGAGACTTGCCGGTAACGAGATTGAACTAGGTATTGGATACCGACGATCAAATCTCGGGCAAGTAACATACCGATGACAAAGGGAACAACGTATGTTGTTATGCGGTCTGACCGATAAAGATCTTCGTAGAATATGTAGGAGCCAATATGGGCATCCAGGTCCCGCTATTGGTTATTGACCGGAGACGTGTCTCGGTCATGTCTACATTGTTCTCGAACCGTAGGGTCCGCACGCTTAACGTTACGATGACAATTATTATGAGTTTATGCATTTTGATGTACCGAAGGTTGTTCGCAGTCCCGGATGAGATCACGGACATGACGAGGAGTCTCGAAATGGTCGAGACGTAAAGGGTTGATATATTGGAAGCCTATGTATGGACATCGGAAGTGTTCCGGGTGAAATCAGGATTTTACCGGATTACCGGGAGGGTTACCGGAACCCCCCCGGGAGCCAAATGGGCCAACATGGGCCTTAGTGGAAAGGTGAGAGGGCAGCCCACATAGGGCTGCGCCTCCCCCCCCTCTCCATAGTCCTATTAGGACTAGGAGAGGGGCCGGCCACCTCTCTCTCTCTCCCCTTTGAAGGATTCCTAGTTGGACTAGGATTGGAGGGGGGAGTCCTACTCCCGGTAGGAGTAGGACTCCTCCTGCGCCTCCCTCTCTCTGGCCGGCCAGCCCCCCTCCCTCCAACCTTTATATACGGGGGCAGGGGACACCCCAAGACACACAAGTTGATCCTTGAGATCGTTCCTTAGCCGTGTGCGGTGCCCCCTGCCACCGAATTCCACCTCGATCGTACCGTTACAGTGCTTAGGCGAAGCCCTGCGTCGGTAGTACATCAAGATCGTCACCACGCCGTCGTGCTGACGGAACTCTTCCTCGACGCTTTGCTGGATCGGAGCCCGAGGAACGTCATCGAGCTGAACGTGTGCTAAGAACTCGGAGGTGCCGGAGTAACGGTGCTTGGATCGGTCGGATCGGGAAGAAGACGTACGACTACTTCCTCTACGTTGTGTGATCGCTTCCGCAGTCGGTCTGCGTTGGTACGTAGACAACACTCTCCCCTCTCGTTGCTATGCATCACCATGATCTTGCGTGTGCGTAGGAAAATTTTCGAAATTACTACGTTCCCCATCAGGAGAATCGCTCAACTAGTGAGCATGTGCTCAGATTGTCTGAGTACTACAATCGCTTGAATCAAGTGGGAGTTAATCTTCCAGATAAGATAGTGATTGACAGAATTCTCTAGTCACCATCACCAAGTTAGTAGAACTTCGTGATGAACTATAATATGCAAGGGATAACGGAAACAACTCCCAAGCTCTTCGTGATGCTGAAATCAACGAAGGTAGAAATCAAGAAAAACATCAAGTGTTGATGGTTGACAATACCACTAGTTTCAAGAAAAGGGCAAAGGGAAGAAGGGGAACTTCAAGAAGAACGGCAAGCAAGTTGCTGCTCGAGTGAAGAAGCCCAAGTCTGATCCTAAGCCTGAGACTAAGTGCTTCTACTGCAAAGGGACTGGTCACTGGAAGCGGAACTACCCCAAGTGATTGGCGGATAAGAAGGATGGCAAAGTGAACATAAGTATATTTGATATACATGTTATTGATGTGTACTTTACTAGTGTTTATAGCAACCCCTCAGTATTTGATGCTAGTTCAGTTGCTAAGAGTAGTAACTCGAAACAGGAGTTGCAGAATAAACAGAGACTAGTTAAGGGTGAAGTGACGATGTGTGTTGGAAGTGGTTCCAAGATTGATATGATCATCATCGCACACTCCCTATACTTTCGGGATTAGTGTTGAACCTAAATAAGTGTTATTTGGTGTTTGCGTTAAGCATGAATATGATTTGATCATGTTTATTGTAATACGGTTATTCATTTAAGTAAAAGAATAAATTGTTGTTCTGTTTACATGAATAAAACCTCATATGGTTAACACACCCAATGAAAATAGTTCATTGGATCTCGATCTTAGTGATACACATATTCATAATATTGAAACCAAAAGACGCGAAGTTAATAATGATAGTGCAACTTATTTGTGGCACTGCCGTTTAGGTCATATTGGTGTAAAGCGCATGAAGAAACTCCATGCTGATGGGATTTTGGAATCACTTGATTATGAATCACTTGATGCTTGCGAACCATGCCTTATGGGCAAGATGACTAAAACGCCGTTCTCCGGAATAATGAAGCAAGCAACAGATTTGTTGGAAATCATACATACTGATGTATGTGGTCCGATGAATATTAAGGCTTGCAGCAGGTATCATTATTTTCTGACCTTCACAGATGATTTGAGCAGATATGGGGATATCTACTTGATGGAACATAAGTCTGAAACATTTGAACAGTTCAAAGAATTTCAGAGTGAAGTGGAAAATCATCGTAACAAGAAAAATAAAGTTTCTACGATCTGATCGTGGAAAAGAGTATTTGAGTTACGAGTTTGGTCTTCAGTTAAACCAATGTGAAATAGTTTCACTACTCACGCCACCTGGAACACCACAGCATAATGGTGTGTCCGAACGTCATAACCGTACTTTATTGGATATAGTGCAATCTATGATGTTCCTTACCGATTTACCACTATCGTTTTTGGGGTCATGCATTAGAGACAGCTGCATTCCTTGAGATCGTTCCTTAGCCGTGTGCGGTGCCCCCTGCCACCAAATTCCACCTCGATCATACCGTTGTAGTGCTTAGGCGAAGCCCTGCATCGGTGGTACATCAAGATCGTCACCACGCCGTCGTGCTGACGGAACTCCTCCCCGAAGCTTTGCTGGATCGGAGCCCGGGGATCGTCATCGAGCTGTACGTGTGCTAAGAACTCGGAGGTGCCGGAGTAACGGTGCTTGGATCGGTCGGATCGGGAAGAAGACGTACGACTACTTCCTCTACGTTGTGTGATCGCTTCCGCAGTCGGTCTGCGTTGGTACGTAGACAACACTCTCCCCTCTCGTTGCTGTGCATCACCATGATCTTGCGTGTGCGTAGGAAAATTTTCGAAATTACTGCGTTCCCCAACAATTGCATCAACAACTCCTTTATACAGGTCGGCACGGATCTTTGTCTGGTTCTTCCTGTACCATTTCAACCTACAACTCTCAATCTTGATGTACATGTCCACCCCCCATTGTTGGAGCAATCGTGCTCCACAGAGTATGGGATTGAATATCCCAGGTCGTGTCTGCAGCATGTAACAGTAGTAGTCTCTCACGGAGACGCATAACCTGCTATTCCCCTCTGCACATGGATGTGTAGCGCGGAAGTTAGAATTCATATGAGAGCTACACAATACATCAAACGATAGAATACGCATAAGGCTTACCTGCATTCTCATCATCATCATCATCATCATCACATCCACCTCTTGGTTGTTGCACAACCGGCCAAGGGACATTACGTTTAGGTAGTTTCGGGTGCCAACCGAGCTCCCCCCTTGGGTAGAAGAGTGGGTAAGAGAGCGGGTCATACGAGCCAGCCGTCACATGTATATTGTGCCTCTGGTTATCATTCCCGCAAAGTGTAATCCTACGGTCGAACCTCTTCGCTAGGTCAGTGCCCTCCACCCAAATTGTAGCGACCTCAGATGATAGAGGTCTATTATACTTTCGTTGGTCTAGTCTCTGGTCAGTGTTGAGGTCTATCCTGTAATCGTCGAGGTTGTCCCTGTGCGCACCCAAACTCCTAAACTGCTGAGAGTACGGGTTTTCCCTGAGTATGTGCACCAACTTTCTGACGACATCCTGGTCTAATTGCTCGGTGGCAGCCTTGCGATGGGTTAGGCCTGGGTCGTCGTCGTAGAAGTACAGCTGTAGATGATCTGGACGGGATGTTGGCCCGAAGGAATGAACGTTGTGGTAGATGGTGCCGTGCGCCCGGAACGTGTACACCCCAGACTTCATGTTTGTGTATGTTTCATCGAGGCTGACGCCGAGGGTTGTGAAGGAGAAGTGTCCGTTGAAGAACCGTATGTTCTCCCGAAAATGCCTAGAGTCCGCATCAGTGCTAGACCAAAGCCTCATGAGCTCCGGGATGGGCTCCGGTTGCTTCAGCTCGATCTGCCCACTGCGACAGCAGAATCCCGGGGCCTCGCTGACAAACTTCTTGGCCTTGCAGTGGTTGCAGTTCGCGGCGTGCTTCAGGATGTGTGTGTTGGCTGGTAGGTTTGAGTACACATAGTCAAATGGATCATGGACGACATAGTTTTTGTGACTTGAGTCTTCCAATTCGTCGTGATCCAAGTCCTCAGCATCTGAGCCTGCAAACAATGTTTCCAATTAGTGTGATACCCCCAATATGTGGATCACCTACAAGCGGGTGTACATACCTTCACCAGCAAACAGGTAATATTCATCATCAAAGAGGTTGTCAGGATTGACATTATCATTCATGAGACCATTGAGGTAAGCATCCATGTCGTCTGCCCAGGTGCCAAACAACACAAATGAGGGTTCAGTCTCAAGGGACGCAAGGAGAGTAAGGATGGGGGTGTTACCTTCATTTCTGATCGTGTACTCCGGCGTGCTAGATGATGTTGAGGCACTGTGTGCTTCAACTACGGTAGGTTGTCCCGTTGAGCTCATTTTCGGTATGGAGATGGACCTGACGGTTAGGGTATTCACCCTACCTGCAAACCTTTCATTACGACGATCTAGCAGAGCATTCCTCTCACCACGTGGCACCTGCGTATATGTGTTTCGCGTGCCAATTTTCTCCTGACGCTTCATCGCCGCCATACTTCCCTTGCAAGCTCGCTCTCTTGTCCTACGCCGAGCTCTGGACTCATGACTCTGCTCGTCAACTCCATTATCCGCATTTGTTACCGGATCATTGCTTTGCTGGTTGGCACTTTGTAGGTGCTCATTGATTTCGATGAGGTCGCCATCTACAGCACCATCACCTAAGGTTCTGCTTAGGTATGCACCTACAACATAATCGAATTTGGTATAAATCAACATGTGATGAATGATTACAAAATGGAAGATGATCGTTGATGGGATAACTACCATCGGTTTCGGTGTTGCGAATGTATGTGGGGGCCGACTTGACAGTTGTAGCCCGATCTATCTGTTCACTGCCGGATTGTTGCGTGATGGCTGGAAGTGTGAGAGTCGGACAATTGGCGTGAGTGTTGAAAGAGGGAGAGTTGGACAATACGCTAGTTAGATCTGGACGTGGTATTGCGATCGATTTAGCACACGGGGTGTTTTTCCTTCTAGCATAGTCTGCCTTTCTCTTCGCACTTGACTCCCCCTGCTCATCAGGGGTCCTGCTATTTCGTTGTTCCTTTCGTCGCTCACGCTGCACTTGATTATTGTTTTGGAGGTTGATCGTACCCTCTTCCTTTCTCTTCTGGTAAGATGCCCGTCTCTGTGCGTTTCTCCGATCCCTTCGTTCGTCTGCCATATTACTACTGCGGTCTCTTACACGTTGCCTCCTAGCCAACTCTTTGTCATGATTGAATTGAGCAATGGCTGATGCGGACCCATCTTCTGGAGCATCATCATGTGACAAGGATGTATAGTTCAAGCTCGATTGGTACAATAAATAAATCTATATAATCATTGTTATGTTAAAACTTTAAACACCCGTACCTGGCATCGAACCGGAAGGCTGATCAATATTAGTGATATCACCAAGAGGGTGTCGGGATGTATAGTTCCGGTTCGATGGGTTGGCTGGTTCAACAATAAAGTTAAAACATAATCATCTCATCAATGCTCAACAATCATGAAGATCCCGAACCAAGCCAATCCGTCTACTGTTTTCTTCAGCCATGTTTTGTTCTAAATACTTCGTTAGTAAATGCCTAATATTTCTTGTCTAGCCAGCATGTATTCCTTACTACAGTGAGTTGATGTGAAATCCTGCGGTATTTTGTAATGATCATCTAATTTTGAGTGGCATTTACTTGCAGGTTTGTTAGAGGACTTTTGGCAAGAAATACACAACCGTGTCATTTAGTGCTGGACCTCTGTTACTGGCAAGAAATACACTAATGTGTAGCTCACTGCTGAGGTAACATCAAATTCGTCTAATACTTATTCTCACATGTAGAAGTAATATGCTCTTTCAGAATTCAGTTATTAGTGTCAGTATATTCTTCAGTTTAGCAAACTATGATTGATTGCTCTTTATGCTAATGTAAAGAAGTTTAGAACCATATGTATTCTGAACATTGGCAAGTCCGCTTACATAAATTCTTCTATTTCGCCATTGCAATGAGAGAAAAAATATATACATGCAGTGCCAATGAAGAACTTGGCCCAATTGATAATATACCCATCTTGGGCACTATACATCTATTTCATATCAAAGTTTGCTACTGACATTGTGATAGTTAATGTTTCATACTCCGTACCTTGTTTCTTTTTCAGACAAATCGAGAACCATCTGTCATATTTTTTTAGATATGCTACTTTCTGTCTTTGGGTGCCGGTAAATCTAATTTTATTTTTAAATCCATTTAAGTCTTTCTAATACCGCAGATGTTTTTTTAAGCGTTCCGATATATGACTTCAAACTCCAGTTTTTAACTTCATCAACAGCACATAACTTTAAACACCCGTACCTGGCATCAAACCGAAAGGCTGATCAATATTAGTGATATCACCAAGAGGGGGTCGGGAAACAGTCCGCTTTTCATTTTGGAGCTTGACCTGTTCATCCTTTTTCTTTCGATAAGTTGCTCGCCTTCGTGCATTTCTCTACTCCCTTTTGTCGTCTGTTATGCCATAACTCACTTGGTCATTCACAACAGCACATGTTGTCTGGGAATGAGTTGGTTATACATCACATGTTGGGGTAGACGATGTCACAAGCTCTGAACCACCGCAACCAAGGGCATTAAGACACACATCATTGTGGGCAGATTCTCTGGCTGCAGGAACAAAAGAAAATATGTCCGTTAGGCTAATACATGAACATGCATCCCTTTAAGCACAAATCTGGCCATATGAAAGGCATATCGGCGCACAACACTTGAGCCTTCTGCGTGACCTGAATCATAAAGTGATGCAAGAGTACTCCTATCCAGGAACAAAGTCACATTATTGTCTGCACGATGTATAAACAACAAATGTAGATGAGAATTAGTCAACATGTACATTCATAGAGACGTTTGATCACTGTCCATGATGCACGTGTCGGATCATACCAAATGAACTTCCTGCAAGGCTGCAGTCACAAATATCTGTGATAGTACTTGGACCAGGGAACGAAGCAACATCAGGGCTACAGAAGGAGATTGATGGGTTGTCTACATAACAAAACCAGTACAGAATGAGGCAGTTTCCTGCTAACCGAATAGGGTAGATAGTGTGTTTAAATATGGAACCCACGTACGTAAACTCGCATGCCCAGGCTGCTCACCAATTGTTATCTCAGAAAGAGGGTGTTTGGTTAGGTTTGCAAGCTCGTCCTGCTCTAACCGTGGCATGCCAGTTCCATCTGTTTCCTTGTGTGCTATTATCAAATGTTAGGCACGATTGATCATGTTAAAATCATATGATACAACAGATAGGGGTATTTAAACACTCCAATACCTGGAGTCATTTGATAATTGTCAACATTGTCAGCTACGGGAACGATTGCTGGGTTGTATTCATCAACATTTCTGTCGACATTATGGCGTGCAACACATTAGCGAGATACAATGACTGTTGGGCACCCTTGACATCTGACTCATTTATGTTATTGTAACGTACCTTGGCTCCCTTGTGAATGTAGGTCAGCAAGAGGGGGTACAGGCACATCTGACACTTTTTTCTCTTCCGGCGCCTTGCTATTTGCATTTCCCATTCGTACCTTTCATTTTTCAACAGCATTAGTATTGATGTGGTATGTATACTGAACAATTGGCTTGCCATGTATTTTTGGTGTTCCAACTGGGAACATGGTGAAGAAATGACTATGTTGTATACATCTGATAAACATTTGTTGACTTGGGATGTATTTTTGGTGTTCGAACTGGGAACATGGGGAACATTTATTCGTATGGCTCCCTTGTATATGGCTCCATCTGGTGGCTCCATCGTATATGGCTCTGTTGTATATGGCTCCATCTGGTGACAATTGTCCTCTGTAGCGTTGCGTGATCTTTAAGAGATCATGAGCGTACGTACCTTTAAGAAAGCAAGGTTGAAAACTGATCAGTGAAGACGCCCTGCATTGCTTGCCGCCGTAGGCGTCGTCGTCGGAGATCCATGGCGTGTGGCTACTCGAGGCGGTGGCGGCGGTGTCTTGCTGACCCGGGACGGGATCGTGGGCGGCGGCGGCGGTGTCTTGCTGACCTGAGATGGGATCGTGGTGTGTGGGTACCTGAGGCATCGGTGGCGGCGGCCTGCTGATCCGTGACGGTGTTGTTCGTGATCCGCCACGGGCGACGTATGTGAGGCGGCAGCGGCGGCGGCGTTCTCGTGATCCAGGACAGACGTGGGAAACGAGGAGCGGATCGGGTCCTCGTTCCGTACAGGAGCATCGATCCGATTTTTTGTGGATATGTAGATTAAAACCAGTGGTACGGGGTGGTGGGAGGTGGGAGAAAATAAACCGGACGAAAATAAAACCAGAGTACCAGGCTACCAACAGCTCCATTAGGAGTAGAGATTATACTGTCAGTTATTGAATTCGGATTAGTCTGGTTGTTACTCCATCATCTTTGATCTATTATTATTCGCAGTTTGAATCAGAATGTCATGTGCCTTATTTACTCAAAATTTGCACTCGTTGAATTGATTTAAATGTTACTCCCTCTGTAAAGAAACAGTGATCTAAACGCTTTTATATTTCTTTAGAGAGGGAGTACATGGTAGGACTACTGATTGAAACTCATTTGGTCAATCTGTCGTCGGACTGCTGCTGCTGCCGTCGAGGATAGAGAAAGTCACATGACAACAACAGAGTGCATTTTGACATTTCAAGAGTATAACTGATGTCTTTCCAAAAGAGAAAATAGACAACACAACTGTTTGACATTTCTATGGAACGTCCTCTCCCTATGCGCGTCCATAAACAAATAGCACTTAACCTCTTGTTGGCTGACGTTTGAAAATGCCTGAGGCAATGAAGATGGGATCATGGAACCACATGCTAAAGAAACTCATCAACTGACAACATGATCGCAGGAACATCATCGATACACACACTGAAGTACTTGCAAATAATATTAGAGGCGATATACCTAGAAATCATTTCTTTGACTTGTTGTGAACTAGTTCATCTTGAATACAATAAGAAGTTTAAGAACATCAAACAAATCAGACCATCTCATATATGTAACTCTAACTAGTTTTTTTGAAAAAATAACTCTAACTAGTAGTAGGATGAAGGCGTATTAACTCTGCATCAGGCCACAAGGTAAAGATTTAGCCGTCATTGGATGATCCAAAGATAGTGAGATCTGCCTTGAGGACGCACTTTGATTCTATAAGATACCCTCTGGACATATCCTTGAGTTTCTTGAGTGGAAAGAAGTTGTACCATGCCCAGCCTTCTGTACATATACATGGCACGAGACCTGCCACCACCACAAAAGTAAGATCAACTGTAATTATCAGGGGGTTACAAACAGTAATTCACACACTGCACTAGCAATTTCTAGGGAGAGCTGAACCTGTAGTTCTACTAAAGTATTTCCCACTCTTTTGGTCGAGGATGGGCAGAGTTATTTGAACCACCTTTCTGGACTCAATAAAGAGCTCATCCGAGGAGTCCAGGCACAAAGCCAAGCTGAGGTAATCAGTGCTGCGCTTGTCACCATGCGGATACATGCCGATGTACCTGATGACAAGAATGGGAGGTGACACTTCCTACAATTGGGTACTCGGGAAAATGTATTTGAAGAATGTGGTTAGTTATGAAATTAGAAAGTTGTGGCTCAGATTCTCAAAAAAAGAAAGAAAGTTGTGGCTGAGCTTGGGTGTAGGCATCTACACCCATTAACTTTGAACATGACTTGGCGGCATTAAAATTAGAGTCTATACAATATACAATCATACAAAAATCTAAAAAAATGACTATAGTACAATATAATAAAATGTTACTGTAAAAATACTAGAAGTAGAGTTCTTTGGTCCCATGCTTAAAGATCAAACTAAAATGTCCAGTTACAATATCTGAACTGACAATAGACCTTGCCTTGCACAAAGACCTGGACATCGGCCATCGGTATGGTATAAGCTAAAGAAATAATGTCGGATAACACATGCATAGTATTTATTATAAATTGTGATGCAAGGTGAATACCATCTATGCCCACCAACTTCAAATGTAGGAGAGCGGACAAATTGCTGAGACTCCAATTCTAGGAAATTGTTCATGGTCCAAGTGTATGTCCCTTTGATGAATCCCTTCTTCTGGACAAAGAGGTTCTCAACTGTGGTAGCCTTCTTTTGTACCACAACAGACTTCTTTTCAGGAGAAGAGACATCAATTTTTAATATATCCACACCGAAGACACAACTATCATCCACTAGAAAAGCAGATGATTTCAGTAGCTCCTGAAGAGAAATCAAGCATTCCTTGTTCGAGTACATATTCTTGTCATCGAAGTTGTAGCTAGCTGTGTTTAGGTAAAAGTTAGAAAACTAGAGAAATAAAAACTTGAAAATATCCACACTTTCCCGCAAAAAACATATAATCAACTTTCACCCTAGTTAAGTATTTAAGGAGAGATCAAAGTAGCGAAATCCATCAAAATAAAGATTATCAAAGTAAAACACAACATGCATATATGAAATGTGGAACGCTGCTCGAATCAGAAGTGTCTCAAGTGTGACTCACAGTACATAAGGCCGACGGATAAACTTAATAGTAAAGACAATCTGAAGTGACCTGTTAACGGGAAAACTAATTGATAATGTTATGGCATTAACTTGTGATGCACTAAGACTATGGACACCCCCCCCCCCCCCCCAGCTAATAGGATGAATGTACCTTTTTTTGCGGGGAAATAGGATGGATGTACTTGAAAAAACAGGTTCATAAGTCTACCTTTGGATCCACAGTACATTCCTTTTGAATGGTTGAATATAGACAACTCAAAATCTGCATGCAATGTGTGACATATGGATTTCGAGGGAAAGAGCAACATATGGATTTCCTTTATCGTCTTGACTGTGCTTTGGAGTCACTTGAACATCATGTTTGTTCTTTGGAGTCACTTGATTGTGCTTTGGAGTCACTTGTAGGCACCTGGGAAGGGAATTGAAGAAAACGAAGTAAGTCTAGAAGTCATAACTGAATCAAGCCTAATTTCTTCACTTCATGCATCCTATCAAGCGGCTGTTTTCATGGGTTTGGGTGATTGTGGTTGACAATCTAACCTGACCGAAACATGATTTGTGAGTAATCAACACCCTAAATTATTATGTACTTAGTTAACAGACTGTTACTATATCCACTACTATAAAAAATCAGATCATATTTATACATCTAATACGTTAATTTTGTAAAGCTCCGTTTGCTTTGTGATGCGTACCATTGGTACCCAGAGCAGTGAAAAGGAGTAGATGACGCCGACGTAGCTTCCGTCTCAAGTAGCGCTGAGAAATCATGAACCTTCCATTCCAAATCTGGAACACGGGTCTTTCCTAGTGGTGCGGGGGCTGAAATTTGACAAGTGCATAAATCAAAGTTATATAACAGAGGAAAAAATGAGTGTGGTATGAGCAAATTTATGTGCAGGTTGCATTTGCAGATAAACAAATTTATGTCTTGCATACGGTGATTTGTGAGAAGTGGCTGTTGAACATAATATTGGTCCACCTACGTGACAGGTTGAGAACCGATAGAGATAAGCATCGCAGAAGGAGTCCAACCAAAGATAATCTAGATAGACTAGGATCTTTAGCTATTCGCATATATGGTTGTAACTTCCCTTATCTCTTTCTCTCCAAGTTTGTAATCTGAACCAACTTTGTACGCTATGCCAGGAGGTCGCGACCTGGTTATATAAACACGCAACCGTCGTCCATGAAGGGTACGACGTTCCTCCACATGGTATACAGAGCCTGACTCTTCCCATCTAGCGTTCCTCCTCTCCACCGCAGCTTCCTGCCATGGCTTCATCCGCCGCTGCTTCTTCCCCTCTCTCCGGCCAGATCACCGAACGCCTCACCCGCACCAACTACGTCTTATGGCGCACCCAGATCACGCCGCAGCTGAGAGGGGCTAGAGTCTTCGGATACGTTGATGGAAGCACGGCGGAGCCGGCCGAGTTCATCATCAACAAGGACAAGGATGGAAAGAAGGAAACCATCTCCAATCCCCTCCATGCCGTCTGGTTCCGAGAGGACCAGCAGGTACTTGGGTATCTTCTCAATAATCTGTCAAAAGAAGTGCTAGTGCAGGTGACTTCCATCGTGCATGCACGAGAGTTCTGGACAGCGTTGGCGAGCATGTTCTCGTCGACGTCGCTGTCCCGCGTCAACAACATCCGCGCCGCCCTCACCAACGCGCAGAAGGGGACGCAATCGGTGGCTACCTTCTTCGCGCACATGCGGGGACTCGCCGACGAGCTCGCCGCGGCTGGCAAGCCGTTGAAGGATGATGAGCTCATCTCGTATATCCTCAACGCGCTTGACATGGAGTACCAGCCGCTGGTTTCCGCCCTCGACGCCAGGACCACTCCGGTCACCCTCGACGAGTTGTTCGGACAGATGAGCAATTTCGATCAGAGGGTGGCTCTCTTCCAAGGCGCGGGAGGTGGCTTCAAATCTTCTGCCAATGCTGTCACTCGCGGCTGCAGCGGAGGCTTCGTTACCGTGGTCCACCGCGGAACGGCAAGGGCAGGGGCGCCCACAGCAGCAACAGCAGCGGCGCCAGCAACACACGCGGCGGCCGGCCTTCCTCCTCCAACAACAGAGGCCGCCGCAACAGCAACTCCAACAACAGATCACGTCCTGACACAGTCAGGTGCCAAATCTGTGGCAAGCCGGGTCACTTGGCAAAAGACTGCTGGTATCGGTTTGAGGAAGATGAAGATGACTCGTCGCAAGATGAGAAGGTGGCCGGAGCTGCTGATGGCTCCTATGGCGTCGACACCAATTGGTACGTCGACAGCGGCACCACAAACCACATCACCGGTGAGCTGGAGAAGGTGACCATGCGCGACAAGTACCGTGGCAAAGATCACATCCACACAACAAGTGGAGAAGGTATGAAAATTAGTCATGTTGGTCACTCAATTATTAAAACCCCTCATCGGAAAATTCACCTTAGAAATTTTTTGCATGTCCCTAGTGCATCAAAAAGCCTTCTTTCCGTTCATCGCATTGCCATTGACAACCATGTCTTTCTTGAGTTTCACCCCTACTTCTTTTTGATCAAGGATCAGGCAACGAAGAAGGTGCTATATCGAGGTAGATGCATTCGTGGGCTTTACCGTTGATTCCGGAGATTAGAATATTCAATAAACAAGTTTTTAGTGCCACCAAAGTGTCTTCAACACGATGGCACGATCGTTTAGGACGCGCATCTTTTTCTTTAGTTGAGCGATTGCTTAAAAAAATAAGCGCCCGTATGTTGAAGAGTGTGATCTTGAGACAATCTGTGACTCTTGTCAAAAGGCTAAAAGCTATCAGTTACCTTATCCAATTTCTACCAGTGTTTCTACCAAGCCTTTACAACTTATTTTTTCTGATGTGTGGGGGCCTGCCCCCTCCTCTGTTGGTAGACACACGTATTATATGAGTTTCATAGATGATTACAGCAAGTTTTCATGGATCTACCTTCTTAAGAAAAGATCAGATGTGTTCCAAGTATTTCTGAACTTCCAAGCTCTTGTCGAGCGCCAGTTTGATTGCAAAATCCTTGCTCTCCAATCTGATTGGGGAGGGGAGTACGAGAAGCTAAACTCGTTTTTTGAGAAAATTGGCATATCTCACCACGTGTCATGTCCTCACTCTCATCAACAGAATGGGTCTGCTGAATGCAAACACAGACACATTGTTGAAGTTGGCCTAGCTCTATTAGCCGATGCCTCCATGCCTCTAAAGTTTTGGGACGAGGCCTTTCTTGCTGCGGTATATATCATTAATATGCTCCCTAGCCGTGTCATCAACTATGAAACTCCCATTGAGCGTCTTCTCCACACCAAACCTGATTACACAACCCTTCGTGTGTTTGATTGCGCTTGCTGGCCAAACCTCTGTCCATACAACAATCACAAGCTCATGTTTCGCTCTAAGCAATGCGCGTTTCTTGGCTATAGCGCTCAACACAAGGGTGTCAAGTGCCTTGACATCTCCACTGGTCGCGTTTATATTTCCCGCGACGTTTTTTTGATGAGACAAAATTTCCTTTCTCTGAACTTCACCCAAATGCCGGTGCACTCCTCCGCAAAGAAATTCTCCTTCTGCCATCTAGTCTTATCGGCCTTCCTCATGGGGATAATGATTGTAGTGATCCAATGTTGACTAATGTTCATAAGCAAGTGCATGAGTTCTATGATGATCCAAATGAGAACTACGCAGAAAATGGTGCAGGAACCACTCAAAACGGTGAAGAAAATCAGCAAAATAGGCCACATTTTATGTGTCCAGGGCTGGGGGACAGATCCGCCTCGGGATCAGCTCCGCAGCAGCCTAGCAGCAGATCCTCCCCGAGATCTGAGCCGCAGCATGGGGGCAGCGCCGCACGGGACTCCGCGCCGCCCGACAGCCGATCTAGCAGCGGCCCCGCGTCTGCCACCCGACGCGGTGTCATGGGCTCGGGCGATCCGTTCGATTCTCACCACCCGGATGTCTCCACGCGGCGCACCGAGCCTCGTTGGCCTGCTGATGGGCCCCGTCACTACGTGCGCCGCCAGCCGCTAGGCGGGGAGCCGCCTCGACAGGAGAAAAGCGTGGCTCCCAGGGTGGATCTGGCCCTGTCAGCTGCTGGCATGCGATCCGATGCGATCCCGCCAGGCTCTGCCTCATCATTGCACCATGATGGGCCTGCACCGGATGTCTCCCGCGGCCCAGGATTCTCTGCGCCCGATCCAGCCGCTTCTCCAACGTCTCCACCCTGTGCTGGCACAGACGATCTGTCTGGCGCGGTTGGCCGCGAGGCGGGGGATGCCACGGGATCCACCTCGGGATTTGCTGCTCCTGACGCCGCAGTAGCGAGATCTTCTGCACCACCCTCTTCGCCTGCTGCTGCTCCACGGGCACGTCTTCAAAAAGGGGTAACAAAACCAGTAAATTATAAACACCTAACAAAATTCAGTCTGTACCGCTCCACAGATGAACCAAGCACTCTTGGCGAGGCACTTAGTGACAAGAAGTGGAAAACAGCCATGGAAGAAGAGAACATGGCACTTTTGAAAAATAAAATATGGCATTTGGTTCCCCCACGACATGGTAAAATTCTAATTGACTGCAAGTGGGTTTTAGAGTAAAAAAGAAGGCTGATGGAACCATTGATCGCTATAAAGCCAGACTTGTTGCAAAGGGTTTTAAACAACAGTATGGTATAGACTATGAGGACACCTTCAGTCCAGTTGTTAAAGCTGCAACTATTCATCTTGTACTCTCTATTGCTGTTTCCAGGGGATGGAGCCTTCGCCAGCTAGATGTCAAGAATGCGTTTCTTCATGGCGTTCTGGAAGAGGAAGTGTATATGAAACAACCTCCTAGTTTTGAGAACAAGAACAAACCGTTTCATGCGTGCAAGCTTGATAAAGCATTATATGGACTCAAACAAGCTCCCAGGGCGTGGTACTCAAGGCTAAGTCAAAAATTGCAAACTCTTGGCTTTGTTCCTTCTAAGTCTGACACATCCTTGTTCATTTATAACAAGCTGAAAACATCCATATTCGTTCTTATATATGTTGATGATATTATTGTTACAAGCTCATCTGACGAGGCTATATCAGGATTGTTGAAGGATCTAAATGCTGAGTTTGCTCTCAAGGACCTGGGTGACTTGCACTTCTTCCTAGGGATTGAAGTTAAGAAACAAGGTAACAATTTTCATCTGTCTCAGGAAAAGAATGCTACTGATCTGGTAAGAAGAGTTGGGTTACGGGGATGTAAATCTTCACCAACTCCATTGTCCAGCATAGAAAAATTGTCACTTGCAGAAGGAGAGCCCTTGGGACAGGATGACAGTACCAGGTACAGAAGTTTAGTAGGTGCACTCCAGTATCGACCCTGACAAGACCTGATCTATCATTTGCAGTAAACAAGGTTTGTCAGTTTCTTCATGCACCCACTACAACTCACTGGACTGCTACAAAACGTATAGTGAGATATGTGAAAGATACAGTTAATCTTGGCCTCACCTTTAACAAGTCTCCATCTACACTTGTTAGTGCCTTTTCTGATTCAGACTGGGCAGGATGTTTAGATGACAGACGATCTACTGGTGGCTTTAAACCTAATATCGTGGTGTGCAAAGAAACAAGCCATTGTATCAAGGTCAAGTACTGAAGCTGAGTATAAGACTTTGGCAAATGCCACAGCTGAGATCATCTGGGTCCAGTCCATGCTACGAGAGCTTGGTGTAAAGATCACTCAAGCCCCATGTTTATGGTGTGATAACCTTGGTGCTACTTATCTGTCTGCTAACCCTGTTTTTCATGCAAGGACAAAACATATTGAAATTGATTTTCACTTCGTCAGAGAGCGAGTTGCAAACAAGCAGTTGGAAATTCGGTTTATCCATTCTCGTGATCAGGTTGTAGATGGATTCACCAAAGCCTTGCCCACACGAAATTTTGAAGAGTTCAAGCGTAATCTTAACTTAACCAAGTTGTGATTAAGGGAGGGTGTTGAACATAATATTGGTCCACCTACGTGACAGGTTCAAAACCGATAGAGATAAGCATCGCAGAAGGAGTCCAACCGAAGATAATCTAGATAGACTAGGATCTTTAGCTATTCGCATATATGGTTGTAACTTCCCTTATCTCTTTCTCTCCAAGTTTGTAATTTGAACCAACTTTGTACGCTATGCCAGGAGGTCGCGACCTGGTTATATAAACACGCAACCGTCGCCCATGAAGGATACGAAGTTCCTCCACAGTGGCCAATAATATATTGTCGTAGTTATCATGTCATGAATCTGGGGCACAAACGACAGTACATACACTTCTCTCTTCTTTTTTTGTTTGTAGGCCACTTTTCTCATGTCTATAAATAAATAGTGAGAACTAAGTGCTAGCTCAGTGGCAGGAGTTCAGGTGTTAAACCGGCCCGTCCACCCACCCACCCACCCGCGCTTGAATCCCCCCATGGGGACTCCGCCGGGGTGCTATCTGCTATCTGAGTTTATTGGCCGAGAGTTCTCACTTCTGCCTAACAGCGGAAAGTTAAGGGAGGGATCCTTAGCCCCTTTTTCCAACACATGATTATGCAGTCATTGTTAAAAGATATTGTGTAGAGATAGGAAAGCTGTTTAACTTGTATCGCTTTTTATCTCTTTTCTTCTGTTTTATCTCTTTCAACCTCCTGTAACAATTACGATCGATCTCCTCTCGATCGGTTCTTGTAAGCCATGGCATACAACATATATATACAACCACGGCCCAAGCAAAGAGTTCAACGCTTCCGTCAACATTTTACAGTCATCTCATCAATTCATCGGCATGATGGTGACGGCAAGTGCTTCCTCAATTTAAAGGTACAACATCGATTTTTTTTTGAATTTTCACCGCGCGTGCGGGGGTGGGGGGGGGGGGGGGGGGGTCCCAGATGTTTACAGAGAGAGTTTTTTGGGAAGTACAAACGAGTCGAGCAGGGCGTAAGCCCGCGGAGAAAAACAAGCCTAGGGGGCAAGAGCCCTCAGCCAGGAGTCAACATGAGACCGGCGGTCGCACTGTAGGCGAACACGCCACAGCTCAGCGTCCTCCCTACAACACCGCAAGGCCCTGGCGGCCAAGGACGACGCCTGTCGCTGAAAGACCACGGCGTTGCGATGCTTCCACAGCTGCCAGCAATAGAGCATCACAAACTCCAATCCAGAATCGACGACGTTGATTGCTGTCCCAGCCAGGGAGTTCAAGATGCAAACTGAGGCCCCATCAACGCACATCCCAATTTTTTGCCAGAACACGCCCGGGAACGGACAGGCGAACATCAAGTGGTCCACTGTCTCGAGAGTGACGGGGCACAGAGGGCAGCCGGTCTCATCCACAGCAACAATGCACTTCCGTAGCATCGTATTTTTAGCCTGACATGTACTTGAAAGGGATTGTTGTAGATTGCGTCTGAGTTTTTTTGTTTATAGCTGGAACAGTCTGATGTTGAATTGGGCGGAGTGAAACATACCTGTGCTGCCGGAGTTGCCCATAGCCCCGCCCCTTGCTCTTGGCCTGCAAGTGAAATTAATCATTGCCCCGCAAAAAAAGAAGTGAAATTAATCATCACGCCATGCATAGTAAGGGAAGAAGATATCCAACTTGATAAAGATACTTCATAGCTTGAGCAAATCAAACAGCTACTAATAAGGCATCCAAAAATCATTCGTATTGCCATAATGCAGAATTGCAGAGGTACAAGACACAATTGATTCGGCGGTTTCAGCGGGCAAGTCAAACGAATATGAAGAACCTAATTAACCTCGATTTGTTTCGCAGACGATCAGCAAGAAAGTCAGTACTAAGTCGAACTGCATGCAAGCCCTGGAAGTCGAAACCCTCATAGGACGTAGAAGGCGAAAGCAAAAGTGGGAGAGAGGAGAAAGACCTAACTGGACTGAACTTCGGCGCAGATTGCACGATGGTTTGGCTTCCTCGGACGGACGGGACGGCGTCTGTTGGGGTTGCCAGCTGATGGGGAGGGGGCGGGGTTTATGGTAATGGATTGGAGGTAGCCTCTGCACCGAATTCTACAGCTTGCGAAAAAGTAACAATTCTACAGCTTGGAACCTATCTTCTCTATAACCAACTCGTGGATATATCGCAACGTACGAGTGGTTTCCCGTAACCGGACGGATTCCGGGATTTTAGAAGCCCCTTTCCTCCACTCTTCTAGAAAAGGCTAGTAGCAGCATGGGTTTTGTGCTCACTAGTAGCGCGGATAGGTGTGCTGCTAATAGCTGCAGTGTTTGTTCACTCCCGCGCTACTGCTAATGTAACTACTGACAGCGTGTTTTCCCGCCATTGCTACTAGTATTCTTTTTATTTTTTTTATTTAGTGTATTTATGCGCCATAGGACAAATATTGGTACAATACCAGTTATGAGGTTTACATCATTATGTCCATAACAGTGTGTCAAATGAAGGTGGATTAGGTTCAAGTGAAGGCAATATGTGGTGCATGTCAAAAGTATACTACTAATCCAAACTTGATCTAGTTTGGACTAGTAGTACTTTCGATGTGCACCACATGTTGCCTCCACTTGAATCTAATCCGCCAGCACAAGCTATTTAATCATCATCATAGTCATTACCACCAACAGTATTTATTTAATCATCACTAACACTAGCTAATAATAATCATCATAGTCATTACCACCAACACTAGCTATTTTATCATCATAGTAATAGTTTAGCACATCATCATCCTCAAACTCATTTCTAGCTAACTAATCACTCCTGCTGCTCTCTCTTAGGTAAAATAATATAGAACATGTGTAGCTCTCCTCCTTGATCAAGTTGGAGCATGCAGATGAGCATGTCTCCTAATCGTGGGTAGCGCATCTGTTTGCTGCCCCCTAGTACTTCTCTACGCTCCCCCATCACATATTTGGTCCAGTCTTGAGTGCGGATTTTTGGAGGCCGAGCTCCAGTGAGCTTGGTATTTTGAAAAAAAAAATCAAAAAGCGTATTTAAAAGTTTCAAAAATTTTTGAAAAAAATTACCATGAAAACTTATATGTATTCCGCAAGAACGTGTTAAATTTCGTCGAAAAACGTTGTAATTTGTAGGCTGTACAAAAATAACAAATTTCTGGCCCAATAACAAAAATAAAAGGCCCATTAAAAAATGTGTATTTGTCTTTTTCCTGTACGCCACATATAAACGTATAATACTATGAAATTTTGCATATACATAGTATACATGTGCATGTGTGTTCAAAAAATAAATTTGGAATTTTTCGCGCTCCAAAAAAATAAAAATTGAAAACGAGCTCACTGGAGCTCGGCCTCCGTTGGCATTTTCCGGTCCAGTCTTGCACTATTAAGCATCCGTAGCTAATCTTGAATGCACTAAAATAATCTGTAGGATATCTTGGTGAAGGAAATATGCCCTAGATGCAATAATAAAGTTATTATTTATTTCCTTATTTCATTATAAATGTTTATTATTCATGCTAGAATTGTATTAACCGGAAACATAATACATGTGTGAATACATAGACAAACAGAGTGTCACTAGTATGCCTCTACTTTACTAGCTCGTTAATCAAAGATGGTTATGTTTCCTAACCATGGACAAATAATTGTCATTTGATTAACGGGATCACATCATTAGTTGAATGATCTGATTGACATGACCCATTTCATTAGCTTAGCACCCGATCGTTTAGTATGTTGCTATTGCTTTCTTCATGACTTATACATGTTCCTATGACTATGAGATTATGCAACTCCCGTGTGCCGGAGGAACACTTTGTGTGCTACCAAACGTCACAACGTAACTGAGTGATTATAAAGGTGCTCTACAGGTGTCTCCAAAGGTACATGTTGGGTTGGCGTATTTCGAGATTAGGATTTGTCATTCCGATTGTCGGAGAGGTATCTCTGGGCCCTCTCGGTAATGCACATCACATAAGTCTTGCAAGCATTGCAACTAATGAGTTAGTTGCGAGATGATGTATTACGGAATGAGTGAAGAGACTTGCCGGTAACGAGATTGAACTAGGTATTGAGATACCGACGATCGAATCTCGGGCAAGTAACATACCGATGACAAAGGGAACAACGTATGTTGTTATGCGGTCTGACCGATAAAGATCTTCGTAGAATATGTGGGAGCCAATATGAGCATCCAGGTTCCGCTATTGGTTATTGACCGGAGACGTGTCTCGGTCATGTCTACATTGTTCTCGAACCCGTAGGGTCCGCACGCTTAAGGTTTCGATGACAGTTATATTATGAGTTTATGAGTTTTTGATGTACCGAAGGAGTTTGGAGTCCCGGATGAGATCGGGGACATGACGAGGAGTCTCGAAATGGTCGAGACGTAAAGATCGATATATTGGACAACTATATTCGGACATCGGAAAGGTTCCGAGTGATTCGGGTATTTTCGGAGGTACCGGGGAGTTACGGGAATACGAGGAAGAAGCAATAGGCCTTAATGAGCCTTAGTGGGAAGGACCAGGAGGTGGCGCGTGCCCCTCCCAAGCCCAGTCCGAATTGGACAAGGGGTTTGGGGCGCGGCCCCTCTCTCCCTTCCTTCCCCCCTTTCCCCCCTTCTCCTAGTTGGACTAGGAAAGGTGGAAACCTACTCCAACTAGGAGTAGGAATCCTACTCCTCCTTGGCGCGCCCACAAGGGCCGGCCGGCCTCCCCCTTGCTCCTTTATATACGGGGGCAGGGGGCACCCCATGGACACAAGTTGATCCACGTGATCATATTCTTAGCCGTGTGCGGCGCCCCCTGCCACCATAGTCCTCGATAATATTGTAGCGGTGCTTAGGCGAAGCCCTGCGACAGTAGTACATCAAGATCGTCACCACGCCGTCATACCGACAGAACTCTTCCCCGACACTTTGCTGGATCGGAGTCCGGGGATCGTCATCGAGCTGAACGTGTGCTAGAACTCGGAGGTGCCGTAGTTTCGGTGCTTGATCGGTCGGGCCGTGGAGACGTACGACTACATCAACCAAACGCTTCCGCTATCGGTCTACGAGGGTACGTATATAACACTCTCTCCTCTCGTTGCTATGCATCACCATGATCTTGCGTGTGCGTAGGAACTATGCATCACCATGATCTTGCATGTGCGTAGGAATTTTTTTGAAATTACTATGTTACCCAACAGTGGCATCCGAGCCTAGGTTTTATGTGTTGATGTTATATGCACGAGTAGAACACAAGTGAGTTGTGGGCGATATAAGTCATACTGCTTACCAGCATGTCATACTTTGGCTCGGTGGTATTGTTGGACGAAGTGGCCCGGACCGACATTACGCGTACGCTTACGCGAGACCGGTTCTCCCGACGTGCTTTGCACATAGGTGGCTTGCGGGTGACAGTTTCTCCAACTTTAGTTGAACCGAGTGTGGCTACGCCCGGTCCTTGCGAAGGTTAAAACAGCACCAACTTGACAAACTATCGTTGTGGTTTTGATACGTAGGTAAGATTGGTTCTTGCTTAAGCCCGTACAAGCCACATAAAATTGCAACAACAAAGTAGAGGACGTCTAACTTGTTTTTGCAGGGCATGTTGTGATGTGATATGGTCAAGACATGATGCTAAATTTTATTGTATGAGATGATCATGTTTTGTAACCGAGTTATCGGCAACTGGCAGGACCCATATGGTTGTCGCTTTATTGTATGCAATGCAATCGCGCTGTAATGCTTTACTTTATCACTAAGCAGTAGCGATAGTCGTGGAAGCATAAGATTGGCGAGACGACAACGATGCTACGAGGGAGATCAAGGTGTCGCGCCGGTGACGATGGTAATCACGACGGTGCTTCGGAGATGGAGATCACAAGCACAAGATGATGATGGCCATATCATATCACTTATATGAAGGAAATATGCCCTAGAGGCAATAATAAAGTTATTATTTATTTCCTTATATCATGATAAATGTTTATTATTCATGCTAGAATTGTATTAACCGGAAACATAATACATGTATGAATACATAGACAAACAGAGTGTCACTAGTATGCCTCTACTAGACTAGCTCGTTAATCAAAGATGGTTATGTTTCCTAACCATAAGCAAAGAGTTGTTATTTGATTAACAAGGTCACATCATTAGTTGAATGATCTGATTGACATGACCCATTCCATTAGCTTAGCACCCGATCGTTTAGTATGTTGCTATTGCTTTCTTCATGACTTATACATGTTCCTATAACTATGAGATTATGCAACTCCCGTTTCCGGAGGAACACTTTGGGTGCTACCAAACGTCACAACGTAACTGGGTGATTATAAAGGAGTACTACAGGTGTCTCCAATGGTAGATGTTGGGTTGGCGTATTTCGAGAATAGGATTTGTCACTCCGATTGTCGGAGAGGTATCTCTGGGCCCTCTCGGTAATGCACATCACTTAAGCCTTGCAAGCATTGCAACTAATGAGTTAGTTGCGAGATGATGTATTACGGAACGAGTAAAGAGACTTGCCAGTAACGAGATTGAACTAGGTATTGGATACCGACGATCGAATCTCGGGCAAGTAACATACCGATGACAAAGGGAACAACGTATGTTGTTATGCGGTCTGACCGATAAAGATCTTCGTAGAATATGTAGGAGCCAATATGGGCATCCAGCTCCCGCTATTGGTTATTGACCAGAGATGTTTCTCGGTCATGTCTACATTGTTCTCGAACCGTAGGGTCCGCACGCTTAACGTTACGATGACAGTTATTACGAGTTTATGCATTTTGATGTACCGAAGGTTGTTCGGAGTCCCGGATGTGATCACGGACATGACGAGGAGTCTCGAAATGGTCGAGACATAAAGATTGATATATTGGAAGCCTATATTTGGACATCGGAAGTGTTCCGGGTGAAATCGGGATTTTACCGGAGTACCGGGAGGTTACCGGAACCCCCCGGGAATCAAATGGGCTATAGTGGGCCTTAGTGGAAAGGAGAAGGGGGCAGCCCAAGGTGGCCGCGCGCCTCCCCCCTCCCCTACTCCTATTAGGACTAGGAGAGGTGGCCGCCCCCCTCTCTCTTTTCCCCCTTCATGAATCCTATTCCAACTAGGATTGGGGGGGGGGGGAATCCTACTCCCAGAGGGAGTAGGACTCTCCTGGCGCACCTCCTTTGGTCGGCCAGCCCCTCCCCCTTGGATCCTTTATATACCGGGGCAGGGGGCACCTCTAGACACACAAATTGATCCTTGAGATCGTTCCTTAGCCGTGTGCGGTGCCCCCTGCCACCATATTCCACCTCGATCATATCGTTGTAGTGCTTAGGCGAAGCCCTGCGTCGGTAGAACATCAAGATCGTCACCATGCCGTCGTGCTGATGGAACTCCTCCCCGAAGCTTTGCTGGATCGGAGTCCGGGGATCGTCATCGAGCTGTACGTGTGCTAAGAACTCGGAGGTGCCGGAGTAACGGTGCTTGGATCGGTCGGATCGGGAAGAAGACGTACGACTAGTTCCTCTACGTTGTGTCAACGCTTCCGTTACGATCTACAAGGGTACGTAGATCAGACTCTCCCCCTCGTTGCTATGCATCACCATGATCTTGCGTGTGCGTAGGAATTTTTTTGAAATTACTACGTTCCCCAACAGTGGCATCAGAGCCTAGGTTTTATGGTTTGATGTTATTTGCACGAGTAGAACACAAGTGAGTTGTGGGCGATACAAGTCATACTGCCTACCAGCATGTCATACTTTGGTTCAGCGGTATTGTTGGACGAGACGACCCGGACCAACATTACGCGTACGCTTACGTGAGACCGGTTCCCTCGACGTGCTTTGCACATAGATGGCTTGCGGGCGACTGTCTCTCCAACTTTAGTTGAACCGAGTGTGGGTACGCCCGGTCCTTGAGAAGGTTAAAACGGAGTCTATTTGACAAACTATCGTTGTGGTTTTGATGCGTAGGTGAGATTGGTTCTTGCTTAAGCCCGTAGCAGCCACGTAAAACATGCAACAACAAAGTAGAGGACGTCTAACTTGTTTTTGCAGGGCATGTTGTGATGTGATATGGTCAAGACATGATGCTAAATTTTATTGTATGAGATGATCATGTTTTGTAACCGAGTTATCGGCAACTGGCAGGAGCCATATGGTTGTTGCTTTATTGTATGCAATGCAATCGCGATGTAATGCTTTACTTTATTACTAAGCGGTAGTGATAGTCGTGGAAGCATAAGATTGGCGAGACGACAACGATGCTACGATGGAGATCAAGGTATCACGCCGGTGACGATGGTGATCATGACGGTGCTTCGGAGATGGAGATCACAAAGCACAAGATGATGATGGCCATATCATATCACTTATATTGATTGCATGTGATGTTTATCTTTTTATGCATCTTATCTTGCTTTGATTGACGGTAGCATTATAAGATGATCTCTCACTAAATTATCAAGAGGTGTTCTCCCTGAGTATGCACTGTTGCCAAAGTTCGTCATGCCCAGACACCACGTGATGATCGGGTGTGATAAGCTCTACGTCCATCTACAACGGGTGCAAGCCAGTTTTGCATACGCAGAATACTCAGGTTAAACTTGACGGGCCTAGCATATGCAGATATGGCCTCGGAACACGGAGACCGAAAGGTCGAGCGTGAATCATATAGTAGATATGATCAACATAACGATGTTCACCATTGAAAACTACTCCATCTCACATGATGATCGGTTATGGTTTAGTTGATTTGGATCACGTAATCACTTAGAGGATTAGAGGGATGTCTATCTAAGTGGGAGTTCTTAAGTAATTTGATTAATTGAACTTAAACTTATCATGAACTTAGTACCTGATAGTATCTTGCTTGTTTATGTTGATTGTAGATAGATGGCTCGTGCTGTTGTTCCGATGAATTTTAATGCGTTCCTTGAGAAAGCAAAGTTGAAAGATGATGGTAGCAATTACACGGACTGGGTCCATAACTTGAGGATTATCCTCATTGCTGCTTAGAAGAATTACGTCCTGGAAGCACCGCTGGGTGCTAGGCCTGCTGCTGGAGCAACACCAGATGTTATGAACGTCTGGCAGAGCAAAGTTGATGACTACTCGATAGTTCAGTGTGCCATGCTTTACGGCTTAGAATCGGGACTTCAACGACGTTTTGAACATCATGGAGCATATGAGATGTTCCAGGAGTTGAAGTTAATATTTCAAGCAAATTCCCGATTGAGAGATATGAAGTCCCCAATAAGTTCTATAGCTGCAAGATGGAGGAGAACAGTTCTGTCAGTGAGCATATACTCAAAATGTATGGGTATAACAATCACTTGATTCAGATGGGAGTTAATCTTCTAGATGATTGCGTCATTGACAAAATTCTCCAATCACTGCCACCAAGCTACAAGAGCTTCATGATGAACTATAATATGCAAGGGATGAACAAGACTATTCCCGAGCTCTTCGCAATGCTGAAAGCTGCGGAGGTAGAAATCAAAAAGGAGCATCAAGTGTTGATGGTTAACAAGACCACTAGTTTCAAAAAGGGCAAAGGGAAGAAGGGGAACTTCAAGAAGAACGGCAAGCAAGTTGCTGCTCAGGAGAAGAAACCCAAGTCTGGACCTAAGCCTGAAACTGAGTGCTTCTACCGCAAGCAGACTGGTCACTGGAAGCGGAGCTGCCCCAAGTATTTGGCGGATAAGAAGGATGGCAAGGTGAACAAAGGTATATGTGATATACATGTTATTGATGTGTACCTTACTAGAGCTCGCAGTAGCACCTGGGTATTTGATACTGGTTCTGTTGCTAATATTTGCAACTCGAAACAGGGACTACGGATTAAGCGAACACTGGCGAAGGACGAGGTGACGATGCGCGTGGGAAATGGTTCCAAAGTCGATGTGATCGCGGTCGGCACGCTACCTCTATATCTACCTTCGGGATTAATATTAGACCTAAATAATTGTTATTTGGTGCCAGCGTTAAGCATGAACATTATATCTGGATCTTGTTTGATGCGAGACGGTTATTCATTTAAATCAGAGAATAATGGTTGTTCTATTTATATGAGTAATATCTTTTATGATCATGCACCTTTGAAGAGTGGTCTATTTTTGATGAATCTCGATAGTAGTAACACACATATTCATAATGTTGAAGCCAAAAGATGCAGAGTTGATAATGATAGTGCAACTTATTTGTGGCACTACCGTTTAGGTCATATCGGTGTAAAGCGCATGAAGAAACTCCATACTGATGGGCTTTTGGAACCTCTTGATTATGAATCACTTGGTACTTGCGAACCGTGCCTCATGGGCAAGAGGACTAAAACACCGTTCTCCGGTACTATGGAGAGAGCAACAAATTTGTTGGAAATCATTCATACCGATGTATGTGGTCCGATGAATATTGAGGCTCGTGGCGGATATCGTTATTTTCTCACCTTCACAGATGATTTAAGCAGATATGGGTATATCTACTTGATGAAACACGAGTCTGAAACATTTGAAAAGTTCAAAGAATTTCAGAGTGAAGTTGAAAATCATCGTAACAAGAAAATAAAGTTTCTACGATCTGATCGTGGAGGAGAATATTTGAGTTACGAGTTTGGTGTACATTTGAAAAATTGTGGAATAGTTTCGCAACTCACGCCACCCAGAACACCACAACATAATGGTGTATCCGAACGTCGTAATCGTACTTTACTAGATATGGTGCGATCTATGATGTCTCTTACTGATTTACCGCTATCGTTTTGGGGTTATGCTTTAGAGACGGCCGCATTCACGTTAAATAGGGCACCATCAAAATCCGTTGAGACGACGCCTTATGAACTATGGTTTGGCAAGAAACCAAAGTTGTCGTTTCTTAAAGTTTGGGGCTGCGATGCTTATGTGAAAAAGCTTCAACCTGATAAGCTCGAACCCAAATCGGAGAAATGTGTCTTCATAGGATACCCAAAGGAAACTGTTGGGTACACCTTCTATCACAGATCCGAAGGCAAGACATTCGTTGCTAAAAATGGATCATTTCTAGAGAAGGAGTTTCTCTCGAAAGAAGTGAGTGGGAGGAAAGTAGAACTTGATGAGGTAACTGTACCTGCTCCCTTGTTGGAAAGTAGTACATCACAGAAAACTGTTTCTGCGACACCTACACCAATAAGTGAGGAAGTTAATGATCCTGATCATGAAACTTCAGAACAAGATGCTACTGAACCTCGTAGATCAACCAGAGTGAGATCCGCACCAGAGTGGTACAGTAATCCAGTTCTGGAAATCATGCTACTAGATCATGATGAACCTACGAACTATGAAGAAGCGATGGTGAGCCTAGATTCCGCAAAGTGGCTAGAAGCCATGAAATCTGAGATGGGATCCATGTATGAGAACAAAGTATGGACTTTGGTTGACTTGCCCGATGATCGGCAAGCAATTGAGAATAAATGGATCTTCAAGAAAAAGACTGACACTGATGGTAATGTTACCGTCTACAAAGCTCGACTTGTCGCAAAAGGTTTTCGACAAGTTCAAGGAGTTGACTACGATGAGACCTTCTCACCCGTAGCGATGCTTAAGTCTGTCAGAATCATGTTAGCAATTGCCGCATTTCATGATTATGAAATTTGGCAGATGGATGTCAAAACTGCATTCCTGAATGGATTTCTGGAAGAAGAGTTGTATATGATGCAACCGGAAGGTTTTGTCGATCCAAAGGGAGCTAACAAAGTGTGCAAGCTCCAGCGATCCATTTATGGACTGGTGCAAGCCTCTCGGAGTTGGAATAAACGCTTTGATAGTGTGATCAAAGCATTTGGTTTTATACAGACTTTCGGTGAAGCCTATATTTACAAGAAAGTGAGTGGGAGCTCTGTAGCATTTCTGATATTATATGTGGATGACATATTGCTGATTGGAAATGATATAGAATTTCTGGATAGCATAAAGGGATACTTGAATAAGAGTTTTTCAATGAAAGACCTCGGTGAAGCTGCTTACATATTAGGCATAAAGATCTATAGAGATAGATCAAGACACTTAATTGGACTTTCACAAAGCACATACCTTGACAAGATTTTGAAGAAGTTCAAAATGGATCAAGCAAAGAAAGGGTTCTTGCCTGTATTACAAGGTGTGAAGTTGAGTCAGACTCAATGCCCGACCACTGCAGAAGATAGAGAGAAAATGAAAGATGTTCCCTATGCTTCAGCCATAGGCTCTATCATGTATGCAATGCTGTGTACCAGACCTGATGTGTGCCTTGCTATAAGTTTAGCAGGGAGGTACCAAAGTAATCCAGGAGTGGATCACTGGACAACGGTCAAGAACATCCTGAAATACCTGAAAAGGACTAAGGATATGTTTCTCGTATATGGAGGTGACAAAGAGCTCACAGTAAGAGGTTACGTTGATGCAAGCTTTGACACTGATCCGGACGATTCTAAATCGCAAACCGGATACGTGTTTACATTAAACGGTGGAGCTGTCAGTTGGTGCAGTTCTAAACAAAGCGTCGTAGCGGGATCTACATGTGAAGCGGAGTACATAGCTGCTTCGGAAGCAGCGAACGAAGGAGTCTGGATGAAGGAGTTCATATCCGATCTAGGTGTCATACCTAGTGCATTGGGTCCAATGAAAATCTTTTGTGACAATACTGGTGCAATTGCCTTGGCAAAGGAATCCAGATTTCACAAAAGGACCAAGCACATCAAGAGACGCTTCAAGTCCATCCGGGATCTAGTCCAGGTGGGAGACATAGAGATTTGCAAGATACATACGGATCTGAATATTGCAGACCCGTTGACTAAGCCTCTTCCACGAGCAAAACATGATCAGCACCAAGGCTCCATGGGTGTTAGAATCATTATTGTGTAATCTAGATTATTGACTCTAGTGCAAGTGGGAGACTGAAGGAAATATGCCCTAGAGGCAATAATAAAGTTATTATTTATTTCCTTATATCATGATAAATGTTTATTATTCATGCTAGAATTGTATTAACCGGAAACATAATACATGTGTGAATACATAGACAAACAGAGTGTCACTAGTATGCCTCTACTAGACTAGCTCGTTAATCAAAGATGGTTATGTTTCCTAACCATAAGCAAAGAGTTGTTATTTGATTAACGAGGTCACATCATTAGTTGAATGATCTGATTGACATGACCCATTCCATTAGCTTAGCACCCGATCGTTTAGTATGTTGCTATTGCTTTCTTCATGACTTATACATGTTCCTATAACTATGAGATTATGCAACTCCCGTTTGCCGGAGGAACACTTTGGGTGCTACCAAACGTCACAACGTAACTGGGTGATTATAAAGGAGTACTACAGGTGTCTCCAATGGTAGATGTTGGGTTGGCGTATTTCGAGAATAGGATTTGTCACTCCGATTGTCGGAGAGGTATCTCTGGGCCGTCTCGGTAATGCACATCACTTAAGCCTTGCAAGCATTGCAACTAATGAGTTAGTTGCGAGATGATGTATTACGGAACGAGTAAAGAGACTTGCCAGTAACGAGATTGAACTAGGTATTGGATACCGATGATCGAATCTCGGGCAAGTAACATACCGATGATAAAGGGAACAACGTATGTTCTTATGCGGTCTGACCGATAAAGATCTTCGTAGAATATGTAGGAGCCAACATGGGAATCCAGGTCCCGCTATTGGTTATTGACCATAGATGTGTCTCGGTCATGTCTACATTGTTCCCGAACCGTAGGGTCCGCACGCTTAACATTACAATGACAGTTATTATGAGTTTATGCATTTTGATGTACCGAAGGTTGTTCGGGGTCCCGGATGTGATCACGGACATGACGAGGAGTCTCGAAATGGTCTAGACATAAAGATTGATATATTGGAAGCCTATATTTGGACATCGGAAGTGTTCCGGGTGAAATCGGGATTTTACCGGAGTACCGGGAGGTTACCGGAACCCCCCGGGAATCAAATGGGCCATAGTAGGCCTTAGTGGAAAGGAGAAGGGGGCAGCCCAAGGTGGCCGCGCGCCTCCCCCCTCCACTAGTCCTATTAGGACTAGGAGAGGTGGCCGGGCCCCCTCTCTCTCTTTCCCCCCTTGATGAATCCTATTCCAACTAGGATTGGGGGGGGGGGGGAATCCTACTCCCAGAGGGAGTAGGACTCTCCTGGCGCGCCTCCCTTGGCCGGCCAGCCCCTCCCCCTTGGATCCTTTATATACGGGGGCAGGGGGCACCTCTAGACACACAAGTTGATCCTTGAGATCGTTCCTTAGCCGTGTGCGGTGCCCCCTGCCACCATATTCCACCTCGATCATATCGTTGTAGTGCTTAGGCGAAGCCCTGCGTCGGTAGAACATCAAGATCGTCACCATGCCGTCGTGCTGACGGAACTCCTCCCCAAAGCTTTGCTGGATCGGAGCCCGGGGATCGTCATCGAGCTGTACGTGTGCTAAGAACTCGGAGGTGCCGGAGTAACGGTGCTTGGATCGGTCGGATCGGGAAGAAGACGTACGACTACTTCCTCTACGTTGTGTCAACGCTTCCGTTGCGATCTACAAGGGTACGTAGATCAGACTCTCCCCCTCGTTGCTATGCATCACCATGATCTTGCATGTGCGTAGGAATTTTTTTTGAAATTACTACGTTCCCCAACATTATTTTGATTGCATGTGATGTTTATCTTTTATGCATCTTATCTTGCTTTGATTGACGGTAGCATTATAAGATGATCTCTCACTAAATTATCAAGAAGTGTTCTCCCTGAGTATGCACCGTTGCGAAAGTTCTTCGAGCTGAGACACCACGTGATGATCGGGTGTGATAGGCTCTACGTTCAAATACAACGGGTGCAAAACAGTTGCACACGCGGAATACTCTGGTTATACTTGGCGAGCCAAGCATATACAGATATGGCCTCGGAACACGGAGACCGAAAGGTCAAGCGTGAATCATATAGTAGATATGATCAACACAGTGATGTTCACCATTGAAACTACTCCATCTCACGTGATGAACGGACATGGTTTAGTTGATTTGGATCACGTGATCACTTAGAGGATTAGAGGGATGTCTATCTAAGTGGGAGTTCTTAAGTAATATGATTAAATGAACTTTAATTTATCATGAACTTAGTCCTGGTAGTATTTTGCAAATTACGTTGTAGATCAATAGCTCACGTTGTTGCTTCCTTGTGTTTATTTTGATATGTTCCTAGAGAAAATTGTGTTGAAAGATGTTAGTAGCAATGATGCGGATTGGATCCGTGATCTGAGGTTTATCCTCATTGTTGCATAGAAGAATTATGTCCTTGATGCACCGCTAGGTGACAGACCTATTGCAGGAGCAGATGCAGACGTTATGAACGTTTGGCTAGCTCAATATGATGACTACTTGATAGTTTAGTGCACCATGCTTAACGACTTAGAATCAGGACTTCAAAGACGTTTTGAACGTCATGGACCATATGAGATGTTCCAGGAGTTGAAGTTAATATTTCAAGCAAATACCCGAGTTAAGAGATATGAAGTCTCCAACAAGTTCTATAGCTAAAAAGATGGAGGAGAATCGCTCAACTAGTGAGCATGTGCTCAGATTGTCTGGGTACTACAATCGCTTGAATCAAGTGGGAGTTAATCTTCCAGATAAGATAGTGATTGACATAATTCTCTAGTCACCATCACCAAGTTAGTAGAACTTCGTGATGAACTATAATATGCAAGGGATAACGGAATCGATTCCCAAGCTCTTCGTGATGCTAAAATCGACGAAGGTAGAAATCAAGAAAAACATCAAGTGTTGATGGTAGACAAGACCACTAGTTTCAAGAAAAGGGCAAAAGGAAGAAGGAGAACTTCAAGAAGAATGGCAAGCAAGTTGCTGCTCAAGTGAAGAAGCCCAAGTTTGGTCCTAAGCCTGAGACTAAGTGCTTCTAGTACAAAGGGACTGGTCACTGGAAGCGGAACTACCCCAAGTGATTGGCGGATAAGAAGGATGGCAAAGTGAACAAAGGTATATTTAATATACAGATTATTGATGTGTATTTTACTAGTGTTCATAGAAAGCCCTCGGTATTTGATACTGGTTCAGTTGCTAAGAGTAGTAACTCGAAACTGGAGTTGCAGAATAAACAGAAACTAGTTAAGGGTGAAGTGACGATGTGTGTTGGAAGTAGTTCCAAGATTGATAGGATCATCATCGCACACTCCCTATACTTTCGGGATTAGTGTTGAAACTAAATAAGTGTTATTTGGTGTTTGCGTTGAGCATGAATATGATTTGATCATGTTTATTGCAATACGGTTATTCATTAAAGTCAGAAAATAATTGTTATTCTGTTTACATGAATAAAACCTTCGATGGTCATACACCCAATGAAAATAGTTCGTTGGATCTCGATCGTAGTGTTACACATATTCATAATATTGAAGCCAAAAGATACAAAGTTAATAATGATAGTGCAACTTATTTGTAGCACTGCCGTTTAGGTCATATCAGTGTAAAGCGCATGAAGAAACTCCATACTGATGGACTTTTAGAACCACTTGATTATGAATCACTTGGTACTTGCGAACCATGTCTCATGGGCAAGATGACCAAGACTCCGTTCTCCGGAACAATGGAGTAAGCAACAAACTTGATTGGAAATAATACATACTGATGTATGCAGTCCAATGAGTATTGAGGCTCGTGGCGGGTATCGTTATTTTCTGACCTTCATAGATGATTTGAGCAGATATGAGTATATCTACTTGATGAAACATAAGTCTGAAATATTTGAAAAGTTCAAATAAATTCAGGGTGAAGTGGAAAATCATCGTGACAAGAAAATAAGGTTTCTATGATCTGATCGCAGAGACAAATATTTGAGTTACGAGTTTTGTCTTCAATTAAAACAATGTGAAATAGTTTCACAAATTCGTGCCACCTGGAACACCATAGCATAATGGTGTGTCCGAACGTCATAACCGTACTTTGTTAGATATAGTACAATCTATGATGTTTCTTACCGATTTACCACTATCGTTTTTGAGGTTATGCATTAAAGACAACTGCATTCACGTTAAAAAGGGGCACCATCTAAGTCCGTTGAGATGACACAATCTAAACTGTGGTTTGGCAAGAAACCAAAGTTGTCGTTTCTTAAAGTTTGGGGTTGTGATGCTTATATGAAAAAGTTTCATCCTGATAAGCTCAAACCCAAATCGGAGGAATATGTCTTCATAGGATACCCAAAGGAGACTGTTGGGTACACCTTCTATCATAGATCCGAAGGCAAGACATTCGTTGCTGAGAATGGATACTTTCTAGAGAAGGAGTTTCTCTCGAAAGAAGTGAGTGGGAGGAAAGTAGAAAACTTGATAAGGTAATTGTACCCTCTCCCTTATTGGAAAGTAGTACATCACAGAAACTTGTTTCTGCGACACCTACACCAATTAGTGAGGAAGCTAATGATAATGATCATGTAACTTCAGATCAAGTTACTACCAATCTCGTAGGTAAACCAGAGTGAGATCCGCACCAGAGTGGTACGGTAATCCTGTTCTGGAAGTCATGTTACTAGACCATGACGAACTTGCGAACTATGAGGAAGCGATGATGAGCCCAGATTCCGCAAAATGGCTTGAGGTCATGAAATCTGAGATGGGATCCATGTATGAGAACAAAGTGTAGACTTTGGTTGACTTGCCCGATGATCGGCAAGCCATAGAAAATAAATGGATCTTCAAGAGGAAGGCGTACGCTGATAGTAGTGTTACTATCTACAAAGCTAGAATTGTCGCAAAATTTTTCGACAAGTTTAAAGGTGTTGACTACGATGAGAGTTTCTCACTTGTATCTATGCTTAAGTCTGTCCGAATCATGTTAGCAATTGCCGCATTTTATGAAATCTGGCAAATGGATAAACAAAACTGCATTCCTTAATGGATTTATTAAAGAAGAGTTGTATATGATGCAACCAGAAGGTTTTGTCAATCCTAAAGGTGATAACAAAATATGCAAGCTCCAGCGATTCATCTATGGATTGGTGCAAGCATTTCGGAGTTGGAATACACGCTTTGATAAGTTGATCAAAGCATATAGTTTTATACAGACTTGCGGTGAAGCCTGTATTTACAAGAAAGTGAGTGGGAGCACTACATCATTTCTGATAAGTATATGTGAATGACATATTGTTGATCGGAAATAATGTAGAATTATTCTGCAAAGCATAAAGGAGTATTTGAAAGGAGTTTTTCAAAGAAAGACCTCGGTGAAGCTACTTACATATTGAGCATCAAGATCTATAGAGATAGATCAAAACGCTTGATAAGTTTTTTTCAATGAGTACATACCTTGACAAGATTTTGAAGTAGTTCAAAATGGAACAGTCAAAGAAAGAGTTCTTGCCTGTGTTACAAGGTGTGAAATTGAGTAAGACTCAAAACACGACCACGACAGAAGATAGAAAGAGAATGAAAGTCATTCCCTATGCCTTGGCCATAGGTTCTATAAAGTATGCCATGCTGTGTACCAGATCTATTGTATACCCTATACTGATTTTGGCAAGGGAGTACAATAGTGATCTAGGAGTAGATCACTGGACAGCGGTCAAAATTATCCTTAGGGGAATAAGGATATGTTTCTCAATTATGGACGTGACAAAAAGGGTTCGTCGTAAAGGGTTACGTCGATGCAAATTTTGACACTGATCTAGATGACTCTAAGTCTCAATCTGGATACATATTGAAAGTGGGAGCAATTAGCTAAGAGTAGCTCCGTGCAGAGCATTGTTGACATAGAAATTTGCAAAATACATATGGATCTGAATATGGCAGACCCGTTGACTAAACTTCTCTCACAAGCAAAACATGATCACACCTTAGTACTCTTTGGGTGTTAATCACATAAGCGATGTGAACTAGATTACTGAATCTAGTAAACCCTTTGGGTGATTGGTCACATGGCGATGTGAACTATGGGTGTTAATCACATGATGATGTGAACTATCGATGTTAATCACATGGTGATGTGATCTAGATTATTGACTCTAGTGCAAGTGGGAGACTGAAAGAAATATGCCCTAGAGGCAATAATAAAGTTATTATTTATTTCCTTATTTCATGATAAATGTTTATTATTGATGCTAGAAGTGTATTAACCGGAAACATAATACATGTGTGAATACATAGACAAACAGAGTGTCACTAGTATGCCTCTACTTGACTAGCTCGTTAATCAAAGATGGCTATGTTTCCTAACCATGGACAAATAATTGTCATTTGATTAACGGGATCACATCATTAGTTGAATGATCTGATTGACATGACCCATTTCATTAGCTTAGCACCGGATCGTTTAGTATGTTGCTATTGCTTTCTTCATGACTTATACATGTTCCTATGACTATGAGATTATGCAACTCCCGTGTGCCGGAGGAACACTTTGTGTGCTACCAAACGTCACAACGTAACTGGGTGATTATAAAGGTGCTCTACAGGTGTCTCCAAAGGTACATGTTGGGTTGGCGTATTTCGAGATTAGGATTTGTCACTCTGATTGTCGGAGAGGTATCTCTGGGCCCTCTCGGTAATGCACATCACATAAGTCTTGCAAGCATTGCAACTAATGAGTTAGTTGCGAGATGATGTATTACGGAACGAGTAAAGAGACTTGCCGGTAACGAGATTGAACTAGGTATTGAGATACCGACGATCGAATCTCGGGCAAGTAACATACCGATGACAAAGGGAACAACATATGTTGTTATGCGGTCTGACCGCTAAAGATCTTCGTAGAATATGTGGGAGCCAATATGAGCATCCAGGTTTCGCTATTGGTTATTGACCGGAGACGTGTCTCGGTCATGTTTACATTGTTCTCGAACCCGTAGGGTCCGCACGCTTAAGGTTTCGATGACAGTTATATTATGAGTTTATGAGTTTTTGATGTACCGAAGGAGTTCGGAGTCCCGGATGAGATCGGGGACATGGCGAGGAGTCTCGAAATGGTCGAGACATAAAGATCGATATATTGGACGACTATATTCGGACATCAGAAAGGTTCCGAGTGATTCGGGTATTTTCGGAGGTACCGGGGAGTTACGGGAATACGAGGAAGAAGCAATGGGCCTTAATGGGCCTTAGTGGGAAGGACCAGGAGGTGGCGCGCCCCCCTCCCAAGCCCAGTCCGAATTGGACAAGGGGTTTGGGGCGCGGCCCCTCTCTCCCTTCCTTCCCCTCTTCCCCCCTTTCCCCCTTCTCCTAGTTGGACTAGGAAAGGTGGAAACCTACTCCAGCTAGGAGTAGGAATCCTACTCCTCCTTGGCGCGCCCACAAGGGCCGGCCGGCCTCCCCCTTACTCCTTTATATACGGGGGCAGGGGCACCCCATAGACACAAGTTGATCCACGTGATCATATTCTTAGCCGTGTGCGGCGCCCCCTGCCACCATAGTCCTCGATAATATTGTAGCGGTGCTTAGGCGAAGCCCTGCGACAGTAGTACATCAAGATCGTCACCACGCCGTCATACCGACAGAACTCTTCCCTGACACTTTGCTGGATCGGAGTCCGGGGATCGTCATCGAGCTGAACGTGTGCTAGAACTCGGAGGTGCCGTAGTTTCGGTGCTTGATCGGTCGGGCTGTGGAGACGTACGACTACATCAACCAAACGCTTCCGCTATCGGTCTACGAGGGTACATAGATAACACTCTCTCCTCTCGTTGCTATGCATCACCATGATCTTGTGTGTGCGTAGGAATTTTTTTGAAATTACTATGTTCCCCAACACTTGGCCGCAAGCTAATAATACTCATGGTACCTTTAGTCTCGATCCCATAAGACACAACATTCATCGGGAGTCCCTATTGAAGAACATCGTATGGTAACATACTTAGCAATGAAGTTTAGCTTCAAAAATAATGTATGGAAAAGATGCACTGAGGACAAATAGTAAAAATCTTACCATCCTTCCTAAATAGATGTGATCGTAGTTCATTACGAACACTATTGGTCGCATGTTTTCAGTACTAACATTTCTAAATGCAGGAAGAAAATTTGTCTTGACAGTATCAAGATCCTCAAGCCATGAAACATAATGACTTAGCTCCTCGCAGTTGAGTTCATCCTGGGGACAGTAGTAGGTCCTATCTACCAAGCCCTGGACATGTTTGCTTGCACCGAAATAAGCTGATAATACAAATTAGTTGTCAACTATTTTTGAATAAACAATATCAAAGACATAAATATGGTTGAGAAACTTACATAATGGTATAAGGCGTCTGCACATCGATCCAGATGTCGGTATTACCTTCAATATCATCTTCCGGACGAATATCAAAGGTGATAACCATATCAGGCTCAAATGCATAAGTCTTGCATAGTGCTCGCCATGTTTTGCATCCAAAATAGGTGTAGTCGTCTGAATTGTATAATTTTGCGTGGAAAATATAACCATGCTCGGTCTTCAAGTAAACTTTCTTTACCTCCATAGTATGACTGAAACCTATCTTATCCAATACAAAAACTCTTGCATGGCAGGGGATATGCTAGTACAATAGTAAAAAAAATAAAAGTTGAAGCAAATGAAGCAGATGTCATGCTTAATTACAGAAAAGACTTGTCGTTGTGACTTACTGTATCCAATTCGAAGTTCTCGTCCAGCTTGATGCTGAAGCGCCTATCATCATCTAGGAAGATTCCGTCGCACAGGCCGCGCTCGTCTTCGCAGTATTTGCAAATACCGAAATCCTTTTCGTCATCAGACATTTCCTATGTTTATAGTTAAAACATTAATTGAAAATCGATCGAAGACAACTACCAGGATACTCAACACACAAATCCGGGGCACTCAATATTTCCTACATATTCTGGCACAAGTCATGCCAAAATTCACGGAAAAATCCGGCATGACCTTTGCTAAAATAGGACATATCGAGCGCCTGAAATTTGCCGGATAGGAAATGAATCAACACTCCGGCAAAACATAGGCCACTCGGAGGTGTAACCTGCAAACATGACTGGCCACTTGGATATTGAGCAACACAAGATATACATTTCAAAATATCTTATAGGACTCAAATTAGCATGCATTCAATAAGCAAAAGTAAATCATCTCATGCGTCCGTACATCGTCGAATATTATCACTAATACATCCCAAATAGTGTCATACATATAACATCACTAATACAACTAAAACCCTAACACATGAAGGGTATCGGCGCGGGCGGTGGACACCTACAGAGAAGGAACCATCACGGGATCATAGCTCCAGTGAGATCCCTGGAGAACCTGTGCTCCAACGCAAACAAGTAGCGACGGACGTGTGCGTCCTCCTCACTGACAAGGTGACACACCACCTCCGTGGAGTCCTCGAGCCTCTGGACCGTCACTGGCCCATGCGACTGCCACCAAAGAAGGTTCAGGTCAATGACAGGCTGGCTCCTCACAAAACTGCGCCCCCCGCTAGGTAGCGCCTCCTAGTACCACCCCGGCGGAGCCCAATCCCGGACATGGCCCATCTGTCAAGCAGGTGTCATCCTCCGCTGACTCGACGACGAGGATGCGGGATATGCATCGTCCACATCGATGCGAGAAAATTGCTTTAACTAAAAAAATAGCAACAAGTTCTTACTAACTAGTTCTATTAATTCAACTAGTTCTTACTAAAAATAAACTTACTATAAATAAAAATAGCAACAAGTTCTTACTAACTAATTAGTGAAAGGGCATTTCCCTACTTTATGTTTTGGATGATGATGACAACCCTTTGTGGTCTAATCGTGTGCTATATGTTTCAGGTTCTCGATGCTTAGGCTTACATCGGATTGCTATTGCCTCTCGTAGGAAAAGATCGAAGATGTGTCCTCTACGCTTTTTATTTTCTTTGGTCGTAGAGTTCCCGTACTATCAAGAGGGAATCCTCATTAGGAAGCTCTGGGGGAATCAGTTCACGTACACTTTCCTGACCCCTCCTTTGTCTTCCTCAGTTGTGAGAGAGAGACCCCCCTGTTTTTCCTTCGTGTTTCTGCTCTTCCCAGCGGTTGTACCGCTCCCTGGAGCGGTTGTACAGCTGGACCTTGACGCTCTCCTACTTTGACCGAGCGGTTGTACCGCTGCCTCCGGGCGGCCGTACCGCCACCTTGCTCAACAAAGGCTAGGACGGTGGTTCCGGCCATGCACCGCTCAAGTACCGGTCTCGTCTCTGTTCCGAGGCGGTAGTTGTGCGGTGGTGGCCCGGTTGATCCAGTCGTTCCTCGTTGACCGGTACCACCGGTGGTCTGAGCGGTTCTTCCGCTCAGAACTTCGCCGCCCAAGAGCTCAAGGCCATGCGGTTGTTCCGGTCTTGCACCACTCAAGTACTGGTCTCATCTCTGTTTCGAGGCGGTAGTTGTGCGGTGGCTGGGCGGTTGGTTCGGTCATTCTCTTAAATCGGTACCACCGCCTAGTGGCCCGGTTGTACCGCCTGGTAGGGTTCTGCAGCTACACCATGAGTCCCGGTTGTACCGGGACAAGGACCGGTTGTACTGCTGCGGGGCTGAAAGCGCAACAATGGCTGGATTTAGAGGGTTGGTATTTAAGAGAGCTTCTCCCACCTACCACTCTCACCTTTGACCTCTCCCACTCTACCATTAATGCACCTCAAGCTCTCTTGCCCGATCTCTCTCTCTAGCCACTCAAACTTGTTGATTTGCTAGGGATTGAAGGAGGAGACCTAGATCTAGACTTCCACCAAAGGATTTTTGCTTCCCCCATACTTTCTTGTGTGGATTTTGTTACTCTTGGGTGTTTGAGCACCCTAGACGGTTGAGGTCACCTCGGAGCCATATTCCATTGTGGTGAAGCTTCGTGGTTTTGTTGGGAGCCTCCAATTAAGTTGTGGAGAGAGCCCCAACCTTGTTTGTAAAGGTTCGGTCGCCGCCTTCAAGGGAACCAATAGTGGAATCACGGCATCTCGCATTGTGTGAGGGCGTGAGGAGAATATGGTGGCCCTAGTGGCTTCTTGGGGAGCATTGTGCCTCCACACCGCTCCAACGGAGACGTACTTCCTCTCAAAGGGAAGGAACTTCGGCAACACATCCTCGTCTCCACCGTCTCCACTCTTGGTTATCTCGTGCCTTTATTTGAGCAAGATTATTTGTTTCTTATCTCTTGCTTGCTTGTGTTCCTCTCCTTGTTGCATCATATAGGTTGCTCACCTAGTTGCATATCTAGACAACCTACTTTGATGCAAAGTTTAAATTGTTAAAGAAAAGCTAAAATTGTCACTTGCCTATTCACCCCCCTCTAGTCAACCATATCGATCCTTTAAATTGGTATCAGAGCCTCGTCTCTTTATTAAGGACTTTACCGTCCAAAGAGTATGGTTGATACCATAGACGGTGTGGAGGAACACTCCGGTGTCAATCCGATCTCGTCTACGTGCGATGGGGGAACCTCGGTCTCTCGTGAGGAGGTCAATGTGGCCTTGGAGACATTGAAAACCTCCATGACGACCGAAGTTGAAAGCATGTTTACTAAATTTCTTGAGGGGCTTAAACTATCCACCGCACCATTGAAAGTGGGTGACCCCGCCAACAAGGTTACGGATGCTATCCCCGACAAGGGGGAAGCTAGTAGTGAAAAGGGTCCTTCTTCTAGTGGTAAGAATGGCACCGGCATCTTTGCCCATGTGGAACCACCACTTGTTTATGGTGGACCGGTTCCTTCCACTCATTTGAATCTTGCCGGTCCTCCCCCTAAGATTGTGAAAAATGAGGATTTTGATTCTTGGGTTTACCGCTTTAAACGTCATTTAAATCATGTGAACACTAACCTTTGGAGAATCATTGAAGAAGGTTTCTATCCACATGATCCAAGCAACTTCACTCCTCGAGAAGCCGCGGACAATCAATTCAATGAGAATGCTCTCTTCATCATTCAAGATGCAATTCCACCCGAAGACCTACCTCATCTTCGTCCCTTCGCCTTGGCCAAAGATGCATGGCATTGTGTTGTCTCTCTCTACCAGGGAAGCGCAAGCATTCAACGCTCCAACTATGAAGTGGTACAAGATGAGGCCGATGAGTTTGCAATGAAAGAAGATGAAGAACCTCGTGAGCTTTATCGGAGAGTAACCAAACTCGCGGTCTCACTACGAGATCATGGGGGCAAGGACACGGATGACAATTGGATCAAGCGCAAATTCCTCAAGGCAATGATGCCCTATCACAAGGCCATGTCCTCCGTCATTCGTCAAAGACCGGACTTCCACACTTTGACCTCAAGCGAAGTGTTGGATGAGTTTGTGGCCATGAACATTTTGGACAAGACTGCCGACAATGCAGTGCTCCGTTCTCAATGGGCAAAGAAGCCTAACCTTGCATTGAAGGCCAAGCTCACCGTGGAAGAAGAAGAGGAAGAAGAGGAGAGCAACCCCGAAGATACGAAGTATGCATATCATGAACACATGGCACTTGCTTCAAGGCAATTTTGGAGCAAGAAAAACTCGAGGCCAAACTTTAGCAAAAACAACTCGAGTGGCACGAGGGGCAAGCAACGCATAAGGAATTGCTACAATTGCGGCAACGTGAGTCATTTCGTTGCGGAATGCCCGTATGAGAAGCGGGAAGACAATGGTGGCAAGCTCATCCGAAAGGACAAGGCCAAGTCGTTCCCCAACAAGAACAACTTCACCAAGAAGACTCCTCCCAAGGCTTTGGTTGTGCAAGAAGAGTACAATGAGGATGATGACGATGATGAAGATGATGAGTCGGTTGCCATGGCCTCCATTGCCATTGCGACGACGTCACGGGTGTCTCTCTTCGACTCACCCAATGAGAGCATCCCCGCCAAGTGCCTCATGGCTAAAGCCACCAACAAGGTAACCCCCAACATCAAAACTACCATCATTAATCATCCTTCTCCGACGGATAGCATTAATTAACTTGAGGGAGCTAATGTGGAGGCTAACGAGTTTGAGGCCTTTATGGGCAAACTCAAGGGAAAATCCAAGAAGCACTTTGTTGCTCTCTTGGAACAACTTGGTGAAGCCAATGACATGATCGAGGTTCACGAAGACACCATCACTAAGATGGAAGGGCATAGTCGTGACTATGCCGATGAGATTTCGGATCTTTCCAATGCTCTTGAGGAAGAGCGTGGTCTACGTTTGGCTCTTGAGGAGTCACACACCGTTGATCATGCTAAGTTAAAGAAAGATTATGATCATGTCCTCATAGTTTCTCATGTGCTAAATTCCGAGAAGGCCAAACTTGAGGTTGATCTTACTAGACTCAAAGGGGAGTTTGATCTACTTGACAAGGCTCACAAGGTCTTGAAGGGTGCTCGTGCTAGCCTCAAAGAGTCTCATGATCAACTTCAAGTAAAGCTAACCAAGGAAAAAGCCACTTTCCCTCATATGATGTTAATTGATAATGCAAATGCTACTAACCCGTGTTGTGAGCATGTGCATCTCATTGAGGAGAACGCTAAGCTAAAGGGACAACTTGAGAGAGGTCTTGCAACTTGCATACAAGGCAAGAAGAACCTCAACGATCTCTTGATCAACCAAAAGGGGGTTGTGGCCAAGAAAGGGGTTGGGTACGTGCCCGACTCCAAGAACAAGAAGAAGAATGACAAGACCAAACGACCTCCTCCTCTCATGCAAACCTTTGTGAAGGAGGGAGAGAGTGCCTCCGAGGAGAAGAAGAAGAACAATGTCAAGAAGGGCAATGTCACCCCTCCCAACAAAGCTGGCGATTTTAATCCTTCTTATGTGTTATGCCATGCTAGTGATGGGCATGTTTATGCCAAATTTGTTGGTTCTCTTCATGAGTACATTGAATGGTCTATTTGGGTTCCAAATACCCTTGTTACTAACATCAAAGGACCCATTACAAAATGGGTACCTAAAACCAAGCATTGATCTCTTGTAGGTGTTTGCTTCCGGTGGTGGATCATGGTTGCTCGATAGCGGAGTTACAAATCATATGACCGGAAGCAAGGACTTGGTGGTGGACGTGCACAAGGTTCCATCTATGCCCACCAATGTCGAGTGGGGTGACACCTCATCTTCTAAGGTATTGGGACTTGGCAAGGTGGTCATCTCTCATGATCTCACGATCGAGAAGGTCATGCTTGTTGAGTCCCTTGCATACAATCTACTTTCGGTTCGTCAACTTGCAATCATGGGCTTTGCCACTTTCTTTGATATCGATACCGTGGCCCTCTTGTGGAGCAAGACTTTTAAAGTAGCCTTTGTTGGGCATGTCGAGAACGGTCTATATGTGATTAACTTTTCGGAGCGACCCACTAAGACCGCGACATGCCTAATGGCTAAAGTTGATGTGGGATGGCTTTGGCATCGCCGTTTAGCCCATGTCAATATGAGATATTTGCAAAGTCTCCTCAAGGGGGACCATGTCCGTGGACTAACGAATGTTAGTTTTGCTAAAGATCATACTTGCAGTGCCTGTATCGAAGGAAAGCTACATGAGAAGGCTCACCCTCCCACGACTATCATTTATTCAAAGAGGCCTTTGGAGCTCCTTCACATGAATCTCTTTGGGCCTCCATCCTTCGATAGTATTGGAGGTAGGAAGTATTGCTTTGTGATTGTGGATTACTACTCAAGGTACACGTGGGTGTATTTCTTCAAGAGGAAGAGCGAGACCCAACAAACTATCATTGACTTTGCAAATGAAGCACAACGTCAACACAATGCAAAGATCTTGACAATAAGAAGTGACAACGGCATCGAGTTCAAGAACTACACCTTGGATGAGTTTCTTAGTGATGAGGGAATCAAGCATCAATATTCCGCACCCTACACCCCTCAACAGAACAGTGTTGCGGAGAGGAAGAACCGGACGTTGATGGATGCGGCAAGGACCATGATGGCGGAGTTCAAGTCTCCGTACAACTTTTGGGCCGAAGCCATCAACACCGCATGTCATGCATCCAATCGGCTCTACCTCCGCAAGGGCTTGAACAAGACTCCATATGAGATACTCACCGGTAACAAGCCCAACCTCAAGTACTTCCGGGTATTCGGGCATAAGTGTTTAATTCTCAAGAAAGGTGTTCGGTTGTCTAAATTTGAGGCTAGAGCTTATGAGGGCATATTTGTTGGTTATGCTACAAACTCTCATGCTTACCATGTCCTCAATAAGTCCACGGGACTTATTGAGGAGACGTGTAACGTGGAGTTTGATGAGAATAATGGCTCCCAAGTGGAGCAAAGTGGCACTTGTGATGTAGGTGATGAAATTCCTCCTCAAGCCATAAGAAGAATGGGTGTTGGTTTTATCCTACCCATTCAGGAACCCCTTGTGGCCGAAGGAGAAGGACAATGCTCCACTCAAGTGGAGCCATCACCAACCCAAGGCCCACACACTTCGGAAGAACAAAGTGAAGGCCCTCAACCTCATGAACAAGACCAAGGGCAAGATCATACTCAAGACAGTGTTGACACACCAAGTGATGCCCAAGGTCAAGTTCTCTCCCCCAAGCAAGTTCAAGATCAAGAACAAGTTCATGACGGTGCTCAAGATGATCAAGTAACCGCTCCTCAACTCACCACCGAGGAGGAATTAGAGCGTCGTGCCGCCAAGATTGCGTCCAAGCTCTCCACCAAGGATCATCTCATGAAGAATGTGCTTGGAAGCTTAAGAAAGGGGGTAAGCACTCGTAGACAATTAGCAAATTATTGTGAGCATCACGCGTTTGTCTCTTGTGTGGAACCCCACAAGGTCTATGAGGCGCTAGAAGATCCGGATTGGCTCAATGCCATGCATGAAGAACTCAACAACTTCGAGCGCAACAAAGTGTGGAGATTGGTGCCAAGGCCAACGGGGAACCACAATGTCATTGGAACCAAGTGGATATTCAAGAACAAGCAAGATGCCCATGGGATGATCATTCGCAACAAGGCTCGTTTGGTAGCACAAGGCTACTCCCAAGTCGAGGGTATCGACTACGGTGAAACCTTTGCTCCCGTTGCTCGTCTTGAATCCATTCGCATGTTGATTGCATATGCTTCTCATCATAACTTTAAGTTACAACAAATGGATGTGAAGAGTGCTTTTCTTAATGGTCCTATTAATGAATTGGTTTACGTCAAGAAACCCCCCGGGTTCGAGGATCCCTACCTTCCCGATCATGTGTATCAACTCGATAAGGCACTCTACGGCCTTAAACAAGCCCTACGTGCGTGGTATGACCACCTTACCGAGTTGCTACAAGATCGTGGTTTTGAAGTTGGGCTAATCGACCCCACTCTTTTTACTAAGAAGGTCAAAGGGGAGTTGTTTGTGTGCCAATTATATGTTGATGACATTATCTTTGGTTCTCCTCACAAAGCTTTCAATGAGGAATTTGCCGCTCTCATGACCTCAAAGTTCGAGATGTCCTCCATGGGAGAGTTGAAGTTCTTTCTAGGGTTCGAAGTGAAGCAAAGGAGAGAAGGAACCTTCATCAATCAATCCAAATACACTCAAGACATTCTCAAGAGATTCAAACTAAGTGACGTCAAGCCGGCTTCCACTCCAATGCCCACCAAGTGCCAACTTGACTTAGATCCCAATGGTAAAGTGGTGGATCAAAAGGTATATCGCTCCATGATTGGTTCCTTGCTTTACCTTTGTGCATCTAGACCGGATATCATGTTGAGTGTGGGAATTTGTGCACGGTTTCAAGCCGCACCTAAGGAAAGTCACTATGTGGCGGTCAAACAAATCTTTCGATATTTGGCTCATACCCCAAACTTTGGCTTATGGTATCCAAGAGGATCAAACTTCAAGCTTGTAGGGTACTCGGATTTCGATTGGGCGGGAGACAAAGTGGATAGGAAGTCCACTTCCGGAGGGTGCCAATTCCTTGGTTGCTCTTTGGTAAGTTGGTCTTCCAAAAAGCAAAGTTGTGTGTCTCTCTTGTCCACCGAGGCGGAGTATGTTGCAGACGGGAGTTGTTGTGCACAACTCTTATGGATGAGGCAAACTCTAAAGGATTACGGTGTCATTTGTGATAAAGTGCCCCTTTGGTGTGATAATGAAAGTGCCATCAAGATCTCTCTCAACCCGGTGCAACACTTCAAGACGAAGCATATTGAGATCCGGTATCACTTCATCCAGGATCACATTAGGCGAGGAGAGATCAAGCTCAACTATGTCAACACTCATGATAACCTTGCAGATATCTTCATGAAGCCCTTGGATGAAGCAAGATTTCGCGAGTTAAGGCATGAGCTAAATATCATTGATTCAAGCAATGTTGCTTGAACTCTTGCACACCCCACCGTACTCAACATGTTGTCTTGTTTAGATGTAGGCATGAACATAGGGGGAGTGATGTTCTCTCAATGAACTCTCCCTCCCCCTATTATGCATAAATTGATCGAGTCTTTCACATTAGCCATGTTTGATGGTACTTGTGCTTCAAAGACGAGTTTTGGTCATGGACCCAAGGATAATTCTTCGTGGTGCCATACCAATTGACTCAAACATTGGTGGCCTCGGCAGGCGTCCTCTCTTCGAGAGGTTGGAGTTAGCCTTGTTGTCCTCGTGTTGTTTTATCTTGTTCCTTCTTTGCTCTTTGTGTTGGGTTCTCCTTGGGTGTTGCTTTTGTGCTCTTTCTTCCATCCTTCGGATTGCTCTCATTTGATCTTGGCTTGGGTATAGGTGGTCGGGCGGTTCTACCGCTGGTACCAAGTTGTGCCGTCCCAATGGATCGGTGCTTGGGCGGTTCCACCGCCCAACCCACGGTAACCTACGTCTGGTACTACCGGCTGTCGCCAAGCGGTACTACCGCTGCCTCCCAGGCACCGGAAGTTTCGCCTCCAACCACCGGTCTGCACTAGACGAGTGGTACAACCGCTCCCCTTAGCGGTTCTACCGGGGCGTGTCTACGGGCCCATATATACTCGACAGGGCTGAAGGGTTGTCTTTTTCCCTTTATCCTCGTTCCTCTTCTCTTTGCCCTAGCCGCCGGCCATCTCTACCCCCGCCCCGGAGTGCGTCTCGTGCTTCGGATCCTTGGCTCTCCGTGGATTCTCTCCGTGGAGGCCTCCAGATCTCTTCCCATGGATGGTGGTAATGCCTCGTGTTCTTTGCTCCTAGTTCTTTCTAGGGTTCTTCCTTGTCTAGGGCATTACTTAACTTTCCGCGATTAGTGGTTGAACTATGGAGTAGAAGAGATCTTTGGTTGCCTCCTGTCTTGTTTGCAGCACTTAGAATTCGGAATATTACTTGTGTGATTCGTATGCCTTAGTTAGATCTATCTTTCCTGGTGGTGCCACTGTCAGCGGTTCTACCGCCCCTCCGGGCGGTACAACCGCTGGAGCGGTACTACCGGCGGAAGATCCGGTACAACCGGAGTATATCAACCACAAAGCACTATTCTATCTTCTCTATTGTTGCAACTTGTTCCTTTTCTGCTGGTGGGTGCAATCCTCTCATTCATGTTGGGTTTTTGTGTGTTCTTTTCGTGTGTGTGTTCAGGTGGCTCTAGTTCTTGCTCTGCTCCTCGCAAGACCAAGAAGAGGGCACGAAGGACCCTGCGCCCGGTTGTGTTTGATGAAGAAGAAGAAGTTGTGATTCCCACCAAGCCCACTCACCGTGAAAAGTCTACAGCTGCTAAGCAACGTGTGGTTATGCCGTTGCATTGTTGGAAAGTCAAGGATTGGGAAGCCTATCGATCAAAGAATCCGTATGAGGTTCCCATTGCTCCCCGCTGGACCACCGTTCAGTTCCGGAATGAGATGCAAGTGCGGATTGTTCATGAACTCTTTGAGCACAACAAGAACAGATATGCCAAGCAGTGGACAATTGATCTTGACCATTGGAGGAACAACATGGAGTATTTTGGTGAGGCGTTGGCTCTCTGCGAGGAGTTTGATCTTATCAAGCTCATGTCAGTCAACTGTGACTTTGATGTTCAACTCATCCATCAGTTCTATGCCACGGTTCATTTTGGGGAAGATGATGCGCGCACTCTCACCTTCATGTGTCGCGATGAACTGTTTCACGTTCCCTGGAGGGCATTCTGCAATGCTATTGGGTACGAGGATACCGGTCTGGAAGGAAGGGGTGGCATTCGTCCTCATGACTTTCCCGAGTCCATGCTTAAGGAGAAGCTTGCCCATCTGTACATTCGGGGCCGTGGGATTATTGGAGAATCCAAGGATTCGGAGAAGGTCTATAACATCATGCACCGAGTGTTCCGCAATGTGCTCTTGCCCAAGGTGGGCAATCAAGATGAGATTCATGGTTATCTGGTTGATTTGATGGTTTCTATGAAGACCATGGTGGGGACAGGAGCAACGTTTGATGTGTCAAATTGGATGTGGCATGAGATGTACAACATGGTCATCTACCGTAAAGTCCCAATCTATGCCCCGTTTGTCATGTGCTTTCTGAACTCTGTGTGGGCTGTTCGTTGTCCTGGAGAGCTCCTCGCATCTCCAGACAACCTCACTGTTCATGAGGTCAAGCTCCTTAAGAAGAAGAAGCATGCCGAGCCTCGCTTCCCTGAAAATGCTCCTGAGGATATCTATGCTACTTCTGACGATGAGGACTTTGAGCTGGAGCCAGGGGCCAAGCCTTCGTGGGTGGCCAAACTCACTGCCAAGGTGAAGAAGACCTTTTGTCTCCAGGCTGACATCCATAAGAAGATGTATGAGGCACATGTCAATGAGAAGCTTGCACGATGTCGCCAAATTGCAATGATGAAGCACCTCAACATGCCGGTTCAGAGTGGCTCTGAGAAGAGCATCACCCCAGAGGAGCGTTGGATTTCCACCCATAGCACCTAGACTGATGATGAAGCCCCTCCCCAGCCATCCTCCTCGTTTGTAGCAGCTGACAATGCCATGGAAGAATCCGATCACGACGACGATGATGACTCTGATGATGAGGATCCAGATGCGACCGAGGAGTCAGAGGAGGACGCCTGAGCTTTGGGACGCTAGCTTCGCTCTTTTCCTTTTTGGTGTTTTGATGCCAAAGGGGGAGAGGGTTCTATAGGTCTCAGGGATTTGCATGGGTTTTTCCCTTTTTTCTCGTGTTTTAGTGTCGGTCTTTTTCGCTATTATTGGACTCTAAGTATTATATTGTCTCTCCTTTTTGTGCTCAGGGTGGTGAGTCTATAAAATCTAGGGGGAGTCTAGTCCTGTAAGTGTGCCCATGCTTTCTAACAGCTAGTTCCTATTGGGGCACACATTCAGGGGGAGTTCCGTCTAGAATTCTTTGACTTGTCTCTTGCAAATCGTGTTGTTGTCATCATCCACCAAAAAGGGGGAGATTGAAAGGGCATTTCCCTACTTTATGTTTTGGATGATGATGACAACCCTTTGTGGTCTAATCGTGTGCTATATGTTTCAGGTTCTCGATGCTTAGGCTTACATCAGATTGCTATTGCCTCTCGTAGGAAAAGATCGAAGACGTGTCCTCTACGCTTTTATTTTCTTTGGTCGTAGAGTTCCCGTACTATCAAGAGGGAATCCTCATTAGGAAGCTCTAGGGGAATCAGTTCACGTACACTTTCCTCACCCCTCCTTTGTCTTCCTCAGTTTTGAGAGAGAGATCCCCCTGTCTTTCCTTCGTGTTTCTGCTCTTCCTAGCAGTTGTACCGCTCCCAGGGGGAAATACGACTGCACCCCCTTGTGAAATGACCCACATCGAGGGCTCCAACACAAAGCTCACCACTTCATCATCGATGCAGTCCAGAAGTATGTCACCAGAGAGAAGTGGATGAGAATTGATCAAGCATTTCCCCGGTCACCTGCGTCGCCACCAAAGCGAAGGTTTGAGTTGGGGTGGACACCCATGCGGAGAGGGTACAAACATGGTCGGTGTTAGGGGCAGCTCCGGCGAGGGCGTGGCTCTTGCGGCGCGCCCGCAGCTTCCGGGGCATCGCTTCGGCGGAATCTGCGGCGGAGGCGAGGCCGGCAACAGCGAGGCATTAGGGTATTGGAGGGGAGAAGCGTTTGATTTCTGGTGAGAAGAGTTTTGGAGGGGATTGCTGACTCTGGAAGTCTCCACCCGGTACCCCCAGAACACTTCCGATGTCCAAATATTATCGTCCTACATGGGCACCTCTCGGCCTCTGCCTCCGGGTGGTGGTACCGCCACCTTGCTCAACAAAGGCTAGGACGGTGGTTCCGGCCATGCACCGCTCAAGTACCGGTCTCGTCTCTGTTCCGAGGCGGTAGTTGTGCGGTGGTGGCCCGGTTGATCCGGTCGATCCTCGTTGACCGGTACCACCGGTGGTCTGAGCGGTTCTTCCGCTCAGAACTTCGCCGCCCAAGAGCTCAAGGCCATGCGGTTGTTCCGGTCTTGCACCGCTCAAGTACCGGTCTCGTCTCTGTTTCGAGGCGGTAGTTGTGCGGTGGCTGGGCGGTTGGTCCGGTCATTCTCTTAAACCGGTACCACCGCCTAGTGGCCTAGTTGTACCGCCTGGTAGGGTTCTACAGCTACACCGTGAGTCCCGGTTGTACCGGGACAAGGATTGGTTGTACCGCTGCGGGGCTGAAAGCGTAGCAACGACTGGATTTAGAGGGTTGGTATTTAAGAGAGCTTCTCCCACCTACCACTCTCACCTTTGACCTCTCCCACTCCACCATTAATGCACCTCAAGCTCTCTTGCCCGATCTCTCTCTCTAGCCACTCAAACTTGTTGATTTGCTAGGGATTGAAGGAGTAGACCTAGATCTACACTTCCACCAAAGGATTTTTGCTTCCCCCATACTTTCTTGTGTGGATTTTGTTACTCTTGGGTGTTTGAGCACCCTAGACGGTTGAGGTCACCTTGGAGCCATATTCCATTGTGGTGAAGCTTCGTGGTTTTGTTGGGAGCCTCCAATTAAGTTGTGGAGAGAGCCCCAACCTTGTTTGTAAAGGTTCGGTCGCCGCCTTCAAGGGCACCAATAGTGGAATCACGGCATCTCGCATTGTGTGAGGGCGTGAGGAGAATACGGTGGCCCTAGTGGCTTCTTGGGGAGCATTGTGCCTCCACACCGCTCGAACGGAGACGTACTTCCTCTCAAAGGGAAGGAACTTCGGCAACACATCCTTGTCTCCACCGTCTCCACTCTTGGTTATCTCATGCCTTTATTTGAGCAAGCTTATTTGTTTCTTATCTCTTGCTTGCTTATGTTCCTCTCCTTGTTGCATCATATAGGTTGCTCACCTAGTTGCATATCTAGACAACCTACTTTGATGCAAAGTTTAAATTGTTAAAGAAAAGCTAGAATTGTTTGTTGCCTATTCACCCCCCTCTAGTCAACCATATCGATCCTTTCAATTGGTACCTAGGAACTACTACCCTAATTACCATCTAATTTGATAAACCTAGGGGTGGAAAGTGGTAGTGGATATTCCAATTATCCAACTATAAAGTGGAATAAGTGGCAAATTTTACTCGTTTTATGATTCATCTTAGAAATTTGATTCATTTCCACACCCTTACATGAACCCTAACTCATTTGAGCCGCATTCGCGTCCGATTCATTTCAACCCTTACATGAACCCTAACTAATTTGATGCAACTAAAAAATAAAGAAACCATAGGCAGATGTATAGGGGAGAGGGAGGAGAAGGCGTGCTCACCTCGGGTGCCTGCAACGAGCGAGGGGCAGGCGCCGTCGAGGTCGGGGCTCGGGCGCGCGGCGGACGGCGGCGTCGAGGTCGGGGTCGGGGGCGGCGTTGAAGGTCGGGGGCGAGGGCGGCGTTGAATCTGGGGTCGGGGGCGGCGTAGATGGTGTGCGGAGAGCGCGCGGCGGCCGACGGGCGACGGCGGCGGCGAGAGTGAGAGTTGGATTTGGGGGAAGTGGCCGTGGGGAAGGACGAACCCCGTGGTTAAGTTAGAAGTAGCAGTAGCGCGTTCCAGAAAAGGCGCTACTACTAGGTTAGCTACAGCGCGTTCTGGGATACACGCTACTGCTTTCCTTTCTCTTTTCCCCCTTTTTCATTTAGTTTTCTTCACATTTTTTTTCCTTTCACCTTATTCTATTTCTTTCATTTTCAATTACCTTTCTATTTGCTTTCCATTTAATTTTTTATCCTTTAGCAATAGCGAGTTTATATTAAAACGCGCTGCTACAAATAAATTAGCGGTAGCGCGGTTCGATTTAGGTCGCTACTACTATGTGTAGCATATCGGCTAAGCCGTGGGAATTGTAGTAGTAACTTGTGTAGGGAGAGACGCGCTACTTCTAGAAATTTATCTGCAGTGCAGTTTGCAGAGGAGCGCTACTGCTACTTAGCACCAGCCTGCTTTTTTGACCCTCGCTACTGCTAAAGTTCTGTGTATAAGGTTTTCCCTAGTAGTGTATAGGTGGAATAGAATGGTGGTTGTGGAGAAGACAAAAAGGAGAAGATAGTCTCACATCAACTAGGCGTATCAACAGCTATGGAGATGCCCATCAATAGATATCAATATGAGTGAGTAGGGATTGCCATGCAACGGATGCACTAGACCTATAAGTATATGAAAGCTCAAAAAGAAACTAAGTGGGCGTGCATCCAACTTGCTTGCTCATGAAGACCTAGGGCAATTTGAGGAAGCCCATCATTGGAATATACAAGCCAAGTTCTATAATGAAAAATTCCCACTAGTATATGAAAGTGACAACATAGGGGACTCTCTATCATGAGGATCATGGTGCTACTTTGAAGCACAAGTGTGGTAAAAGGATAGTAGCATTGTCCCTTCTCCCTGTTTCTCTCATTTTTTATTTTTTTATTTTTTATTTGGGCCTTCTCTTTTTTATGGCCTCTTTTCACTTTTTTTATTTGGGCTTCTATGGCCTCTTTTATTTATTTATTTATTTATTTATTTTCGTCCGAAGTCTCATCCCGACTAGTGGGGGAATCATAGTCTCCATCATCCTTTCCTCACTGGGACAATGCTCTAATAATGATGATCATCACACTTTTATTTACTTACAACTCAAGAATTACAACTCGATACTTAGAACAAGATATGACTCTATATGAATGCCTCCGGCGGTGTACCGGGATATGCAATGACTCATGAGTGACATGTATGAAAGAATTATGAATGGTGGCTTTGCCACAAATGCGATGTCAACTACATGATCATGCTAAGCAATATGACAATGATGGAGTGTGTCATAAACGGAATGGTGGACAGTTGCATGGCAATATATCTCGGAATGGCTATGGAAATGCCATAATAGGTAGGTATGGTGGCTGTTTTGAGGAAGGTATATGGTGGGTTTATGGTACCGGCGAAAGTTGTGCGGTACTAGAGAGGCTAGCAATGGTGAAAGGGTGAGAGTGCGTATAATCCATGGACTCAACATTAGTCATAAAGAACTCACATACTTATTGCAAAAATCTATTAGTTATCGAAACAAAGTACTACGCGCATGCTCCTCGGGGGATAGATTGGTAGGAAAAGACCATCGCTCGTCCCCGACCGCCACTCATAAGGAAGGCAATCAATAAATAAATCATGCTCCGACTTCATCACATAACGGTTCACCATAGTGCATGCTACGGGAATCACAAACTTCAACACAAGTATTTCTCAAATTCACAACTACTAAACTAGCATGACTCTAATATTACCATCCTCATATCTCAAAACAATCATCAAGTATCAAACTTCTCTTAGTATTCAACACACTCATAAGAGAATTTATTATTCTTGAATACCTAGCATATTAGGATTTTAAGCAAATTACCATGCTATTCAAGACTCTCAAAATAATATAAGTGAAGCATGAGAGTTCATCTATTTCTTCAAAATTAAACTACCACCATGCTCTAAAAGATATAAGTGAAGCACTAGAGCAAATGACAAACTACTCCGAAAGATATAAGTGAAGATCAATGAGTAGTCGAATAATTATGCAACTATGTGAAGACTCTTTAACATTTAATAATTTCAGATCTTGGTATTCTATTCAAACAGCAAGCAAAGCAAAATAAAATGACATTCTAAGAATGGAAAACATCATGTGAAGAAGCAAAAACTTAGGATGAACCAAAACTGACCGATAGTTGTTGAAGAAGAAAGGTGGGATGCCAACCGGGGCATCCCCAAGCTTAGATGCTTGAGACTTCTTGAAATATTATCTTGGGATGCCTTGGGAATCCCCAAGCTTAAGCTTTTGTGTCTCCTTAATTCCTCTCATATCACGGTCTCCCTAAATCTCAAAAGCTTCATCCACACAAAACTCCACAAGGACCCGTGAGATAAGTTAGTATAAACCATTGCCAAAACCTTATCATACTGTACTGTAGCAAATCACTAAAATTATTATTCAACATGGCATACTAAATGCCTCTGCATATTTAATAGTCCTATCCTCAAATAGGATGATTAAAGAAGCAAACATATGCAAACAATGCAAACATAACAGCAATCTGCCTAAACAGGATAGTCTGTAAAGAATGCTGCAACATCCATACTTCCCTAGCTCCAAAAATTATGAAATAAAATTTCCACTGTAGTAAATTTATCAGAGCTTAATATGCAAAAATTTTCAACATTTTATCACATTCTGACTTTTCTAGGGAATTATTGCAACAGCGGTAAACTTTCTGTTTTCAAACAGCAACATGTATACTTGTAACATAGGCATAGTAAAGGCTATCAATGCCACTTTTATTGAAATAAAAGATGCAAGAAAATGTTCTAAATAACAGAAAGCAAATCCTAACAAAATAAATTTACGCTCCAAGCAAAACACATATCATCTGGTGAATAAAAATATAGCTCCAAGTAAAGTTACCGATGAACGAAGACGAAAGAGGGGATGAATTTCCGGGGCATCCCCAAGCTTTGGATCTTGGCTATCCTTGAATATTATCTTGGGGTGCCTTGGGCATCCCCAAGCTTAGGCTCTTGCCACTCCTTATTCCATAGTCCATCGAATCCTTACCCCACACTTGAAAACTTCACAACACAAAACTTAACAGAAAACTCGTAAGCTCCGTTAGTATAAGAAAATAAATCACCACTTAGGTACTGTTGTGAACTCATTATTTATTTATATTGGTGTAATATCTAATGTATTCCAACTTCTCTATGGTTTATAAACTCTTTTACTAGCCATAGATTCATCAAAATAAGTAAACAACACATGGAAAACAGAATCTGTCAAAAGCAGAACAGTCTGTAGTAATCTGGATCAAACGTATACTTCTGGAACTCATAAAATTCTAAAATATATTGCTGGACCTGAGGAATGTATCTATTAATCATCTGCAAAAATAATTAACTAAATAGCACTCTCCAAATAAAAATGGCAGCAATTCTCGTGAACGCGTAAGTTCCTGTTTTTGACAGCATGATCAACAAGACTTTCCCAAAGTCTTCCCAAAGGTTCTACTTGGCACAAACACTAATTAAACACATAAAACTACATATAAACAGAGGCTAGATTAATTATTTATTACTAAACAGGAACAAAAATCAAGGAACAAAAATAAAGTTGGATTGCCTCCCAACAAGCGGTATCGTTTAACGCCCCTAGCTAGGCATGATGATTTCATAGATGCTCACATAAAGGATAAGAATTGTAACATAAAGAGAGCATCATGAAGAATATGACTAGCACATTTAAGTCTAACCAACTTCCTATGCATAGGGATTTTGTGATCACACAACTTGTGGGAACAATAATCAACTAGCATAGGAGGGTAAAACAAGCATAACTTCAAAAGTTTAAGCACAGAGAGAAGAAACTTGATATTATTGCAACTCCTACAAGCATATATTCCTCCCTCATAATAATTTTCAGTAGCATCATGAATGAATTAAACAATATAACCAGCACCTAAAGCATTCTTTTCATGATCTACAACCATAGAAAATTTACTACTCTCCACACAAGCAAAATTCTTCTCATGAATAATGGGAGTATCATAGGAAACTCGAATACTATAAATTGTTTCCATATTAAAAGAGTAAGGTTCAGAGAAGGGGTAACCATAATCATGACAAGTTTTATAAATATAATCACTACTTTTTATAGCATAAGTATCATCACAATAATCATCATAAGTAGGGGGCATGTTATCATCATTATAAACTTGCATATCAAAACATGGGAGACTAAAAATATCATCTTCATTAATCATAGCTTCCCCAATCTTGGGACAAACATTAATTGCAGCAAATATATTCTCAAATATGTCATCCTCATCAAACATAGCTTCCCCAAGCTTGGGCCTTTTCATATCATAAGCATAATCCCTCTCATCATTAATAGTATAGATAACACCAATAGTATGGCAATTATTATATTCTTCCAAGCAAGTGCCAAAAAGATTTTCAAGATCATAAGAAGTATCATTATCTTCCACAATTATATTTTCATGAGGCACAATAGTAATAGGAGCAGCATTATTTGGGAGAGATATCTTTTTACCTCTCTTCCTTTTTCTTTTCTTCTTCTTCACCACATCATGTGTGGGTTCAATCCTCTTTTTGGAGCTCCTTCTTAATGAGATTGGTTGAATATGAGGCCCCTCCTCGTTACCTGATTCATCATAAGAAATAATAGGGGATATTTGGAAGTCTCTTCCCTTTCATTAGTATTCTCTTCATCTACTATTTGTTTTCTTTTCTTTATGTAATTGGCAATATAAGGATTTTCAATGCAATTCACCGCACAGTACATATAAATCTTCTCTAGATCAAAACCAAGAAGTTTATCGAGATTAAATTTTGGAATACCCTTAGTTATACGTTTCATTTCTTCATAACCCAAGGGCAAACTAAGTTCATTATGATGTGCATGGGAAATCAAGTCATCACAATTTTTGAACACGATACGGTCATGAAACAATTTGCATTTGATATTTAAATGACCATGTTCATTGCAAAGTTCGCAAGTATGGGTAAGATATCTTAAATTTTCAGCACATTCATCTAGCTCTTCTTGCAAGAATTTAGTTTCTAAGTACTTATGCCTCTTGCAATATCTATCTTCCCTATTTGGTGTGTACTTGCAAACCCAGTCTACTCCACAAAAATTGACATGTTTATAGGAGGCATTTTCATCATAACTAGTGCAATCATCATTAGCATCATGGATATTCAAAGAATTTCTACTAACAACATTGCAATCATGCTCATCATTCAAATATTCAGTGCCAAACATTTTATAGATTTCTTCTTCTAGCACTTGAGCACAATTATCCTTTCCATCATACTCACGAAAGATATTAAAAAGGTCAAGCGTATGAGACAAACTTAATTCCATTTTTTATAGTTTTCTTTTATAAACTAAACTAGTGATAAAACAAGAAACTAAAAGACTCGATTGTAAGATCTAAAGATATACCTTCAAGCGCTAACCTCCCCGGCAACGGCGCCAGAAAAGAGCTTGATGTCTACTACACAACCTTCTTCTTGTAGACGTTGTTGGGCCTCCAAGTGCAGAGGTTTGTAGGACAGTAGAAAATTTCCCTCAAGTGGATGACCTAAGGTTTATCAATTCGTAGGAGGCGTAGGATGAAGATGGTCTCTCTCAAGCAACCCTGCAACCAAATAACAAAGAGTCTCTTGTGTCCCCAACACACCCAACACAATGGTAAATTGTATAGGTGCACTAGTTCGGCGAAGAGATGGTGATACAAGTGGTATATGGATAGTAGATAAAGGTATTTGTAATCTGAAATTATAAAAACAGCAAGGTAACTAATGATAAAAGTGAGCATAAACGGTATTGCAATGCGTTGAAACAAGGCCTAGGGTTCATACTTTCGCTAGTGTAAGTTCCCTCAACAATACTAACATAATTGGATCACATAACTATCCCTCAACATGCAACAAAGAGTCACTCCAAAGTCACTAATAGCGGAGAACAAATGAAGAGATTATGGTAGGGTACGAAACCACCTCAAAGTTATTCTTTCCAATGAATCCATTGGGCTATTCCTATAGGTGTCACAAACAGCCATAGTGCTATATCCATGTCTCACGCTCATGTATTGCGTGAAAGTCGAAAAAAGTTTGAGATTACTAAAGTATGAAACAATTTCTTGGCTTGTCATCGGGGTTGTGCATGATGAGAGCATTCTCGTGTGACGAAAATGGAGCATGACCAAACTATATGATTTTGTAGGGATGAACTTTCTTTGGCCATGTTATTTTGAGAAGACATGATTGCTTAGTTAGAATGCTTGAAGTATTATTATTTTTATGTCAATATTAAACTTTTGTCTTGAATCTCTTGGATCTGAATATTCATTCCACAATAAAGAAAATTACATTGAGAATTATGCTAGGTAGCATTCCACATCAAAAATTCTGTTTTTATCATTTACCTACTCGAGGACGAGCAGGAATTAAGCTTGGGGATGTTTGATACGTCTCCAACGTATCTATATTTTTTGATTGTTCCATGCTATTATATTATCTATTTTGGATGTTTAATGGGCTTTATTATACACTTTTATATTATTTTTGGGACTAACCTATTAACCCAAGGCCCAGTGCAAATTGCTGTTTTTTTGCCTATTTCAGTGTTTCGCAGAAAAGGAATAACAAACAGAATCCAGACGGAATGAAACCTTCGGGAGAGTATTTTTGGAACAAACGTGATCCAGGGGACTTGGAGTAGACGTCAAGAAAGAAGCGAGGATGCCACAAGGCAGGGAGGCGCGCCTGCCCCCTGGGCGCGCCCCCACCCTCGTGGGCCCCTTGCAGCTCCACCGACCTACTTCTTCCTCCTATATATATCCATATACCCCCAAAAAATATGTTGCATGGCAATCCCTACTCCTTGCATTGACATCAATTGATGGGCATCTCCCTAGCCCATTGATTAGCCGCGCCGATGTGAGACTTTCTCCTTTTTTTGTCTTCTCCACATAACCCCCATCATTATATTCTATTCCACCTATAGTGCTATATCCATGGCTCACGCTCATGTATTGCGTGAAAGTTGAAAAAAGTTTGAGATTACTAAAGTATGAAACAATTGCTTGGCTTGTCATCGGGGTTGTGCATGATGAGAGAATTCTTGTGTGATGAAAATGGAGCATGACCAAACTATATGATTTTGTAGGGATGAACTTTCTTTGGCCATGTTATTTTGAGAAGACATGATTGCTTAGTTAGTATGCTTGAAGTATTATTATTTTTATGTCAGTATTAAACTTTTGTCTTGAATCTCTCGGATCTGAATATTCATGCCACAATAAAGAAAATTACATTGAGAATTATGCTAGGTAGCATTCCACATCAAAAATTCTGTTTTTATCATTTACCTACTCGAGGACGAGTAGGAATTAAGCTTGGGGATGTTTGATATGTCTCCAACATATCTATAATTTTTGATTGTTCCATGCTATTATATTATCTGTTTTGGATGTTTAATGGTATTTATCATACACTTTTATATTATTTTTGGGACTAACCTATTAACCCAAGGCACAGTGCAAATTGCTGTTTTTGCCTATTTTAGTGTTTCGCAGAAAAGGAATATCAAATGGAATCCAGACAGAATGAAACCTTCAGGAGAGTTATTTTTTGGAACAAACGTGATCCAGGGGACTTGGAGTAGACGTCAAGAAAGAAGCGAGGAGGCCATGAGGCAGGGAGGCGTGCCTGCCCCCCTGGGCGTGCCCCCACCCTCGTGGGCCCCTTGCAGCCCCACCTACCTACTTCATCCTCCTATATATGTCCATATACCCCAAAAACATCCAGGAGCACAACGAAACCCTATTTCCACCGCCGCAACCTTTTGTACCCAAGAGATCCCATCTTGGGGCCTTTTTCGGAGCTCCGCCAGAGGGGGAATCGATCACGAAGGGCTTCTACATCAACACCATAGCTTCTCCGATGATGTGTGAGTAGTTTACAACAGACCTTCCGTTCCATAGTTATTAGCTAGATGGCTTCTTCTCTCTCTTTGGATCTCATTGCAAAGTTCTCCTCGATCTTCTTGGAGATCTATTCGATGTAATTCTTTTTGCGGTATGTTTGTCGAGATCCGATGAATTGTGGGTTTATGATCAAGATTATCTATGAACAATATTTGATTCTTCTTTGAAATCTTTTATGTATGATTTGTTATCTTTGCAAGTATCTTTGAATTATCAGTTTGGTTTGGCCTACTAGATTGATCTTTCTTGCAATGGGAGAAGTGCTTAGCTTTGGGTTCAATCTTGCGGTGTCCTTTCCCAGTGACAGCAGGGGCAGCAAGGCACGTATTCTATTGTTGCCATCGAGGATAAAAAGATGGGGTTTATATCATATTGCTTGAGTTTATCCCTCTACATCATGTCATCTTGCCTAACGCGTTACTCTGTTCTTATGAACTCAATACTCTAGATGCATGCTGGATAGCGGTTGATGTGTGGAGTAATAGTAGTAGATGTAGAATCGTTTCGGTCTACTTGTCGCGGACATGATGCCTATATACATGATCATGCCTAGATATTCTCATAATTATGCACTTTTCTATCAATTGCTCGACAGTAATTTGTTCACCCACCGTAATACTTATGCTATCTTGAGAGAAGCCACTAGTGAAACCTATGGCCCACGGGTCTATCTTTTATCATATAAGTTTCCAATCTATTTTATTTTGCAATCTTTAATTTCAATCTATATCATAAAAATACCAAAAATATTTATCTTATTATCTCTATTAGATCTCACTCTCGTAAGTGACCATGAAGGGATTAACAACCCCTTTATCGCGTTGGTTGCGAGGTTCTTATTTGTTTGTGCAGGTACGAGGGACTTGCGTGTAGTCTCCTACTGGATTGATAACTTGGTTCTCAAAAACTGAGGGAAATACTTACGCTACTTTGTTGCATCACCCTTTCCTCTTCAAGGGAAAACCAATGCAGTGCTCAAAAGGTAGCACGCCCCTTAATCTCGACTGTCGTCAGATATCTGTCCTTCCTGAATTTGATCTCCTCAGAGCCATCGTCTCCTCTCACCAGCAGGTCCCCGTTCAACGCCTCTGCATCCCGACATGCTTCCTGTTGTCCATACCCGGCATGGTTAACGCTTGCCTGACATCCCCTGAATTCAAAAAACTCCAGTAGTTTGAGTTATACGATTACCACAAAACCGAACACCAAGAATTTGTGCCAACACCACCGTTGTCCATCTTGTGCTTTTTCTCCTCTCTCCACACCGCCACCTTCGCGCAGTGCCATCTACCGGACGATCTGGTACAAATGCTTCGACTCCCACTTCTAAAAAACCTTCCTCTTGTGTTGGTTTATCTGTCGGAGGCCTCACTACATAACATCATCCACTCTAGTTGCCCTGCCCTGGGGCGCTTGCTGATTGTTTTGGGAGTAGAAATCCCTACCAGTTGTCTCCAAATAAAGTCGCCTCACCTTAAAAGCATTGGACTTGCTTTTGAAGGATAGCAGCTCATCATCGAAGATGCCCCTTCACTTCAAAGGTGGCTCCTTGATTATTGTTATAAACATTGGCAAATAACTCTCGTCTCTCCTCGCAAACTGTAGACCTTGGGTGTAATTCATGATCCGTTTAATGATCAAAAGAAGTTGGTGTTTGGCTCCTCACTTTTTCTTGTACCGTATATTACCATCTACACATTTGTAATCATAATTTGCATTTTTCATTTGTGCGCATAAGTTTTATATCATCTTGGAGTACACTTTGGGTACTAATATTATGTTATATGCTCAATGAAGAGTTCGTCCATGGATAGCCTAACAATGCTGCTAGATTATGTCAAGATCTTATATATCGGAATGTTTAGTTATGATCTGAACATAATTATTGGCTTGCTGCGATGCTTTCGGTCTCTGGAGAATTTATATATAAAGGTGATGATTTCATGCACATTGAAAGACCGTATATATTGTACTAGAATTAACAGTTCAACTGTTACTCTTTCGACATACTCTTTTTTCAGACCTTAACTGTTTTCAAATCTTCATGTCTACTTAGGCACTGCAACCACATGGAGAAAAACGTATAACCAACCGGTGGCGTAATAATTAAGCACCATGATTTTCTCAGTTCTCATGACATTTGTTTGAGGACAATAATGATGGAAGGATATGCATCCAACCAGGCAAACAGAAGCTTTGTCACATTCTTTGTGTTGAATGCGAGGTTACTATTGTCCATGAGGGTTAAGTTTTACAGAAAGAGATTTCTCATGGACGGACACATTGAACAGCAAAAAAAGAAGTTTCAGGTGGACAAATGGGCTTCTAAACGTGCCCGGCTTCTATTTACAACAAATTTTAGTCATCTTGAAATATTTTTTTTGCAAAGGATGTTGATTTTATGGATCAGACTGATCCATTTGTTTGTGACCGCGAAAAAGAGTGGTTGGGTTAGATGTTACTGCCATGTTCAATCTGAGTTTTGTCTAAATTTGATGAACAATTAATCCTTGGGATTTTTGTACCGTTTGTAAGCTTGAGTTGCATGTTGTTGCCCTCATGCTCCCCTCCACCTGCCGCTACACTGCCGCATCTTCCACGGCTACTCTTCGTTCCCGTCCGAGGCCTCGCTGTCGTTCTCCGCCTTGGTTCGCTTGCTGTGCCCACCGCCGTCTGGCGTTGTCAACATGGTCAACAACCAAGATGAATCAGGAGATGACTATACATGGAGAGGCCGATAGTAGGGACCCACCAGGATCATTGCATTACGCAAGAAGGTGCCTCGTTATTACAAGCCAAAAAAAACTTCCTGATGTCTACTACACAACCTTCTTCTTATAGACGTTGTTGGGTCTCCAAGTGCAGAGGTTTGTAGGACAGTAGCAAATTTCCCTCAAGTGGATGACCTAAGGTTTATCAATCCGTAGGAGGCGTAGGATGAAGATGGTCTCTCTCAAGCAACCCTGCAACCAAATAACAAAAAGTCTCTTGTGTCCCCAACACACCCAATACAATGGTAAATTGTATAGGTGCACTAGTTTGGCAAAGAGATGGTGATACATGTGGTATATGGATAGTAGATAACGGTTTTTGTAATCTGAAAATATAAAAACAGCAAGGTAACTAATGATAAAAGTGAGCATAAACGGTATTGCAATGTGTTGAAACAAGGCCTAGGGTTCATACTTTCACTAGTGCAAGTCCTCTCAACAATAATAACATAATTGGATCATATAACTATAACTCAACATGCAACAAAGAGTCACTCCAAAGTCACTATTAGCGGAGAACGAACGAAGAGATTATGGTAGGGCACGAAACCACCTCAAAGTTATTCTTTCCAATCAATCCGTTGGGCTATTCCTATAAGTGTCACAAACAGCCCTAGAGTTCGTACTAGAATAACACCTTAAGACACAAATCAACCAAAACCCTAATGTCACCTAGATACTCCAATGTCACCTCAAGTATCCGTGGGTATGATTATACGATATGCATCACACAATCTCAGATTCATCTATTCAACCAACACATAGAACCTCAAAGAGTGCCCCAAAGTTTCTACCTGTTGACGCTCAAAAGTGGCATGATCATAAAGCAGCATGCCGGGGCGAAAACCTTGCCGGGGTGAAAGCTTGCCGGTGTGAAGGCTTGCCGGCATGGAAAGCTTGCCGGCACAGAAAGATCGCCGGTGTGGAAGCTTGCCGGTGTGAAATCTTGCCGGGGGAGAAACCTTGTCAGGGAGGAACCCTTGTCGGAGTACAAACCTTGCCGGAGTGAAACCTTGCCGGTGTGAAAGCTTGCCGGGTAGAAACATTGCCGGTGTGGAAAGCTTACTCGGATGGAAAACTTGCCGGGTTGGAGGCTGTGATAGTCAATCGAACGAGAAGTTGAAGATGGGCTCAAAAGGTTATTCAGATGATCTCGGATGGAAAAATGATCTACACGGGTTGTCTTCGTCTCGTCAAACGATCGATTTTTATATAAAAATTGTTCAAATCCGAGTTCGTATGCAAAACTTAGAGCAATCGGAGTGCAGCCCTGTCACGAGGCGAGATGTGGCGCGCCCCACCAGACACATGTCTGACGGGTAGCGCGAGGAAATAGCCTGTGTTGCGAGACCGATCTGACCCTCAAGATGATCTCTGATAAAAAAACCTTCAACATGAAAGTTGTTCGTCTTGTCGAAACAGTCAAGATTGCTTTTGGGCTTGTTTTCATCCAAGATCATTTACCACCGCAAAAAAGACCCGCAAGGTGCAGCCAGTTTAAACCGAACAGTTTTGGAAAGTTCGGATAAATCAGTCCGAATTTGACTAGGGTTTTGGACGTGAATTGATGTAGTTTTCTTGTAAGGAAAGCCTAGATAAATTCTTTGCTTGTACGGGAAGTCCAGCCGCCTCTTATATATGTTGGGGGTGACGGCCGATTGAAACAACACACAATCGATCAAATCATCTATCACTTTTTACCTTTACCTTTATCTCTCTCCCTTGTTCTTCTTCTTCTCGTTCTTTGTTCGTTCTTCGTTTGCAGGGCGGCGAACCTCGAGGCCCTAGGGGCGATCAAGTCGACCTAGGGCAGCCCATAGCCGCCGCGCGCCCTGACGGGGTCCCTCCCGGGCGTGTGGGGTTTCGGTTCTACAAAAGCACCCGCCGGATTGTCTTGCGTACCGCGCTTCCGGCAGGTCTCCTTCGACGTGAGCTGTGGTGCATCACCCTCGGCGTTGGAGGTACACGGTGACGTGTTCATGTGCGAACACACTTTTTGGCGACTCCGCTGGGGACGAAGTTTGAACGGTCTCTGGCCCGTTCTTGCTATGAAGAGATCGTCATCAAGTTGCTAAAATCTACAAAGGTAATATGAATACCGAATTCCCCTTTGTAGATGCAAATAATTCATATGTTGTTGCTGGATCACCTAATGAGCATAATGTATCGGCTAGCCCTAGTTTTATCAATCATGCATCTAATTATGCGCAAGGGCCGGTGCAAAACAATTTTCATGCTTCAAATTCTTATGATTTTAGCAACGTACAACATATGTATCCAAACTCTCATGCATCGGCAACCCCACAAATCCATATGCCGATGAACAACATGATGGGTTTGGTTAATCAATTTGAAACACCTCATGTTAAAATTTCCAATAGCATACAAGAAAGTGTTTCACCTTTTTATTCATCGGCAACTGATTTGCAATATGTGAATCCAACCTTGCAAGTGGATGGGAGAATTGGCCATTCTACTACCAGCTATTCGGCCAGTTACTCTCAACCATCATATGCTACACCTCATGTTAGTAATTTTTCAGCACCGTATGCAACTGTAGATGTTCATAATTCGGCCCCGCATCTTCATGGTCACAGCCGAATAAGTGAAAATTTTACAGGAACACATGTGCTGTCATCAAATACTGTAGCATATAATGCATACTCTACGCAATTCAAGAATTTCGGCAACACTCACGAATCATTGCCGAAAGAATCTGAAAGCGTTGCGGAGCAATCCCTTCCAGAAGCGGTTGTGGCTGCATTAAAAAAGAGCTTGGCACAAAACAAGAGGATTAGTGCTGTTTGCCTTGAACAATATGAAAAGGGGTTGTTTCCTGATTATGCTGCAATAAAAGCTAGAGTTTTACAAGAAGAGGAATCTTTGCCAATTGATAAAATTGGCGAGCAAAAATATGGTTTTACAACAATGCATATGCCTTCACCTAATACTACATCATATTATACAACCCCTACACAATTGCAAAGTTTCGGCAACACCCATGTGCCATTGCCGAAAGAATCTAAAAGCATTGGGGGGCAATCGTATCCGAAGTGGGCTGAAATTGAGAAAAAGATTGAAGCCAATTTCGCCGCTCACCGCCAGAAACAAAAAGAAACAGAATTGGCTCAAGTGAAAGAAGCATTGCCAATTGGTAGAAGCAATGTAAAGAAAGATGATTCAGAACATGAAAGTGCTCCGGTTAAAAGAGCCGAATCAAGAAGTATATATTCTAAATCCATCAAATGCAAAGAGGCAAGCATTATTGAGAAAGGGCATGGCAAGCATAGCAAAGCGACCATACTTGATTTTTCTAAAGTTAATGGAACCTACTTCCTGCCCTATGAGTTTCGTGCCAGAGAAATTGATGAACTTCAAGGACAAGAACAAGTAGCCGAACAAAGTTCGGCCGACAAATTTTTTCAATGTAATGATGCACGGAATCAAGAAAAAGATGACGAAGAGGCGTTGGGGAGCCATCCAAAGGCGGAGCAAGATATTGTTCAAGTCACACTACCATCGTGATCTCCCAACATATTTGAAGAGGTATGTTTAGCAAGTAATTTACCTATTTTCAGATTTGGTCAGGACTTTATTGTTGATGCATCTATTAGAAAAATCCTCATAAGTAATTTTGAAAGACCAATGAAGAAGGGTAATTTACTTGCTAGCAATAAAGTTGTTATTGAGCATATCGGTCAACCCATTACGCCATTTATAAAGACCGATATTGACTTATTATTACAACCAAAGCTTTCCCCGTTGCTTTATCTAAAGTTCATATCTATTTGGGTAGCTTTGCTTATTTCATACTTAGCTTGTACTTGGTATCAATTGAGACATGTATGTTCTAACTATTTTCATTTTAGAAATTTAAAGCCAAGGTTAAATTTTGTTGAGAAAACCGATGCTAGTATAATATCTTACCCAAAGACATCGGAAATAGAGTGCAAAACACAATGCATAGCCGAATGGTGTGGTGCAAAATCTGAACCATTCGTTTTCTTAATTCCAAAGCCGTTCTCACAGCAAGATCGGCTAGAAAACAAGAAGTATACCTTCAATTCAAGCATGTGTGATCAAATATTTGATTTGCTGCTGAAAAATAATTACATTACAATTCTTGACCACCATGTTAAGCCATCAATCCAAGGACGAATGTATTGTAAGTTGCATGATTCGTCCAAGCATAATTTTTAGGATTGCAACATGTTTCGTCAAATAGTTAAATTGGGCATTGAAAAAGGACGATTGAATTTTGTTGAAACACCAAGAGATCACCAGTCTATTCCGATTGGTCCCGATGGCAATTTTTTTTTGCATCGGCTGCTTCAAGCCGATCCATTTAAAGAGAAGGTAAAAACTGCAGGTGATGGGATCAAGCTTTCAAGTAAAGAAGTTGTTGAAGAGCATAATGAACATAATCTTGAGGGTGAGAATTCCATCGAAGCTACAATGGAGACGCCAAGGACTGGGGGGCAGCAAGCAAATCCAACGATCGATGAAAGCAAACCAAAAGAAAACAAAGGCCGAAATAAGCGCAAGTGTAAAAGATAAAAAATCACCTTCGCTAAACTATTGGAGAAATATCAAAAGAAGAGTGAAGAGAAGAATGCTTATCAGCCCAATCATGCAAAGAAACCAAGATCACCCCCAAGGTGCAAATATGAGGATCGGTATTGGCAAAGTGAGAGTTTCAATGCAACATATTCATACCCTTATTTTGGGCCGCCAATGCCAATGTCGTGGATGCCTCCCTATGCTCATGTAGATCCATATTCATCATGGGCCAGGTATGATACAAGGGCACATTCTCCATCTTATTTTAGACCATCTCACCAATATTATGCAGCTCCGAGAAGATCAACATTTGAACAGTCACATGTTAAAGACCGTTTCAATTATAAGGAATCGGTCCGGACACCATGGATGAAAAAAGAGGTGGTCAAGCAAGTCTACCGCGTGAAAAGAGATGGTCGTAAGTGTGCTACTTCAGATTTGATCTCAAATAATAAAGAGCCAATTAAAGTGTTGACATTGGCTACAAAAGGCAATGAGACGAAGCAACCAATTATTGAGAGTCAAAGTGCCAAATCTGAAGAAAAGAAGTTGAGAGTGCACAAGGCCAAAAAGGAATCACAGCCGAGATGCCCACTCGGCTTATCGTATTGGCAAAAGAGGGAATTACACAAACTTAGTGCACAAGAACTTGAAGAAAGGAACATGGCATGGGTTCCCAAAGGAAGTGCCCAAAATAAGAATTATGTGCAAGCCTCCATTACAAGAAGTGCGGCAAAAATGAAGAAGGAAAAGAGTAAAAACTATGAAGGACCAAGCCGAATGTTTCAACATCTTTGGTCTACACATTATCCATATTCTTCAACTATGCCTTTAACGCCTATGCCATGGAATTCGTCATCAGGTATGATTGGTAAACCTCAATGGGCTTATTTTAATCCATGGATGCAATATAATTTCTTACGTCATGAGAGGGTATTACCAAGTCACTATACATTTGATTAGCTACAAGTTTGTTGCTGATCCAAAGGGCCGAAATACTTGATTTGTCATTTCATTTGTTTATTTCGGCTATATGTGCTTTGAATGAAGTTTACATGGTAATGGACGATATTTATCTATCGTCCTAAGAGTATGTCAATGCATGGCCGGTGTAGTATTCTAACATCGTCCTTAGTTTGAGAGCGAGACAAGGTACGTTCTCATGAAAATTTATATGTATGTCTATATTATGATTGAATGGAGTTGAGACATCATGACCGATGTCATTGAATATATGCTACATAGACCAATTCATAGTTGCAGAATTGGTTGGTGGGCTTATAGTTTGTTTGGATATGATTTGGCTTATGCATCTTTGAGATCTATAAGAGGCCAAATCATAGTTGATTTTGTTACTGAACATCGGATTAGTGTCATGCATAATATTAATATTAGCCTTGTCTCTCTAGTACTATGGAGATTATGTTTTGATGGTTCAATTCATAGCAATGGCCAAAGTGTTGGTGTTGTTTATATGTTTCTTTATGGTACTATTTTTTGAAGCCTCGTGCCGCTTAGAATATTTTTATGCACGATTAATCAAGGCCGAATATGCATTGTTATTCGGATTGACTCTTTTACTTGCTATAGGTGCTATACATATTGAGGATTTTGGTGATTCGTTATGAGTAGTGCAACAAATATCTAAGGGTTATCAATGTGTTTTGACGAATCACTTATAGTTTATCTTGGGTTATGTCTAGATGAAGAATTTACCTTGGGTTGCATTAAAATTGTTCATATATTTAGACATGACAATTGGAGAGAGTTGGCATAGCAAGCATCCGGCTACTATGTCCATCATCTTGTATTGCATTTCTCTCAATAGCCGATGCTTAGTCTCGTCAACATAGGTAAGGACGAACCGAAGTCCACAACTTCGGCCACTAATGAAATTTTTATGCAGGCGAAAGTAAGGATTGGAGAAAGTTTATTGTTGATTGTCTACAAAATTCTAGCAAAATGGTGAACAATATGGTTTGGAGGATGACATTGAGATACATATCTATGGAACTTTATCACCGAATTGTTAATGAAGTTGAGAAGGTTTCACCCAAGTTTGCATCAGAAAGTTCACACAAGACATGGCCAATATATACTTATCGTCCTAAGAACATATAAATGGCTGATGGAGTGTTGACATCGTCCTTAGAACAAACTTGGTACAAGTATTTTTCGGCACGCTAGCTTTACCGAAACACAGGGGGGCATGTGTTGCCGCTCAAAAGTGGCACGATCATAAAGCAACATGCCGGGGCGAAAACCTTGCCGGGGTAAAATCTTGCCGGTGTGAAAGCTTGCCGGTGTGAAGGCTTGCCGGCATGGAAAGCTTGCCGGCACAGAAAGATCGCCGGTGTGGAAGCTTGCCGGTGTGAAATCTTGCCGGGGGAGAAACCTTGTCAGGGAGGAACTCTTGCCGCAGTACAAACCTTGCCAGAGTGAAACCTTGCCGGTGTGAAAGCTTGCCGAGTAGAAACATTGCCGGTGTGGAAAGCTTACTCGGATGGAAAACTTGCCGGGTTGGAGGCTGTGATAGTCAATCGAACGAGAAGTTGAAGATGGAATCAAAAGGTTATTCAGATGATCTCGGCTGGAAAAATGATCTACACGGGTTGTCTTCGTCTCGTCGAAACGATCGATTTTGATATAAAAATCGTTCAAATCCGAGTTCGTATGCAAAAGTTAGAGCAATCGGAGTGCAGCCCTGTCACGAGGCGAGATGTGGCGCGCCCCACCAGACACATGTCTGACGGGTAGCGCGAGGAAATAGCCTGTGTTGCGAGACTGATCTGATCCTCAAGATGATCTCTGATCAAAAAATCTTCAACATGAAAGTTGTTTGTCTCGTCGAAACGGTCAAGATTGCTTTTGGGCTTGTTTTCATCCGAGATCGTTTACCACCGCAAAAAAGACCCGCAAGGTGCAGCCAGTTTAAACCGAACAGTTTTGGAAAGTTCGGATAAACCAGTCCGAATTTGACTATGGTTTTGGACGTGAATTGATGTAGTTTTCTTGTAAGGAAAGCCTAGATAAATTTTTTGCTTGTACGGGAAGCCCAGCCGCCTCTTATATATGTTGGGGGTGACGGCCGATTGAAACAACACACAATCGATCAAATCATCTACCACTTTTTATATTTACCTTTATCTCTCTCCCTTGTTGTTCTTCTTCTTCTTCTCGTTCTTCGTTCGTTCTTCGTTTGCAGGGCAGCGAACCTCGAGGCCCTAGGGGCGATCAGGTCGACCTAGGGCAGCCCATAGTCGCCGCGCGCCCTGACGGGGTCCCTCCCGGGCGTGTGGGGTTTCGGGTCTACAAAAGCACCCGCCGGATTGTCTTGCGTCCCGCGCTTCCGGCAGGTCTCCTTCGACATGAGCTGCGGTGCATCACCCTCGGCATTGGTGGTACACGGTGACGTGTTCGTGTGTGAACACAATCGAAGAATCATGACGAAAATGTGTGCCAACCCCTATGCATAGGTTCATGGGCGGAACCCGCAAATTGATCACCAAAACATACATCAAGTGAATCACGTGATATCCCATTGTCACCACAGATATGCACGGCAAGACATACATCAAGTGTTCTCAAATCTTTAAAGACTCAATCTGATAAGATAACTTCAAAGGGGAAACTCAATTCATTACAAGAGAGTAGAGGGGGGAGAAAACATCATAGGATCCAAATATAATAGCAAAGCTCGCGATACATCAATATCGTATCACCTCAAGAACATGAGAGAGAGAGAGAGAGAGAGATCAAACACATAGCTACTGGTACATACCCTCAGCCCCGAGGGAGAACTACTCCCTCCTCGTCATGGAGAGCACCGGGATGTTGAAGATGGCCACCGGAGTAGGTCCCCCTCCGGCAGGGTGCCGGAATAGGTCTAGATTGGTTTTTGGTGGCTACGGAGGCTTCTGGCGGCGGAACTCCCGATCTATTGTGCTCCTCGATAGTTTTAGGGTACGTGGGTATATATGGGTGAAAGAGATATGTCAGGGGAGCCATGAGGGGCCCACGAGGGTGGAGGGCGCGGCCTAGGGGGGTGGGCACGCCCCCTGCCTCGTGGCTCCCTCGTTCCTTTCCTGACGTGCACTCCAAGTTTTTCTGGTAGCTTTCCTTCCAAAAATAACTTCTCCAATTGGTTTCATTCCGTTTCGACTCCGTTTAATATTCCTTTTCTTCGGAACACTGAAATAGGCAAAAAACAGTAATTCTGGGCTGGGCCTCCGGTTAATAGGTTAGTCCCAAAAATAATATAAAAGTGGATAATAAAGCCCAGTATTGTCCAAAACGGTAGATAATATAGCATGGAGCAATCAAAAATTATAGATACGTTGGAGACGTATCAAGCATCCCCAAGCTTAATTCCTGCTCATCCTCGAGTAGGTAAATGATAAAAACAGAATTTTTGATGCAGAGTGCTACTTGGCATAATTTCAATGTAATTCTTCTTAATTGTGGCATGAATATTCAGATCCATAAGATTCAAGACAAAATTTCATATTGACATAAAAATAATAATACTTCAAGCATACTAACAAAGCAATCATGTCTTCTGAAAATAACATGGCCAAAGAAAGCTAAATCATATAGTCTGGCTATGCTCCATCTTCACCACACAAAATATTTAAATCATGCACAACCCCGATGACAAGCCAAGCAATTGTTTCATACTTTTGATGTTGTCAAACTTTTTCAATCTTCATGCAATACATGAGCGTGAGCCATGGACATAGCACTATAGGTGGAATAGAATGGTGGTTGTGGAGAAGAAAAAAAGGAGAAGATAGTCTCACATCAACTAGGCGTATCAACGGGCTATAGAGATGCCCATCAATAGATATCAATGTGAATGAGTAGAGATTGCCATGCAACGGATGCACTAGAGCTATAAATGTATGAAAGCTCAACAAAAGAAACTAGTGGGTGTGCATCCAACTCGCTTGCTCACGAAGACCTAAGGAATTTTGAGGAAGCCCATCATTGGAATATACAAGCCAAGTTCTATATTGAAAAATTCCCACTAGTATATGAAAGTGACAACATAGGAGACTCTCTATCATGAAGATCATGGTGCTACTTTGAAGCACAAGTGTGGTAAAAGGATAGTAGCATTGCCCCTTCTCTCTTTTTCTCTCATTTTTATTTTTTTATTTGGGCCTTCTCTTTTTATGGCCTCTTTTCTCCCTTTTTGGGCTTCTTTGGCCTCTTTTATTTATTTATTTTCGTGGGAGTCTCATCCCGACTTGTGGGGGAATCATAGTCTCCATCATCCTTTCCTCACTGGGACAATGCTCTAATAATGATGATCATCACACTTTTATTTACTTACAACTCAAGAATTACAACTCGATACTTAGGACAAGATATGACTCTATATGAATGCCTTCGGCGGTGTACCGGGATGTGCAATGACTCATGAGTGACATGTATGAAAGAATTATGAACGGTGGCCTTGCCACAAATACGATGTCAACTACATGATCATGCAAAGCATTATGACAATGATGAAGCGTGTCATAATAAACGGAACGGTGGAAAGTTGCATGGCAATATATCTGGGAATGGCTATGGAAATGCCATAATAGGTAAGTATGGTGGCTGTTTTGAGGAAGGTATATGGTGGGTTTATGGTACCGGCGAAAGTTGCGTGGTACTAGAGAGGCTAGCAATGGTGGAATGGTGAGAGTGTGTATAATCCATGTACTCAACATTAGTCATAAAGAACTCACATACTTATTGCAAAAATCTATTAGTTATCGAAACAAAGTACTACGCGCATGCTCCTAGGGGGATAGATTGGTAGGAAAATACCATCGCTCGTCCCCGACCGCCACTCATAAGGAAGAAAATCAATAAATAAATCATGCTCCGACTTCATCACATAACGGTTCACCATACGTGCATGCTACGGGAATCACAAACTTTAACACAAGTATCTCTCAAACACACAACTACTCAACTAGCATGACTCTAATATCACCATCTTCATATCTCAAAACAATCATCAAGTATGAAACTTCTCATAATATTCAATGCACTCTATATGAAAGTTTTTATTATATCCCTCTTGGATGCCCATCATATTAGGACTAGTTTCATAACCAAAGGAAACTACCATGCTGTTCTAAAGACTCTCAAAATAATATAAGTGAAGCACGAGAGATCAATTATTTCTTCAAAATAAAACCACCACCGTGCTCTAAAAGGATATAAGTGAAGACCTAGAGCAACAACAAACTACTCTGAAGGATATAAGTGAAGATCAATGAGTAGTGAAATAATTATGCAACTATGTGAAGACTCTCTAACATTTAAGAATTTCAGATCTTGGTATTTTATTCAAGCAGCAAACAAAACTAAATAAAATAAAATGACGCTCCAAGCAAAACACATATCATGTGGTAAATAAAACTATAGCTCCAAGTAAAGTTATCGATGAACGAATACGAAAGAGGGGATGCCTTACGGGGCATCCCCAAGCTTAGGCTTTTGGTTGTCCTTGAATTTTACCTTGGGGTGCCTTGGGAATCCCCAAGCTTAGGATCTTTCCACTCCTTATTCCATAGTCCATCGAATCTTTACCCAAAATTTGAAAACTTCACAACACAAAACTTAACAAGAGAATCTCGTGAGCTCCGTTAGTGAAAGAAAACAAAACACCACTTCAAGGTGTTGGAAATATGCCCTAGAGGCAATAATAAAATGGTTATTATTGTATTTCCTTGTTCATGATAATTGTCTATTGTTCATGCTATAATTGTATTAACTGGAAACCGCAATACATGTGTGAATACATAGACCACAACATGTCCCTAGTAAGCCTCTAGTTGACTAGCTCGTACTAGGGACATGTTGTGGTCTATGTATTCACACATGTATTACGGTTTCCGGTTAATACAATTATAGCATGAACAATAGACAATTATCATGAACAAGGAAATACAATAATAACCATTTTATTATTGCCTCTAGGGCTTATTTCCAACAGTCTCCCACTTGAACTAGATTATTGACTCTAGTGCAAGTGGGAGACTGTTGGAAGGCAATAATAAAATGGTTATTATTGTATTTCCTTGTTCATGATAATTGTCTATTGTTCATGCTATAATTGTATTAACCGGAAACCGTAATACATGTGTGAATACATAGACCACAACATGTCCCTAGTAAGCCTCTAGTTGACTATCTCGTTGATCAATAGATGGTCATGGTTTCCTGACCATGGACATTGGATGTCATTTATAACGGGATCACATCATTAGGAGAATGATGTGATGGACAAGACCCAATCCTAACCCTAGCACAAGATCATATAGTTCGTCTGCTAAAGCTTTTCTAATGTCAAGTATCATTTCCTTAGACCATGAGATTGTGCAACTCCCAAATACCGTAGGAATGCTTTGGGTGTACCAAACGTCACAGCGTAACTGGGTGGCCATAAAGGTGCACTACGGGTATCTCCAAAAGTGTCTGTTGGGTTGGCACGAATCGAGACTGGGATTTGTCACTGCATGTAAACGGAGAGATATCTCTGGGCCCACTCGGTAGGACATCATCATAATGTGCAAAATGTGACCAAGGAGTTGATCACGGGATGATGTGTTACGGAACGAGTAAAGAGACTTGTCGGTAACGAGATATAACAAGGTATCGGGATACAGACGATCGAATCTCGGGCAAGTACTATACCGGTAGACAAAAGGAATTGTATACGGGATTGATTGAATCCTCGACATAGTGGTTCATCCGATGAGATCATCGTGGAGCATGTGGGAGCCAACATGGATATCCAGATCCAGCTGTTGGTGATTGGCCGAAGAGTTGTCTTTGTCATGTCTACGTGTCTCTCGAACCCGTAGGGTCTACATACTTAAGGTTCGGTGATGCTAGAGTTGTAGATATATTAGTATGCGGTTAACCGAAAGTTGTTCGGAGTCCCGGATGAGATCTCGGACATCACGAGGAGTTCCGGAATGGTCCGAAGGTATATATATAGGAAGTCCAGTTTCGGCCACCGGGAGAGTTTCGGGGTCACCGGTATTGTACCGGGACCACCGGAAGGGTCCCGGGGGTCCACCGGGTGGGGCCACCTGTCCCGGAGGGCACCATGGGCTGAAGTGACATGGGAACCAGCCCCTGGTGGGCTGGTGCGCCCCCCTTGGGCCTCCCTTGCGCCTAGGGTTGGAAACCCTAAAGGGGTGGGGGCGCCTCCACCTGGCTTGGGGCCCAAGCCACCCCCTAGGCCGCCGCCCCTCCCATTAGATGGGATCTCTAGGGGCCGGCGCCCCCTAGAGCCCCTATATATAGTGGAGGGGAGGGAGGGCAGCAGCAACCTAAAACCCTGGCGCCTCCCTCCCTCCCGTGACACCTCTTCCTCCCCGCTTGCGCTTGGCGAAGCCCCACCGGGATCCCGCTACTTCCACCACCACGCCGTCGTGCTGCTGGATCTCCATCAACTTCTCCTCCCCCTTGTTGGATCAAGAAGGAGGAGACGCCTCCGCTCCGTACGTGTGTTGAACGCGGAGGTGCCGTCCGTTCGGCGCTAGGATCATCGGTGATTTGGATCACGACGAGTACGACTCCATCAACCCCATTCTCTTGAACGCTTCCGCTTAGCGATCTACAAGGGTATGTAGATGCACTCTCTTCTCTCTCGTTGCTAGATTACTCCATAGATTGATCTTGGTGATGCGTAGAAAATTTTAAATTTCCGCTATGATCCCAAACAGTGGCATCATGAGCTAGGTCTATGCGTAGATTCTATGCATGAGTAGAACACAAAGTAGTTGTGGGCGATGATTTGTTCAATTTGCTTGCCATTACTAGTCTTATCTTGATTCGGCGGGATTGTGGGATGAAGCGGCCCGGACTGACCTTACACGTACACTTACGTGAGACAAGTTCCACCGACTGACATGCACTTGATGCATAAGGTGGCTGGCGGGTGTCTGTCTCTCCCACTTTAGTCGGACCGGATTCGATGAAAAGGGTCCTTATGAAGGGTAAATAGCAATTGGCATATCACCGTTGTGGTTTTGCGTAGGTAAGAAACGTTCTTGCTAGAAACCCATAGCAGCCACGTAAAACATGCAACAACAATTAGAGGACGTCTAACTTGTTTTTGCAGGGTATGCTATGTGATGTGATATGGCGAAAAGGATGTGATGAATGATATATGTGATGTATGAGATTGATCATGTTCTTGTAATAGGAATGTCGATGAGTATGACAACCGGCAGGAGCCATAGGAGTTGTCTTAATTTATTTATGACCTGCGTGTCAATGAAAACGCCATGTAATTACTTTACTTTATTGCTAACCGTTAGCCATAGTAGTAGAAGTAATAGTTGGCGAGGCAACTTCATGAAGACACGACGATGGAGATCATGATGATGGAGATCATGGTGTCATGCCGCGCCTCGAAGATGGAGATCAAAGGCGCAAGATGATATTGGCCATATCATGTCACTTTATGATTTGCATGTGATGTTTGTCATGTTTACATCTTATTTGCTTAGAACGACGGTATCATAAATAAGATGATCCCTCACTAAAATTTCAAGAATTGTGTTCCCCCTAACTGTGCACCGTTGCTAAGGTCCGTTGTTCCGAAGCACCACGTGATGATCGGGTGTGATAGGTTCTAACGTTCACATACAACGGGTGTAAGCCAGATTTACACACGCAACACACTTAGGTTAACTTGACAAGCCTAGCATGTACAGACATGGCCTCGGAACACGGAAGACCGAAAGGTCGAACATGAGTCGTATAGTGGATATGATCAACATGAAAATGTTCACCGATGATGACTAGTCCGTCTCATGTGATGATCGGACATGGCCTAGTTGACTCGGATCATGTATCACTTAGATGACTAGAGGGATGTCTATCTGAGTGGGAGTTCATTGAATAATTTGATTAGATGAACTTAATTATCATGAACATAGTCAAAAGGTCTTTGCAAATTATGTCATAGCTCACGCTTTGGTTCTACTGTTTTAGATATGTTCTTAGAGAAAATTTAGTTGAGAGTTGACAGTAGCAATTATGCGGACTGGGTCCATGAACTGAGGATTGTCCTCATTGCTGCACAGAAGGGTTATGTCCTTAATGCACCGCTCAGTGTGTTGAACCTCGAGCATCATCTGTATATGTTGGGAAACTTCTGACATACACATTTTGATGACAACGTGATAGTTCAGTACGTAATACTAACGGTTTAGAATTGTGGCACCAAAGATGTTTTTGAAATGTCGTAGAACATATGAGATGTTCCAAAGACTGAAATTGGAATTTCAGACTAGTGCCACCGTCAAGAGGTATGAGACCTCTGACAAGTTTATTAATCTTGCAAACTAAGGGAGAAAAGCTCAATCGTTGAGCATGTGCTCAGATTGTCTGAGTACTACAATCGCTTGAATCGAGTGGGAGTTAATCTTCCAGATGAGATAGTGATGGTTCTCCATAGTCACTGCCACCAAGCTATTGGAGCTTCGTGATGAACTATAACATATCAGGGATAGACATGATGATCCTTGAGCAACTCGCGATGTTTGACACCGCGAAAGTAGAAATCAAATAGGAGCATCAATTGTTGATGGTTAAATCGCTAGTTTCAAGAAGGGCAATGGAAAGAAGGGATACTTCATGAGACGGCAAATCAGTTGCTACTCTAGTGAAGAAGCCCAAGGTTGAACCCAAACCCGAGACTAAGTGCTTCTATAATGAGGGGAACGGTCACTGAATCAGAACTACCCTAGATACTCGGTAGATGAGAAGGCTGGCAAGGTCGACAGAAGTATTTTGGATATACGTCATATTATTGTGTACTTTACTAGTACTCCTAGTAGCACCAGGGTAATAAATACCGGTTCGGTTGTTAAGCGTTAGTAACTCGAAATAAAAGGCTGCAGAGACTAGCTAAAGGTGAGATGACGATATGTGTTGGAAGTGTTTCCAAGGTTGATGTGATCAAACATCGCATGCTCCCTCTACCATCGGGATTGGTGTTAAACCGAAATAATTGTTATTTGGTGTTTGCGTTGAGCATAGACATGATTGGATTATGTTTATCGCCACACGGTTATTCATTTAAGGAGAATAATGGTTACTCTATTTATTTGAATAATACCTTCAATGGTCTTGCACCTAAAATGAATGGTTTATTGAATCTCGATCGTAGTGATACGCATGTTCATGCCAAAAGATATAAGATAGTAATGATAGTACCACGTACTTATGGCACTGCCATTTGAGTCATGTTGGTATAAAACGCATGAAGAAGCTCCATGTTAATGGATCTTTGGACTCACTCGTTTTTGAAAAGATTGAGACATGCGAACCATGTCTATTGGTAGATATGCATGAAGAAACTCCATGCAGATGGATCATTTGGACTCACTTGATTTTGAATCACTTGAGACATGCAAATCATACCACATGGGCAAGATGACCGAAAGGCCTTGTTTTCAGTAAGATGGAACAAGAAATCAACTTGTTGGAAGTAATACATTTTGATGTGTGCAGTCCAATGAGTGCTGAGGCACACAGTGGATATCGTTATGTTCTTACTTCACAGATGATTTGAGTAGATGCTGAGTATATTTACTTGATGACACACAAGTCTGAATTATTGAACGGTTTAAGTAATTTCAGAGTGAAGTTGAAGATCGTCGTGACAAGATGATAAAATGTCTATGATATGATCATAGAGATGAATATCTGAGTTACGAGTTTGGCACACAATTAAGACATTGTGGAAATTGTTTCACAACTAATACCGCCTAGACCACCATAGTGTGATGGTGTGTCCGAACATCACAACTGCACCCTATTGGATATGGTGCATACCATGATGTCTCTTATCGAATTACCACTATCGTTTATGGGTTAAGCATTAGAGACAACTGCACTCACTTTAAATAGGGCACCACACAATTCCATTGAGACGACACCGTATGAACTATGGTTTAGAGAAACCTAAGCTGTCGTTTCTTAAAAGTTTGGGGCTGCGATGCTTATGTGAAAAAGTTTTAGGCTGATAAGCTCGAACCCGAAGCCGATAAATGCATCTTCATAGAATACCCAAAAATAGTTGGGTATACCTCCTATTTCAGTTCCGGAAGCAAAAGTGATTGTTTCTAGAAACGGGTCCTTTCTCGAGGAAAAGTTTCTCTCGAAAGAATTGAGTGGGAGGATGGTGGAGACTTGATGAGGTTATTGAACCGTCACTTCAACTAGTGTGTAGCAGGGCACAGGAAGTTGTTCCTGTGGCACCTACACCAATTGAAGTGGAAGCTTACGATAGTGATCATGAAACTTCGGATCAAGTCACTACCAAACCTCATAGGTCGACAAGGATGCATACTACTTCAGAGTGGTACGTAATCCTGTCTTGGAAGTCATGTTGCTAGACAACAATGGACCTACGAGCTATGGAGAAGTGATGGTGGGCCCAGATTCCGAAGAATGGCTCAAGGCCATAAAATCCGAGAGAGGATCCATGTATAAAAGAAAGTATAGACTTTGAAAGAACCACTTGATGGTCGTAAGGCTGTTGGGTGCAGATGGATTTTAAAAGGAAGACAAACAATGATGGTAAGTGTCACCATTAAGAAAGCTCGACTTGTCGTTAAGATGTTTCCCGACAAGTTCAAGGAGTTGACTACGATGAGACTTTCTCACTCATAGCGATGCTAAGAGTCTGTTGGAATTATGTTAGCAGTTACTGCATTATTTATGAAATCTTGCAGATAGGATGTAAAAACATTGTTTCCTCGACATTTTTCTTGAGGAAAGGTTGTATATATGTGATACAACCAGAAGGTTTTGTCAATCCTGAAAGATGCTAACAAGTATGCAAAGCTCCAGCAATCCTTCTAAGGATTGGAGTAAGCATCTCGGGGTTGGAATATACACTTTGATGAGATGATCAAAGATTTTGGGTTTATATAAAGTTTATGAGAAACTTGTATTTCCAAAGAAGTGAGTGGGAGCACTATAGAATATTTGATGAGTATATGTTGTTAACATATTGTTGATCAGAAATGATGTAGAATTTCTGGAAAGCATGCAGGGTTATTTGAAAAGTGTTTTTCAATGGAAAACCTGGATTAAGCTACTTGAACATTGAGAATCAAGATCTATAAGGATAGATCAAAAACGCTTAATATTACTTTCAAATGAATACATACCATGACAAGATTTTGAAGGAGTTCAAAATAGATCAGCAAAGAAGGAGTTCTTGGCTGTGTTACAAGGTGTGAGTATTGAGTAAGACTCAAGACCTGACCACGACAGAAGAGAGAGAAAGGATGAAGGTCATCCCCTATGCTTTAGACGTAGGCTCTATAGTATGCTATGCTGTGTACCGCACCTGAAGTGTGCCTTGCCATGAGTTAGTCAAGGGGTACAAGAGTGATCCAGGAATGGATCACATGACAGCGGTCAAACTTATCCTTAGTAACTAGTGGACTAAGGAATTTTCTCGATTATGGAGGTGGTAAAAGAGTTCGTCATTAAGGGTTACGTCGATGCAAACTTTGACACTAATCTGGATGACTCTGAGTAGTAAACCGGATTCGTATAGTAGAACAGTTATTTGGAATAGCTCGAAGTAGCGTGTGGTAGCTGCATCTACAAGATGACATAGAGATTTGTAAAGCACACATGGATCTGAAAGGTTCAGACTCATTGACTAATAAACCTCTCTCACAAGCTAGATATGAACAAACCCCATGGGTGTGTTGGAAATATGCCCTAGAGGCAATAATAAAATGGTTATTATTATATTTCTTTGTTCATGATAATTGTCTATTATTCATGCTATAATTGTGTTATCCGGAAATCGTAATACATGTGTGAATACATAGACCACAACACGTCCCTAGTGAGCCTCTAGTTGACTAGCTCGTTGATCAAAAGATAGTCATGGTTTCCTGACTATGGACATTGGATGTCATTGATAACGGGATCACATCATTAGGAGAATGATGTGATGGACAAGACCCAATCCTAAGAATAGATCAAAGATCGTGAAGTTCGTTTGCTATAGCTTTTCCGAATGTCAAGTATCATTTCCTTAGACCATGAGATTGTGCAACTCCCGGATACCGTAGGAGTGCTTTGGGTGTGCCAAGCGTCACAACGTAACTGGGTGACTATAAAGGTACACTACAGGTATCTCCGAAAGTGTCTGTTGGGTTGGCACGAATCGAGACTGGGATTTGTCACTCCGTATGACGGAGAGGTATCTCTGGGCCCACTTGGTAATGCATCATCATAATGAGCTCAATGTGACCAAGTGGTTGATCATGGGATCATGCATTACGATACGAGTAAAGTGACTTGCCGGTGACGATATTGAACGAGGTATTGGGATACCGACGATCGAGTCTCGGGCAAGTAACGTACCTATTGACAAAGGGAATTGTATACGGGATTGATCGAATCCTAGACATCGTGGTTCATCCGATGAGATCATCGAGGAGCATGTGGGAGCCAACATGGGTATCCAGATCCCGCTGTTGGTTATTGACCGGAGAGTCGTCTCGGTCATGTCTGCGTGTCTCCCGAACCCGTAGGGTCTATACACTTAAGGTTCGGTGACGCTAGGGTTGTTGAGATATTAGTATACGATAACCTGAAAGTTGTTCGGAGTCCTAGATGAGATCCCGGACGTCATGAGGAGCTCCGGATTGGTCCGGAGGTGAACATTTATATATAGGAAGTCAAGTTTCGGCCATCGGGAAGGTTTTCGGGGTAATCGGTATTGTACTGGGACCACCGGAAGGGTCCCGGGGGTCCACCGGGTGGGGCCACCTATCCCGGAGGGCCCCATGGGCTGAAGTGGGAGGGGAACCAGCCCCAGATGGGCTGGTGCACCCCACATGGGCCTCCCCTGTGCCTAGAGTTGGAAACCCTAGGGGTGGGGCACCGCGCTTGGCTTGGGGGGCACTCCACCCCCCTTGGCCGCCGCCCCCCCTTGGAGATTCAATCTCCTAGGGCCAGCGCCCCCCTAGGGGTCCTATAAATAGTGGGGGGGGGGGAGAAAGGGCAGCCGCACCCTAGCCCCTGGCCTCTCCCTCTCCCTCCCATGACACTCCTCCCTCTCCCTGAGCTTGGCGAAGCCCTGCCGAGATCACTGTTGCTTCCACCACCACGCCGTCGTGCTACTGGATCTTCATCAACCTCTCCTTCCCCCTTGCTGGATCAAGTTGGAGGAGACATCTTCCCAACCGTACGTGTGTTGAACACGGAGGTGCTGTCCGTTCGGCGCTAGGTCATCGGTGATTTGGATCACGACGAGTACGACTCCATCAACCCCATTCTCTTGAACTATTCCACGCGCGATCTACAAGGGTATGTAGATGCACTCCCCTCTCCCTCGTTGCTAGATGACTCCATAGATTGATCTTGGTGATGCATAGAAAATTTTAAAATTCTGCTACGTTCCCCAACAGTGGCATCATGAGCTAGGTCTATGCGTAGTTTCTATGCACGAGTAGAACACAAAGAAGTTGTGGGCGTTGATATTGTCAATTTACTTGCCATTACTAGTCTTATCTAGATTCGACAGCATCGTGGGATGAAGCGGCTCGGACCGACCTTACACGTATGCTTACGTGAGACTGGTTCCACCGATTGACATGCACTAGTTGCATAAGGTGGCTGGCGGGTGTCTGTCTCTCCCACTTTAGTCGGATCAGATTCGATGAAAAGGGTCCTTATGAAGGGTAAATAGAAATTGGCATATCACGTTGTGGTTTTGGCGTAGGTAAGAAACGTTCTTGCTAGAAACCTATAGCAGCCACGTAAAAACTTGCAACAACAATTAGAGGACGTCTAACTTGTTTTTGCAGCATGTGTCGTGTGATGTGATATGGCCAAAAGGATGTGATGAATAATATATGTGATGTATGAGATTGATCATGTTCTTGTGATAGGAATCATGACTTGCATGTCGAGGAGTATGACAACCGACAGGAGCCATAGGAGTTGTCTTAATTTATTTATGACCTGCGTGTCAACATAAACGTCATGTAATTACTTTACTTTATGGCTAAAGTGTTAGCCGTAGTAGTAGAAGAAATAGATGACGAGACAACTTCAAGAAGACACAATGATGGAGATCATGATGATGGAGATCATGGTATCATGCCGGTGACAACGATGATCATGAAGCCCCGAAGATGGAGATCAAAAGGAGCAAATGATATTGGCCATATCATGTCACTATTTGATTGCATGTGATGTTTATCATGTTTTACATCTTATTTGCTTAGAACGACGGTAGCTTAAATAAGATGATCCCTCGTAATAATTTCAAGAAAGTGTTCCCCCTAACTGTGCACCGTTGCGAAGGTTCGTTGTTTCGAAGCACCATGTGATGATCGGGTGTGATAGATTCTAACGTTCGAATACAACGGGTGTAAGCCAGATTTACCCACGCAATACACTTAGGTTGACTTGACGAGCCTAGCATGTACAGACATGGCCTCAGAACACGGAAGACCGAAAGGTCGAGCATGAGTCGTATAGAAGATGCGATCAACATGAAGATGTTCACCGATGTTGACTAGTCCATCTCACGTGATGATCGGACACGGCCTAGTTAACTCGGATCATGTTTCACTTAGATAACTAGAGGGATGTCTATCTGAGTGGGAGTTCATTGAATAATTTGATTACATGAACTTAATTATCATGAACTTAGTATAAAATCTTTACACTATGTCTTGTAGATCAAATGGCCCACGCTAATGTTGCCCTCAACTTCAACGCGTTCCTAGAGAAAACCAAGTTGAAAGATGATGGCAGCAACTATACGGACTGGGTCCGGAACCTGAGGATCATCCTCATAGCTGCCAAGAAAGATTATGTCCTAGAAGCACCGCTAGGTGACGCACCCATCCTAGAGAACCAAGACATTATGAACGCTTGGCAGTCACGTGCTGATGATTACTCCCTCATTCAGTGTGGCATGCTTTACAGCTTAGAACCGGGGCTCCAAAAGCGTTTGAGAGACACGGAGCATATGAGATGTTCGAAGAGCTGAAAATGGTTTTCCAAGCTCATTCCCGGGTCGAGAGATATGAAGTCTCTGACAAGTTCTTCAGTTGTAAGATGGAGGAAAATAGTTCTGTCAGTGAGCACATACTCAAAATGTCTGGGTTGCATAACCGCTTGACTCAGCTGGGAGTTAATCTCCCGGATGACGCGGTCATTGACAGAATCCTTGAGTCGCTTCCACCGAGCTACAAGAGCTTTGTGATAAACTTCAATATGCAGGGGATGGAAAAGACCATTCCTGAGGTATATTCAATGCTGAAATCAGTGGAGGTGGAAATAAAAAAGGAACATCAAGTGTTGATGGTGAATAAAACCACTAAGTTCAAGAAAGGCAAGGGTAAGAAGAACTTCAAGAAGGACGACAAGGGAGTTGCCGTGCCCGGTAAGCAAGCTGCCGGGAAGAAGTCAAAGAATGGACCCGAGCCTGAAACTGAGTGTTCTTATTGCAAGGGAAGTGGTCACTGGAAGCGGAACTGCCCCAAATACTTAGCGGACAAGAAGGCCGACAACACTAAAGGTATATGTGATATACATGTAATTGATGTGCACCTTACCAGTACTCGTAGTAGCTCCTGGGTATTTGATACCGGTGCGGTTGCTCACATTTGTAACTCAAAGCAGGAGCTACGGAATAATCGGAGACTGGTGAAGGACGAGGTGACGATGCGCGTCGGGAATGGTTCCAAGGTCGATGTGATCGCCGTCGGCACGCTGCCTCTACATTTACCTACGGGATTAGTTTTATATCTCAATAATTGTTATTTAGTGCCAGCTTTGAGCATGAACATTGTATCAGGATCTCGTTTAATTCGAGATGGCTACTCGTTTAAATCTGAGAATAATGGTTGTTCTATTTATATGAGAGATATGTTTTATGGTCATGCTCCGCTGGTGAATGGTTTATTCTTAATGAATCTCGAGCGTAATGTTACACATATTCATAGTGTGAATACCAAAAGATGTAAGGTTGATAATGATAGTCCCACATACTTGTGGCACTGCCGCCTTGGTCACATAGGTGTCAAACGCATGAAGAAGCTCCATGTAGATGGACTTTTGGAGTCTCTTGATTACGAATCATTTGACATGTGCGAACCATGCCTCATGGGTAAAATGACCAAGACTCCGTTCTCAGGAACAATGGAGAGAGCAACCAACTTATTGGAAATCATACATACTAATGTGTGCGGTCCAATGAGTGTTGAGGCTCGCGGTGGCTATTGTTATGTTCTCACCCTCACTAACAACTTGAGTAGATATGGGTATGTCTACTTAATGAAACACAAGTCTGAGACCTTTGAAAAGTTCAAGGAATTTCAGAGTGAGGTTGAGAATCAACGTGACAGAAAAATCAAGTTCTTGCGATCAGATCATGGGGGAGAATACTTGAGTCACGAATTTGGCACACACTTAAGGAAATGTGGAATAGTTTCACAACTCACGCCGCCTGGAACACCTCAGCGTAATGGTGCGTCCGAACATCGTAATCGCACTCTATTGGATATGGTGCGATCTATGATGTCTCTTACTGATTTACCACTGTCATTTTGGGGCTATGCTTTAGAGACTGCCGCATTCACTTTAAATAGGGCTCCATCGAAATCCGTTGAGACGACACCGTATGAATTATGGTTTGGGAAGAAACCTAAGCTGTCGTTTCTAAAAGTTTGGGGATGCGATGCTTATGTCAAGAAACTTCAACCTGAAAAGCTCGAACCCAAATCGGAAAAATGCGTCTTCATAGGATACCCTAAAGAAACTATTGGGTATACCTTCTACCTCAGATCCGAAGGAAAGATCTTTGTTGCCAAGAATGGATCCTTTCTAGAGAAAGAGTTTCTCTCGAAAGAAATAAGTGGGAGGAAAGTAGAACTTGATGAAGTATTACCTATTGAACCGGAGAGTGGCGCAGCTCAAGAAATTGTTCCTGAGGTGCCTGCACCGACTAGAGAGGAAGTTAATGATGATGATGATCATGAAACTTCAGATCAAGTTGCTACTGAACTTCGTAGGTCCACAAGAACACGTTCCGCACCAGAGTGGTACGACAACCCTGTCTTGGAAATCATGTTGTTAGACAACGGTGAACCTTCGAACTATGAAGAAGCGATGGCGGGCCTAGATTCCGACAAATGACTGGAAGCCATGAAATCCGAGATAGGATCCATGTTTGAAAACGAGGTATGGACTTTGACTGACTTGCCCAATGATCGGCGAGCCATAGAAAATAAATGGATCTTTAAGAAGAAGACAGACGCGGATGGTAATGTAACCATCTATAAAGCACAGCTTGTCGCTAAGGGTTATCGACAAGTTCAAGGGGTTGACTATGATGAGACTTTCTCACCCGCAGTGAAGCTGAAGTCTGTCTGAATCATGTTAGCAATTGCCGCATTCTATGATTATGAGATATGGCAAATGGATGTCAAAACAACATTCCTTAATGGTTTCCTTAAGGAAGAATTGTATATGATGTAGCCGGAAGGTTTTGTCGATCCTAAGAATGCTGACAAGGTGTGCAAGCTCCAACGCTCGATTTATGGGCTGGTGCAAGCATCTCGGAGTTGGAACATTCGTTTTGATGAGATGATCAAAGCGTTTGGGTTTACACAGACTTATGGAGAAGCCTGCATTTACAAGAAAGTGAGTGGGAGCTCTGTAGCATTTCTCATATTGTATGTGGATGCCATACTGTTGATGGGAAATGATATAGAATTCTTGGAAAGCATAAGGGCCTACTTGAACAAGTGTTTTTCAATGAAGGATCTTGGAGAAGCTGCTTATATATTAGGCATCAAGATCTATAGAGATAGATCGAGACACCTCATTGGTCTTTCACAGAGTACGTACCTTGACAAGATATTGAAGAAGTTCAAAATGGACCAGTCAAAGAAGGGGTTCTTGCCTGTATTGCAAGGTACGAGATTGAGCACGGCTCAATGCCCGACCACGGCAGAAGATAGAGAAAAGATGAGTGTCGTCGCCTATGCCTCGGCCATAGGGTCTATCATGTATGCTATGCTGTGTACCAGACCTGATGTAAACCTTGCCGTAAGTTTGTGTAGGATCTAGAAGAAGGAGTGTCTACAGGGGGGTGAATAGACACTTAATGCTAAAGTTGCACTTTTTAAGCTTTTTCGGTTTAAGTGGAGTTCGGGCACAATTTTAACATACACAACACATATCAAGCAAGCATGCAAAGAGTATATAGGCAGCGGAAAGTAAAGCATGCAACTTGCAAGAATGTAACAGGAAGGGTTTGGAGGATTCAAACGCAATTGGAGACACGGATTTTTTTCCCGTGGTTCGGATAGGTGGTGCTATCCTACATCCACGTTGATGGAGACTTCAATCCACGAAGGGTAACGGTTGCGCAAGTCCACGGAGGGCTCCACCCATGAAGGGTCCACGAAGAAGCAACCTTGTCTATTCCACCATGGCCATCGCCCACGAAGGACTTGCCTCACTAGCGGTAGATCTTCACGAAGTAGGCGATCTCCTTGCCCTTACAAACTCCTTGGTTCAACTCCACAATCTTGTCGGAGGCTCCCAAGTGACACCTAGCCAATCTAGGAGACACCACTCTCCAAGAAGTAACAAATGGTGTGTTGATGATGAACTCCTTGCTCTTGTGCTTCGAATGATAGTCTCCCCAACACTCAACTCTCTCTCATAGGATTTGGATCTGGTGGAAAGAAGATTTGAGTGGAAAGCAACTTGGGGAAGGTTAGAGATCAAGATTCATATGGTAGGAATGGAATATCTTGGTCTCAACACATGAGTAGGTGGTTCTTTCTCAGAACATATGAGTAGGAATGGTGTATGTGTTCTGATGGCTCTCTCTCCGAATGAAGAGGTGGTGGAGGGGTATATATAGCCTCCACACAAAATCCAACCGTTACACACAGTTTTCCAATCTCGGTGGGACCGAATCATCAAACTCGGTCGGACCGAAATGGTAAACCTAGTGACCGTTAGAGATTTCGGTGTGACCGACTGGAACAACTCGATGGGACCGATGTGCTAGGGTTAGGGAAAAATCCAAAACTCGGTTTGACCGATTACTCAAACTCCGTGGGACCGATTTTGGTAATAAGTGAAACAGAGAGTTGGCCAAGCAAACTCGGTGGGACCGATTGCATATCTCGGTGGGACCGAAGATATTGCAACAGGTACCAGAGTGTTTGCAAGCCCATCTCGGTGAGACTGAGATCCGTATCGGTAGGACCGAATTGCTAGGGTTTGGCAGTGGCAAATAACAAGTGAAACTCGGTGGCGCCGGATTGACAGAATCGGTATGACCGAGTTTGGCTTAGGGTTTAGGTCATTTGTGGAAGTGGGAAAGTAGCTGAGGATTTTGGAGCATATCATTAAGCACATAAAGCAAGAGGCTCATTAAGCAACACCTCATCCCTTCTTGATAGTATTGGCTTTTCCTAAAGACTCAATGTGATCTTGGATCACTAAAATATATAAAATGAAGAGTCTTGAGCTTGAAGCTTTAGCCAATCCTTTGTCCTTAGCATCTTGAAGAGGTTCCCACAACCTTTAGTCCATGCCACTCCATTGTTGAACTTATCTGAAATATACTAGGTAAAGGTATTAGTCCAACAAGAGATATGTTGTCATCAATTACCAAAACCACCTAGGGAGCACTTGTTCTTTCAATCTCCCCCTTTTGGTAATTGATGGCAACATACATCAAAGCTTTAGATAAAGATATATAGAACAACAAGTAAAGCTTTGGAAGGACATGTAACAAGCATAGGCTCCCCCTACATGTATGCACTCATGTGAATATGAAATATAGAGGCATGTGAGGGCATAACCATGACAGAGTGGGCAATGTGTTACATGTATCTTGGCCATATGCATCAGAATAAACGATTGTTAAGGAAAATACCTTCATGCTCATGAGTCCTTCTTGCAAACAGTATGTACATAAGCAAGAACTTCTCATACTCATGATTTTGATGCATACACTTACCTTGTAGTCTTTGGTTGACTTAGGACGGAATGAACTTGCACAAACAAGGTTAGATAACACAGGTACATCCACTAGCCAGAGTAAACTGAAGAAACCACAAGAATACCAAGACTGGGATGACATGTAGAGAGTAAGTACTAGGTACTGCATTGAATCCAACATGTCCCCAAGAGTAAAGATATGCAATGAATTTGACTGATTTCTTTCCCATGGGTGTCTTGCTCCCCCTGAATCTTATATGGGATACTGGGAGAAGATAGGGAATAGAAAATCAGAGCTGAAAGAAACAAAACAAATGAACATGTCTTCCCCCCTAAAAAGACATGTGACATCTCTCCTCTTGATCATCAAGCATCTGGGATCCTTGAGTATTGTCTCTCCCCCTAGGGATCTCTTTCTCCCCCTTAATACATTATCTGGGACATTTGGGATCCTTGAGATGTTCTCTCCCCCTTTAGTGCTTTGATGTGATCTCTTTCTCCCCGAAGATAAGCTTTGATGTGATCTCTCTCTCTCCCCCTTTGACATCAATTTGCAAGAAGGTTCTTCTGGAATCCGTCCAAAAGGTTTGGTCCTTGAGACTCGGCATAAAGCAAAGAATAAAATTGGGATGCTTGTAGAGGACAAGATTAATTGAGTGGAGCTGGATCAGAAGAATTATAGGTTATGTGACAAACTATTTTTCCTGTTGCCAAGTCGGTGGCACCGAGTGGTATGATTCGGTGGTACCGAAGGAATTCGGTTGGACCGGAAATTATAATTCGGTGAGACCGAGTTCACACAGAGAAAAACACTTGTCTCCTCAGTTCACTAGACATGCAGGATGTCACAAAGATTTGCAATGAATTGAATGCGGAAAATGCAGAATAAAAAGAAAAGAAAAGAAACTGAAGGATCTAGATGAAGTAGAAGGAAACAAATAAACAAGCATGAGACAAATGCAGTAACACAGAAAGAAACACAAGAGAATTTCATCTAGAGTTGGGCGGTGACATAGTCACCTATGTTAGAGTATATTGACTTAGGAGTCAAGTGAGAACACTTGATCATAGGTCATACTCATCGTTTAAGCTCAAAATGGGGTTGCCATTTTTCGTTTAAGCATCTTGATGTATTCACATCTTGTTGAGTTGGTTTGACTCATGTCTTGGAGTAAAGCTTCTCTAAGATGGGATAACATACCTTGGGTGGTGGAGTAGTTCTTGCTGATGTAGTTGAACTTGTGTGGGTGCTCAAGGTTGATGTAGTCCATCAAGAATTTGGAGCACCACTTGGAGTTTGAGTTCATCTACCTACATGGGTTAGTTCTTGCAAGGAAGAGCACTTGTGTATCCAAAAATGACAATCATGAAGCTCAACATAGAATTTGTCAAAGGATATGTTTGAATGGTTTTGTGCTTCCTTGTCTTCAACCACCATTGTGTAGAGACTTGGTGATGTAAAGATTGCTCAAGATGTGAGTGAGTCGCAATCCCATGGAATTAGTTTCAACCAAGTACCTACATGGGTTAGACAACATGCAAGGTACAAATATATCCAAGACATAAGATAGTCATCATAAGAGATATATCATGGATTAGTCATAAGCTCATGTCTTGCATGTGTCCAATGGAGTTCCTACTCCACGTTTGAAGCATCAATGATGTTCAATTCTCCTCTTAGCCTGCAAAATACTTTCTCATCAAGTGGTTTAGTGAATATATCCGCTAATTGCTTGTCAGTGCGAACATGCTTAAGATTAATGTCACCCTTAGCAACATGATCTCGAATGAAATGATGACGAACTTCAATATGCTTAGTTCGAGAATGTTGTACGGGATTATGACCAATTTTGATAGCACTTTCATTGTCACAAAGCAGTGGAACATGTTTCACATAAATTCCATAATCTTTAAGAGTTTAGGTCATCCAAAGTAATTGAGCACAACATGAACCAGCGGCAATGTATTCCGCTTCGGCGGTGGATAAGGATACCGAGTTTTGTTTCTTGGAGGACCAAGACACAAGAGATCTGCCAAGAAATTGACAGGTACCCGAAGTGGACTTCCTATCAACCTTGTCTCCAGCATAATCCGAGTCAGAATAGCCAACAATATCAAAAGAAGACCTCTTAGGATACCAAATGCCAAAGTTTGGTGTGTGAATTAAGTATCTCACTATCCTTTTCACAGCCTTAAGATGACATTCTTTAGGAGCAGCTTGATATCGTGCACACATGCATACACTTAGCATAATATCGGGACGTGAAGCACATAGGTATAGTAATGAACCAATCATAGAACGATAAACCTTTTGATCAACCGGTTCACCACCTTTGGTCAAATCATTATGTCCACTAGTGGGCATGGGTGTAGACATACCTTTGCACTCTTGCATATTGAACTTCTTGAATAAGTCCTTGGTGTACTTCGTTTGAGAGACAAATGTACCTTCCTTAGTTTGCTTGATTTGCAAACCAAGAAAGAATTTGAGTTCACTCATCATAGACATCTCATACTTCTCTAACATTAGCTTTCCAAACTTTTCACTAAAGAGAGGGTTAGTTGAACCAAATATGATATCATCAACATAGATTTGACATACAAATAGTTCTCCATTAACCCTTTTAGTGAAGAGAGTAGAATCAATTTTACCAATTTCAAAACCACTTGCAATAAGGAACTTGGTCAAGCATTTATACCATGCTCTAGGAGCTTGTTTAAGACCATAAAGAGCTTTGTGAAGTTTGTAAACATGATTAGGTTTCTTAGGATTGACAAAGCCGGGAGGTTGTTTGACATAAACTTCCTCCTCTATTTCACCATTTAGAAAAGCACTCTTAATGTCCATTTGGTACAAGGTGATATTATGGTGATTAGCATAGGCAAGTAAGATGCGAATGGACTCAAGTCTAGCAACGAGAGCATATGTCTCACCATAGTCCATACCTTCGACTTGTGTGTACCCTTGGGCGACGAGACATGCTTTGTTGCGGACCACTTGTCCATTTTCATCTTGCTTGTTGCGAAACACCCATTTGGTACCAATGATGTTGTCGTTGTTGTCGGGCTTCTCAACCAATGTCCAAACTTGGTTTCTCTCAAAATTGTGTAGCTCTTCATGCATAGCGTTTATCCAATCCGGATCTTCCAATGCTTCTTCAACCTTCATAGGTTCAATGCTAGAGATGAATGAATAGTTTTCACAAAAGTTAGCTAAACGAGTTTTTGAGCGAGTGATTCTCCCGGTTTGTATATCATTGAGGATTTGCTCGACGGGATGATCTTTGGCAATTCTTGCTCGAACTCGTGGGAGCTTTTGCTTGGGTCTTCGTTGAGCATCTTCTTCATCTTGTTCTTCTTCTTGGCTTTCTTCATTGTTGATGTTGTCATTCTCTTGTCGTGGTGGGGAAGGAGGTTGTTGATGTTCGTCTTGATGTACTTCCTCGTCTTCTTCATCTTGGTGTGTCCCACTTGTGGATGCTTCCGTGTCGATTCTTGGTTCACCTTGTCGTGAAGTAGAAGCTTCCACTTGGACGGATGACGTACTCTCCTTCACCTCCGTTGGACGAACCTTGCCAATGGACAAGTCTTGGATTGCTTCTGAAGGGTCTTTGTCTCCTACATCAATTGGCAATTGCTCTACTTGCGAGCCATTAGATTCATCAAACTTCACATCTACCGTCTCTTCAACTTTTCGGGTGAAATTGTTGTAGACACGGTAAGTGTGAGAGTTTGAGCCATAACCAAGTAGGAAGCCTTCATGAGATTTAGGAGCAAACTTTGAACGACGATGCTTATCAAGAATGTAGACCTTTGAGCCGAATACTCGAAAGTATCCAACTTGGGGTTTGTTACCGGTGAGGAGCTCGTATGCTGTCTTGCCGAGTAGCTTGTGAAGATACAAGCGATTTGTTGCGTGACAAGCTGTCTCAACCGTTTCTGCCCAAAAGTGCTTTGGCGTCTTGTATTCATCAAGCATCGTTCTTGCCATTTCGATGAGCGTCCGGTTCTTCCTCTCAACAACTCCATTTTGTTGAGGTGTGTACGTAGCCAAGAACTCGTGTGAAATCCCTTCTTCGTCAAGAAAGGTGTCCACATTTGCGTTCTTGAACTCCGTTCCGTTGTCACTCCGAACCTTCTTGATCTTCACTTCAAACTGATTTTGGGCTTTCCTAGTGAAGTTTTTGAAGATCTTCTAGACCTGCGACTTGTCATTAAGAAAGAACACCCACGTAAATCTTGAAAAATCATCAACTATAACTAGACCAAAAGAATTTCCACCGAGACTTTTGTAGGCGTTGGGACCAAAAAGATCCATATGAAGTAGCTCGAGTGGCCTCCTTGTGGTCATGATGTTCTTCACAGGATGCCTTCCTCCAACCTGTTTACCTACTTGACAAGCACTACAAAGTCTATCCTTATCAAATATGACATCGTTAACTCCAAGGATATGATTTCCTTTAATAAGCTTGTCAAGATTTCTCATGCCAACGTGACCTAGTCGTCTATGCCACAACCAACCTTTTGAGGATTTAGCAATGAAGCAAGTTTTAGGTTGTGCCTTTTTAGAGAAATCGACAATGTAAAGATCACCTCTACGCATACCGGTAAAGACCATTTTATGATTGTCTCGACGAAACACTTGGCAATCTACCTCAGTAAATAGAACATTTAGGCCAAAATCAGCAAGTCTAAATACTGAAAGTAAATTGTAGCCGAGAGATTCAACGAGCATGACATTTTGAATGGAACTATCATGTGAGATGGCCACCTTACCAAGGCCAACTACTTTACCCTTTGAATTATCACCAAAGGTGACATATTTTCGAGGGCCGTCATTTTCAGCAAGCTCACGGAACATCTCTTCATCTCCGGTCATATGATCAGTACATCCACTATCAAGAACCCATTCCTTTCCACCTGACGCATATCCCCGAAGATTTGCCGTAATACCAAAATGTCTCATTGCATCATCAAGATCGAAGTCACTATCATCATCATCATAGTATCCATGTTCATCATGATCTCGTGACTCATCATTTCCTAGAGAGGGTAATTCATTAGATAAATGGTCATCAAAATGGTCACTTTTATGAATTCTTATAGCTTCAAATATAATATCACTAATGATTCCAACATCTCCTTTAGCATGCTTGAGATTGGTAAGCTCAAATAGACAATCACCAAACTTAGTATCACTAGAGTTCATCTTACTCAAGGCAATAGATTTATGGAGAATTTTATCCAAATTTTTCAAGGAATGATCGGGAAATCGTTCCTCAAGAAATTTCCATATAGTATAGGCACAATTAAGAGTAGGCAAACTAGCAATCAAATTTTTGGGCAATCCTCTAATGATGAGCTCAATGGTTCTAAGATTGCGAATCATGTCAATATCTTCATCTAGGGTAGGATGCAAAGGATCAATATGAGGTGCACAAGGGCTAGCAATTTACTTGTTTAAATGATATTGATTGAAGATTATAAGCATCTCATTTTTCCACTCATGAAAGTACTCTCCATCAAGAATAGTCACTCTATGTCTAAGACTCCCTAAAGTAGACACATCCATCTTCCTCCAATGATGATTAAACCAAGGCAATGGAGACCAAAGCTCTGACACCACTTGTAGGATCTAGAAGAAGGAGTGTCTAGAGGGGGGTGAATAGACACTTAATGCTAAAGTTGCACTTTTTAAGCTTTTTCGGTTTAAGTGGAGTTCGGGCACAATTTTAACATACACAATACATATCAAGCAAGCATGCAAAGAGTATATAGGCAGCGGAAAGTAAAGCATGCAACTTGCAAGAATGTAACGGGAAGGGTTTGGAGGATTCAAACGCAATTGGAGACATGGATGTTTTTCCCGTGGTTCGGATAGGTGGTGCTATCCTACATCCACGTTGATGGAGACTTCAACACACGAAGGGTAACGGTTGCGCGAGTCCACGGAGGGCTCCACCCATGAAGGGTCCACGAAGAAGCAACCTTGTCTATTCCACCATGGCCATCGCCCACGAAGGACTTGCCTCACTAGCGGTAGATCTTCACGAAGTAGGCGATCTCCTTGCCCTTACAAACTCCTTGGTTCAACTCCACAATCTTGTCGGAGGCTCCCAAGTGACACGTAGCCAATCTAGGAGACACCACTCTCCAAGAAGTAACAAATGGTGTGTTGATGATGAACTCCTTGCTCTTGTGCTTCAAATGATAGTCTCCCCAACACTCAACTCTCTCTCATAAGATTTGGATCTGGTGGAAAGAAGATTTGAGTGGAAAGCAACTTGGGGAAGGCTAGAGATCAAGATTCATATGGTAGGAATGGAATATCTTGGTCTCAACACATGAGTAGGTGGTTCTTTCTCAGAACATATGAGTAGGAATGGTGTATGTGTTATGATGGCTCTCTCTCCGAATGAAGAGGTGGTGGAGGGGTATATATAGCCTCCACACAAAATCCAACCGTTACACACAGTTTTCCAATCTCGGTGGGACCGAATCATCAAACTCGGTCGGACCGAAATGGTAAACCTAGTGACCGTTAGAGATTTTGGTGGGACCGACTGGAACAACTCGGTGGGACCGATGTGCTAGGGTTAGGGAAAATCCAAAACTTGGTTTGACCGATTACTCAAACTCAGTGGGACCGATTTTGGTAATAAGTGAAACAGAGAGTTGGCCAAGCAAACTTGGTGGGACCGATTGCATATCTCGGTGGGACCGAAGATATTGCAACAGGTAACAGAGAGTTTGCAAGCCCATCTCGGTGAGACTGAGATCCATATCGGTAGGACCGAATTGCTAGGGTTTGGCAGTGGCAAATGACAAGTGAAACTCGGTGGCGCCGGATTGATAGAATCAGTATGACCGAGTTTGGATTAGGGTTTAGGTCATTTGTGGAAGTGGGAAAGTAGCTGAGGATTTTGGAGCATATCATTAAGCACATAAAGCAAGAGGCTCATTAAGCAACACCTCATCCCTTCTTGATAGTATTGGCTTTTCCTAAAGACTCAATGTGATCTTGGATCACTAAAATATATAAAATGAAGAGTCTTGAGCTTGAAGCTTTAGCCAATCCTTTGTCCTTAGCATCTTGAAGAGGTTCCCACAACCTTTAGTCCATGCCACTCCATTGTTGAACTTATCTGAAATATACTAGGTAAAGGTATTAGTCCAACAAGAGATATGTTGTCATCAATTACCAAAACCACCTAGGGAGCACTTGTGCTTTCAGTTTGGTAGGAAGGTAGCAAAGTAATCCCGGCATGGAACACTGGACAGCGGTCAAGAATATCCTGAAGTACCTGAAAAGGACTAAGGATATGTTTCTCGTTTATGGAGGTGACGAAGAGCTCGTCGTAAAGGGTTATGTTGATGCTAGCTTTGACACAGATCTGGATGACTCTAAGTCACAAACCGGATAAGTGTATATTGTGAATGGTGGGGCAGTAAGCTGGTGCAGTTGCAAGCAAAGCGTTGTGGCGGGATCTACATGTGAAGCGGAGTACATGGCAGCCTCGGAGGTAGCACAAGAGGCAATCTGGGTGAAGGAGTTCATTACCGACCTAGGAGTCATACCCAATGCGTCCGGCCCAATGACTCTCTTCTGTGACAACACTGGAGCTATTGCCCTTGCCAAGGAGCCCAGGTTTCACAGGAAGACCAGGCATATCAAGCGTCGCTTCAACTCCATTCGTGCAAGTGTTCAAAATGGAGACATAGATATTTGTAAAGTACATACGGACCTGAATGTGGCAGATCCGTTGACTAAACCTCTCCCTAGCGCAAAACATGATCAACACCAGAACTGCATGGGTGTTCGATTCATCACAATGTAACTAGACTATTGACTCTAGTGCAAGTGGGAGACAGTTGGAAATATGCCCTAGAGGCAATAATAAAATGGTTATTATTATATTTCTTTGTTCATGATAATTGTCTATTGTTCATGCTATAATTGTGTTATCCGGAAATCGTAATACATGTGTGAATCCATAGACCACAACACGTCCCTAGTGAGCCTGTAGTTGACTAGCTCGTTGATCAAAAGATAGTCATGGTTTCCTGACTATGGACATTGGATGCCATTGATAACGGGATCACATCATTAGGAGAATGATGTGATGGACAAGACCCAATCCTAAGCATAGCTCAAAGATCGTGTAGTTCGTTTGCTATAGCTTTTCCGAATGTCAAGTATCATTTCCTTAGACCATGAGATTGTGCAACTCCCAGATACCGTAGGAGTGCTTTGGGTGTGCCAAACGTCACAACGTAACTTGGTGACTATAAAGGTACACTACAGGTATCTCCGAAAGTGTCTGTTGGGTTGGCACGAATCGAGACTGGGATTTGTCACTCCGTATGACAGAGAGGTTTCTCTGGGCCCACTCGGTAATGCATCATCATAATGAGCTCAATGTGACCAAGTGGTTGATCACGGGATCATGCATTACGGTACGAGTAAAGTGACTTGCCGGTAACGAGATTGAACGAGGTATTGGGATACCGACGATCGAGTCTCGGGCAAGTAACGTACCGATTGACAAAGGGAATTGTATACGGGATTGATCGAATCCTCGACATCGTGGTTCATCCGATGAGATCATCGAGGAGCATGTGGGAGCCAACATGGGTATCCAGATCCCGCTGTTGGTTATTGACCGGAGAGTCGTCTCGGTCATGTCTGCGTGTCTCCCGAACCCGTAGGGTCTACACACTTAAGGTTCGGTGACGCTAGGGTTGTTGAGATATTAGTATACGATAACCCGAAAGTTGTTCGGAGTCCCAGATGAGATCCCGGACGTCATGAGGAGCTCTGGATTGGTCTGAAGGTAAAGATTTATATATAGGAAGTCAAGTTTCGGCCATCGGGAAGGTTTTTTGGGGTAATCGGTATTGTACCAGGACCACCGGAAGGGTCCCAGGGGTCCACCGGGTGGGGCCACCTATCCCGGAGGGCCCCATGGGCTGAAGTGAGAGGGGAACCAGCCCCAGATGGGCTGGTGCGTCCCCCATGGGCCTCCCCTGCGCCTAGGGATGGAAACCATTGGGGTGGGGGCGCCCCACTTGGCTTGGGGGGCACTCCACCCCCCTTGGCCGCCGCCCCCCTTGGAGATTCAATCTCCTAGGGCCAGCGCCCCCCAGGGGTGCTATAAATAGTGGTGGGAGGGAGGGCAGCAGCACCCTAGTCCCTGGCCTCTCTCTCTCCCTCCCGTGACACTCCTCCCTCTCCCTGAGCTTGGCGAAGCCCTGCCGAGATCACCGTTGCTTCCACCACCACGCCGTCGTGCTGCTGGATCTTCATCAACCTCTCCTTCCCCCTTGCTGGATCAAGTTGGAGGAGACATATACCCAACCGTACGTGTGTTGAACGCGGAGGTGCCGTCCGTTCGACGCTAGGTCATCGGTGATTTGGATCACAACGAGTACGACTCGATCAACCCCGCTCTCTTGAACGCTTCCGCGCATGATCTACAAGGGTATGTAGATGCACTTCTCTCTCTCTCGTTGCTAGATGACTCCATAGATTGATCTTGGTGATGCATAGAAAATTTTAAAATTCTGCTACGTTCCCCAACAGGGTGTTGGATTCATTGCAATCACATAATGATGTGAACTAGATTATTCACTCTAGTGCAAGTGGGAGACTATTGGAAATATGCCCTAGAGGCAATAATAAAATGGTTATTATTGTATTTCCTTGTTCATGATAATTGTCTATTGTTCATGCTATAATTGTATTAACCGGAAACCGTAATACATGTGTGAATACATAGACCACAACATGTCCCTAGTAAGCCTCTAGTTGACTAGCTCATTGATCAATAGATGGTCATGGTTTCCTGACCATGGACATTGGATGTCACTGATAACGGGATCACATCATTAGGAGAATGATGTGATGGACAAGACCCAATCCTAAGCCTAGGACAAGATCATATAGTTCGTCTGCTAAAGCTTTTCTAATGTCAAGTATCATTTCCTTAGACCATGAGATTGTGCAACTCTCGGATACCGTAGGAATTCTTTGGGTGTACCAAACGTCACAACGTAACTCGGTGTCTATAAAGGTGCACTACGGGTATCTCCGAAAGTGTCTGTTGGGTTGGCACGAATCGAGACTAGGATTTGTCACTCCGTGTAAACGGAGAGGTATCTCTGTGCCCACTCGGTAGGACATCATCATAATGTGCACAATGTGACCAAGGAGTTGATCACGGGATGATGTGTTACGGAACGAGTAGAGAGACTTGCCGGTAATGAGATTGAACAAGGTATCGAGATACCGACGATCGAATATCGGGCAAGTACTATACCGGTAGACAAAAGGAATTATATACGGGATTGATTGAATCCTCGACACCGTGGTTCATCCGATGCGATCATCGTGGAGCATGTGGGAGCCAACATGGGTATCCAGATCCCGCTATTGGTGTTGGCCGGAGAGTTGTCTCTGTCATGTCTACGTGTCTCCCGAACCCGTAGGGTCTACACACTTAAGGTTCGGTGACGCTAGAGTTGTAGAGATATTAGTATGCGGTTAACCTAAATTTTTTCGGAGTCCCGGATGAGATCCCGGACGTCACGAGGAGTTCCGGAATGGTTTCGGCTACCAGGAGAGTTTCGGGGTCACCGGTATTGTACCGGGACCACCGAAAGGGTCCCGGGGGTCCACCTGTCCCGGAGGGCCCCATGGGCTGAAGTGACATGGGAACAAGCCCCTGGTGGGCTGGTGTGCCCCCCTTGGGCCTCCCTTGCGCCTAGGGTTGGAAACCCTAAAGGGGTGGGGGCGCCTCCACCTGGCTTGGGGGCCAAGCCACCCCCTAGGCCGCCGGCCCTCCCATTAGATGGGATCTCTATGGGCCGGCGCCCCCCAAGTCCCGTATATATAGTGGAGGGGAGGGAGGGCAGCAGCAACCTAAAACCCTGGTGCCTCCCTCCCTCCCGTGACACCTCTTCCTCCCCGCTTGCGCTTGGCGAAGCCCTGCCGGGATCCCGCTACTTCCACCACCACGCCGTCGTGCTGCTGGATCTCCATCAACTTCTCCTCCCCCCTTGCTGGATAAAGAAGGAGGAGACGTCTCCACTCCGTACGTGTGTTGAACGCGGAGGTGCCATCCGTTCGGCGCTAGGATCATCGGTGATTTGCATCACGACGAGTACGACTCCATCAACCCCGTTCTCTTGAACGCTTCTGCTTAGCGATCTACAAGAGTATGTAGATGCACTCTCTTCTCTCTCGTTGCTAGATTACTCAATAGATTGATCTTGGTGATGCGTAGAAAATTTTAAATTTCTGCTACGATCCCCGACACAAGGTACTATAATGAACTCATTAATTTTTTTATTGGTGTAAAACCTACTGTATTCCAACTTCTCTATGGTTTATAAATTATTTTACTAGCCATAGATTCATCAAAATAAGCAAACAACACACAAAAACAGAATCTGTCAAAAACAGAAGAGTCTGTAGTAATCTGTAGCTAGCGCAAGATCTGGAACCCCAAAAATTCTAAAATAAATTGCTGGACTCGAGGAATTTATATGTTAATCATCTGCAAAAAGAATTAACTAAATAGAACTCTCGAATAAAAAATGGCAGCAATTCTCATGAGTGCTAAAGTTTCTGTTTTTTACAGCATGATCGCAAAGACTTTCCCCAAGTCTTCCCAACGGTTCTACTTGGCACAAACACTAATTAAACACAAAAAACACAAACAAAGCAGAGTCTAGATAAATTATTTATTACTAAACAGGAACAACAGGCAAGGAACAAAAATAAAATTGGGTTGCCTCCCAACAAGCGCTATCGTTTAACGCCCCTAGCTAGGCATGATGATTTCAACGATGCTTACATAAAAGATAAGAATTGTAACATAAAAAGAGCATCTTGAAGAATATGTCTAGCACATTTAAGTCTAACCCACTTCCTATGCATAGGGATTTTGTGATCAAACAACTTGTGGGAACAATAATCAACTAGCATAGGAAGGCAAAACAAGCATAACTTTGAAACTTTAAGCACATAGAGAGGGAACTTGATATTATTGCAATTCCTACAAGCATATGTTCCTCCCTCATAATAATTTTCAGTAGCATAATGAATGAATTCAACAATATAACCAGCACCTAAAACATTCTTTTCATGATCTACAAGCATAGAAAATTTACTACTCTTCACATAAGCAAATTTCTTCTCATGAATAATAGTGGGAGTATCATAAGAGACTTGAATACTATAAATTGTTTCCACATTAAAAGAGTAATGTTCAGAAAAAGGGTAATCATAATCATGACAAGTTTTATAAATATAATAATCACTACTTTTTATAGCATAAGTATCATCACAATAATCATCATAAGTAGGAGGCATGCTATCATTATAAATTTGCATATCAAAACTTGGGAGACTAAAAATATCATCTTCATTAAACATAGCATCCCCAAGCTTGGGACAAACATTAATTGCAGCAAATATATTCTCAAAAACATCATCTTCATCAAACATAGCATCCCCAAGCTTGGGCCTTTTCATATCATAAGCATAATCACTCTCATCATTAATAGTATGGATAGCACCAATAGTATAGAAATTATCATATTCTTCCAAGCAAGTGCCAAAAAGATTTTCAAGATCATAAGAAGTATCATTATCTTCCACAATTATATTTTCATAAGGCACAATAGTAATAGGAGAAGCATTATTTGGGGGAGATATCTTTTACCTATCTTCCTTTTTCTTGTCTTCTTCTTCTTCACCACATCTTGTGTGGGTTCTATCCTCCTTTTGGAGCTCCTTATTAATGAGATTGGTTGAATAGGAGGCTCCTCCTCGTTACCTGATTCATTATAAGAAATAATAGGAGGATATTGGGAAGTCTCTTCCCTTTCATTAGTATTCTCTTCATCTTCTATTTGTTTTCTTCTCTTTATGTAATTGCCAATGTAAGGATTTTCAATGCAATTCACCGCACAATACATATAAATTTCCTCTAGATCAAAGCCAAGAAGTTTGTAACGGGCAAATTCTGGAAGATGATTAGTTAAACGTTTCATTTCTTCATAACCCATAAGCAAACTAAGTTCATTATAATGTGCAAGGGAAATCAAGTTGTCGGTGTCAAAACCGGCGGATCTCGGGTAGGGGGTCCCGAACTGTGCGTCTAGGTCGGATGGTAACAGGAGGCAGGGGACACGAAGTTTTACCCAGGTTCGGGCCCTCTCGATGGAGGTAAAACCCTATGTCCTGCTTGATTAATATTGATGATATGGGTAGTACAAGAGTTGATCTACCACGAGATCAGAGAGGCTAAACCCTAGAAGCTAGCCTATGGTATGATTGTTGATGTGTATGTTGTCCTACAGACTAAAACCCTCCAGTTTATATAGACACCGGAGAGGGTTAGGGTTACATAAGTCGGTTATAATGGTAGGAGATCTGAACATCCGTATCGCCAAGCTTGCCTTCCATGCCAAGGAAAGTCCCTTCCGGACACAGGACGGAGTCTTCAATCTTGTATCTTCATAGTCCAGGAGTCCGGCTGAAGGTATAGTGCGGCTATCCGAACACCCCCTAATCTAGGACTCCCTCAGTAGCCCCTGAACTAGGCTTCAATGACGACGGTTCCAGCGCACAAATTGTCTTCGGCTTGCAAGGCGGGTTCCTCCTCCAAGTACTTCATAAAAGATCTTAAACACAAAGATAGTGTCCGGATCTACAAAATAAGTTTCCACATATTGCCATAGAGAGAATAATTATATTAACACAAATCTAATCTGCTGACGTATTCCGTGGTGCGACACGCCACGACCAAGCCTTTATTCGAGTTGTTTAATTATCCCACCTCAGCGCGTTGTGCGAGGCGGTTTCCTTGGCACGTCTTGTTGAAGCAGAGATCGTGTCCCCTCATTTCGGGATTCTCATCAATACGGGCGTGGGTAACCCAACCACGCCTTTGATTACGGTGCTTGGAGATAAGCAAGTTTTACCAGGCTGGTGGGGACATGTAGTCGCGTCCACCCATATAAGGGTTTAAGGATCCACCCTTTCACCCACGCCTTCTTCCTCCTTTGCCTATCCATTCTTGCACACTCGAGCTCTAGTGCCCAAGTCCGCACTACCACCTCAACCTTCTCCAGTCATGTCCGGAGCGGGAGGCAAGTGGATGGTCTCCTTCGTCACGGAGGGACACATCAAAAAGCTGAGGAAGGTCGGATTGAAGGAAATATGCCCTAGAGGCAATAATAAAGTTATTATTTATTTCCTTATATCATGATAAATGTTTATTATTCATGCTAAGAATTGTATTAAACCGGAAACATAATACATGTGTGAATACATAGACAAACAGAGTGTCACTAGTATGCCTCTACTAGACTAGCTCATTAATCAAAGATGGTTATGTTTCCTAACCATGAGCAAAGAGTTGTTATTTGATTAACGAGGTCACATCATTAGTTGAATGATCTGATTGAAGATGACCCATGTGTGAATACATAGACAAACAGAGTGTCACTAGTATGCCTCTACTAGACTAGCTCGTTAGTCAAAGATGGTTATGTTTCCTAACCATGAGCAAAGAGTTGTTATTTGATTAACGAGGTCACATCATTAGTTGAATGATCTGATTGACATGACCCATTCCATTAGCTTAGCACCCGATCGTTTAGTATGTTGCTATTGCTTTCTTCATGACTTATACATGTTCCTATAACTAGGAGATTATGCAACTCCCGTTTGCCGGAGGAACACTTTGGGTGCTACCAAACATCACAACGTAACTGGGTGATTATAAAGGAGTACTACATGTGTCTCCAATGGTAGATGTTGGGTTGGCGTATTTCGAGAATAGGATTTGTCACTCCGATTGTCGGAGAGGTATCTCTGGGCCCTCTTGGTAATGCACATCACTTAAACCTTGCAAGCATTGCAACTAATGAGTTAGTTGCGGGATGATGTATTACGGAATGAGTAAAGAGACTTGCCGGTAACGAGATTGAACTAGGTATTGGATACCGACGATCGAATCTCGGGCAAGTAACATACCATGACAAAGGGAACAACGTATGTTGTTATGCGGTCTGACCGATAAAGATCTTCGTAGAATATGTAGGAACCAATATGGGCATCCAGGTCCCGCTATTGGTTATTGACCGAAGATGTGTCTCGGTCATGTCTACATTGTTCTCGAACCGTAGGGTCCGCACGCTTAACGTTACGATGACAGTTATTATGAGTTTATGCATTTTGATGTACCGAAGGTTGTTCGGAGTCCCGGATGTGACCACGGACATGACGAGGAGTCTCGAAATGGTCGAGACATAAAGATTGATATATTGGAAGCCTATATTTGGACATCAGAAGTGTTGCGGGTGAAATCGGGATTTTACCAGAGTACCGGGAGGTTACCGGAACCCCCCGGGAATCAAATGGGCCATAGTGGGCCTTAGTGGAAAGGAGAAGGGGGCAGCCCAAGGTGGCCGCGCGCCTCCCCCCTCCCCTAGTCGTATTAGGACTAGGAAAGGTGGCCGGCCCCCCCCTCTCTCTTTCCCCCTTGAGGATTCCTATTCCAACTAGGATTGGGGGGGTAGTCCTACTCCCGGTAGGAGTAGGACTCCTCCTGGCGCGCCCCAAGGCTAGCCGCACCTCTCCCCCCTTGCTCCTTTATATACAGGGGCAGGGGGCACCTCTAGACACACAAGTTGATCATTGTGATCGTTCCTTAGCCGTGTGTGGTGCCCCCTGCCACCATATTCCACCTCGATCATATCGTTGTAGTGCTTAGGCGAAGCCCTGCGTCGGTAGAACATCAAGATCGTCACCACGCCGTCGTCCTGACGGAACTCCTCCCCGAAGCTTTGCTGGATCGGAGCCCGCGGATCGTCATCGAGCTGTACGTGTGCTAAGAACTTGGAGGTGCCGGAGTAACGGTGCTTGGATCGGTCGGATCGGGAAGAAGACGTATGACTACTTCCTCTACGTTGTGTCAACGCTTCCGTTGCGATCTACAAGGGTACGTAGATCAGACTCTTCCCCTCGTTGCTATGCATCCCCATGATCTTGCGTGTGCGTAGGATTTTTTTTGAAATTACTACGTTCCCCAACACGGATATCTGGCCAGCGACATCGCGCACCGGCTTCCCGGAAAGGGGCAGCTCATCCCCACACCTAGGCCCCATGAGAGGGTGGTATTCCTCCCCCATTTCCTCCGCGGACTGGGCTTCCCTCTACATCCATTTGTCCGGGGGCTCATGTTCTACTACGGCCTGGATTTCCACGATCTGGCCCCGAACTTCGTCCTCAACATCTTGGCGTTTATCGTCGTGTGCGAGGCGTTCCTCCGCATCCGCCCCCATTTCGGCCTATGGCTTAAGACTTTCAATGTCAAGCCAAAGGTGGTGCGCGGCAGCCAGGCGGAGTGCGGCGGTGCCATGGTTGGCAAGATGGCCAACGTCCTGTGGCTTGAGGGCTCCTTTGTGGAGACCCTGAAGGGGTGGCAATCAGGGTGGTTTTATGTCACCGAGCCGCGCGACGCCGAATGGGTCGCACCCCCTGAGTTTCGATCCGGCCCCCTACGTGGCTCACCTCCTGGAAGGAGACAGGCCTGTCTTGGGGTAAAAAAAAGGGAGCTGACAGGACTCCAAACATGCATCCAAACCATGGTGGACAAGAAGCTCAAGGTCGTCAACGTAGTCCAGGTTATGTTCATCCGCCTGATCCTCCCGTGTCAACGACGGGCCTTCAACCTGTGGGAGTTTGACCCGGCGCAGCATCAAACTCTAAACAGGCTCTTTGACATGACGTACGAAGATGCCTGGAGGATGCTTTTCAAGGGCGCCGAGGCTCCCGCATCCGCTGCCGAGGATCGCGGATTCAGTACTCAGCATCACGCTCATGCGGTAAGCTGTTTTTGTCCTTTTACAGGGTATCAGCTTTTCATAGTTTGACTCTATGCGGGATCTGAGTTCCCTTATCTTTGATAGGATTGGGTGGTGACGTCCGGACAGATCAACTGTCCGGCTCCTCTGCCCGAAGGCCCAGCGGACGTTCGCTTGGCGAAGCTGCTGGTTCCGACGCCCTATGTGGTGCCGGAGAAGAAGGCCACGAAAAGGGCCACAGGGACTCGAAAGAGTGCCCGGCGCCAGGAGGTGTCGGATTCATCATCCGACGGTCCCGAAGCGCCTTCCTCTCGTGAAGACGAGGAGGAAGAAGAAGAGACCTCGCCCCCTCTAGCGGGAGGAGAGAAGAAAAGGAAGGCCGCCCTCTCTGAGGAGGCCGGAGGGTCCAAGAAGGGGAAAACCCTTCCTCCGGACTGCTCCATCGACGCCGACGATGACGAAGAGGAGTGGCAGCCCAGGGCCAAGCCCCTAGCGAAATCGTAAGTATCCGGATACCGGAGTGACTCATAGTATTTGTTTAATGCACAGCTTTCCCTTGTGTCGAATGTGTTTATGCAGCACACCCAAAGACCGGCTCGACGCATCGTCGAGCGGCTCACTGGACTCGTCGGAGGTGAACTCGCTTCCGACGGCTTCCTCCCCCCGCCCTACGGGCGATACCGAAGTATTGTCCCAACAGGTCCCAAGCAGGGAGGAGGTGGTCCTGGAGGCGCCGCAAGGCGACCTCCCGAACTCCAGGAGTGAAGGGGAGGAAACCCCCCAGGGCTCCAAGTCTGGCTTAAGGCCGGACACCGCTCTGGAATCTTCAAAGGTTCCAGAGTCCGACGGGTGACCTCCTTCCAAGAGGATCAAGCCTACCGTGCCGGTGACCCCCGTCCAACCGGGGGCGCCGGACAATCTGTTGGAGGTGCTCGAAGGCGCCTCCATCGAAGAGGAGCACCGCACTATTATGAGTGCGGTGGTCCAAAAGGTTCAGTCCACCAAGAGCGGACTGACTGAAGCTTGTACTAGCCTTTTGACAGGCTTTGAGGTAAGTAAATAATGTGTAAATAATATTACCGCATAGACAGTAGCCCCTGATGCTCTATTGGGCATTCGGGGAGAAAAGCCGAATAGAGAATCAAAAATTCGTAGGAGTCTAACAAAGGAGTCAATATGCGTATGCAGGCTTCTCTGCTGGCGTCCGCCGCACTGACTGCGGAAGTGGACACACTGAAGCAGAGCCTCGAGAAGTCCGAGCAAGAGCTCGGGCGTGCCAAGAAGCAGCTTGAGGAGAAGGAAGGTAAGAAATACCTTGGTTGAATGTGTATATAAAAAAGGGGCAATTGCAAGAAATGACAGGATTAACATGGCTATTTGTAGGGGCCACATCTGAGGTGGCGACCCTTAAGCAGGCGCTGCTCTAGGCCGAGAAGAGTGCGGCCGTGGAGCGCACCTAGCGGGAGAGGTATGAGGCCGAGGTTGGCAAGGTGCGGCAAGAGCTCCAGGTTCTCATGAAGAAACATGAGAGTTTGGAGCTTGACTTGAAGACGCGAGCGTCTGAGCTCGCGGCGGCTATTGAAAATGCCAAGTCTGCCAAGGCCGAATCCCAGAAGACCCTCCGGGAGTTGGATGAGGTGAAGAAAATAGCGGCGGGTAAGGCACTCTTTATGCAAAGTAAACATATAAACGTGAGGTACTTGATACTTAGCCGAATTCAAAGCTCTCCAGGGGCATTTGCAGATCTTCCCCGGAGTGTATCTGATGCCGCCGCATTCTATTGAGCCGAGGAGGGCAGCTCGACGGAGAAGGTGTTCTGGTCTCAGTATGTTGAGGCCGGACACCCCGTGCCCCTGAGCGACTAGCTGAAGCAGCTCGTCGAGCTCCACAAGGCGGCCTAACAGGCCATGAAGGGCCTCCTAGTTCGGCTGTGGCCTGGAGAGGCTCTGCCTGGGAGCTATTTCGGGCTGGTGCGGTGGCTGGTGGAGGCCTGTCCAAGGCTCGAATACATCAAGCGCTCCGTCTGTATTGAAGGTGCCTGTAGGGCCTTTGCTCGTGCCAAGGTGCACTGGGGCAGGCTGGATGCGGAGAAGCTTGTGAAGGACGGGCCGCCAGCGGGGAAGGAGCATCGCAAGCCCGAAAATTACTATGAGGATGTTCTGAAGGGTGCCCGCCTTGTGGCGGATGAATGTACTAGGGATGTAATTTTTGAGTAAAACTCGCTCGTTTTTATCCTGTGCGCTGGAAACTTGTTCATATGCGCTTAGCAATGCTGTTCGGATTTAAAATATTACCTTCTGTGTGGCTATTTATCAATTCTGAGAGATGGCGAGTCGTCGGCTTCTGCCCCCATGCCGCTAGTGCCGGGGTGTTCGGGGATAAACCTGAGCATTCTTTTTCCCATGTTTGGGTCCTTCAAGGGAGGCGCTCAGCCCAGCGAACGAGGCAATCAGACTATAACGCGTGAACACTCTCACTTAGCCATAGAATTCTATAACTTTAAATTTCGGCGAAGCCCCTAGTATTCGGAAGACCGATTTCGGGGCGCTATCCACGCCTTGGCCGGACAGAGCCGACTCCTCGCCCGAAGCGGCATAAGTCTTTAGGGACTCGAAAAAACCTCTCGAACAGCGACCAGCTCTCGCTTCATCATGACAGCCAGTTTTAGCTTTCTCCACTGAGGTGCTCGGCCCAGCTCAACTAGGGCACAATCGCAGTGGTTCTCCAAGTGCTACCTTAGCCGATATAGCGGAACATAAGGCACCAAAACATAGGAGCCGGGCAAACCCAAGTATTGACCCAAGACATGATTCGGAGCCGATGCATATAATGCTATAAGTTCGGGGTGCCGCACTTGTGAAAGTGTTCGGACTTCTCACACCATATTGAGGCGTATTGAAGCCCCTGGCGTATTTTGGCCGTACCAAATTGTACGGGTGCAACATGTCATTAAGGAACAATTATTTATAAAAAGGTAATGCAAAATAGACAATAGCTATGCGTTGTTTATGAAAAATAGCTGCGATCAAAGCGGAACGATACAAGTAATGCGAGAAACGAAAAGTTGGACTATTGAACATGTCTGCTCCAGGGGCAAGCTGCGGAATAGTATGCGAAACAGTTATACTGCTCGTGATAGAGACCACCTGGGATTTCCGTGATGCGGCATGGCTTGTCTGCTTCCCTGGTTCTTGCATCATTTGTGCGGTAATTGAACTGCCGAACCGGCCTTCCGAAGAGTAGAGTCCTGGAAGTAAGAGAAAAGTAAAAAAAATCGGCAGCCCCTGGTGCGGTTTAAGCCGTATTTTGGGCGTGCCGTGATGGTGCCCCTCCCCCTATGCCCATGGTATTTCTAGAGCGTAGTTATGTACGCGAAGTACTGGTGTCGCCTTTTTGCGGGGGTTGGGGTTGGGGCCACATTGCTACGCCTCATCGGAATGTGCCAGGCGGTCTTGTTGTAGGTTACTCCGGGCGCGCTTGATAGTGTCCGAACGTTTAATGGCCGGACTGGAGAACTGCCTGGAGAGGCTGCTTTGTACTTCCACTGCAAGGGCCGCCGTGTGCTCCTCCGTTCGGAGGGAGCGTTCATTGTTTCCATTGACCGTAATTACTCCTCGAGGGCCTGGCATCTTGAGCTTAAGGTATGCGTAGTGCGGGACCGCATTGAACTTGGCGAATGCGGTTCACCCGAGCAGTGCATGATAACCACTGCAGAACGGGACTATGTCGAATATTAACTCCTCGCTTCGGTAATTATCCGGAGATCTGAAGACCACTTCAAGTGTGACTGAGCCTGTGCAGCTGGCCTCTACACCTGGTATGACGCCTTTAAAGGTCGTTTTGGTGGGCTTAATCCTCGAGGGATCTATGCCCATTTTCCGCACTGTATCCTGGTAAAGCAGGTTCGGGCTACTGCCGCCGTCCATAAGGACTATAGTGAGATGAAATCCGTCAATAATTGGGTCAAGAACCAATGCGGTGAATCCTCCATGACGGATGCTAGTGGGATGGTCTCCTCAATCAAAGGTGATCAGGCAGGAGGACCATGGGTTGAACTTTGGGGAGACTGGCTCTACCGCGTATACGTCCCTTAACGCGCGCTTTCGCTCCCTTTTGGGGACGTGGGTGGCGTATATCATGTTCACCGTCCGCACTTGTGGGGGAAAACCCTTCTGTCCATTGTTGTTCGCCGGCCGGGGCTCCTCGTCGTCATCGCTATGCAACCCCTTATCTTCATTGTCGGCGCTTAATCTGCCTGCCTGCTTGAACACCCAACAGTCCCTGTTGGTGTGATTGGACGGCTTTTCGGGGGTGCCATGTATTTGGCACAAGCGGTCGAGTATCCGGTCCAAGCTGGACGGGCCCCTGGGATTCCTTTTGAATGACTTTTTCCGCTGACCGGATTTAGAGCCTCTGAATCCGGCATTAACTGCCGTATCCTTAGCATTGTCGCTGTTGATGCGGCGCTTCTGCTGGTTGCGACACGACCTGCCACTAATGTCCCTGATGTCCGAACGACCAGGGTTCTTGGTCATATTGTTGCTACGAGCAAGCCAGCCGTCTTCTCCCGCGCAAAAGTGGGTCATGAGTGCTGCCATAGATTTTGGCTTCTCCTGTCCTAGGTGCCGGGCAAGCCACTCGTCATGGATATTATGCTTGAAGGCTGCTAAGGCCTCTGCGTCCGGACAGTCGAGTATTTGATTTTTCTTTGTTAGGAACTCTGTCCAGAATTGCCTGGCCGATTCGTCTGGCTGCTGAATTACGTGCTTAAGTCGTCAGCATCTGGGGGTCGCACATAAGTGCCCTAGAAATTGTCGAGGAATGCGGCTTCCAGGTCCTCCCAACAGCTGATTGACCCTGTTGGTAGGCTGTTAAGCCACTGCCAGGCTGGTCGTTTAAGCTTGAGTGGGAGGTATTCGATGGCGTGGAAATCATCGCCGTGGGCCATGTGGATATGAAGGAGATAATCCTCGATCCATACCACGGGATCTGTTGAGCCATCATATGATTCGATGTTTACGAGTTTGAAACCCTCGGGGATTTGATGATCCATTATTTCATCTATGAAGCTCAATGGGCGTGCGGCGCCTCTGTACTGGGCTATATCATGACGTAGCTCCAATGAGCTTTGTCTACTGTGTTCGGCCCTGCCGAATTTGTGACCGGCGTGATGGTTACCGTCTCGAGCCGTGGGGCGCCCACGCGGTCCGTAGATCGATCTTGTTTGCCTTGCCTTTTCCTCCAACATATTACGTAAATCCGGTGCATATTCCCGTGCCTTGGTACGGGGTGCGGCTTGGGTGGAGGGCCATGAGGCCTCTCTGTCGCGGCCACGAGGTGGCCTGTCAGCCGTGTCGAGTGCTTCCTCCTCTAATCGGGGTAGCAACCTGCGCTTTGGGTAGAACTTGGAGGGGCGTTCGGGTTTATGCTCTTCGGCCGCAAGGACTTCAGTCCATCTATTGACTAGCCGATCTTGATCAACTTTAAGCTGTTGCTGTTTTTTCTAGAGGCTTCTTGCCGTGGCCATAAGCCTGCGTTGAAAACGCTCTTGTTCGATGGGATCCTCTGGCACGACGAATTCGTCGTTGTCGAGGCTTGCCTCGTCTTTGGAGGGAGGGATATAATTATCGTCCTCGACCTCTCTGTCAGCCGCTCTCCCATGGGGGCTGGTTTCTCCATCCCCCTATGCTAAATCTTGCTCGGGGGGATGTTCTTCGGCGCTTTCCGGGGTATTATTATCTCCCGTGATGGAATCGCCGTTTTTGTGTTGGCGGGATTTTGAGCGGCGCCGCTGACGCCGGCGCTTTTGCTGTTTCTTGGAGGGGTCATCCTCCGCTGTTCCATCGCCCTCTCCCTCTTTTGGGGTGTCCACCATGTATATGTCATATGACGAGGTGGCTTTTCAGTGCCTAGTAGGCGCTGGTTCTTCATCATCTCCTTCATCGGTGTCCATACCGTCGATGTCTTCGGAGTCGAAGTTGAGCATGTCGGTTGAGTCGTCGACAATAGCTACAAAGTGGGTGGTGGGTGGGTTTTGAATTTCTTCATCGTCCGTGCCCCAACCTTGCTGACCGTAGTCCGGCCAAGGCTCTCCTGACAAAGAGAGAGACTTCAGTGATTTCAGGATATCGCCGAAAGGCGAGTGCTGAAAGACGTCCGCGGCCGTGAACTCCATGATCGGCACCCAATCGGATTCGCTCGGCAAGGGCGCGGAGGGTTCGGAGTCCGGAGAAGAATTCGGCTCCATGGAGTCACGAGTCTTGCAGAGTACGGGGCTGGTGTTCGGCTCAACCGCCGTTGGGATCGCAGCCCCCGAGGTGGCGTCCAACTGCCCATCCTCGATCGGTGCGGTCGGCTCCGAACTAGGGGTCAGAGCCGATGCGGGTGCGGCCTCCAGGGCAATGTTCGGCGGCAGAGCTAGATCATGCTCGTCGTGACCGTGCGGCGCACTCGGCAGTGGTTCAAATCCGTCGAAGATCAAGTCCCCATGGATGTCGGCTGTGTAGTTTAAACTTCCGAATCTAACCTGACGGCCAGGGCCGTAGCTTTCGATCTGCTCTAGATGGCCAAGTGAATCGGCCCGCAGTGCGAAGCCGCCAAAGACGAAGATCTGTCCGGGGAGGAAGGTCTCACCCTGGACTGCGTCGCCATTGATGATCGTAGGAGCCCTCAGGCCTGACGGTGACGGCACAGAGGAACTCTCAATGAAAGCACCAATGTCGGTGTCAAAACCGGCGGATCTCGGGTAGGGGTCCCAAACTATGCGTCTAGGTCGGATGGTAATAGGAGGCATGGGACACGAAGTTTTACTCAGGTTCGGGCCCTCTCGATGAAGGTAAAACCCTACATCCTGCTTGATTAATATTGATGGTATGGGTAGTACAAGAGTTGGTCTACCACGAGATCAGAGAGGCTAAACCCTAGAAGCTAGCCTATGGTATGATTGTTGATGTGTATGTTGTCCTACAGACTAAAACCCCCCGGTTTATATAGACACTGAAGAGGGTTAGGGTTACATAAAGTCGGTTATAATGGTAGGAGATCTGAACATCCGTATCGCCAAGCTTGCCTTCCACGCCAAGGAAAGTCCCTTCTGGACACGGGACGGAGTCTTCAATCTTGTATCTTCATAGTCCAGGAGTTCGACTGAAGGTATAGTTCGGCTATCCGAACACCCCCTAATCCAGGACTCCCTCACAAGTCATCACAATTTTTGGACACGATTAGATCATGAAACAATTTGCATCAGATAGCTAAAATGACCCTGTTCATTGCAAAGTCCACAAGTATGGCCAAGAAAATTTACATTTTTAGCACAATCATCTAGTATTTCTTGCAACAATTTAGTTTCTAAGTACTTATGCTTCTTCCAATATCTATCTTCCCTTTTTGGTGTGTACTTACAAACCCAATGCACTCCACAAAAATTGACATGTTTATAGGAGACATTTTCATCATAACTAGTGCAATCATCATTAGTATCATGGATATTCAAAGAATTCGTACTAACAACATTGCAATCATGCTCATCATTCACATATTTTATGCCAAGCATTCTATGTAATTCTTCTTCTAGTATTTGAGCACAATTTTCCTTTCCATCATACTCACGAAAGATATTAAAAAGATGAAGCGTATGAGGTAAACTCAATTCCATTTTTTGTAATTTTCTTTTATAAACTAAACTAGTGATAAAACAAGAAACTAAAAGACTCGATTGCAAGATCTAAAGATATACCTTCAAGCGCTAACCTCCCCGGCAACGGCGCCAGAAAAGAGCTTGATGTCTACTACACAACCTTCTTCTTGTAGACGTTGTTGGGCCTCCAAGTGCATAGGTTTGTAGGACAGTAGAAAATTTCCCTCAAGTGGATGACCTAAGGTTTATCAATCCGTAGGAGGCATAGGATGAAGATGGTCTCTCTCAAGCAACCCTGCAACCAAATAACAAAAAGTCTCTTGTGTCCCCAACACACCCAATACAATGGTAAATTGTATAGGTGTACTAGTTCGGCGAAGAGATGGTGATACAAGTGGTATATGGATAGTAGATAAAGGTTTTGTAATATGAAAATATAAAAACAGCAAGGTAACTAACGATAAAAGTGAGCGTAAACGGTATTGCAATGTGTTGAAACAAGGCCTAGGGTTCATACTTTCACTAGTGCAAGTCCTCTCAACAATAATAACATAATTAGATCATATAACTATCCCTCAACATGCAACAAAGAGTCACTCCAAAGTCACTAATAGCGGAGAATGAATGAAGAGATTATGGTAGGGTACGAAACCACCTCAAAGTTATTCTTTCCAATCAATCCGTTGGGCTATTCCTATAAGTGTCACAAACAGCCCTAGAGTTCGTACTAGAATAACACCTTAAGACACAAATCAACCAAAACCCTAATGTCACCTAGATACTCCAATGTCGCCTCAAGTATCCGTGGGTATGATTATACGATATGCATCACACAATCTCAGATTCATCTATTCAACCAACACATAGGACCTCAAAGAGTGCCCCAAAGTGTCTACCGGAGAATCACGACGAAAACGTGTGCCAACCCCTATGCATAGGTTCATGGGCGGAACCCGCAAGTTGATCACCAAAACATACATCAAGTGAATCACGTGATATCCCATTGTCACCACAGATACGCACGGCAAGACATACATCAAGTGTTCTCAAATCTTTAAAGACTCAATCCGATAAGATAACTTCAAAGGGGAAACTCAATTCATTACAATGGAGTAGAGGGGGGAGAAAACATCATAGGATCCAAATATAATAGCAAAGCTCACGATATATCAAGATCGTATCACCTCAAGAACACGAGAGAGAGAGAGAGAGAGAGATCAAACACGTAGTTACTGGTACATACCCTCAGCCCCGAGGGAGGACTACTCCCTCCTCGTCATGGAGAGCATCGGGATGATGACGATGGCCGCCGGAGAGGGATTCCCCCTCCGGCAGGGTGCCAGAATGGGTCTAGATTGGTTTTCGGTGGCTACGGAGGCTTCTGGTGGCGGAACTCCCGATCTATTGTGCTCCTCGATTGTTTTAGGGTATGTGGGTATATATGGGTTAAAGAGATACATTAGGGGAGCCACGAGGGGCCCACGAGGGCGGAGGGCGCGCCCCCCTGCCTTGTGGCTCCATCGTTCCTTTCCTGATGTGCACTCCAAGTTTTTCCAGTAGCTTTCCTTCCAAAAATAACTTCTCCAGTTGGTTTCATTCCGCTTCGACTCCGTTTGATATTCCTTTTCTTCGAAACACTGAAATAGGCAAAAAACAACAATTCTGGGCTGGGCCTCCGGTTAATAGGTTAGTCCCAAAAATAATATAAAAGTGGATAATAAAGCCCAATATTGTCCAAAATAGTAGATAATATAGCATGGAGCAATCAAAAATTATAGATACGTTGGAGACGTATCACTTCCTTCTAATTGTTTGACAACTAGGTCCCACGCCATTGTCAATGTATTCAATAAACGAGAAAATTATACAACGAGCGGATAAAACCAGGTACCCTGCAGCTCGCCCAGTAGTTTTTTAGTTTCAGAGACAGAGCTCAACTGCGCCCTGTGCGGGGGCTGTGGCCTGTCTAGCCCACGCTTACGCTTTTATTTAAGCACATGACGAGCCCAGTTGATATCTTTTTTCTTTTTGAAAATGGCTAGCCCATTTCTTTTTTTGGAGAATACCAATACCGAGGCCTACTTGCTTTAATCAGCCCTGCTGGGCTACAAATCTTTCAAGACGAGGAGGGATGTAAGTAGTAAGAAATGGGTTTCCCCAGAAAATGGGCTATAAGTTGTAAGAAATGGGCTGTAAATTTTTAAACGAAAGCTAACCAGCAATTACATTAAAATATCATTTTTTCTGGATTTCTATACTCTCTACTCTTATAAAAGCAGAGTTGGTGATGATGGTGTGCCTGCCATCCTGCAATATAGGCCGTCTGATCTATATATAACGGATATGAAGGAAACTATGACAATTTACCCGCACTCCTCTCCACATTTGCAGATACGGCTTTCCCTCGTTCATCCTTTTCTCCCACAAGATAAACTTCTCATACAAATGCATCTTCATATTCCGTGCAACGCACAGGCATCTTGCTAGTTAAGATTTTAAATTTCATTCAATTTTTGCAAAGAATTGTTTTTCGAATTTTATTTTGATATAATATTTTAAAAACTATTTTTAACGTGACTCGAAATTTCGTGATTAAAAGAGTTCGGACCCCACCGAAATATGCAAAATTTCGTTGAATATTTTTAGCAGTGCCCAGAATAGGTGGTCTGTCATGCTAATAAAAAGAATATGGGCTTCAAATATCCTTAAGAATTAGCAAATAGGCTGTAAATTCTTGAAAATAATGGCTTGTGGGCTGTATGCTGTTTTCGAAAGATTTGGAGGCCGACTTCTAGGCTTACTAGGTTGACGATGATGCTGTCCTAAATTCTTTTTGACGTGTACGCAAGTCTTTGTCAACTTAGTCAACACAGAACAGTGGTTGTTGGATGTCCATCCAACGGCTGCCGTGCTTCTTCAATCTCTGATCTTCCTGCTCTAGCCGCCCAAACCAGCGCCGCCGGGACTGCCTGCTCCCTCCTCACATGGCCGGTTGTGCTACCGCCAGGCCATCCCTCTACCCACACGCACATCCTGTTATTTTCTGGCGACGTCAGCCTCACACCACCGCGTTTGTGCTCTCGGCACCGCAAGGTAAACATGGTCAACAAACAACAGCCATCGAAAGAGGCTGGCAGTAGGGACCCACACAAGGAAATGCCTCCTTATTACGCGCAAAATAATGATTCCTCCATACAACATCAACAGCTGGCTAGACTTCACAGAAGCCTTCATCCGCAACTTCACCAGCACCTACAAGCGGGCTCCCAAGCCCAGACAGCTTTCCTTGTGCGTGCAAGGCCCCGCCGAGTCCACTCACGACTACCTCACGCGTTGGGCCGAGCTCCGCAACTCTTGCGAAGTGGTGCACAAGGTGCAAGCTATAGAATACTTCACTGCCGGGTGCCGAGAAGGCACCCTCCTCAAGCACAAGCTCCTCTGTGACGAGCCGACTACCCTCGACGAGCTTCTGGTCATAGCGGACAAGTACGCCACCGCCGACTCCTCGATGAAGACCGAACTCCAGGTAGACGCGTCCGGGAAAGTACTCAACCCGGCGCCCAAGACGCCGGCTGGGGACTCCGGCCGACGCCCACACCAGAACGACCACAAGCGCAAGGGCCCCGTGCCGCCCTCCACCAGTTGGTAGGTGGCCACAGTCGAAGACGAGCAGCCCGAAGGGCGGCCCGCACCCAAGAAGCAGAGGGGCGGCAAGCCGGCTTGGCAGCCGGCCTTCTCCTACAAGCAAACTCTTGACGCCCCATGCAAGTTCCACAGCGGCGCGAAGCCGTCCAACCACACAACCCAGAAGTGCCACTAGCTCATCCGAATCTCCAAAGGAGAAGGGCTCGCGCCGCCTCCGGCTCCGCAGCCGCCGACCGCTCGTTCTGCAGTCGGAGCCATGCATGATGAGTTCCCCGATGAGCATGCCGCTTATATCGTCTTTACAAGCCAGCCCGAAGACCGGCGCAGCAAACGCCGAGAGCCCCATCTTTTATCTATAAATGAAGAATATTATGCTTATGACCTTGTCATTACATTTACTTTTTTCGTCCGGCACCGGGTTCGACTAGTCGGCCCGGGGACTGCCGCCTGGAGTTATATTAGAAGTCCTACCCGCGGTCAGACAAGTAGTGTGCCGGCACCCAAGCCTTCTCTTGCCAAAAGTCGCAGTTCGAAGAACCGGCTGTCCAGCTGGCAAGAGTTAAAGGCAGGAAAGGACGCCCACACGAAAAATGGTTAGGGACTAACGGACTAATATAACAAAAGCCGGTTTTTCTCCCACCGCCGACCGACTACCAGAGTAGCCGGCCGGCCGGCTTCCATTCACCTCACTTCAACCTAAGAAAGCTCGAGTACTTGCCTCCCCAAGAGGGGAAGGTGGCAAAGGAAACAACCTAAGGATAAAAAGCATACGTGAATGGAAACCAAACACGCACACAATCATATTTACACAAAAGACCTTCAAAAGGCCAGCATTCAACATAGTTCGAATACACCCCCAGTGGGTGGAACTGTGCAAGTTTAATAAAAATTGTTCAAAGGGTAACAAACAGGAAAAGCAAGGATGACAGATTAAGCCAGGGGAGCGACTGGCGAGTCGGGCAGGTCGGTGGAGACGACAGTGCCGACTGGAGGAGTGGCCGGCTGGTGAACCTTGGCATGATCACCGCCTCCCGCATGAGGCACGCTTGCACGCACCTCGTTGCTGGAGGCACGGTCAGGCTGAGGCTGGCGGACTGCTTCACCGGCCGGCTCAACGTCTTCGCCTTCCTCTCCTTCGCCGTCTTCGCCTTCATCACTGGAGGCAATCTCCTCTGCCGAGTCCTCACCCGCCGCCGGGTCCAGCCCGAACCACTCCTCCGGCTGAGCAACGCCGTCGTCATTTATTTCAGGAGCAAAGACACTGATGTCAGTGCACTCGGCGATCGTCGAAGCACGCTGAGCGATAGCCGGCCGCACCTCCTCCAGCTCCTCATCGGCCTCCAGCCGCTAGGTGCACAGCTGGTCCAGGTTCAGCCCCGGATACCAGGCTCGGACGAACTCCAACGCCCTCCCAGCCCCAAGCCGGGCCGCCGATGCCTTCCAGGCCTTGAAGTGGCCAACCACAACCTCCAGCCAGTCGGCCGTCCGACTCGGGGTGCGGGGAATCGTCTCGCTTGGCCAGAGGGCGGCCAGCACCTGCGCCCCGGTGTGCTGGAGGCGGCGGAGCATATGGTGAGCCGGCTGCAGCCGGGCTTGGACCGCCAAGAGTTGCTCCTCAAGCGTCCGGCTCGCGTCTGGCGCGATTTCAGCCCCCGCCTGCCGGCACGCCTCGCGATGGGCCTTGATGGTTTGGGTGGCGAAGACGGACTAGCCGGGAAAGTAGTCTGCGCAGAGAACAAAAAGCAGCACAAGTCAGAACACAAATCAGGGGGCAAGGGGCAAGCAAGGAGTGAGGAAGGCGGCTTACCATCGATCAAATCCTCAATACGACCGAAGCCTTCGTTCAGCGCTTGCTTTGTCTCAGCCCAGCCCGCCGCTTCAGTCTCGAACTCGGCCTTCATGGCGTCCTTGCTGTCCTGCGCCTTCTTTAGGGCCGCCTTGTGGCTCTCCTCCTGGTCGGCCAACTTCTTGGCTAGGCAGTCACGCTCCAGGACCAAGGTGTTGTATTCGGCTTCCTTGGTGCGAAGGGCGGCCTGCGCCCCACTGAGCTGCCCCCTCAAGTCGGCATTGGCTCCTACAAGCACGAAGACAAAGGAAAATCAATAAGGAAGAAGTCGTCAAGGAAGATCCGACCCGACTGCTCAGCGGTTGGCCCGAATCTCGGGGACTACAGCGAGTGGGTGCGCTGACGCGCCCCCATAGGAGATGAACGAAACAAAGCACGCACTCCGGCTGCTGGTCAGGTCTTCGGTTCTCCGGCCCAGCTCCTGAGCCTGGGAGTTGAAGGCAGCAGCGTGGAGGTGATGATACTCCTGGAAGATCAGACAAGAGGCGAGAATAAGATAGTTGTCAGGACCTAGTAAGTTCCAAGCCGCTTGCGCAGCAGCTGACTCGGAACTCAGGGACTACACCCAGTGGGTGCGCTGACGCGCCCCCATGGAAGAAATCAAAAGAGCAAAACAACCAAGGTCAGAAGACTCACCCGGATGATGGCCCGCGTCGCGAGGAACTCTTGGGTGTATTGCTGCAGCGAGGCGGCTTGGGCTTGAAGATGGTTCCGGACCTCCTGGCCGCCGCGTTCAGCTCGCCCGTCCCCCCGCTGGGAGTCCACTCGGACGTGCTGACGCTGGCCGCCTCCAGGGCCTCTGCCGTCTGGCTGGCGCCCGCAGGTTGATGCGGCTCCGGCACGGAGGTGCCTCCGCCTGCGCGCCGGCACAATGTCGGCCGCACCTCGAGGCCGGCTCCTGCCTCTGGCTCGCCCCCGGCCGGCTGCTCTGGCGCCGCGGCTGATTGGCCGCTTTGGCCCGCTCTAGTCGGCGCCGTCTGGGGCGCCGCCTCCACGGAGACCACGTGGTCCTCCCTCCTCTCCATCACCGGCGGGTCTTGGTCGACCTCCTCCGACGGGGGCACGGGGATGTCGGGGGCCACGGCGCGGAGGGGAACGACGAGCAGCGGAGGCTGGGTGCGCGAGGTCTCTGCCTCCGTCTCCACGGCTGCCACCTCCGCCCGGCCCTTGGCCGCCGCATCGGCCCGCTCCTTCGCCGCCTGGGCGGTCTTTCGCTCCGCCGCCTCCCGTTCCTCCCGCGCCTCCCGTGCGTTCCGCTCCGTGGCATCCCTAAGGTCGGCGCGAGGATCCACGCGACGGGAGCCTGAGGACCCTCCAGTCGGCCCGACTATGGAGCCACCAGGACCTCGCTCAAGGGAAAGCGGTGCCCTGTCCGGCAAGCAAAGAAAGGTTTAGAAGGGCTTCAATCGAAAAGGACAACAAAAAATATATATATATAATATACAAGACATTCGACGACTTACGCTAAGATCGCCTGCGGTTGTTTCACCGCCTTACGGAAGCGGGCCGCCTTCGCGGCCACCTCATCCCGCTTGGTCGCCGCCGTGGAAGCCTTGGATTTCTTCGGCCGGCTGCCGAAGAAGGTCGACGCGGCCCGGCGCTTCTGCGCGCCGCCATGGGCAGCCGGCACGGCATACGAGCCCGCGCCTTGATGATCAAGCGCCGGCTGGCGGTTCGGGGCGGCTTCGACCTCGTCGTCATCTGGCCAGTCCTCGAAGCCGGCTCTGGGCCCCGCGTCTCCTGCCTCATCGCTTTCCCTCACGATGGCGTCTTCCATGGCGGCCGCTCGCAGGTCCGGATCGTCGGCGTCGTCCACCGCGCGGTCGGGGAGGAGCTGGCGCTCTACCCTTGCGGCCCCGGCCGTCGGCGGAAGAAGAGGTTTCTGCTAAGGGCAAACCAACTGATCAAAGGTCGGCTATCATGAGGCCAGCTACAAAAGGAAGAAAAAGAAGAAAAACTTACGGCAGGCGGAGTGTTGGCACGGGAATACGGCCCCTTGCCGTATCGCCAATCCTCGGCGAGTTTGCAGTTGGAGATGTAGTTCACCATGTAAGGCACCTCTGCATCAGGCATCTCCCTGGTGCTCAGCCGGCATGGGTCGAAGCGGCCGCTCATCTGGCAAATCATGTGAGGCCGGCCTTGGAACGGAAGTACTCGGCGCTCCACGAAGGCGGCCACCAAGTCGGCTCCGGTCAGGCCCTCCAACTGGATCATCACCCAAAGCCGGGAGAAGGCTGCATTCCCGGCCTGAGACAGCGACCTGGCCCGGTAGCTCCACGAAGGTTGCCTCCCAGCCGGCCAGCCGGCTACGTAAGCCGGCAGGTTGACGTAGTCGCCTTGCTGGGCGACGTTCTTCACGTAAAAGTAGGACTTCTGCCAGAGCTTCACCGACTGGATCAGCGGGATGGACGGGAACGGATTGTTCTCGCCCGTCCGCCTCATGGCAATGAAGGCTCCGCAGGGTGCGGGCACGCCCGCGACGACAGTGCCGAGCTTGCTCTGGAAGAATTCCCCCCAGAGCTCGAGAGTGGGGAGAACCCCAAGAAAGCCCTCGCACAGGGTGACGAAAGCCGATAGCAGCATCACCATGTTGGGCGTGACGTGATGCAGCTAGAGGTGGTAGAATTCAAGGAAAGCTCGAAGGAATCCGCTCGCCGGGAGGCCGAAGCCGCGCAGGCTGTGCGAGCGGAAGATCACCCGCTCGCCCTCCTCCGGCGCCGGCGAGATCTCCCTCTCCGGCACCCGACGAACCCGCACAAAGTTCCCGCCCGGCAGGCGCCGCGTCCGGCGGAGGAACTCGACGTGGTCCTCGTGGACGTTTGAGCCATCCCACGAGCTCGACAGCGCCATGGGAGCAGTGCGGCGGGGAGCAAGACAAAGCGATGGCGGAGACGCGCACGACCCCGCTACGGCGGGACCAAAGGAACCGAGAGGCCCGATGGCAGAACGGCGCGGCAATGGGTTGCTGCGGCGGCGAAGGGAAGAAGAAGGAAGGCGAGAAGGAGCGGAGCGAGGGAGAGCATGCGAGCCTCTGCCGCTCCCCCTCCTCCTCCTACTTATAGACCCGCGCGGCGGAGCCAAGGAGGCGTGGCATGGGGGAACGTGGGGATCAACTGCGCCCACTCCCCCACGTCCCGTGATTATTGTGCCCTGATGGCATAATAAAACCGCCACGGGAAGGCGAGCGGTCCGTGTGGGCCGCAGAAGATCCGCGCTCGGGCCGAGGCCTACGAGTGGCGGGCCCGGGCCTGCGGCGGCGTCCCGTCGCACGCGTGCGTTGGCAGGATCTCCTTGCCACGTGGCCCGCGGGATGGCGCATGGTCAGCTCGCAGGGCGACCCGCGTTCCCGCCTACGAGAAACGGAGCTTTCCGAAGATGGCGCGCACAAGCAAAGCCAGCCCCTCAGGGTAGGAAGCTGACCAAGCTTCTCGTCCCTTTGTCAGCCTCGAAGCTCGACCGGCTTCGGGGACTACTGTCGGAGTAAATGACCACGGGTAGCCTAGCCGGCTCCCCTGGCCCTTCTGAAAAAATTACGAGCCGATCCGGCCCTCAAGAATCCAAGATGCGGGGCCGCCTTCCCCTTGCCGGCTGTCTTCCCGGCCGACTATCAGAAGGCGGCCCGACTTCAGCCCTCATAAAGAAAGCCGCGGGAGGGCCGGCTCCGAGAGGCCGGCCGCGAGAAGGCCGACTCCAAGAGGACGGCTCCCACAAAGCGGTCAAGATCGTACCCTCGAAGTCTGCATCCACATAACGGCGATGTGACGGGGCGTGGCTACAGTAAAGCCTGCCACCCCCGAATCCCGGAGCACGCCTGGCACAATGCGCCGTACGGGTGGCCATGGCCCGTCTGGCGCGGCACCGTTGCCACGTTGACCCTGATGTCATCCACGACATGTCGCCAGTGCGGCCCACGGGCGGTGGGCCCCTTCGGGTAGAGAGACACCTGAAGGCGGCCAGGCCTCCCCCAGTTGGCCCAAGACAAAGCCGGCTCTCCATAGCTGGCTTGCCACCTCCCTCGAAGGAGACGCCCCATTAAGGAGATAAGACACGGTGAGGCTACAACGATCACCCACCGGACGGCAGCACTGTAGCCACACCCACCTCGGCGAAGCCCTCGTCACCAGGATTGAGCAACAGTAACCAGCCCCCGACTAGGCCCTGGACAGTGGGGCCTGCCTGTCGACCAAGGAGCCGGCAGCCGGCGGTCCCTAGCAGCCGGTGTAGAAGCCGGCGAGTGTAGACACAGACGGCTGGGCCCCACGCCCAGCCGGATTACCATTGTACCCCCGGGGGGTTGGCCTATATAAACCCCCCGGGACACCCATGCAAAGGGGTGGATCCCTGTGAGTTTTAGACACCACATAGGGAGGAGAAGAGAGCGAGCCGTGCCCTTCTTCCTCCTCTTGCCGAACAGCTCAGGGAGCATCGTGTAGCTACTTGTTTCATCTAGCGATCATGCGGAGACCCCGCAGAGCAGCAGTAGGGGTGTTATCTCCACGGAGAGCCCCGAAGCTGGGTAAGATTCGCCGGCGTGCATGTCTTCGCCTCATCCCGTTTCCAGGCACCGGCGACGTCTTACTGGCTCCCACAATGATAAGCCACCCGTTGGCATATGTCGCACCTACCACCCGACAACCATCCTTAATGATCCATCCTTCTTCTCCACTAGAAGTACTGGATCCCCAAGGCGAAGAACTTGGGCAAATATAACCTTTATCCAGTAACTCCTTAATCTGCTTCTTAATCTCCACCAAATCCTTTGCGGGCATTCTATATGGTCTCTTAGATATTGGTCCTGTGCCTGGCAAAAGCTCAATTAAAAACTCAATATCTCTATCTGGTGGCATGCCTGGCAACTCTTCTGGAAATACATCAAGGACATCCTTCACTACTGGTACTTCCTCCTGCACCACTCCTGTTAAGCAATTTATTTGAGTCCTTTTCGGCACATGCCGGGATACATACTTGATCCTTCTCCCTTCTGGGTGGTAAGAAAAATTGACTTACTGGCGCAATCGATGTTTCCTCCATACATCGACAGCCAATCCATACCCAGAATTACATCCAATCCTTGTGATTCCAAAATGACCAGATCCGAGGGAAACACATGCCTACCTATACTCAATGGCACTTGAAGACATCCCTTACTAGCCATATACGCCGCTCCTGGTGAGCTTACTAGCATAGGTGTTCTAAGAACTTTGGTGGGCAGGTTATACTTATCCACGAATTCCCTTGATATGTATGAATGCGATGCACCAGTATCAAAAAGAACGAGTGCAGTAAATGACTTAACCAAAAACTTACCGATTACTGCCACCGGCTGCTCTTCAACCTCCTCCACGTTAACGTGGTTCACCTGTCCCCTGTTGGAAGGGTTGGGCTTCTTCCCAGAGCTTCCATTGCCATTTCCATTCTGGGATTCAGGATATTCATTGGCATAATGTCCGGTCTTCTGGCACTTGAAACAAGTGACTTGGCTCAGGTCTCTCTTGGCTGGGGTTGATGGGTTGGTGCGGTTCTGGTCGTTGCTTCCTCCATTCCCATTACCATTCTTGGTGCCATTGTGATTGTGCGAGCTACCTCCTCCATGGGTATGCTGAAAATGTCCTCTCGGCCTAGGGGTAAAACGTGGCTTCTGCTGAGCTCCTGAATTGTACATTCCTTGTCCATACTTCCTCTTGCGATTCTCAATCTGCTGTTGCTTCCCTTCAATCATGAGAGCACGATCTACCAACTCCTGGTAGTTGTTGAAGGTTGCTACCATCAACTGCATGCTCAACTCGTCATTCAGTCCTTCCAGAAACTTCTCTTGCTTAGCTGCATCCGTGGCAACGTCATTTGGGGCATAACGCGCTAGCTTACTAAAGTCCTCCACATACTGGCCAACTGTCCGTCCTCCTTGGCGCAAGTTGCGAAACTCACGCTTCTTATTGGCCATAGCTCCTGCTGAAACATGGGCAGTACGGAAAGCCTACTGAAACTGGTCCCATGTGACAGTGTCGATAGGGAAAGTGGCTGTGAAATTCTCCCACCATGATGTTGCGGGTCCTTCAAGCTGATGTGTGGCAAACTTCACCTTTTCCGCATCTGTGCATCCTATGGTGGTCAACTCCCTTGCTATCTTGCAGAGCCAATCATCTGCTACTATCGGCTCGGTGCTACTGGAAAACACCAGCGGATTCATCCTAAGAAAACAGGCTAAGTGATCAACAGGTGGTGGTGGTGATGGTGGATTGTTGTTGTTGTTGTTGTTCCCCTGATTTTGATTCTGAACCAGCAACTGCATCAATGTGTTCTGCTGCTGGATCAACTGAGTGAGCTCCGGTGGAAAGGTATATCCGGGGTCACGTCTCGGAGGCATCTGAGGGTTTAGAAAAGATGAGATTTAAGAATAGAGAGGGGTCTAAGGAGAAAACACTACCCATATGCACATGAGGCAAAAGCAAACAATTCACTTCATTCAATCAATCAAACAAGGGCATACAATCGATCTAACTATCGCAAAAGTGCTCGGACTATTATATTTACATGGTGGACTACTACTACTGATGGGGTGGTCTACTAGAAATATTCTTCGGTTGCAGACTCCATCATATCTGCTCCAGCTTCATCAACATAGTCATCATTGCTATCATATGGATCCGAGTCGGTGTCGTCGATGATGATGTAGTCTTCCGGGGGAATCTCCTTGGGGTCTTCGTCTTCTTCTACTGGTGTAGGGCCTCCCATAAATATTCCGATCTTCATTGTTAGGTCGGCATTCTTATCCACTAATACTTCGATTTCCTCTTCATAATCTTCACGTGTGGCCTTGAGTTCTTCCTCCAGTTCCTTGATTCTTGTCCTCGCCTTGTTCAGATCTATCATGTCGGCGCACATCTGGTTCTCCTAACGTCGAATGTGCTGGTTTAACTCCTGGATAAAAGCTGCAATTGATCTATCCTTCCTGGTGCTGATCATCTCCCATTGCTCATCTCGGCGCCCACAAATTTGGTAGATAGTATCCTTGAGATCATTGATGTAAACTTCTCCAATGCGTCCCATGGTGATGTGAGCTGCCATGCTCTTTTCCTAGATTCCAAGTGGGTGCATCAAAGGAAAACTCTATGGGCTTAGTGACTGGCATGAACGTCCTTCCTGGAACTTGAACTTGAATCATCCAGCGCTCTTCTTCAGGTAAAGTGGCATTGTAAGTCCCGGTGAAGCTTGGTACTCCTATGTTCAGATATCTAGTGACTTCCTTCAAGTGACGTCCAAAGGGTGTATCTTCATCCGGTTGGGTGAACTTGTTCCTTGCATCCGCCATCCTAAAAGAGTAGAAAAGATGAGAGGTCAGAAAGAGAAGAAAGTGAGTAGTGATCTAGGTCTCAAGCTTAGTGGTCGTGTCCTACAGTCAGCGTGTGCTCTGATACCATCTTGTAGCGACTAGACCTCAAATGGTCCAATCTCTGTGCTTAGGTGTCATCCCTGGATCAGTAACGTTGACACCACACAGTACTTGAAGGATTTATAACAAAGTAGCAATCACACACTTATTACATCGAGTGTCTCAAAAGAGAACTTATTACAATAAATATGGCTTAAGGCCATCTAATAACGATAACAGCGGAAGGCTTGGAAGATAAGTGAGTCCATCAACTCCAATGGCATCACTGAGTATAGAACCACGACCTAAAGGCACCTTAATCGTCATTTGAAAAGTCTGCAACATGAACGTTGCAGCCCGAAACGGGTCAGCACATGGAATATGCTGGCAGTGTAACACATAGAGAACAATGAAAGATATAGGCTATACTAGATTCATATTTGGCTGGTGGAAAGCTCTATGGTTACAGTTTTGCGTAAAGCCAATTTTTCCCTACTGCAAAGGAATAGATTTTATTTAACTATCATGGTTGGTTTTAAACATTGAGAATGGTTGACAGCATTCTTAATCCCAATTAAGCATCATCATTAAACAAAACCCAACAAAATTAATTAGAGTAACATAATGAGATTCACATGATAATCCAAGTACTAGATACTCAAGATGTCCATAACCGGGGACATGGCTAACCATGATTAGTTTATACACTCTGCAGAGGTTTGCGCACTTTTCCCCACAAGACTCGATCTCCTCCGTTGGGATTCTCGCACTGCATGGTGTTTGAGAAACGGATGACCGAGACATAGTCTTTCAGAAGCGCTAGCACCTTACGATCGGGTAGACCGTTACACCTACTTTCCCCTACATCTGCTAGTCTACCACTATAAGAGTTCGCACAACTTAGTCAACTATGCTAGAGCCCATAGTAGCTTGTGGCTGCACACGGAAGTTTCTAGCATGAACAATCTCATGACCCCTTTGAGCCTGGGTGGCGGTCCATAAAGCAAAACAGACAATCACTGGAATATCCAGGTGCCATAATCCACCCAGATGTGTGTTTAGGTTGCCACCTTAGATAAACCATTAATTTAACAATCTCACATCTGTCATGGATACACTCACCCAATCCACGTCTACTAGCATAGCATGGCATACTAAGCAAACATAGAAGTAACTCCCAAAGGTTTGATAATAAACAGGTAATAGGTACTACCTCATCTACTTCCCAAACCCACAATTTAATTAGATCCTAAACATGCAATAGTGTGAGGATTGATCTAATGCAATAAAACTGGGTAGTAGGCGGTATGATCAAAGTGTTACTTGCCTTGCTGATGATCCGGGAAACCTAGCGATTCGAAGTAGCAAGCGGCGCACTCCGGGTACTCTATCGCAAACAAACAAGCATACAATAAGTAATCAACTAATGCACAGGTAAAACCAAAATAAGAGAACTAACCAGAAAGTTCAACTTAAGAACTCCGGTTGGCAAAAAGAATCAAATCGAACGAAGCAACGAAAGACAAACGGCAAAAGAAACAGGCTTCATTTACTATTCTGGATCTAGGGAAATTTTTACTGAGGCAAAAGCTTGTTTGAGTTGGTTAAACGGAAAGAGGGTTTCGAGATGAAACTCCAGGCGCTTGAATCGCCTGATTCCGATAAACGAGCGAAAAGTTAAACTAGAACGAAAATCGGATCAGGAATCGCGATCAGAAAAATCGCGAATTTAATCCGAGAAAAAGAAGAATGACGAACATATTAACGAACGGACGTTTGTTATCTGGATCTAACCGATGAACGCGTTCGTTCAAACGAACAAACAAGCGAACGCTCGCCAAATAAATAAACCGGAAAACCGATCTATTAAAAAATGAAACTAAAAACACCGAACAAGAACCGACAGAAAACCGAACGGTTTTTCGAGAAAAACCGGCGGCGGCGGATCTGGCGGGCGGCGATGTTGGCGGTGGCGGCGAGGGGCGGCGTAGTGGTGCGGCGTGGCGGCGGGGCAGCGGCGCGATGCCGCGGCGCGCGAGGCGGCGGCGGCGCTCCGGTGGTGGCGGCGGCAGAGGCGGCGGGGCGGCGCGGCGTTAGGGTTTGGGGTCGGCTGGGCCTCCCCTGGCTTATAAAGCCGGCCGGGCCAGGTGTCCGGGTCGAACACGGCCCGTAAGGTCGGTTGTGTTTTTTTAAATAGTTACGCAGAGTAAAAAAACAAAAGGAATACTAAACGACTCCAAAAATCCCGAAATAAATTTTCCCCAGCTTCTAAAATCAATCCGCACAGGATGAACATTTATTTGGGGCCTAAATGCAATTTTGAAAAAGCGCTTTTTTCCTAAATTCAAATAAAATAGCAAATAAAACCAAAATAAAATCTTATTTGATTTTTTTATTAAATCCACAATATTTCTTTAGTTTGGGAAAGTCATTTTATTTCCCCTCTCATATTTTTGTAATAGAAATAATTGAAGATAGAATAAATAAAATCAAATGATCCTATTTTCAAAATTTGAGAAAACTCAAATATGAAAATAACGAAATCCCGAACTCTCTCCGAGGGTCCTTGAGTTGCGTAGAATTTTCTAGGATAAGCCAAAATGCAATAAAATATGATATGCAATGATGATCTAGTGTATAACATTCCAAATTAAAAATTTGGGATGTTACAAACTGTTCATCCAAACCCCCCAACAACGCTCACTGTTCAACAAGGGAAGGAGGCAGTAGGGTTCGACCGGCTTTAGTTAGCAGCAATAGCGAAGGAATCACTCGATCTGGTTCAGTTAACAGCCAGATCGCTCGAGTTACGTGTAGCCTGCAGTGCAATCGCTCGGGTTCAGTAGGCGAATGCCTCACCCGGGTTCAGTTAGAGCCCAACGCCTCGCACCCATGCGCGTACGTGTACGAGAGAAACGCGCATCGCTCGGCCCCCGACCACCCACCATAACCGGGAACTCCCCGATATTTTCCTTGCCCTCGCTTCTACCATAGTTTATTCTATCATGGATGACCCAAAGAATGTCATGCAACTGCGTCTCCGGCCCGCCCAGGACGAAAAGCCCACTTTTTGTCATGGATGTAGGAGCCCACCACATCTATGATGATACCGGGTTTTGTCACAATTATCGTCATAGAAGTGTCACAAGCATGACAGAAAAAAAATCGTTGGGCCCGAAATGTCATGGATGATGTCATTTTTTGTAGTGTCACACTCAGAAAAAGATCAAGCAGAGGGTAGGTATCTCTTCTCCAATATTATCAAACAAGACCAAGAAAGAATCACCTGCCATAGCCAAGAAGCATACATAAATCCATACATCCTGATTTAACTCAAGCCGTTCAATTTCTTTAGGGAATTTAACCTAGCTAGATTAGCATCACATGGAAATAAACAACATACCAAATCAGCCCTCTTCTTATCAAAATTACTCCATAGAGTTTCTCTCAATGAAAAAAGGTCTTACACACACAAGTCATGCCATACGATTGCTAAATAAGCTACGGACAGTTAACAAACTACGGAGAAGTGAAGAAGCATCAACCAAATCATTCAAAAAGAAGTCTAGACTTAGCATGCCACAAATATGTAATCTGTCACCATAGCAAGAAACATATGTAACAGCCAAGGGAGCTAAGAAACACATGTAACGACAATCTTGAATTCATCCCACCTATTAATTCTAAACTAATTAAACTTAAACCTAAACCTAAACAAAAAAACCTCAAGCTAAACTAAAAAACCTAAACCTAAACTAAAAAAACATAAACTAATTGAACTAAATAACCTAAACTAATTAAACTAAATAACCTAAACTAGTTAAACCTAAACCAACTAAATTGAAAAACCTAAACTAAACATAAAAGAAAAATAGAAAAAACAGAAAAAACAGGAGAGGGGGTGGCAAGGGCTCACCGTGGGGGCGGCGACGGGGCGGTGATACGTCTCCAACGTATCTATAATTTTTAATTGTTTCATGCTGTTTTATTATCAATATTGGATGTTTTATAATCATTTTATATCATTTTTGGTACTAACCTATTGACATAGTCCCAAGTGCCAGTTGTTGTTTTTTCCATGTTTTTACATCACAGGAAATCAATATCAAACAGAGTCCAAATGCCACGAAACTCCATGATGAATTTTTATGGGCCAAAAGGAAGTAGATGGGCCCTGGTTGCACCTAGGGGGAGTCCCGAGGAGGGGACAACCCACCAGGGCGCGCCAGGAGGCCCTGACGTGCCCTGGTGGGTTGTGCCCACCTCGGGTACCCCCCGAACCGCTTCTTTGCTCTATAAATATCCCAAAAACACCAGAACCCTAAAAGCATCAACGAAATATTCATCCAGCCGCCGCAGAGTCCAGAACCACCAGATCCAATCTAGACACCATCTTGGATGGGGTTCACCACCTCCATTGGTGCCTCTCCGATGATGCGTGAGTAGTTCTTTGTAGACCTTCGGGTATGTAGTTAGTAGCTAGATGGCTTTCTCTCTCATGCTGAATTCTCAATACAATGGTCTCTTGGAGATCCATATGATGTAACTCTTTTGTGGTGTGTTTGTTGGGATCTAATGAACTTCGAGTTTATGATCAATCATATATTTTTATATCCATGAAAGTTATTTCAGTTTCTTTGATCTCTTATATGCATGATCTCTTATAGCCTCGTATTTCTTCTCCAATATTTGGGTTTTGTTTGGCCAACTTCATCTATTTATCTTGCAATGGGAAGAGGTGCCCGGTAGTGGGTTCGATCTTACGGTGCTTGATCCCAATGACAGAAAGGGAACCGACACGTATGTATCGTTGCTACTAAGGATAAAAAGATGAGATCTATATCTACCGCCATATAGATAAACGGATCTTGTCTACATCATGTCATCGTTCTTATTGCATTACTCCATTTTTCCATGAACTTTATACACTAGATGCATGCTGGATGGCGGTCGATGTGTGGAGTAATAGTAGTAGATGCAGGCAGGAGTTGGTCTACTAATGTTGGACATGATGCCTATGTAATGATCATTGCCTGGATATCTTCATAATTATTTGAAGTTCTATCAATTGCCCAACAGTAATTTGTTTACCCACCGTTTGCTATTTTTCTCGAGAGAAGCCACTAATAATCCCCAAGTGCAGGGAATGATCGTAGCAATTTCCAAAGGTGGAAGTGATAAGTATGGAGTGTCGAACCCACAAGGAGCTAAAGGTAATATCAATATTCTCTCAAGCCCTATCTGCCACTTATACGACTCTATGTACACCGAACGTCTGCTTCCAACTAGAAACGAGAAATAAAACTACGTTGTGGGTATGAAGTGGATAACTTTGTATGATATCGGAGAGCTAAAATATATAAAAGTAGGTGTTGTTATCATCAAGTTAGAATATATTACTAAATATTATAAATAGCAAGTGTGGAATAATGGTGGATCGGTGTGCGGAATTGTCCTAGGCAATTGTTAACAAGACCAGTAATCACTATTGCAGTTTCATATGAGGGAGAGGCATAAGCTAACATACTTTCTCTTCTTCGATCATATGCACTTATGATTGGAACTGTAGCAAGCACCCGCAACTACTAAAGATCATTAAGGTAAAACCCAACAATAGCATTAAAGCATCAAGTCCTCTTTATCCCATACGCAACAACCCCCTTACTCAGGTTTGTGTTTCAGTTACTCACGCAACCCACTATAAGCGAATCATAAACGTATTGCAACACCCTACAGCGGGAATCCATCACGCTTGCGCGACACGGAGGGCACCATAGGACAACACCAAAGTAAAACATACAAATCATACCAATCTAGACCATCAATCAACCCAAAGACAAAGGATATCTACTCAAAACATCATAGGATGGCAACACTTCCTTGGATCATAATATGTGGCATAAAGCACCATGTTCAAGTAGGGATTACAGCGGGGTGCGGGATAGTGGACCGCGTAAAAGAGATGAGGATGGTGATGATGATGGTGATGTTGATGAAGACGATCACCACAGCGATGGTTCCCCTCCCGATGGCACTCCGGTGCCATCGAGAGAGAGGAGGAGAGGTTCTCCCCCTTGTGCTTCCTCCTCCATGGCCTCCCCCCTAGATGGGGAGAGGTTCTCCCTCTGGTCCTTGGCCTTCATGGTGATGATGGACCCTCTGGGATCCTCCTCCATGCCCTCCGGTGATGATGTCCCCCTCCGGCACGGTGCCGGAGAGGGCCTAGATTGATTTTCAGTAGCTACGGAGGCTTCTGGTGGCGGAACTCCCGATCTTGGTTAATTTTCCGAGGTTTCTGTATTTATAGGAATTTTTGGCATAGGTCTCATGTCAAGGAGGTGGCTGAAGTGTCCACGAGGCAGGCCCACGCGCTTGGGGGGGGGGGGGTGAGTGGGCGCGCCCGACACCCTCGTGGATGCCCCAGGACTCTCCTGGCCCAACTCTTTTACTCTGGGGTCTTCTTTTGGTCCATAAAAAACCGTCAAAAATTGGCACGTCAATTGGACTCTATTTGATATTCCTTTTCTGTAAAACTCAAAAACACGGAAAAAACATAAACTAGCACTGGGCACTAGGTTAATAAGTTAGTCCCAAAAATGATATAAAATAGCATATAAATGCATATAAAAGATCCAAGGTTGATAATATAATAGCATGAATATTTCATAAATTATAGATACGTTGGAGACGTATCAGCATCCCCAAGCTTAATTCCTGCTCGTCCTCGAGTAGGTAAATGATAAAAGAAATAATTTATGAAGTGTGAATGCTAGCAAGTGCATAAGTTTCATCAATGATAGTTTCAATCACTTTTTATAGCATCATTATATATCATAACAGTAGCTCATCTTCATAAAACTTTTCATAATCAAGTAACAAGCTATTCACATGTTAAAGTATAGATCATAAACTTTCTTGAAACTAACAAACTATATTCTCAGTCATCAAACAATTGCAATTCATCTTATTTTCAGGAAGGGTCTATGTTAGAGCTTTGATTTAGCAAACTCCACATACTAAACTATCATTTAGTCTTCCACAATTGCTAACACTCATGTGATATTTATGGGTTCAAAGTTTTAATCAGACACAGAGAAAGATAGGGGCTTATAGATTCACCTCCCAACCTTTTACCTCAAGGGTAATGTCATCAATAATAGTTCATGAAACTTACATCCAATTGGATATATATATCAAGATCTTTCCAACACAATGTGCTTGCCAAAGGATAAAATATAAAAAAGGAAAGGCATGACTCTTGCATAAGGGTAGAAGATAAAAGTAAAAGATATGCCCTTCGCAGAGGGAAGCAGAGGTTGTCATGCGCTTTTATGGTTGGATGCACAAAATCTTAATGCAAAAGAACGTCACTTTATATTGCCACTTGTGATATGGACCTTTATTATGCAGTCCGTCGCTTTTATTTCTTCCACAACACAAGATCGTATAAATCTTATTTTCTCCCCATTAATAGATCATACATATTTAGAGGGCAATTTTTTATTGCATGCACCGATGACAAGTTACTTGAAGGATCTTACTCAATCTATAGGTAGGTATGGTGGACTCTCATGGCAAAACTGGTTTAAGGAATGTCTGGAAGCACAAGTAGTATCTCTACTTGGTGCAAAGAATTTGGCTAGCATGAGGGGGAAAAGCAAGCTCAACATGTTGGATGATCCAAGAAAATATACTTTATTTCGAATATAAGAAAACATAACCCATTACGTTGTCTTCCTTGTCCGACATCAACCTTTTAGCATGTCATATTTTAATGAGTGCTCACAATTACAAAAGATGTCCAGGATAGTATATTTATATGTGAAATCTCTCTTCCTTAAATATTCTTTCTTGAATTGTTCAAGTGACCAATTGTACGTTTGCTAACTTTCAATAAGTTTACTATCTATACTTATTCTATGTGAAGTCATTACTCCCCATGGTATAAGCATATGGATCATATATAAATTCAGATTTATGATATTCAATTATTCAACTATTTACTCATAGGATAGACGTGAAGCACGTGAGTAAATGACAAACTACTCCAAAAGATAATAGTGAAGGACACTGAGTAGTAAAATAATTAACTAGCCATGGGAGGATTCTTTTTCACTTAATATTTCAGATCCAATGATTTTATTCAAACATCAAGTAAAATTGAAAATACGCTCCAAGCAAAACACATATCATGTGACGAATAAAAATATAGCTCCGAGTAAGGTATACCGATAGTTTTGAAGACGAAAGAGGGGATGCCTTCCGGGGCATCCCCAAGCTTAGGCGCTTGAGTCTTCCTTGAATATTACATTGGGGTGCCTTGTGCATCCCCAAGCTTAGGGTCTTTCCACTCTTATTCTCCTCATATCGATATCTCACCCAAAGATTGAAAACTTCAATCACACAAAACTTAACGGAACTTCGTGAGATAGGTTAGTATGATAAAGAGTAAACCATTCACCTTGGTACTTTAAAATACAAATATCATAATTTTTATCACACAATGCCTACTGTACCATATCATTTCTACAATTTATATTGAGGAATATAAGTCATAGAAACTAGAAAACAAGCAAACTATGCAATGAAAACAGAATCTGTCAGAAACAGAACAGTCTGTAATGATCTGAACACTAACCATACTTCTTCTACTCAAACAATTATGAAATAAATTGGTGGACATGAGGAATTTGTCTATTAATCTTCTGCAAAAAGAATCAGCACCAAATCACTCTTCTGGAAAAAAATGGCAGCTAATCTCGTGAGCGCAAAGTTTCTGTTTTTTACAGCAAGATCACATTAACTTTCACCCAAGTCTTCCCAAAGGTCTTATTTGGCACTTTATTGAAATAAAAGCTATAAAAATGATTACTACAGTAGATTAATCATGTAAACACACAAAAACAGTAAGCGTAAATATTGGGTTGTCTCCCAACAAGCGCTCTTCTTTAATGCCTTTTAGCTAGGCATGATGATTTGAATGATGCTCACATGAATGATAAGACTTGAACATAAAGAGAGCATCATGAAGAATATGACTAGCACATTTAAACCTAACCCACTTCCTATGCCTAGGGATTTTGTGAGCACACAATTTATGGGAACAAGAATCAACTAGCATAGGAAGGCAAAACAAGTATAACTTCAAAACTTTAAGCACATAGAGAGGAAAACTTGATATTATTGCACTCCTACCAGCATGTATTCCTCCCTCATAATAATTTCCAGTAGCATCATGAATGATTTCAACAATATTAACATCACGTAAAGCATTCTTTTCATGATCTACGAGCATAGAAATTTTACTACTCTCCACATAAGCAAAATTCTCCTCATTCGGAATAGCGGGATCACTAGTTCCTAAAGTTGACACTCTTCCAAACCCGCTTTAGATAATAGTATTATTCATACTCCAAAATATATAAGTGAAGTTCATGGATCATTCTACAATTAATATAAACTAACCAATGTCCAAGCTCAGAATATATATGTGAAGCACACGAAGCATTCTATAAAACCACACTCAAAAGATTTAAGTGAAGCACAAAGAGAAATTCTATAAGATCATACTTAAAAGATATAAGTGAAGCACATGAAGTATTCTATAGATTTATGAAGGGACATCTCATACTATCATGGTTCTTAAAGAAAAATAAAAACACAAAGGACACAAATCATGTGAACAAAACAAAAACCGAGGTATACCGATATTTGTTGAAGAAGAAAGATGGGATGCCAACCGGGGCATACCCAAGCTCAGATGCTTGAGTATCCTCTGAAATATTTACTTGGAGTGCCTTGGGCATCCCCAAGCTTGAACTCTTGCCTCTCTTTATTCTTCTCATATTAATAGCTCATCGATCTTCCAACACTTCATCCACATAAAACTTTAACAAAAACTTTGTGAGATCCATTAGTATAATAAAGCAAATCACTACCTTTAGGTACTGTTTCAAACTCATTCCAATTTCATATAAGAACTATATCTACTGTATTCCAACTTCACCATGGTTCATACCCCCCCATACTACCCATAGATTCATCAAAATAAGCAAACAACACACGAAAAACAGAATCTGTCTAAAACAGGACAGTCTGTAGTAATCTAGAGGTTTAGTAAACTTCTCTAACTCCAAAAATTATGAAATAAATTTGAAAATTTTGTACATAAGTAATGTGCAAAAAGTTTCAGACCCATTTGACTTTCCAGTACAAAAATGTAAAATCACGCGCTACAGCCAAAGTTTCTGTTTTTGTTATGCACATAGTAAACAAGCAATCTAATCATCCTAAAACCAAAGCTTGGCACATTATTTTTATAACACAACTGATATATGTATAAGGGGATAATTATTTACAGAGAAACTTCCATGAAAAATTCTACATTGTTTCTGTGAGCATGAACACAAGTGCTCAAGGTCGACCCTCACTTCTTCAATGCATAACTTTCCAATCACTTCTCTTTTTGAAAAACTTTTTAGGCATGAGAGCAAGTAAATTTTTTTGTATTTTTATTATTTATTTTTTTGTATGTTTCACCCACAACTAAACAGAAACAAAAATAAAAAAACAAAATCTACTTAGTGAAGAAAGCAAACAAGTGTACACGAGAAAATCAACCTCACGCTATTGCTCCCCGGCAACGGCGCCAGAAAAGAGCTTGATAATCCCCTAGTGCAGGGAATCATCATAGCAATTTCCAAAGGTGGAAGTGATAAGTATGGAGTGTCGAACCCACAAGGAGCTAAAGGTAAGATCAATATTCTCTCAAGCCCTATCTGCCATTGATACGACTCTACGTACACTGAACATTTTCTTCCAACTAGAAACGAGAAATAAAACTACGTTGTGGGTATGAAGTGGATAGCTTTTTATGATATCGCAGAGCTAAAATATATAAAAGTAGGTGCTTTTATCATAAAGTTAGAATATATTACTAAATATTATAAATAGCGAGTGTGGAATGATGGTGGATTGGCGTGCGGAATTATCCTAGGCAATTGTTAACAAGACAGGTAATCACTATTGCAGTTTCATATGAGGGAGAGGCATAAGCTAACATACTTTCTCTTCTTCGATCATATGCACTTATGATTGGAACTCTAGCAAGTATCCGCAACTACTAAAGATCATTAAGGTAAAACCCAACCATAGCATTAAAGCATCAAGTCCTCTTTATCCCATACGCAACAACCCCATTACTTAGGTTTGTGTTTCAGTCACTCACGCAACCCACTATAAGCGAATCATAAACATATTGCAACAACCGACATCAGGAATCCCTCACGCTTGCGCGACACGGAGGGCACCATAGGATAGAACCAAAGTAAAACATACAACTCATACCAATCTAGATCATCAATCAACCCAAAGACAAAGGATATCTACTCAAAACATCATAGGATGGCAACACTTCATTGGATCATAATATGTGGCATAAAGCACCATGTTCAAGTAGGGATTACTGCGGGGTGCGGGAGAGTGGACCGCGTAAAAGAGATGAGGATGGTGATGTTGATGAAGACGATCACCACGGCGATGATTCCCCTCCCGATGGCACTCTGGTTCCACCGAGAGAGAGGAGGAGAGGTTCCCCCCCCCTTGTGCTTCCTCCTCCATGGCATCCCCCGTAGATGGGGAGAGGTTCTCCCTCTGGTCCTTGGCCTTCATGGTGATGATGGCCCCTCCGGGATCCTCCTCCATGCCGTCCGGTGATGATGGCCCCCTCCGGCAGGGTGCCGGAGAGGGCCTAGTTTGGTTTTCGGTGGCTACGGAGGCTTCTAGCAGCGGAACTCCCGATCTAGGTTAATTTTCCGAGGTTTCTGTATTTATAGGAATTTTTGGCATCAGTCTCACGTCAAGGAGGTGCCTGAAGCGTCCACGAGGCAGGCCCACGCGCCTGGGGGGCGCTCCCCCCACCCTCGTGGATGCCCCGGGACTCTCCTGGCCCAACTCTTTTACTCTGAGGTCTTCTTTTGGCCCATAAAAACCGTCAAAAATTGGCATGTCAATTGGACTCCGTTTGATATTCCTTTTCTGTAAAACTCAAAAACAAGGAAAAACAGAAACTGGCACTGGGCACTAGGTTATTAGGTTAGTCCCAAAAATCATATAAGAATAGCATATAAATGCATATAAAACATCCAAGGTTGATAATATAATAGCATGAATACTTCATAAATTATAGATACGTTGGAGACGTATCAGCCACTAGTGAAACATATGGCCCCGGGGTCTTCTTTCTTTTATATTTGCCTTGCGATCTACTTTCCCTTTACATTTTTATTCAGATCTACTAAACCGGAAAAAATACAAAAATACCTTTGTGCATTTTATCTTTATTTATTTTATCTGGTGTTCAGTCTATCAATCTACTACAATTTACCTCATGTCCGCTTGCCTATCTTGAGGCGTCGTTCCCCAAAAGGGATTGACAACCCCTTTAACTCATCGGGTTGCGAGGTGTTGTTGTTTGTGTGCAGGTGTTGTTTACGTTGTATTGCTTGGTTCTCTGACTGGTTCGATACCTTGGTTTCATAACTGAGGGAAATACCTACCGTCGCTGTGCTACATCATCCCTCCCTCTCCGGGGAAATACCGACGTAGTTGCAGCTACCATCAAGGAGAATTTTGGCACCGTTGCCGGGGAGGATCTTCAACATAACCAGGTTCCTAATCAAAAATTTCATCTCCTTGCAATTTACATTATTTTCCATTTTCCTCTCGTTTTTCTCTCCCCCACTTCACAAAAATTTGCCGTTTTATTCGCCTCTCTTTTTCCGTTCGCCGTTTTCTTCCCAGATCTGTTTTGGAGTGCAATCTTGTTGTGTAGTCATCATGACTCAAGAGAGCACCAAGTTATGTGATTTCTCAAATACCAACAACAATTATTTTATTGGCACTCCGTTTGCTCCTCCCGCCACTAGTGCAGAGACACGTGATATTAATGCTGCTTTGCTGAATCTTGTTATGAAAGACCAACTTTCCGGTACTCCTAATGAGGATGCCGCATCCCATCTTAATACCTTCGTGGGATTATGCGATATGGAAAAGAAAAAAGATGTGGACAATGATGTTGTCAAGATGAAATTATTTCCGTTCTCTTTGCGTGATTCTGCAAAAATTTGGTTCACTTCTTTGCCTCGCAATAGTATCGATTCTTGGAATAAGTGCAAAGATGCTGTTATCACTAAGCATTTTCCACCAGCAAAAATGATTTCCCTTAGAACCCAGATCATGAATTTCAAGCAAATTGAACATGAGCATGTATCACAATCTTGGGAAATGATGAAAATGATGCTAACGAATTTCCCAACTCATGGGTTAAATCTTTGGATGATCATACAAAATTTTTATGTGGGGTTGAATTTTGTTTCTCGTAATCTTTTAGATTCCACCGTGGGTGGTACTTTTATGGAAATTACTTTCGGTGAAGCCACCAAATTTCTTGATAATATCATGGCAAATTATTCACAATGGCATACCGAAAGAGCTCCTACTAGTAAAAAAGTTAATTCGGTTGAAGAAATTTCTTCTTTGAGTGATAAAGTTGATGCTCTTATGAAATTGGTTTCTAGTAAAAGTGCTTCTATTGATTTTAATGATATGCCTTTGTCTACTTTGATTGAGAAAAATAGTGATGTCATTGATGTGAATTTTATCTCGAGAAATAATTTCAATAACAATGCTTATAGAGGAAATTTTAATCCTAGGCCTTTTCCTAGTAATTCCTCTAACAATTATGGTAATTCCTATGGAAATCGATCTTACAATAATAATAGGAATACCTATGATCTTGAGAATAATATTAAAGAATTTATCAACACACAAAGAGTTTTCAACACTTCCATAGAAGAAAAGTTGAATAAGATTGATGATTTGTCTAGAAGTGTTGATAGAATCGCTCATGATGTGGAAAATCTTAAGATGAATTTTTTTGTGCATAAAGTAGATGAATCAATTAAAGCTCTTCATGTTTCTATGGATGAAAGTAAGAAAAGAACTGCTATGCTTAGAGCTAATAGAGAATTTTTAGAGAAAGCTTTTTCTTGTGATTATTCATGCAAAAGTGATGAAGATATTAAAATGATTGGTATTTCCTCTACTGATTCCTTGTTTAGTGAAGTTAAGAATGATGAAAAAGGGACTGGAGAAGAGTCAACTTTAGGTAGAAGGCGTCCCAATGTTTCAGAGGGTGAAAATCTTGTTGAGAAAATTGATACAAGTGGGTTTGGAGAGGTCAAAACATTAGCTAGTAATGTGCCCACTATTTTGGATTACAAAGACTTTAATTATGATAGTTGCTCTTTGATTGATTGTATTTCTTTGTTGCAATCCATGCTAAATTCACCCCATGCTTATGCACAAAACAAAGCTTTTACTAAACATATTGTTGATGCTATGATGAAAGCTTTGGAAGAAAAGTTGGAACTGGAAGTTTCAATTCCTAGAAAATTGCATGATGAATGGGAACCTACTATCAAAGTCAAGATTAAAAATTATGAGTGTCTTGCTTTGTGTGACTTGGGTGCTAGTGTTTCTATAATTCTAAAATCTTTATGTGATGTGCTTGGTCTTACCAATCTTGAGGAATGTTCTTTGAATTTGCACTTGGCGGATTGTACTATTAAAAAGCCTATGGGAAGAATTAATGATGTTCTTATTCTTGCAAATAGGAATTATGTGCCCACAGATTTTATTGTTCTTGATATTGATTGCAATCCGTCTTGTCCAATTATTCTTGGTAGCCCATTTTTACGCACTATCGGTGCCGGGATTGATATGAAAGAAGGCAATATTAAGTTCCAATTTCCTTTGAGGAAAGGTATGGAACACCTTCATAGAAAAAAATTAGGCCACCTTATGAATCAATCATGAGGGCATCTTATGGATCTCGAACCAAAGATGACAAAACTTAGATCATTGCTTTATGCCTAGCTAAGGGCGTAAAACTATAGCGCTTGTTGGGAGGCAACCCAATGAATAAAATTTATTTTTGCTTTTTGCTTTCTGTTCTTGTGTGTTTACACAATTATGCTACTGTTATGATTGTGTTTTTATGTTTTAGTTAGTGTTTGTGCCAAGTAGAACCAATAGGATCTGCTTGGGTGATAGTTGTTTGATCTTGCTGAAAAAGACAGAAACGTTGTGCTGACGAAAATCATGTTTTGTAAAAGTTATCGGCAACTGGAAGGAGCCTTATGGTTGTCGCTTTATTGTATGAAATGCAATCGCCATGTAATTGCTTTACTTTATCACTAAGCGTTAGCTATAGTCGTAGACGCAATAGTTGGCGAGACAACAATGACGCTACAATGGAGATCAACGTGTCAAGCCGGTGACGATAGAGATCATGACGGTGCTTTGGAGATGGGGATCAAAGGCACAATATAATGATGGCCATATCATGTCACATATTTTGATTGCATGTGATGTTTATCTTTTTATGCATCTTATTTTGCTTAGTACGGCGGTATCATTATAAGATGATCCCTCACTAAATTTCAAGGTATAAGTGTTCTCCGTGAGTATGCACCGTTGCAACAGTTCGTCGTGCCGAGACACCACGTGATGATCGGGTGTGATAAGCTCTACATTCACATACAACAGGTGCAAGACAAGTTTTCTCATGCAGAATACTCGAGTTAAACTTGACGAGCCTAGCATGTACAGACATGGCCTCGGAAACTGAGATCCAAAGGTCGAACGTGAATCATATAGTAGATATGATCAACATAGAGATGTTCACCATTGAAAACTACTCCATCTCACGTGATGACTGGACATGGTTTAGTTGATATGGATCGCGTGATCATTTAAATGACAATAGGGATGTCTATTTATATGGGAGTTCTTAAGTAATATGATTAATTGAACTTAAATTTATCATGAACTTAGTCCTGATAGTTTTTGCATATCTATGTTGTAGATCAATGGCCCGTGTTACTGTTCCCTTGAATTTTAATGCGTTCCTAGAGAAAGCTAAGTTGAAAGATGATGGTAGCAACTACACGGACTGGGTCCGTAACTTGAGGATTATCCTCATTGCTGCACAGAAGAATTACGTCCTTGATGCACCGCTAGATGCAAGGCCTGCTGCAGGAGCAACTCCGGACGTTATGAACGTCTGGCAAGCTAAATCTGATGACTACTCAGTAGTTCAGTGTGCCATGCTTTATGGCTTAGAATTGGGACTTCAAAGACTTTTTGAATGTCAAGGAGCATATGAGATGTTCTAGGAGTTGAAGTTAATATTTCAAGCAAATGCCCGAGTTGAGAGATATGAAGTCTCCAACAAGTTCCATAGCCGCAAGATGGAGGAGAATAGTTCTGTTAGTGAACACATACTCAGAATGTCGGGATATCATAATAACTTGACTCAGGTAGGAGTTAATCTTCCGGATGATAGTGTCATCGACAAAGTTCTTCAATCACTACCACGAACCTATAAACCCTTCATGATGAACTATAATATGCAAGGGATGAACAAGACAATTCCTGAGCTCTTCGCAATGCTAAAGGCTGCGGAGGTAGAAATCAAGAAGGAGCATCAAGTGTTGATGGTTAACAAGACCACTAGTTTCAAGAAAATGGGCAAAGGGAAGAAGGGGAACTTCAAGAAGAATAGCAAGCAAGTTGATGCTCAAGGGAAGAAGCCCAAGTCTGGACCTAAGTGTGAAACTGAGTGCTTCTACTACAAAAGGACTGGTCACTGGAAGCAGAACTATCCCAAGTATTTGGCGGATAAGAAGGACGGCAAAGTGAAAGGTATATTTGATATACATGTTATTGACGTGTACCTTACTAATGCTCATAGTAGCGCCTGAGTATTTGATACTGGTTATGTTGCTCATATTTGCAACTCGAAACAGGGGCTACGGATTAAACAAAGATTGGCTAAGGACGAGGTGATGATGCGCATTGGAAATGGTTCCATCGATGTGATCGTCGTCGGCATGCTACCTCTACATCTACCTTCGGGATTGGTTTAAGACCTGAATAATTGTTATTTGGTGCCAGCGTTGAGAACGAATATTATATCTGGATCTTGTTTGATGCGAGACGGTTATTCGTTTAAATCAAAGAATAATGGTTGTCTATTTATATGAGTAATATATTTTATGGTCATGCACCCTTGATGACTGGTCTATTTTTGTTGAATCTCGATCGTAGTGATACACATATTCATAATATTGATGCCAAAAGATGCAACGTTAATAATGATATTGCAACTTATTTGTGGCACTACCATTTAGGTCATATTGGTGTAAAGCGCATGAAGAAACTCCATGTAGATGGGCTTTTGGAATCACTTGATGCTTGCGAACCATGCCTCATGGGCAGGATGACTAAGACTTTGTTCTCCGGAACAATGGAGCAAGCCACTGACTTATTGGAAATAATACATACTGATGTCTGTGGTCCGATGAGTGTTGAGGCTTGCGGCGGGTATCATTATTTTCTGACCTTCATAGATGATTTGAGCAGATATGGGTATATCTACTTAATGAAACATAAGTCTGAAACATTTGAAAAGTTCAAATAATTTCAGAGTGAAGTGGAAAATCATCGTAACAAGAAAATAAAGTTTCTACAATCCGATTGCGGAGACGAATATTTTAGTTACGAGTTTGGTCTTCATTTGAAACAATGTGGAATAGTTTCGCAACTCACGCCACCTGGAACACCACAGCGTAATGGTTTGTCCGAACGTCGTAACCGTACTTTATTAGATATGGTGCGATCTATGATGTCTCTTACGGGTTTACCACTATCGTTTTGGGGCTATGCATTAGAGACAGCCGCATTCATGTTAAATAGGGCACCATCTAAATCCGTTGAGACGACACCGTATGAACTGTGGTTTCACAAGAAACCTAAGCTGTCATTTCTCAAATTTTGGGGTTGCGACGCTTATGTGAAAAAGCTTCATCCTGATAAGCTCGAACCCAAATTGGAGAAATGTGTCTTCATAGGATACCTAAAAGAAAGTGTTGGGTACACCTTCTATCACATATCTGAAGGCAAGATATTCGTTGCTAAGAATGGATCCTTTCTAGAGAAAGAGTTTCTCTCGAAAGAAGTGAGTGGGAGGAAAGTAGAACTTGATGAGGTAGTTGTACCTTCTCTTGAGTTGGAGAGTAGTTCATCACAGAAATCAGTTCCAGTGATGCCTACACCAATTAGCAAGGAAGCTAATGATGATGATCATGAAACTTCAGATCAAGTTACTACCGAACCTCATAGGTCAACCAGAGTACGTTCCGCACCAGAGTGGTACGGTAATCCTGTTCTGGAAGTCATGTTACTAGACCATGACGAACCTACAAACTATAAGGAAGCGATGATGAGCCCAGATTCCGCGAAATGGCTTGAGGCCATGAAATCTGAGATGGGATCTGTCGGTGTACTAAAGTAGGGGTACCTTAGTATCCCGAACTTGTGCACGGGCAGTCGCAGCGTCCCGCGGCAAGACTTGCCAGGCGACCGCCAACATTCTCCGTGGTTCCTTTGGAACCATTCAGGAACAAAGTATCCTAACCAAGGAGACAAGGTCCCGGCAAGAGGAGCTTGCCGGGAAGGAGACAAGACCCCGGCAAGAGGAGCTTGCCGGGGAGGCCAACCAAGGCATCTCAAGGAACTTGCCGCAGCGCGCCATGTGTCCCGGCAAGCTCCTGGACACGACAAGATAATAACCGCGGCAAGGCGCTTGCCGCGGCAAAGCTTCCATCCTGTACCTGCGCTCCAGCACATCCACCAACGTGTCGCTCTGGGACCCTTCCAGGCGCACGTGGCAGAAGGCTGTGCAGCCAGAGGTACATGGTGGTGAGCGGCGCTGACAAGATAGCCATCGTGGCAAGCAGTGGCGTCCCTAGTGGTCCATTTCTGCACCGTCTAGGCGACGCAGACGGGCATTTAATGCCTTTGTCCCCTGCCGCTTAGGTTAGGTATGATAACACTGTTGTAGGCGGCGGTGCCAACCGCGGTGCCTTTTCCATTTTTGCCCTTCTCTACGTTGCCACCTGTCGGTGACCCCTTTAACGTATAAAAGGAGGCCCATGCGCAACATAGAAGGGGGTACGATTCTCTCTCACGCTCGGTCTGGCTAGCTGCTGGTGTGTACTGTAGCAATCAGCGCTCCCGAGCAAGAAATCAATACAACCACAAAGCAGGAGTAGGGTTTTACGCATCCGTGCGGCCCGAACCTGGGTAAACTGATCGCGTTGCTCGTGCGCTTCGCCTCGATCTGCTCTTCGTGCACTCTCCGCCCCCCTGCCGAACCGAAAGAGGCCCGGGTCCGCCGTGGTCCCATAGGTGTCCGTGGGATCAGCACCCCCGACATCTTTGGCGCGCCAGGTAGGGGGCGTCGAGGCTGTGTGAATCTGATCCGGCATTCGCACGAGCCGAATCTTCATCATCATCTTCATCAACATGCCGCCGAAGAAGAAGGCTTCGGAGGCAGCTGCTCCGTCCGCGCCGAGCCCACCACCGCAAGAGCGAACAGCTGGTGGAGTAGACGCCGGCGGGAGAGCGGGCGCCGACGAGGAGGCTCATGGTGCTGCTAGGTCCAAGGACAAGACTGCGCTGCACATCGGCGGCGCAGTCGGCTCCCACAACGACCGAGCACACTCCAAGACCTCGGCGTCCGTACACGCACCGCACCCATCTCAGGAGGCGCGGGACCAGCAGCGTCATGGTACTCACGGTACCATACGTTTGCTGGGCCAAGATCAAGCTGGCGGATCCCGGAGCGTTCAAGACCAGCGTGCACGCCAACGTGCTGGCGCAAGCGGGGCACGGTCGCCTGGACGAGATACTGCTCCTTCTAACGTAGTTAGAAGTCTGAGCATATCCCGTTCATCGCGCCGTTCACCGCCACCACCCGCCACTCCGGCAGAAGCTTTGGCACGAGCTCAACTGCTCCTAGATTACCCTCCAGCGCCAGAGAAGATCAATGACTGGAGGGCCACTATCCAGAGCCTCATCGGCTTCGCCAACGGCAACAACCCACGGCAGCCGAGCGCATCGCTGCCGCGGCAAGTCAGTCAGGCGCGAGCCGGTGGCGACAAGACCGGGGAGGGTGCAACCACTGTGCACTCTCCGCCTCGGAGGCCAAGATCGCCGACTCGCCGGATCCACCTCGACAGCGACTCCACCGCGTCATCAGATCCGCGAGCTCATCACGATCAGCGCCAAGTTCTTCATGAGCGACAGCAAGAAGACACTCGAACACGCATCGAGCGCCGAAGAGAAGCGCGGCGTCAATCAGACCTGCGCGCTGGGCCCTTTGTTGACATGCATGCACCCGGAGAACCAGGCGACTTGCCGTACGCGGTAGGTTGCCCTGCGTTTACCCGTGAGCTGCGGCAAGTCCAGTGGCCTAGCCAGAAGCATTTCAAGCCAGACGTACCGGAGAAGTACGACGGCAAGTCGCACCCGTCAGAGTTCCTCAGCATCTACACCATTGCGGTGCAAGCTGCCGGGGGGCGAGACGACAAGGTCCTTGCCAACTACTTCCCGCTGGTGCTCAAGCCCGAAGTCAGGTCCTGGCTCATGCACTTGCCGGACAATTCCATATCCTCTTGGGCGGACCTTTTCCATCAGTTTGTCGGCGCCTTTACAGGCGGCCACAAACCTCATGGCCAGGAAAGTGATCTTCACCTGCTCGCCCAGAAGGAAGGAGAGCCCCTGCGCAAGTATATCCAGAGATTCAGCTGTGTACAGCGCAACATCCCAGATATCCACCCTACCGCGGTTATTAGCGCGTTCCACCAGAACATGCGTAATCGTAGGATGCGGGAGGAGATGGCGATGAGCAGGATCAGAGACGTCAGTGATCTATATGCCCTGGCCGACAAGTGCGCATGCGCTGAGGAAGGGAGGAAACTCCCCGGAGAGACTGCAGGAGCAGGAGGATCTGACAGTGAGGATGCCGCCCCGGCAAAGAAAAACCGGCGGCGCAACAGGAAGAAAAAGGGCAAAGAGGTGCTAGTCGTTGAGCAGTCCGGCAACGACGGTGGCGCCAACAAGCCAAAGTTGGTAGCTCTGGCAAGGAGGTTGCCACGTGCACCAACTGCCAGGCTGTGGCAGCTGCCGACAAGCAGGACGGCACTGACAAGCAGTATTGCAAGATCCACCACACCAAGGGCCATGACCTCCAGAGCTGCAAGAAAGTCGAGCAGCTTGTCCAGCAACAAAAGGCTGAGTACGAGCGGCGCGACAAGGAGAGGGCCCAAGGAGGCGGTGGAGAAGCCGGCAAGAAGTGCACTGGCCGGGGAGGGCGCCGCGGCAAGGCCAAGCAGCGGCAAGGAGACAGACCTCCCCGCGGCCGCGACAAGGATGAAGACGAAGACGACGACGAAGACATGGATGATGCCGAGAACAGTGAGCAGGAGTTTCAGAAAGCTACAGAAGTCTTGTGTGTTGACGGCGGTGCTTCTCTACATACTTCTCACCGCCAACTCAAACAGTGGGCGCGGGAAGTCAATGCGGCAGAACCACCTGTCGAATCGTGCAAACTTCTGAAATGGTCCAGCACGCCTATCATCTTTGACATTGAGGACCACCCTGATCACACAACTGTGGTCGGGTGCTTGCCGTTGTTGCTCTCGCCAACAATCCGCACCTCAAAGTCACTAAGATGCTAGTTGACGGCGGGGCCGGCTTAAATCTGATCTCCTCCGCTGTGCTCCAGAAACTCCAGATCCCTGACAGCGAGCTTGAAGAGACCGGCACGTTCCAAGGAATTAACCCGGGAAGGAGCAAGCCGAAAGGGAAGGTCACGTTGCCGGTGACATTTGGCAGCGAGCTGAACTACAGAACGGAGAGGGTCACTTTTGACGTTGCCAATTTTCCATTGCCTTACAATGGGATACTTGGCCGTCCAGCGCTCGCCAAGTTCATGGCGGCCTCTCACTATGCATACAACATGCTCAAGATGCCGGGCCCGATAAGCGTCATCTCTGTCCCTGGCGACAAGAAAGACGCCCTTATCTGCGCCGACAAGATCTACCAGGAAGCAGAAGCTGCAACAGATCGCAACACACTTGCCGCTGAAGCTCCCGGGGGGAAGAAGAAGACCAAGTCCGGCAAGAGCTCTGATGCTCACTCCGGCAAGCGCACCTCTTCGGAGTGCTGCGCTGCCGTCGAGGAAGCTCCATCGAGCTCCACCGGCAAGTGTAAGAAGGCAATGGCAGCTCCACCACATACCAAGAAGGTGTCCGCCAAGGAGGACGGCACTGGTGGTACCTTCACCATCAGCGCCACGCTTGACCCTAAATAGGAAAGCGCGCTCGTTACTTTCCTGTGGGCGAATGTCGACGTGTTTGCATGGCAACCGTCTGATATCCCCGGTGTTCCCAGGAAAGTAATTGAGCACCATCTTGCCGTTTGTCCTCATGCGCGGCCCGTCAAGCAGAAGGTCAAGAAACAAGCAGTGGAGCGCCAAGAATTCATAGCAGAAGAAATCAAGAAATTGGAAGCAGCAGGCCTTGTCAGAGGAGTGCTCCATCCCACGTGGTTGGCCAATCCTGTTGTAGTGCACAAGGCAAATGGAAAATGGAGGCTTTGTACTGACTTTACTGACGTTAATAAAGCTTGTCCCAAATATCCATTTCCCTTGCCGCGCATTGGCCAGATTGTTGACTCCACAGCCGGATGTGATTTGCTTTCATTTCTTGACGCATATTCAGGATACCATCAGATCTTCATGGCAGAAGAGGATGAGGAGAAAACAACATTCATTACTCCATGTGGCACGTACTGCTTCATACGGATGCCTTTCGGATTAAAAAATGCTGGTTCAACATTTGCAAGAGTAGTCCATGTCGCTTTGAAGCCACAAATACACAGAAATGTAGAGGCCTACATGGATGACATAGTGGTTAAGAGCAAAGACAGGACAACTCTAATTCAAGATTTAGACGAGACCTTTGCAAATCTGCGCAAGATCAACCTCAAGCTCAACCCCGAGAAGTGTGTGTTTGGAGTCCCTTCCAGCAAGCTTCTCGGGTTCTTTGTGTCTCAGCGGGGAATTGAAGCCAATCCCGACAAGATCAAGGCCATTGAGCAGATCGAAGCACCAAAGCGCGTCAAGGATGTACGGAAGCTTGCCGGTTGCGTGGCTACTCTCAGCAGGTTTATTTCTCGGTATGCTGAGCGTGCCCTGCCGTTTTTCAAAATTTTGAAAAAGGCAGGTCCAATGAAATGGACTCCGGAAGCGGAGGCTGCGCTGCAGGACCTGAAGAGATACCTGTCCTCCACTCCAACACTTGTCGCACCTAAACCGCAAGAGAAGTTGCTGCTCTATATAGCGGCAACCAATCAAGTGGTTAGTGCTGCGTTAGTGGCAGAGAGGGAGGCAGATGACGAGCCAGCAACCGCGGCAAGCGCATCCAGCGACAAGCAGGTGGCTTCCCCGACAAGCTCTGGTCCCGACAAGGATGGATCTGCATAGGCATGCGAAGAGGTGCAAAAGAGAATGGTGCAGCGCCTAGTCTACTTTGTCAGTTCCCTTCTACAGGGGGCTAGGTCAAGGTACTCTGGTGTGCAGAAGTTACTCTTCGGCCTTCTTATGGCCTCGAGAAAGCTGTGCCATTACTTCCAGGCACACGAAATCACAGTTGTCACTCGCTTTCCGCTGAAGAGGATACTGCAGAATCCAGAAGCGACAGGCAGGATTGTCGAGTGGGCATTGGAACTGTCAAGCTTTGGCCTCAAGTTTGAGAGTACTTCAACTATCCAAAGCAGAGCATTGGCAGAATTAATAGCAGAGTGGACGCCAACACCAGACGAAGAAATTCCGGAGACGAGCATCCCCGCCAAGGAAACAAACAAAGAGTGGCTCATGTACTTTGACGGTGCCTTTTCACTACAAGGCGCCGGTGCTGGTGTGCTGCTTGTCGCACCCACCGGAGAGCACCTCAAGTACATAGTCCAGATGCACTTTCCCAAGGAGCAAGCGACAAACAATACTGCAGAGTATGAAGGCTTGCTTGCCGGTCTCAGGATCGCGGTAGACCTTGGGATTAAGAAGCTCATTGTCAGGGGTGACTCGCACCTTGTCATCCGCCAAGTGAACAAGAATTACCAGAGTCCTTTGATGGAAGCCTATGTTGACGAAGTGAGAAAGCTAGAGGAGCACTTTGACGGCCTACAGATGGAACATGTCCCGAGAGCTCAGAATGACATTGCCGATGGCCTGTCAAAGTGCGCCGCACTTAAGTTACCTGTGGAACCAGGGATCTTTGTGCTCAAGCTAACTCAGCCGTCCGTAACACCGTCGACTGGACAGAGCAAGAAGAGGAAGTTGATTTCTGGCGACTATTTTCCGGCAGATCTTCCCGAAGCCGCCGCCAAAAAGGTCCCCAAGATCAACACCAACAGTGCTGAGGAACAGTCTCCTCCGGCAAACCCCAGGGTTTGTTCCGTTGAAGCAGACGCTCCCGACAAGTTTTGCTCCGGCAAGCTTGCCGGGGAACGTCAAGCTCCGGCAGAGCCGCAGGTTTTTGCCGTAGAAGCGGATGTTCCCGCAGCAGCAGATATGCCTTTGGTCCTTGTTGTCGAGCCACAAGCTCCAGCATGGGCGCAGCAGATTATCCATTTCCTTCAGACGGGAGAACTTCCCGAAGAGCAAGAAAAGGCGAAAAGAGTAGCCCGGCAGTCTAGTATGTACCAGTTTGTCGATAACACACAGTGCAGAAGAAGACTCAATGGTGTGAAATTGAAGTGTATTCCCCGGGAAGATGGACAAAAGCTCTTTGCAGAGATACATGGAGGCATATGTGGTCACCACATTGGCGCAAGAGCACTTGTCGGCAAAGCATTCCGGCAAGGTTTCTTCTAGCCGACAGCCCTCCAAGATGCAACTGCACAAGTAACCAAGTGTGAAGCGTGCCAGTTCCATTCCAAGCAGATACACCAGCCAGCTCAAGCTCTCCAGACGATCCCTTTATCCTGGCCATTTTTAGTCTGGGGCTCGATATCCTCGGCCCCTTTCCCCGAGCTATCGGGGGCTTTTAGTACTTGTACGTTGCGATCGACAAGTTCACAAAGTGGCCAGAAGTAGAGCCAATGAGGAAGGTGACAGCACAGTCAGCAGTCAAGTTCTTCAGGTCGATTGTTTGCCGTTTTGGGATCCCTAACAGGATAATCACCGACAATAGTACGCAATTTACGAGCCGCACCTTCATGCAGTACATCCAAGATCTTGGCGCCAAGGTCTGCTTCGCTTCTGTTGCTCACCCGAGAAGCAACGGTCAAGCGGAGAGGGCAAATGTTGAAGTGCTGCACGGGCTCAAGACCAGAACTTTCGACAGGCTCCACAAGTGCGGAAGAAACTGGATCGAGGAGCTGCCAGTGGTTCTTTGGTCGATCAGGATGACGCCAAATCGAGCCACTGGCCAGACACCCTTCGCTCTAGTCTATGGAGCGGAGGCAGTTCTCCCCACGAAACTCGTATACGGGTCGCCTCGAGTGCTCGCTTATGATGAGCTTGAGCAAGAGCAGCTGCGGCAAGATGACGCGCTGCTCCTTGAGGAAGACCGTCTTCAGGCTGCTGTGCGAGCTGCTCGCTACCAGCAAGCTTTGCGCCGCTACCATAGCCGCAAAGTTAATGCCAGAAGTCTCGAGGAAGGCGACCTTGTTCTTCGGCGCGTTCAATCCACCAAGAATTCCAACAAGTTGACGCCGAAGTGGGAAGGCCCTTACCGGGTGAAACAAGTCACTAGGCCTGGCGCTGTCCGCCTTGAGACCGAAGATGGCGTACCAGTGAGCAACTCCTGGAATATTGAGCATCTTCGCAAGTTCTACCCGTAGGGCGCGGTTGCCGGAACCCGTTCCGGCAACCACCTTTTGTACAAATCTTGCCGCTGCCGCATGTAATCCTTTGTACAAAGCCGGGCGTAGATCCCGTGCATAAAGCTTATGTACTTAGCACATCTTGTCGATTTCATGCCTTTTATTATCATTTGCATGTGCTATCTGACATTTTGTGCAGCACTTACTTCCGGTAAGCAACAATGAGCCATAAGGCTCCATACTGTTATTTCATCCTCTTTCTTTTTCGCAAAGAAAAGAAGGCTCTCTCGCGCACAAGTTTGCCGGGGGGAAGGAGAAGATACGGTATGGACCAGGCGTCGTTCAAGAAAGTTTCGCCTAGCCGGGAAGCAAACAACAGAAAAGATAAGTTTCCCAAAGTTTGAGCAATCAGATTCTTAAATTTATAGAGTTATCATCTTTGAACGACCGTCCTTTGTATGGAAAACCTGTGCGCGGAGGACCAACTCGTAGCTAGTTGCGCCCTTACTTTTTTTTGAGTCCGCTCAAGAACTTAAGTGAGCTGCAACTAGCTTTGCGACAAGGTTTCTTGTCGGCCGCGGCACCGCCTGCGGGCTGCTGACGTTCCACACTCAGCACTCACGGCAAAGGTGCCCGCGCCGGCAAGTTCCCTAAAAGCGTAGGGTAAAAACATACAAGGGAAGGAATCAAGTAAAGGAAATAACATAGTCATTACTAACCAGGATAGAGTATATTACAAAAATAACTTGTCGCAGCTCTAACAGACTGTTTTTCATGACATGATTGATAGCGACAAGGAAACAAGAAGATGGATGGCCTAGTCTACGCGGTTACCTTTGACCCTCCTGATTCCGCTCACCCTGTACACAATAGGCGCGACAAGGGCCTTGAGCTCCTCTAGATCAGCATCTGGTGGCAAGCTTTGGAGGACGTTGGTGAGGCGGAGACCTGGGTTGCGGAAGGCCACCTTCATCAGCACCTTCTGGAGAGCTCCCGCGCAAATCTTGCGCGACTCGTCGGCAAGCTGCTTTGGCTTCTGCTCCCGGAGTCGCTGAAGCGCCGTCGCCACGCCCTTGAAGAACAGAGTAAGCTTGGCGCTGGGTTGGAGGTTCTCGTCGGAGGAGTACCCGAGATCCACCATCCCTAATTGCGCCAGCTCCTTGTCAACGTCCGCGGCGACGTTCACCAGACCCTCCGTCCGGTGCTCCACGTTCTCCGGCAAGGTCTTCTGGGCGGTAGCAGCACTCGCCAGCAGCACCTTGCCGGCCTCGACTTCCTCCTTCAAGGCCGCCTGCTGCTCCTTGGCGCCGTCCAGAGATTTCGTCAGAGCCGCCAGCTTCACTTCGAGATCAGCGTTGGAGTTCTTGGCGGCGTCAAATTCCTTGCCTTTCTCGGCGAGAAGGGCCTGCAGCTCCGAATAGCTGTTGGCGTCCCTCTCCCGCTCGAGCTTGAGCGTGGCAAGCTCGTCGCCGTTCGCCTTGAGACTCGCCTCCAGCTGCACCACCTTCAGCTCCAGCTCGTTCCTGGCGGCCTCAGCAGCTACGGCGGCGTCTCGGCTTGTTTGAGGGCCCCGCCAACTGCCCGCTCGCACGCGGCCAGCTCCTCCTCATGGCTGTCGAGGTTGACCTTCCGCTGCGCCAAGTCACCCTCCTGCGAAGACAACTTCTCCGCGGCAAGACGTTGGCGCTCTTCGACGTCGGCCCTCTCGAGGAGGAAGGCTTGCTGCACTTCGGCAAGTTGCTCCCGCTCCTTTGCCAGGGAGCGGAGAGCTTCCTGATTGGCGCCCCGGAGCTCCTCCGCATGCTTCTTGATATCAGCACCGGCCTTCGCGACGAGTGCTTCGCGGGACTCCAGCTTGGCTTGCCGGGCGCGGTAGAGCGCCACTAGCTTCTGCAGCAGACGCTCCTCTTCGGGTTCACCGCTACTGCTACTTGGCGCGTCGACCAGCTTCAGCCCGGCGGAGGCAAGCACCTCTCCGTCTAGCATCTCTCCCTCGACCGGCGCCCTGGAGCTGGACGCCCAGGGGAGGTTGATGAAGATGTCGTCGCCGGCCTTCAGATAAACGCCAGGCTGGGGCTCTTCGGAGCCTGGTGCGGCGGCAGCGGCGGAGGAGTCGGTGGTCGGAGCAGCGCCTGGCGCTTCTGCGGCCTCCGGGTCGTCAGTACGACCGCCAGACTCCCCGCCCGCTTCCGCGGCGGCAGCCCTGGCGGCCTCCTCGCCGGCGTCGGCTGCTTCCTCGACAGCAACAGCGTCGTCGGCGGCGACTTCAGTCTCCATCGGCTCTGCAGCAGATGGATCTGACAGCCAGAAGAGGGGAGAATATTCAAGCAAAATTCAAGCAAAATCCAAGAGAAAGATCAAGAAGATGAAGAAGCCGAGGGGAGTTTGAAACAAGGAAGTTACCTGTGCTAGGGTCTGCAGCTGTGGTCTCCCTCACCGGGGGATCGCTGACGCAGTCCCTTGCCGGAGACCTCTCCCTTGCCGGGGGCTCCTCCCTTGCCAGAGCCTCCTCCCTTGCCGGGGGCTCCTCTCTTGCCGGAGTCTCCTCCCTCGCCGGAGAGCTCTCCCTTGCCGGAGACCTCTCCCTCGCCTGAGGACTTTCCCTTGGCGCTTCGGGGGCGGCCTCCGGGCTCTCCTGGTGAGGCTGCTCTGCTCCTGCACAAGTCAGTAAACAAACATCAGCAAAGCAAGGATCTTCCTGCGCGCCCGACAGCGGAAAACGAACAAGACACTTACGCTGGGGGCTGCTCTGAAGATCAGCCGCCGGGTCCGACAAGTTTGTCTCAGGCGCGTCCCCTATTGACGCAGTGGGTTCGTCCTCGATGACGATCACCGGTGCCTTGGCTCTCTTTGCCGCTCTCTGCGCCAGAGTCCTAAAAAGGAACAGATACAGGGAAAGGCAAGTGAGAAACAAGACAAGACGAAAACAGCAAAAATCAAAGAATTGCAAGTACAAAAAGAGAAACTTACTCTTCTTCTTCTTCCTCGTCGGAGCTGAACGCGGAGAAGTCGAAGTCCGGCCCGCCTCCGGCGCGGGAAGGTGGAGGAGTAGGCTCCCTTGGCCGCTTGGCGGGAGCGGAGGCAGCAGTCCGAGAAGACCCCGCTCCAGTTGTTGCGGCAGCGTGGTGCGCTCCCGCGGCAACAGTACTTGCCGCGGTGGAGCGTGTCGCGCGGCGCGGCCACTATCGGCGTGCCTGCCGCCTCGCTGCATCCCCGACCTTGCGGAGACGCCTTCTTGGTGGAGACGGAGGCGCTGCTGGCGGCGTGCTGTCTGAGGACGAGGTGGAAGAGGAGCCGATTTCCAACGAGCCGCTCGCATCCTCGGCAGGCCTACTCGGTTCGGCGTCATGCCCAGCAGCCTTACTCGGTTCGGCATCGCGCCCGGCAAGCTCCTTCTTGCCGGCAAGATCTTCTCGCTCGGCACGGTTTGCCGCCTCTGTTGCCGCTGCCTCCTCCAAGGTAAAGCCAATTTCGCCCGCCGCAGCGGCTGCCGCCGCCTCCTCCAACCTGGTGGTGATGCGCTTCAACTCTGCCTCGGTGGTGTCGCGGGTGAGGCCGTCCTTCTCGTCGGCGCGGATTGGCACTTCCACCAAGGTGTCGAAGAACTACTGCACGAACTCATCTTCTGGCTCCTGCCAAGTTGGCACGATTCCGTGCGAATCGCACAGCGGCATCATCGCCCTGATGCGGTCGAGCGCAGAATTGTTGCATAGCGGGACGACACCCTGCGGCAACCCGAAGACTTCTGGATGGTCAGGATCATATTGTTGGGGAACGCAGTAATTTCAACAATTTTCCTACGCACACGCAAGATCATGGTGATGCATAGCAACGAGGGGGAGAGTCTGATCTACGTACCCTTGTAGATCGCAACGGAAGCGTTGACACAACGTAGAGGAAGTAGTCGTACGTCTTCTTCCCGATCCGACCGATCCAAGCACCGTTACTCCGGCACCTCCGAGTTCTTAGCACACGTTCAGCTCGATGACGATCCTCAGGCTCTGATCCAGCAAAGCGTCGAGGAAGAGTTCCGTCAGCACAATGGCGTGGTGACGATCTTGATGTACTGCCGAGGCAGGGATTCGCCTAAGCACTACAACGGTATGATCGAGGTGGAATTTGGTGGCAGGGGGCACCGCACACGGCTAAGGAACGATCTCAAGGATCAACTTGTGTGTCTTGGGGTGTCCCCTGCCCCCGTATATAAAGGTTGGAGGGAGGGGGGCTGGCCGGCCAAAGAGAGGGAGGCGCAGGAGGAGTCCTACTCCTACCAGGAGTAGGACTCCCCCCTCCAATCCTAGTCCAACTAGGAATCCTTAAAGGGGAGAGAGAGAGAGAGGTGACCGGCCCCTCTCCTAGTCCTAATAGGACTAGGGAGAGGGGGGAGGCGCAGCCCTATGTGGGCTGCCCTCTCACCTTTCCACTAAGGCCCATGTTGGCCCATTTGGCTCCCGGGGGGTTCCGGTAACCCTCCCGGTAATCCGGTAAAATCCCGATTTCACCCGGAATACTTCCGGTGTCCAAACATAGGCTTCCAATATATCAATCTTTATGTCTCGACCATTTCGAGACTCCTCGTCATGTCCGTGATCACATCCGGGACTCCGAACAACCTTCGGTACATCAAAATGCATAGACTCATAAGAACTGTCATCGTAACGTTAAGCGTGCGGACCCTACGGTTCGAGAACAATGTAGACATGACCGAGACACGTCTCCGGTCAATAACCAATAGCGGGACCTGGATGCCCATATTGGCTCCTACATATTCTACGAAGATCTTTATCGGTCAGACCGCATAACAACATACATTGTTCCCTTTGTCATCGGTATGTTACTTGCCCGAGATTCGATCGTCGGTATCCAATACCTAGTTCAATCCCGTTACTGGCAAGTCTCTTTACTCGTTCCATAATACATCATCCCGCAACTAACTCATTAGGTTCAATGCTTGCAAGGCTTAAGTGATGTGCATTACCGAGAGGGCCCAGAGATACCTCTCCGACAATCGGAGTGACAAATCCTAATCTCGAAATACGCCAACCCAACATCCACCATTGGAGACACCTGTAGTACTCCTTTATAATCACCCAGTTATGTTGTGACGTTTGGTAGTACCCAAAGTGTTCCTCCGGTAAACGGGAGTTGCATAATCTCATAGTCATAGGAACATGTATAAGTCATGAAGAAAGCAATAGCAACATACTAAACGATCGGGTGCTAAGCTAATGGAATGGGTCATGTCAATCAGATCATTCAACTAATGATGTGACCTCGTTAATCAAATAACAACTCTTTGTTCATGGTTAGGAAACATAACCATCTTTGATTAACGAGCTAGTCAAGTAGAGGCATACTAGTGACACTCTGTTTGTCTATGTATTCACACATGTATTATGTTTCCGGTTAATACAATTCTAGCATGAATAATAAACATTTATCATGATATAAGGAAATAAATAATAACTTTATTATTGCCTCTAGGGCATATTTCCTTCAGTCTCCCACTTGCACTAGAGTCAATAATCTAGTTCACATCGCCATGTGATTTAACAGCAATAGTTCACATCACCATGTGATTAACACCCATAGTTCACATCGTCATGTGACCAACACTCAAAGGGTTTACTAGAGTCAGTAATCTAGTTCACATATCTATGTGATTAACACCCAAAGAGTACTAAGGTGTGATCATGTTTTGCTTGTGAGATAATTTTAGTCAACGGGTCTGTCACATTCAGATCCGTGAGTATTTTGCAAGTTCTATGTCTACAATGCTCTATACGGAGCTACTCTAGCTAATTGCTCCCACTTTCAATATGTATCCAGATTGAGACTTTAGATTCATCTGGATCAGTGTCAAAAACTTGCATCGACGTAACCCTTTACGACGAACCTTTTTGTCACGTCCATAATCGAGAAACATATCCTTATTTCACAAAGGATAATTCTGATCGCTGTCCAGTGATCTACTCCTAGATCACTATTGTATTCCCTTGCCAAATCAGTGCAGGGTATACAATAGATCTGGTATACAGCATGACATATTTTATAGAACCTATGGCCAAGGCATAGGGAATGACGTTCATTCTCTTTCTATCTTCTGCCGTGGTCGGGCTTTTGAGTCTTACTCAACTTCACACCTTGTAATACAGGCAAGAACTCTTTCTCTGACTGCTCCATTTTGAACTACTTGAAAATCTTGTCAAGGTATGTATTTATTGAAAAACTTATCAAGCATCTTGATCTATCTCTATAGATCTTGATGCTCAATATGTAAGCAGCTTCATCGAAGTCTTTCTTTGAAAAACTCCTTTCAAACACTCCTTTATGCTTTACAGAATAATTCTACATTATTTCCGATCAACAATATGTCATTCACATATACTTATCAGAAATGTTGTAGTGCTCCCACTCACTTTCTTGTAAATACAGGCTTCACCGCAAGTCTGTATAAAACTATATGCTTTGATCAACTCATCAAAGCGTATATTCCAACTCCGAGATGTTTGCACCAGTCCACAGATAGATCGCTGGAGCTTGCATATTTAGTTAACACCTTTAGGATCGACAAAACCTTCTAGTTGCATCGTATACAACTTTTCTTTAGCAAATCCATTAAGGAATGCAGTTTTGTTTATCCATTTGCCAAATTTCATAAAATGCGGCAATTGCTAACATGATTCGGACAGACTTAAGCATAGATGCGAGTGAGAAAATCTCATCGTAGTCAACACCTTGAACTTGTCGAAAACCTTTTTGCGACAATTCTAGCTTTGTAGATAGTAACACTACTATTAGCGTCCGTCTTCCTCTTGAAGATCCATTTATTTTCTATGGCTTGCCGATCATCGGGCAAGTCAACCAAAGTCCATACTTTGTTCTCATACATGGATCATATCTCAGATTTCATGGCTTCAAGCCACTTTGCGGAATCTGGGCTCACCATCGCTTCTTCATAGTTCGTAGGATCATCATGATCTAGTAGCATGACTTCCAGAACAGGATTATCGTACCACTCTGGCACGGATCTTACTCTGGTTGATCTACGAGGTTCAGTAGTGTCTTGTTCTGAAGTTTCATGATCATCATCATTAGCTTCCTCACTAACTGGTGTAGGTGTCACAGAAACATTTTTCTGTGATGTACTACTTTCCAATAAGGGAGCAGGTACAGTTACCTCGTCAAGTTCTACTTTCCTCCCACTCACTTCTTTCGAGAGAAACTCCTTCTTCAGAAAGTTTCCAAATTTAGCAACAAAAGTCTTGCCTTCGGATCTATGATAGAAGGTGTATCCAATAGTTTCCTTTGGATATCCTATGAAGATGCACTTCTCCGATTTGAGTTTTGAGCTTATCGGGATGAAACTTTTTCATATAAGCATCGCAACCCCAAACTTTAAGAAACGATAACTTTGGTTTCTTGCCAAACCATAGTTCATAAGGCGTCGTCTCGACGGATATAGATGGTGCCCCTTTTAACGTGAATGCAGCTGTCTCTAATGCATGACCCCAAAAACAATAGTGGTAAATCGGTAAGAGACATCATAGATTGCACTATATCCAATAAAGTACGGTTATGACGTTCAGACACACCATTATGATGTGGTGTTCCAGGTGGCGTGAGTAGTGAAACTATTTCACATTGTTTTAACTGAAGACCAAACTCGTAACTCAAATATTTGTCTCTGCGATCAGATCGTAGAAACTTTATTTTCTTGTCACGATGTTTTTCACTTCACTCTGAAATTCTTTGAACTTTTCAAATGTTTCAGACTTATGTTTCATCAAGTAGATATACTCATATCTGCTCAAATCATTTGAGAAGATCAGAAAATAATGATACCTGTCGCGAGCCTCAATATTCATCGGACCACATACATCAGTATGTATGATTTCCAACAAATATTTTCTCGCTCCATTGTTCCGGAGAACGGCGTTTTAGTCATCTTGCCCAAAAGGCATGGTTCGCAAGCATCAAGTGATTCCGAAAGCCCATCAGCATGGAGTTTCTTCATGCGCTTTATACCAATATGACCTAAACAGCAGTGCCACAAATAAGTTGCACTATCATTATTAACTTTGCATCTTTTGGTTTCAATATTATGAATATGTGTATTATTAAGATCGAGATCCAATGAACTATTTTCATTGGGTGTGTAACCATATAAGGTTTTATTCATGTAAACAGAACAACAATTTATTCTTTTACTTAAATGAATAACCGTATTACAATAAACATGATCAAATCATATTCATGCTCAACACAAACACCAAATAACACTTATTTAGGTTCAACACTAATCCCGAAAGTATAGGGGAGTGTGCGATGATGATCATATCAATCTTGGAACTACTTCCAACACACATCGTCACTTCACCCTTAACTAGTCTCTGTTTATTCTGCAACTCCCGTTTCGAGTTACTACTCTTAGCAACTGAACTAGCATCAAATACTAAGGGGTTGCTATAAACACTAGTAAAGTACACATCAATAACATGTATATCAAATATACTTATGTTTACTTTGCCATCCTTCTTATCCGCCAATCATTTGGGGTAGTTCCGCTTCCAGTGATCAGTCCCTTTGCAGTATAAGCACTTAGTCTCAGGCTTAGGATCAGACTTGGGCTTCTTCACTTGAGCAGCAACTTGCTTGTCGTTCTTCTTGAAGTTCCCCTTCTTTCCTTTGCCCTTTTTCTTGAAACTAGTGGTCTTGTCAACCATCAACACTTGATGTTTTTCTTTGATTTCTACCTTCGTTGATTTCAGCATCACAAAGAGCTTGGGAGTTGTCTCCGTTATCCCTTGCATATTATAGTTCATCACGAAGTTCTACTAACTTAGTGATGGTGACTAGAGAATTCTGTCAATCACTATCTTATCTGGAAGATTAACTCCCACTTGATTCAAGCGATTGTAGTACCCAGACAATCTGAGCACATGCTCACTAGTTGAGCGATTCTCCTCCATCTTTTAGCTTGTTGGAGATTTTATATCTCTCAACTCGGGTATTTGCTTGAAATATTAACTTCAACTCCTGGAACATCTCATATGGTCCATGACGTTCAAAACGTCTTTGAAGTCCCGATTCTAAGCTGTTAAGTATGGTGCACTAAACTATCAAGTAGTCATCATATTGAGCTAGCCAAACGTTCATAACGTCTGCATCTGCTCCTGCAATAGGTCTGTCACCAAGCGGTGCATCAAGGACATAATTCTTCTATGCAGCAATGAGGATAAACCTCAGATCACGGATCCAATCCGCATCATTGCTACTAACATCTTTCAACACAATTTTCTCTAGGAACATATCAAAATAAACACAGGGAAGCAACAACGCGAGCTATTGATCTACAACATAATTTGCAAAATACTACCAGGACTAAGTTCATGATAAATTTAAGTTCAATTAATCATATTACTTAAGAACTCCCACTTAGATAGATATCCCTCTAATCCTCTAAGTGATCACGTGATCCAAATCAACTAAACCATAACCGATCATCACGTGAGATGGAGTAGTTTTCAATGGTGAACATCGTTATGTTGATCATATCTACTATATGATTCACGCTCGACCTTTCGGTCTCCGTGTTCCGAGGCCATATCTGTATATGCTTGGCTCGTCAAGTATAACCTGAGTATTCCGCGTGTGCAACTGTTTTGCACCCGTTGTATTTGAACGTAGAGCCTATCACACCCGATCATCACGTGGTGTCTCAGCACGAAGAACTTTTGCAACGGTGCATACTCAGGGAGAACACTACTTGATAATTTTTAGTGAGAGATCATCTTATAATGCTACCGTTAATCAAAGCAAGATAAGATGCATAAAAGATAAACATCACATGCAATCAATATAAGTGATATGATATGGCCATCATCATCTTGTGCTTGTGATCTCCATCTCCGAAGCACCGTCATGATCACCATCGTCACCGGCGCGACACCTTGATCTCCATCGTAGCATCGTTGTCATCTCGCCAATCTTATGCTTCCACGACTATCACTACCGCTTAGCAATAAAGTAAAGCATTACATCGCGATTGCATTGCATACAATAAAGCGACAACCATATGGCTCCTGCCAGTTGCCGATAACTCGGTTACAAAAACATGATCATCTCATAAAATAAAATTTAGCATCATGCCTTGACCATATCACATCACAACATGCCCTGCAAAAACAAGTTAGACGTCTTCTACTTTGTTGTTGCAAGTTTTACGTGGCTGCTACGGGCTTAAGTAAGAACTCATCTCACCTACGCATCAAAACCACAACGATAGTTCGTCAAATAGACTCCGTTTTAACCTTCTCAAGGACCGGGCGTAGCCACACTTGGTTCAACTAAAGTTGGAGAGACAGTCTTCCGCAAGCCATCTATGTGCAAAGCACGTCGAGGGAACCGGTCTCGCGTAAGAGTACGCGTAAGGTTGGTCCGGATCGTCTCGTCCAACAATACCGCCGAACCAAAGTATGACATGCTGGTAGGCAGTATGACTTGTATCGCCCACAACTCAATTGTGTTCTACTCGTGCATATAACATCAAACCATAAAAACCTAGGCTCTGATACCACTGTTGGGGAACGCAGTAATTTCAACAATTTTCCTATGCACACGCAAGATCATGGTGATGCATAGCAATGAGGGGGAGAGTCTGATCTATGTACCCTTGTAGATCGCAACGGAAGCGTTGACACAACGTAGAGGAAGTAGTCGTACGTCTTCTTCCCGATCCGACCGATCCAAGCACCGTTACTCCTGCAACTCCGAGTTCTTAGCACACGTTCAGCTCGATGACGATCCTCGGGCTCCGATCCAGCAAAGCATCGAGGAAGAGTTCCGTCAGCACAACGGCATGGTGACGATCTTGATGTACTGCCGATGCAGGGATTCGCCTAAGCACTACAACGGTATGATCGAGGTGGAATTTGGTGGCAGGGGGCACCGCACACGGATAAGGAACGATCTCAAGGATCAACTTGTGTGTCTTGGGGTGTCCCCTGCCCCCGTATATAAAGGTTGGAGGGAGGGGGGCTGGCCGGCCAAAGAGAGGAGGCGCAGGAGGAGTCCTACTCCTACCGGGAGTAGGACTCCCCCCTCCAATCCTAGTCCAACTAGGAATCCTTAAAGGGGAGAGAGAGAGAGGTGGCCGGCCCCTCTCCTAGTCCTAATAGGACTAGGGAGAGGGGGGGAGGCGCAGCCCTATGTGGGCTGCCCTCTCACCTTTCCACTAAGGCCCATGTTGGCCCATTTGGCTCCCGGGGGGTTCCGGTAACCCTCCCGGTAATCCGGTAAAATCCCGATTTCACCCGGAATACTTCCGGTGACCAAACATAGGCTTCCAATATATCAATCTTTATGTCTCGACCATTTCGAGACTCCTCGTCATGTCCGTGATCACATCCGGGACTCCGAACAACATTCGGTACATCAAAATGCATAAACTCATAATAACTGTCATCGTAACGTTAAGCGTGCGGACCCTACGGTTCGAGAACAATGTAGACATGACCGAGACACGTCTCCGGTTAATAACCAATAGCGGGACCTGGATGCCCATATTGGCTCCTACATATTCTACGAAGATCTTTATCGGTCAGACCGCATAACAACATACGTTGTTCCCTTTGTCATCGGTATGTTACTTGCCCGAGATTCGATCGTCGGTATCCAATACCTAGTTCAATCTCGTTACTGGCAAGTCTCTTTACTCGTTCCGTAATACATCATCCCGCAACTAACTCATTAGTTGCAATGCTTGCAAGGCTTAAGTGATGTGCATTACCGAGAGGGCCCAGAGATACCTCTCCGACAATCGGAGTGACAAATCCTAATCTCGAAATACGCCAACCCAACATCCACCATTGGAGACACCTGTAGTACTCCTTTATAATCACCCAGTTACGTTGTGATGTTTGGTAGTACCCAAAGTGTTCCTCCGGTAAACGGGAGTTGCATAATCTCATAGTCATAGGAACATGTATAAGTCATGAAGAAAGCAATAGCAACATACTAAACGATCGGGTGCTAAGCTAGTGGAATGGGTCATGTCAATCAGATCATTCAACTAATGATGTGACCTCGTTAATCAAATAACAACTCTTTGTTCATGGTTAGGAAACATAACCATCTTTGATTAACGAGCTAGTCAAGTAGAGGCATACTAGTGACACTCTGTTTGTCTATGTATTCACACATGTATTATGTTTCCGGTTAATACAATTCTAGCATGAATAATAAACATTTATCATGATATAAGGAAATAAATAATAACTTTATTATTGCCTCTAGGGCATATTTCCTTCACATATTTGAAGAGCTCCTGCAGCATTGCGTTGAGCTCCAAGACGGTGAAATTGTAGTTGAGCCCCAGGCGCAGCCTCATGATGTCTGTCGCGTTGTTGAACTCCCAAGCAGGCCTCCTCCGTTCTTGCAGGGGGGCGATGCGGCAGCGAAGGAAATCTGCGCCAACGGCACCTACGGTGAGTCCGGCAAGCCTGAGGCGTTGGATCCTGGTGACGGCAATCCTTAGCCTGCTGTCTTCCGGGGCCACGTCACTCCAGTCGCTGCCGCGTACTGCTGCTACTTGGCGTCGGGCGGTGAACGGCTGTGGGCTCTCCTCGACAATCCAGCACCAATCTGCCCTCCACTCCTCCCACTTGCCGCGGAACTCGCCCTCCAAATAAGAATCCTTCTTGCCGGTCCTAGAGACCCAGGCGATTCCGCCGGACAAGGGCTCTCCTCTCTCTACCCGGGGAATGAAGAAATGGCGGGAAAGGGCTACATTAGGGTGGACTCCGACAAAGTTCTCGCAAAGGTGTGCGAAAACGGCCATGGTGAGGACGGCGTTGGGAGTTAAGTCAAGGAGGCAGAGGTTATAGGTATTCATGATGTCACAGAAGAATTCGAAAAGGGCGGGCAGAGCCCGCAGTAGAAGAAGACAGCGAAAAAGGGATATCCTTGCGGAGCAGTCTTGTGAGCAGCAGCTGGGAGTACCTTGGTGCTCGGGTGAGCTCGCGTCTCCGTCGACCAGAACAGGTAGTAGTACTCCCTCAGCTCCTTCGCGGCGAGCTTGGGGGGGAAGATGGCTCGCTCCTTCCGCAGCGCCGCAAGCCGCTGCGCCTCGGACGACTTCACAGCTTTCCCCTTCTCGGCTTTCGGAGCCATGGCGGAAGCCGTGGGAGAGATCGACAGCGTTGGTGGTGCTGGTGGCAATGCGGGGAGCAGGACGCTGCGCTCTGCTTGCTTTGGGAAGACGGAGGCGGGGCGGAGATTTTCAAGATTGGAGCGGAAAGGGGGCGAGTGGGCGCACTACCCCTGCTTCCCCTTGCTTATAAAGGGGGAGCGGGCGGACGTTCCGCCTTTCCAAATAAAGCAACCACCCACGATCTCTCCCACGATGCCGCGTTCGACGCGTGCCGTGCGGAGAGGGCGCGGTGGATGCGGAGCGAGCTATGGCGTAACCTAGGCCACGCATGCCCGTGCCCTGTTTTGGGCCTGGCCCAACAGCGCTCGACACCGTGTATGGCCCAGGCCCGGGGGCTCCTGTCGGTGTACTAAAGTAGGGGTACCTTAGTATCCCGAACTTGTGCACGGGCAGTCGCAGCGTCCCGCGGCAAGGCTTGCCAGGCGACCGCCAAGATCCTCCGTGGTTCCTTTGGAACCATTCAAGAACAAAGTATCCTAACCAAGGAGACAAGGCCCCGGCAAGAGGAGCTTGCCGGGAAGGAGACAAGACCCCGGCAAGAGGAGCTTGCCGGGGAGGCCAACCGAGGCATCTCAAGCAACTTGCCGCAGCGCGCCAAGTGTCCCGGCAAGACCCAGTGAGCGACAAGCTCCTGGACACGACAAGATAATAACCGCGGCAAGGCGCTTGCCGCGGCAAAGCTTCCATCCTGTACCTGCGCTCTAGCACATCCACCAACGTGTCGCTCTGGGACCCTTCCAGGCGCACGTGGCAGAAGGCTGTGCAGCCAGAGGTACACGGTGGAGAGTGGCGCTGACAAGATAGCCATCGTGGCAAGCAGTGGCGTCCCTAGCGGTCCCTTTCTGCACCGTCTAGGCGACGCAGACGGGCATTTAATGCCTTTGTCCCCTGCCGCTTAGGTTAGGTATGATAACACTATTGTAGGTGGCGGTGCCAACCGCGGTGCCTTTTCCATTTTTGCCCTTCTCTACATTGCCACCTGTCAGTGACCCCTTTAACGTATAAAAGGAGGCCCATGCGCAACGTAGAGGGGGGGGGGGACAATTCTCTCTCACGCTCGGTCTGGCTAGCTGCTGGTGTGTATTGTAGCAATCAGCGCTCCCGAGCAAGAAATCAATACAACCACAAAGCAGGAGTAGGGTTTTACGCATCTGTGCGGCCCGAACCTGGGTAAACTAATCGCATTGCTCGTGCGCTTTGCCTCGATCTACTCTTCGTGCACTCTCCGCCCCCCTGCCGAACCGAAAGGGGCCCTGGTCCGCCGTGGTCCCATAGGTGTCCGTGGGATCAGCACCCCCGACAGGATCCATGTATGAGAACAAAGTATGGACTTTGGTTGATTTGCCCGATGATCGGCAAGCAATAGAGAATAAATGGATCTTCAAGAAGAAGACTAATGCTGATGGTAATGTTACTGTCTACAAAGCTCTACTTGTTGCGAAAGGTTTTCGACAAGTTCAAGGAGTTAACTACGATGAGACCTTCTCACTCGTAGCGATGCTTAAGTCTGTCCAAATAATGGTAGCAAATGCCGCACTTTATGATTATGAAATTTGGCAAATGGATGTCAAAACTGCACTCCTTAATGGATTTCTTAAAGAAGAGTTGTATATGATGCAACCAGAAGGTTTTGTTGATCCTAAAGGTGCTAACAAAGTGTGCAAGCTCCAGTGATCCATTTATGGACTGGTACAAGCCTCTCGGAGTTGCAATATACGCTTTGATAGTGTGATCAAAGCATGTGGTTTTATAAAGACATGTGGAGAAGCCTGTATTTACAACAAAGTGAGTGGGAGATCTGTTATTTCTAATATTATATGTGGATGACATATTGTTGATTGGAAATGATATAGAATTTCTGGATAGAATAAAAGGATACTTGAATAAGAATTTTTCAATGAAAGACTGCTACCTCTTGAGCATTGCGTTGGATTTCCTTGAAGAGGAAAGGATGATGCAGCAAAGTAGCATAAGTATTTCCCTCAGTTTTTGAGAACCAAGGTATCAATCCAGTAGGAGGCTGCACGTAAGTCCCTCGTACCTGCACAAAACAAATAACTCCTCGCAACCAACGCGATAAGGGGTTGTCAATCCCTTCACGGTCACTTACGAGAGTGAGATCTGATAGATATGATAGGATAATATTTTTGGTATTCTTATGATAAAGATGCAAAGTAAAAAAGCAAAGGAAATAGCTAAGTATTGGAAGATTAATGTGATGAAGATAGACCCGGGGGCCATAAGTTTCACTAGTGGCTTCTCTCAAGAGCATAAGTATTTTACGATGGGTGAATGAATTACTGTTGAGCAAGTGACAGAATTGAGCATAGTTATGTGAATATCTAGGTATGATCATGTATATAGGCATCACGTCCAAGACAAGTAGACCGACTCCTGCCTGCATCTACTACTATTACTCCACTCATCGACCGCTATCCAGCGTGCATCTAGAGTACTAAGTTCATGAAAACAGAGTAACGCTTTAAGAAAGATGACATGATGTAGAGGGATAAATTAATGCAATATGATAAAAAAACATCTTGGTATCCTCGATGGCAACAATACAATACGTGCCTTGCTGCCCCTACTATCACTGCGAAAGGACACCGCAAGATTGAACCGAAAGGTAAGCACTTCTCCCATTGCAAGAAAGATCAATCTAGTAGGCCAAACCAAACTGATAATTCGAAGAGAATTGCAAACGTAACCAATCATACATAAATGAATTAAGAGAAGATTCAAATATTGTTCATAGATAATCTTGATCATAAACCCACAATTCATCGGTCTCAGCAAACACACCGCAAAAATAAGATTACATCGAATAGATCTCCACAAGAGAGGGGGAGAACACTGTATGGAGATCCAAAAAGAGAGAAGAAGCCATCTAGCTAATAACTATGGACCCGAAGGTCTGAGGTAAACTACTCATACTTCATCGGAGAGGCTATGGTGTTGATGTAGAAGCCCTCCGTGATGGATGTCCCCTCCGGCGGAGCTCTGGAACAGGCCCCAAGATGGGATCTCGTGGATACAGAAGGTTGCCGCGGTGGAATTAGGTTTTTGGCTCCGTATCTGATCGTTTGGGGGTACGTAGGTATATATAGGAGGAAGGAGTACGTCGGTGGAGCAACAGGGGGCCCACGAGGGTGGAGGGCGCGCCTGGGGGGGTAGGTGCGCCCCCCTCTACCTTGTGGCCTCCCTGTTAGTTTCTTGACGTTGGGTCCAAGTCTCCTAGATCATGTTCGGTGAGAAAATCGCGTTCCCGAAGGTTTCATTCCATTTGGACTCCGTTTGATATTCCTTTTCTTCGAAACCCTAAAATAGGCAAAAACAGCAATTCTGGGTTGGGCCTCCGGTTAATAGGTTAGTCCCAAAAATAATATAAAAGTGGATAATAAAGCCCAATAATGTCCAAAACAGTAGATAATATAGCATGGAGCAATCAAAAATTATAGATACGTTGGAGACGTATCAAGCATCCCCAAGCTTAATTCCTGCTCGTCCTCGAGTAGGTAAATGATAAAAACAGAATTTTTGATGCCAAGTGCTACTTGGCATAATTTTAACGTAATTCTTCTTAATTGTGGTATGAATATTCAGATCCGAAAGATTCAAGATAAAAGTTCATATTGACATAAAAATAATAATACTTCAAGCATACTAAGTAAGCAATTATGTCTTCTCAAAATAATATGGCCAAAGAAAGTTCATCCCTACAAAATCATATAGTTTATTAATGCTCCATTTTCATCACACAAGAATGCTCTCATCATGCAAAACCCCAATGACAAGCCAAGCAATTGTTTCATACTTTAGTAATCTCAACCCTATAAACTTTCACGCAATATATGAGCGCGAGCCAGGGACATAGCACTATGGGTGGAATAGAATATGATGATGGGGGTTATGTGGAGAAGGCAAAAAAGGAGAAAGTCTCACATCAACGAGGCTAATCAATGGGCTATGAAGATGCCCATCGATTGATGTTAATGCACGGAGTAGGGATTGCCATGCAACGGATGCACTAGAGCTATAAATGTATGAAAGCTCAACAAAAGAAACTAAGTGGGTGTGCATCCAACTTGCTTGCTCACGAAGACCTAGGGCACTTGAGGAGGCCCATTGTTGGAATATACAAGCCAAGTTCTATAATGAAAAATTCCCACTAGTATATGAAAGTGACAAAACAAAAAGACTCTCTATCATGAAGATTATGGTGCTACTTTGAAGCACAAGTGTGGCAAAGGATAGTAGCATTGTCCCTTCTCTCTTTTTCTCTCATTTTTTTGGGCCTTCTCTTTTTTATGGCATTTCTCTTTTTTTAATTCCTCACTTGGGACAATGCTCTAGAAAATGATGATCATCACACTTCTATTTATTTACAACTCAATGATTGTAACTCGATGCTAGAACAAAATATGACTCTATATGAATGCCTCCGACGGTTTACCGAGATATACAATGAACCATGAGTGACATGTATGAAATAATTATGAACGGTGGCTTTGCCACAAATACTATGTCAACTACATGATCATGCTAAGCAATATGACAATGATGAATGTGTCATGATAAACGAAATGGTGGAAAGTTGCATGGCAATATATCTCGGAATGGCTATGGAAATACCATAATAGGTAGGTATGGTGGCTGTTTATGTGTGAAAGAGCGTATCATATCACGGGGTTTGGATGCACCGGCGAAGTTTGCACCAACTCTCAATGTGAGAAAGGGCAATGCACGGTACCGAAGAGGCTAGCAATGATGGAAGGGTGAGAGTGCGTATAATCCATGGACTCAACATTAGTCATAAAGAACTCACATACTTATTGCAAAAATCTACAAGTCATCAAAAACCAAGCACTACGCGCATGCTCCTAGGGGGGGTAGATTGGTAGGAAAAGACCATCGCTCGTCCCCGACCGCCACTCATAAGGAGGACAATCAAAGAACACCTCATGTTTCAAATTTGTTACATAACGTTTACCATACATGCATGCTACGGGACTTGCAAACTTCAACACAAGCATTTCTCAAATTCACAACTACTCAACTAGCACGACTTTGATATTATTACCTCCATATCTCAAAACAATCATCAACCATCAAACTTCTCTTAGTATTCAAAACACTCATAGGAAGATTTTTACTAATCTTGAATACCTAGCATATTAGGATTATTTCAGCAAATTACCATGCTATTTAAGACTCTCAAAATAATCTAAGTGAAGCATGAGAGATCAATAGATTCTATAAAACAAATCCACCACCGCGCTCTAAAAGATATAAGTGAAGTATTAGAGCAAAACTATATAACTCAAAAGATATAAGTGAAGCACATAGAGTATTCTAACAAATTCCAAATCATGTATGGATCTCTCAAAAGGAGTGTACAGCAAGTATTATTGTGGTAAACTAAAAAGGAAAGACTCAAATCATACAAGATGCTCCAAGCAAAACACATATCATGTGGTGAATAAAAATATAGCTCCAAGTAAAGTTACCGATGGAAGTAGACGAAAGAGGGGATGCCTTCCGGGGCATCCCCAAGCTTTGGCTTTTAGGTGTCCTTCGATTATCTTAGGGGTGCCATGGGCATCCCCAATATTAGGCTCTTGCCACTCCTTGTTCCATAATCCATCAAATCTTTACCCAAAACTTGAAAACTTCACAACACAAAACTTAAAGTAGAAAATCTCGTGAGCTCCGTTAACGAAAGAAAACAAAAGACCACTTCAAGGTACTGTAATGAACTCATTCTTTATTTATACTGGTGTTAAACCTACTGTATTCAAAATTCTCTATGGTTTATAAACTATTTTACTAGCCATAGATTCATCAAAATAAGCAAACAACACGCGAAAAACAGAATCTGTCAAAAACAGAACAGTCTGTAGTAATTTGTAACTAGCGCAAGATCTGGAACCCCAAAAATTCTAAAATATATTTATATACGTGAGGAATTTATCTATTAATCATCTGCAAAAAGAATTAACTAAATATAACTTTCCAAATAAAAATGGCAGCAGTTCTCGTGAGCGCTAAAGTTTCTGTTTTTTACAGCAAGATATCAAGACTTTCCCCAAGTCTTCCCAACGGTTCTACTTGGCACAAACACTAATTAAACACAAAAAACACAACCAAAATATAGGCTAGGTAAATTATTTATTACTAAACAGGAGCAAATAGCAAGGAATAAAAATAAAATTGGGTTGCCTCCCAACAAGCGCTATCGTTTAACGCCCCTAGCTAGGCATAAAAAGCAAGGATAGATCTAGGTATTGCCATCTTTGGTAGGTGAGGGAGTCCTGGATTAGGGGGTGTCCGGATGGCCGGACTATACCTTCAGCCGGACTCCTGGACTATGAAGATACAAGATTGAAGACATCGTCCCGTGTCCGGAAGGGACTTTCCTTGGCGTGGAAGGCAAGCTTGGCGATACGGATATGTAGATCTCCTACCATTGTAACTGACTTTGTGTAACCCTAACCCTCTCCGGTGTCTATATAAACCGGAGGGTTTTAGTCCGTAGGACAACGTACAGAACAACAATCATACCATAGGCTGGCTTCTAGGGTTTAGCCTCTCCGATCTCGTGGTAGATCTACTCTTGTACCACCCATATCATCAATATTAATCAAGCAGGACATAGGGTTTACCTCCATCAAGAGGGCCCGAACCTGGGTAAAACTTCGTGTCCCTTGCCTCCTGTTACCATCCGGCCTAGACGCACAGTTCAGGACCCCCTACCGAAGATCCGCCGGTTTTGACACCGACATTGGTGCTTTCATTGAGAGTTCCCTTGTGTCATCGCCATCAGGAGGGATGCCTCGCCCCGTCTTCAAAGACGGCACCGTTGCTAAGGGAGCTTTGGTTGTCGGCCAAACCCTCCGGCTAGGTGGTTTTCTTATGACCGCCTGTTCGGCTTCTGCGCCGACGATGACCTCTCGAGCCATCGAAAACAATCTTCATGTCAGCTCGGAACTCGGCGAGCAGTTAGATCCAATGGAACTCTCCTCCATAAACGAGCTCTTGGATCGCATCGCCGCCCTGGGAGTCGCTACGGATTATGACCAGATTGGGCCTAAACCTGATTTGAGAGAGATTAACTCTCCCCAAGTCACCCATCACGTTGCCGTGGTAGAGGGACAGTGCGGCAACCCTTCATCTATCTTAAGGACTAGCTATGTCCAGATTCCCGATCCCTCCAAGCCGGATACCCGCGGAGGGGAGGATATCACTGAAGACCTGAACTTAGAGTCAGGCGACGGGCTGGATTCACTGGACAACATCTAGGAATCCAAATTTTCGAGTTCGGAAATTCCTCGGCCTCTGAGCCTCAGATTGGGTGAGGCTTTGGATTTAATTCCACCCACCCACCCGAACATAAGCGATCTATCCCTAATCAGGCAAGAGCCAGAAGAAACAGAACATCATTACTGGGCCAGATTCCTCCTGGTTAGGAACAGGATAAGGGACTGCCGCGAGGAAGATGCAATCTCAATCTTCTGCAATAATTGCACGGACAAGGGAATCCTCAATGCCATAAGTCGCCGTGATATTACACGCTTCGCTGAGTTAGCGTCCATTGTACGAAAGTACTATGCGATGGAAAGCGCCTGGAAAACCGAAATAAAATTTTGGGACGATTCGGCCCTGAATATAAACCCAGTCCAAAATAAAAGGGTGCATCATCGCCAGACACCCGGGTCAAACACCAAAAAGCAAAAACCCTCTATAGGGCATGGAACCGTACTGGAAGGATGGCTTAATGGACCCTGTAAATTTCACAGTACAAAGGCCGCCACACCAACTCACAGCCTTAGAGCATGTTGGATACTCCGGCAGGTGGCCAAAATTGGCGAAGATCTCCTAATTCCGGAGGCCACAGAAAGCCACCCCAGAGACACCAATACGGTATTAACAGTCTTCGAGACTTTCGCATCAAATAATATGCGAAAAAGGACACTCCACAGCCTTGCCGAAGTCTACCAAGTAGCAACAATAAACCCATGGAGTGACACGGCTATTACCTTTAACGCCAGTGATGAACCTAAATTCCGAACAGCCCGAGCACCAGCCGCATTGGTCCTCAGTCCATTAGTGGACGGCTTTCGTCTTACCAAGGTACTCATGGACGGCGGCAGCGGATTGAACCTCATTTATGAGGAAACCCTTCAAAAAATGGAAATAGACTGGAACCGCATTGAGCGAAGCAGCACCACCTTTAGAGGAATAATCCCCAGTCGGGAAGCGTGCTGTACAGGAAAAATCACACTAGATGTGGTGTTCGGCACGCCGAATAATTACAGGTCCGAAGAGGTCACGTTCCATGTGGCTCCGTTCAGCAGCGGTTATCACGCTCTGCTAGGGCGGGAAGCGTTTACAATCTTCCAAGCAATACCCCATTACGGGTACATGAAGCTCAAGATGCCCGGGCCTAACGGGATCATCACTCTCACTAGTGATCCGGACATAGCACTCCGCGCTGAAAACAAGACAGCCGCACTGGCCCTCGAGGCACTATCCGAAGCCCTAGTGGCTGAGGAACTGACTGTGCTGCGCTCCACGGTGAATAGGGACGATGTGGTACTCGACAAAAGATCCAAGTCCACCTCCTTTAAACCGGCGGATGAAATAGTCAAATTCCAGGTCCATCCAACGGACCCCAATAAAACAGCTTCCATCAGGGCACAGTTAAACCCTGATGTAGACGCCGCACTACGAGAGTTCCTACGAGAGAACTAGGACATTTTTGCCTGGCACCCTTCAGACATGCCAGGAATCCCACGCAGGCTGGCCGAGCACAGCTTAAATATCCTAAAAGGATTCAAACTTGTCAAACAAGCTCTTCGGCGTTTTTCCGAACCTAAGAGACAGGCCATGGGAGAGGAGCTAGCAAAGCTATTGGAGGCCGGATTCATCAGAGATATAAACCATCCGGACTGGCTAGCAAACCTGGTGATGGTACCAAAGAAGGACAAATCCTGGCGCCTGTGCGTTGATTTTAAAGACCTTAACAAGGCTTGGTCAAAGGATCCCTTCCCCCTCCCCCGCATCGATCAAATTATCGACGCTACTGCAGGACACGGTTCGTTGTGTTTCCTTGACGCATATTCCGGCTACCATCAAATCAAGATGGCAGAATCAGACCAAGCCGCAACGGCATTTATCACACCATATGACCCATTCTGCTTCAACACAATGCCCTTCGGGCTCAAAAACGCCGGCGTAACATATCAGCGCATGATTCAGACATGTCTGGCAAACCAGATCGGCAAAACAGTGGAGGCATATGTAGATGTTGTGGTCGTCAAAACAAGACATGTCGAATCTCTAGTAGACAACTTGAGGCTCACATTTGATAACCTCCGAACATACGACATCAAGCTCAACCCGGAAAAATGCATTTTCGGCGTCCCAGACGGAAAGCTCTTGGGCTTCATTATATCCGGTAGAGGAATTGAAGCAAATCCAGCCAAGATCCGAGCTCTGCCACAATTGGATATCCCAAAGGACCTCAAACAAATACAAAAGTTAACCGGATGCTTGGCGGCTCTAAGCCGCTTTATCTCCCGCTTGGGAGAAAAGGCCCTACCCCTTTACCGCCTCCTTCAGTGCACTGAACACTTCGAATGGACGGATGCAGCCATGGCCGGACTCAACGAAATAAAAGCCATATTGGCGACAAACCCAGTCCTGGCCGCGCCAAACATTGGCGAACCAATGCTATTGTACATTGCAGCAACACATCAGGTTGTAAGCGCAGTGCTCGTCGTCGAACGAGAAACGGATGGACATAAATCCCCCCTTCAAAAGCTGGTCTATTATGTGTCCACTGTCCTCACTCTGTGCAAATCACGGTACCCGCATTATCAAAAGATTGCTTACGCAGTATTCATGGCATCCCGGAAGCTACGACACTACTTTCAAGAGTGTTCAATAACAGTAGCCTCGGAAGTACCACTTAACGATATTATAAACAACCATGACGCAACGGGCCGGATTGCAAAATGGGCCATTGAGCTCCTCCCGTTCGACATAACTTATAAGCCACGGCGAGCCATCAAGTCGCAAGTTTTGGCCGACTTCATCGCAGAATGGACGGAGGCCGAACTCCCTAAAGAGTATGGCACATATTCAAATTGGATCATGCATTTTGACGGCTCCAAGATGTTGGCCGGACTAGGGGCTGGCATCGTTTTGACGTCCCCCACGGGAGATACAGTTCAATACGTACTCCAGATTATGTACACAGACTCCAACAATGCAGCCGAATATGAGGCCCTTTTACATGGTCTCCGGATGGCAGTATCCATGGGCATTCAATGCCTAGAGGTGCGCGGGGACTCAAACCTCGCAATATCCCAAATAAATGGAGACTTCGATGCCAAGGATCCAAAATGGCAGCTTACCGCAACGTCGTACTAAAAATGTCATCTCGGTTCGAAGGGCTTGAATTTCAGCATATAACCCGGGAAAATAATCAGGCGGCAGATGTCCTGGCACGCATTGGCACAAAACACGATGTAGTCCCCCCCAACATCTTCTTGGAAAGGCTGTTCAAGCCATCGGTAGTATGGGAAGGGGAGCCGAACAATAACAGCCCGGACCCAACCGCACTGCCCGACACCGAACATTTTGACACAATCGGAGGCCCTGCCAATGAAATAACACCTTCAGCCCACGTAATAATGGTCATCATCGCCCCGTGGACAGAACCATTCCTCGCCTACCTTACTAGGCAGGAACTCCCCGAGGACCAAAATGAGGCAAACTGCATAGTGCGGCAATCCAAAGCCTACAAAGTCCACGAGGGAGAGCTTTATAAGAAAAGCACTACCGGAGTCCTTCAAAGGTGCATCTTCGAAGAGGAAGGGCGGAACCTCCTGGCTGAAATTCATGCCGGAATCGGCGGTCATCACGCTGCAGCTTGGTCCCTTGTAGGCAAGGCCTTCCGTACAGGCTTTTATTGGCCGATGGCCCAGGCAAACGCCCAGGACTTAGTCCAACGATGCGTCGGTTGCCAGCTCTTTGCAAACCAAAGCCATATGCTACCCACCGCCCTCCAAACTATCCCCATCACGTGGCCCTTTGCGGTCTGGGGGCTTGACATGGTTGGACCTCTTAAAGGCGGAACCCACAAGCAAAAATACTTACTGTTCATGGTGGATAAGTTCACCAAATGGATAGAAGCCAAGCCTGTTATGACGGCCGAATCCGGACCGGTGATAGACTTTATATCCGGGGTTGTACACCGTTATGGCATCCCCCACAGCATCCTCACTGGTAATGGCACGAACTTTACGGCCGACGAGGTAAAACTCTGGTGCAAAAACATGGCATCAAGCTCGATTATGCTTCCGTCTATCACCCACAAACTAACGGCCAGGTCGAACGTGCAAATGGTCTTATCATGAGCGGCATCAAACCCAAATTAGTGCGGTCCCTCGAGGAATCTAACACGCACTGGGTAGAGGAGCTTGACTCCGTACTCTGGGGGCTGTGGACCACGCCGAATCGCACCACCGGATACACACCATTCTTTATGGTGTACGGTGCAGAGGCAGTTTTGCCTTGCGGCATAATTCATGACTCACCTCGAGTGCGCATGTACGAAGAAAGAGAAGCCGAGCTCGATCGGCAGGACAGTTTGGACGCATTGGAGGAGGAGCGTGATGTGGCAAAAGCCCGTTCCGCATTCTATCAACAGCAGGTTCGAAGATACCAAAGCAGAGAAGTACGGGCCAAAAATTACAACGTTGGCGAATTAGTTCTATGCCTGCCGGACAAGAAAAAGGACAAAACTCAAGCCCAAGTGGGAAGGTCCCTTCATAATTGACCAAGTCCTGACTGGTGGAGCGTACCGCCTGCAAGATGCATCGGATAACCGACTCGAGCTGAACCCATGGAACGCAGCCCGTCTCCGAAGATTCTATGCCTAGCGCCGGACTCTGTGTTCGTCTCCTTCCTCTGTCCATTTTTTATATACTGTATGTCTTACATTTCTCTCCTTCTCCCTTTCCTTTCTCTTATAGCCTTTAAAGGCTCATCAAATGACGTGCTATTCACACTCATTAAACCTGGGGGCTTCTTTTAACAGAAGCTTATTTATACGGGCTTCATGCCCAACACATGTGTTACACTTCCGCACGTACCTTTTATTTCACCATTATATGCATCGATATGACTTAAGTTTTGGCCAAGCTGGGTTGCCTGGCTCCTGTGCTTACCCCTACGTTCCCGATTATTCGGCTAGGCAGTAAAGGGAGCACCTCTGCGATTGTTACTGCCGGATCAGCCGGATGTGTAGTTCAGACTGGGTGAAGCCGAAAGCTAGTGTTCTTAAGGGAATATTCGGTCGGTGACCTAAAAGATGATCTTTTCACTTATTTATTTATGCGCCGACAGATGCTTTTTCCTGGATCTTTTTTTCGCAGAATGGGCATGCACTTTAGGGCATGCCTCCCAGGGAAAGGAACCCCTAACGGAACTATTCTCCCTGGAAGATGTTTCTTACTAACCATGTAATATAACATAACTAGTCGGGCACTTGTCTGTTCACGCACTAATGACCCCTACGCCTGGTCTCCATGCATTCCGCGGTTCTTATATAACCGCATGGGAATTCGGACACACTCCGGACCGTCAGGTCCCGAGGCTGAAGCGAAAAGGTCGGCCATGACAAACGATCTACAATCCGGCTAGAAGGCATCATAAATGTCAATTAAATTACATAGTCATTCTGACTGATTGTACCTGCTGGGAATACTTTGCGGCCAATTCTACTTGGTCGTATACTAAGCTTACAGGGATCTCCTTCCCATCAGGCCCCACAGGACCGACCTCGGCCATGTGGTTGGGGTCAGCCTTTGTGTACCACGTCTTCACTATGGCCCAGGCCTCCCTAGCGCCTTGACGGCAGGCCGATATCTTCCACAATTGGAAGCGCCGCCGTGCTCCCTTTAGCTTCTCCGCAAGCTCTCCAAGACCTTCGGGCATGGATATGGATGGCCACAAGGCCTGGGCGATGCCTTGCATCGCCTGCCGAACTCGCTCGAGCAGTTGCGAGAGCTCGGGAAGAAGGTCACCCGTAGAACCGGGCATCTCCTCTGCAGGACGACCTGTTAGCACACCTACAGACATTACTCTGTTAGTCGACTTCCCCGCCAAACTTTTTTCAAAGGTTCGTTCAAGCACTTACTAAATATGCCGTGCCGAAGCCGCTGATTCTCCTTAACGGAGTCTGACAGCTGGGCACGAACATCTTTCAGGTCGACGCCCAGCTTGGTGTTGGCATCTTGGAGATCGTTCTTCTCCCGCCTCACCTTTGTCAGTACCTTCTCACCAGCCTTCAGCTGGCGTAGGAGTTGTTGCCTTTCCGGACTCAATCCGACGCCATCTGCAATTTCATTTGCCAGATTCGCACCCATGCCGCGCTTCGCAAAATACTTATCTTTCGAAGTGTATATTACCAGAGGGGGTCTCCTTGGGCTCCCCTGCCACGGCTAGTGCGGCCTCAAGTTGGGCTTTGCACTCTTCCAGCTCCTGGACAATAGGGAATTCTTTTCTGTAAGAACCTGCATAACAAATGATCCTTAAATCAGTTATTCTAACTGTTTCAAGTCTCGGGGGCTACTGGTATATATATAAATATATATATATATATATATATAATTACCAAAATTTTCTTACCCGTATGTCTTTTACATATTGCTCCATGGCTCTGGCTAGACCATTTTGAGCGGCACGGAGGTACACATCTCCCTAATTGAAGGCATCTAATGCCTCTCGGGAGACACAAGCGTCGCGAAGAATTGTCCAGAGACGCCTGTGGTTCATGGCACTCTCCACCTCAGAGTTGGGGGCAGAAAACCTGTCCACATCCTCCGTCGGAGGAGCGTCTGGTGCGCGCCTTGTGTTCGCCTCCGCCTCCGGACCAGGCTTCAGAGCCTGGCTGGTGGAGGCGCGATTGGCAGCCTCTCTGGATATAGTCCGGCGAGGTCTCTTTGTCCTGAAGAGAGCACGAGCGTTAATATGCCTTGAAGGTATAACACCTGGGATAAGGGGGCGTGCCATACCTTTGTGTTGACGCCTCGGTCCGGACTGCACCTTTTTTCTGCCCATGGGGCCCTGCGGCCCCTCGTTGGCTTGCCGCCGCAGGTTCGGCCTCCCGTCTCAAAAACCTCCCGTGCAAAGCTCGGTTGTAATCAGGAAACTGAAAACACGAGAGGGCGGACCCCTATTCGGGGTGCTGGGACTTAGATCTCAGTTACCTGGGAGGCCGGGATTAGCCCTGGGTAATCAGCCGTAATGGCCACCAAGGCGTTGTCCTTGCTCAATTAATGGAACACTCCATCAATCAGCTCCACAGATAAGTCCGGATCCTCTTGAGAGGCCGGGTCGAGGGACCGTCCTGGGTCCTCGGGTTGTGGAGAAGGGCTGTTTATTTCTTTAATAGCCTAGCGCAATTCATGCATTGAAGTCGTTAGACTGAATATTTAACAATGGGAATATAAAACGGATGGGCAAGTAAACCACTTACCCAGCTTGGGGGATTGTACATAGAAAATCCACCCTGTGGGTTGACGCGGAGAAATTCCTCCTCTTCCCCCTTGTACAAAGCGGTCAAGGTCTTTGTTAGGGCCGCAGCCGAATCCGGTCCCTTACGGCCGTAGCGGGTGGCGTCGTCCTTCCCATTGAAATCCCACATGGGGTGGCCTCTGTACTATAGCGGCTGCACCCCTCGCATGATGCATGCGGCCATGACCCCGATCATGGTCAGTCCGGAATGAGCTAGCAATCTTATCCGGCCCATCAGGTAACGGACGTCCTTGTCACTTTCCCTCTAAGGGCTCCGTGGACGCCAACTTAGGCGCTTCTTTAGTGGAGCACTGTCGAACTCAGGGAGGCCGATCCGGACAGGATCCGGCAGCGGGATGTCCTCTATGTAAAACCATTCTGAAGGCCAGTCCTCGGACGCCTTCTTTGGGATTCCGGATAGATATCCGGTCCCGGCGATGCGCCACACTTCGGCTCTGCCCACTGGAAATATTGACCCCTTTTGAGAACAGGGCACAAGGCAGAATAGCTCTTTCCACAGCCCGAAATGAGCCTCAACACCCAAAAACAGCTCGCAGAGGGCTACGAAGCCCGCGATATGCAATACGGAGGCAGGCGTAAGATTGTGTAGCTGGAGGCCATAGAACTCCAGGAGCCTCTGGAGAAACGGATGGATTGGAAATCCGAGCCCTCTTATTAAATAAGGGACAAGGCATACCCGCTCTCCTTTGGAGGGATTAGGGGCACTCTCCGCTTGCTCTCCGCCATTATAGATGGCAAGACCGGCTCGAACCGGGACCATATAGGCCGGGGGGAGCAACCCCTTGGTCTGGAGCGTTACTAGCTCACTATGCGGGATGGAGCATCTCTCCCAATATCCAAGCTGAGGGCTGGAAGGGCGAAAGGAGGAGTTGCGACGGCTGGCCATGGTAGAATGGACCTTTGTCGGATGCGCTCTGATGAACACTCGCGAAGGGGAGAAGGTGTGGTTTGGATCTAAATCCTCATCCCTTTAAATGGGCGGCTCATTTACACGGCTAGGGGTGTGGATGTAAAAACACTCAGACTTTTCGTATTCGTTTGACACGTGGGAGACGGGCATTATTGGGCATAGAAGCCAACGAGCGCAACATTTACAAGAAACCGGACTTTATTCAATAGGTACACGGAATTTGGAGGAGAACCCACCTTGCAATGCCGAAGACAATCTGCGCACCGGACTCATCGTCATTGAAGCCTGGTTCGGGGGCTACTGAGGGAGTCCTGGATTAGGGGGTGTCCGGATGGCCGGACTATACCTTCAGCCGGACTCCTGGACTATGAAGATACAAGATTGAAGACTTCGTCCCGTGTCCGGAAGGGACTTTCCTTGGCGTGGAAGGCAAGCTTGGCGATACGGATATGTAGATCTCCTACCATTGTAACCGACTTTGTGTAACCCTAACCCTCTCCGGTGTCTATATAAACCGGAGGGTTTTAGTCCGTAGGACAACATACAGAACAACAATCATACCATAGGCTAGCTTCTAGGGTTTAGCCTCTCCGATCTCGTGGTAGATCTACTCTTGTACCACCCATATCATCAATATTAATCAAGCAGGGCGTAGGGTTTTACCTCCATCAAGAGGGCCCAAACCTGGGTAAAACTTCGTGTCCCTTGCCTCCTGTTACCATCCGGCCTAGACGCACAGTTCAAGACCCCCTACCCGAGATCCGCCGGTTTTGACACCGACAGTAGGCAATCCATAAGTGGCTCTCATAATAGATTTATAAGGTAATTTAATTTTCTTTCTAGGAAAGTGTTCCATGCCTTTCCTTAACGGAAATTGGAATCTAATATTTCCTTCCTTCATATCAATAATTGCACCAAACATTCTAAGGAAAGGTCTACCAAGAATAATAGGACATGAAGGATTGCAATCTATGTAAAGAACAATAAAATCTACGGGAACATAATTCCTATTTGCGACAATAAGAACATCATTGATTCTTCCCATTGGTTTCTTAATAGTGGAATCCGCAAGGTGCAAGTTTAAAGAGCAATCATCAAAATCACGGAAACCTTATCAAATCACACAAAGTCTTTGGAATCGTGGAAACACTAGCACCCAAATCACATAAATCATAGAACTCATGATCTTTAATCTTAATTTTAATAGTTGGTTCGCACTCATCATAAAGTTATCTAGGGATAGAAACTTCCAACTCAAGTCTTTCTTCATAAGATTGCATCAAGGCATCAACGATATGTTTAGTAAACGCTTTATTTTGACTATAAGCATGAGGAGAATTTAGGACGGATTGCAACAAGGAAATACAATCAATCAAAGAGCAATTTTCATAATTAAATTCCTTGAAATCCAAAATAGTGGGTTTAGCAACATCTAGGGTTTTAATTTCTTCAATCCCACTTTCATCAAATTTAGCATCAAGATCTAAAAACTCTGAATTTCTGGAACGCCTTCTAGGTAAAGGTGGATCATATCCAGTCCCATCATTATCAAGATTCATGTTGCAAAACAAAGATTTAATAGGGGACACATCAATAACTTTTAGATCTTCATCTTTATTTTCATAGGAACTAGAAGAACACGCTCTTATAAAGGCATCTTTATTAGCACGCATCCTAGCAGTTCTTTCTTTGCACTCATCAATGGAAATTCTCATGGCCTTAAGACTCATTGATATCATGCTTAGGAGGAATAGATCTAAGCTTTAAAGAATGAACATCAAGAGAAATTCTATCGACATTCCTAGCCAAATCATCAACTTTAAGCAATTTCTCTTCAAGCAAAGCATTGAAATTCTTTTGCGAATTCATAAATTCCTTCACACTATTCTCAAATTCAGAGGGCATCTTATTGAAATTTCCATAAGAGTTGTTGTAGGAATTTCCATAATTATTAGAGGGATTATTAGGATAAGGCCTATGATTAAAGTTTCCTCTATACGCATTGTTACCAAAATTATTCCTACCAACAAAATTCACATCCATAGATTCATTATTGTTCTCAATCAAAGTAGACAAGGGCATATCATTAGGATCAGAAGAAACACTCTTACTAGCAAATAATTTCATAAGTTCATCCATCTTTCCACTCAAAACATTAATTTCTTCTATCGCATGCACATTTTTATTAGTAGATCTTTCATTATGCCATTGAGAATAATTAACCATAATATTATCTAGGAGTTTAGTAGCTTCTCCTAAAGTGATTACCATAAAAGTGCCTCCCACGGCCGAATCTAAAAGATTTCTAGAAGCAAAATTCAATCTGGCATAAAAAATTTGTATAATCATCCACAAATTCAAACCATGAGTAGGGCAATTACGTATCATTAATTTCATCCTCTCCCAAGCGTGTGCAACATGTTCATGATCAAGTTGCTTAAAATTCATAATATCGTTTCTAAGGAGATGATCTTAGTGGGAGGAAAATACTTAGAGATAAAAACATCTTTGCACTTGTTCCAAGAATCAATAATATTTTTAGGTAAAGACGAAAACCAAGCTTTAGCACGATCTCTAAGCAAAAGAGGAAATAGCTTTAACTTAAGAATATCGTTGTCCACATCTTTCTTCTTTTGCGTATCACACAAATCAACAAAGCTATTTAGATGGGTAGCGGCATCTTCACTAGGAAGGCCGGAAAACGGATCTTTCATGATAAGATTCAGCAAAGCGGCATTAATTTCACAAGATTCAGCATTGGTAAGAGGAGCAATCGGAGTGCTAATAAAATCATTGTTGTTGGTATTGGTAAAGTCACACAATTTAGTGTTATCTTGAGCCATCGTCACAAGCAAGCAATCCAACACACAAGCAAACAAAAAGCAAGCGGGCAAAAAGAGGCAAATAGAGAAAAAGAGGGAGGATAGAGAGAGGGCGAATAAAACGGCAAGGGTGAAGTGGGGGAGAGGAAAACGAGAGGCAAATGGCAAATAATGTAATGCGGGAGATAAGGGTTGTGATGGGTACTTGGTATGTTGACTTTTGCGTAGACTCCCCGGCAACGGCGCCAGAAATGGCTCGTTGTCGGGAGTCAAATCTTTACTTGCGCGAACCTCCCCGGCAACGGCGCCAGAAATTCTTCTGGCTACCTCTTGAGCACTGCGTTGGATTTCCTTGAAGAGGAAAGGATAATGCAGCAAAGTAGCATAAGTATTTCCCTCAGTTTTTGAGAACCAAGGTATCAATCCAGTAGGAGGCTGCACGCAAGTCCCTCATACCTGCACAAAACAAATAACTCCTCGCAATCAACGGGATAAGGGGTTGTTAATCCCTTCATGGTCACTTACGAGAGTGAGATCTGATAGATACAATAGGATAATATTTTTGGTATTTTTATGATAAAGATGCAAAGTAAAATAAAAGAAAAGTAAAAAAGCAAAGGAAATAGCTAAGTATTGGAAGATTAATATGATGAAGATAGACCCCGAGGCCATAGGTTTCACTAGTGGCTTCTCTCAAGAGCATAAGTATTCTATGGTCGGTGTACGAATTACTGTTGAGCAATTGACAGAATTGAGCATAGTTATGTGAATATCTAGGTATGATCATGTTTATAGGCATCACGTCCGAGACAAGTAGACCGACTCCTGCTTGCGTCTACTACTATTACTCCACTCATCGACCACTATCCAGCATGCATCTAGAGTATTAAGTTCATGAAAACAGAGTAACGCTTTAAGCAAGATGACATGATGTAGAGGGATAAATTCATGCAATATGGTAAAAAAAAACCATCTTGTTATCCTCGATGGCAACAATACAATACGTGCCTTGCTACCCCTACTGTCACTGGGAAAGGACACCACAAGATTGAACCCAAAGCTAAGCACTTCTCCCATTGCAAGGAAGATCAATCTAGTAGGCCAAACCAAACTGATAATTCGAAGAGACTTGCAAAGATGACCAATCATACGTAAAAGAATTCAGAGAAAGATTCAAATATTGTTCATAGATAATCTTGATCATAAACCCACAATTCATCGGTCGCAACAAACACACCGCAAAAATAAGATTACGTCAAATAGATCTCCACAAGAAAGGGGGAGAACATTGTATTGAGATCCAACAAGAGAGAAGAAGCCATCTAGCTAATAACTATGGACCCGAAGGTCTGAGGTAAACTACTCACACTTCATCGGAGAGGCTATGTTGTTGATATAGAAGCCCTCCATGATGGATGCCCCCTCCGGCGGAGCTCCGGAACAAGCCCCACGATGGGATCTCGTGGATACAGAAGGTTGCGGCGGTGGAATTAGGTTTTTGGCTCCGTATCTGATCGTTTGGGGGTACGTAGGTATATATAGGAGGAAGGAGTACGTCGGTGGAGCAACAGGGGGCCCACGAGGGTGGAGGGCATGCCTGGGCTGTAGGCGCGCCCCCTACCTCATAGCCTCCCTATTAGTTGCTTGACATAGGGTCCAAGTCTCCTGGATCATGTTCGGTGAGAAAATCACCTTTCTGAAGGTTTCATTCCGTTTGGACTCCGTTTGATATTCCTTTTCTTTGAAACCCTAAAATAGGCAAAAACAACAATTCTGGGCTGGGCCTCCGGTTAATAGGTTAGTCCCAAAAATAATATAAAAGTGGATAATAAAGCCCAAAAATGTCTAAAACAATAGATAATATAGCATGGAGCAATCAAAAATTATAGATACGTTGGAGAAGTATCAAAGACCTCGGTGAAGCTGCTTATATATTGGGCATCAAGATCTATAGAGATAGATCAAGACGCTTAATTGGACTTTCACAAAGCACATACCTTGATAAAGTTTTGAAAAAGTTCAAAATGGATCAGTCAAAGAAAGGGTTCTTGCATGTGTTACAAGGTGTGAAGTTGAGTCAGACTCAATGCCCGACCACTGTAGAAGATAGAGAGAAAATGAAAATCATTCCCTATGCCTCAGCCATAGATTCTATCATGTATGCAATGCTATGTACCAGACCTGATGTGTGCCTTGCTATAAGTTTAGCAGGGAGGTACCAAAGTAATCCAGGAGTGGATCACTGGACAGTGGTCAAGAACATCCTGAAATACCTTAAAAGGACTAAGGATATGTTTCTCGTTTATGGAGGTGACAAAGAGCTTGTAGTAAATGGTTACGTCGATGCTAGCTTTGACACTGTAAGTGCATCTAGTGCCCCTTAGTGATTTTGGTGTATTGAAGACTTATAGGTTAAGGGACTAATGCGTGTGTGAGTGTACACAGGTCTATAAGTCTATGAGGAGTTTGATATTTATAGGAAAAGTCGACCCCTAAAATGAATATCTTCGACTGAAGATTTTGGTATTTCTGAAGACTTTCATGAAGACTTTGAAAGTGAAGAAATTGGTGTGTCCGTGAAGACTTGATATTCATGCGAGGAATATGAAGCTTGAAGACTTTCGTTTTCATAGTTTTGTTTTTCTCTTTCTTGAGTCATAGGAAACACTGTACTGTTAAAGGGGGTCGAGGAAATACTAAGGAAAAATTTCCATGTGATGCTCAACTCAAAATCCTACACCTACCAATCCCTTCGAGTGAAGCCATTGGAAATCTCATACAGTTCAGTCAATTTCTTTAGTGACAGAGACGAAGTTCTTCGGGTCTCTGAGGAATTTGTCCTGACTGAGGAGTTAGGAATTCGCTAGTGTGGATTGCCTACATAGTGAGGAACATGATAGCCTTGAGGATTTTGCTACTCAAAATTCCGACCGTTGCTGTGCCATGCGCCAGCTGTTCCAAAATATCTATCCACCTAACGGTCATATCATTGAAGGGCATTTATGTCTTATCATGTCGGGCTACTCCCTAGGCTATAAATAGCCACCCCCTACAACCACTAGCTGGTTGGATGCTCCGAGATAAACTGACACTTGTCATTTGAGAGCAACCCATCCTCCGAGGACTTTGAGCGAAAATCATCAAGTGAGGAAAAACCAAAAACCCAAAACCCAAACACCTACAAACCCCAAGTGATTGAGCATCACTGAAGAGATTGATCCTGAGTGGATCCGATGCTTGTTACCTTTGAAGACTGTGCTTCTTCCAGACGGTTAGGTGTCATGGTCTAGAGCATCCAAGAGGAATTGTGGATCGCCGGGTGACCAAGTTTGTGAAGGTTTGGAAGTCGCCTGAAGACTTACCATGAGTGATTGGACGAGGTCTGTGTGACCTTAGTTCAAGGAGAATACGGTGAGGATTGGGTGTCTTGGACTAAGTGTCCTTGACTAGGTGTCCGGGACTGTGTGTCCTCGAGTTTAAATACTCAGCCGCTCCAACCAGACGTACAACTGAGACAGCAGTTGGAACTGGTCTACCAAATCATTGTATTCACCGAGCTTACTGGTTCTATTTCCTCAACTCTTTCATTTCCTCATAATTGTGTTGTATGTTTGTTCATATCTGTGTTTGAAGACTTTGATTGAAGACTTTCTCAATTTCCTCAGTTCAATTTCTTTAGTCTGTTTGTCTTCATCCTGTGTTATCCTGTGATTACGCTTCCTGTACTCTGTGCCTGTCTTCATTTCATCATGATGACTATGCTTGTATTCTGTTGTGTTTACCTTTGAGTACATATTCCGCTGCTAGTAGTTCTTCGCTAAGGAATTTCCTCACCAGCAAATTCCTCAGTGAAGAATTTCCTAAAAATCGCCTATTCACCCCCCCTCTAGTCGATATAACGCACTTTCAGACATTGATTCAGATGACTTTAAGTCGCAAACCGGATAGGTATTTATATTTAATGGTGGAGCTGTCAGTTGGTGTCGTTCCAAGCAGAGCGTCGTGGCGGGATCTACGTGTGAAGCGGAGTACATAGCTGCTTCGGAAGCAGCAAATGAAGGAGTCTGGATGAAGGAGTTCATATCAGATCTAGGTGTAATACCTAGTGCATCGGGTCCAATGAAAATCTTTTGTGACAATACTGGAGAAATTGCCTTAGCGAAGGAATCCAGATTTCACAAGAGAACCAAACACATCAAGAGACGCTTCAAATCCATCCGCGATCAAGTCAAGGAAAGAGACATAGAGATATGCAAAATACATACGGATCTAAATGTTGCAGACCCGTTGACTAAGCCTCTTCCACAAGCAAAACATGATCAACACCAAGACTCCATGGGTGTTAGAATAATTACTATGTAATCTAGATTACTGAATCTAGTGCAAGTGGGAGACTGAAGGAAATCTGCCCTAGAGGCAATAATAAAGTTGTTGTTTGTATTTCCTTATATCATGATAAATGTTTATTATTCATGCTAGAATTGTATTAACCGGAAACTTGATACATGTGTGAATATATAGAAAAAACAATGTGTTCCTAATATGCCTCTACTTGACTAGCTCGTTAATCAAAGATGGTTAAGTTTCCTGGCCATAGACACATGATGTAATTTTATGAACGGGATCACATCATTAGGAGAATGATGTGATCGACAAGACCCACCCATTAGCTTAGCATAATGATCGTTAAGTTTTATTGCTATTGCATTCTTCATGACTTATACATATTCCTTTGACTATGAGATTATGCAACTCCCGAATACCGGAGGAACACCTTGTGTACTATCAAACGTCACAACATAAATGGGTGATTATAAAGATGTTGTACAGGCGTCTCCGAAGGTGTTTGTTGGGTTGGCATAGATCGAGATTAGGATTTGTCACTCCGAGTATCGGAGAGGTATCTCTAGGCCCTCTCGGTAATGCACATCATGATAAGCCTTGCAAGCAATGTGACTAATGAGTTAGTTACGGGATGATGCATTACAGAACAAGTAAAGAGACTTGCCGATAACGAGATTGAACTAGGTATGAGGATACCAACGATCGAATCTCGGGCAAGTAACATACCGATGACAAAGGGAATGACGTATGTTGTCGTTACGGTTTGTCCAATAAAGATCTTCATAGAATATGTAGGGACCAATATGAGCATCTAGGATCAGCTGTTGGTAATTGATCAGAGATATGTCTTGGTCATGTCTACATAGTTCTCGAACCTGTAGGGTCCACACGCTTATCGTTCGATGATGATTTGTATTATGAGTTATCTGTTTTGGTGACCGAAGATTGTTCGGAGTCCCGGATGAGATCACGTACATGACGAGGAGTGTCAAATTGTCGAGAGGTAAAGATTAATATATTGGACAATGATATTCGGATACCGGAATGGTTCGGGTATATTTCGGAGAACCGAGGGGTTACCGGAACCCCCCGGGGGAAGTAATGGGCCTTCATGGGCCATAGGGGAGAGGGGAGGCAGCCCACAAGGGGTGGCCATGCCCCCCTCCCATGGGGAGTCCGAATTGGACTAGGGAGGGCACGCGCCCCCCTTTCCTTCTCCTCTTCCCTTTCCCTTCCCCTTTCCCCCTCCACAAGAAAGGAAGGGGGTTGAATACGACTTGGAGTCCTATTTGGTTTCCCCCCATGGCGTGCCCCTGTTGGAAATATGCCCTAGAGGCAATAATAAATTGATTATTATTATATTTCCTTGTTCATGATAATCGTTTATTATCCATGCTAGAATTGTACTGATAGGAAACTCAGATACATGTGTGGATACATAGACAATACCATGTCCCTAGTAAGCCTCTAGTTGACTAGCTCGTTGATCAATAGATGGTTATGGTTTCCTGACCATGGACATTGGATGTCATTGATAACGGGATCACATCATTAGGAGAATGATGTGATGGACAAGACCCAATCATAAGCCTAGCACAAAGATCATATAGTTCGTATGCTAAAGCTTTTATAATGTCAAGTATCATTTCCTTAGACCATGAGATTGTGCAACTCCCGGATACCGTAGGAATGCTTTGGGTGTGCCAAACGTCACAACGTAACTGGGTGGCTATAAAGGTACACTACGGGTATCTCCGAAAGTATCTGTTGGGTTGGCACGAATCGAGACAGGGATTTGTCACTCCGTGTGACGGAGAGGTATCTCTGGGCCCACTCGGTAGGACATCATCATAATGTGCACAATGTGATCAAGGAGTTGATCACGGGATGATGTGTTATAGAACGAGTAAAGAGACTTGCCGGTAACGAGATTGAACAAGGTATCGAGATACCGACGATCGAATCTCGGACAAGTATCGTACCGATGGACAAAGGGAATTGTTTATGGGATTGATCGAATCCTCGACATCGTGGTTCATCCAATGAGATCATCGTGGAACATGTGGGAGCCAACATGGGTATCTAGATCCCGCTGTTGGTTATTGACCGGAGAACGTCTCGGTCATGTCTGCATGTCTCCCGAACCCGTAGGGTCTACACACTTAAGGTTCGATGACGCTAGGATTATAAAGGAAGTTTGTATGTGGTTACCGAATGTTGTTCGGAGTCCCGGATGAGATCCCGGACGTCACGAGGAGTTCCGGAATGGTCCGTAGGTAAAGATTTATATATAGGAAGTCCTATTTCGGCCATCGGGACAAGTTTCGGGGTCATCGGTATTGTACCGGGACCACCGGAAGGGTCCCGGGGGCCCACCGGGTGGGGCCACCTATCCCGGAGGGTCCCATGGGCTGAAGTGGGAAGGGATCCAGCCCAAAGTGGGTTGGGGCGCCACTTTCCCCTTGGGCCCATGCGCCTAGTGTGGGGGAAACCCTAAAGGAAGAGTCCCAGAAGGGGAAGGCACCTCCTAGGTGCCTTGGGGAGGAGGGATTCCTCCCTTGGCCGCCGCCCCCCTAGGAGATTGGTCTCCTAGGGCCGGCGCCCCCCCCCCCCTTGGCCCCCCTATATATAGTGGGGGAGATGGAGGACTTCTTACCTTTGCCTTTGGTGCAGCCCTCTCCCCTCTCCCAAGTCCTTCTCCTCTCCCGTGGTGCTTGGCGAAGCCTTGCGGGATTGCCACGCTCCTCCACCACCACCACGCCGTTGTGCTGCTGCTGGATGGAGTCTTCCTCAACCTCTCCCTCTCTGCTTGCTGGATCAAGGCGTGGGAGACGTCACCGGGCTGTACGTGTGTTGAACGCGGAGGTGCCATCCGTTCGGCACTAGGATCATCGGTGATTTGGATCACGACGAGTACGACTCCATCAACCCCGTTCACTTGAACGCTTCCGCTTAGCGATCTACAAGGGTATGTAGATGCACTCTCCTTCCCCTCGTTGCTAGTCTCTCCATAGATAGATCTTGGTGACACGTAGGAAAATTTTGAATTTCTGCTACGTTCCCAACAGTGGCATCATGAGCTAGGTCTATTGCGTAGATTCTATGCACGAGTAGAACACAAAGTAGTTGTGGGCGTTGGTTTTGTTCAATATGCTTACCGTTACTAGTCCAATCTTGATTCGGCGGCATTGTGGGATGAAGCGGCCCGGACCAACCTTACACGTACGCTTACGTGAGACCAGTTCCACCGACAAACATGCACTAGTTGCATAAGGTGGCTAGCGGGTGCCTGTCTCTCCCACTTTAGTCGGATCGGATTCGATGAACAGGGTCCTTATGAAGGGTAAATAGCAATTGGCATATCACGTTGTGGTCTTTGCGTAGGTAAGAAACGTTCTTGCTAGAAACCCATAGCAGCCACGTAAAACATGCAAACAACAATTAGAGGACGTCTAACTTGTTTTTGCAGGGTATGCTATGTGATGTGATATGGCCAAAAGGATGTGATGAATGATATATGTGATGTATGAGATTGATCATGTTCTTGTAATAGGAATCACGACTTGCATGTCGATGAATATGACAACCGGCAGGAGCCATAGGAGTTGTCTTTATTTATTTATGACATGCGTGTCAACATAAACGTCGTGTAATTACTTTACTTTATTGCTAACCGTTAGCTGTAGTAGTAGAAGTAATAGTTGACGAGACAACTTCAAGAAGACACGTTGATGGAGATCATGGTGTCATGCCGGTGACAAGATGATCATGGAGCTCCAAGATGGAGATCAAAGGAGCTATATGATATTGGCCATATCATGTCACTATTATTTGATTGCATGTGATGTTTATCATGTTTATACATCTTATTTGCTTAGAACAACGGTAGTAAATAAGATGACCCCTCTTTAAAATTTCAAGAAAGTGTTCCCCCTAACTGTGCACCATTGCGACAGTTCGTTGTTTCAAAGCACCATGTGATGATCGGGTGTTTGATCCTAACGTTCACATACAACGGGTGTAAGACAGATTTACACACGCGAAACACTTAGGTTGACTTGACGAGCCTAGCATGTGTACAGACATGGCCTCGGAACACAGAAGACCGAAAGGTCGAGCATGAGTCGTATAGAAGATACGATCAACATGAAGATGTTCACCGATGTTGACTAGTCCGTCTCACATGATGATCGGACACGGCCTAGTTGACTCGGATCATGTAATCACTTAGATGACGTGAGGGATGTCTATCTGAGTGGGAGTTCATAAGATGAACTTAATTATCCTGAACATAGTCAAAAGGTCTTCGCAAATTATGTCGTAGCTCGCGCTTTAGTTCTACTGTTTAGATATGTTCCTAGAGAAAAATTAGTTGAAAGTTGAGAGTAGCAATTATGCGGACGAGGTCCGTAAACTGAGGATAGTCCTCATTTGCTTCATAGAAGGCTTATGTCCTTAATGCACCGCTCAGTGTGCTGAACCTCGAACGTCGTCTGTGGATGTTGCGAACATCTGACATGCACGTTTTGATAACTACGTGATAGTTCAGTTAAATGGTTTAGAGTTGAGGCACCGAAGATGTTTTTGAAACGTCGCGAAACATATGAGATGTTTGGAGGGCTGAAATTGGGATTTCAGGCTCGTGCCCACGTCAAGAGGTATAAGACCTCCGACGATTTTCTTAACCTACAAACTAAGGGAGAAAAGCTCAATTGTTGAGCTTGTGCTCAGATTGTCTAAGTACAACAATCATTTGAATCGAGTGGGAGTTGATCTTCCAGATGAGATAGTGATGTTTCTCCGAAGTCATTACCACCAAGCTGCTAGAGCTTCGTGATGAACTATGATATATCAGGGACATATATGATGATCCTTGAGATATTCGCGATGTTTGACACCACGAAAGTAGAAGTCAAGAAGGAGCATCAATTGTTGATGGTTAGTGAAACCACTAGTTTCAAGAAGGGCAAGGGCAAGAAGGGATACTTCATGAAACGGCAAATCAGCTGCTGCTCTAATGAAGAAACCCAAAGTTGAACCCCAACCCGAGACTAAGTGCTTCTGTAATAAGGGGAACAACCACTAGAGCAGAATTACCCTAGATACTTGGTAGATGAGAAGGCTGTCGATGGAAGTATATTGGATATACATTATGTTAGTGTGTACTTTACTAGTACTCCTAGGAGCACCAGGGTATTAGATACTGGTTCGGTTGCTAAGTGTTAGTAACTTGAAATAAAAGCTATGGATTAAACGGAGACTAGCTAAAGGTGAGCTGACGATATGTGTTGGAAGTGCTTCCAATGTTGATATGATCAAGCATCGCACGCTCCCTCTACCATCGAGATTGGTGTTAAACCTAAATAATTGTTATTTGGTGTTTGCGTTGAGCATAGACATGATTGGATTATGTCTATCACAATACGGTTATTCATTTAAGGAGAATAATGGTTACTCTGTTTATTTGAACAATACCTTCAATGGTCTTACACCTAAAATGAATGGTTTATTGAATCTCGATCGTAGTGATACACATGTTCATGCCAAAAGATAGTAATGATAGTACCACCTACTTGTGGCACTGCCACGTAAGTCATATCGGTATAAAATGCATGAAGAAGCTCCATGTTGATGGATCTTTGGACTCACTCATTTTTGAAAGGATTGAGACATGCGAACCATGTTTGTTGGTAGATATGCATGAAGAAACTCTATACAGATGGATCATTTGGACTCACTTGATTTCTGAATCACTTGAGACATGCAAATCATACCACATGGGCAAGATGACTGAAAGCCTCATTTTCAGTAAAATGGAACTAGAAAGCAACTTGCTGGAAGTAATACATTTTGATGTGTGCAGTCCAATGAGTGCTGAGGCGTGTAATGGATATCGTTATGTTCTTACTTCACAGATGATTTGAGTAGATGTTGAGTATATTTACTTGATGAATCATGAGTCTGAATTATTGAAAGGTTCAAGTAATTTCAGGGTGAAGTTGAAAGATCGTCGTGACAAGAGGATAAAAAGATCTATGGTATGATCATAGAGGAATATCTGAATTATGAATTTGGCACAGAATTAAGACATTGTGGAAATTGTTTCACAACTGATACAGCCTGGAACGCCATAGTGTGATGGTGTGTCCGAACATCATAACTGCACCCTATTGGATATGATGCATACCATGATGTCTCTTATCGAATTACCACGATAGTTTATGGGTTAGGCATTAGAGACAACCACATTCACTTTAAATAGGGCACCACGTAATTCCGATGAGATGACACCGTATGGTTTAGAGAAACCTAAGTTGTCATTTCTTAAAAGTTTGAGGCTGCGACGCTTATGTGAAAAGTTTCAAGCTGATAAGCTCGAACCCAAAGCGGATAAATGCATCTTCATAGGACACCCAAAATAGTTGGGTATACCTCTTGTCTTAGATCCGAAAGCAATAAGGGATTGTTTCTAGAATCGGGTCCTTTCTCGAGGAAAAGTTTCTCTCGAAAGAATTGAGTGGGAGGATGGTGGAGACTTAATGAGGTTATTGAACCGTCTCTTCAACTAGTGTGTGACAGGGCACAGGGAGATGTTCCTGTGGCACCTACACCAATTGAAGTGGAAGCTTATGATAGTGATCATGAAACTTCAGATCAAGTCACTACCAAACCTCGTGGGATGACAAGAATGCGTACTACTTTAGAGTGGTACGTAATCCTGTCTTGGAAGTCATGTTGCTAGACAACAATGAACCTACGAGCTATGGAGAAGCGATGGTGGGCCTGGATTCCAAAATGGCTCGAGGCCATATAATCCGAGAGAGGATCCATATATGAAAACAAAGTGTAGACTTTGGAAGAACTACTTGATGGTCGTAAGGCTGTTGGGTACAAATGGACTTTAAAAGGAAGATGGACAATGATGGTAAATGTCACCATTAAGAAAGCTCGACTTGTCATTAAGAAGTTTCCTGACAAGTTCAAGGAGTTGACTACGGTGAGACTTTCTCACTCGTAGCGATGCTAAGAGTCTGTTGGAATTATATTAGCGATTACTGCATTATTTATGAAATCTTGCAGATAGGATGTCAAAACATTGTTTCCTCGACGATTTTCTTGAGGAAAGGTTGTATGTGATACAACCGGAAAGTTTTGTCAATCCTAAAAGATGCTAATAAGTATGCAAAGCTCCAGCAATCCTTCTGAGGACTGGAGTAAGCATCTCAGAGTTGGAATGTATGCTTTGATGATGATCAAAGATTTTGGGTTTATACAAAGTTTATGAGAAACTTGTATTTCCAAAGAAGTGAGTGGGAGCACTATAGAATTTCTGATGAGTATATGTAGTTGACATATTGTAGATCAGAAATGATGTAGAATTTCTGGAAAGCATATAGGGTTATTTGAAAAGTGTTTTTCAATGGAAAGCCTGGATTAAGCCACTTGAACATTGAGCATCAAGATCTATAAGGATAGATCAAAACGCTTAATGGTACTTTCAAATGAGCACATACCTTGACATGATCTTGAAGGTGTTCAAGATGGATCAGTCAAAGAAGGAGTTCTTGCCTGAGTTGTAAGGTATGAAGTTAAGACTTAAAGCTCGACCACGGCAGAATAGAGAGAAAGGACGAAGGTCGTCCCCTATGCTTAAGACATAGGCTCTACAGTATGCTATGTTGTGTACCGCACCTGAAGTGTGCCTTGCCATGAGTCAGTCAAGGGGTACAAGAGTGATCCAAGAATGGATCACAGGACAGCGGTCAAAGTTATCCTTAGTAACTAGTGGAGTAAGGAATTTTCTCGATTATGGAGGTGGTAAAAGAGTTCATCGTAAAGGGTTATGCCGATGCAAACTTTGACACTAATCCAGATTATTCTGAGTAGTAAACTGGATTCGTATAGTAGAACAGTTATTTGGAATAGCTCCAAATAGAACGTGGTAGCTGCATCTAGGAGATGACATAGAGATTTGCGAAGTACATACGGATATGAAAGGTTCAGACCCGTTGACTATAACCTCTCTCACAAGCATAACATGATCAAACCCAGAACTCTTTGGGTGTTAGTCACATAGGGATGTGACCTTGAGTGTTAATCACATATTGATGTGAACTGGATTATTGACTCTAGTGCAAGTGGGAGACTGTTGGAAATATGCCCTAGAGGCAATAATAAATTGATTATTATTATATTTCCTTGTTCATGATAATCGTTTATTATCCATGCTAGAATTGTATTGATAGGAAACTCAGATACATGTGTGGATACATAGACAATACCATGTCCCTAGTAAGCCTCTAGTTGACTAGCTCGTTGATCAATAGATGGTTACGGTTTCCTGACCATGGACATTGGATGTCGTTGATAACGGGATCACATCATTAGGAGAATGATGTGATGGACAAGACCCAATCATAAGCCTAGCACAAAGATCATGTAGTTCGTATGCTAAAGCTTTTCTAATGTCAAGTATCATTTCCTTAGACCATGAGATTGTGCAACTCCCGGATACTGTAGGAATGCTTTGGGTGTGCCAAACGTCACAACGTAACTGGGTGGCTATAAAGGTACACTACGGGTATCTCCGAAAGTGTCTGTTGGGTTGGCACAAATCGAGACTGGGATTTGTCACTCCGTGTGACAGAGAGGTATCTCTGGGCCCACTCGGTAGGACATTATCATAATGTGCACAATGTGATCAAGGAGTTGATCACGGGATGATGTGTTACAGAACGAGTAAAGAGACTTGCCGGTAACGAGATTGAACAAGGTATCGGGATACCGACGATCGAATCTCGAACAAGTATCGTACCGATGGACAAAGGGAATTGTATACGGGATTGATCGAATCCTCGACATCGTGGCTCATCCGATGAGATCATCGTGGAACATGTGGGAACCAACATGGGTATCCAGATCCCACTGTTGGTTATTGACCAGAGAACGTCTCGGTCATGTCTGCATGTCTCCCGAACCCGTAGGGTCTACACACTTAAGGTTCGATGACGCTAGGGTTATAAAGGACGTTTGTATGTGGTTACCGAATGTTGTTCGGAGTCCCGGATGAGATCCCGGACGTCACGAGAAGTTCCAGAATGGTCCGGAGGTAAAGATTTATATATAGGAAGTCCTATTTCGGCCATCGGGACAAGTTTCGGGGTCATCGGTATTGTACCGGGACCACCGGAAGGGTCCCGGGGGCCCACCGGGTGGGGCCACCTATCACGGAGGGTCCCATGGGCTGAAGTGGGAAGGGATCCAGCCCAAAGTGGGCTGGGGCGCCACTTTCCCCTAGGGCCCATGCGCCTAGTGTGGGGGAAACCCTAAAGGAAGAGTCCCAGAAGGGGAAGGCACCTCCTAGGTGCCTTGGGGAGGAGGGATTCCTCCCTTGGCCGCCGCCCCCCTAGGAGATTGGATCTCCTAGGGCCGGCGCCCCCCCCCCCCCTTGGCCCCCCTATATATAGTGGGGGAGATGGAGGACTTCTTACCTTTGCCTTTGGTGCAGCCCTCTCCCCTCTCCCAAGTCTTTCTCCTCTCCCGTGGTGCTTGGCGAAGCCCTGCAGGATTGCCACGCTCCTCCACCACCACCACGCCGTTGTGCTACTGCTGGATGGAGTCTTCCTCAACCTCTCTCTCTCTCTCCTTGCTAGATCAAGGCGTGGGAGACGTCACCGGGCTGTACGTGTGTTGAACGCGGAGGTGTCGTCCGTTCGGCACTAGGATCATCGGTGATTTGGATCACGACGAGTACGACTCCATCAACCCCGTTCACTTGAACACTTCCGCTTAGCGATCTACAAGGGTATGTAGATGCACTCTCCTTCCCCTCGTTGCTAGTCTCTCCATAGATAGATCTTGGTGACACGTAGGAAAATTTTGAATTTCTGCTACGTTCCCCAACAGCCCCCTCTAGGCCGGCGGCCTCCTCCCCTCCTCCTTTATATACGGGGGCAGGGGGCACCCCAAAGAACAACAGTTATTCTCTTATCGGTGTGCGGTGCCCCCCTCCATAGTTTACTCCTCCGGTCATAGCGTCGTAGTGCTTAGGCGAATCCTTGCGCGGATTACATCACCATCACCGTCACCACGCCGTCGTGCTGACGAAACTCTCCCTCGTCACTTTGCTGGATCAAGAGTTTGAGGGACGTCATCGAGCTGAACGTGTGCTGAACTCGGAGGTGACGTGCGTTCGGTACTAGATCGGTTGGATCGTGAAGATGTTCGACTACATCAACCGTGTTAACCTAACAATTCCTCTTTCGGTCTACGAGGCTACGTGGGCACACTCTCTCCCTCTTGTTGCTATGCATCTCCTAGATAGATCTTGCGTGATCGTAGGATTTTTTTTGAAATTGCATGCTACGTTCCCCAACAGAAGCCAGCTTCCAAATTACTTTGCTACAACACCCAACATTCAAGCTCAGGTCTTCCATATTCGTAGGGAACTTACTATACATGCTCACAATTTTGCATCTACTTTTTATAGAGATAATTATCCTCTGAGCCAAGTAATGCTTTCTTCTAGTGCACAACATACATGAACAGGAGATCACTATCCTAGGCTTGCAAACCTAGGGAATTTATATGTTAAGGATTGCCAAATCCTATGTGTAACTTGTATTTGATATCAATACAAGGCGCCTCAGGTGCCACCAGTTGTCCGGAAAAAAAGTTGGGCATCGCATGTGATACCGTATGCATGTCAGATATTTTCCAATCTATTTTGACTCACTTATTCATTTCTTAAAGATCTTTCAAAGATACACACTTGCGCGTCACACGATTGCGCAAACACTTGCCAAGAAAGCGTATTGTTAATGATTTATTTTCCAAAGGCAAATCTCACAAGCACAATTTTCAGAAGATGAAAGAAACAAAATGCATGGAAAAAATCTAGGATCATTATGAGGCGCTTTTCAACTAGGCAACCGCCATATGGCAACCCAAAGGCCCTCCTATGGATTTATCGGCCCCTCACCAATCTGTATTCGTGTGTTCATGTTTCACATACTTTTGCAACGGTATACTCTAATTACACGTCCTACACGTTAACACGAGCACAATTGCACAAAGTAACCCTATCTCTATCTGAAGAGAACATCTTCCTAGTTGGTCAAAAAATAAGAACAGTAGCCACCTGATTAAAGATGGAAACCGACGAGCAGTGATGACACATGTGACATGCCCGTGTGATGCACGGTTCTACAAAAGAAGACTTCCAATAATATTTTAATTTTAATTTTATGAACTTACTATATAAAAGGTAACAGACAAATATAGCGCAACAATTGAAATCCATCATTCATTTGCAAGATACAACCCTCCCAATTTTTTTATAATTGTGAATTGCCCAACAAAGTCGTGAGTGCATGTTGGTTGTTCTCCTCTTCCTTTGCAAAGGAAAGTTACCTTCAGATGCTCGTCACGACCCTACTGACGCACATCTCCATAAAAAATCAACATGAAGGCATTAATATAAAATGATTTCTTGAATTTATATATTTACCGTAAGTAACCGACATGCATTCTTTGTGAACATAAAATTTACTGTCATTCATACATTTGTGCCTTCAATTTTTTCTACAGATACACTCTTATGTGTGACACGATTGTGTATATTCAATTGTTTCTTTCTAAATAAAATCTCATGTGCAACATTTTAAGAATGTGAAGAAACAATAAAGAGGAAAACAAAAACAAAAACTTGAAAACATTTTTAGTGCACCTCTATGTGTGACACACACATTAGCAATGCACCTATAAAGTGTGACACACATTTTTCCACTTTTTTAAGAAAACCAATAAGCAGTACTACCAAACGACAGTAGCAGACATTTTTTTTAACAGTGTAATGGGGGAGAGGTGAGTAAATGTAGGTTTTATTTTGATAAGTACGAATTAAATAGGTACCATAGATAACATGCTCGGCAATTCTATATATAAATTTGTGTATCTTAAGTTAGAACATCCCACATCGGCACAGATATAATCCTGACAATTCTTAGTTTCTGAGCGTAAAAGAACACTCAAGTCTCTGAGTTCTCTCGCTTTTCTTCTCTCTCGCTAATGAGCCAGAGATAGATAGGTATTTTGGATTTGTAGGTTCCCGCCGTTCGCGTGATATTTATTGTCCGCGCAAAGTTCATTTAGCTAATTATGTTTTTCTTTCCTTTCAGTAGTCTTAGAAACACACGGTCCAAAAAAATGAATGGTGTATCTTGGTCCACTTACCATCGACTAGTCCTTGTTACCCATACGTGTTTCACTACATGGTGGGATGTGGTTTTTTGTTTGCGGGCTCATGATTTTCTATCGTTGCTCGCATGGGCTAGTGCACAAATTTAAATCATTAACTATGCATGGATCAACAAGCCATGGCGACACGTCCATATTTGGCAAGAAATTCCAACTCCGCTATGTAGGTATGCCCAGCTATGAAGGCAAGAATAAAGAGCCAAGATTTAGGTTCCTATGCATGTATTGCCAGTTCATCAGCTGAGACGATGCAGGAAGTAGGCGCAGAATCTGCATACAAACAAAAGAAGGGATCTTCTTTAAAAACATATGATTGGATTATAGGTTGCAAGATTTACAGTGACGCTGCATGCCTGCATGGAAGAACACTACTGACTCCAGAAACAACTCAAGGAAAATTTGAATAGGAGTTTACATTCAGACTGGAGAGAAGGAAGAAGAAACAATTATCCTAATCTCTACAAATGGCAAGAGTGTAGAATCTCCATTGCATGCTAAGGCCACAACTGTATAGGTTGCTGCAGAAATTGATTATCGCATCGCTATAACCAAATTACTTTTCTAGTGGACAATCTGATACTAGCTCGGGCACCGACGACAAGGAACCTTCTGCAAGTGCGTGGGCATTGGCAAATTAGAAGCTAGCTTCCAAATTACTTTGCTGCAACAGCCAACATTCCTAGGGAACTTACTGTAGAGGCTGACATTTGTGCATCTACTTCTTATAGAGATAATTATCCTCTGAGCCAAGAAATGGTTTCTTCTAGTGCACAACATACATGAACAGGAGATCACTATCCTAGGTTTGCAAGTCTAGGGAATTTATATGTTAAGGATTGCCAAATCCTATCTGTAACTTGTATTTAATATCAATACAAGGCTCCTCAGGTGCCACCAGTTGTCCAAAATAAAGTTGGGCAACTCACATGATAACCGTAACTCCGTAAGCACGTCAGGTATTTTCCAATCTATTTTGACTCACTCATTCATTACTTAAAGATCTTCCAAAGATACACACTTGCGCGTGACACAATTGCACAACACTTGCCAAGAAAGCATATTGCCTATGATTTATTTTCCAAAATCAAATAGCGCAAGCACCTTTTTCAGAAGATGATTAAAACAAAATGTATGGGAAAAAAATTCTAGAATCGTTATGAGGCGCTTTTCAACTAGGCAACCGTCATATGGCAACCCAAAGGCCCTCCCATGGTTTTATCAGCCCCCATCACGAAGGAGGTCATGCCACTAACAGACCATCACCAATCTGTATTCGTGTGTTCATGTTTCACATACTTCTGCATAGTATACTCTAATTATATGCCTTACACGTTAACACGAGCACAATTGCACAAAGTAACCCTATCTCTATCTGAAGAGAACCCCTTCCTAGTTGGTCAAAAAATGAAGAACCGTAGCCACCTGAATAAAGACACGGAAACTGACAAGCAGTGATGACACCTGTAGCATGCCCGTGTGATGCATGGTTCTACAAAAGAAGAATTCCAATAATGTTTTCGTATTAATTTTACAAACTTACGATATAAAAGGTAACAGACAAATATAGCGCGACAATTGAAATCCACATCATTCATTTGCAAGACACAGCCCTACCTATTTTTTATAATTGTGAATCGTGCAACAAAATCGTGAGTGCATGTTGGCTGTTCTCCTCTCCTTTGCAAAGGAAAGTTACCATCAGATGCTCGTCACAACCCTGTTGACGCACATCTCGAGCAAAAATCAACATGAAGGCATTAAGTAAAAGGATATGTTCAATTTATATATTTGCCGTAATTAACCGACATACATTCTTTGTTAACATAAAATTTAATGTCATTCATATATTTGTTCCTTCAATTTTTTCCAAAGATACAGTCTTATGTGTGACACGATTGCGTATATTCAATTTTTTTAAGAGTACGAAGTAACAATAAAAAATACAAAAATAAAAAGTCGAAAACATTTTTAGTGCACCTCTATGTGTGACACGCACACTAGCAATGCACCTATTAAGCGTGACACACATTTTCCACGTTTTTCGACAAAACCAATGAGCAGTACTACCAAACGACAATAGCAGACTTTTTTTAACAGTTTAATAGTGGTGATGTGAGTAAATGTATATTTTATTTTGATAAGTACTAATTAAATATGTACCATAAATAACATGCTCGGCGATTCTGTAAATACGTATGTGTATCTTCAGTCAGAGTACCCCACATCGGCACAGATATAATCCCGACAACTCTCAATCTCTGAGCATAAAAGAACACTCAAGTCTCTGAGTTCTCTCGCTTTTCTTCTCTCTCGCAAATGAGCTAGAGAAAGACAGGTATTTTGGATTTGTAGGTTCCCGCCGTTCACATGATATTTATGGTCCACACAAAGTTCATTTAGCTAATTATGTTTTTGTTTCCTCTGAGTAGTCTTGGAAACACGTACACAGTCCAAAAAAATGAATGGTGTTTATTTGTCCACTTACTATCAACTGCTCCTCGTTGCCCATACGTGTTTCACTACATGATGGGATGTGGATTTTCGTTTGCCGGCTCATGATTTTCTATCGTTGCTTGCATGGGCTAGTGCACAAATTTAAATCACTAGCACATATGCCCGTGCGTTGCAACGGGAGAGATGTTTGTTTGGAGCATCAATGGGAGAGATAATTGATGTGTCCACCAAAAATGATCTTCATAGCGGTGCGATAGAGAGTGAAGTTGTGGTCTTCTCGCGGGTCATGTTTGTCCCGCGAGATCTTGATAGTGGTGGGGTTAGTCGGCGTGACGGCAACCATCCAACTCATGCTTTTTTTCCTTCGGGTCCGTCTCTGTCTCAGGGTTGTGTCTACCTTCTAATTTGGTAGCTATGCGGTGATCTTTGGGGCATGGTTGCTTCGACTACTCTTTCTTACAATGGTATCACCGGATGGAGGCCAACTACGTGGGGGCTACTATATGATTCTAGTTGCGTAAAATAGCCTGTTGACACATATCAGTTCGTGCATGGACCAGCACACTGGTAGGCGCCAAGACAACCTGTTTAGTAAGGCACGAAAAAATTGAAAAAATGATGAGCTGATGGATCAAAATCATGTCCTCAAAGACCCGACTACGTGCTACTAGCCACTCAAAGAAATGAGTCTACCTACCAATGGCCAGCTCAAACCTTTAAGATCATACTCCAATGTCAGATTGGAAACAAAAAAAAATGAATTGTTTAAAAATTAATAAATTGCTGAATATTCTTGGAAACATGAATAATTTTAAAAATCCCAAACACTTTTTAAAATTCTTTACATTTTCAGAAATACACAAAAAAATTGGAAATGATCAAAATTTACAATTTTATTTGAAAACCTAAACCTTTTATAACAATAGGAACATGTTTCGAATTTGTGTTTTTTTTAAAAGGAAACATATTTTGCAAATCCGGAACAATTTTTGAAAATGTGCTTCTTTAAACTCAGATATTATTCTGATTCTGAATTTGCGAAAATTTCACAAAAACAAAAAATTTCATATTTGGGACATTTTTTAATGCAATTTTTTTGAGGAAAATCTCAAACAACTTTGAAAAGCATAAAGAAAAAATGAAACATTTTTTTAATCTGAACCAATTTTTCTATGAAAACAAAGATTTTATGTTATGGACATTTTTTGGAATGGAATATATTTTAAAATACCGAATTTTTTAAAATAATTCAAGTTTTTCTGATAGTTTGAACTTATTTGAAAAATTGAATTTACGGAAAAAGGTAGAAAGGAAAATAAACATGAAAGGAAAAAAGGAAAAGAAAAGAAGATCAAAATAGAAAGAAATGGAAAAAGAAAAATTGAAACACAACACCGCACAAAAAAAACGGTTCAGCCCAGCTCGGGCACCCTATGTGAATTTGCGACTATTTTGTACTGAGAACAAAGATTTAATATTCTGAACATTTTTCAAAACGAATGTATTGTAAAAAAATCTGGACATTTTTTTAAAAATCGAATATTTCTGATATTTTTAACTTTTTTGAAATTTTTCAATTTACGGAAAAAAGGGAGAAAAAACAAACTTGAAAGGAAAAAAAACCAAAGAAAATGAGACATAAACGGCAAAATAGAGAAACATAACGCAAAAGAAAAAAACGTTTCAGCCCAACTTGGCTGCCATTTGCGAATTTAACACTATCTAACTCTCAGTGCGATAAATAGAATTTGCACACCTGCATGGACACGAAAATAACTGGGTTGACTTTGCTCGGCCACACTGCAAGCGGCCCATGTACGAAATCTGGCGTTTTTCTTTTCTAATAGACGAACGGACAAAAAATTAGTACCACCTCGAATAGAAAAAAAATCTTTTCAATGGTGAACGGATGAAAAACGGTGAAGAATAATTTATGCTGCACTCTGGGTAATGAATATAGGTCATAAGACAAGAAAATTTGCAGTTTATGTGTATTTTAGACTATGTTTTTACGTTTGTAATTTTACATAAGATAAAATATTTTTTACGGCGATTATATATTTTTTATGGTCTTTTTTTGCGTCGGAAATAAGACAAAACTTACGGAACGTAAAATTACGGTGCATTGATGGTAAAATAGAGGGGGGTGAAGAATAACTATTCCCCAACCAGGGTGACGAATAGCGTGACCCTATATATATTTTTACGTTTCGTAAATTATGTCTTTCATACATTTCGTAAATTATGTTAAATGCATGTATTTTTACGTTTCGTAAATTATGTCTTTCATACATAAAAAGAGAACATAAGAAAATATGTACTCGCCGTAACAAATATTTTATGTTACGTAAAATTACGAATATAAAAACATAGTGTAAAACATACATAAAATGTGATTTTTCTGGTCTTATAACGTACATTTTTTTTCTATACAAAATTTTACATATTGAATCAATATGCATGTAACTATTTATATTCTAAACGTAATTTATTTAAAAAGCGATCGTAAGATTACCTCGGGTGAAGAATAACTTATTTTGCACCCTGGGGATGAATAGTAACACTATATAATGATTCATTACGATCGGGTGTTACTATTCATCACCCGATTAACTATGCATGGACCAATAAGCCATGGAGAAGCATCTATATTTGGCAAGAAATTCCAACTCCCTATGTAGGTATGCCCAGCTATGTACGCAAGAATAAAGAGCCAAGATTTAGGTTCCTATGCATGTCTTGCCTGTTCATCAGCTAAAACGATGCAGGAAGCAGGGGCAGAATCTGCATACAAACAAAAGAATAGATCTTCTTTAAAACAGATGGTTGGATTATAGGTTGCGAGGTTTATACTAACGCTGCATGGAAGAACACTGCTGACTCTAGAAACAACTCAAGCAAAATAGGAATAGGAGTTTCCATTCAGACGGGCGAGACAAAAGAAGAAACAGTTATCTTAATCTCTACAACTGGCGGGAGTGTAGAATCACCATTACGTGCCAAGGCTACAGTTGTACAAGTTGCTGCAGAAATTGCTTATCACATTGCTAATAACCAAATTACTTTTCTACTGGACAATATGATACTAGTTCGGGCACCGACATCAAGGAACCTTCTTCAAGTGCCTGGGCATTGGCAAATTAGAAGCCAACTTCCAAATTACCTTGGTGCAACAGCCAACATTCAAGCTCAGGTCTTCCATATTCCTAGGGAACTTCCTGTACAGGCTTGCAATTGTGCATCTACTTCTTATAGAGATAATTATCCTCTGAGCCAAGAAATGGTTTCTTCTAGTGCACAACATACATGAACAGGAGATCACTATCCTAGGCTTGCAAATCTTAGGAATTTATATGTTAAGGAATGCCAAATCCTATCTGTAACTTGTATTTGATATCAATACAGGTCGCCTCAGGTGCTACCAGTTGTCCTAAAAAAATTCAGGCATCGCACGTAATAACCATATGCACGTAAGATATTTTCCAATCTATTTGGACTCACTTATTCATTCCTTAAAGATCTTCCCAAGATACACAGTTGCGTGTGACACAATTACGCAAACACTTGCCAAGAAAGCATATTGCCAATGATTTATTTTTCAAAGGCAAATCTCACAAGCACCATTTTCTCAAGATGGTTACAACAAAATGTATGGGGGGGGGGGGGGGGGGGGGATCATTATGAGACGCTTTTCAACTAGGCAACCATCATATGGCAACCCAAAAAACCTCCCATGGTTTTATCAGCCCCCATCACGAAGGAGGTCATGCCACTAACAAACCATCATCAATCTGTATTCGTGTGTTCATGTTTCACATACTTTTGCAATCGTATACCCTAATTACATACCTAACACGTTAACGCAAGCACAATTGCACAAATTACCCCTATCTCTATCTGAAGAGAACCCGTACCTAGTTGGCCAAAAAATAAGGAGGTAGCCACCTGATTAAAGATGGAACCGACGAGGAGTGATGACACATGTAACATGCCCGTGTGATCCACGGTTCTACAAAAGACGAATTTCAATAATATTATCATTTTAATTATATAAACTTAAGATATAAAAGGTAAAAGACAAATATAGCGCGACAATTGAAATGCACATCATTCATTTGCAAGATACAACCCTACCTATTTTTTTTAATTGTGAATCGTGCAACAAAATCGTGGGTGCATGTTGGCTGTTCTCCTCTCCTTTGCAAAGGAAAGTTACCTTCAGATGCTCGTCACGACCTTGCTGACGCACATCTCGAGCAAAAATCAATATGAAGGCATTAAGATAAAAGGATACGTTGCATTTATATATTTACCATAATTAACCGACATACATTCTTTGTGAACATAAAATTTAATGTCGTTCATATATTTGTTCCTTGAATTTTTTCCAAAGATACACTCTTATGTGTGACACGATTGCGTATATTCAATTGTTTCTTTCTAAATAAAATCTCGTATGCAACATTTTAAGAATATGAAGAAACAATAAAGAGGAAAACAAAAATTAAAACTTGAAAACATTTTTAGCGCACCTCTAGCAATGCACCTATTAAGTGTGACACATGTTTTCCACTTTTTTCGAGAAAACCAATCAGCAATACTACCAAACGACAATAGCAGACATTCTTTTGAATGTGTAATAGTGGAGGTGTGAGTAAATGTAGATTTTATTTTGATAAGTACGGATTAAATATGTACCATAAATAACATGCTCGGTGATTCTATAAATACCTGTGTGTATCTTCAGTCAGAGCACCCCACATTGGCACATATATAATCCTGACAACTCTCGGTCTCTGAGCGTAAAAGAACACTCGAGTCTCTGAGTTCTCTCGCTTTTCTTCTCTCTCGCAAATGAGCCAAAGAAAGGCAGGTATTTTGGATTTGTAGGTTCCTGCCGTTCACGTGATATTTATAGTCTGCGCAAAGTTCATTTAGCAAATTATTTTTTTGTTTCCTTTCAGTAGTCTTGGAAACACACAGTCCCAAAAAATGAATGGTGTAGCTTTGTCCACTTACTATCGATTGGTCCTCGTTGCCCATACGCGTTTCACTACATGGTGGGATGCGGTTTTTCATTTGCCGTCTCATGATTTTCTATCACTGCTTGCATGGGCTGGTGCACAAATTTAAATCATTAACTATGCATGGACCAACAAGCCATGGAGAAGCGTCCATATTTGGCAAGAAATTCCAATTCCCCTATGTAGGTATGCCCAGCTGTGCAGGCAAGAATAACGAAACTGCTATGTAGACGATGGATGTGTGCACGACACTGGGACGATTGGCAGTCCAGCCACTGATATGCGCTGGATAGCATCCATGAACGACTTGAGATGTGGTGTCGTGCACAAGTCGTTCGCACGGCGTCGTGTGTATAGCCAGACAGTGTGTATAGCAGCGTTGCAAGAATAAAGAGCCAAGATTTAGGTTCCTATGCATGTATTGTCAGTTCATCAGCTGAAACGATGCAGGAAGCAGGGGCAGAATCTGCATACAAACAAAAGATGGAATCTTCTTTTAAAACAGATGATTGGATTATAAGTTGCAAGGTTTATACTGACACTGCATGGAAGAACACTACTGACTCCAGAAACAACTCAAGTAAAATAGGAATAGGAATTTATATTCAGAGTGGTGAGAACGAAGAAGAAACACTTACCTTAATCTCTACAACTGGCAAGAGTGTAGAATCTCCATTACGTGCTAAGGCTACAGCTGTACAGGTTGCTGCGGAAATTTCTTATCACATCGCTAATAACCAAATTACTTTTCTAGTGGACAATCTGATACTAGCTTGGGCACCGGCATCAAGGAACCTTCTTCAAGTGCCAGGGCATTGGCAAATTAGAAGCCAGCTTCCAAATTACTTTCCTGCAACAGCCAACATTCAAGCTCGGGTATTCAATATTCCTAGGGAACTTATTGTACAAGCTCACAGTTGTGCATCTATTTCTTATAGAGATAACTATCCTCTAAGCTAAGAAATGGTTTCTTCTAGTCCACAACATACATCAACAGGAGATCACTATCCTAGGCTTGCAAATCTTGGGAATTCATATGTTAAGGATTGCCAAATCCTATCTGTAAATTGTATTTGATATCAATACAGGGTGCCTCAGGTGCCACCAGTTGTCCAAAAAAAAGTTGGGCATCGCACGTGATAACCGTATGCACGTCAGATATTTTCCAATCTATTTTGAATCACTTCTTCATTTCTTAAAGATCTTCCAAAGATACACACTTGCGTGTGACACGCTTGCGCAAACACTTGCCAAGAAAGCATATTTGCCAATGATTTGCTTTCCAAAAGCAAATCTCACAAGCACCATTTTCAGAAGATGATTAAAACAAAATGTATGGGAAAAATCTGGATTGCTATGAGGCGCTTTTCAACTAGGTAACCTTCATACTGCAACCCAAAGGCTATCCAATGGTTTATCAGCCCCCATCACGAAGGAGGTCATGCCATTAACAGACCATCACCAATCTGTATTCGTGTGTTCATGTTTCACATACTTCTGCAATCGTATACTCTAATTACATGCTTTACATGTTAACACGAGCACAATTGCACAAAGTAACCCTATCTCATACGATATAAAAGGTAACAAACAAATATAGCGGAACAATTGAAATCCACATCATTCATTTGCAAGATACAGCCCTACCCTTTTTTTATAATTGTGAATTGCGCAACAAAGTCGTGAGTGCATGTTGGTTGTTCTCCTCTTCCTTTACAAAGGAAAGTTATCTTCAGATGCTCGACATGAGCCTGCTGACGTACATCTCGAGCAAAAAATCAACACGAAGGCATTAAGATAAAAGGATATGTTGAATTTATATATTTACCGTAATTAACCGACATAAATTCATTGTGAACAGAAAATTTCTTTCCAAAGATACATTCATATATTTGTTCCTTCAATTTCTTTCCAAAGATACACTCTTATGTGTGACACGATTGCGTATATTCAATTGTTTCTTTCTAAATAAAATCTCATATGCAACATTTTAAGAATATGAAAAAACAATAAAGAAGAAAACAAAAATAAAAACTTGAAAACATTTGTAGTGCACCTCTATGTGTGACACGCACATTAGCAATGCACCTATTATGTGTGACACACATTTTCCACTTTTTTCGAAAAAACCAATCAGCAGTACTACCAAACGACAATAGCATACATTCATTTAACAGTGTAATAGTGGAGATGTGAGTAATGTAGATTTTATTTTGGTAAGTACGAATTAAATATGTACCATAAATAACAAGCTCGGCGATTCTAAAAATAGCTGTGTGTACCTTCAGTCAGAGGATCCCACATCAGCACAAATATAATCCTGTCAACTCTCAGTCTCTGGGCATAAAAGAACACTCAAATCTCTGAGTTCTCTCGCTTTTCTTCTCTCTGGCAAATGAGCCAGAGAAAGACAGGTATTTTGAATTTGCAGGTTTTTCGTTTGCCAGCTCATGATTTTCTATCGTTGCTTGCATGTGCTAGTGCACAAATTTAAATCATTAACTATGCATGGACCAACAAGCTATGGCCAAACGTCCATGTTTGGCTAGAAATTCCAACTCCCCTATGTAGGTAGGATCCGGCTTGCCTGCTCCCACTCATACTCCCACGTTATCCTATGGCTATTTTTTTTTCTTTTTTTTCTAATCTAATCATCTCCCCCCCTAATTTTAAGGGGGTGGGGCCGTACCATATTTTGTTCCAATCAAATCAAGCCACGTACGTGGGAGTATGGATGGGCGCACGCGCGAGAAGCAGGCAAGTCTCGTCTAGGTAGGTATGCCCAGCTATGCAGGCAATAATAAGAGCCATGATTTAGTTTCCTATGCATGTATTGCCAGTTCATTAGCTGAAACAATGCAGGAAGCAGGGGCAGAATCTGCATACAAACAAAAGAAGGGGTCTTCTCTAAAAACAGATAATTGGATTATAGGTTGCATGGTTTATATTGATGCTACATGGAAGAACACTACTGATTCCAGAAACAACTCAAGGAAAATAGGAACATGAATTTACATTCAGACTGGCGAGAATGAAGAAGAAACAATTATCTTAATCTCTACAACAGTCAGGAGTGTAGAATCTCCATTACGTGCTAAGGCTACAGATGTACAGGTTGCTGCGGAAATTGCTTCTCGCATCGCTAATAACCAAATTACTTTTCTAGTGGACAATCTGATACTACCTTGGGCAACGGCCTCAATGAACTTTCTTCAAGTGCCTGGGCATTGGCAAGTTAGAATCCAGCTTCCAAATTACTTTGGTGCAACAGCCAACATTCAAGCTCAGGTCTTCCATATTCCTAAGGAACTTACTGTACAGGCTCACGATTGTGCATCTACTTCTTATAGAGATAATTATCCTCTGAGACAAGAAATGGTTTCTTCTAGTGCACAACATACATGAACAGGAGATCACTATCCTAGGCCTGCAAATCTAGGGAATTTATATGTTAAGGATTGCCAAATCCTATCCGTAATATGTATTTGCTATGAATACAGGGTGCCTCAGGTGCAACCATTTGTCCAAAAAAAAAGTTGGTTATCGCATGTGATAACCGTATGCACGTCAGATATTTTCCAATCTATTTTGAATCACTTATTCATTCCTTAAAGATCTTCCAAGGATACACACTTGCGTGTGACACGCTTGCGCAAACACTTGCCAAGAAAGCATATTGCCAATCACTAGTGCAGAACCGGGCAATAGCACCGGTTCGTAAGGCCCTTTAGTGCCGGTTCCATAACCGGCACTAAAGTTTGGGCACTAAAGCCCTCCCCTCCTTTAGTACCGGTCCAGCACGAACCGGTGCTAAAGGACAACCACGTGGCACGAGCCAGCTCCGGGGGCCGGGAGCCCTTTAGTACCGGTTGATAACACCAACCGGTACTAAAATGTTTGGGGGGTTTTTGGTTTTATGATTTCTTTTTCATTTAATTTTGTGTTTTCCATTTTAATTCTTTTTTATTTGCTGGTATTTTACGATACTACATATTGTACACGTTATGCATATATATGGTAGCTAGTAGAACCAATCACATATATATCATCAATGTCTCACAAACCATCATATTAATTCACACATACACACATGTATAGCTATATACAATTTTCTCGTACATATGCATGTTGCCTTCGGAGCCAGTTGCATTAGCCTAATTGTTGCCTTCGAAGCACGATGACAAATTGGAAGTGGTTCATGACCTGGTCGATGGGAGCGGTAGCGGGTAATAGTATTCTCCCTTCGGATTTATGACCTGGTCGAGCAAAAATCCTGCTATTTCCTCTTGAAGTGCTTCTACGCGCTCCGTTTCTAGGAGCTTGTCCCGCACCTCTGTGAACTGTTAAGAAGATCAATATGCATGTGTATTAGTTGTGTGACTGGATATCGATAATGGTGCACAAATTGTGAATAGTGTTCTGACAAGCGTACACATTCCTGTCTTTGAGATCTGCTCTTTTTGGACGCCATCATACGAATGTTCTCGCAAACACAGTATGCACACAGATCAGTCCCCTGCGCCTGCTTTATGGCCTTTACGAGAATAGAATTTAATTTGATCAGATAATAATTAATCAAGCATGATAATATTAAAAAGATGGTAGCTAGCTAGCACTACTTAATTACTTACCGTGGGTCGAAGCCATCTCAGTTGTCGTTTCCATTCGCCTTCCATTTTGCTGATGAACCTTGCCCAAGCCCTGCCCGCCGACAAAGAAAATGAATAAAGGGGTTATTAAATAGTTCATATCATGAAATGACGAACTAAATAGGCCGAGATATATAGTTAATAATGATTGAAATTACCTGTTGACTATCCCAAACAAGATGTTATAGTCACTATTTTCTTTGAGTAGTGAGTCCAGTATTTCAACTGTTCCTTCGTCAACTTTAATGATACACAAGATTCAGTGAAATCTGCATGCACACACATTTGCATGTCTTAATTAAACAGGCATATGTAAGCAAAAACATGTAGCTAGCTAGCTAGTAGGCAAAAACAGAGAATTTGTAGTACAAGAAAGTATGACTCACTGGAAATTGTAAGGAAGTAGTATATCTTCATTGTATTTGAGGCGCTTCAAAAACTCGAACATGCTGTCCTCTACCTGCTTTTCATAATGCTTGCTTATTTTCCATGTGTATTCATTAACGGTGTTTGGGTCAATGAACCCAATGCCATAGCGTCTACCTTTTTTCATTTCATACATCTTCATCCTGCATAATACCACAGAAAAGAATATAGTGAGGATAATTACAGGTAATGATTGATCAAAAGGATCAATACAGCTAGCTTGAGACTTAAATTACAGAAAGAAATCACTTACAGACAATAGCAACTGACGATAGATTTGTCGAGTGCGTCTTGATTGTATAACTGAAACATTTCAGAATACTCAACGGTCACAGGTTTCTCATGGTAGTAATGATCCTTGTTGACTTACACCATGAGGGACTGTCGATCGGATCTCTTGGTAATGTCCATGTACCATTGATGCAATTCATACATTCTCGTTGGGAGCATCTTGACATCTTCTGGCTTGACCAAAGGTTGGCCCCGGGCATATTTCCATTTTATTTCCTCCTCTGTAAGCACAAGCATGTCCTCGATCTCGAGGAGTTGTCCAACAGTGATCTTGAGTTCTTCAGCCTGCGTTATATGCTGCTGGGTTATTACAACATCGCCCACCTAGGGAACGTAAACTGTTTGCCCACAATAATATTGGCCGCGCGTACTATCACGTGTTGTTGGCGGCACAACAAGCGGGGGGGGGGGGGGGGGTGGTTGCGCCCACTGTTCTCCCAGCTGGGCAATGGTTCTCCTGCATTTTTTGACAGCTGCTTGTTGCTGTTTGCTCGAGCTCGAGCTCGCCTCCTTCTGTAGACGTTGTCGATGTAACTTCCTGATGTGGCGCTCATAGTCTGTGTCAACAGGCTTAGGAGCTGGTGGTTCAGCCATACGAACGAAGTGGTCAAGAACTTCCACATGCACTTTCTCCCTTGGCGGCGGTGGCGGTTTCGGTCCAAAATGGGCTTCCACCTCGGCCTTTGATATGGCTGTGTTTTCCTCCTCGGACTTGTCGTAAGGCCTCTGCGGAAGAGGCACGAGGCTGCTTGGACCATATTGAAATCTCTTGCCTCGGCCTGTACCTCCAGTACTACCTCGACTTGTATCGCTACGCACCATAGCTGAGGCGGCTCTCTTCCGTGATTGTTGAGGTGGCGAAGACGACTGACGTGGCTAAGTTGGAGGAGGAGGAGTGGCCTGAAGCTGTGCCGGACTTGGAGGAGGAGTGGCCTGACACTTTGCCGGACTTGGAGGAGGAGTAGACGTCGGACCATGTGTCGGACTTGCAGGAGGAGTGGCCTGACACTTTGCCGGACTTGGAGGAGGAGGAGTGGCCTCAAGCGTTGGTGGACTTGGAGCGGGAGTCTGCTGACTCGGTGGCGGACTTCGACGAGGAGTCGGGTGACGCGGTGTCGGTGGCCTTCGAAAGATGATGCAATCCTTTCTCCATAGGATGACATGATGTATGGCCTCTCCCAATGTGTGCTCGTCGTCACCTCCAGGAATGTCAAGCTGTAGCTCCGAATATGGGTCCACCACCTCATCAACCAAGACACGAGCATAGCCCACTGGAATCGGGTTGCAATGGAAGGTTGCCTCGGGGGAATTTGAAAAAGCAACAGCGTCCGCCACCATCATGGATATGTTCTTCATTTTGAAGTGTAGCTCGCAGTTAGTGTTCTCCGTGATGTCATCCACAGGGTATCTATCCAGCACTGCGTCGCCCGGGGTGGAACCCATGCTGCTTCTCGGCATGGATGGGGCGGTGCTATCCAATGTTGGATCATCCGCTAGCTGCTGCAGCTGCTGAGACCCCCTTTGCTGGCTAAGTGAGTCGATCTGCTCCTGCTGCCGCTGGAATTTAACTGCCAATTCCGCTTGACTTGCTTCTAGGCCTTGAAGGCGTTCATAGTCCCGCTTCCTCTGCTCCTCCTCCATCTTCCTCTTCTTCTCCTCCGCAATCTTCTTTCACGCACGGGTTCTGTAGTCGGCGTTCCAGTCCGAAAACCCCTCATACCACGGAATAGCGCCCTTGCCTCGTGTTCTTCCCGGGCGTTCAGGATTTCCCAGGGCACGCGTAAGCTCGTCGTTCTCTCTATTGGGCTGGAACACCCCCGATCGAGCCTCTTCTATTGCAACAAGTATCGCATCGTCGGCTCCGTTCAGACATGCCTTCGTCGAAACATTGCCTGTCTTCGGGTCCAACTCCCCCCCATGTGCATAGAACCAAGTCCTGCACCTGGGGGCCAGCTCTTAGTAACCGGAGTGGCACCTGCATCCTCCATCTCTTTCTCAGGCTTATCCCACTTAGGCATTGCCACCACGTAGCCACCTGGCCCCAGCTTATGGAACTTATCCTTTTTTCGGCATTCTTCTTGTTTATTCTCGACCGTTCCTTAGCTAATTCTGAATCCTTGAATTTCATGAAATCGTCCCAATGAGCACTTTGATGCTCTAGTATCCCCTCGAATACTGGAGTCTTCCTTCCTCCTTTGACGTACTTCTCCCACGTTGTTCTCTTGTGGTTCTTGAATGTAACCGCCATCTTCCTAAAAGCAGCGTCCTTGACTTTCTGCACATCTGCTTCTGTGAAATGATCTGGTAGGGTGAAATGTTCCATGAGAGTATCCCAAAGCAGTTTTTTTGATTCTCGTCGACAAAAGTAACATTTGGACGTGGCTGTGCTGGCTTTCTCCATTCTTGAAGGGAGATCGGGAGTTGGTCCTTCACAAGAACTCCGCACTGACGAACAAACTTGTCCGCAATCTTCTTAGGCGCTAATGGTTCGCCATTAGGTTTGAATGCCTCGATATTGTACTTTACGCCCTCCTTCAACTTTTTGTTCGGGCCTCGTTTCGTCCTTTTGCCTGAAGATTTGCTCGATCCGGATGGCTGAAAGAAGAAAGATCGATTCGTTAATATATCTTCAACTCATTTAAAACATGCGATGATCACCAGATTCCTGCTTATATAAATATATATACCTCGCCGGTGCTTGTTGTTTCAGGATCAATATGTCTTCGTCGTAGTTCATGACTTCATCCATTCGGTCGTCGCGATCGAATATCATATCACCCTCTCCGGTGTTGTTTAGAAATTCGGAGCCGTCAAAATCTTCTTCATTCTGTTCTCTCTCTCTCTGTCAGTATCATCATCTGGCCCGCGTATGATATCAAACATGGTCTGTTCTCTCTCTCTGTCGGTATTGTCCGCCATAGCTTTTATTTAACTATGCCAAAAGAAGTGTAAAACAATTTAGTATTCAAATTACATCGTCTCAAATAATAGATATAATCTCAAATACATCGTCTCGAATAATAGATATAATCTCAATTACATCGTCTCGAATAATAGATATAATCTCGAATACATCATCTCGAATAATAGATATAATCTCAAATACATCGTCTCGAATAATAGATATAATCTCGAATACATCGTCTCGAATAATATATAATATTGAATAGTACATCACTGGCTAGGTAGCTAATTAAAGATCGAATACTGCGGCGCGGGCAGTGGACACCCAAAGAGAAGGAACCCTCACAGGATCATAGCTGAAGTGAGATCCTTGAAGAAAATGCCAGGTATTGGAGAACCTGCCGCCTTCTAACGCAACCATGTAGCGATGGACGTGCTCGTCCTCCTCCCTGACACGACGACGTACCACCTCCGGCGGGGCCGGCTCCCTCCGCACTGAAACTGGCCCACGCGAACGCCACCAAACGAGATCAGGGTCGACGACTGGACCCGGGGCCGGGTTCCTCATCAAGCGGCGCGCCCCTCCAGGCAGCACCTCCCAGTGCCAGCCCGGCGGAGCCCAGTCCCGGACATGGGTCAGTCGGACGTCGTCGCGGACGGGTCGACGGCGAGGATGCGGGCCGGGCATCGTCGAGAACAAATACTAGCTATATGCCCGCAAAAAGTAACATTTTTTAATGATTGGATTTTGATAACTAAAATTTCTAACATTTCTATATAACACTAATTATGCTATCATTGCATATGTCAAAATTCTATATGCTATTTCATACTAATTAAGCATCTAACACTAAAAACAGAAAACACAACTTTTATACATCCATTAAAAAACTGAAAAACAACATTATATAAAAAATTTCCATACTAATTAAACACTAATTATATCCATCTAACATGCATTCATACATATATACTAGTGAAAAAATAATAATCTAAAAAATCTAAACTAATTAAACATACAAAATACGTATATACTAATATATACATGCATTAATTCATACATATGTACATGTATGTGTGTGTGTGTGTGTTCATCATGCTTGTGTGTGTGTGTATGGGCTCGGGGAGGGGCGGCGCCCATGGTGGCCGACGGGGGCGAGGGAGAGGGGTTAGAGGGGGAGAGCTCACAGCGGGGCGACGGCAACGGCGAGGCGACGGGCGGGGGCGGCGACGGGCCGGGGCGTGACGTGGGGGCGGCGATGCGGGGACGGTGCGACGGGGACGGGCCCGGGGCAGCGACGGAGACGAGGGCGGCGACGGGGACGGGGGCGGCGACAGGGACGGGGGCGGCGACGGGGACGGGGCCGGTGACGGCGACGGCGTCGATCGATCGGGGCGCGCGGTCGGTGCTATATTGGGGAAACAGAGGGAGAATGAAATTTTCGTAAGTGTTGTATATATAGAAGGCACCTTTAGTACCGGTTGGAGCCACCAACCGGTACTAAAGCCCTGTTTTGGCCAGGCCAAGCGGCGGGAACTGCACCCCCTTTAGTATCGGTTGGTGGCTCCAACCGGTACTAAAGGCCCCCCTTTAGTACCGGTTGGTGCCACGACCCGGTACTAAAGGGTGTGCGCTACCAGGCGAGGGGCACAAAAGTTTAGTCCCGCCTCGCTAGCCGAGGGGCACTCGCACCTGCTTATAAGCCCCCGCCGTCGCTGCTGTCTCGAGCTCCTCTCTTAAGCAGGCCTTCTGGGCCTACCTCTTCTGTGATGCCCTGTTGGGCCTACTGGGCTAGCGGGCCTGCATCCTGGCCCAACTTGAATTTGGGTTTCTAGTCGTATGCAGGCCGCTGTGGCCCAGTAGGTGGGATTTTTTTCTTATTTTTTTGCTTTATTTATTTTTGTGAATAACTTAACTTTGAAAATAGATTTTTCACTTATTCTTTTTTCTTATGTTTAATATTAGTGTGTTTTATCATTATATTCAATTTGGTAATGCTTAGGTTATTTAAAAAATGAAATGCGTTTGTAACGGATGAGTTTTCGTCCGAAACCCTGATACTTCGAAATAGATTGTCCATTTTGTACACGAAGTGCATCCAGTTTTTGCGGTAACCCTCTCTACTTTTTTGCACATGCTATGTGGGTGGAATTATGATACCATGCCAACTTTCAACCTTTTCTGAGTTCATTTGAAATGCTTTTCAATTTCAGGGTCATTTAGCTAAAAAAATCAGTAAATGCATGAAAGAATTTGCTTGCACATAAAATTTCTTCGCGTTTCAAATGCCAAAACACATAACTAGCTACCCTAACTATTACAGAGATTCCCTCCTCGGTGTGAAACACAGAAGAAAGTGATGATAGTTAAGCCGATCACATCCCAGATCTTTGGGTGTGAAACTTTTTCTTCGCGTGTGTCCCTTTGCGTCGTAGCCATGGAAAATCTTCATCATTTAATGGTATGCTCGGGTCAATATTCACTGTGAATGGAGCAATTTCATCAAACTTTTCATAATCTTCTGACTTGTCTGTCTTGTCATCCACTCCCACGATGTTTCTCTTCCCAGAAAGAACTATGTGCCTCTTTGGCTCATCGTACGATGCATTCGCTTCCTTATCTTTTCTTTTTCTTGGCTTGGTAGACATGTCCTTCACATAGAAAACCTGTGCCACATCATTGGCTAGGACGAATTGTTCGTCTGCATACGCAAGATTGTTGAGATCCACTGTTGTCATTCCATACTGCGGGTCTTCCGTTACCCCGCCTCGTGTCATATTGACCCATTTGCACCGAAACAAAGGGACCTTCAAACCACGTCGATAGTAAAGTTCCCATATGTCATGTATATAACCATAATATGTTTCCTTTCCCGTCTTGGTTTCTGCATCAAAGCGGACACCACTGTTTTGTTTGGTGCTCTTCTTATCTTGGGCGATCGTGTAAAATGTATTACCATTTATCTCGTACCCTTTGAAAGTCATTATATTCGAAGATGGTAACTGGGACAGCAAGTACAGGTCATCTTCAATAGAGGTGTCATGCATGGTACGTGTAGCGACCAGACCTCAAACGGTATGATCTCTGTGCTCCGGTGTCATCCCTGGATCAGTAATGCTGACACCACACAGTACTTCGAAGGATTTATAGGAGAGTGGCAATCATACACTTATTACATCGATATCTCCGAAGAGAACTTATTACAATAAATATGGCTTAAGGCCATCTAGTGTCGATAACAGCGGAAGACTTGGAAGAATAAATGGGTCCATCAACTCCAATGGCATCACTGAGTATAGAACCACGACCTAAAAGCACCTTAATCGTCGTCTGAAAAGTCTGCAACATTAACGTTGCAGCCCGAAATGGGTCAGCACATGGAATATGCTGGCAAAGTAACACATAGAGAGTAATGGAATGAAATAGCTATACTATATGCATATTTGGCTGGTGGGAAGCTCTATGGTTACTGTTTTGCGTAAAGCCAATTTTTCCCTACTGCAAAAGGAATAAATTTATTTAACTATTATGGTGGTTGTGAAACATTGAGAATGGTTGACAGCATTCACAATCCCAATTAAAAAGTGAACAATTAAAACCCAACAATATTAATTAGAAGTAACATGATGAGATTCACATGATATTCAAGTACTAGATACTCAAGATGTCCATAACCGGGGACACGGCTAATCATGGTTAGTTTGTTACACTCTGCAGAGGTTTGCACACTTTTCCCCACAAGACTCGATCTCCTCCGTTGGATTTCTCGCACTACATGGTGTTTGAGAAACGGATGACCGAGACATAGTTTTTCAGAAGCGCTAGCACCTTACGTTGGATAGACCGGTACACCTACTTTCCCCTACATCTGCTAGTCTACCCTGTAAGAGTTCGCACGACTTAGTCAACTATGCCAGAGCCCATAATGGCTTGTGGCTGCACACGTAAGTATTTAGCATGAAAGATCTTATGATCCCTTTGAGCCTGGGTGGCGGTCCAAAAAAAAACAGGCAAGTCCTGATAGACATCAGGTGCCTCAATCCACCCAGATGTGTGTTTAAGTTGCCACCTTAGATAAACCATTAAAATTATCAATCTCACATCTGTCATGGATATCACTCACCCAATCCACGTCTACTAGCATAGCATGGCATAATAAGAAACATAGAAGTAACTCCCAAAGGTTTCATAGTAACAGGTAATAGGTACTACCTCATCTACTTCCCATCCCACAATTTAATTAGATCCTAATCATGCAATGTGTGAGGATGGATCTAATGCAATAAAACCGGGTTGTAGAAAAGGTATGATCAAAGTGTTACTTGCCTTGCTGATGATCCGCGAGTCCTAGAGATTCGAAGTAACAAGCGGCGCAATCTGGGTAATCTATCGCAGACAAACAACAAGCATACAATAAGTACTCATCTAATGCACAGGTAAAACTCGAACAAGAGATCGAACCAGATAGTTCAACTTAAGAACTCCGGTTGCAAAGAAAGAACGAACCGAACAAAGAAACCGAACACAAACGGCGGAAGAAAACAACTCGGTTCTAGCAAGTTGAAACTAGGTCAAATTTTACCATAGCAAAAACTTAGTTAAAGTTGATTAGTCGGAACGGCGGTTTCAAAACGAAACTCCAGGCGCTTGAATCACCTGATTCCGATAAACGAGCGAGAAGATAAACTAGAACGAAGATCGGATCTGAGATCGCGATCGCGGAATAAATCCGACGAGAAGAAAAAGAAGAACGGTTGAACGAACGGGCGTTCGTTAACCTAGAAGAAATCCGGTGATCACGTTCGTTAGGACGAACGGTCTCGAGGCAACTAAATCGGAGAAGAAAACGAATCCAATCTAGGGTTTCGGAAAAAGAAAACCGATCTATAAAACCGGAACGGTTTCGTGAAGAACCGGAGAGAAAAACGAATCGGAAAAGAAGAATCGGAACGATTAGAAGAAAATGATCCGATGAAAAGAATAGATGTAGCGCGGTGCTACCTCCGGCGAGGAACTCTGGCGGCGTGGGCGTGGGGCGGCGGCGGTGGCAAGGTGCGGCGGCGACGCGGGCAGACGGCGGCGCGGGATGGTGGGGTGGCGCGGCGGCGGTGGGGCACTAGGGCGGCGCGGCGCGGGTGTGGGGCGCGGTGTGCTTGGGGCTTTGGGACGTTGGATTTGATGGGTTTAGAGGGGGGGGGGGGTGTGGGAGTATTTATATTGGGGAGGGGGAGAAAACTTGGTGTAGGGGTCAAGGAATTAGACTAGAACTAGGAAAGAAAAGAGGGAAAAGAGATCTAAAAAAACGAAAATACGATGAATCCTACTAGGAATCCACTAAAGGACGGCGGCTCCCTGGCGCCTTGCGCCTGGCGCGGCTCCTCCCTGGGCGTGGCGCGCGATGGCCTTCGGCCCTGGCCGGCCGGCTGGCTCGGTGGCTTGGGCCTTTGGCCCAAGTCGCTGAATTTTTTTTAAAACGGTTCTATGCTCGGAAGAAAAAAAAAGAGATCTAAACAAACTCCAAATCTAATAAAGTAAAGTTTCCCCGATTCCTAAAAATGAGTCGAACAAAATGAACTTTTCTCCGGGCCTAAAATGCAATTTTTTTAAAACGCGCATTTTTCCCTATCCAAATAAAAAGGCAAATAAAACTCCGACAAAACCAATGATCCTTTATTCAAAATTTGAGAAGACTCAAATATGAAAAAGACGAAATCTCCAACTCTCTCCGAGGGTCCTTGAGTTGCGTGAAATTTCTAGGATCGGCAAAATGCAAGAAAATATGATATGCATGATGATCTATGTATAACATTCCAAATTGAAAATTTGGGATGTTACAGTACGTGCTTGCAACCAGCTGGCGAAACTCCTGGTTTGTTCACGTGTATTCCAGTCATCAGACCGCTCCGGGTGTTTGGAGCGTAGCAAATTCTTGTGTTCATCCATATACGGAGCCACCAAGGCTGAATTCTATAGAACTGTATAGTGTGCTTCAGTGAGAGAATGTCCGTCCATACGTATTATTTGTTCCCCTCCTAGCGTGCCTTTTCCATCCAGTCTGCCCTTATGCCGCGATTCAGGAACACCAATTGGCTTAAGGTCAGGAATAAAGTCAATACAAAACTCAATGACCTCCTCATTTTGACAGCCCTTGGAGATGCTTCCTTCTGGCCTAGCACGGTTATGAACATATTTCTTTAAGACTCCCATGAACCTCTCAAAGGGAAACATATTGTGTAGAAATACAGGACCCAAAACGTTAATCTCTTCGCATAGGTGAACTAGGACGTGCGTCATGATGTTGAAGAAGGATGGTGGGAACACCAACTCGAAACTGACAAGACATTGCACCAAATGATTCTGTAACCTTGGTATGATTTCTGGATCGATTACCTTCTGAGAGATTGCATTGAGAAATGCACATAGCTTCACAATGGCTAATCGAACGTTTTCCGGTAGAAGCCCCCTCAATGCAACCGGAAGCAGTTGCGTCATAATCACGTGGCAGTCATGAGACTTTAGGTTCTGGAACTTTTTCTCTGCCATGTTTATTATTCCCTTTATATTCGACAAGAAGCCAGACGGTACCTTAATACTGAGCAGGCATTCAAAGAATATTTCCTTCTCTTCTTTGGTAAGAGCGTAGCTTGCATGACCCTGATGTATGCCGTCTTTTCCGTGCATACGTTGCTGGTCCTCCCGTGCCTCAGGTGTATCTTTTGTCTTCCCATAAACGCCCAAGAAGCCAAGCAGGGTCACACAAAGATTCTTCGTCACGTGCATCACGTCGATTGCGGAGCGGACCTCGAGGTCTTTCCAATAGGGCAGGTGCCAAAATATAGATTTCTTCTTCCACATGGGTGCGCGTCCGTCAGCGTCATTCGGAATAGATTGTCCACCAGGACCCTTTCCAAAGACCACCTTCAAATCCTTGACCATATCATGTACATCAGCACCAGTACGGTGGCGAGGCTTCGTCCGGTGATCCACCTCACCTTTGAAATGCTTGCCTTTCTTTCTTACGGGATGCCTGCTCGGAAGAAATCGACGATGTCCCAGGTACACATTCTTATTAGCCAAATATATACTGTCGGTATCGTCCAAACAGTGCGTGCATGCGCGGTATCCCTTGTTTGTCTGTCCTGAAAGGTTACTGAGAGCAGGCCAATCATTGATGGTCACGAACAGCAACGCCTTTAGGTCAAATTCTTCCCCCATGTGCTCATCCCACGCACGTACACCTGTTCCATTCCACAGTTGTAAGAGTTCTTCAACTAATGGCCTTAGGTACACACCAATGTCGTTGCCGGGTTGCTTAGGGCCTTGGATGAGCACTGGCATCATAATGAACTTCCGCTTCATGCACAACCAAGGAGGAAGGTTATACAAACATGGAGTCACAGGCCAGGTGCTATGGTTGCTGCTCTGCTCCCCAAAAGGATTAATGCCATCTGCGCTTAGACCAAACCATACGCTCCTTGCGTCATCTGCAAACTCCTTCCCGTACTTTCTTTCGATTTTTCTCCACTGCGACCCGTCAGCGGGTACTCTCAACTTTCCGTCTTTCTTATGGTCTTCTCTGTGCCATCGCATCGCCTTGGTATGCTCTTTGTTTTGGAACAAATGTTTCAACCGTGGTATTATAGGAGCATACCACATCACCTTGGCAGGAATCTTCTTCCTGGGGCGCCGGCCCTCGACATCACCAGGGTCATCGCGGCTGATCTTATAGCGCAATGCACCACATACCGGGCAAGCGTTCAAATCCTCGTACTCACTGCGGTAGAGGATGCAATCATTAGGGCATGCATGTATCTTCTGCACCTCTAACCCTAGAGGGCAGACAGCCTTCTTTGCTTCGTACGTACTCTCAGGCAATTCGTTGTCCTTTGGAAGCATATCCTTTATCATTACCAGCAACTTTCCAAATCCCTTGTCAGATACACCATTCTCTGCCTTCCATTGCAGCAATTCCAGTGTGGTGCCTAGCTTTTTCTTGTCACCTACGCAATTCGGGTACAACAATTTTTTGTGATCCTCTAACATGCGCTGCAACTTTTTCTTCTCCAAATCACTTGCGCAGTTTCTCTTTGCATCAGCAATGGCCCGACCTAGATCATCAACGGGCTCATCTGATGCCTCTTCTTCAGCTTCTTCCCGCATTGCCGGCTCAGCTTCTTCCCGCATTACCGGCTCAGCTTCTTCCCCCATTGTTGTATCATCGTATTCAGGAACCCATGGCTAGGATAGCTGTCGCCGTCCTCTTCTTCTTCATTGTCTTCCATCATAACCCCTCTTTCTCCGTGCTTGGTCCAAACATTATAGTGGGGCATGAAACCGGACTTAAACAGGTGGACATGAATGGTTCTTGACGTAGAGTAATTGTGACCATTCTTACAGCGAGCACATGGACAAGGCATAAAACCATCCGCCCGCTTGTTTGCCTCAGCCGCAAGCAGAAAAGTATGCACGCCCTCAACGAACTGGGGAGAGCATCGGTTATCGTACATCCATTGCCGGCTCATCTTCATTACACAACACCGAATAGACCAAATTAATACAAGTTCATACAACACTTAAATGCAACAAACAAATAACTCTCTAGCTAAAGCATTTAAATGCAACAACGAATACGATCAAGATCGCAACTAAGGTAACAATGGATCCAACAGCATAATGATACCAAGCCTCACTATCGATGGCATATTTTCTAATCTTTCTAATCTTCAAGCGCATTTTCTCCATCTTGATCTTGTGATCATCGACGACATCGGCAACATGCAACTCCAATTCCATCTTCTCCCCCTCAATTCTTTTCAATTTTTCTTTCAAGTACTCGTTTTCTCTTTCAACTAAATTTAACCTCTCGACAATAGGGTCGGTTGGAATTTCCGGTTCACATACCTCCTAGAAAAAATTTGCATATAAATCAAATACTAGCACATATATATATATATATATATATATATATATATATATATATATATATATATATATATATATATATATATATATCCTCCCAAAGTACTAAACTCACAAATTAATCACTATATAAAGCATTGCAAGAGCTAATCTAGCAATGAGAGATGAAAGGACAAAGTTGCTAACCTTTGTTATCATTTGAATGGATGGGGGCCTTCAAATGTTGACAAATTTTGGGCAAAATGTGTGATGAGCTCGAGAGGAAGAGGGGAAGAACAGAGAGAGGAGAGGGGAAAGGGGAAGAATAGAGCGAGCTCAGGTGGACGAAGGGTTTATGTAGGACGACCTTTAGTACCGGTTCGTGCCAAGAACAGGTACTAAAGGGGCTGGAGGGGCCCCAGACTGACAACATCCTACCACCACTCTCATTAGTACCGGTTCATGGCACGAACCGGTGCTAAAGGTTCGCCACGAACCGGTACTAATGAAAGCAGCCCGGCTAGCCGTTGGAACCGGCACTAATGTGTACATTAGTGCCGGCTCAAATACAAACCGGCACTAATGTGCTTCACGTTTGACCCTTTTTCTACTAGTGAATGATTTTCTTTCCAAAAGCAAATCTCACAAGCACCATTTTCAGAAGATGATTAAAACAAAATGTATGGGAAAAATCTGGATTGCTATGAGGCGCTTTTCAACTAGGTAACCTTCATATTGCAACCCAAAGGCTATCCAATGGTTTTATCAGCCCCCATCACGAAGGAGGTCATGCCATTAACAGACCATCACCAATCTGTATTCGTGTGTTCATGTTTCACATACTTCTGCAATCGTATACTCTAATTACATGCTTTACATGTTAACACGAGCACAATTGCACAAAGTAACCCTATCTCATACGATATAAAAGGTAACAAACAAATATAGCGGAACAATTGAAATCCACATCATTCATTTGCAAGATACAACCCTACCCTTTTTTTATAATTGTGAATTGTGCAACAAAGTCGTGAGTGCATGTTGGTTGTTCTCCCCTTCCTTTGCAAAGGAAAGTTATCTTCAGATGCTCAACATGACCCTGCTGACGCACATCTCGAGCAAAAAATCAACACGAAGGCATTAAGATAAAATGATATGTTGAATTTATATATTTACCGTAATTAACCGACATAAATTCATTGTGAACAGAAAATTTAATGTCATTCATATATTTGTTCCTTCAATTTTTTTTCCAAAGATACACTCTTATGTGTGACACGATTGCGTATATTCAATTGTTTCATTCTAAATAAAATCTCATATGCAACATTTTAAGAATATGAAAAAACAATAAAGAAGAAAACAAAAATAAAAACTTGAAAACATTTGTAGTGCACCTCTATGTGTGACACGCACATTAGCAATGCACCTATTAAGTGTGACACATATTTTCCACTTTTTTCGAAAAAACCAGTCAGCAGTACTACCAAACGACAATAGCATACATTCATTTAACAGTGTAATAGTGGAGATGTGAGTAATGTAGATTTTATTTTGGTAAGTATGAATTAAATATGTACCATAAATAAGAAGCTCGGCTGTTCTAAAAATAGCTGTGTGTACCTTCAGTCAGAGGATCCCACATCAGCACAAATATAATCCTGACAACTCTCAGTCTCTGAGCATAAAAGAACACTCAAATCTCTGAGTTCTCTCGCTTTTCTTCTCTCTGGCAAATGAGCCAGAGAAAGACATGTATTTTGAATTTGTAGGTTCCTGCCGTTCGCGTGATATTTATGGTCCGCGCAAAGTTCATTTAGCTAATTATGTTTTTGTTTCCTTTCGGTAGTCTTGGAAACACACAGTCAAAAAAAAAAAGAATGGTGTGACTTTGTCCAGTTACTATCGACTGGTCCTCGTTGCCCCTACGTGTTTCACTACATGGTGGGATGCGGTTTTTCGTTTGCCAGCTCATGATTTTCTATCGTTGCTTGCATGTGCTAGTGCACAAATTTAAATCATTAACTATGCATGGACCAACAAGCTATGTCCAAACGTCCATGTTTGGCAAGAAATTCCAACTCCCCTATGTAGGTAGGATCCGGCTTGCCTGCTCCCACGTTATCCTATGGCTGTTTTTTTTCTTTTTTCTTTCTAATCTAATAATCTCCCCCCCCCCCCCTAATTTTAAGGGGGTGGGGCCGTACCATATTTTGTTCCAATCAAATCAAGCCACGTACGTGGGAGCACGGATGGGCGCATGCGCGAGAAGCAGGCAAGTCTCGTCTAGGTAGGTATGCCCAGCTATGCAGGCAATAATAAGAGCCAAAATTTAGTTTCCTATGCATGTATTGCCAGTTCATTAGCTGAAGCAATGCAGGAAGCAGGGGCAGAATCTGCATACAAACAAAAGAAGAGGTCTTCTTTAAAAACAGATAATTGGATTATAGGTTGCATGGTTTATATTGACGCTACATGGAAGAACACTACTGATTCCAGAAACAACTCAAGGAAAATAGGAACATGAATTTACATTCAGACTGGCGAGAATGAAGAAGAAACAATTAATCTCTACAACAGGCAGGAGTGTAGAATCTCCATTACGTGCTAAGGCTACAGATGTACAGGTTGCTGCAGAAATTGCTTCTCGCATCGCTAATAACCAAATTACTTTTCTAGTGGACAATCTGATACTACCTTGGGCAACGGCCTCAATGAACCTTCTTCAAGTGCCTGGGCATTGGCAAGTTAGAATCCAGCTTCCAAATTACTTTGGTGCAACAGCCAACATTCAAGCTCAGCTCTTCCATATTCCTAGGGAACTTACTGTACAGGCTCACGATTGTGCATCTACTTCTTATAGAGATAATTATCCTCTGAGAGAAGAAATGGTTTCTTCTAGTGCACAACATACATGAACAGGAGATCACTATCCTAGGCTTGCAAATCTAGGGAATTTATATGTTAAGGATTGCCAAATCCTATCCGTAATTTGTATTTGCTATGAATACAGGGTGCCTCAGGTGCCACCAGTTGTCCAAAAAAAAGTTGGGCATCAAACGTGATAACCGTATGCACGTCAGATATTTTCCAATCTATTTTGAATCACTTATTCATTCCTTAAAGATCTTCCAAAGATACACACTTGCGTGTGATACGCTTGTGCAAACACTTGCCAAGAAAGCATATTGCCAATGATTTGCTTTCCAAAAGCAAATCTCACAAGCACCATTTTCAGAAGATGATTAAAACAAAATGTATGGGAAAAATCTGGATTGCTATGAGGCGCTTTTCAACTAGGTAACCTTCATATTGCAACCCAAAGGCTATCCAATGGTTTTATCAGCCCCCATCACGAAGGAGGTCATGCCATTAACAGACCATCACCAATCTGTATTCGTGTGTTCATGTTTCACATACTTCTGCAATCGTATACTCTAATTACATGCTTTAGATGTTAACACGAGCACAATTGCACAAAGTAACCCTATCTCATTCGATATAAAAGGTAACAAACAAATATAGCGGAACAATTGAAATCCACATCATTCATTTGCAAGATACAGCCCTACCCTTTTTTTATAATTGTGAATTGCGCAACAAAGTCGTGAGTGCATGTTGGTTGTTCTCCTCTTCCTTTGCAAAGGAAAGTTATCTTCAGATGCTCGACATGATCCTGCTGACGCACATCTCGAGCAAAAAATCAACACGAAGGCATTAAGATAAAAGGATATGTTGAATTTATATATTTAGCGTAATTAACCGACATAAATTCATTGTGAACAGAAAATTTAGTGTCATTCATATATTTGTTCCTTCAATTTTTTTTCCAAAGATACAGTCTTATGTGTGACACGATTGTGTATATTCAATTGTTTCATTCTAAATAAAATCTCATATGCAACATTTTAAGAATATGAAAAAACAATAGAGAAGAAAACAAAAATAAAAACTTGAAAACATTTGTAGTGCACCTCTATGTGTGACACGCACATTAGCAATGCACCTATTAAGTGTGACACACATTTTCCACTTTTTTCGAAAAAACCAATCAGCAGTACTACCAAACGACAATAGCATACATTCATTTAACAGTGTAATAGTGGAGATGTGAGTAATGTAGATTTTATTTTGGTAAGTACGAATTAAATATGTACCATAAATAACAAGCTCGGCGATTCTAAAAATAGCTGTGTGTACCTTCAGTCAGAGGATCCCACATCAGCACAAATATAATCCTGACAACTCTCAGTCTCTGAGCATAAAAGAACACTCAAATCTCTGAGTTCTCTCGCTTTTCTTCTCTCTGGCAAATGAGCCAGAGAAAGACAGGTATTTTGAATTTGCAGGTTCCTGCCGTTCGCGTGATATTTATGGTCCGCGCAAAGTTCATTTCGCTAATTATGTTTTTGTTTCCTTTCGGTAGTCTTGGAAACACATAGTCAAAAAAAAAAAGAATGGTGTGACTTTGTCCAGTTACTATCGACTGGTCCTCGTTGCCCCTACGTGTTTCACTACATGGTGGGATGCGGTTTTTCGTTTGCCAGCTCATGATTTTCTATCGTTGCTTGCATGTGCTAGTGCACAAATTTAAATCATTAACTATGCATGGACCAACAAGCTATGGCCAAACGTCCATGTTTGGCAAGAAATTCCAACTCCCCTATGTAGGTAGGATCCGGCTTGCCTGCTCCCACTCCATGCTCCCACGTTATCCTATGGCTGTTTTTTTTTCTTTCTAATCTTATCATCTCCCCCCCTAATTTTAAGGGGGTGGGGCCGTACCATATTTTGTTCCAATCAAATCAAGCCACGTACGTGGGAGCACGGATGGGCGCACGCGCGACAAGCAGGCAAGTCTCGTCTAGGTAGGTATGCCCAGCTATGCAGGCAATAATAATGTCGGTGTACTATAGTAGGGGTACCTTAGTATCCTGAACTTGTGCACGGGCAGTCGCAGCATCCCGCGGCAAGGCTTGTCGGGCGACCGCCAAGATCCTCCGTGGTTCCTTTGGAGCCATTCAAGAACAAAGTATCCAAACCAAGGAGACAAGGCCCCGGCAAGAGGACTTGCCGGGAAGGAGACAAGACCCCGGCAAGAGGAGCTTGCCGGGGAGGCCAACCAAGGCATCTCACGGAACTTGCCGGCCTTGGTTGGCCTCCCCGGCAAGCTCCTCTTGCCGGGGTCTTGTCTCCTTCCCGGCAAGCTCCTCTTGCCGGGGCCTTGTCTCCTTGGTTTGGATACTTTGTTCTTGAATGGCTCCAAAGGAACCACGGAGGATCTTGGCGGTCGCCCGGCAAGCCTTGCCGCGGGATCCTGCGACTGCCCGTGCCCAAGTTCGGGATACTAAGGTACCCCTACTTTAGTACACCGACAGGAGCCCCCGGGCCTGGGCCATACACGGTGCCGAGCGCTGTTGGGCCAGGCCCAAAATAGGGCACGGGCACGTGCGGCCTAGGTTACGCCGTATCTCACTCCGTATCCACCGCGCCCTCCCTGCACGGCACGCGTCGAACGCGGCATCGTGGGAGAGATCGTGGGTGGTTGCTTTATTTGGAAAGGCGGAACGTCCGCCCACTCGCCCCCCTTTCCGTTCCAATCTTGAAAACCTCCGCCCCGCCTCCGTCTTCCCAAAGCAAACAGAGCGCAGCGCCCTGCCCCCCACATTGCCACCAGCACCACCAACGCCGTCGACTTCCTCCACCGCTTCCGCCATGGCTCTGAAAGCCGACAAGGGGAAAGCCATGAAGTCGTCCGAGGCGCAGCGGCTTGCAGTGCTGCGAAAGGAGCGAGCCATCTTCCCCCCCAAGCTCGCCGCGAAGGAGCTGAGGGAGTACTACTACCTTTTCTGGTCGACGGAGACACGAGCTCACCCGAGCACCAAGGTACTCCCAGCTGCTGCTCACAATACTGCTCCGGACGGATATCCCTTCTTTGCCGTATTCTTCTACTGCGGGCTCTACCCGCCCTTCTTTGAATTCTTTTGTGATATCATGAATACCTATGGCCTCTGCCTCCTTGACTTCACTCCCAATGCCGTCCTCACCATGGCAGTTTTCGCATATCTTTGCGAAAACATTGTCGGAGTCCACCCAAATGTAGCCCTTTTCCGCCATTTCTTCATTCCCCGGGTAGAGAGAGGAGAGCCCTTGTCTGGCGGAATCGCCTGGGTCTCTAGGACCGGCAAGAAGGATTCTTATTTGGAGGGCGAGTTCCGCGGCAAGTGGGAGGAGTGGAGGTCAGATTAGTGCTGGATTGTCGAGGAGAGCCCGCAGCCGTTCACCGCCCGGCGCCAAGCAGCAGCAGTACGCGGCAGTGACTGGAGTGACGTGGCCCCGGAAGACAGCAGGCTGAGGATTGCCGTCACCAGGATCCAACGCCTCAGGCTTGCCGGACTCACCGTAGGTGCCGTTGGCGCAGACTTCCTTCCCGCCACCTTGCCCCCCTGCAAGAATGGAGGAGGCCTGCTTGGGAGTTTAAGAACGCGGCAGACATCATGAGGCTGCGCCCGGGGCTCAACTATAATTTCACTGTCTTGGAGCTCAACGCAATGCTGCAGGAGCTCTTCAAGTATGATCCTGACCACCCAGAAGTCTTCAGGTTGCCGCAGGGCGTCGTCCCGCTATGCAACAATTCTGCGCTCGACCGCATTAGGGCAATGATGCCGCTGTGCGATTCGCACGGAATCGTGCCAACTTGGCAGGAGCCTGAAGACGACGCCGTGCAGCAGTTCTTTGACACCTTGATGGAAGTGCCAATCCGCACCGACGAGAAGGACGGCCTCACCCGCGACATCACCGAGGCGGAGTTGAAGCACATCGCCACCAGGTTGGAAGAGGCGGCGGCAGCCGCTGCGGCGGGCGAGTTTGGCTTTACCTTGGAGGAGGCAGCGGCAGCAGAGGCGGCAAACCGTGCCGAGCGAGAAGATCTTGCCGGCAAGAAGGAGGTTGCCGGGCGTGATGCCGAACCGAGCGAGGCTGCCGGGCATGACGTAGAACCGAGCGGGCCCGCCGAGGATGCGAGCGGCTCGTTGGAGATCGGCTCCTCCTCCACTTCGTCCTCAGACAGCACGCCGCCAGCAGTGCCTCCGTCTCCACCAAGAAGGCGTCTCCACAAGGCCGGGGATGCAGCAAGGCGGCAGGCGCGCTGATAGTCGCCGCGCCGTGCGACACGCTCCACCGTGGAAAGCACTGTTGCCGCGGGAGCGCCCCACGCTGCCGCAACAAATGGAGTGGGGTCTTCTCGGACTGCTGCCTCCGCTCCCGCCAGGCGGCCAAGGGAGCCTGCTCCTCCACCTTCCCGCGCCGGACGCGAGCCGGACTTCGACTTCTCCGTGTTCAGCTCCGACGAGGAAGAAGAAGAAGAGTAAGTTTCTCTTATTGTACTTGCAGTTCTTCGATTTTTGCTGTTTTTGTCTTGTCTTGTTTCTCACGCGCCTTTCACTGAATCTGTTCCTTTTCAGGACTCTGGCTCAGAGGGTAGCAAAGAGAGCCAAGGCCCCGGTGATTGTCATTGAGGACGAGCCCACCGCGTCGGCAGGGGACGCGCCCGAGACAACCTCGCCGGACCCGGCAACTGCTCTCCAGAGCAGCCCCCAGCGTAAGTATCTTCTCTTGCTTTCCGCTGTCGGGCGCACATGGAAATTCTTTGCTTAGCTGATATCCAACTGTTGAATTGTGCAGGAGCAGAGCAGCCTCAACAGGAGCGCCCGGAGGCCGCCCCCGAAGCGCCAAGGGAAAGTCCTCTGGCAGGGGAGAGGTCTACGGCAAGGGAGAGCCATCCGGCAAGGGAGGAGGCTCCGGCAAGGGAGGAGCCCCCGGCAAGGGAGGAGGCTCCGGCAAGGGAGGAGCCCCCGGCAAGGGAGGAATCTCCGGCAAGGGACTGCGTCAGCGATCCCTCGGCGACGGAGACCACAGCTGCGGACCCTGGCACAAGTAACTTCCTTGCTTCAAAACTCCCCTTGGCTTCTTCATCTTCTTGATCTTTCTCTTGGATTTTCGTTTAACTCTTCTCCCACTTCCGGCTGTCAGATCCATCCGCTGGAGAGCCGATGGAGACTGAAGTCACCGCCGACGAGGCCGTTGCCGCTGAGGAAGCAGCCGGCGCCGGCGAGCCCGCCGCCGAAGAGGCCGCCAGGGCTGCCGCCGCAGAAGCAGGCGGGGAGTCCGGCAGTCGTACTGACGACCCGAAGGCCGCAGGAGCGCTAGGCGCTGCTCCGACCGCCGACCCCTCCGCCGCTGCCACCGCGCCAGGCCCCGAAGAGCCTAGCCTGACGTATACTTGAAGGTCGGCAATGATATCTTCATCAGCCTTCCCTGGGCGTCAAGCTCCAGGGCGCCGGTCGAAGGAGAAAGCCTTGACGGACAGTTGCTTGCCTCCGCCGGGCTGAAATTGGTCGACGCGCCAAGCAGGAGCAGCAGTGAACCCGAAGAGGAGCGTCTGCTGCGAAAGCTGGTGGCGCTCTACCGCGCCCGGCAAGCCAAGCTGGAGTCCCGCGAAGCGCTCGTCGCGAAGGCCGGGGCTGATATCGAGAAGCGCGTGGAGGAGCTCCGGGGTGCCAATCAGGAAGCTCTCCGCTCCCTGGCAAAGGAGCGGGAGCAACTTGCCGAAGTGCAGCAGGCCTTCCTCCTCGAGAAGGCCGACGTCGAAGAGCGCCAACGTCTTGCCGCGGAGAAGTTGTCTTCGCAGGAGGGTGACTTGGCGCAGCGGAAGGTCAACCTCGACAGCCACGAGGAAGAGCTTGCCGCGCGTGAGCAGGCAATTGGCGGGGCCCTCAAACAAGCCGAAGACGCCTCCGCAGCTGCCGAGGCCTCCAAGAACGAGCTGGAGCTGAAGGTGGTGCAGCTGGAGGCGAGTCTTAAGGCGAACGGCGACGAGCTTGCCGCGCTCAAGCTTGAGCGGGAGAAGGACGCCAACAGCTATTCGGAGCTGCAGGCCCATCTCGCCGAGAAGGGCAAGGAACTTGATGCCGCCAAAAATTCCAATGCTAATCTCGAAGTGAAGCTGGCGGCTCTGACGAAATCTCTGGACGGCGCCAATTAGCAGGAGACGGCCCTAAAGGAGGAAGTCGAGGCCGGCAAGGTGCTGCTGGCGAGTGCTGCTGCCGCCCAGAAGACCTTGTCGGAGAACGTGGAGCACTGGACGGAGGGTCTGGTGAACGTCGCCGCCGACATCGACAAGGAGTTGGCGCAGCTGGGGATGGTGGATCTCGGGTACCCATCCGACGAGAACCTCCAACCCAGCGCCAAGCTCATCTTGTTCTTCAAGGGCGTGGTGACGGCACTCCGGCGACTCCGGGAAGGGATACCGAAGCAGCTTGCCGACGAGTCGCGCAAGATCTGCGCGGGAGCTCTTCAGAAGGTGCTGATGAAGGTGTCCTTCCGCAACCCGGGCCTCCGCCTCACCAACGTCCTCCGAAGCTTGCCGCCAGATGCTGATCTGGAGGAGCTCAAGGCCCTTGTCGCACCTATTATGGACAGGGTGAGCGGAATCAAGAGGGTCGAGGGTGACCGCGTAGACTAGGCCATCCATCTTCTTCTTTCCTTGTCGCTGTTAATCATGTTATGAAAAATAGTCTGTTAGAGCTGTGACAAGTTATTTTGTAATATACTCTATCCCGGGTAGAAATGACTATGTTATTTCCTTTACTTGATTCCTTCCTTTGTATGTTTTTACCCTACGCTTTTTAGGGAACTTGCCGGCGCAGGCACCTTTGCCGCGAGCGCTGAGTGCGGAACGTCAGCAGCCTGCTGGCGGTGCCGCAGCCGACAAAAAACCTTGTCGCAGCTAGTCGCAGCTCACTTAAGTTGTTGAGCGGACTCGAAACAACAGTAAGGGCGCAACTAGCTACGAGTTGGTTCCTCTGCGCACAGGTTTTCCATACAAAGCACGGTCGTTCAAGGAAAGGAACTTAAAAATTAAAAAAATTGATTGCTCAAACTTTGGTGACTTATCTTTTCTGTTACTTGCTTCCCGGCAAGGCGAAACCTTCGTGAACGACGCCTGGTCCGAGCTATATGCCCTGGCCGACAAGTGCGCACGCGCTGAGGAAGGGAGGAAACTCCCCGGAGAGACTACAGGAGCAGGAGGATCTGACAGTGAGGATGCCGCCCCGGCAAAGAAAAACCGGCGGCGCAACAGGAAGAAGAAAGGCAAAGAAGTACTAGTCGTTGAGCAGTCCGCCAACGACGGCGCCGCCAAGCAAGCCAAAGTTGGTAGCTCTGGAAAGGAGGTTGCCGCATGCACCAACTGTCAGGCTGTGGCGGCCGCCAACAAGTAGGACGGCCCCGACAAGAAGTACTGCAAGATCCACCGCACCAAGAGCCATGACCTCCAGAGCTGCAAGAAGGTCGAGCAGCTTGTCCAGCAACAAAAAGCTGAGTATGAGCGCCGCGACAAGGAGAGGGCCCAAGGAGGCGGTGGAGAGGCCGGTAAGAAGCGCGCTGGCCGGGGAGGACGCCGCGGCAAGGCCAAGCAGCGGCAAGGAGACAGACTTCCCCGCGGCCGCGACAAGGATGAAGACGAAGACGACGACGAAGACATGGATGATGTCGAGAGCAGTGAGCAGGAGTTTCAGAAAGCTACAGAAGTCTTGTGTGTTGACGGCGGTGCTTCTCTGCATACTTCCCACCGCCAACTCAAACAGTGGCTGCGGAAAGTTAATGCGGCAGAGCCACCTGTCGAATCGCGCAAGCTTCTGAAATGGTCCAGCACGCCTATCATCTTTGACATCGAGGACCACCCTGATCGCACAACTGCGGTCGGGTGCTTGCCGCTGTTGGTTTCGCCAACCATCCGCAACCTCAAGGTCACAAAGATGCTAGTTGACGGCGGGGCCGGCTTGAATCTGATCTCCTCCGATGTGCTCCAGAAACTCCAGATCCCTGACAGCGAGCTCGAAGAGACCGGCACGTTCCAAGGAATTAACCCGGGAAGGAGCAAGCCGAAAGGGAAGGTCACGTTGCCGGTAACATTTGGCAGTGAGCTGAACTTCAGAACGGAGAGGGTCACTTTTGACGTTGCCGATTTTCCATTGCCTTACAATGGGATACTAGGCCGTCCAGCACTCGCCAAGTTCATGGCAGCCTCTCACTATGCATACAACATGCTCAAGATGCCAGGCCCGATAAGCGTCATCTCTGTCCCTGGCGACAAGAAAGACGCTCTTATCTGCGTCGACAAGATCTACCGGGAAGCAGCAGCTGCAATAGATCGCCAGACACTTGCCGCTGAAGCTCCCGGGGGGAAGAAGAAGACCAAGTCCGGCAAGAGCTCTGATGCCCACTCCGGCAAGCGCACCTCCTCGGAGTGCTGCGCTGCCATTGAGGAAGCACCATCGAGCTCCACCGGCAAGTGTAAGAAGGCAATGGCAGCTCCACCACATACCAAGAAGGTGTCTGCCAAGGAGGACGGCACTGGTGGTACCTTCACCATCAGTGCCACGCTTGACCCTAAATAGGAAAGCGCGCTCATTGCTTTCCTGCGGGCGAACGTCGACGTGTTTGCGTGGCAACCGTCTGACATCCCCGGTGTTCCCAAGAAAGTAATTGAGCACCATCTTGCCGTTTGTCCTCATGCGCGGCCCGTCAAGCAGAAGGTCAGGAAGCAAGCAGTAGAACGCCAAGAGTTCATAGCAGAAGAAATCAAGAAATTGGAAGCAGCAGGCCTTGTCAGAGGAGTGCTCCATCCTACGTGGTTGGCCAATCCTGTAGTCGTGCGTAAGGCAAATGGAAAATGGAGGCTTTGTATTGACTTTACTGATGTTAATAAAGCTTGTCCCAAAGACCCATTTCCCTTGCCGCGCATTGACCAGATTGTTGACTCCACAGCCGGATGTGATTGGCTTTCATTTCTTGACGCATATTCAGGATACCATCAGATCTTCATGGCAGAAGAGGATGAGGAGAAAACAGCATTCATTACTCCATGTGGCACGTACTGTTTCATACGGATGCCTTTCGGATTAAAGAATGCTGGTTCAACATTTGCAAGAGTAGTCCACGTCGCTCTGAAACCGCAAATACACAGAAATGTAGAAGCCTACATGGATGACATAGTGGTCAAGAGCAAGGACAGGGCAACTCTAATTCAAGATTTAGACGAGACCTTTGCAAATCTGCGCAAGATCAACCTCAAGCTCAACCCCGAGAAGTGTGTGTTTGGAGTCCCTTCCGGCAAGCTTCTCGGGTTCTTTATGTCTCAGCGAGGAATTGAAGCCAATCCCGACAAGATCAAGGCCATTGAGCAGATCGAAGCACCAAAGCGCGTCAAGGATGTACGAAAGCTTGCCAGTTGCGTGGCTGCTCTCAGCAAGTTTATCTCTCGGTCTGCTGAGCGCGCCCTACCGTTTTTCAAAATTTTGAAAAAGGCAGGACCAATGAAATGGACTCCGGAAGCGGAGGCTGCGCTGCAGGACTTGAAGAGATACCTGTCCTCCACCCCAACACTTGTCGCACCTAAGCCACAAGAGAAGTTGCTGCTATATATAGCGGCAACCAATCAAGTGGTTAGTGCTGCGTTAGTGGCAAAGAGGGAGGCAGATGACGAGCCAGCAACCGCGGCAAGCGCATCCAGCGACAAGCAGGGGGCTTCCCCGACAAGCTCTGGTCCCGACAAGGATGGATCTGCACAAGCATGCGAAGAGGTGCAGCGCCCAGTCTACTTTGTCAGTTCCCTTTTGCAGGGGGCTAGGTCAAGGTACTCTGGTGTGCAGAAGTTGCTTTTCGGCCTTCTTATGGCCTCGAGAAAGCTGCGCCATTACTTCCAGGCATATGAGATCACAGTTGTCACTCGCTTTCCGCTGAAGAGGATACTGCAGAATCCAGAAGCGACAGGCAGGATTGTCGACTGGGCATTGGAACTGTCAAGCTTTGGCCTCAAGTTTGAGAGTACTTCAACTATCCAAAGCAGAGCATTGGCAGAATTCATAGCAGAGTGGACGCCAACACCAGACGAAGAAATTCCGGAGACAAGCATCTCCGCCAAGGAAACAAACAAAGAGTGGCTCATGTACTTTGACGGTGCCTTCTCGCTGCAAGGCGCCGGTGCTGGTGTGCTGCTTGTCGCACCCACCGGAGAGCACCTCAAGTACGTAGTCCAGATGCACTTTCCCAAGGAGCAAGCGACAAACAATAATGCAGAATATGAAGGTTTGCTTGCCGGTCTCAGGATCGCGGCAGACCTTGGGATCAAGAAGCTCATTGGCAGGGGTGACTCACAGCTTGTCGTCCGCCAAGTGAACAAGAATTATCAGAGTCCGTTAATGGAAGCTTACGTTGACGAAGTGAGAAAGTTAGAAGAGTACTTTGACGGCCTACAGATGGAGCATGTCCCAAGAGCTCAGAATGACATTGCCGATGGCCTGTCAAAGTGCGCCGCACTTAAGTTACCTGTGGAACCAGGAATTTTTGTGCTCAAATTGACTCAGCCGTCCATAACAACATCAACTGGACAGAGCAAGAAGAGGAAGTTGGTTTTTGGCGACTATTTTCCGGCAGAGCTTCCCGAAGCCACTGCCAAGAAGGTCCCCAAGATCAACGCCAAGAACGCTGAGGAGCAGTCTGCTCTGGCAAGCCCTGGGGTTTGTTCTGTTGAATCAGACGCTCCCGGCAAGTTTTGCTCCGGCAAGCTTGCCGGGGAACGTCAAGCTCCGGCAGGGCCGCAGGCTCTTGCCGTAGAAGCGGATGTTCCCGCAGCAGCAGATATGCCTTTAGTCCTCGTTGTCGAGCCGCAAGCTCCAACATGGGCACAGCAGATTGTCCGTTTCCTTCAGACAGGAAATCTTCCCGAAGAGCAAGAAGAAGCGAAAAGAGTAGCCCGGCAGTCTAGTATGTACCAGTTTGTCGATAACACACTGTGCAGAAGAAGACTCAACGGTGTGAAATTGAAGTGTATTCCCCGGGAAGATGGACAAAAGCTGTTGGCAGAGATACATGGAGGCATATGTGGTCACCACATTGGCGCAAGAGCACTTGTCGGCAAAGCATTCCGGCAAGGTTTCTTCTGGCCGACAGCCCTCCAGGATGCAACTGCACAAGTAACCAAGTGTGAAGCGTGCCAGTTCCATTCCAAGCAGATACACCAGCCAGCTCAAGCTCTCCAGACGATCCCTTTATCCTGGCCATTTTCGGTCTGGGGGCTCGACATCCTCGGCCCCTTTCCCCGAGCTGTCGGGGGCTTTGAGTACTTGTACGTTGCGATCGACAAGTTCACAAAGTGGCCGGAAGTGGAACCAGTGAGGAAGGTGACAGCACAGTCAGCAGTCAAGTTCTTCAGGTCGATTGTTTGCCGTTTCGGGATCCCTAACAGGATAATCACCGACAACGGTACGCAATTTAAGAGCCGCACCTTCATGCAGTACGTCCAAGATCTTGGCGCCAAGGTCTGCTTCACTTCTGTTGCTCACCCGAGAAGCAACGGACAAGCGGAGAGGGCAAATGCTGAAGTGCTGCGCGGGCTCAAGACCAGAACTTTCGACAGGCTGCACAAGTGCGGAAGAAACTGGATCGAGGAGCTGCCGGTGGTTCTTTGGTCGATCAGGACGATGCCAAATCGAGCCACTGGCCAGACACCCTTCGCTCTAGTCTATGGAGCGGAGGCAATTCTCCCCACGGAACTCGTATACGGGTCGCCTCGAGTGCTCGCTTACGATGAGCTTGAGCAAGAGCAGCTGCGGCAAGATGACGTGCTGCTTCTTGAGGAAGACCGTCTTCAGGCTGCTGTACGAGCTGCTCGCTACCAGCAAGCTTTGCGCCGCTACCATAGCCGCAAAGCTAACGCCAGAAGTCTCGAGGAAGGCGACCTTGTTCTTCGGCGCGTTCAGTCCGCCAAGAATTCCAACAAGTTGACGCCGAAGTGGGAAGGCCCTTACCGGGTGAAACGAGTCACTAGGCCTGGCGCCGTCCGCCTTGAGACCGAAGATGGCGTTCCGGTGAGCAACTCCTGGAATATCGATCATCTTCGCAAGTTTTACCCGTAGGGCGCGGTTGCCGGAACCCGTTCCGGCAACCACCTTTTGTACAAGTCTTGCCGCTGTTGCATGTAATCCTTTGTACAAAGCCGGGCGCAGATCCCGTGCATAAAAATCAAGTGCTCAGCAAACCTTGTCGATTTTCACGCTTTTTATTATTTGCATGTGTTATCTGACACTTTGTGCAGCACTTACACCCGGTAAGCAACAACGAGCCATAAGGCTCCATATCTTTTTCTCCTTCTTCTTTTTTCTCTCAAGGAAAGGAAGGTTCTCTCGCGCACAAGTTTGCCGGGGGGAAGGAGAAGATACGGTATGGACCAGGCGTCGTTCAAGAAGGTTTCACCTTGCCGGGAAGCAAGTAACAGAAAAGATAAGTCGCCAAAGTTTGAGCAATCAATTTTTTTAATTTTTGAGTTACTTTCCTTGAACGACCGTGCTTTGTATGGAAAACCTGTGCGCGGAGGAACCAACTCGTAGCTAGTTGCGCCCTTACTGTTGTTTCGAGTCCGCTCAACAACTTAAGTGAGCTACGACTAGCTGCGACAAGGTTTCTTGTCAGCTGCGGCACCGCCAGCAGGCTGCTGACATTCCGCACTCAGCGCTCGCGGCAAAGGTGCCTGCGCCGGCAAGTTCCCTAAAAAGCGTAGGGTAAAAACATACAAAGGAAGGAATCAAGTAAAGGAAATAACATAGTCATTACTAACCAGGATAGAGTATATTACAAAATAACTTGTCGCAGCTCTAACAGACTGTTTTTCATAACATGATTAACAGCGACAAGGAAAGAAGAAGATGGATGGCCTAGTCTACGCGGTCACCCTCGACCCTCTTGATTCCGCTCACCTGTCCACAATAGGTGCGACAAGGGCCTTGAGCTCCTCCAGATCAGCATCTGGCGGCAAGCTTCGGAGGACGTTGGTGACGCGGAGGCCCGGGTTGCGGAAGGCCACCTTCATCAGCACCTTCTGAAGAGCTCCCGCGCAGATCTTGCGCGACTCGTCGGCAAGCTGCTTCGGGATCCCTTCCCGGAGTCGCCGGAGTGCCGTCACCACACCCTTGAAGAACAAGGTGAGCTTGGCGCTGGGTTGGAGGTTCTCGTCCGATGGGTACCCGAGATCCACCATCCCCAGCTGCGCCAACTCCTTGTCGATGTCGGCGGCGACGTTCACCAGACCCTCCGTCTAGTGCTCCACGTTCTCCGATAAGGTCTTCTCGGCGGCAGCAGCACTCGCCAGCAGCACCTTGCCGGCCTCGACTTCCTCCTTCAGGGCCGTCTCCTGCTCCTTGGCGCCGTCCAGAGATTTCGTCAGAGCCGCCAGCTTCACTTCGAGATCAGCGTTGGAATTTTTGGCGGCGTCAAGTTCCTTGCCCTTCTCAGCGAGATGGGCCTGCAGCTCTGAGTAGCTGTTGGCGTCCTTCTCCCGCTCAAGCTTGAGCGCGGCAAGCTCGTCGCCGTTCGCCTTAAGACTTGCCTCCAGCTGCACCACCTTCAGCTCCAGCTCGTTCTTGGCGGCCTCGGCAGCTGCGGCGGCGTCTTCGGCTTGTTTGAGGACCCCGCCAACTGCCCGCTCGAGCGCGGCAAGCTCTTCCTCGTGGCTGTCGAGGTTGACCTTCCGCTGCGCCAAGTCACCCTCCTGCAAAGACAACTTCTCCGCGGCAAGACGTTGGCGCTCTTCGACGTCGGCCTTCTCGAGGAGGAAGGCCTGCTGCGCTTCGGCAAGTTGCTCCCGCTCCATTGCAATGGAACGGAGAGCTTCCTGATTGGCACCCCGGAGCTCCTCCGCGCGCTTCTCGATATTAGCCCCGGCCTTCGCGATGAGCGCTTTGCGGGACTCCAGCTTGGCTTGCCGGGCGCGGTAGAGCGCCACCAGCTTTCGCAGCAGACGCTCCTCTTCGGGTTCACTGCTGCTCCTGCTTGGCGCGTCGACCAGTTTCAGCCCGGCGGAGGCAAGCAACTCTCCGTCAAGGCTTTCTCCTTTGACCGGCGCCCTGAAGCTTGACGCCCAGGGAAGGCTGATGAAGATATCGTCGTCGGCCTTCAAGTATACGCCGGGCTGGGGCTCTTCGGGGCCTGGCGCAGCGGTAGCGGCGGAGGGGTCGGCGGTCGGAGCAGCGCCTGGCGCTCCTGCGGCCTCCGGGTCGTCAGTACGACCGCCGAACTCCCCGCCAGCTTCTGCGGCGGCAGCCCTGGCGGCCTCTTCGGCGGCGGGCTCGCTGGCGCCGGCTGCTTCCTCAGCGGCAACGGCCTCGTCGGCGGTGACTTCAGTCTCCATCGGCTCTCCAGCGAATGGATCTGACAGCCGGAAGGGGGAGAAGAGTTAAACGAAAATCCAAGAGAAAGATCAAGAAGATGAAGAAGCCAAGGGGAGTTTTGATCGGCGAGGTTGTCTCGGGCGCGTCCCCTGCCGACGCGGTGGGCTCGTCCTCGATGACAATCACCGGGGCCTTGGCTCTCTTTGCTGCCCTCTAAGCCAGAGTCCTGAAAAGGAACAGATTCAGAGAAAGGCACGTGAGAAATAAGACAAGACAAAAATAGCAAAAATAGAAGAACTGCAAGTACAATAAGAGAAACTTACTCTTCTTCTTCTTCCTCGTCGGAGCTGAACGCGGAGAAGTCGAAGTCCGGCTCGCGTCTGGCGCGGGAAGGTGGAGGAGTAGGCTCCCTTGGCCGCTTGGCGGGAGCGGAGGCAGCAGTCCGAGAAGACCCCGCTCCAGTTGTTGCGGCAGCGTGGGGCGCTCCCGCGGCAACAGTGCTTGCCGCGGTGCAGCGTGTCGCACGGCGCGGCGACTGTCGGCGCGCCTGCCGCCTCGCTGCATCCCCGGCCTTGCGGAGACGCCTTCTTGGTGGAGACGGAGGCGCTGCTGGCGGCGTGCTGTCTGAGGACAAAGTGGAGGAGGAGCCGATCTCCAACGAGCCGCTCGCATCCTCGGCGGGCCCGCTCGGTTCTGCGTCATACCCGGCAGCCTCGCTCGGTTCGGCATCACGCCCGGCAACCTCCTTCTTGCCGGCAAGCTCTTTCTTGCCGGCAAGATCTTCTCGCTCGGCACGGTTTGCCGCCTCTGCTGCCGCTGCCTCCTCCAAGGTAAAGCCAAACTCGCCCGCTGCAGCGGCTGCCGCCGCCTCTTCCAACCTGGTGGCGATGCGCTTCAACTCCGCCTCGGTGGTGTCGCGGGTGAGGCCGTCCTTCTCGTCAGCGCGGATTGGCACTTCCACCAAGGTGTCGAAGAACTGCTGCACGACGTCGTTTTCAGGTTCCTGCCAAGTTGGCACGATTCCGTGCGAATCGCACAGCGGCATCATTGCCCTGATGCGGTCGAGCGCAGAATTGTTGCATAGCGGGACGACGCCCTGCGGCAACCTGAAGACTTCTGGGTGGTCAGGATCATACTTGAAGAGCTCCTGCAGCATTGCATTGAGCTCCAAGACAGTGAAATTATAGTTGAGCCCCGGGCGCAGCCTCATGATGTCTGCCACGTTCTTAAACTCCCAAGCAGGCCTCCTCCGTTCTTGCAGGGGGGCAATGCGGCGGCGAAGGAAGTCTACGCCAACGACACCTACGGTGAGTCCGGCAAGCCTGAGGCGTTGGATCCTGGTGACGGCAATCCTCAGCCTGCTGTCTTCCGGGGCCACGTCACCCCAGTCGCTGCCGCGTACTGCTGCTGCTTGGCGCCGGGCGGTGAACGGCTGCGGGCTCTCCTCGACAATCCAGCACCAATCTTCCCTCCACTCCTTCCACTTGCCGCGGAACTCGCCCTCCAAATAAGAATCCTTCTTACCGGTCCTAGATACCAAGGCGATTCCGCCAGACAAGGGCTCTCCTCTCTCTACCCGGGGAATGAAGAAATGGCGGAAAAGGGCTACATTTGGGTGGACTCCGACAAAGTTTTTGCAAAGATGTGCGAAAACTGCCATGGTGAGGACGGCATTGGGAGTGAAGTCAAGGAGGCAGAGGCCATAGGTATTCATGATATCACAGAAGAATTCGGAGAAGGGCGGGCAGAGCCCGCAGTAGAAGAATACGGCAAAGAAGGGATATCCGTCCGGAGCAGTATTGTGAGCAGCAGCTGGGAGTACCTTGGTGCTCGGGTGAGCTCGCGTCTCCGTCGACCAGAAAAGGTAGTAGTACTCCCTCAGCTCCTTCGCGGCGAGCTTGGGGGGGAAGATGGCTCGCTCCTTTCGCAGCGCCGCAAGCCGCTGCGCCTCGGACGACTTCACGGCTTTCCCCTTGTCGGCTTTCGGAGCCATGGCGAAAGCGGTGGAGGAGGTCGACGGCATTGGTGGTGCTGGTGGCAATGTGGGGGGCAGGGCGCTGCGCTCTGTTTGCTTTGGTAAGACGGAGGCGGGGCGGAGGTTTTCAAGATTGGAACGGAAAGGGGGGCAAGTGGGCGGACGTTCCGCCTTTCCAAATAAAGCAACCACCCACGATCTCTCCCACGATGCCGCGTTCGACTCGTGTCGTGCGGGGAGGGCGCGGTGGATACGGAGTGAGATACGGCGTAACCTAGGCCGCGCGTGCCCGTGCCCTGTTTTGGGCCTGGCCCAACAGCGCTCGGCACCGTGTATGGCCCAGGCCCGAGGGCTCCTGTCGGTGTACTAAAGTAGGGGTACCTTAGTATCCCGAACTTGTGCACGGGCAGTCGCAGCATCCCGCGGCAAGGCTTGCCGGGCGACCGCCAAGATCCTCCGTGGTTCCTTTGGATCCATTCAAGAACAAAGTATCCAAACCAAGGAGACAAGGCCCCGGCAAGAGGAGCTTGCCGGGAAGGAGACAAGACCCCGGCAAGAGGAGCTTGCCGGGGAGGCCAACCAAGGCATCTCAAGGAACTTGCCGCAGCATACCATGTGTCCCGGCAAAACCCAGTGAGCGACAAGCTCCTGGACGCGACAAGATAATAGCCGCGGCAAGGCGCTGGCCGTGGCAAGCTTCCATCATGTACCTGTGCTCCAGCACATCCACCAACGTGTCGCTCTGGGGCCCTTCCAGGCATACGTGGCGGAAGGCTGTGCAGCCAGAGGTACACGGTGGCGAGCGGCGCTGACAAGATAGCCATCGTGGCAAGCAGTGGCGTCCCTGGCGGTCCCTTTCTGCACCGTCTAGGCGACACAGACAGGCATTTAATGCCTTTGTCCCCTGCCGTCAGGGTTAGGTATGATAACACTGTTGTAGGCGGCGGTGCCAACCGCAGTGCCCCTTTTCCATTTTTTCCCTTCTCTACTTTGCCACCTGTCGGTGACCCCTTTGAAATATAAAAGGAGGCCCATGCGCAACATAGAAGGGGGGACGATTCTCTCTCACACTCGGTCTGGCTAGCTGTTGGTGTGTACTGTAGCAATCAACGCTCCCGAGCAAGAACTCAATACAACCACAAAGCAGGAGTAGGGTTTTACGCATCCGTGCGGCCCGAACCTGGGTAAACTGATCGCGTTGCTCATGCACTTCGCCTCGATCTTCTCTTCGTGCACTCTCCGCCCCCCTGCCGAACCGAAAGGGACCTCGGTCCGCCGTGGTCCCATAGGTGTCCGTGGGATCAGCACCCCCGACAAATAAGAGCCAAGATTTAGTTTCCTATGCATGTATTGCCAGTTCATTAGCTGAAACAATGCAGGAAGCAGGGGCAGAATCTGCATACAAACAAAAGAAGGGGTCTTCTTTAGAAACAGATAATTGGATTATAGGTTGCATGGTTTATATTGACGCAACATGGAAGAACACTACTGATTCCAGAAACAACTCAAGGAAAATAGGAACATGAATTTACATTCAGACTGGCAAGAATGAAGAAGAAACAATTATCTTAATCTCTACAACAGGCAGGAGTGTAGAATCTCCATTATGTGCTAAGGCTATAGATGTACAGGTTGCTGCGGAAATTGCTTCTCGCATCGCTAATAACCAAATTACTTTTCTAGTGGACAATCTGATACTACCTTGGGCAACGGCCTCAATGAACCTTCTTCAAGTGCCTGGGCATTGGCAAGTTAGAATCCAGCTTCCAAATTACTTTGGTGCAACAGTCAACATTCAAGCTCAGGTCTTGCATATTCCTAGGGAACTTACTGTACAGGCTCACGATTGTGCATCTACTTCTTATAGAGATAATTATCCTCTGAGACAAGAAATTGTTTCTTCTAGTGCACAACATACATGAACAGGAGCTCACTATCCTAGGCTTGCAAATCTAGGGAATTTATATGTTAAGGATTGCCAAATCCTATCCGTAATTTGTATTTGCTATGAATACAGGGTGCCTCAGGTGCCACCAGTTGTCCAAAAAAAAAGTTGGGCATCGCACGTGATAACCGTATGCACGTCAGATATTTTCCAATCTATTTTGAATCACCTATTCATTCCTTAAAGATCTTCCAAAGATACACACTTGCGTGTGACATGCTTGCCCAAACACTTGCCAAGAAAGCATATTGCCAATGATTTGCTTTCCAAAAGCAAATCTCACAAGCACTATTTTCAGAAGATGATTAAAACAAAATGTATGGGAAAAATCTAGATTGCTATGAGGCGCTTTCCAACTAGGTAACCTTCGTATTGCAACCCAAAGGCTATCCAATGGTTTTATCAGCCCCCATCACGAAGGAGGTCATGCCATTAACAGACCATCACCAATCTGTATTCGTGTGTTCATGTTTCACATACTTCTGCAATCGTATACTCTAATTACATGCTTTACATGTTAACACGAGCACAATTGCACAAAGTAACCCTATCTCATACGATATAAAAGGTAACAAACAGATATAGCGGAACAATTGAAATCCACATATCATTCATTTGCAAGATACAGCCCTACCCTTTTTTTATAATTGTGAATTGCGCAACAAAGTCGTGAGTGCATGTTGGTTGTTCTCCTCTTCCTTTGCAAAGGAAAGTTATCTTCAGATGCTCGACATGACCCTGCTGACGCACATCTCGAGCAAAAAATCAACACGAAGGCATTAAGATAAAAGGATATGTTGAATTTATATATTTACCGTAATTAACCGACATAAATTCATTGTGAACAGAAAATTTAATGTCATTCATATATTTGTTCCTTCAATTTTTTTCCAAAGATACACTCTTATGTGTGACACGATTGCATGTATTCAATTGTTTCTTTCTAAATAAAATCTCATATGCAACATTTTAAGAATATGAAAAAACAATAAAGAAGAAAACAAAAATAAAAACTCGAAAACATATGTAGTGCACCTCTATGTTTGACACGCACATTAGCAATTCACCTATTAAGTGTGACACACATTTTCCACTTTTTTCGAAAAAAACCAATCAGCAGTACTACCAAACGACAATAGCATACATTCATTTAACAGTGTAATAGTGGAGATGTGAGTAATGCAGATTTTATTTTGGTAAGTACGAATTAAATATGTACCATAAATAACAAGCTCGGCGATTCTAAAAATAGCTGTGTGTACCTTCAGTCAGAATATCCCACATCAGCACAAATATAATCCTGACAACTCTCAGTCTCTGAGCATAAAAGAACATCAAATCTCTGAGTTCTCTCGCTTTTCTTCTCTCTGGGAAATGAGCCAGAGAAAGACAGGTATTTTGAATTTGTAGGTTACCGCCGTTCGCGTGATATTTATGGTCCGCGCGAAGTTCATTTAGCTAATTATGTTTTTGTTTCCTTTCGGTAGTCTTGGAAACACACAGTCAAAAAAAAAAAGAATGGTGTGACTTTGTCCAGTTACTATCGACTGGTCCTCGTTGCCCCTACGTGTTTCACTACATGATGGGATGCGGTTTTTCGTTTGCCAGCTCATGATTTTCTATCGTTGCTTGCATGTGCTAGTGCACAAATTTAAATCATTAACTATGCATGGACCAACAAGCTATGGCCAAACGTCCATGTTTGGTAAGAAATTCCAACTCCCCTATGTAGGTAGGATCCGGCTTGTCTGCTCCCACTCCATGCTCCCACGTTATCCTATGGCTATTTTTTTTTTCTTTTCTCTTTCTAATCTAATCATCTCCCCCCCTAATTTTAAGGGGGTGGGGCCGTACCATATTTTGTTCCAATCAAATCAAGCCACGTACGTGGGAGCACGGATGGGCGCACGCGCGAGAAGCAGGCAAATCTCGTCTAGGTAGGCATGCCCAGCTATGCAGGCAATAATAAGAGCCAAGATTTAGTTTCCTATGCATGTATTGCCAGTTCATTAGCTGAAACAATGCAGGAAGCAGGGGCAGAATCTGCATAAAACAAAAGAAGGGGTCTTCTTTAAAAACAGATAATTGGATTATAGGTTGCATGGTTTATATTGACGCTACATGGAAGAACACTACTGATTCCAGAAACAACTCAAGGAAAATAGGAACATGAATTTACATTCAGACTGGCGAGAATGAAGAAGAAACAATTATCTTAATATCTACAACAGGCAGGAGTGTAGAATCCCCATTACGTGCTAAGGCTACAGATGTACAGGTTGCTGCGGAAATTGCTTCTCGCATCGCTAATAACCAAATTACTTTTCTAGTGGACAATCTAATACTACCTTGGGCAACGGCCTCAATGAACCTTCTTCAAGTGCCTGGGCATTGGCAAGTTAGAATCTAGCTTCCAAATTACTTTGGTGCAACAGCCAACATTCAAGCTCAGGTCTTCCATATTCCTAGGGAACTTACTGTACAGGCTCACGATTGTGCATCTACTTCTTATAGAGATAATTATCGTCTGAGACAAGAAATGGTTTCTTCTAGTGCACAACATACATGAACAGGAGATCACTATCCTAGGCTTGCAAATCTAGGGAATTTATATGTTAAGGATTGCCAAATCCTATCCGTAATTTGTATTTGCTATGAATACAGTGTGCCTCAGGTGCCACCAGTTGTCCAAAAAAAAGTTGGGCATCGCACGTGATAACCGTATGCACGTCAGATATTTTCCAATCTATTTTGAATCACTTATTCATTCCTTAAAGATCTTCCGAAGATACACACTTGCTTGTGACACGCTTGCGCAAACACTTGCCAAGAAAGCATATTGCCAATGATTTGCTTTCCAAAAGCAAATCTCACAAGCACTATTTTCAGAAGATGATTAAAACAAAATGTATGGGAAAAATCTGGATTGCTATGAGGCGCTTTTCAACTAGGTAACCTTCATATTGCAACCCAAAGGCTATCCAATGGTTTTATCAGCCCCCATCACGAAGGAGGTCATGCCATTAACAGACCATCACCAATCTGTATTCGTGTGTTCATGTTTCACATACTTCTGCAATCGTATACTCTAATTACATGCTTTACATGTTAATACGAGCACAATTGCACAAAGTAACCCTATCTCATACGATATAAAAGGTAACAAACAAATATAGCGGAACAATTGAAATCCACATCATTCATTTTCAAGATACAGCCCTACCCTTTTTTTATAATTCTGAATTGCGCAACAAAGTTGTGAGTGCATGTTGGTTGTTCTCCTCTTCCTTTGCAAAGGAAAGTTATCTTCAGATGCTCGACATGACCCTGCTGACGCACATCTCGAGCAAAAAATCAACACGAAGGCATTAAGATAAAAGGATATGCTGAATTTATATATTTAACGTAATTAACCGACATAAATTCATTGTGAACAGAAAATTTAATGTCATTCATATATTTGTTCCTTCAATTTTTTTTCCAAAGATACACTCTTATGTGTCACACGATTGCGTATATTCAATTGTTTCATTCTAAATAAAATCTCATATGCAACATTTTAAGAATATGAAAAAACAATAGAGAAGAAAACAAAAATAAAAACTTGAAAACATTTGTAGTGCACCTCTATTTGTGACACGCACATTAGCAATGCACCTATTAAGTGTGACACACATTTTCCACTTTTTTCGAAAAAACCAATCAGCAGTACTACCAAACGACAATAGCATACATTCATTTAACAGTGTAATAGTGGAGATGTGAGTAATGTAGATTTTATTTTGGTAAGTACGAATTAAATATGTACCATAAATAACAAGCTCGGCGATTCTAAAAATAGCTATGTGTACCTTCAGTCAGAGGATCCCACATCAGCACAACTATAATCCTGACAACTCTCAGTCTCTGAGCATAAAAGAACACTTAAATCTCTGAGTTCTCTCACTTTTCTTCTCTCTGGGAAATGAGCCAGAGAAAGACAGGTATTTCGAATTTGTAGGTTACTGCCGTTCGCGTGATATTTATGGTCCGCGCAAAGTTCATTTAGCTAATTATGTTTTTGTTTCCTTTCGGTAGTCTTGGAAACACACAGTCAAAAAAAAAGAATGGTGTGACTTTGTCTAGTTACTATCGACTGGTCCTCGTTGCCCCTACGTGTTTCACTACATGGTGGGATGCGGTTTTTCGTTTGCCAGCTCATGATTTTCTATCGTTGCTTGCATGTGCTAGTGCACAAATTTAAATCATTAACTATGCATGGACCAACAAGCTATGGCCAAATGCTCCCACTCATGCTCCCACATTATCCTATGGCTATTTTTTTTTCTAATCTAATCATCTTCCCCCCCCCCCCCCCCCTAATTTTAAGGGGGTGGGGCCGTACCATATTTTGTTCCAATCAAATCAAGCCACGTACGTGGGAGCACGGATGGGCGCACGCGCGAGAAGCAGGCAAGTCTCGTCTAGGTAGGTATGCCCAGCTATGCAGGCAATAATAAGAGCCATGATTTAGTTTCCTATGCATGTATTGCCAGTTCATTAGCTGAAACAATGCAGGAAGCAGGGGCAGAATCTGCATACAAACAAAAGAAGGGGTCTTCTTTAAAAACAGATAATTGGATTATAGGTTGCATGGTTTATATTGACGCTACATGGAAGAACACTACTGATTCTAGAAACAACTCAAGGAAAATAGGAACATGAATTTACATTCAGACTGGCGAGAATGAAGAAGAAACAATTATCTTAATCTCTACAACAGGCAGGAGTGTAGAATCTCCATTACGTGCTAAGGCTACAGATGTACAGGTTGCTGCGGAAATTGCTTCTCGCATCGCTAATAACCAAATTACTTTTCTAGTGGACAATCTGATACTACCTTGGGCAACGGCCTCAATGAACCTTCTTCAAGTGCCTGGGCATTGGCAAGTTAGAATCCAGCTTCCAAATTACTTTGGTGCAACAGCCAACATTCAAGCTCAGGTCTTCCATATTCCTAGGGAACTTACTGTACAGGCTCACGATTGTGCATCTACTTCTTATAGAGATAATTATCCCCTGAGACAAGAAATGGTTTCTTTTAGTGCACAACATACATGAACAGGAGATCACTATCCTAGGCTTGCAAATCTAGGGAATTTATATGTTAAGGATTGCCAAATCCTATCCGTAATTTGTATTTGCTATGAATACAGGGTGCCTCAGGTGCCACCAGCTTGCTGCGGAAGGCAAAAGCACGAGCCAGCTCCCCCTGGATTCGGAAGCATGTCACCTCAGCGGGCCTTGTTTTTTTTTTTGGTCAAGATGGTCCGCACGGCGATTGCCATATACTACATCTACATGCCGGTCTTTGGTTTGCTAGTGGAGGTGAAGAAGATGATTGATTCCCTTAGGCGTGCTTTCCTTTCTGCGGGTTGTGACAAGGTTTCTAGTCGAAAATGCAAGATAAATTGAGAGCAAGTTTGTAAGTTCAAGCTTAATGGAGGACTCGGAATTCTCAATCTGGACATGTTTGCCACTGCCCTACGTATTCGTTGGTTCTGGTTCGAATGGGAAAATCCAGATAAGCCTTGGGTGGAATTGGGTACCCCTTGTGACACCAAGGATCGAGATTTCTTCGTCACAACAGCTAAGGTATACAACTCTCGAAAATGGGATGTTGGCCATGTTCTGGTTCTCGCCTTGGCTAGATGGTGTGAGACCCAAGGATCTTGCTCCAAAGTTATATGCCTTATCAAAGAAGAAAAAATGTTCAGTTCAAAAGGCACAGCACAACAACTACTGGGTTTCCCAAGTGGACATTCTCCGGGGTATTTCTCCATGGATCACCTCTCTGAGGTCTCCTTATGGGAAAGACTCACCCAGGTCCACATGGATGCCCACACACCTGATGCTATCTACTGGAAACTCTCTAATGATGGAAATTACTCTACTAAGTCCACCTACAAAGCTCAGTTCTTAGGCCATCCGACTCGAGCATGATTCTGGTTGTCTGGAAGAGTTGGGCGCCACCAAAATGCAATTTTTTTCATGTCGCTTGCGGTACTAAATAAGATTTGGACCGTTAACAGGCTTGAACGTCGTGGGTGGCCAAACTGTAACCTTTGACCCGTTTGTAGGCAGGTCCAAGGGACGGCGGCTCATCTCCTCTTCCATTGCAAATACATGGTCCGAGTCTGGGGTATGATCAAAGATTGTCTTGGTCTTCGTGACATCCATCCCATGGGGGGTTGCGACCTCCGTAAAGGAATGGTGGAACCACAATGCGCTCAAAGAAAGCCCAATGACGTAGGCCGCTTGCTTAGCTGATGTTGCTTATCTCCTCGAAGCAGTGGAAGTAGAGAAATGCGTGGATCTTTAGCAATACCGCTGTCCCAGTTGGAGTCACCGTTGCTACAATGAAAGAGGAGGCCTCGCTTTGGAGCCTCGTGGGAGCGAAGCACCTGAGTAATATTGTACTGCGAGAGTGATTGTTGCAATGTCGGCCTTTGGCCTAAACCCACTACAGCACAACACTATATCCCCGACAGTCATATTCGTTGGAAAGACAGCTTCCCATGATAGACAGTCGGTTGGGAAAAACTATTGCCGACCGATCTTGTCTGTTAGGGAAAGTCCAGACGGGAAAAGCCTTTCCCGACCGACATATCTTTGCCGATCGATCGCTTGTTGGCTATGGGGCACTTTTCCCGACCAACATTTTGTTGGCCTTGCCATGGTCCTTTCCGGACCAACAGTCTATTGGGGATGCAGTGTCGTAGTGTAGTGATCTCTATACCTTCTCTCTTAAATAATGAAAATGGCAGTGCACAAAAAAAATGAAAATAGAAAATCTTTTGCCTCGTTAAAAAGAAAAAAAATACCAAACTGAAATCTTACTCGGTTCTTTTTTTTAGAATCAGTCGTTTTATTTATTACTATTTGTTCTTCCCCAACATACATACTCTGCCTTCTGCAAAAAAAAAAACACATACATATTCTGCCGGACTGAGCACATGAACAGATCACCCGATCTCACAAAAGTACTAATATATTATATATGAGTGGCAGAAAAGCCAAAAAACAAAACAAAACAAAACAAAAGGTACTAGTACAAGAGAAAAACACCTGATAGGTCATTAGTTCTAAGGAAGTTGCTAGCAGGCGGCCTGAATGAAACATGTCTGCAGAGGATGACGACGCATAAGTTACCTTCATAGTTCATACTCTCTAACTAGTTCCGATTCCATGGTTTCTGCATCAGCGGGATTATCACAGCAACAAAAACCAGCATGCCGACGATATACACCCATAGACCATACACAGACGCCCACAAGCCACAATCCTGCAGTTAGGCTCAACAGGTCAGTTCACTTCAGCCCGATACGAGCACTACATTTTCGATCTCAACTCCTCCAGCCACCGGCAGAGGTAGAATTGCAACCTGTCTAACTGTCGACTTGCCGACCTAGGAGTACATATGAATCTGAACAATAAGCCAGACGGTTCCAAATGAACATCTTGGTTTTATGATCTACCAGCAGATTTCGAGTGAGGGACAAAGAAATCAACTAGCAGCTCGTAGCTATCATATCTATGTCTCTGTGCAAGTGTAGCTCCAACCAACATATTAGATCTGGCCAGTTGAAACAATATCACGTACGTACGTTACGGCGTTAGCTCGAATGAAATGTCAGAACATCCTAATTCCGTAAAGCAATTGTCATTAACTACTCGTATAGTCCCAACTCTTATATATACATGTCAGCTCGCATGCTAACTTATACTCTATAACACTATGCTCCCTACTTTTAAAGAGCTCATATGTAATTGAGATCTTCAATTAAAATAATTGGGTCACCCTATTTAAACCGGGCCAACAATTTTTCAAAGCTCTCCCATTCAATTCTTTTATACGGTACACTATGCTTTCTAATTTTTAAGGTCTCACAATTAATTAAGGTCTACAACTTAGAATTGGGTCGCCCGATTTTGACCCGGTCAATACTTTCTCAAGGAGCTCCCCTATTCAATTCTTTCAATTCAATATTTTCCCTAATTTTAAAGCTCTGTCATTCAATTGACTTCAAAAATAGAGCATCTCCAACACCTGTCAAACTAAATATTCCATCTGTTCCAAAATGTAAGAGCATCTCCAACAGGCGCCCAAAAAGAGCTCCGCGCGCTAAAAAATCTTTTTTTGGGCACCGAACAGCTCCAACAGATGCTGTAAAATATTGTGCGCGCTTAAAATTTTTGGGCACACGCTGAAAAACGCTATCGCGCGCAGCATATTTTGGGCTCCGGATTGCGCGCGCTTACCAATTTGGACTACGTGCTTTTTTTGAGCGCACGTTTTTGGGCATCTGCTAAATTAATGTTGTTCCTGGTGTATTAAAAGTGTTACAGTGGTGCGCTATAATTTTTATTGGGTGTGAAATTTTTATGCGGCTGTTGGAGATGCTCTAAGGGGTATTAGTTTTTTGAAAAGTCAATTTTCTTTAACTTTGACCAAGCTCAGAGCTAAATATATTGATATCCACAATATTAAACATAATAAGTATGAAAATTCATTTCATGATGAATCTAATCATACTGGTTTGATATTATGGATTTTGATTCTACAAATTTTATCAAATTAAAAGGTTTGACTTTTCAAATAAGTAATACACTTTATATACTGAAATAGAGTGCGTCTTTTTTTAAGAAACCCAGCAACACCAACAGCGCAGCAAAGCGCGCCTAGCCATTCTAGCAATTAATTTATTGCTGACAGCATGGAGAAAACAAAATAAAATTAAGCAAGGAATGAAAGGAAGAAGCAGCAAAACTACCAGCATAACACTAATCCAACTGTTCATCAAGAACTGACTGCTAAGATGTGAAATTGCAACATATGCAAACATGGAAAACGAAAAAGCCAATGTACGTTTGGACACAAATAATAAATTTGTCTTCAGATCCAGTAAAAGGATGGGCAAAAGTTCAGTTCACAAATAAACACTGCTAAAAGTGTGATGGCTGCTGAACATTGCAGCTCCTCCGCAAAGCAGAGTGGCAGATTAGAGAAATTACGACTGTTTCAAAGGGACAAAGCCAACATTTGAAAATGCCGGAGGCCATGAAGATGGGATCATAGAACCACATGCAGAAGAAACTCATCAACTGACAACATAATCGCAGGAACATCATCGATATACACATTGAAGTACTTGCAAATAATATATTAGATTCCTCAAAAACAAAATAGAAGCAATATACCTAGAAATCATTTCTCGACTTCTTGTGAACTAGTTCATATTTAATACCATATTAGAACATCAAACAAATCAGCAACACCATCTCGTATATACAACTCTAACTAGTGGTAGGATGAAGGCGCATTAACTCTCCATCAGGCCACATAGGGAAAAGATCTAGCCGTCATTGGATGACCCAAAGATAGTGAGATCTGCCCTCAGGACGCAGTTCGGTCCTATAAGATAGCCTCTCGACATATCTTGGAGCTCCTTGAGTGGCAAGAAGTCAGATATTTCCCAGCCTTCTGGCCATGTATACACCAAGAGACCTGCCATCACCACAAAAATAGGATGAACTGTAATTATCAGGGGGTTACAAACAGTAATTCAGATACTGCACTGATAGTTAATAAGGACAGCTGAACCTGTAGTTTTAGTGAAGTATTTCCCATTCTTTTGGTCTAGGATGGACAGACTCATTTGAACCACCTTCCCAGACTCGATAAAGAGCTCATCCGAGGAATCCAGGTACAAGCCCAAGGCGAGGCAATCAGTGCTGCACCTGTTACCACGCGGATGCATGCCGATGTACCTGTTGACAAGAATGGGAAGTGACACTTCAAATACAATTGGGAAAATGTTACTGTAAATATACCAGAAGTAGAGTTTCTTGGTTCCATGCTTAAAGGTCAAACTAAAATGCCAAGTTGGAATATCTGAAGTGACAATAGACATTGCCTTGCACAAAGACATGGCCATCGGTAATTCCCGTTGACACAAACGCTAAAAACTGCTCCTGGCCACTATGAAGTAACTAGGCATGGTAAGCTAAAGCATTTGTATAAGCAATAATGTTGGATAACACATGCATGGTATTTATATCTATACAATTTGTGATGTAACTGGAAATAGGTATGCATCGTCCTGATGCAGAGGCCGAGGGTTATCCTCATTTCCGAAAAAAAGTGGAAATAGGTGAATACCATTTTTGCCCGCCAACTTCTAACGTAGGAGAACGAACAAAGTGCTGAGAGTCCAATTCTAGGAAATTGTCCATGGTCCAAGTGTATGTCCCTTTGATGAATCCCTTCTTCTGGACAAAGAGGTTCTGAACTGTGGTAGCCTTCTTCTGAACCACGACAGCCTTCTTTTCAGTAGAACAGACATCAATTTTTAATATCTCCACACCAAAGACACAGCTATCATCAAGTAGAAAAGCAGATGATTTCAGTAGCTCCTCAAGAGGAATCAAGCATTCCTTGTTCGAGTAGGTATTCTTGACATCGAAGTTGTAGCTAGCTGTGTTTAGGTAAAAGATGAAAATTAGAGAAATAAAAACTTGAATATATCCCAAATAACATATAATTAACTTTTTCCCGCAAAAAAACATATAATCAACTTTCACCCCAGTTAAGCATCTAAGGAGAGATCAAAGAAGTGGAATCCATCCAAATAAAGATTATCAAAGTAAAAGACAACATGCATATGTACTGTGGAATGCTGCTCGAATCTGAAGAGTCTCAAGTGTGATTCACAGTACAGCAGGTTGACGGATAAACTTAACAGTGAAGAAAATTTGAAGCGACTTGTTAACAGGAAAAGTGATTGATCATGTTACGACATTAACTTATGATGCACTAAGACTATAGACCCCCAGCTAATAGGATGAATGTACTTTTTTTTGCAGGGAAATAGGATGAATGTACTTGAAAAAACATGTTCATAAGTCTACCTTTGGATCCACAATACATTCCTTTTGAATGGTTGAATATTGACAACTCAAACTCTGCATGCACTGTGTGACCTAGCTCCAAGCATACCGGAGATATCTTGAGAGAAAGAGCAACATATGGGTTTTCTTTTTCATCTTGTTTATGCTTTGGAGTCACTTGCAGGCACCTGGGAAGGGAATCGAAGAAAACCAAGTAAGTTTGGAAGTCATAACTGAATCAAGCCTAATATCTTCACTTGATGCCTCTTATCAAGCTTCATTGTCTGGTCTTTTTCATGGGTTTGCGTGATTGTGATTGATATTTCAACCTGACTGAAATATGATTTCTGAGTAATCAACATTCTAAATTATTATATACTTAGTTAACAAACAGTTATTATATCCACAAGAAAAAAACAGATGATATTTATACATCTAATGAGTTAATTTTGTAAAGTTCCTTTTGTGTTATGATGCGTACCACTGGTACCCAGAGCAGTGAAAAGCAGTAGATAACGCCGACGTAGCTTTCGTCTCAAGTAGCGCTGAGAAGTCATGAACCTTCCATTCTAAATCTGGAACATGGGCCTTTCCTAGCCGTGCAGGGTCTGAAGTTTGACAAATGCATTAATCAAAATTATATAACAAGGAAGAAAAAAAAGGAGTGTGGTATGAGCAAATTTATGTGCACGTTGCAGTTCAAGATAAACAAGTTGCAATATTCACCATGTGGGGAATGGAAGGGTGCAGAATAGTTCTCTATGTTCAGATTATATGAATGAAAATCTTGCATACGGTGATTTGTGAGAAGTGGCCACTAATATATTGTGTTAGTTATCATGTCACGAATCTGGGTAACAAGGGACAGAACGTGCGGTTTTCTCTTCTTTTTTGTTTGTTTCGAAGAGGCCACTTTTCTCGTATATATAAATAAATAGCGAGAACAAAGCGCTAGCTCAGTGGCAAGAGTTCCAGTTGTCGAACCCGCCCATCCACCCACGTGCGTCAGATCCTCCCCATGGGGACTCCGCCGGGTGCTACGGGAGTTTATTCATTCGCGGATAGATCTCACATGTACTCCCTCTTTAAACTAATATAAGAGCATTAGATCACTACTTTAGTTATCTAAACACTTTTATATAAGAACGGAAAGTCAAGGGAGAGATCCTGCCCACTTTAGCCCCTTGGATTAAGCAGTATATATAGTCTCTACTGTTGGTTGTTAATTGTTATCAATAAGGATTAGGACCACCGCTGTAATGCATTGGTGGTGTTTCTGCAAAAGGTTGCTACATTCAACACATGAATATGCATTATGCAGTCATCTCGTCAATTCATCGACAATTCGACATGATGGTGGTATGCAGTCATCTCGTCAATTCATCGACTTGATGGTGGTGGCCAGTGCTCAGCTTCCTCAATTTAAAGCTACAGTCTCCTATTTTTAACCAGACATGTACTTGAAGGGGGATTTGTTGTGAATTGCGCCTGACAGACTTATAGCATAAACAGTCTGAAGTTGAATTGGGCGGGCGAACATACTTGTGCTGCCGGAGTTGCCCATGGCTCGGCCCCTTGCTCTTCGCCTGCAAGTGAAATTATTGATCATCACGCCATGGTAAGGGCACAACGAAAGGATATCTAATTTTGATAAAGATACTTCATAGCTTGATCAGACAGTTTACTAAGGCATACGAAAATTGTTCATGTTGCCACAATGTTCAGGGGTACTCCCAAGACAATTCAGACGGCGATTTCAGTAGCTAACTCAATCAAAACTAATAAGAACCTAAACCCGATTTCCTTCCCAGAGGATCACCAACAAAGTCCATACTTGATATTAGGTCACCATGGCGCGTTCTCAGCCATTCGCCACGTGTCGCGCTCTGGACGCTCCCTTCGGATTTTGTTTTTTTATTTTTTCGCACGCGTTTTTGGTTTTTTAAACGGGTTTTTTTCGGGTTTTTCGACGTTTTGCTTTTCCCCCGGTCTTTCTTAGCTTTTCGATAAAAAAAATCAGAAATTTTTGTTTTTTTAAACGCGTTTTCTTTTTTTTTTCTTTCGTGAAAGTAACGGTTTTTCTTCTGCGAGAGGCACGGTTGTGCTTTAGCGAGAGTTACGGCCGTGCCTCTCAGAAACAAAAAAAAAGCGTTTTCTGTTTCTTTTTCTTTTGCGAGAGTCACGGTTTTGCTTTCGCGAGAGGCACGGTTGTGCTTCGCGAGAGTCACGGCCGCTCTCGGAATCGAAAAAAAAAACGTGTTTTCTGTTTTTTTTCCTTACACGAGAGTCATGGTTTTGCTTCCACGAAAGGCTCGGTTGTGATTTTGCGAGAGGTACGGGCGTGCCTCTTTCGGAAAGGGAAAAAAATCATGCTCCCGGTTCGGTTTTTTCGCCTGGTTTTTTTCGTCCGGTTTTTTCGTGAAAAAAAAGTTCGTCAAAACCTATCAACACGGGATCTAGTTTTGAAGATTTCGACACGAGAAATCCAATGATGAAAACGGTTCAAGATTTGGACGCACGGTTTAAGAGATAAAACATTTTGAATAAGCGAATCTACGAAAAAAAGGAAAAACTCCAAGGTTGCGACAAAGTGGCGCGCTGCATGTGCGCCACTTGTCGCGACCTGGGAAAGTGAAGTGTTCTCTGTAATGAGTACTCCTTAATTAGTGATTTCGGGTTTTCTCAACAAAAAAGAAAAAAATTGAAGAGCTTGGTACTCACACGTCGAGAGCTTGGAACCGGGAGAAACAAGTTTCCGCCCCTTGCACCCTATCCATGCTACCAGTTCTCTTCTCTATCACTATTGTTCATGGTGGTCACATCGTCCATTACACGACCAACGTTCCACATATGCCTAGAAATAATAAAGAATTGCACGGCCTAGATGCACAAGTTAGCGAAGGATTGTGTTGAGATCTTGACCACATCTACACAATTCAATTCTCGCTTTTACGATGCAGTAGTTTAATACGAGTCTGTAAAGATCACGAACAAACACCAAATTCAGTTTAAAATGATCAGCGCCAAAAACCATGTTCATATTTTATTTCTTGAGACTTTCAACCCGGCACTTGCATGGAGTTGAGTTCGAATTATTCTCGTTAGCACCCCGTTTCATACGTCCCCTTCCTGCTATGTTTTTGCATTTCATTGATAAGGGCATCACAACGTGATCCCTCTTGTTAAAGTATGCAGCAAGCATGTCTCAGAAATGCCCCCTTTTAAATTATGGAGGATATCTCATGAATCTATTACACACATATAGAATGTTTAGCCCTCTAAATTCTGTTTAATAGCAGCCCATCACATATATAGAAGGAGTAAATTGCAAAAAAACATCACAATTGGGGACCCTAATTTAGAAAACCGCCACCATTCAGTTTTTTTCAAGAAACCACCAACATTGTGGTGACAGTTTTTAAAAAACGCTGATAGAGTGATTAGAGAAGTTTCAATGAAAACCTGACATCTAGGGGCCGCATGTAAGTGATGACATGGCAAGAAAAGTCTACAATGGATCAAGGCAGTGGATTGTGAATCCACCATGCATGGGTTCAATTCCCGTTTCCATGGATTGTTAGATTGATATAAGCCCACTTGTCAGCATCTCCAGTCTCTCTCCACCCCTTCTGCATTCTGTCGAACAGTTCATGAGCTCACCGGAGAGCTCGCTGCCAGCAACGTGGCTCACCCATGGGCCATGGCAGCTACGGTGGTTGATGATGCAGACCGGCGACGTCATGGAGGACCTCCACATCGAGTCAGAGGCGGCGTGGTCCTGGTCCAGCTCGGACGAGGAGTCGCACCGGCGCCCATCCCGTCGCGAGGCGCTCCTCGCCGCCTTCCACCTCTAGCCGCCTCCATCGACGATCAATGGCAGCCGTCCCGCGCGGCGGCACGCACACTTGGTCAATCTCCCGTCGCCTCCCCCTGCTGGCCGAGGTCGGGGCGTCGGGCAGCCACGGCTGTCGGCGGTTCTCGTGCTCCCCTCTTTCCCCTTCCCAAGCTGGCAGCCAGGGTGGTGCCCGTGCTCCCTGATGGAGGCAGGGAAGGCTGGGCGGCTGGAGGTAGTGGCGTTGCTATCGCGGGTCGCGTCGGCGGTGGTCTGGTCGAGCCGGAGCTCCACGGCGCCAGGTGGCTCGGCCTGGAGTAGGCGGTGACGGTGTGCCTTGGGGAAGGGAGGTGGAGGTGATGGAGCAGCCCAGCATGGCTGGACGGCGGCGTTTCAAGGCAGACCAGCCGGCGGGCGCAGGTCGGCGGTGCTGCAAGGCAGGCTCGCCGGCGGGTGCTGTGGCGCCGTGGTTGTGATTTGGATTGGTGAAATCTTTTTTTAACGTGAACTGGTCAACGTTTGCGCCGTGAGATGCGAGTACGTGCGTGACGGGCAACGGACGAGACTTGCCTGCTCCCCCGGCGTGTGTCCATCCATGCTTCCGCGTACGTGGTTTGATTTGATTGGATAAAATAAGGCCCGGCCTCACCCCTTTAAAATCAGAGGGGGAAATGATTAGATTAGAAAAAAAAAAAACAACCGTAAGATGAAGTGGGAGCACGGATGGAAGCATGGGGAAGGAGCAGGCAAGCCGGATCCAACGGGCAACGTCTTCACCCAAGCCAACGTGGCACCTGAGAATGGGACCCACCTGTCAAATTTTGCAATTTGCATCAAACTGTTGTAATCAGTCTATCAGCTTTTTTTGAAAATTGTCACCACAATGTTGGTGGTTTTTTAAAAATAAAACGAATGATGGCGGTTTTTTGAATTAAGGTCTCAAATTATGATGGTTTTTTTGCAATTTATTCTATATAGAAGGTACTCTCTCTGTAAACTAATATAAGAGCGTTTAGATCACTATTTTAGTATTCTAAACGCTTTTATATTAGTTTATGGAGGGGGTATATAATTAGCCTCCATTTTTCCTGCTTATTTCTCCCTCCCTTATTTCCTTTGGAATCCTTGCGACTGGTTTCCGGTAACCGGAAGATTCCAGGATTTTAGGAGCAAGCCCACGACGCCGACGTCCCCTTCTGTGCCTCCTCGGTCCGGTTGGCCTTTGGACCGGCCGCCAGTGGGGCCAGCTCGGACAGGACCCAGAAAGGAACGGGCCAAAATTCAGGACAAACTACACAATCAAATTTGGAGAGCTTGGTACTCGCACATCTCAGATTTTGACAGCTGTCCTTGATGGAAGGGACGTGATTAACCAAGGAAATTAAGAGAACTGAAGATGGTTAGACAACACATTTATGGATGCATAACTGGATACCAAGGGAAGAATAGATGAGACCTTTAACATCGCTGATTCAAAACCCTCCAGAGCTGGTTTCAGAACTCAACGACGCGACCACTGCGTCGTGGCGGGAGGCTTTGGTTCACCAGGTTTTTATTTCACTAGATGTCGAAGCAATTCAGAACATAACCCTATGTTCCTGGAAGATTGAAGATTTTGGGCCTGGCGAGGGGATCCAAAGGGTTTATATTTGGTACGTTCTTCATATCACTTATCATGAAAATGAAGTTGGGCAGGAAGGAGTGGCTGGAACATTAGGGCAGTGCATCAAATGTCGAGCAGAGCATCAAGGGTTGGTCGTCCATATGGCAGACCAGGGTACATACGAAGTTGAATGATTTTGCTTGGCATCTTCCCCATTATTCTTTACCAAAAGGAGACGTGCTACACCACAGAAACATGGCTAGGGTGGACGTGTGTGTGCTCTATGCGGAGTTACGGATAGCTAGAGACACTCTTTAATCGCTTGCAGTATGTCGCGAAGCATTGGGCACTTCTCTAATGAGGTGATGGTGGATCATATGTGTATTAATCAGGATCCCATTGCAAAGAACTAGCTCTTTACCATGCATGAGGACTTGTCGGATGTGGAGTTCATCATGATGATCGTCGCTCTTTGGACCATATGCAATGCCCATAGAAAGGCTATTCATGAAGATATTTACCAGAGCCCTTTTGCTACTCACTGTTTTGTGACTTCTTTCCTAAGAGAAATCGAATTGTTACAAAAGCCAAAGGCCATGGGTGTAGTCAGAGCCACTAAGCCGAATCAGTGGATTCCCTCTTTAGATGATGATGCCAAGATCAACGTCGATGCATCGGTGGCAAGGGTTGGCGGGTTTGGAGTTGTAGGGGCAGTATGCTGAGACCAGCATTGCGCCTTCCAGGTGCTTCAGCGGTCGTGTTCAACAACATTTGATCCAACTACACTGGAGGCGTTGGCTGTCCGTGAGGCACTGGCATTGGTAGATGTCTCTATACATCAATAGGATCTCCACGGCTTTGGATTGCAAGGTGACTGTTGATGCTATTAAGGAAGGAAAATTGGTTGCATATGGGGCTATGATACATGAAATAACACTTCATTCTTCTGCATTTCTTCTTGCTCTTTAGACATGAATTTAGAACCTCGAGTGTGGAGGGTCATAATCTTGGTAAGTATGCATTAGCTTTAGGCGTTGGCCGCTATGTCTGGTTCGGTCAACCCAATGATCTTTACTTCGTCCTTGTAAACAATGTGATGAATTAATAAAGCTTTGCATGTTTGCCTAAAAAAGAACTACACAATCAAATTGAAAAGCATGAGTGGGTGGTATGTAGATATGAAGTGTACCATTTGTATTAAGTAATAAATATTTTAATCATTTTTGGGGTATATCCATATAGTATTATTACTATATTTTTATTAAAACCCTATTTTTAATGTATTTTGGGCTAGTAGCCTTTTGATTCGGGCCAAAAGCCCAAAAGTGGAGCCCAAGCCTGGCTGATTGTTGGGCTTCAGGTTCCGGGCCGGGCTGACCATGCCCAGGTCTAATGGGATGCAATACTACATTTTGATCTAGTGGGATGTAATACTATCTTTTGACTTCAAACATACTCCCTCCGGCATCTAAGAAAAAAAACATACTCCCTTCATTCCAAAATAGATGACCCGGCTTTGTACACAAAGTTGGGTCATCTATTTTAAAACGGAGGGAGTACTACCCATTAGTCACTTTGCCATGTGTGGTTTGACACCCCACATGACCCTACAATTATCCCTCCGAACGTTAGGAGTTAATATTTGAGGGGGTTTTACCAAAAACACGGACACATATCCTAACTCCTAAGCAATGATGGACGGAAACAATCTATCCGATAGAAACCGGCTCCATGAAAATGTTTTCACGCTGTTTAGTGCGGAGTTGTTTGCTCACCGACGGAATCAAGTACTAGTAGCCAGCGGCCATCAAGCATTATTTCTCACTCTGGGTGTAGTGGGTCTCTCTCGCCGCCGGTAGGAGGAGGAGTAGGACAGCCCATGGGTCAGTGCCCTGTTTCGTGTAAGTCGAAAAAACACATGAAAATGGCAGCACTCATAAAACGTAGGCAGACTCCGAAATGGCAATGTAATAATTGCGCAACGCAAACTAGGTGTAAATTGCTTGGCCGAACTTCTGCAAGCTTCAAAGACTGCTATAATACCAGGTTCATAGTTCCACGTTCAGTGTTAAGGCACACTAAGCTGAAATCTTATTCGGTTTACTACAACGCTCAATGTTCATAGACGGTATACTACTTGTTCTTCCCTAACATATTCTGCCGGACTGATCACATGAACAGATCACCCGATCTCACAAAAGTACTACCAGGCACATCAGCAGAATCGCTACAGCAAGGAAAACCAGAATGCCGACGATACACACCATAGTCAAACACCGAGAAGCCGCTGCTGCAGCAGGATCCTGCAGATAAGCTCAACAAAGTCAGTTCAGTTACGGTTTTCGATCAATCGGCAGAGGTAGAATTGCAATCAGCTGTCTAGCTGTCTACTTTGACCTATATATGAATGGAAAATGAGAAGATGAGTGGCATCTGAAAAATAAGCCATATATATAGTTCCAAATGAACAACTTGGTTTTATTATTTATAGCAGATTTCCAGAAGAGGGTGTTGAGAACTTGAGATGCCACCCATCTTCTCATTTTCCAAATCTGATTGTATGTTATAGCTTCTCATTTCCAGATCTACACCTACATAGCGAACTGATGTGTTATAGCTTAGGTGTACAGAGAGTGAGGGGCAAGGAAATCAAGTAGTAGCTCTCGTAGATCTCATATCTATGTATATGTGTAGGTGTAGCTCCTGTTGGAAGAATGGCAACCGTATTCACACGAGGGCCAAAGGCCAATACATATACAGGTGTATAGTAAAGTGCAAGAGACCCCTTATACATTGAGGATAAACCGAAAAAGGGTATACACATCTAACACCCCCCTCAAACTCATGGTGGATCGACAATACTGAGTTTGGAGAGAAGAAAATTATGCTGCGCTCGAGTCTGTGCCTTCGTGAAGAAGTCCGCCAACTGTAACTCAGAGGGCACATAGTGAAGAGCGAGAGTCTGATCCTGCACAGCAGCACGCACAAAGTGGGCATCCACACCGATGTTCTTGGTGAGCTCATGCTTCATCGGGTCACGCGCAATACTGATAGCACCAGTATTGTCTGACAATAAGAGAGTCGAGGCAGTAGCAGACACACCAAAATCCTCAAGTAGCCACCATAACCAGATCACCTCAGCCGTCAGCATAGCCATGGCTCGCAACTCAGCCTCTATACTCGAGTGAGAAACTGTAGTCTGTTTCTTGGTCTTTCAGGCAATAAGAGAGCCACCAAGAAAGACACAGTAAGCAGACAGTGAGCGTCGATCAGAGGGATCACTAGCCCAGATAGCATCAGAGTAGGCCTAGAGCTCAAGAGAGCTGGAGCGGGGAAAGTAAAGGCGCCGAGAGATCGTGCCACGAAGATATCGTAGAACACGGAGGAGATGACTATAGTGGACAGAGGTGGGGGCTGAAACGAACTGACTCAGAATGTGGACAAGGTAGGAGATGTCAGGATGCGTAACAGCAAGATAGACGAGACTGCCAACAAGGTGACGATAGCAAGTGAGATTAGGGAGAGGGTCACCATCAGAGGCACGAAGCTGAACGTTGAGCTCCATGGGAGTTACAACAGTGCGCTCATCACCAAGAGCAGCGCGAGCAAGAAGATCCTGAATATATTTTTCTTGGGAGATGTAGAAGTCGAGGAAATCTCAATCCCAAGAAAATAGCAAAGTGGACCAAGATCATTCATGAGAAACTGGTCGCGAAGGCGAGCCTTAACAAAGGCAATGTAATCAGAGTCATCCTCATGTCATCAACATAGAGAAGGAGAAGAGTTCGACCACGAGGAGACGTGTGAACAATCAACGTGGGATCATGATCACTGGGCAAGAAACCAGCGGCAGTCACCACAGAGGCGAACCGTTCAAACCAGGCGCGAGGGCCTGTTTGAGACCATAGAGGGAGCGGCGAAGTCTACAGACCATACCATCAGGAGCATACTACCCTGGTGGTGGCTGCATATAAACCTCCTCACGCAACTCACCATTGAGAAAAGCGTTCTGAACATCAAGATGAGAGATAGACCACTGACGAACAGAAGCCACAACAAGAAGAGTGCGGACAGTGGTCATGTGGGCCACATGAGCGAATGTCTCATCATAATCGCGCCCCTGCTTCTGCTGAAAACCACGGGCCACAAGACGAGCTTTGTAGCACCCAGGAGAACCATCGGATCAAGTCTTAATCTTGTAGACCCACTTGCAGGTGATGGGACGGACACCGGAAGGAAGGGGAACCAGATCCCATGTGCCAGAGCGCTCAAGAGCAGCAAGCTCTTCGGCCATCGCAAGCTGCCATTCAGGCTGAGTCATGGCAGTCCGATAGGAAGTGGGCTCAGCAATAACAGAGAGACCGTACCGATCAGGGGAGTAGCGATCAGGCGGGTGGCGAGGCCGAGCACGGAGGTTGTGAACCGGGGGAGGCGTGAGAGGTGCACCAGAGGTGCAATGATGATGCTCGAGCTGCTGCCGTTCTCACTGCGAGTGTCCTCCCTCAATTTGAGACATCCTCAGTACGAGATCGACGAGTATAGTGGAGAGGGAACGGTGAGAGAGGGCGACGGACTAGAGATGATGGTGGAGAGGTGGAGGAGGAGGATGGAGAAGACGGGGTCGGTGGTGAATGAGAAGGAATGAGAGGTGCCGGAGGAAGAGGTGACACAGGAGGCACATAGCAGGGTGTCTCGGGAAGGAGAAGGAAAGAAAGGTCGTCCATAGAGAAACTCGAGGAAGAAGAACGTGGGTAGTAAGAACGAGACTCGTCAAAAGTCACATCACGCAAGATGCGCAAGCGACGACCCACATGATCCCAACATCGATAGCCCTTGTGCTCATCACTGTAGCCAAGGAAAACACACTCAACCGACTGAGCAGTCAGTTTGGTGCATTCTCGGGGGGCAAGAAGAACATAGCACACGCATCCAAACATACGAAGAGCCGAGTAGTCAGGAGAGCAACCAGTGAGACACTCCATAGGAATACCACCCTGCAGAGCAGTCGATGGCTGAATGTTGATGAGATAGGTGGACGCGGAAACAGGCTCAGCCCAAAAATGGGGTGGAAAAGAAGCAGCGATCATCAGCGCACGAGCCGTCTCAAGCAAATGACGATGTTTTCATTCGGCAACGCCATTATGAGCATGAGCACCAGGACATGAGAACTGGGCAAGAGTACCCTGTTCCGCGAGAAAACCACGCAACAGCTGAGAGATATACTCTCCAGCGGAGTCAGCACGAAAAGTATGAATGGGCGTGGCAAACTGGGTGTGAACCATGGCAGCAAAATGTTTGTATACAGGGAGAACCTCGCTACGAGATTTCATGAAGTAGAGCCAAGTGTAGCGAGAGAAATCATCAATAAACAAAACATAGTAGCGATGACCACCATTCGAATCAAAGGGAGCAGGACCCCAGACATCAGAATGAACTAAGTCAAAAGGACGCTGAGATACAGACTCACTAGTAGGATAGGGTAACTGAGTCTGTTTGCCAAGTCTGCAACCAGTACAATGTAGAGAGACATCTCCAGATACAGACCCTAAGAGGCCCTGACAAACTAAAGAAGACAAGCGAGAGCCACATATGTGACCAAGGCGATGATGCCACTGCTGGAACACTAGTAGAAAACCGGGCAATAGCACCGGTTCGTAAGGCCCTTTAGTGCCGGTTTAGGAACCGGCACTATTATTTCGGCACTAAAGGCCCCCCCCCCTTTAGTACCGGTTCAGCACGAACCGGTGCTAAAGGGGTACCACGTGGCACGAGCCAGCTCCGGGGGCCGGGAGCCCTTTAGTACCGGTTGGTAAAACCAACAGGTACTAAATGGTTGTGGGTTTTTGTTTTATTTTGTATTTTTCAATTAAATTTGTGTTATCAATTTAATTTAGGATTGTTTTACGTTATAATGAGTTGTAGTCGTTATCATCATCATCATCATCATCGCATATTAATAAATAAATAAACTCTAGCTAGCTAAAAATCATCGTGGTCGTCTAATTACCACTATTTAATCATCATAGTCATTACCGCTAGCTATGTAATTCATCATCAACGTTGGCTAGCTTAAAGAGGAAACATTCACTTTGTAACAGAAGCAAAGAGATATAATCAAGTTCAACATAATCATCACCAACATCGAAGTTCAGGACACGAATCCATGAGACAAGTACTAATTAAGAGCATGAAGAGTAGCTACTGATCCTGCTGCTCCCTCTCAGGTAGAATAGCATAGAACATGTATAGCTCTCCTGATTCATCATACTGGAGCATGCAGATGAATCTGTCTCCTAATCTTGGTTTGCGCTTCTCCTTACTGCCCCCTAGTACTTCTCTGCGATCGTTAACAATTTTGCTCCAATCTTTCACTATTAAGCATTCTTCGCTTTTAGAAATCCTGAATGCACTCATGTGCAATGTAGGAAATCTTGGTCGTAAGCTAACCATTGACATGCGACCTTTTGTCTCGATCCACTGAGGCACAACTGTCATCGGAAGTCCCTGTTGAACAACATCCTATAGTAATTAATATACTAAGCAATGAAAGTTTAGCTTCAAAAATAATGTATGCAAAAGATGCACTAATTAAGGACAAATATTTAAAATCTTACCATCTTTTTATTATAGATGTGACCGTAGTTCAATACGATCACCATTGGTCGCACGTTTTGAGTACTAACATTTCTAAGTGTAGGGAAAAAATTGTCTTGATAGTATTAAGATCCTCAAGCCATGAAACATAATGACTTATCTCCTCGCAGTTTAGTTGAGCCCCGGGGCAGTAGTAGGTCCTGTCTACCAAGCGCCGGACATGTTTGCTTGAACCGAAATAAGCTGACAATGCAAAATAGTTGTCAACTATTTTTGAATAAACTGTATGAAAGACATAAACATATGTATGCATGGTTGAGAAAAACTCACCAAATGGTAGAACTGGAGGCGTTTGCACATCGACCCAGATGTCTATATTACCTTCAATATCATCTTCCGGACGAATATCAAAGGTGATAACCATATCAGGCTCAAATGCATAAGCCTTGCATAGTGCTTGACAAGTTTTGCATTCAAAATGGGTGTATGTGTCTCCATTATATAATTTGACGTTGAAAGTATACCCATGCTGCGTCTTCAAGTAAACTCTCTTTACCTCCATATCATCTATAGCACTGAAACCTATCTTATCCAAGACAAAAATTCTTGCATGGCAGGGGATGCGCTAGTAGAATAGTGAAAATTTAAAATTATAAGTTGAAGCAAATGAAGCATAAGTTTTGCATTCAAATAATAATTGACAAAGTGACTTACTGTATCAACTTCGAATGTCTCATCCAGCTTGATGCTGAAGCGCCTACCATCAACAAGGAAATTTTGGTCGCACAGGCCGCGCTGGTCTTCACAGTGTTCGCACATAATAAAATCTTTTTCGTTGTCAGATGACATTTCCTATGTTCATATAGGTGAAACATTAAACACCTATATCTAGCCAAATATATATTCATCTAACATTTGACATTAATATATCTAACTATATATTCAATTGACATTACTATATATTTAACTTTTCTATCTAATTCATCTAACATTCGACATTAATCTAACATTTATATAAACTCAAAATATATAAAAAATTAAATAAACAGAATAACTCATTAACAAATAATATTTTAATTAGATCATCAAATCTCATATACCTAAATTTTCTTACTAAAAATAAACTAGTTATATTAATTATTCAACTAGTTCTAATCTCATATACCTAAATTTTCTTACTAAAAATAAACTAGTTATATTAATTATTCAACTAGTTCTAATCTCATATACCTAAATTTTCTTACTAAGAATAAACTAGTTATATTAATTATTCAACTAGTTCTAATCTCATATACCTAAATTTCCTTATTAAAAATAAACTAGTTATATTAATTATTCAACTAGTTCTAATCTCATATACCTAAATTTTCTTATTAAAAATAAACTAGTTATATTAATTATTCAACTAGTTCTAATCTCTAGTTCGACAATTTTTCTATCTAGCTAGCTAATTCATCTAACATTCGACATTAATCTAACATTTGATCATCTAATTAACTGTTCTAAAAAACAGAAAATAAGTAAAAAAAATTGTGTGTGTGTATGTGTGTGTGTATGCATGTGTGTGTATATATACGTATATGTGTGTACGTATGTGTGTATGTGTGTGTATGCGTGTGGGTGTGTGTGTGCGGCCCCATATGCCGCCGCTCCGTACGTACGAGCGGGGGCGCCGGCGTACGGGGCGGGGGCGCCGGTGTGTGTGTATGTGTGTGTATGTGTGTGCGCGAGCGAGAGAGAGACGTACGGCCGCGGCGATGACGACGGACGGCGGCGGCGTTCGGGGCGGCAGCGCGAGACGACGACGACGACGACGGGCGGCGGCGGGGACAGCGACGATGACGACGGACGACGGTACGGGCGACGGGCGGCGACGACGGGATCGAGCGGCGCGCGCGGCGGAGGTTGGAGACGAAGTGCGGAGTTGAAACTGAAATTTTCGTAAGTGCTATATATATAGGATTGGCCTTTAGTACCGGTTCGTGGCTCCAACCGGTACTAAAGGCCTATTTTCCCTAGGCCAAGCGGCGGGAAACGAAGGCTTTTAGTACCGGTTGGAGCCACCAACCGGTACTAAAGGGGGGGGGCCTTTAGTACCGGTTGGTGGCTCCAACCGGTACTAAACGGTGTGCGCTGCCAGGCGAGGGGTGCAGAAATTTAGTCCCACCTCGCTAGCCGAAGGGCGCACACACCTGCTTATAAGCCCCGCCGCCGCTGCTGTCTCGAGCTCCTCTCTAAAGCAGGCCTTCTGGGCCTACCTCTTCTACTCTATCCTGTGGGGCCTATTGGGCTTGCGGGCCTGCATCCTGGCCCAACAACAGGTTGGGTTTCTAGTCGTATGCAGGCCGCTGTGGCCCAGTAGGTGGGCTTTTTTCATTTAGTTTTTTCTTTTCTGCTTTATTTATTTTGTTTTATTTACTTTTAGTTGTTTTTTGCTGTATTTAGAGTTTGCGCTGCCACCCCAAAATTTAGTCCCACCTCGTCCGGCGAAGGGCAGCCGCACTGGTTTATAAACCCAGCCGCGGCTACCTCTTCGAACTCCTCTATATAGCAGGCTTCTAGGCCTAATTAATTAGGGCGCGCTGCCCTGTGAGTCTGCTGGCCCTTCTGGGCCTGCATTTGCACACCCTAGGTCTGGTAGACCCACAGGGCAGTGCGCCAACAAATTTTTTATATAGTTTTTTCTTTTCTGCATTACTTATTTTCTTTTATTTATTTTTGAGTAGTTTTTTATATAGTTTTTTCTTTTCTGCATTATTTATTTTCTTCTATTTATTTTTGAGTAATTTTTTTTGTATAGTTCTTTTATTTTCTGCATTACTTATTTTTGCATAGTCCCAAACCCTCATACTCGGAAAGAGTTTGTTCAGTTTGTACACGAAGTGCGTCCAGTTTTTGCCGTGACCCTCTCTACTCTTTCGCGCATGCTATGCGGGTGATACGATGATACCATGCCAAGTTTCAATATTTTCAGGATTCATTTTGTAGTGATTTTCAATTTCACGGTCATTTAGCTCTCTCAACAATTAGGTAAATGACCGAAAAACAACAAATGATGTCAGAACATGTTGAAAATTGATGACGTCGCTTTAAATGCTGCATACTGAACACAAAAGAAGTCCGGAGTACAAATAAGTTTAAAAAACATTGAAGTGGCCATGTAACAGATGAGTTCTCGTCCGAAACCCTGATACTCGGAAAGAGTAGGTCCAGTTTGTACACGAAGTGCGTCCAGTTTTTGCCGTGACCCTCTCTACTCTTTCGCGCATGCTATGCGGGTGATATGATGATACCATGCCAAGTTTCAACATTTTCAGGACTCATTTTGTAGTGATTTTCAATTTCACGGTCATTTAGCTCTCTAAACAATTAGGTAAATGACCGAAAAACAACAAATGATGTCAGAACATGTTGAAAATTGATGACGCCGCTTTAAATGCTGCATACTGAACACAAAAGAAGTCCGGAGTTCAAATAAGTTTAAAAACATTGAAGTGGCCATATAACAGATGAGTTCTCGTTCGAAACCCTGATACTCGGAAAGAGTTTGTCCAGTTTGTACACAAGGTGCGTCCAGTTTTTGCCGTGACCCTCTTTACTCTTTCGCGCATGCTATGCGGGTGATACGATGATACCATGCCAAGTTTCAACATTTTCAGGATTCATTTTGTAGTGATTTTCAATTTCACGGTCATTTAGCTCTCTAAACAATTAAGTAAATGACCGAAAAACAACAAATGATGTCAGAACATGTTGAAAATTGATGACGTCGCTTTAAATGCTGCATACTGAACACAAAAGAAGTCCGGAGTTCAAATAAGTTTAAAAAACATTGAAGTGGACATGTAACAGACGAGTTCTCGTCCGAAACCCTGATACTCGGAAAGAGTTTGTCCAGTTTGTACACGAAGTGCGTCCAGTTTTTTCCGTGACCCTCTCTACTCTTTCGTGCATGCTATGCGGGTGATACGATGATACCATGCCAAGTTTCAACATTTTCAGGATTCATTTTATAGTGATTTTCAATTTCACGGTCATTTAGCTCTCTAAACAATTAGGTAAATGACCGAAAAACAACAAATGATGTCAGAACATGTTGAAAATTGATGACGTCGCTTTAAATGCTGCATACTGAACACAAAAGAAGTCCGGAGTACAAATAAGTTTAAAAAACATTGAAGTGGCCATGTAACAGATGAGTTCTCGTCCGAAACCCTGATACTCGGAAAGAGTTTGTCCAGTTTGTACACGAAGTGCGTCCAGTTTTTTCCGTGACCCTCTCTACTCTTTCGTGCATGCTATGCGGGTGATACGATGATACCATGCCAAGTTTCAACATTTTCAGGATTCATTTTGTAGTGATTTTCAATTTCACGGTCATTTAGCTCTCTAAACAATTAGGTAAATGACCGAAAAACAACAAATGATGTCAGAACATGTTGGATATTGATGACGTCGCTTTAAATGCTGCATACTGAACACAAAAGAAGTCCGGAGTTCAAATAAGTTTAAAAAACATTGAAGTGGCCATGTAACAGAGGTGCAATGCTGGTTAATTTGCTTCAAGCCATTCGGAATAGTGTAGACTGCACTGCACATAGCTCAGTGCAATCTATGCTATTCCGCAAGGCTTGAAGCTAATCAACATGTAGATGAGCATTGCAAGTCTTCGTCATTGTCTGTGCACTCACGGCTTATAAACCGCTCATACTGCCTCTCTCTTGGCGAGGTGGGACTAAAAACAACTTGCCATAACCTCATCAATTTCCTCTTGAAGATTTCTCATCAACTTCTCTTGTTGAGGAACAAACTTTGTCTTGGGGTATTGATCTTCTTCCCACTCAACTCCATTGGCATTGAACTTTCGTTCAAAACCAACACCTTGATTCTTCCGGTGCCTTCCTTGCTTGCGCACAATTTCCTCGAATTGCTTACTCCCGGCAAGGCTTTTGTACACTCCTTTCTCTATAATTCCCTTCAATAAGCTATTTTCTTTCTCAAGTGTAACTTGGCTAAGAGAATCATTAGTGGAATCAAGAGAACTACTAGAAGCAACAATGTTAGATCTTATGTCACAAAAAAGAAGTTGTATCAAACCTTTTATGTCGGATCTAGAACAAACCAATCGGTATCGCCATCATACAGCCCTACCGTGGCTCGTGATGCATATATATGCATATCAAATGCACGGTTGGGCGTATGATGGCGAATCCGAATGATTTGTATTCAGTCGATGAACTGGTAGATGTATGTAGTCGATGAACTGAAAGACTTATGCAGGGAAGGCGAGAGATGGGCTATATATAGGGTCGTCTGGCTCACAAAGTGATTGTGGTAGTTTCGATCCAACGACTCACATGAGCTAGGAAGAAACACACCCTTGATCCAACGACTCGCAAGAGCTAGAAAGAAACACACGATCCGTGTGATTCTTCCTGATTGGTGGGATGCACATTAGTATCGGTTCGTGCCACTAACCGGTGCTAAAGATTGGCAACGAACCGGTACTAATGGTAGCAGCCCGCCTAGCCGTTGGAATCGGCACTAATGGTCACATTCGTGCCGACTCAAATTCAAACCGGCACTATAATGTGCTTCACATTTGACCGTTTTTCTACTAGTCAATAGAGTTTGCCAAACTTGAGTTTCCCAAGTCACTTACACAAAAATCTATGATTCATGGTTGTCAAATCCATAATTTCCAAACCACAACAACCTTGAGGCATAACAAGCTTTAAATGCTGCATACTGAACACAAAAGAAGTCCGGAGTTTAAATAAGTTATTAAAAATAAAAAAGAGGTGCAATGCTGGTTAATTTGCTTCAAGCCATTCGGAATAGTGTAGATTGCACTAAGCCACTGCACATAGCTCAGTGCAATCTATGCTATTCCGCAAGGCTTGAAGCTAATCAACATGTAGGTGAGCATTGCAACTCTTCGTCATTGTCTGTGCACTCACGGCTTATAAACCGCTCATACTGCCTCTCTCTTGGCGAGATGGGACTAAAAACAGCTTGCCATAACCTCATTAGTACCGGTTCGTGGTACGAACCGGCACTAAATGGTGATGGTGGGGCCATAGCCTGACCGCGGGATGACACAGCCTCTTTAGTACCGGTTCGTGGCATGAACCGGTACTAAAGGTTCGCCACGAACCGGTACTATTGATCGCCGCCACGAACCGGCACTAATGTACACATTAGTGCCGGCTCAAATACAAACCGGCACTAATGTGCTTCACGTTTGACCCTTTTTCTACTAGTGGAAGGACGCAGACGAAGACGCAGCAAAAGCATGGGAGCTGGCAGAAGTAGTGGCAGTGGAACGAACACAAAGCCAATCAACCTCCCAAAGGCCCTCTGACTCATGGCGCCGGGGGCCAGCACCAACCAAAGTCTTGGTGCGACGATCCTGAATGGAGCAAGAGTCGGTATCAAGAATGACACGACAACCAGAATCAGTAAGTTGGGCAGCGCAAAAAAGATTCATGGTAAGGCGAGGAACATGCGAAACACTAGGAACAGAAAAAGATGGAGTGGAAAGAAGACCACGACTAATCACAGGAAGAGGTGTGCCATCGGCAATAAGAACATTAACAGGTGAATCAAGAGGTCGAAAGAAAGATAACACAGAGGAATCAGAAGACATATGAAAGGAGGCTCCAGAATCCAGAAGCCACGAAGATGTACCTGACTGAGTAGATGCCTGCGGTGATGGAGAAGTGGACACAGTCACAGCAGCAGCGGAACCGATCGACGAAGAGCCTAAGGAAGCCAAGAGATGCTTGAGCCTCACAATGTCCTGGTCGGTGAGTGATGGAGTCGAGGAAGATCCAGGAGTCCCACTGGAAGAGGAGCGCCTCCGGTCTCGCTTCTTCTCACGGCAATCAGACTCTGGATGACCTGGCCGAGAGTAGTAGCCATAGAAGGTGTCACGGCGCGACCGGCCCCTCTCAGTATAAGCAGGGCGACCCACCCCCCTGAAGGTGTGGGTAGGAGCGGTGGAGCGGTGAGCCGAGCAGACGACACAGGAGCCCGAGCAGCCAGCACAGACGGGACCACCAGCAACCCGGTAGAGCGATGGCGGGTCTCCTCAGCACGAGGCTCGGCAAGCACCTCTGAGATAGGAACACGACCACGAGCAAGCAAGTGAGTACGTCTGGGCTCAAACTCAGAGTGGAGACGAGATAAGAACTCATGGACCCGCTGAAACTCCAAGTCAGATCGCGTAGTGTGACAGCAATGACAAGTTCCACAAACAACTGTCCTCAGTGAGTCAAGCTGACGCCAGATGGCAGAACACTGTGAGTAGAACTCATCAACAGACGAGTCACCCTGCTGGAGAGCATGCTCCTGATGCACCACAGAGAGGTATAGGGAATCGCCAGAGGGCTGATAGCGCTGACAAAGGTAGGACCACATTGCTGCAACAGTACCAAGGCCCATGAACTCTGAAGCAAACTGAGGGAGGACACTCGCAGTGAGAACGACAGTAGCTCGAGCATCATCATTGCACCTGTTGGGGAACATAGTAATTTCAAAATTTTCCTATGCACACGCAATATCATGGTGATGCATAGCAACAAGAGGGGAGAGTGTGTCCACGTACCCTCGCAGACCGAAAGCGGAAGCATAAGCACAAAGCGGTTAATGTAGTCGTACATCTTCATGATCCGACCGATCAAGTACCGAACACACGGCACCTCCGAGTTCTGCACACGTTCAACTCGATGACGTCCCTCGAACTCCGATCCAGCCGAGTGTTGAGGGAGAGTTTCGTCAGCACGATGGCGTGGTGACGATAATGATGTTCTACCAACGCAGGGCTCCGCCTAAGCACCACTATGATATGATCGAGGTGGATTATGGTGGAGGGGGGCACCGCACACGACTGTTACCTCTTGAGCACTGTGTTGGTTTTTCCCCGAAGAGGAAGGGATGATGCAACAGAGTAGCGTAAGTATTTCCCTCAGTTTTGAGAACAAAGGTATCAATCCAGTAGGAGGCTACGCGCGAGTCCCTTGTACCTGCACAAAACAAATAAATCCTCGCAACCAACGCGATAAGGGGTTGTCAATCCCTACACGGCCACTTACGAGAGTGAGATCTGATAGATATGATAAGATAATATTTTTGGTATTTTTATGATAAAGATGCAAAGTAAAATAAAAGCAAAGGAAATAACTAAGTATTGGAAGATTAATATGATGAAGATAGACCCAGGGGCCATAGGTTTCACCAGTGGCTTCTCTCAAGAGCATAGGTATTCTATGGTGGGTGAACAAATTACTGTTGAGCAATTGACAGAATTGAGCATAGAATATCTAGGTATGATCATGTATATAGGCATCACGTCCGAGACAAGTAGACCGACTCCTGCCTGCATCTACTACTGTTACTCCACTCATCGACCGCTATCCAGCATGCATCTAGAGTATTAAGTTAATGAAAGCAGAGTAACACCTTAACCAAGATGACATGATGTAGTGGGATAAACTCATGTAATATGATGAAACCCCCATCTTGTTATCCTCGATGGCAACAATACAATACGTGCCTTGCTGCCCCTACTGTCACTGGGAAAGGACACCGCAAGATTGAACCCAAAGCTAAGAACTTCTCCCATTGCAAGAAAGATCAATCTAGTAGGCCAAACCAAACTGATAATTCGAAGAGACTTGCAAAGATAACCAATCACACATAAAAGAATTCAGAGAAGATTCAAATATTGTTCATAGATAGACTTGATCATAAACCCACAATTCATCGGTCTCAACAAACACATCGCAAAAAGAAGATTACATCGAATAGTTCTCCACAAGAGAGGGGGAGAACATTGTATTGAGATCCAAAAAGAGAGAAGAAGCCATCTAGCTAATAATATGGACCCGTAGGTCTGAGGTGAACTACTCACACTTCATCGGAGGGGCTATGGTGATGATGTAGAAGCCCTCCGCGATCGATGCCCCCCTCCGTCGGAGCTCCGAAACAGGTCCCAAGATGGGATCTCGTGGACACAGAAAGTTGCGGCGATGGAATTAGGGTTTTTGGCTCCATATCTGATCGTTTGGGGGTACGTAGGTATATATAGGAGGAAGGAGTACGTCGGTGGAGCAACAGGGGGCCCACTAGGGTGGAGGGCGCGCCTGGGGGTAGGCGCGCCCCCTACCTTGTGGCCTCCTCCTTTGTGTCTTGACGTAGGGTCCAAGTCTCCTGGGTCTTGTTCGTTGAGAAAATCACGTTCCCGAAGGTTTCATTCCATTTGGACTCCGTTTGATATTCCCTTTCTTCGAAACTCTAAAATAGGCAAAAAAAACATCAATTCTGGGTTGGGCCTCCGGTTAGTAGGTTAGTCCCAAAAATAATATAAAAATGGATAATAAAGCCTAATAATGTCCAAAACAGTAGATAATATAGCATGGAGCAATCAAAAATTGTAGATACGTTGGAGACGTATCAAGCATCCCCAAGCTTAATTCCTGCTCGTCCTCTAGTAGGTAAATGATAAAACAAAAATTTTGATGCGGAGTGCTACTTGGCATAATTTTAATGTAATTCTTCTTAATTGTGGTATGAATATTCAGATCCGAAAGATTCAAGACAAAAGTTCATATTGACATAAAAATAATAATACTTCAAGCATACTAACAAAGCAATTATGTCTTCTCAAAATAACATGGCCAAAGAAAGTTCATCCCTACAAAATCATATAGTTTAGTCATGCTCCATTTTCATCACACAGGAATGCTCTCATCATGCACAACCCCGATGACAAGCCAAGCAATTATTTCATACCTTAGCAATCTCAAACCTATAAACTTTCACGCAATATGAGCCATGGACATAACACTATGGGTGGAATAGAATATGATGACGGGGGTTATGTGGAGAAGACAGAAAGGGAGAAAGTCTCACATCAACGAGGCTAATCAACGGGCTATGGAGATGCCCACCGATTGATGTTAATGCAAGGAGTAGGGATTGCCATGCAATGGATGCACTAGAGCTATAAATGTATGAAAGCTCAACAACAGAAACTAAGTGGGTGTGCATCCAACTTGCTTGCTCACGAAGACCTAGGGCACTTGAGGAGGCTCATTGTTGGAATATACAAGCCAAGTTCTATAATGAAAATTTCCGACTAGTATATGAAAGTGACAAAACAAGAGACTCTCTATCATGAAGGTTGTGGTGCTACTTTGAAGCACAAGTGTGGCAAAGGATAGTAACATTGTCCCTTCTCTCTTTTTCTCTCATTTTTTTATTTAGGCCTTTTTCTTTTTTTTATATATGGCCTTTCTCCTTTTTTTATTTCCTCACTTGGGACAATGCTCTAGAAAATGATGATCATCACACTTCTATTTATTTACAACTCAATGATTACAACTCGATGCCAGAACAAGAGATGACTCTATATGAATGCCTCCGATTCGTGCCTCAAACCGGGACTAAAGGTCTAATCTTTAGTCCCGGTTTGAGACACAAACCGGGACTAAAGGGCATCACACCCTTTAGTCTCGGTTCATGCCTCAAACCGGGACTAAAGGGCTCAGGTGAACCGGGACTAATGCCTTAGCCGCACGAACCGGGACCAATGCTCACATTAGTCCCGGTTCGTGACTAAACCGGGACTAATGGGCTGACCCGGCCTGGACCTTTGCCCCCTTTTCTACTAGTGATTGGAGACTTCATATCTCTCAATCCGGGCATTTGTTTGAAATATTAACTTCAATTCCTGGAACATCTCATATGCTCCATGACGTTCAAAACGTCGTTGAAGTCCCGGTTCTAAGCCGTAAAGCATGGCACACTGAACTATCGAGTAGTCATCAGCTTTACTCTACCAAACGTTCTTAACGTTGTCAGCAGCATCTGCAGCAGGCCTGGCACCCGGCGGTGCTTCCAAGACGTAATTCTTCTGTGCAGCAATGAGGATAATCCTCAAGTTACGGACCCAGTCCGTGTAATTTCTACCATCATCTTTCAACTTTGCTTTCTCAAGGAACGCATTAAAATTCAACGGAACAACAACATGACCCATCTATCTACAATCAACATAGACAAGCAAGAAACTATCAGTGTAACACCCACGATGCGGCTATACCTCCCACGTGTCGGAGCACAACTTAGAGGCATAACCACATTGTAGGCATATCACAAGAGGGGTAATCTTTACACAACCCATGTACTAAATAAGAAAGAGGTACAGAGTTGGCTTACAATCTCCACTTCACACAATACATAAATATAGCATTACATCAACCAGATACAATCAGGGTCCGACTACGGAACCAAAATAAAAGAAGACTACCCCTAATGCAAAAGATCCCCGATCGCCCCGACTGGGCTCCACTACTGATCAACTAAAACGAAACAACACGATGAATAAGATCTTCATCGAGCTCCTCCTTGAGCTCGGTTGCGCCACCTGCACGGTATCATATGCACCTGCAACTGGTTTTGGAAGCATCTGTGAGTCACGGGGACTCAACAATCTCACACCCTCGTGATCAAGACTATTTAAGCTTATGGGTAGATAAAAGGTATGTGAGGTGGAGCTGCAGCAAGCACTAGCATATATGGTGACTAACATATGCAAATGAGAGCGAGAAGAGAAGGCAATGCACAGTCGATAAAACTATGATCAAGAAGTGATCCTAGAACAACCTACGTTCAAGCATAACTCCAACACCGTGTTCACTTCCTAGACTCCGCCGAAAAGAGACCATCACGGCTACACACGCGGTTGATGCGTTCTAATTAATATTAAGTTTCAGGTTTTCTACAACCGGACATTAACAAATTCCCATCTGCCCATAACCGCGGGCACGGCTTTTGAAAGTTAAAATCCCTACAGGGGTGTCCCAACTTAGCCCATCACAAGCTCTCACAATCAACGAAGGATATTCCTTCTCCCAGGACGGCCCGACCAGACTCGGAATCCCGGTTACAAGACATCTCGACAATGGTAAAACAAGTCCAGCAAGACCACCCGCTGTGCCGACAAATCCCGATAGGAGCTGCACATATCTCGTTCTCAGGGCACACCGGATGAACACTACGTACAACTAAAACCAACCCTCAAGTTTCCCTGAGGTGGCGCTTCAAGTGGCTCTGTTTTGGACCAACACTCAGAGGAGCACTGGCCCGGGGGGGTTCAAAATAAAGATGACCCTTGAGTCTGCAGAACCCAAGGGAAAAAGGCTTAGGTCGCAAATGGTAAAACCAAGGTTGGGCCTTGCTGGAGGAGTTTTATTCAAAGTGAACTGTCAAGGGGTTCCCATTATAACCAACCGTGTAAGGAACGAAAAATCAAGGAACATAACACCGGTATGACAGAAACTAGGGCGGCAAGAGTGGAACAAAACACCAGGCATAAGGCCAGCCTTCCACCCTTTACCAAGTATATAGATGCATTAATTAAATAAGAGATATTGTGATATCCCAACAAAATCCATGTTCCAACAAGGAACAATCTCCAATCTTCACCTGCAACTAACAACGCAATAAGAGGGGCTGAGCAAAGCAGTAACATTGCCAAACAACGGTTTGCTAGGACAAGGTGGGTTAGAGTTTTGACATGGCAATGTGGGAGGCATGATAAAGCATGTGGTAGGTATCGCGACATAGGCATAGCAAAGGAGTGAGCAACTAGCAAGCAAAGATAGAAGTGATTTCGAGGGTATGGTCATCTTGCCTGAGATCCCGCAAAGAAGAAGAACGAGTCCATGAAGAAGACACACGGACGTAATCGAACGGATCCTCACAAACGTGACGCTATGGAAACTAACCCGAAGAAGCAACACCGGAAAGAAGAAAACAACATAGTAAAACAACCATCACATGAGCATGGCATGATGCGCAAACAAGTATGATGCATGTCCGGTTTAATGAAGCATGGCATGGCAAAGTGCACAAACAAAACTACAAATTAAGTGGAGCTCAATATGCAACGAGTTGCATATTGACGGAACACCACATGTCTTATTTAGTTCCCTCTCGTTTATGTACTCAATAATATTAAATGTTCTTAAACATGGCAAGAGGGTGAAGCATAAGAAAACTACACCATCTAAACAATTTAAATGGGGCCGGATATAACAAATAGCGAATCCGGTAAATCCCCATATGCCTTAGTAATTAATTGCAACAACAATCTAAACATTTTAATTGTTGTTATCATGATGCGGATGACATGACAAGTTTATGTAATTTTTATTAAAAGTTGACAGGAGCATTATGGAGCATTTGTCACCGTGGTGGAAAGGAAAGAGGTGCCATGGCAACGATAACGAAAACGGTGCCACTGCAACGTTCCGGTTCCGGTAACCTGATTGAGATACCAAGGCAAAGGAGAAGAGTGCGGATGCGTGCAAAAGATGGTGGGGCGCTTCCGGATACCGGGTGTCCCATGAGTCGACGATGGTGACAAGGCAAAAGAGGGGCAACGTGCACCGACAACTTGAGCACGGAGCAAGCACGAGCATCTCATACATCCATGCATTCATTCACGGGCGGTCATCTCGGGGTTATACCTTCGAAGTGTGCGTTATCGGAGCGGTTCGGGTCAAGTGGTGTAGTCGTTCACGATCGTCATGGGAAGTAGTGGTTTTCGGCGATGGAATAGGAAGTAGTTGTTCACGGTTCGTTGTGGGAAGTAGTCGTTCTCGTGGCAACGGTAGTCGCTCACGTTCTTAGTCTCACAAGTTTCCGTAGATGTTCATGTCTTTGGTGTGGTGGTACTTGGGGTCTTCGGACTTTCCGGTCCCGTTCTTGCGACGGCGGTAGTGGTACTTGGCAAAATGCACTTCGACAATAGTTGTTCTCGTATCGTTGTGGTACTTGGCGATTTCGTAGACGGCAGAAGACGAACTTGGCGGTTCTTGTTGACCTAGTACTTGCGTTATTTCTGATTCGGTGATCGTTTTAGGCATCGGGCGTCGAGTTCTCCGGTCGTAGTGGTACTTGGTGAATTCCGAAACAGTCTTGGCGTCTTCGCGCGTAGGGGTACTTGTTCGTTTACTCCACGGTCTTAGCGGATCCACGCGATGGTAGTGGTACTCACGAAGAGGTACTTGTCGTGTCCGAGGTCTCCGGCCGTAATGGTACTTGATGATACGGGTAGTCGAACTTGACATCAACCGCAACAACAAGTGGATGTGCAAGATGACAGTGGGGCGTCGTGGTCGTCCACTACGGCGGACGGGGCAAGAAGGGAAGCGACGATAGTTGCTGGTTGTTAGCAGAGGACGGACAGAGCATAGGAGCTCCGGCAAACATGTAGTAGAAGCTAGCAGGGTCCAGCGGGAGCTCCTGCAGGGTGTAGTCGCAGCGAGGGGCGGCCTCCGGGCATTGTGGTCGAGGTAGACGAAGAAGGGCGCGACGGAGATGGACGGCATCGGTGAAGATGCAGGTGCGGGGTCGCCAGAGTTGACCTCTGGTGGCATCGCGGGAGACGAAGGTGCAGCGTCCTGGCGAGACGACGGCACAGGGGAGGGCCGACGAGGTAGCAACGGTGGAAGGCGCAGCGGTGGGAGTTACTGCCTAGGTAGTCGGGGATGAGGTCGAGGCCGGGGAGGGAGCGGCCAACGGAGGCCAGAGCCAGAAGTCGCGGCGGTGGAGCTCCTGCACTCGACATGCGAGGCAGCAAGGAGGAGGCGCTCGGGGTCGGGCGTGTGTGTGGAGGCGGCGGCCTGGAGGGATCCAGAGGAGAGAGCGGCGCAAAGGGAGGAAAGTGAGGTGCGAGGGAGAGAAGTGGGGATCGAGCAGAGGAGCCTGCGAGCGTTGGGGATGGGGATCGGGCTCCTCCCTGGCTCGGTGCGTGCGTTGAGCGTGTGGCGGGCAGCCTAGGGAGGCCCAGTCCAGGAAAACCTTTTTCTATTTCATTACTCTCTGTTTATATAAATAAACAGTTTCAATAAAAGAAAAAGGCCAGGGAGCTAGAAGAGAAGTTTTCAGATATAAAAATATCCTCAATCTCCTGGAACTATACTCTATTTGATAAAATTGCCTTGGATATTTTTAGAGGTAGAAAAATAAAATGAGTTTAAATATGATTCAAACTTGAGGCATTTTTGAACCTAACCAAAACAACTCCAAAGGATCTGAAATTTGACAGAGAGGTTGAAGGCATGGTCGAGAATTTATGGGAAAATAATGGACATTAATAGAGAAGGGGAAAGTGGCACTTGCAAAAGGAAGTAACTAGAAGGAAAATAGAAGGAGATGATGCATGGGACAAAGGCATTGGATATTTTGCAAGTGTGTTTGCGGTAAATCCAAATTAATTGAATATTTATAATAGCTCCCTAAATATTAGGAGGATAATGTTATAAAGAGAAGTCACTCTTCCCTCGATTTAAATGGATCGAAGATCCACACAAATTATTTAGCTGAGATGCAAAAGATTTATGACATGATGGCATGATGACATGATGCAATGCAAAAAAAGGGCAGGCACAAAAGAAACACACGGTGAAACCAGGAACATATGGAAGTCTTCTCGAGCATCGGTCTCGGGGCGTTACAACACTCCACCATTACGAGAGGATCTCGTCCCGAGATCTAGGATGGCCCGGAGAGAAACGGAAGAGGAAGAGGAGAGGTAGAACTAAGTTGCTTCTTTGACAAACGAGTGAAACCAATGAGCCTTGAGAGGTTAAACAATTGGAAAGAAGAATACAACGGAGATGAACAAAGTTGAAAACACTCCGTTAGAAAAGAGGAACAAGGAACATTACTAGAACCTTGTAGGTTGAAAGACATAAGAAAAAGGGTTGCAATGGACAAGAAGTACATGCAAGCACTCCGGTAGAAACAAGATGTACACGGAACGATAAGGATCAATTACGACAACACTTCGGTTAACACAAGATAGAGAAGGAATAAGAATGAAATAATTTGGACAGCACTCCGACTGTAGATGGAAGGAAAAACTTGACAATATGAGAGGGCTCGAATGAAAACACGACACTTCGGTTAATGGATAAGCATGAAAAGAACACGATCCTCACCATTCGAGATGATGAGAGAAAAGAGAAACATCACAATGCCTCCGGATGAAGGAATAGAAGGTGGATCGTCGGAACAAAAGAATGGAGAAGAAAAATGACAACTTCTACCACAAATGAGTTGGGAAAGCACTCTTCCAAGAAGGTTATAACGGAGTTGTTGGAAACCAACGACGAAAACAAAAGGCTGCTTGTGGGCTTATGAAAACATCTCAAAACTTAAGGTGAAATTCTACCACTGACGAAAACAAGATTGGATTGATATGAACAAGGAGACAAGAAACTTATTTCACCGGGAGGATAAATGAAGAACTTGGGTCATTTATAAGCACCATAAATAGCAACAATCCTTAGGGAAGGCTTTAGGTGAAACATGACACAAGATAACTCCAATGAATAGATTGATGAGTTTAAATATCTCATTCCTGACAACTTTTGAATCATGAAACATGAAGGGAAATTGTCAACAATGACATAACACCACCTCAAAAGATAAAATAGGAAGAACTGCACTCTGGATTGCAAGATGAAGAAAACTTGAGCTCCTTAGAAAAGAATCTCGATGAAAACTTCGAGAAGGAATTAAATCCTTTATGAACCATCATGTAGAGCCTCCATGAAGAACTCTGGCAACAAAAGGATGATCAAACGAAAGGAAGGAGAAATTGAAAACACAAGGTGAAGCCTTGCGATGATTTAGAAGGAGCTTCGCGACGAGATAATGCGGAAAAGCTTGGAACGCCGGAAAAGAAAAGATGAACAATAGAAATCAATAATTTAGATGAACCTTCGGAATAAGGAATTAATCACTTGGATGAAACAAGAATAAGGATTACGTTATGCGTATCCTTCACCAATTTAGATTGATGACAAATAATGGATTTGGCATACTACTTATTCTCGTAGAAAGGATTGAAAGAGATATAGCGCAAACTTGAAGAGGCCTTCGATGATCCATCGGTAGGATTTGAAAGAACGAAAGAATTAATATGATAACCATGGAAGAGAATCTTGAGCAAACCATCGTAAGAATTGAAAACGAACGAAGAAAGGGGAACGAATCACCGGTAAGGATTAGTAAATGAACGAAGGTACTTAAGAGAAATCAAGATGCAAGGGAACAGAGAGATCATGAACTGATTAGAGGATATTTGAATGATGCACCGGTAAGATTTTTGAGAACAATAGCTGAAAGCTGAAAATGAATAATTTTGAGATGATGGGCTCCGGAGAATCAAAATAAAAAGACTCTTTAATTTCTCCGGATGGGTGAAAAGAATTCTCACAATCGAAAACAATTATGAGAGGATGGCAACAAGCTAGAATCACGGATCTTGAAGAGAATGGAGCAGATTGAGGAGAAACTCTTCTTCGGTCTTCAAAATCTGAGAATGAAGACGAGAAACACCACCATGAATTGTAGAGATACTCCGGGAAGACGAATAGAAAGGTTGAGCCAATGATTAGAAGAATTATAAGATCTTGGAGAAAAACATCTAGCTGATGATAATTCTTTCTTACGTCAAACTTTGAAAGATTTGAGAAGCTTCGGTAAAATTAGAAGAGTCAGGTAAGATCCTGGAAAAAGACCTGTGGGTTAGGGCCCACTGAAAGATACACCATAGAATGATTTAAAAGGAAGATTGCGCCGGTTGAGTTAAATGGCTTGAAAGAGATAACCAGCTCAAAATAGTTTGGACGGTTTGGAATGAAAACACGAATCTTCTAAGATATCTTCAGCACTCCGGAACAATTGAATAGTGAGAGGTGAATGATTAAGAAGTGCACCGGCATGGGAAAACATTTGAAACGTGGAAAGGGATATGATCAACATCAAAAGCTTGAATTGAATCCACCGGAGAAGAAAAGAAAGAAGAATGACGAACATGAAGCTTCGTTAGTATCTTCATGAGAATCACCGGATACGAACATTAATGGAAAGGAATGGAGAGTTCCCATCAGTAGAAGGGTACTTCAAAAAGAAATCTGAGTCCTCAAAGAAACAAAAGGGTGGGTGAGCGGGAAAACAAAGGCGGCTTGGGACGAATGAAATGAACACCGTTGAGAAAGCTGAGATTGAATCTTTCGGGTGTTGAAATGATCGGATCCACTTGAGGAGAGACACACTGGCTCAAAAGAAATTGAGATGAAAAACTTGATGAACAAAAAGAATTTGTATTCACATAGGAGTATGAGAACACCACTTAGGGAAGGTATGGGATCAACACTTGACATTGGAGCAACTCGAATACCACAAACCAAAACAAAATGAAGGATTGGCTTGCAAAATAAGCCGGAGAAAACATATGATAGAGATTTCGTCTGAAGTTTTCGTGGTGGGGCCCACATGGGTCGATCGTACAACACCATCATGTACAAGGCAGTGCACATGACATACGAAGCGTCCCCGAGTCAGCATAGCGAAGGACTCTTTAAGACACAACAAGACCACTGTAAAACCAACCGTGGATAGGCGGACCACTAGACGTCGAACCCCAATTTCATATCATACATCTGTCGAAAAGATATCCTAGGAGCTACTTGAATTCCCACTTATAAACTCCCGAAATTTTCTGGTTATGCAATCAGGTGTTGGGGATACAGGGGAAGCATAATATCTCACCCAAAACTAGCAAATCCTACATCCAGCTATATCCATCCTTCAACACATAACCAAGAAAACTTCAGAAATCATTTACCTCAACCTTCGAAAAGCATCCGTTATACGAGTTATGGCAATACTCCTGAACTCCCGCCCCAGTACTGGGTGGCGTCGAGGTTATCTCACCAACAACTGCATAAAAGAGATTTTCGATGTCAGCGAAACTCAGGTATTCCAGAACTGCAATGATAAAATTGTGACGACAACACCTCGGAGCTCAACTCCCCGGGACACTACCACAACCCCTAAATGTCAGGAGGCACCAAGAACAATGTTCTCGTCACAAAACCATCAAAACGATTCCAAGATACCTGCGCGATCCTAAATTTTTTTTTGTGAAATTTGAGGAGAGAAGAGTCAAAACTTCTACGTCAGGAGGCCTCACTAGAGCGACGAAGGGACTAAGGAGTACAAAGAATCCTACTCTCCGATATATATAATCCTAAGACTCAAAACATTTTCTTCTAGACTCAATAAACGTCAGCGGTTCGATCAAGCAGGGGGCTCCTAAGTCAGGGAAGGCTCTGATTACCAACTTATAACACCCACGATGCGGCTATATCTCCCACGTGTCGGAGCACGACTTAGAGGCATAACCGCATTGTAGGCATGTCACAAGAGGGGCAATCTTTACACATCCCATGTACTGAATAAGAAAGAGGTACGGAGTTGGCTTACAATCACCACTTCACACAATACATAAATATAGCATTACATCAACTAGATACAATCAAGGTCCGACTACGGAACCAAAATAAAAGAAGACTACCCCTAATGCAAAAGATCCCCGATCGCCCCGAATGGGCTCCACTACTAATCAACTGAAACAAAACAACACGATGAACAAGATCTTCATCGAGCTCCTCCTTGAGCTCGGTTGCGCCACCTGCACGGTGTCATCTGCACCTGCAACTGGTTTTGGAAGCATCTGTGAGTCACGGGGACTCAGCAATCTCACACCCTCACGATCAAGACTATTTAAACTTATGGGTAGATAAAAGGTATGTGAGGTGGAGCTGCAACAAGCACTAGCATATATGGTGGTAACATACGCAAATGAGAGCGAGAAGAGAAGGCAAGGCACGATCGATAAAACTATGATCAAGAAGTGATCCTAGAACAACCTACGTTCAAGCATAACTCCAACACCGTGTTCACTTCCCGGACTCCGCCGGAAAGAGACCATCACGGCTACATATGCGGTTGATGCATTTTAATTAAGATTAAGTTTCAGGTTTTCTACAACCGGACATTAACAAATTCCCATCTGCCCATAACCGCGGGCATGGCTTTCGAAAGTTCAAATCCCTGCAGGGGTGTCCCAACTTAGCCCATCACAAGCTCTCACGATCAATGAAGGATATTCCTTCTCCCAAGACAGCCCGATCAGACTCGGAATCCCGGTTACAAGACATCTCGACAATGGTAAAACAAGTCCAACAAGACCACCCGCTGTGCCGACAAATCCCGATAGGAGCTGCACATATCTCGTTCTCAGGGCACATCGGATGAACACTATGTACAACTAAAACCAACCCTCAAGTTTCCTCGAGGTGGCGCTGCAAGTGGCTCTGTTTTGGACCAACACTCAGAGGAGCACTGGCCTGGGGGGTTTAAAATAAAGATGACCCTTGAGTCTGCAGAACCTCAGGGAAAAAGGCTTAGATCGCAAATGGTAAAACCAAGGTTGGGCCTTGCTGGAGGAGTTTTATTCAAAGCAAACTGTCGAGGGGTTCCCATTATAACCCAACCGTGTAAGGAACGCAAAATCAAGGAACATAACACCGGTTTGACGGAAACTAGGGTGGCAAGAGTGGAACAAAACACCAGGCATAAGGCCGAGCCTTCCACCCTTTACCAAGTATATAGATGCATTAATTAAATAAGAGATATTGTGATATCCCAACAAAATCCATGTTCCAACAAGGAACAAACTCCGATCTTCACCTGCAACTAACAACGCTGTAAGAGGGGCTGAGCAAAGTGGTAACATAGCCAAACAACGGTTTGCTAGGACAAGGTGGGTTAGAGGTTTGACATGGCAATGTGGGAGGCATGATAAAGCATGTGGTAGGTATCGCGACATAGGCATAGCAAAAGAGCAAGAAACTAGTAAGCAAAGATAGAAGTGATTTCGAGGGTATGGTCATCTTGCCTGAGATCCCGCAAGGAAGAAGAACGAGTCCATGAAGAAGACACACGGACATAGTCGAACAGATCCTCACAAACGCGACGCTATCGGAACTAACCCGAAGAAGCAACACCAGAAATAAGCAAACAACATAGTAAAACAACCATCACATGAGCATGGCATGATGCACACACAAGTATTATGCATGTCCGGTTTAATGAAGCATGGCATGGCAAAGTGCACAAAAAAACTACAAATTAAGTGGAGCTCAATATGCAACGAGTTGCATATTGACGGAACACCACATGTATTATTTAGTTCCCTCTCGTTTATGTACTCAACTATATTAAATGTTGTTAAACATGGCAAGAGGGTGAAGCACAAGAAAACTACACCATCTAAACAATTTAAATGGGGCCGGATATAACAAATAACGAATCCGGTAAATCCCATGAGTCGACATTGGTGACAAGGCAAAAGAGGGGCAATGTGCACCAACAACTCGAGCACGGAGCAAGCACGAGCATCTCATACATCACACATGCATTCGTTCACGGGCGGTCGTCTTGGGGTTATTCCTTGGAAGCGTGTGTTATCGGAGCGGTTCGGGTCAAGCGGTGTAGTCATTCACGATCGTCATGGGAAGTAGTGGTTCTCGGCGATGGAAGAGGAAGTAGTTGTTCATGGTTCGTTGTGGAAAGTAGTCGTTCTCTTGGCGACGGTAGTCGTTCACGTTCTTAGTCTCACAAGTTTCCGTAGATGTTCATGTCTTCGGTGTCTTCGTACTTGGGATCTTCGGACTTTCCGGTCCCGTTCTTGCGACAGCGGTAGTGGTACTTGGCAAAATGCACGTCGACGGTAGTTGTTCTCGTAACGTTGTGGTACTTGGCGATTTCGGAGACGTCAGAAGACGAACTTGGCGGTTCTCGTTGACCTAGTACTTGGCGTTATTTCTGGTTCGGTGATCGTTTTAGGCATCGGGCGTCGAGTTCTCCGGCCGTAGTGGTACTTGGTGAATTCTGAAACGGTCTTGGCGTCTTCGCGCGTAGGGGTACTTGTTCGTTTACTCCACCGTCTTGGCGGATCCACGTGATGGTAGTGGTACTCGCAAAGAGGTACTTGTCGTGTCCGAGGTCTCTGGCCGTAATGGTACTTGATGATACGGGTAGTCGAAATTGATATCAACCGCAACAACAAGTGGATGTGCAAGATGACGGTGGGGCGTCGCGGGCGTCCACTACGGCGGACAGGGCAAGCAGGGAAGCGGCGATAGTTGCTGATTGTTAGCAGAGGACAGACGGAGCAGAGGAGCTCCGGCAAACATGCAGTAGAAGCTAGCAGGGTCCAGCGGAAGCTCCTGGAGGGTGCAGCCGCAGCGAGGGGCGGCCTCCGGGCATTGTGGTCGAGGTAGACGAAGAAGGGCGCGACGGAGATGGACGACATCGGCGAAGATGCAGGTGCGGGGTCGCCGGAGTTGACCTCTGCTGGCATCGCGGGAAACGCAGGCGCAGCGTCCTGGCGAGGCGACGGCGCGGGGGAGGGCCGACGAGGTAGCAACGGTGGAAGGCGCAGCGGTGGGAGCTCCTGCCTGGGTAGTCGGGGACGAGGTCGAGGCCGGGGAGGGAGCGGCCGACGGAGGCCGGAGCTAGAAGTCACGGTGGCAGAGCTCCTACACTCGACATGCGAGGCAGCAAGGAGGAGGCGCTTGGGGTCGGGCGTGTGTGTGGAGGCGGCGACCTGGAGGGATCGAGAGGAGAGAGCGACGCAAGGGGAGGCAAGTGGGGTGCGAGGGAGAGAAGTGGGGATCGAGCAGAGGAGCCTGCGAGCGTTGGGGATGGGGATCGGGCTCCTCCCTGGCTCGATGTGTGCGTTGAGCGTGTGGCGGCGCGCGCAGGGAAACGAGGGAGAGATGAGTTCGGGAGAGGGTAGCGAGGGGAGAGGCTGGGCCTAGGGTTAGGACACTTAGGTGGGCTGGCTGGGCCTTGGGCCACTGGTGCGGGTAGCCTAGGGAGGCCCAGTCCAGGAAAACCTTTTTCTATTTCATTACTCTCTGTTTATATAAATAAACAGTTTCAATAAAAGAAAAAGGCCAGGGAGCTAGAAGAGAAGTTTTCAGATATAAAAATATCCTCAATCTCCTGGAACTATACTCTATTTGATAAGATTGCCTTGGATATTTTTAGAGGTAGAAAAATAAAACAAGTTTAAATATGATTCAAACTTGAGGCATTTTTGAACCTAACCAAAACAACTCCAAATGATCTGAAATTTGACAGAGAGGTTGAAGGCATGGTAGAGAATTTATGGGAAAAGAATGGACATTAATAGAGAAGGGGAAAGTGGCACTTGCAAAAGAAAGGAACTAGAAGGAAAATAGAAGGAGATGATGCATGGGACAAAGGCATTGGGATATTTTGCAAGTGTGTTTGTGGTAAATCTAAATTAATGGAATATTTATAATAGCTCCCTAAATATTAGGAGGATAATATTATAAAGAGAAGTCACTCTTCCCTCGATTTAAATGGATCGAAGATCCACACAAATAATTAGCTGAGATGCAAAAGATTTATGACATGATGACATGATGCAATGCAAAAAAAATAAAAGGGCAAGCACAAAAGAAACACACGGCAAAACCCGGAACATATGGAAGTCTTCTCGAGCATCGGTCTCGGGGCGTTACAATCAGGTACTAAGTTCATGATAAATTTAAGTTCAATTAATCATATTACTTAAGAACTCCCACTTAGATAGACATCCCTTTAATCCTCTAAGTGATCACGTGATCCAAATCAACTAAACCATGTCCGATCATCACGTGAGATGGAGTAGTTTCAATGGTGAACATCACTATGTTGATCATATCTACTATATGATTCACGGTCGACCTTTCTGTCTCAGTGTTCCGGGGCCATATCTGTTATATGCTAGGCTCGTCAAGTTTAACCTGAGTATTCCGCGTGTGCAACTATTTTGCACCCGTTGTATTTGAACGTAGAGCCTATCACACCCGATCATCACGTGGTGTCTCAGCACGAAGAACTTTAGCAACGGTGCATACTCAGGCAGAATACTTATATCTTGATAATTTAGTGAGAGATCATCTTATAATGCTACCATCAATCAAAGCAAGATAAGATGCATAAAAGATAAACATCACATGCAATCAATATAAGTGATATGATATGGCCATCATCATCTTGTGCTTGTGATCTCCATCTCCGAAGCACCGTCATGATCACCATCGTCACCGTCGCGACACCTTGATCTCCATCGTAGCATCGTTGTCGTCTCGCCAACTTATGCTTCTACGACTATTGCTACTGCTTGGTGATAAAGTAAAGCATTACAGGGCGATTGCATTGCATACAATAAAGCGACAACCATATGGCTCCTGCCAGTTGCCGATAACTCGGTTACAAAACATGACCATCTCATACAATAAAATATAGCATCATGCCTTGACCATATCACATCACAACATGCCGTACAAAAACAAGTTAGACGTCCTCTACTTTATTGTTGCAAAGTTTTACGTGGCTGCTACGGGCTAGATAAGAACCGTTCTTACCTACGCATCAAAACCACAACGATAGTTCGTCAAGTTAGTGTTGTTTTAACCTTTTCAAGGACCGGGCGTAGCCACACTTGGTTCAACTAAAGTTGGAGAAACTGACACCCGCCAGCCACCTGTGTGCAAAGCACGTTGGTAGAACCAGTCTCGCATAAGCGTACGCATAATGTCGGTCCGGGCCGCTGTAACACCCCGGATGTAATTTACCTAATATGTACTCCAACTCTTGCCGTTTCCGGCGCTAAGTTATTTTATTTCCTCGGGTTCGGGTTTTTGTCTCCGTGTGTTGTTGTCATTGTCATGCATCTCATACCATGTCATCATGTGCATTGCATTTGCATACGTGTTCGTCTCATGCATCCGAGCATTTTCCCCGTTGTCCGTGTTGCATTCCGGCGCTCCTATCTCCTCCGGTGGTCCTTTCTACCTTCTTTTCGTGTGTGGGGGTTAAACATTTCTGGATTGGACCGAGACTTGCCAAGCGGCCTTGGTTTACTACCGCTAGACCGCCTGTCAAGTTTCGTACTATTTGGACTTCGTTCGATACTCCAACAGTTAACCGAGGGACCGAGAAGGTTTCGTTTGTGTTGCAGCCCAACACCCCTTCAATTTGGCCCAAAACCCTCTCCATCCTCCAGAGCGTTCGATCCCGATCGCGTGGCCGAAAACCGCACCTCATTCGGACTCTCCTAGCTCCTCCTATGCCTATATATAGGTTCCCCTCCGAAATTCACGGGTCTCTCCTCCCCCCTAAACCCTAGATCCATTTCCCCGCCGCCACCGGACAATGTCCTCCTCCGCGCCGGACACCGCTCCGCACCAATAGACGGGTGCCACGTGGCGGCTCCTGTCCCCGCCGCCGCCGAGGCCCTCCGACCCGTAGCCGGCCCTCCCCGCGCATCGCCCGGGCCAGAGGCGCCCGCGCCCCGCCGCCTCTCCTCCTACCTCACGCCGCCGCCCGCGCCCGGAGCGCCTCGCCGCGCCGCCGTGGCAGTCCGGTCGCCGGCGCCGCCTCTGCCCTGAGAGCCGGCGTCCTCCTCGCCGCCCCATCCCACCGGCCGCCGCCCCTCGACGCCGGCGAGCGCCCCGGTGCTGACCGGCCTCGCCTCCTCGCCTGGATCCGCGCCGCCCCAGCCTCCACCTCCTCCACGGCGACGTCTTCGGCGAAGCTCCGGCGACCTCAACATCCGCGCGTGAACAGTACCCCGGCCAGATCTCAGATCTAAAAATCCGGACGGTTGACTTTTGCCTCAAACCCTAGATAAATTGCATTTTTCATCATGCTATATCTCCGCTTCCGTAGCTCCGTTTTGGGCGTGTAGCATATCAAAATGTTCACCTCAGAGAGTACATCATTTCATCTCATTGCATCATTTTCATTTGATCTCATATTGATGCCCGAAATGCTGTTGGAAAAGTGCTATTTGAGTTAATTGTTAGATCTGTTGCACCAAATAGCTATTTGTCATTTTTGCCATGATTATTGTGTGCATGATATGCCCCTGAGCTCTACATGTGTTTTTTATATGCTTTGCCATCTTCCCAGAGGTGCTATCCATGTATTTTTGTGATATGTGTGGTGACTAGCACAAGCTTGCAAAGTAGTGCATTCGTTAATGCTGATTTCAAGGACTTAGCAATTCCACTAAGTCCTTGATCTGTTTTTATCAATATGCCATATGTTCATGTTGTTTCCTAGTGATCCATGCCTCTTTTGAGGATGATCAGTAAGGATGTTTTGTTAATATTGTGGTGCTCTATCCATCCATGTCTTTGTTTGCAATTATAGAGCACCCTAGCTTGAGTCAATCGAGCTCTACTTTTGCTATTTCGTGAATCTGGGCAGATTGTCTACTTGTTAGCGATTTTGCCGAGGATGTTGTTGTTGATCCGTGCATGCTATGTTGTTGTTCTTGCCATGTCTAGCTTATACAATGTGTATTCTTGATGGGTGTATGCTTAGTTTGTCATGCCTTGCTCTGTAGTGAGTGCATCGAGCTCGTAAACATGCCTACTCGCTAAGATATTTGCATGCTCCAGTTTTTCACTAAGTCTGAGTTCTGATTATGTTTTTGCCATGTTCACATGCTTGCAATTGTATTTTCTGATCCCTTTTGGCTCAAGGTCACTAAGGGACTTTTGTTAAGCTCTTTGAGTAGCTCCATGCCATGCTTTACTTTGCCAAGTTAAGTTCCTTCAGCATACCGTTTTCGTGCTCCAAAGTGTGCTACCTGATCTGAAATTCTAGGCTTGTGTTAATTTCACTAAGTCTGAAACCTGTTTACCAATTGCACTTTTGCCATGCTTGTTTGAACCTGTTAATGGATGAATTGGCCGTAGCTCAGTGTTCATCTTTTGTTAAGCTTTATGAGTGGATCCCTACCATTTATTTTGTTGCCATGTTTGAGTGCTGTAGCATATTTATCTTGATGCATTTAGATGGCTACTTGCTGTTTATCGCAAACCGGTGACATATTTGTTTTGCTTGCCATTTCCAAACCGTGCATCCGATTCCAGGATCTTTATATCGATTTCAACCGAAATCACCTCACATTTCCAGTGGCACTCTTGGATTTCCATGTTGAGGCCAGGTTCATTCATTCGTTGTCAAATCTTGCATATGCATCACATATCGCATCCCGCATAGCATACCATGGTTGCATCATGTTGTTTGAGCTTTGCAAGTGGTTGATTGTGTTCCTTTTGCTTGTTTGTTTTGTTTGGGTAGAGCCGGGAGACGAGTTCGCTAATGAGGAGCCCATTGAGTTTGCTTTCGAGGATCCAGTCAACTTTGACAACTTTGCAGGCAAGATGATCATACCCTCGAAATCACTTCTATCTTTGCTTTGCTAGATGCTCGCTCTTTTGCTATGCCTATCCTACAATGCCTACCACTTACTTATCATGCCTCCCAAATTGCCATGTCAAACCTCTAACCCACCATGTCCTAGCAAACCGTTGATTGGCTATGTTACCGCTTTGCTCAGCCCCTCTTATAGCATTGCTAGTTGCAGGTGAAGATTGGAGATTGTTCCTTGTTGGCACATTATTTTCTTGTTGGGATATAATTATATTATCTTGTTATCTTAATGCATCTATATACTTGGTAAAGGGTGGAAGGCTCGGCCTTTTGCCTAGTGTTTTGTTCCACTCTTGCCGCCCTAGTTTCCGTCATATCGGTGTTATGTTCCCGGAATTTTGCATTCCTTACGCGGTTGGGTAATAATGGGAACCCCTTGACAGTTCATCTTGAATAAAACTCTTCCTGCAATGCCCAACCTTGGTTTTACCATTGCCACCTAGCCTCTTTTTCCCTTGGGTTTCCGGAGCCCAAGGGTCATCTTATTTAAACCACCCCGGGCCAGTGCTCCTCTAAGTGTTGGTCCAACCTGTGAGCTGCCGGTGGCCACCAGGGCCAACTCTGGGCTGGCCTACCCGTACCTTGGACAATCTGAGTGTGCCTTGAGAAAGAGATATGTGCAGCTCCTATCGGGATTTGTCGGCACATTCGGGCTGTGTTGCTGGTTTAGTTTTACCTTGTCGAAATGTCTTGTAACCGGGATTCCGAGTCTGATCGGGTCTTCCCGCTAGAAGGAATATCCTTCGTTGACCGTGAGAGCTTGTCATGGGCTAAGTTGGGACTCCCCTGCAGGGATTTGAACTTTCGAAAGTCGTGCCCACGGTTATGGGCAGATGGGAATTTGTTAATGTCCGGTTGTAGATAACTTGAACCTTAACTTAAATTAAAACGAATCAACTGTGTGTGTAACCGTGATGGTCTCTTCTCGGCGGAGTCCGGGAAGTGAACACGGTGTTGGAGTTATGTTTGCCGTAGGTTGTTCTCTAGTTCTTCGTTCGCGCTTTGCCTTCTCTTCTCGCTCTCTTTTGTGAAACAGGTTAGCCACCATATATGCTAGTCGCTTGCTGCAGCTCCACATATTTACCTTGCCTTACCTTTAAGCTTAAATAGTCTTGATCGCGAGGGTGCGAGATTGCTGAGTCCCTGTGGCTCACAGATTACTTCCAAACCAGATGCATGGCCTGATGACTCTGTTCTGGATGATGTGCTTCAGCTCAAGTGGGAGTTCGATGAAGCCTCCCGTCGCTACTATGTGTCTTTCCCTGATGATCAGTAGTGGTGCCCAGTTGGGGCGATCGGGACCGTGTCGCATGTTGGGTTGATCTTTTATTTTGGTACTGTAGTCGGACCATGAGTGATTGGATGATGTAATGCTATTTATGTACTTTGTGTGACGTGGCGAGTGTAAGCCAACTATGTATCTTGCCCCTTGTTATCTATTTACATGGGTTGTTGTGAAGATTACTTACTTGCGACATTGCTTTCAATGCGGTTATGCCTCTAAGTCGTGCTTCGACACGTAGGAGATATAGCCGCATCGAGGGCGTTACAAGTTCGTAATCAGAGCTCCCCGGACCTTAGGAGCCCCACTGCTTGATCGAATTAGCTGCCGAGTTGAGTCTAGAAAAATGTTTTGAGTCATTTAGGAATTATATATCAGAGAGTTTAGGAATTCTTTTTACTCCCCGGTCCCTTCATCGCTCTGGTAAGGCATCCTGACGTAGAGTTTTGACTCTTCTCTTCTCAAATTTCACTAAAAAAATTTAGGATCACACGGGTATCTTGGAATCGTTCCGATGGATTTGTGACGAGAACATTGTTCTTGGTGCCTCCTATCATTTAGGGGTTGTGGCAGTGTCCCGGGGAGTTGAGCTCTGAGGTGTTGTCGTCACAGTTTTATCGTTGCAGTTCTGGAATACCTGAGTTTAGTTCGCCGACATCGAAAATCTCTTTTATGCAGTTGTTGGTGAGATAATACCTCGACACCACCCAGTACTGGGGTGGGAGTTCGGGAGTATTGCCATAACTAGTATAACGGATGCTTTTCGAAGGTTGAGGTAGACGATTTCCGAAGTTTTCTCGGTTATGTGTTGAAGGATGGATACAGCTGGATGTAGGATTTGCTAGATTTGGGTGAGATATTATGCTTCCCCTGTATCCCCAACACCTGATTGCATAATCAGAAAGGTTCGGGAGTTTCATAGGTCGGAATTCTTGTAGCTCTAGTTCTTCTTCCACAGATATTTGGTTTGAGATTCGGTGATCTTTACCGAGTATTCGTTCTTGCTCCATATCTTGTTGATTTTATTCCTCTACCTAAATTCTAAGTGGCTTCTCAATGTATGGATATGTGACCATTTTAATTGGAATGCATTCGTTCATTTTGTACGGATGTGCAGACTATATGTTGCAATTTCAACCCACTTGATTCAGCTTCAATTTTATCTGTCAATGTGCTAATGGATGTCAACCTGTTCAGAATGGCTCCACCAACGTGCACGACTCCGAATCCTGATCCGCCACCACCACCTCCTCCTCCGGAGGCATGGCGAGCTGTGATGGCCTCTACCAATGCAAACACGCAATTGATCATGCAAATTCTTCAAGAGCGCAATCAAGCGAACCAAGGCAACCAGGGCAACAATCAGAATCACTTTACTACACTCAACCAGTTCCTTGCTAACCAGCCAAAGACCTTCAGCAATTGTGTTAAGGCAACTGATGCTGACGATTGGCTCGTGGACTTATGCAAGCATTTCGAGTGCAGTAACGTCAAGCCTGAGGACTTTTTCAAGTTCGCTTCCTTCCAACTCAAAGACCAAGATGCAAAATGGTTTCAGCAGTACAGAGATTCCGGAGGAGGCCGTGTGATTACCTGGGATGAATTCCGTCAAGACTTTAAAGCTCATCATATTCCTCAGAGCGTGGTTGAAAGCAAGCGTGAGGAATTCCGCAACCTGAAGCAAGGCTCTTTGTCTGTCTATGACTACAACAAGTTGTTTCAGAAGCTCGCCCGCTTTGCTAAGCAGGATGTCCCTGATGAGAAGAGCATGATATATCAGTTCAGGGGTGGTCTCAGAGAAGAAATGCAGCTAGCTCTTGTTCTCTTTGAGCCCTTGAGGTACGATGAGTTCTACAACATGGAATTGAAGCAAGAGGCTGCTCAACTGAAGTGTGATGCTTCCAAGAAGCGAGTCAGAGATGCTACTCCTTCTTCCTCTATTCAAGTGGCTAAGCAGCAGAAGTATTGGCTTCCTCCTCCTCCATTCCATCAGCCAGATCAACAGAAGAGCAAAGGTGGCAGTGGATCTTCCCACCCACCCAACCCTGGCTTTCAGAACAAGACTTCATCTCAAGCTCCAAGATCGAGTGCTCTATATCACCGTCTGCTTTCAGAGGTCACGTGCAACAAGTGCCAACAGAAGGGTCACTATGCCAACAAATGCTTCAATCAGAGGCGTCTCCCTCCTCCTCCTCATGTGAGATCGGCAAGTACAGCTATGGTCAAGCATAACCCCAAGTCTGCCAAGGTCAACTTGATGAATGCAGCTCAGGCAGAGGACTCGTCAGATGTCATCATGGGTAACCTTCCTGTTAACGATATTCCTGCAAAAGTTCTTTTTGACACTGGTGCATCACATTGTTTAATCTCGAGACCATTTGTTTCTAAGCATGAGTTGCCTTTACAAGATTTGCCTAGTCAGTTATCCGTTGTTTCTCGGGGTAAATTCATGAATGCAAGCGCTATGGCCCCGGATGTTACTATCAGATGGGCGACTACAAGTTTCTTTCTTCTCCGGTGGTTTTTGGCAACTCGGATATTGATCTTATTCTCGGAATGGATTGGCTTTCTAAGCACAAGGCGCATCTGTTGGGGAACGTAGTAATTTCAAAAAAATTCCTACGCACACACAAGATCATGGTGATGCATAGCAACAAGGGGAGAGCATGATCTACGTACCCTTGTAGATCGCAACGGAAGCATTGACACAACGTAGAGGAAGTAGTCGTACGTCTTCTTCCCAATCCGACCGATCCAAGCACCGTTACTCCGGCACCTCCGAGTTCTTAGAACACGTACAGCTCAATGACGATCCCCGGGCTCCGATCCAGCAAAGCTTTGGGGAGGAGTTCCGTCAGCACGACGGCGTGGTGACGATCTTGATGTACTACCGACGCAGGGCTTCGCCTAAGCACTACAACGATATGATCGAGGTGGAATATGGTGGCAGGGGGCACCGCACACGGCTAATGAACGATCTCAATGATCAACTTGTGTGTCTAGAGGTGCCCCCTGCCCCTGGATATAAAGGAGCCAAGGGGGAGGGGTGCGCCGGCCAGGGAGAGGGCGCAGGAGGAGTCCTACTAGTTGGACTAGGTTTCCCAAAGGGGGAAACAGAGAGAGGGGGGGCCGGCCCCTTCTCCTAGTCCTAATAGGACTAAGGGAAGGGGGGCGCGCGGCCACCTATGGGCTGCCCCTTTTCTCCTTTCCACTAAGGCCCATGAAGGCCCATATGGCTCCCGGGGGGTTCCGGTAACCTCCCGGTAATCCGGTAAAATCCCGATTTCACCCGGAACACTTCCGATATCCAAATATAGGCTTCCAATATATCAATCTTTATGTCTCGACCATTTCGAGACTCCTCGTCATGTCCGTGATCACATCCGGGACTCCGAACAACCTTCGGTACATCAAAATGCATAAACTCATAATAACTGTCATTGTAACGTTAAGCGTGCGGACCCTACGGTTCGAGAACAATGTAGACATGACCGAGACACTTCTCCGGTCAATAACCAATAGCGGGACCTGGATGCCCATATTGGCTCCTACATATTCTACGAAGATCTTTATCGGTCAGACCGCATAACAACATACGTTGTTCCCTTTGTCATCGGTATGTTACTTGCCCGAGATTCGATCGTCGGTATCCAATACCTAGTTCAGTCTCGTTACCGGCAAGTCTCTTTACTCGTTCCGTAATACATCATCCCGCAACTAACTTATTAGTTGCAATGCTTGCAAGGCTTAAGTGATGTGCATTACCGGGAGGGCCCAGAAATACCTCTCCGACAATCGGAGTGACAAATCGTATTCTCGAAATACACCAACCCAACATCTACCATTGGAGACACCTGTAGAGCTCCTTTATAATCACCCAGTTACGTTATGACGTTTGGTAACACACAAAGTGTTCCTCTGGCAAACGGGAGTTGCATAATCTCATAGTCATAGGAACATGTATAAGTCATGAAGAAAGCAATAGCAACATACTAAACGATCGGGTGCTAAGCTAATGGAATGGGTCATGTCAATCAGATCATTCAACTAATGATGTGACCTCGTTAATCAAATAACAACTCTTTGTTCATGGTTCGGAAACTTAACCATCTTTGATTAATGAGCTAGTCTAGTAGAGGCATACTAGTGACACTCTGTTTGTCTATGTATTCACACATGTATTATGTTTCCGGTTAATACAATTCTAGCATGAATAATAAACATTTATCATGATATAAGGAAATAAATAATAACTTTATTATTGCCTCTAGGGCATATTTCCTTCAGTCTCCCACTTGCACTAGAGTCAATAATCTAGATTACACAGTAATGATTCTAACACCCATGGAGCCTTGGTGTTGATCATGTTTTGCTCGTGGAAGAGGCTTAGTCAACGGGTCTGCAACATTCAGATCCGTATGTATCTTGCAAATCTCTATGTCTCCCACCTGGACTAGATGCCGGATGGAATTGAAGCGTCTCTTGATGTGTTTGGTCCTTTTGTGAAATCTGGATTCCTTTGCCAAAGCAATTGCACCAGTATTGTCACAAAAGATTTTCATTGGACCCGATGCACTAGATATGACACCTAGATCGGATATGAACTCCTTCATCCAGACTCCTTCGTTCGCTGCTTCCGAAGCAGCTATGTACTCCGCTTCAGATGTAGATCCCGCTATGATGCTTTGTTTAGAACTGCACCAACTGACAGCTCCACCGTTTAAAGTAAACACGTATCCGGTTTGCGATTTAGAATCGTCCGGATCAGTGTCAAAGCTTGCATCAACTTAACCTCTTACGGTGAGCTCTTTGTCACCTCCATATACGAGAAACATATCCTTAGTCCTTTTCAGGTATTTCAGGATGTTCTTGACCGCTGTCCAGTGATCCACTCCTGGATTACTTTGGTACCTCCCTGCTAAACTAATAGCAAGGCACACATCAGGTCTAGTACACAGCATTGCTTACATGATAGAGCCTATGGCTAAAGCATAGGGAACATCTTTCATTTTCTCTCTATCTTCTGCAGTGGTCGGGCATTGAGTCTGACTCAACTTCACACCATGTAACACAAGCAAGAACCCTTTCTTTGCTTGATCCATTTTGAACTTCTTCAAAATCTTGTCAAGGTATGTGCTTTGTGAAAGTCCAATTAAGCGTCTTGATCTATCTCTATAGATCTTTATGCCTAATATATAAGCAGCTTCCCCGAGGTCTTTCATTGAAAAACTTTTATTCAAGTATCCCTTTATGCTATCCAGAAATTCTATATCATTTCCAATCAACAATATGTCATCCACATATAATATCAGAAATGCTACAGAGCTCCCACTCACTTTCTTGTAAATACAGGCTTCTCCAAAAGTCTGTATAAAACCAAATGCTTTGATCACACTATCAAAGCGTTTATTCCAAGTCCGAGAGACTTGCACCAGTCCATAAATGGATCGCCGGAGCTTGCACACTTTGTTAGCTCCCTTTGGATCGACAAAACCTTCCGGTTGCATCATATACAACTCTTCTTCCAGAAATCCATTCAGGAATGCAGTTTTGACATCCATCTGCCAAATTTCATAATCATAAAATGCGGCAATTGCTAACATGATTCTGACAGACTTAAGCATCGCTACGGGTGAGAAGGTCTCATCGTAGTCAACCCCTTGAACTTGTCGAAAACCTTTTGCGACAAGTCGAGCTTTATAGACAGTAATATTATCGTCAGCGTCAGTCTTTTTCTTGAAGATCCATTTATTCTCAATTGCTTGCCGATCATCGGGCAAGTCAACCAAAGTCCATACTTTGTTTTCATACATGGATCCCATCTCAGATTTCATGGCTTCAAGCCACTTTGCGGAATCTGGGCTCACCATCGCTTCTTCATAGTTCGTAGGTTCATCATGATCTAGTAGCATGACTTCCAGAACTGGATTACCGTACCACTCTGGTGCGGATCTCACTCTGGTTGATCTACGAGGTTTAGTAGTATCTTGTCCTGAAGTTTCATGATCATCATCATTAGCTTCCTCACTAATTGGTATACGTGTCGCAGAAACAGTTTTCTGTGATGTACTACTTTCCAATAAGGGAGCAGGTACAATTACCTCGTCAAGTTCTACTTTCCTCCCACTCACTTCTTTCGAGAGAAACTCCTTCTCTAGAAATGATCCATTCTTAGCAACGAATGTCTTGCCTTCGGATCTGTGATAGAAGGTGTACCCAACAGTCTCCTTTGGGTATCCTATGAAGACACATTTTTCCGATTTGGGTTCGAGCTTATCAGGTTGAAGCTTTTTCACATAAGCATCGCAGCCCCAAACTTTAAGAAACGACAACTTTGGTTTCTTGCCAAACCATAGTTCATAAGGCGTCGTCTCAATGGATTTTGATGGTGCCCTATTTAATGTGAATGCGGCCGTCTCTAAAGCATAACCCCAAAATGATAGCGGTAAATCAGTAAGAGACATCATAGATTGCACCATATCTAGTAAAGTACGATTACGACGTTCGGACACACCATTACGCTGTGGTGTTCCGGGTGGCGTGAGTTGCAAAACTATTCCACAATTTTTCAAATGTACACCAAACTCGTAACTAAAATATTCTCCTCCACGATCAGATCGTAGAAACTTTCTTTTCTTGTTACGATGATTTTCAACTTCACTCTGAAATTCTTTGAACTTTTCAAATGTTTCAGACTTATGTTTCATTAAGTAGATATACCCATATCTACTTAAATCATCTGTGAAAGTGAGAAAATAATGATATCCGCCACGAGCCTCAATATTCATCAGACCACATACATCGGTATGTATGATTTCCAACAATTCTGTTGCTCTCTCCATAGTACCGGAGAACGGTGTTTTAGTCATCTTGCCCATGAGGCACGGTTCGCAAGTACCAAGTGATTCATAATCAAGTGGTTCCAAAAGCCCATCAGTATGGAGTTTCTTCATGCGCTTTACACCGATATGACCTAAACGGCAGTGCCACAAGTAAGTTGCACTATCATTATCAACTCTGCATCTTTTGGGTTCAACATTATGAATATGTGTATTACTACTATCGAGATTCATCAAAAATAGACCACTCTTCAAAGTGCATGACCATAAAAGATATTACTCATATAAATAGAACAACCATTATTCTCTGATTTAAATGAATAACTGTCTCGCATTAAACAAGATCCAGATATAATGTTCATGCTTAACGCTGGCACCAAATAACAATTATTTAGGTCTAATATTAATCCCGAAGGTAGATGTAGAGGTAGCGTGCCGACCGCGATCACATCGACTTTGGAACCGTTTCCCACGCGCATCGTCACCTCATCCTTTGCCAGTGTTCGCTTAATCTGTAGTCCCTGTTTCGGGTTGCAAATATTAGCAACAGAACCAGTATCAAATACCCAGGTGCTACTGCGAGCTCTAGTAAGGTACACATCAATAACATGTATATCACATATACCTTTGTTCACCTTGCCATCCTTCTTATCCGCCAAATATTTGGGGCAGTTCCGCTTCCAGTGACCAGTCTGCTTGCAGTAGAAGCACTCAGTTTCAGGCTTAGGTCCAGACTTGGGTTTCTTCTCCTGAGCAGCAACTTGCTTGCCGTTCTTTTTGAAGTTCCCCTTCTTCTTCCCTTTGCCCTTTTTCTTGAAACTAGTGGTCTTGTTGACCATCAACACTTGATGCTCCTTCTTGATCTCTACCTCCACAGCTTTCAGCATCGCGAAGAGCTCGGGAATAGTCTTGTTCATCCCTTGCATATTATAGTTCATCACGAAGCTCTTGTAGCTTGGTGGCAGTGATTGGAGAATTCTGTCAATGACGCAATCATCTGGAAGATTAACTCCCAACTGAATCAAGTGATTATTATACCCAGACAGTTTGAGTATATGCTCATTGACAGAACTGTTCTCCTCCATCTTGCAGCTATAGAACTTATTGGAGACTTCATATCTCTCAATCCGGGCATTTGCTTGAAATATTAACTTCAACTCCTGGAACATCTCATATGCTCCATGGCGTTCAAAACGTCGTTGAAGTCCCGATTCTAAGCCGTAAAGCATGGCACACTGAACTATCGAGTAGTCATCAGCTTTGCTCTGCCAGACGTTCATAACATCTGGTGTTGCTCTAGCAGCAGGCCTGGCACCCAGCGGTGCTTCCAGGACGTAATTCTTCTGAGCAGCAATGAGGATAATCCTCAAGTTACGGACCCAGTCCGTGTAATTGCTACCATCATCTTTCAACTTTGCTTTCTCAAGGAACGCATTAAAATTCAACGGAACAACAGCACGAGCCATCTATCTACAATCAACATAAACAAGCAAGATACTATCAGGTACTAAGTTCATGATAAGTTTAAGTTCAGTTAATCAAATTACTTAAGAACTCCCACTTAGATAGACATCCCTCTAACCCTCTAAGTGATTACGTGACCCAAATCAACTAAACCATAACCGATCATCATGAGTAGTTTTCAATGGTGAACATCGTTATGTTGATCATATCTACTATATGATTCATGCTCGACCTTTCGGTCTTTGTGTTCCGAGACCATATCTGCATATGCTAGGCTCGTCAAGTTTAACCTGAGTATTCTGCGTGTGCAAAACTGGCTTGCACCCGTTGTAGATGGACGTAGAGCTTATCACACCCGATCATCACGTGGTGTCTGGGCACAACGAACTTTGGCAACGGTGCATACTCAGGGAGAACACTTCTTGATAATTTAGTGAGAGATCATCTTATAATGCTACCGTCAATCAAAGCAAGATAAGATGCATAAAAGGATAAACATCACATGCAATCAATATAAGTGATATGATATGGCCATCATCATCTTGTGCTTGTGATCTCCATCTCCGAAGCACCGTCATGATCACCATCGTCACCGGCGTGACACCTTGAACTCCATCGTAGCATCATTGTCGTCTCGCTAATCTTATGCTTCCACGACTATCACTACCGCTTAGTAATAAAGTAAAGCATTACATCGCGATTGCATTGCATACAATAAAGCGACAACCATATGGCTCCTGCCAGTTGCCGATAACTCGGTTACAAAACATGATCATCTCATACAATAAAATTTAGCATCATGCCTTGACCATATCACATCACAACATGCCCTGCAAAAACAAGTTAGACGTCTGCTACTTTGTTGTTGCAAGTTTTACGTGGCTGCTACGGGCTTAAGCAAGAACCAATCTCACCTACGCATCAAAACCACAACGATAGTTTGTCAAATAGACTCCGTTTTAACCTTCTCAAGGACCGGGCGTAGCCACACTCGGTTCAACTAAAGTTGGAGAGACAGTCACCCGCAAGCCATGTATGTGCAAAGCACGTCGAGGGAACCGGTCTCGCGTAAGCGTACGCGTAATGTTGGTCCGGGTCGTCTCGTCCAACAATACCGCTGAACCAAAATATGACATGCTGGTAGGCAGTATGACTTGTATCGCCCACAACTCACTTGTGTTCTACTCGTGCAAATAACATCAAACCATAAAACCTAGGCTCGGATGCCACTGTTGGGGAACGTAGTAATTTCAAAAGATTTCCTACGCACACACAAGATCTTGGTGATGCATAGCAACGAGGGGAGAGCATGATCTACGTACCCTTGTAGATCGCAACGGAAGCATTAACACAATGTAGAGGAAGTAGTCGTACGTATTCTTCCCAATCCGACCGATCCAAGCACCATTACTCCGGCACCTCCGAGTTCTTAGCACACGTACAGCTCGATGACGATCCCCGGGCTCCGATCCAGCGAAGCTTTGGGGAGGAGTTCCGTCAGCACGACGGCGTCGTGACGATCTTAATGTACTACCGACGCAGGGCTTCGCCTAAGCACTACAACGATATGATCGAGGTGGAATATGGTGGCAGGGGGCACCGCACACGGCTAATGAACGATCTCAATGATCAACTTGTGTGTCTAGAGGTGCCCCCTGCCCCTGTATATAAAGGAGCCAAGGGGGAGGGGTGCGCCGGCCAGGGAGAGGGCGCAGGAGGAGTCCTACTCCCACCGGGAGTAGGACTCCCCCCCCCCCCAATCCTAGTTGGACTAGGTTTCCCAAAGGGGGAAAGAGAGAGAGGGGGGGCCGGCCCCTTCTCCCAGTCCTAATAGGACTAAGGGAAGGGGGGCGCGCGGCCACCTATGGGCTGCCCCTTTTCTCCTTTCCACTAAGGCCCATGAAGGCCCATATGGCTCCCGGGGGGTTCCGGTAACCTCCCGGTAATCCGGTAAAATCCCGATTTCACCCGACCGAGACACTTCTCCGGCCAATAACCAATAGCGGGACCTGGATGCCCATATTGGCTCCTACATATTCTACAAAGATCTTTATCGGTCAGACCGCATAACAACATACGTTGTTCCCTTTGTCATCGGTATGTTACTTGCCCGAGATTCGATCGTCGGTATCCAATACCTAGTTCAATCTCGTTACCGGCAAGTCTCTTTACTCGTTCCGTAATACGTCATCCCGCAACTAACTTATTTGTTGCAATGCTTGCAAGGCTTAAGTGATGTGCATTACCGAGAGGGCCCAGAGATACCTCTCCGACAATCGGAGTGACAAATCCTATTCTCGAAATACGCCAACCCAACATCTACCATTGGAGGCACCTGTAGAGCTCCTTTATAATCACCCAGTTACGTTGTGACGTTTGGTAGCACACAAAGTGTTCCTCTAGCAAACGGGAGTTGCATAATCTCATAGTCATAGGAACATGTATAAGTCATGAAGAAAGCAATAGCAACATACTAAACGATCGGGTGCTAAGCTAATGGAATGGGTCATGTCAATCAGATCATTCAACTAATGATGTGACCTCGTTAATCAAATAACAACTCTTTGTTCATGGTTAGGAAACTTAACCATCTTTGATTAATGAGCTAGTCTAGTAGAGGCATACTAGTGACACTCTGTTTGTCTATTTATTCACACATGTATTATGTTTCCGGTTAATACAATTCTAGCATGAATAATAAACATTTATCATGATATAAGGAAATAAATAATAACTTTATTATTGCCTCTAGGGCATATTTCCTTCAGCTTTCTTGATTGTGCAGCCAGTCAGATTCAATTGACTCATTCGTCTGAGGATGTAATTGTCTTTACCGCTCGTGATGATACCGCTCGTGCCGAGATCTAGGATGGCCCGGAGAGAAACGGAAGAGGAAGAGGAGAGGTAGAACTAAGTTGCTTCTTTGACAAACGAGTGAAACCAATGAGCCTTGAGAGGTTAAACAATTGGAAAGAAGAATACAACGGAGATGAACAAAGTTGAAAACACTCCGTTAGAAAAGAGGAACAAGGAACATTACTAGAACCTTGTAGGTTGAAAGACATAAGAAAAAGGGTTGCAATGGACAAGAAGTACATGCAAGCACTCCGGTAGAAACAAGATGTACACGGAACGATAAGGATCAATTACGACAACACTTCGGTTAACACAAGATAGAGAAGGAATAAGAATGAAATAATTTGGACAGCACTCCGACTGTAGATGGAAGGAAAAACTTGACAATATGAGAGGGCTCGAATGAAAACACGACACTTCGGTTAATGGATAAGCATGAAAAGAACACGATCCTCACCATTCGAGATGATGAGAGAAAAGAGAAACATCACAATGCCTCCGGATGAAGGAATAGAAGGTGGATCGTCGGAACAAAAGAATGGAGAAGAAAAATGACAACTTCTACCACAAATGAGTTGGGAAAGCACTCTTCCAAGAAGGTTATAACGGAGTTGTTGGAAACCAACGACGAAAACAAAAGGCTGCTTGTGGGCTTATGAAAACATCTCAAAACTTAAGGTGAAATTCTACCACTGACGAAAACAAGATTGGATTGATATGAACAAGGAGACAAGAAACTTATTTCACCGGGAGGATAAATGAAGAACTTGGGTCATTTATAAGCACCATAAATAGCAACAATCCTTAGGGAAGGCTTTAGGTGAAACATGACACAAGATAACTCCAATGAATAGATTGATGGGTTTAAATATCTCATTCCTGACAACTTTTGAATCATGAAACATGAAGGGAAATTGTCAACAATGACATAACACCACCTCAAAAGATAAAATAGGAAGAACTGCACTCCGGATTGCAAGATCAAGAAAACTTGAGCTCCTTAGAAAAGAATCTCGATGAAAACTTCGAGAAGGAATTAAATCCTTTATGAACCATCATGTAGAGCCTCCATGAAGAACTCTGGCAACAAAAGGATGATCAAACGAAAGGAAGGAGAAATTGAAAACACAAGGTGAAGCCTTGCGATGATTTAGAAGGAGCTTCGCGATGAGATAATGCGGAAAAGCTTGGAACTCCGGAAAAGAAAAGATGAACAATAGAAATCAATAATTTAGATGAACCTCCGGAATAAGGAATTAATCACTTGGATGAAACAAGAATAAGGATTACGTTATGCGCATCCTTCACCAATTTAGATTGATGACAAACAATGGATTTGGCATACTACTTATTCTCGTAGAAAGGATTGAAAGAGATATATCGCAAACTTGAAGAGGCCTTCGATGATACACCGGTAGGATTTGAAAGAACGAAAGAATTAATATGATAACCATGGAAGAGAATCTTGAGCAAACCATCGTAAGAATTGAAAACGAACGAAGAAAGGGGAACGAATCACCGGTAAGGATTAGTAAATGAACGAAGGTACTTAAGAGAAATCAAGATGCAAGGGAACAGAGAGATCATGAACTGATTAGAGGATATTTGAATGATGCACCGGTAAGATTTTTGAGAACAGTAGCTGAAAGCTGAAAATGAATAATTTTGAGATGATGGGCTCCGGAGAATCAAACTAAAAAGACTCTTTAATTTCTCTGGATGGGTGAAAAGAATTCTCACAATCGAAAACAATTATGAGAGGATGGCAACAAGCTAGAATCACGGATCTTGAAGAGAATGGAGCAGATTGAGGAGAAACTCTTCTTCGGTCTTCAAAATCTGAGAATGAAGACGAGAAACACCACCATGAATTGTAGAGGAACTCCGGGATGACGAATAGAAAGGTTGAGCCAATGATTAGAAGAATTATAAGATCTTGGAGAAAAACATCTAGCTGATGATAATTCTTTCTTACGTCAAACTTTGAAAGATTTGAGAAGCTCCGGTAAAATTAGAAGAGTCAGGTAAGATCCTGGAAAAAGACCTGTGGGTTAGGGCCCACTGAAAGATACACCATAGAACGATTTAAAAGGAAGATTGCGCCGGTTGAGTTAAATGGCTTGAAAGAGATAACCAGCTCAAAATAGTTTGAACGGTTTGGAATGAAAACACGAATCTTCTAAGATATCTTCAGCACTCCGGAACAATTGAATAGTGAGAGGTGAATGATTAAGAAGTGCACCGGCATGGGAAAACATTTGAAATGTGGAAAGGGATATGATCAACATCAAAAGCTTGAATTGAATCCACCGGAGAAGAAAAGAAAGAAGAATGACGAACATGAAGCTTCGTTAGTATCTTCATGAGAATCACCGGATACGAACATTAACGGAAAGGAATGGAGAGTTCCCATCAGTAGAAGGGTACTTCAAAAAGAAATCTGAGTCCTCAAAGAAACAAAAGGGTGGGTGAGCGGGAAAACAAAGGCGGCTTGGGCCGAATGAAATGAACACCGTTGAGAAAGCTGAGATTGAATCTTTCGGGTGTTGAAATGATCGGATCCACTTGAGGAGAGACACACTGGCTCAAAAGAAATTGAGATGAAAAACTTGATGAACAAAAAGAATTTGTATTCACATAGGAGTATGAGAACACCACTTAGGGAAGGTATGGGATCAACACTTGACATTGGAGCAACTCGAATACCACAAACCAAAACAAAATGAAGGATTGGCTTGCAAAATAAGCCGGAGAAAACATATGATAGAGATTTCGTCTGAAGTTTTCGTGGTGGGGCCCACATGGGGTCGATCGTACAACACCATCATGTACAAGGCAGTGCACATGCCATACGAAGCGTCCCCGAGTCAGCATAGCGAAGGACTCTTTAAGACACAACAAGACCACTGTAAAACCAACCGTGGATAGGCGGACCACTAGACGTCGAACCCCAATTTCATATCATACATCTGTCGAAAAGATATCCTAGGAGCTACTTGAATTCCCACTTATAAACTCCCGAAATTTTCTGGTTATGCAATCAGGTGTTGGGGATACAGGGGAAGCATAATATCTCACCCAAAACTAGCAAATCCTACATCCAGCTGTATCCATCCTTCAACACATAACCAAGAAAACTTCAGAAATCATTTACCTCAACCTTCGAAAAGCATCCGTTATACGAGTTATGGCAATACTCCTGAACTCCCGCCCCAGTACTGGGTGGCGTCGAGGTTATCTCACCAACAACTGCATAAAAGAGATTTTCGATGTCGGCGAAACTCAGGTATTCCAGAACTGCAATGATAAAATTGTGACGACAACACCTCGGAGCTCAACTCCCCGGGACACTACCACAACCCCTAAATGTCAGGAGGCACCAAGAACAATGTTCTCATCACAAAACCATCAAAACGATTCCAAGATACCTGCGCGATCCTAAATTTTTTTTGTGAAATTTGAGGAGAGAAGAGTCAAAACTTCTACGTCAGGAGGCCTCACTAGAGCGACGAAGGGACTAAGGAGTACAAAGAATCCTACTCTCCGATATATATAATCCTAAGACTCAAAACATTTTCTTCTAGACTCAATAAACGTCAGTGGTTCGATCAAGCAGGGGGCTCCTAAGTCAGGGAAGGCTCTGATTACCAACTTATAACACCCACGATGCGGCTATATCTCCCACGTGTCGGAGCACGACTTAGAGGCATAACCGCATTGTAGGCATGTCGCAAGAGGGGCAATCTTTACACATCCCATGTACTGAATAAGAAAGAGGTACGGAGTTGGCTTACAATCACCACTTCACACAATACATAAATATAGCATTACATCAACTAGATACAATCAAGGTCCGACTATGGAACCAAAATAAAAGAAGACTACCCCTAATGCAAAAGATCCCCGATCGCCCCGAATGGGCTCCACTACTAATCAACTGAAACGAAACAACACGATGAACAAGATCTTCATCGAGCTCCTCCTTGAGCTCGGTTGCGCCACCTGCACGGTGTCATCTGCACCTGCAACTGGTTTTGGAAGCATCTGTGAGTCACGGGGACTCAGCAATCTCACACCCTCACGATCAAGACTATTTAAGCTTATGGGTAGATAAAAGGTATGTGAGGTGGAGCTGCAAGAAGCACTAGCATATATGGTGGTAACATACGCAAATGAGAGCGAGAAGAGAAGGCAAGGCACGATCGATAAAACTATGATCAAGAAGTGATCCTAGAACAACCTACGTTCAAGCATAACTCCAACACCGTGTTCACTTCCCGGACTCCGCCGGAAAGAGACCATCACAGCTACATATGCGGTTGATGCATTTTAATTAAGATTAAGTTTCAGGTTTTCTACAACCGGACATTAACAAATTCCCATCTGCCCATAACCGCGGGCATGGCTTTCGAAAGTTCAAATCTCTGCAGGGGTGTCCCAACTTAGCCCATCACAAGCTCTCACGATCAATGAAGGATATTCCTTCTCCCAAGACAGCCCGATCAGACTCGGAATCCCGGTTACAAGACATCTCGACAATGGTAAAACAAGTCCAACAAGACCACCCGCTGTGCCGACAAATCCCGATAGGAGCTGCACATATCTCGTTCTCAGGGCACATCGGATGAACACTACGTACAACTAAAACCAACCCTCAAGTTTCCTCGAGGTGGCGCTGCAAGTGGCTCTGTTTTGGACCAACACTCAGAGGAGCACTGGCCTGGGGGGTTTAAAATAAAGATGACCCTTGAGTCTGCAGAACCTCAGGGAAAAAGGCTTAGATCGCAAATGGTAAAACCAAGGTTGGGCCTTGCTGGAGGAGTTTTATTCAAAGCAAACTGTCGAGGGGTTCCCATTATAACCCAACCGTGTAAGGAACGCAAAATCAAGGAACATAACACCGGTTTGACGGAAACTAGGGTGGCAAGAGTGGAACAAAACACCAGGCATAAGGCCGAGCCTTCCACCCTTTACCAAGTATATAGATGCATTAATTAAATAAGAGATATTGTGATATCCCAACAAAATCCATGTTCCAACAAGGAACAAACTCCGATCTTCACCTGCAACTAACAACGCTGTAAGAGGGGCTGAGCAAAGTGGTAACATAGCCAAACAACGGTTTGCTAGGACAAGGTGGGTTAGAGGTTTGACATGGCAATGTGGGAGGCATGATAAAGCATGTGGTAGGTATCGCGACATAGGCATAGCAAAAGAGCAAGAAACTAGTAAGCAAAGATAGAAGTGATTTCGAGGGTATGGTCATCTTGCCTGAGATCCCGCAAGGAAGAAGAACGAGTCCATGAAGAAGACACACGGACATAGTCGAACAGATCCTCACAAACGCGACGCTATCGGAACTAACCCGAAGAAGCAACACCAGAAATAAGCAAACAACATAGTAAAACAACCATCACATGAGCATGGCATGATGCACACACAAGTATTATGGATGTCCGGTTTAATGAAGCATGGCATGGCAAAGTACACAAAAAAACTACAAATTAAGTGGAGCTCAATATGCAACGAGTTGCATATTGACGGAACACCACATGTATTATTTAGTTCCCTCTCGTTTATGTACTCAACAATATTAAATGTTGTTAAACATGGCAAGAGGGTGAAGCACAAGAAAACTACACCATCTAAACAATTTAAATGGGGCCGGATATAACAAATAACGAATCCGGTAAATCCCATGAGTCGACATTGGTGACAAGGCAAAAGAGGGGCAATGTGCACCAACAACTCGAGCACGGAGCAAGCACGAGCATCTCATACATCACACATGCATTCGTTCACGGGCGGTCGTCTTGGGGTTATTCCTTGGAAGCGTGTGTTATCGGAGCGGTTCGGGTCAAGCGGTGTAGTCATTCACGATCGTCATGGGAAGTAGTGGTTCTCGGCGATGGAAGAGGAAGTAGTTGTTCATGGTTCGTTGTGGAAAGTAGTCGTTCTCTTGGCGACGGTAGTCGTTCACGTTCTTAGTCTCACAAGTTTCCGTAGATGTTCATGTCTTCGGTGTCGTCGTACTTGGGATCTTCGGACTTTCCGGTCCCGTTCTTGCGACAGCGGTAGTGGTACTTGGCAAAATACACGTCGACGGTAGTTGTTCTCGTAACGTTGTGGTACTTGGCGATTTCGGAGACGTCAGAAGACGAACTTGGCGGTTCTCGTTGACCTAATACTTGGCGTTATTTCTGGTTCGGTGATCGTTTTAGGCATCGGGCGTCGAGTTCTCCGGCCGTAGTGGTACTTGGTGAATTCTGAAACGGTCTTGGCGTCTTCGCGCGTAGGGGTACTTGTTCGTTTACTCCACCGTCTTGGCGGATCCACGCGATGGTAGTGGTACTCGCAAAGAGGTACTTGTCGTGTCCGAGGTCTCTGGCCGTAATGGTACTTGATGATACGGGTAGTCGAAATTGATATCAACCGCAACAACAAGTGGATGTGCAAGATGACGGTGGGGCGTCGCGGGCGTCCACTACGGCGGACAGGGCAAGCAGGGAAGCGGCGATAGTTGCTGATTGTTAGCAGAGGACAGACGGAGCAGAGGAGCTCCGGCAAACATGCAGTAGAAGCTAGCAGGGTCCAGCGGAAGCTCCTGGAGGGTGCAGCCGCAGCGAGGGGCGGCCTCCGGGCATTGTGGTCGAGGTAGACGAAGAAGGGCGCGACGGAGATGGACGACATCGGCGAAGATGCAGGTGCGGGGTCGCCGGAGTTGACCTCTGCTGGCATCGCGGGAAACGCAGGCGCAGCGTCCTGGCGAGGCGACGGCGCGGGGGAGGGCCGACGAGGTAGCAACGGTGGAAGGCGCAGCGGTGGGAGCTCCTGCCTGGGTAGTCGGGGACGAGGTCGAGGCCGGGGAGGGAGCGGCCGACGGAGGCCGGAGCTAGAAGTCACGGCGGCAGAGCTCCTACACTCGACATGCGAGGCAGCAAGGAGGAGGCGCTTGGGGTCGGGCGTGTGTGTGGAGGCGGCGACCTGGAGGGATCGAGAGGAGAGAGCGACACAAGGGGAGGCAAGTGGGGTGCGAGGGAGAGAAGTGGGGATCGAGCAGAGGAGCCTGCGAGCGTTGGGGATGGGGATCGGGCTCCTCCCTGGCTCGATGTGTGCGTTGAGCGTGTGGCGGCGCGCGCAGGGAAACGAGGGAGAGATGAGTTCGGGAGAGGGTAGCGAGGGGAGAGGCTGGGCCTAGGGTTAGGACACTTAGGTGGGCTGGCTGGGCCTTGGGCCACTGGTGCGGGTAGCCTAGGGAGGCCCAGTCCAGGAAAACCTTTTTCTATTTCATTACTCTCTGTTTATATAAATAAACAGTTTCAATAAAAGAAAAAGGCCAGGGAGCTAGAAGAGAAGTTTTCAGATATAAAAATATCCTCAATCTCCTGGAACTATACTCTATTTGATAAGATTGCCTTGGATATTTTTAGAGGTAGAAAAATAAAACAAGTTTAAATATGATTCAAACTTGAGGCATTTTTGAACCTAACCAAAACAACTCCAAATGATCTGAAATTTGACAGAGAGGTTGAAGGCATGGTAGAGAATTTATGGGAAAAGAATGGACATTAATAGAGAAGGGGAAAGTGGCACTTGCAAAAGAAAGGAACTAGAAGGAAAATAGAAGGAGATGATGCATGGGACAAAGGCATTGGGATATTTTGCAAGTGTGTTTGTGGTAAATCTAAATTAATGGAATATTTATAATAGCTCCCTAAATATTAGGAGGATAATATTATAAAGAGAAGTCACTCTTCCCTCGATTTAAATGGATCGAAGATCCACACAAATAATTAGCTGAGATGCAAAAGATTTATGACATGATGACATGATGCAATGCAAAAAAAATAAAAGGGCAAGCACAAAAGAAACACACGGCAAAACCCGGAACATATGGAAGTCTTCTCGAGCATCGGTCTCGGGGCGTTACAATCAGGTACTAAGTTCATGATAAATTTAAGTTCAATTAATCATATTACTTAAGAACTCCCACTTAGATAGACATCCCTTTAATCCTCTAAGTGATCACGTGATCCAAATCAACTAAACCATGTCCGATCATCACGTGAGATGGAGTAGTTTCAATGGTGAACATCACTATGTTGATCATATCTACTATATGATTCACGGTCGACCTTTCTGTCTCAGTGTTCCGGGGCCATATCTGTTATATGCTAGGCTCGTCAAGTTTAACCTGAGTATTCCGCGTGTGCAACTATTTTGCACCCGTTGTATTTGAACGTAGAGCCTATCACACCCGATCATCACGTGGTGTCTCAGCACGAAGAACTTTAGCAACGGTGCATACTCAGGCAGAATACTTATATCTTGATAATTTAGTGAGAGATCATCTTATAATGCTACCATCAATCAAAGCAAGATAAGATGCATAAAAGATAAACATCACATGCAATCAATATAAGTGATATGATATGGCCATCATCATCTTGTGCTTGTGATCTCCATCTCCGAAGCACCGTCATGATCACCATCGTCACCGTCGCGACACCTTGATCTCCATCGTAGCATCGTTGTCGTCTCGCCAACTTATGCTTCTACGACTATTGCTACTGCTTGGTGATAAAGTAAAGCATTACAGGGCGATTGCATTGCATACAATAAAGCGACAACCATATGGCTCCTGCCAGTTGCCGATAACTCGGTTACAAAACATGACCATCTCATACAATAAAATATAGCATCATGCCTTGACCATATCACATCACAACATGCCGTACAAAAACAAGTTAGACGTCCTCTACTTTATTGTTGCAAAGTTTTACGTGGCTGCTACGGGCTAGATAAGAACCGTTCTTACCTACGCATCAAAACCACAACGATAGTTCGTCAAGTTAGTGTTGTTTTAACCTTTTCAAGGACCGGGCGTAGCCACACTTGGTTCAACTAAAGTTGGAGAAACTGACACCCGCCAGCCACCTGTGTGCAAAGCACGTTGGTAGAACCAGTCTCGCATAAGCGTACGCATAATGTCGGTCCGGGCCGCTGTAACACCCCGGATGTAATTTACCTAATATGTACTCCAACTCTTGCCGTTTCCGGCGCTAAGTTATTTTATTTCCTCGGGTTCGGGTTTTTGTCTCCGTGTGTTGTTGTCATTGTCATGCATCTCATACCATGTCATCATGTGCATTGCATTTGCATACGTGTTCGTCTCATGCATCCGAGCATTTTCCCCGTTGTCCGTGTTGCATTCCGGCGCTCCTATCTCCTCCGGTGGTCCTTTCTACCTTCTTTTCGTGTGTGGGGGTTAAACATTTCTGGATTGGACCGAGACTTGCCAAGCGGCCTTGGTTTACTACCGCTAGACCGCCTGTCAAGTTTCGTACTATTTGGACTTCGTTCGATACTCCAACAGTTAACCGAGGGACCGAGAAGGTTTCGTTTGTGTTGCAGCCCAACACCCCTTCAATTTGGCCCAAAACCCACCAAAACCCTCTCCATCCTCCAGAGCGTTCGATCACGATCGCGTGGCCGAAAACCGCACCTCATTCGGACTCTCCTAGCTCCTCCTATGCCTATATATAGGTTCCCCTCCGAAATTCACGGGTCTCTCCTCCCCCCTAAACCCTAGATCCATTTCCCCGCCGCCACCGGACAATGTCCTCCTCCGCGCCGGACACCGCTCCGCGCCAATAGACGGGTGCCACGTGGCGGCTCCTGTCCCCGCCGCCGCCGAGGCCCTCCGACCCGTAGCCGGCCCTCCCCGCGCATCGCCCGGGCCAGAGGCGCCCGCGCCCCGCCGCCTCTCCTCCTACCTCACGCCGCCGCCCGCGCCCGGAGCGCCTCGCCGCGCCGCCGTGGCAGTCCGGTCGCCGGCGCCGCCTCCGCCCTGAGAGCCGGCGTCCTCCTCGCCGCCCCATCCCACCGGCCGCCGCCCCTCGACGCCGGCGAGCGCCCCGGTGCTGACCGGCCTCGCCTCCTCGCCTGGATCCGCGCCGCCCCAGCCTCCACCTCCTCCACGGCGACGTCTTCGGCGAAGCTCCGGCGACCTCAACATCCGCGCGTGAACAGTACCCCGGCCAGATCTCAGATCTAAAAATCCGGACGGTTGAGTTTTGCCTCAAACCCTAGATAAATTGCATTTTTCATCATGCTATATCTCCGCTTCCGTAGCTCCGTTTTGGGCGTGTAGCATATCAAAATGTTCACCTCAGAGAGTACATCATTTCATCTCATTGCATCATTTTCATTTGATCTCATATTGATGCCCGAAATGCTGTTGGAAAAGTGCTATTTGAGTTAATTGTTAGATCTGTTGCACCAAATAGCTATTTGTCATTTTTGCCATGATTATTGTGTGCATGATATGCCCCTGAGCTCTACATGTGTTTTTTATATGCTTTGCCATCTTCCCAGAGGTGCTATCCATGTATTTTTGTGATATGTGTGGTGACTAGCACAAGCTTGCAAAGTAGTGCATTCGTTAATGCTGATTTCAAGGACTTAGCAATTCCACTAAGTCCTTGATCTGTTTTTATCAATATGCCATATGTTCATGTTGTTTCCTAGTGATCCGTGCCTCTTTTGAGGATGATCAGTAAGGATGTTTTGTTAATATTGTGGTGCTCTATCCATCCATGTCTTTGTTTGCAATTATAGAGACCCTAGCTTGAGTCAATCGAGCTCTACTTTTGCTATTTCGTGAATCTGGGCAGATTGTCTACTTGTTAGCGATTTTGCCGAGGATGTTGTTGTTGATCCGTGCATGCTATGTTGTTGTTCTTGCCATGTCTAGCTTATACAATGTGTATTCTTGATGGGTGTATGCTTAGTTTGTCATGCCTTGCTCTGTAGTGAGTGCATCGAGCTCGTAAACATGCCTACTCGCTAAGATATTTGCATGCTCCAGTTTTTCACTAAGTCTGAGTTCTGATTATGTTTTTGCCATGTTCACATGCTTGCAATTGTATTTTCTGATCCCTTTTGGCTCAAGGTCACTAAGGGACTTTTGTTAAGCTCTTTGAGTAGCTCCATGCCATGCTTTACTTTGCCAAGTTAAGTTCCTGTAGCATACCGTTTTCGTGCTCCAAAGTGTGCTACCTGATCTGAAATTCCCGGCTTGTGTTAATTTCACTAAGTCTGAAACATGTTTACCAATTGCACTTTTGCCATGCTTGTTTGAACCTGTTAATGGCTGAATTGGCCGTAGCTCAGTGTTCATCTTTTGTTAAGCTTTATGAGTGGATCCCTACCATTTATTTTGTTGCCATGTTTGAGTGATGTAGCATATTTATCTTGATGCATTTAGATGGCTACTTGCTGTTTATCGCAAACCGGTGCCATATTTGTTTTGCTTGCCATTTCCAAACCGTGCATCCGATTCCAGGATCTTTATATCGATTTCAACCGAAATCACCTCACATTTCCAGTGGCACTCTTGGATTTCCATGTTGAGGCCAGGTTCATTCATTCGTTGTCAAATCTTGCATATGCATCACATATCGCATCCCGCATAGCATACCATGGTTGCATCATGTTGTTTGAGCTTTGCAAGTGGTTGATTGTGTTCCTTTTGCTTGTTTGTTTTGTTTGGGTAGAGCCAGGAGACGAGTTCGCTAACGAGGAGCCCATTGAGTTTGCTTTCGAGGATCCAGTCAACTTTGACAACTTTGCAGGCAAGATGATCATACCCTCGAAATCACTTCTATCTTTGCTTTGCTAGATGCTCGCTCTTTTGCTATGCCTATCCTACAATGCCTACCACTTACTTATCATGCCTCCCAAATTGCCATGTCAAACCTCTAACCCACCATGTCCTAGCAAACCTTTGATTGGCTATGTTACCGCTTTGCTCAGCCCCTCTTATAGCATTGCTAGTTGCAGGTGAAGATTGGAGATTGTTCCTTGTTGGAACATTATTTTCTTGTTGGGATATAATTATATTATCTTGTTATCTTAATGCATCTATATACTTGGTAAAGGTTGGAAGGCTCGGCCTTTTGCCTAGTGTTTTGTTCCACTCTTGCCGCCCTAGTTTCCGTCATATCGGTGTTATGTTCCCGGAATTTTGCGTTCCTTACGCGGTTGGGTAATAATGGGAACCCCTTGACAGTTCATCTTGAATAAAACTCTTCCTGCAATGCCCAACCTTGGTTTTACCATTGCCACCTAGCCTCTTTTTCCCTTGGGTTTCCGGAGCCCAAGGGTCATCTTATTTAAACCACCCCGGGCCAGTGCTCCTCTAAGTGTTGGTCCAACCTGTGAGCTGCCGGTGGCCACCAGGGCAACTCTGGGCTGGCCTACCCGTACCTTGGACAATCTGAGTGTGCCTTGAGAAAGAGATATGTGCAGCTCCTATCGGGATTTGTCGGCACATTCGGGCTGTGTTGCTGGTTTAGTTTTACCTTGTCGAAATGTCTTGTAACCGGGATTCCGAGTCTGATCGGGTCTTCCCGCTAGAAGGAATATCCTTCGTTGACCGTGAGAGCTTGTCATGGGTAAGTTGGGACTCCCCTGCAGGGATTTGAACTTTCGAAAGTCGTGCCCACGGTTATGGGCAGATGGGAATTTGTTAATGTCCGGTTGTAGATAACTTGAACCTTAACTTAAATTAAAACGAATCAACTGTGTGTGTAACCGTGATGGTCTCTTCTCGGTGGAGTCCGGGAAGTGAACACGGTGTTGGAGTTATGTTTGCCGTAGGTTGTTCTCTAGTTCTTCGTTCGCGCTTTGCCTTCTCTTCTCGCTCTCTTTTGTGAAACAGGTTAGCCACCATATATGCTAGTCGCTTGCTGCAGCTCCACATATTTACCTTGCCTTACCTTTAAGCTTAAATAGTCTTGATCGCGAGGGTGCGAGATTGCTGAGTCCCTGTGGCTCACAGATTACTTCCAAACCAGATGCATGGCCTGATGACTCTGTTCTGGATGATGTGCTTCTGCTCAAGTGGGAGTTCGATGAAGCCTCCCGTCGCTACTATGTGTCTTTCCCTGATGATCAGTAGTGGTGCCCAGTTGGGGCAATCGGGACCGTGTCGCATGTTGGGTTGATTTTTTATTTTGGTACTGTAGTCGGACCATGAGTGATTGGATGATGTAATGCTATTTATGTACTTTGTGTGACGTGGCGAGTGTAAGCCAACTATGTATCTTGCCCCTTGTTATCTATTTACATGGGTTGTTGTGAAGATTACTTACTTGCGACATTGCTTTCAATGCGGTTATGCCTCTAAGTCGTGCTTCGACACGTAGGAGATATAGCCGCATCGAGGGCATTACAAGTTCGTAATCAGAGCTCCCCGGACCTTAGGAGCCCCACTGCTTGATCGAATTAGCTGCCGAGTTGAGTCTAGAAAAATGTTTTGAGTCATTTAGGAATTATATATCAGAGAGTTTAGGAATTCTTTTTACTCCCCAGTCCCTTCATCGCTCTGGTAAGGCATCCTGACGTAGAGTTTTGACTCTTCTCTTCTCAAATTTCACTAAAAAAATTTAGGATCACACGGGTATCTTGGAATCGTTCCGATGGATTTGTGACGAGAACATTGTTCTTGGTGCCTCCTGTCATTTAGGGGTTGTGGCAGTGTCCCGGGGAGTTGAGCTCCGAGGTGTTGTCGTCACAATTTTATCGTTGCAGTTCTGGAATACCTGAGTTTAGTTCGCCGACATCGAAAATCTCTTTTATGCAGTTGTTGGTGAGATAATACCTCGACGCCACCCAGTACTGGGGTGGGAGTTCAGGAGTATTGCCATAACTAGTATAACGGATGCTTTTCGAAGGTTGAGGTAGACGATTTCCGAAGTTTTCTGGTTATGTGTTGAAGGATGGATACAGCTGGATGTAGGATTTGCTAGATTTGGGTGAGATATTATGCTTCCCCTGCATCCCCAACACCTGATTGCATAATCAGAAAGGTTCGGGAGTTTCATAGGTCGGAATTCTTGTAGCTCTAGTTCTTCTTCCACAGATATTTGGTTTGAGATTCGGTGATCTTTACCGAGTATTCGTTCTTGCTCCATATCTTGTTGATTTTATTCCTCTACCTAAATTCTAAGTGGCTTCTCAATGTATGGATATGTGACCATTTTAATTGGAATGCATTCGTTCATTTTGTACGGATGTGAAGACTATATGTTGCAATTTCAACCCACTTGATTCAGCTTCAATTTTATCTGTCAATGTGCTAATGGATGTCAACCTGTTCAGAATGGCTCCACCAACGCGCACGACTCCGAATCCTGATCCGCCACCACCACCTCCTCCTCCGGAGGCATGGCAAGCTGTGATGGCCGCTACCAATGCAAACACGCAATTGATCATGCAAATTCTTCAAGAGCGCAATCAAGCGAACCAAGGCAACCAAGGCAACCAGGGCAACAATCAGAATCACTTTGCTACACTCAACCAGTTCCTTGCTAACCAGCCAAAGACCTTCAGCAATTGTGTTGAGGCAACTGATGCTGACGATTGGCTCGTGGACTTATGCAAGCATTTCGAGTGCAGTAACGTCAGGCCTGAGGACTTTTTCAAGTTCGCTTCCTTCCAACTCAAAGACCAAGATGCAAAATGGTTTTAGCAGTACAGAGATTCCGGAGGAGGCCGTGTGATTACCTGGGATGAATTCCGTCAAGACTTTAAAGCTCATCATATTCCTCAGAGCATGGTTGAAAGCAAGCATGAGGAATTCCGCAACCTGAAGCAAGGCTCTTTGTCTGTCTATGACTACAACAAGTTGTTTCAGAAGCTCGCCCGCTTTGCTAAGCAGGATGTCCCTGATGAGAAGAGCATGATATATCAGTTCAGGGGTGGTCTCAGAGAAGAAATGCAGCTAGCTCTTGTTCTCTTTGAGCCCTTGAGGTACGATGAGTTCTACAACATGGCATTGAAGCAAGAGGCTGCTCAACTGAAGTGTGATGCTTCCAAGAAGCGAGTCAGACATGCTACTCCTTCTTCCTCTATTCAAGTGGCTAAGCAGCAGAAGTATTGGCTTCCTCCTCCTCCATTCCGTCAGCCATATCAACAGAAGAGCAAAGGTGGCAGTGGATCTTCCCACCCACCCAACCCTGGCTTTCAGAACAAGACTTCATCTCAAGCTCCAAGATCGAGTGCTCTATATCACCGTCTGCTTTCAGAGGTCACGTGCAACAAGTGCCAACAGAAGGGTCACTATGCCAACAAATGCTTCAATCAGAGGCGTCTCCCTCCTCCTCCTCATGTGAGATCGGCAAGTACAGCTATGGTCAAGCATAACCCCAAGTCTGCCAAGGTCAACTTGATGAATGCAGCTCAGGCAGAGGACTCGTCAGATGTCATCATGGGTAACCTTCCTGTTAACGATATTCCTGCAAAAGTTCTTTTTGACACTGGTGCATCACATTGTTTAATCTCGAGACCATTTGTTTCTAAGCATGAGTTGCCTTTACAAGATTTGCCTAGTCAGTTATCCGTTGTTTCTCGGGGTAAATTCATGAATGCAAGCGCTATGGCCCCGGATGTTACTATCAGATGGGCGACTACAAGTTTCTTTCTTCTCCGGTGGTTTTTGGCAACTCGGATATTGATCTTATTCTCGGAATGGATTGGCTTTCTAAGCACAAGGCGCATCTGTTGGGGAACATAGTAATTTCAAAAAAATTCCTACGCACACACAAGATCATGGTGATGCATAGCAACAAGGGGAGAGCATGATCTACGTACCCTTGTAGATCGCAACGGAAGCATTGACACAACATAGAGGAAGTAGTCGTACGTCTTCTTCCCAATCCGACCGATCCAAGCACCGTTACTCCGGCACCTCCGAGTTCTTAGAACACGTACAGCTCAATGACGATCCCCGGGCTCTGATCCAGCAAAGCTTTGGGGAGGAGTTCCGTCAGCACGACGGCGTGGTGACGATCTTGATGTACTACCGACGCAGGGCTTCGCCTAAGCACTACAACGATATGATCGAGGTGGAATATGGTGGCAGGGGGCACCGCACACGGCTAATGAACGATCTCAATGATCAACTTGTGTGTCTAGAGGTGCCCCCTGCCCCTGGATATAAAGGAGCCAAGGGGGAGGGGTGCGCCGGCCAGGGAGAGGGCGCAGGAGGAGTCCTACTAGTTGGACTAGGTTTCCCAAAGGGGGAAACAGAGAGAGGGGGGGCCGGCCCCTTCTCCTAGTCCTAATAGGACTAAGGGAAGGGGGGCGCGCGGCCACCTATGGGCTGCCCCTTTTATCCTTTCCACTAAGGCCCATGAAGGCCCATATGGCTCCCGGGGGGTTCCGGTAACCTCCCGGTAATCCGGTAAAATCCCGATTTCACCCGGAACACTTCCGATATCCAAATATAGGCTTCCAATATATCAATCTTTATGTCTCGACCATTTCGAGACTCCTCGTCATGTCCGTGATCACATCCGGGACTCCGAACAACCTTCGGTACATCAAAATGCATAAATTCATAATAACTGTCATCGTAACGTTAAGCGTGCGGACCCTACGGTTCGAGAACAATGTAGACATGACCGAGACACTTCTCCGGTCAATAACCAATAGCGGGACCTGGATGCCCATATTGGCTCCTACATATTCTACGAAGATCTTTATCGGTCAGACCGCATAACAACATACGTTGTTCCCTTTGTCATCGGTATGTTACTTGCCCGAGATTCGATCGTCGGTATCCAATACCTAGTTCAGTCTCGTTACCGGCAAGTCTCTTTACTCGTTCCGTAATACATCATCCCGCAACTAACTTATTAGTTGCAATGCTTGCAAGGCTTAAGTGATGTGCATTACTGGGAGGGCCCAGAAATACCTCTCCGACAATCGGAGTGACAAATCGTATTCTCGAAATACACCAACCCAACATCTACCATTGGAGACACCTGTAGAGCTCCTTTATAATCACCCAGTTACGTTATGACGTTTGGTAACACACAAAGTGTTCCTCTGGCAAACGGGAGTTGCATAATCTCATAGTCATAGGAACATGTATAAGTCATGAAGAAAGCAATAGCAACATACTAAATGATCGGGTGCTAAGCTAATGGAATGGGTCATGTCAATCAGATCATTCAACTAATGATGTGACCTCGTTAATCAAATAACAACTCTTTGTTCATGGTTCGGAAACTTAACCATCTTTGATTAATGAGCTAGTCTAGTAGAGGCATACTAGTGACACTCTGTTTGTCTATGTATTCACACATGTATTATGTTTCCGGTTAATACAATTCTAGCATGAATAATAAACATTTATCATGATATAAGGAAATAAATAATAACTTTATTATTGCCTCTAGGGCATATTTCCTTCAGTCTCCCACTTGCACTAGAGTCAATAATCTAGATTACACAGTAATGATTCTAACACCCATGGAGCCTTGGTGTTGATCATGTTTTGCTCGTGGAAGAGGCTTAGTCAACGGGTCTGCAACATTCAGATCCGTATGTATCTTGCAAATCTCTATGTCTCCCACCTAGACTAGATGCCGGATGGAATTGAAGCGTCTCTTGATGTGTTTGGTCCTTTTGTGAAATCTGGATTCCTTTGCCAAAGCAATTGCACCAGTATTGTCACAAAAGATTTTCATTGGACCCGATGCACTAGGTATGACACCTAGATCGGATATGAACTCCTTCATCCAGACTCCTTCGTTCGCTGCTTCCAAAGCAGCTATGTACTCCGCTTCAGATGTAGATCCCGCTACGATGCTTTGTTTAGAACTGCACCAACTGACAGCTCCACCGTTTAAAGTAAACACGTATCCGGTTTGCGATTTAGAATCGTCCGGATCAGTGTCAAAGCTTGCATCAACGTAACCTCTTACGGTGAGCTCTTTGTCACCTCCATATACGAGAAACATATCCTTAGTCCTTTTCAGGTATTTCAGGATGTTCTTGACCGCTGTCCAGTGATCCACTCATGGATTACTTTGGTACCTCCCTGCTAAACTAATAGCAAGGCACACATCAGGTCTAGTACACAGCATTGCATACATGATAGAGCCTATGGCTGAAGCATAGGGAACATCTTTCATTTTCTCTCTATCTTCTGCAGTGGTCGGGCATTGAGTCTGACTCAACTTCACACCTTGTAACACAGGCAAGAACCCTTTCTTTGCTTGATCCATTTTGAACTTCTTCAAAATCTTGTCAAGGTATGTGCTTTGTGAAAGTCCAATTAAGCGTCTTGATCTATCTCTATAGATCTTTATGCCTAATATATAAGCAGCTTCCCCGAGGTCTTTCATTGAAAAACTTTTATTCAAGTATCCCTTTATGCTATCCAGAAATTCTATATCATTTCCAATCAGCAATATGTCATCCACATATAATATCAGAAATGCTACAGAGCTCCCACTCACTTTCTTGTAAATACAGGCTTCTCCAAAAGCCTGTATAAAACCAAATGCTTTGATCACACTATCAAAGCGTTTATTCCAAGTCCGAGAGGCTTGCACCAATCCATAAATGGATCGCCGGAGCTTGCACACTTTGTTAGCTCCCTTTGGATCGACAAAACCTTCCGGTTGCATCATATACAACTCTTCTTCCAGAAATCCATTCAGGAATGCAGTTTTGACATCCATCTGCCAAATTTCATAATCATAAAATGCGGCAATTGCTAACATGATTCTGACAGACTTAAGCATCGCTACGGGTGAGAAGGTCTCATCGTAGTCAACCCCTTGAACTTGTCGAAAACCTTTTGCGACAAGTCAAGCTTTATAGACAGTAATATTATCGTCAGCGTCAGTCTTTTTCTTGAAGATCCATTTATTCTCAATTGCTTGCCGATCATCGGGCAAGTCAACCAAAGTCCATACTTTGTTTTCATACATGGATCCCATCTCAGATTTCATGGCTTCAAGCCACTTGCGGAATCTGGGCTCACCATCGCTTCTTCATAGTTCGTAGGTTCATCATGATCTAGTAGCATGACTTCCAGAACTGGATTACCGTACCACTCTGGTGCGGATCTCACTCTGGTTGATCTACGAGGTTCAGTAGTATCTTGTCCTGAAGTTTCATGATCATCATCATTAGCTTCCTCACTAATTGGTATAGGTGTCGCAGAAACAGTTTTCTGTGATGTACTACTTTCCAATAAGGGAGCAGGTACAATTACCTCGTCAAGTTCTACTTTCCTCCCACTCACTTCTTTCGAGAGAAACTCCTTCTCTAGAAATGATCCATTCTTAGCAACGAATGTCTTGCCTTCGGATCTGTGATAGAAGGTGTACCCAACAGTCTCCTTTGGGTATCCTATGAAGACACATTTTTCCGATTTGGGTTCGAGCTTATCAGGTTGAAGCTTTTCCACATAAGCATCGCAGCCCCAAACTTTAAGAAACGACAACTTTGGTTTCTTGCCAAACCATAGTTCATAAGGCGTCGTCTCAATGGATTTTGATGGTGCCCTATTTAATGTGAATGCGGCCGTCTCTAAAGCATAACCCCAAAATGATAGCGGTAAATCAGTAAGAGACATCATAGATCGCACCATATCTAGTAAAGTACGATTACGACGTTCGGACACACCATTACGCTGTGGTGTTCCGGGTGGCGTGAGTTGCAAAACTATTCCACAATTTTTCAAATGTACACCAAACTCGTAACTCAAATATTCTCCTCCACGATCAGATCGTAGAAACTTTCTTTTCTTGTTACGATGATTTTCAACTTCACTCTGAAATTCTTTGAACTTTTCAAATGTTTCAGACTTATGTTTCATTAAGTAGATATACCCATATCTACTTAAATCATCTGTGAAAGTGAGAAAATAATGATATCCGCCACGAGCCTCAATATTCATCAGACCACATACATCGGTATGTATGATTTCCAACAATTCTGTTGCTCTCTCCATAGTACCGGAGAACGGTGTTTTAGTCATCTTGCCCATGAGGCACGGTTCGCAAGTACCAAGTGATTCGTAATCAAGTGGTTCCAAAAGCCCATCAGTATGGAGTTTCTTCATGCGCTTTACACCGATATGACCTAAACGGCAGTGCCACAAGTAAGTTGCACTATCATTATCAACTCTGCATCTTTTGGGTTCAACATTATGAATATGTGTATTACTACTATCGAGATTCATCAAAAATAGACCACTCTTCAAAGTGCATGACCATAAAAGATATTACTCATATAAATAGAACAACCATTATTCTCTGATTTAAATGAATAACTGTCTCGCATTAAACAAGATCCAGATATAATGTTCATGCTTAACGCTGGCACCAAATAACAATTATTTAGGTCTAATATTAATCCCGCAGGTAGATGTAGAGGTAGCGTGCCGACCGCGATCACATCGACTTTGGAACCGTTTCCCACGCGCATCGTCACCTCATCCTTTGCCAGTGTTCGCTTAATCTGTAGTCCCTGTTTCGAGTTGCAAATATTAGCAATAGAACCAGTATCAAATACCCAGGTGCTACTGCAAGCTCTAGTAAGGTACACATCAATAACATGTATATCACATATACCTTTGTTCACCTTGCCATCCTTCTTATCCGCCAAATATTTGGGGCAGTTCCGCTTCCAGTGACCAGTCTGCTTGCAGTAGAAGCACTCAGTTTCAGGCTTAGGTCCAGACTTGGGTTTCTTCTCCTGAGCAGCAACTTGCTTGCCGTTCTTTTTGAAGTTCCCCTTCTTCTTCCCTTTGCCCTTTTTCTTGAAACTAGTGGTCTTGTTGACCATCAACACTTGATGCTCCTTCTTGATCTCTACCTCCACAGCTTTCAGCATCGCGAAGAGCTCGGGAATAGTCTTGTTCATCCCTTGCATATTATAGTTCATCACGAAGCTCTTGTAGCTTGGTGGCAGTGATTGGAGAATTCTGTCAATGACGCAATCATCTGGAAGATTAACTCCCAACTGAATCAAGTGATTATTATACCCAGACAGTTTGAGTATATGCTCACTGACAGAACTGTTCTCCTCCATCTTGCAGCTATAGAACTTATTGGAGACTTCATATCTCTCAATCCGGGCATTTTCTTGAAGTATTAACTTCAACTCCTGGAACATCTCATATGCTCCATGACGTTCAAAACGTTGTTGAAGTCCCGATTCTAAGCCGTAAAGCATGGCACACTGGACTATCAAGTAGTCATCAGCTTTGCTCTGCCAGACGTTCATAACATCTGGTGTTGCTCTAGCAGCAGGCCTGGCACCCAGCGGTGCTTCCAGGACGTAAATCTTCTGAGCAGCAATGAGGATAATCCTCAAGTTACGGACCCAGTCCGTGTAATTGCTACCATCATCTTTCAACTTTGCTTTCTCAAGGAACGCATTAAAATTCAACGGAACAATAGCACGAGCCATCTATCTACAATCAACATAAACAAGCAAGATCCTATCAGGTACTAAGTTCATGATAAGTTTAAGTTTAGTTAATCAAATTACTTAAGAACTCCCACTTAGATAGACATCCCTCTAATCCTCTAAGTGATTACGTGACCCAAATCAACTAAACCATAACCGATCATCATGTGAGATGGAGTAGTTTTCAATGGTGAACATCGTTATGTTGATCATATCTACTATATGATTCATGCTCGACCTTTCGGTCTCTGTGTTCCGAGACCATATCTGCATATGCTAGGCTCGTCAAGTTTAACCTGAGTATTCTGCGTGTGCAAAACTGGCTTGCACCCGTTGTAGATGGACGTAGAGCTTATCACACCCGATCATCACGTGGTGTCTGGGCACAACGAACTTTGGCAACAGTGCATACTCAGGGAGAACACTTCTTGATAATTTAGTGAGAGATCATCTTATAATGCTACCGTCAATCAAAGCAAGATAAGATGCATAAAAGGATAAACATCACATGCAATCAATATAAGTGATATGATATGGCCATCATCATCTTGTGCTTGTGATCTCCATCTCCGAAGCACCGTCATGATCACCATCGTCACCGGCGTGACACCTTGAACTCCATCGTAGCATCGTTGTCGTCTCGCTAATCTTATGCTTCCACGACTATCACTACCGCTTAGTAATAAAGTAAAGCATTACATCGCGATTGCATTGCATACAATAAAGCGACAATCATATGGCTCCTGCCAGTTGCCGATAACTCGGTTACAAAACATGATCATCTCATACAATAAAATTTAGCATCATGCCTTGACCATATCACATCACAACATGCCCTGCAAAAACAAGTTAGACGTCCGCTACTTTGTTGTTGCAAGTTTTACGTGGCTGCTACGGGCTTAAGCAAGAACCAATCTCACCTACGCATCAAAACCACAACGATAGTTTGTCAAATAGACTCCGTTTTAACCTTCTCAAGGACCGGGCGTAGCCACACTCGGTTCAACTAAAGTTGGAGAGACAGTCACCCGCAAGCCATGTATGTGCAAAGCACGTCGAGGGAACCGGTCTCGCGTAAGCGTACGCGTAATGTTGGTCCGGGTCGTCTCGTCCAACAATACCGCTGAACCAAAATATGACATCCTGGTAGGCAGTATGACTTGTATCGCCCACAACTCACTTGTGTTCTACTCGTGCAAATAACATCAAACCATAAAACCTAGGCTCGGATGCCACTGTTGGGGAACGTAGTAATTTCAAAAGATTTCCTACGCACACACAAGATCTTGGTGATGCATAGCAACGAGGGGAGAGCATGATCTACGTACCCTTGTAGATCGCAACGGAAGCGTTGACACAATGTAGAGGAAGTAGTCGTACGTCTTCTTCCCAATCCGACCGATCCAAGCACCATTACTCCGGCACCTCCGAGTTCTTAGCACACGTACAGCTCGATGACGATCCCCGGGCTCCGATCCAGCGAAGCTTTGGGGAGGAGTTCCGTCAGCACGACGGCGTCGTGACGATCTTGATGTACTACCGACGCAGGGCTTCGCCTAAGCACTACAACGATATGATCGAGGTGGAATATGGTGGCAGGGGCACCGCACACGGCTAATGAACGATCTCAATGATCAACTTGTGTGTCTAGAGGTGCCCCCTGCCCCTGTATATAAAGGAGCCAAGGGGGAGGGGTGCGCCGGCCAGGGAGAGGGCGCAGGAGGAGTCCTACTCCCACCGGGAGTAGGACCCCCCCCCCCCAATCCTAGTTGGACTAGGTTTCCCAAAGGGGGAAAGAGAGAGAGGGGGGGCCGGCCCCTTCTCCCAGTCCTAATAGGACTAAGGGAAGGGGGGCGCGCAGCCACCTATGGGCTGCCCCTTTTCTCCTTTCCACTAAGGCCCATGAAGGCCCATATGGCTCCCGGGGGGTTCCGGTAACCTCCCGGTAATCCGGTAAAATCCCGATTTCACCCGGAACACTTCCGATATCCAAATATAGGCTTCCAATATATCAATCTTTATGTCTCGACCATTTTGAGACTCCTCGTCATGTTCGTGATCACATCCGGGACTCCGAACAACCTTCGGTACATCAAAATGCATAAACTCATAATAACTGTCATCGTATAGTTAAGCGTGCGGACCCTACGGTTCGAGAACAATGTAGACATGACCGAGACACTTCTCCGGCCAATAACCAATAGCGGGACCTGGATGCCCATATTGGCTCCTACATATTCTACAAAGATCTTTATCGGTCAGACCGCATAACAACATACGTTGTTCCCTTTGTCATCGGTATGTTACTTGCCCGAGATTCGATTGTCGGTATCCAATACCTAGTTCAATCTCGTTACCAGCAAGTCTCTTTACTCGTTCCGTAATACATCATCCCGCAACTAACTTATTTGTTGCAATGCTTGCAAGGCTTAAGTGATGTGCATTACCGAGAGGGCCCAGAGATACCTCTCCGACAATCGGAGTGACAAATCCTATTCTCGAAATACGCCAACCCAACATCTACCATTGGAGACACCTGTAGAGCTCCTTTATAATCACCCAGTTACGTTGTGACGTTTGGTAGCACACAAAGTGTTCCTCTAGCAAACGGGAGTTGCATAATCTCATAGTCATAGGAACATGTATAAGTCATGAAGAAAGCAATAGCAACATACTAAATGATCGGGTGCTAAGCTAATGGAATGGGTCATGTCAATCAGATCATTCAACTAATGATGTGACCTCGTTAATCAAATAACAACTCTTTGTTCATGGTTAGGAAACTTAACCATCTTTGATTAATGAGCTAGTCTAGTAGAGGCATACTAGTGACACTCTGTTTGTCTATTTATTCACACATGTATTATGTTTCCGGTTAATACAATTCTAGCATGAATAATAAACATTTATCATGATATAAGGAAATAAATAATAACTTTATTATTGCCTCTAGGGCATATTTCCTTCAGCATCTTGATTGTGCAGCCAGTCAGATTCACTTGACTCATTCGTCTGAGGATGTAATTGTCTTTACCGCCCGTGATGATACCGTCCGTCTGTTTTCTCTCAGTGAGAAGAGTGAACGGGATGCCATCTCTCAAATTCCAGTCGTTTGCGAATATCAAGACGTCTTTCCAGAAGAGCTTCCAGGAATGCCTCCGCACCGGCCAGTTGAATTCGTCATTGATCTTGAGCCTGGCACGGAACCGGTTTGCAAACGTCCTTACAAGCTCGGACCTGAAGAGTTGAAGGAGCTGAAGAAGCAACTCGATATTCAAGAACGAATGGGTCTTATCCGACCTAGTTCTTCTCCGTGGGGTTGTGGACTTCTTTTTGTGAAGAAGAAGGATGGAATGGACCGACTTTGTGTTGACTACCGTCCATTGAACAAGAAGACTATCAAGAACAATTACCCACTTCCCAACATCAATGAGTTGTTCGAACAACTCAAAGGTGCCCAAGTATTCTCCAAGCTTGATCTCCGTATGGGCTATCACCAGATTCAAATCCGTGAGCAAGATATTCCCAAGCCGGCTTTCAGGACAAGCTATGGTTCATATGAATACACTGTCATGTCTTTTGGCCTCGTCAACGCTCCTCCGACTTTCTCTCGCATGATGAACTTCATCTTCAACGCCTACACTAATGACTTCGTTTTGGTCTATCTCGACGACATTTTGGTCTTTTCAAAGAACAAGGAAGATCATGCCAAGCACTTGCGTTTGGTGCTCGATAAGCTCAGGGAACATTAGTTCTACGCCAAGTTCTCAAAGTGCGAGTTTTGGCTCGATGAGGTTCTATATCTTGGGCATATCATCTCTGCCAAGGGCATTGCGGTGAATCCTGAGAAGGTGTCTGCAATTGTGAATTGGGAACCACCTCAGAAAGTGAAGCAACTCTGTAGCTTCCTTGGTCTCGCGAGCTACTGTCGAAGGTTCATTGAGAACTTTTCAAAGATTGCGAAGCCTCTTTCAAACCTTCTCCAGAAGCACGTCAAGTACGTTTGGTCTCTGGAATGTGACATCGCTTTCAACACTCTAAAAGAGAAATTGGTCACTGCTCCAGTTCTGACTCCTCCTGATGAATCCAAACCGTTCGAGGTCTTCTGCGATGCCTCTCTTCAAGGTCTTGGTGCAGTGTTGATGCAAGAGAAGAAAGTTGTGGCTTATACCTCTTGCTAGTTGAAGCCCAACGAGAAGAACTACCCCACACATGACCTCGAGTTGGTGGAAGTTGTGCATGCTCTTTTGACTTGGAGACATCTCTTATTGGGAAGAAAAGTGGACATCTTCACTAACCACAAGAGTCTCAAGTACATCTTCACTCAGCCTAATCTCAACCTCAGGCAGACTCGTTGGGTCGAAATGATTCAAGAGTATAATCCGAGTATCGAGTATACTCCAGGCAAGGCCAATGTGATTGCTGACGCATTGAGCAGGAAGGCTTATTGCAACAGTCTGATTCTCAAGCCTTACCAACCCGAGCTTTGTGAAGCTTTCCACAAACTTAATCTGCAAGTTGTTCCTCAAGGTTTCCTCACCAACCTTCAAGTCTCTCCTACCTTGGAAGACCAGATTCGCGAGGCTCAACTTCTTGATGCTATGGTGAAGAAGGTGAAGATTGGGATTGCCAAGAGTCAACCCAAGTACAAGTGCTACCGCCTTGATGACAAGGATACTCTCTTCTTCGAGGATCGTATTGTTGTGCCCAAAGGTGACCTCCGTAATGTTATCATGAACGAGGCTCACAATTCACTCCTCTCCATCCATCCTGGGAGTACGAAGATGTATCAGGACCTCAAACAGGCTTATTGGTGGACTCGAATGAAGTGCGAGATTGCTCAGTTCGTGAATGAGTGTGATGTCTGCAGAAGAGTGAAGGCAGAACACCAAAGGCCACCTGGTCTCCTCCAACCTCTTGCCATTCCAGAATGGAAGTTTGACCACATTGAGATGGACTTCGTGACGGGGTTTCCAAAGTCCAAGCGTGGCAATGATGCTATATTCGTTGTCATTGACAAACTCACTAAAGTGGCTCACTTTCTGCCTATCAAAGAGTCAATCACTACAGCTCAATTGGTGGAGCTGTATACCTCTCGGATTGTCTCTCTGCACGGTATTCCACAGGTGATCTCTGCAGACCCTGGTAGCATCTTTACCTCCAAGTTTTGGGATTCTTTTCAGAAGGCCATGGGCACCAACTTCCGCTTCAGCACAGCTTTCCATCTTCAAACTAGCGGTCAAGTCGAGCGTGTCAATCAGATTCTTGAAGATATGCTCAGGGCTTGTGTGATCTCCTTCGGCATGAAGTGGAAAGATTGTCTTCCATATGCCGAATTCTCCTACAACAACAGTTTTCAAGCAAGTTCGGGCAAGGCCCCATTCGAAATTCTGTATGGCAGGAAGTGTCGTACTCCACTCAACTGGTCTGAAACCGGTGAGCGTCAACTTCTTGGAAATGACTTAATCATAGAGGCAGAGGGAATGTGTAAAGTCATTTGTGATAACCTCAAAGCAGCGCAATCGCGCCAGAAGAGCTACTATGATAGTAAGCACCGTGATTTGGCTTTCGAGATCGGAGACCATGTTTACCTCCGCGTCTCTCCAATGAAAGGTACTCGTCGCTTCAGTATCAAAGGGAAGCTTGCCCCTAGATACATGGGTCCCTTCAGGATCGTCAGCAAGAGAGGCGATCTTGCCTATCAACTCGAGCTTCCTTCAAACTTTGCAAATGTGCACGACGTGTTCCATGTCTCTCAGCTCCGCAAGTGCTTCAAGACACCTGGCCGCACCGTCAACTTTGAAGACATTGATCTCCAAGAAGATCTCTCTTATCATGAGCACCCCGTGGCTATTCTTGAAGAGACTGAACGCAAGACTCGCAATAAGTCAATCAAATTCCTCAAAGTCAAGTGGTCACACCATTCCGACCGTGAAGCCACCTGGGAACGCGAGGATCACCTCCGTTCTGAGTACCCAGCGTTCTTCCAGTCCTAGATCTCGGGATGAGATCCTTTCGTAGTGGTGGAGTGTTGTAACACCCCGGATGTAATTTACCTAATATGTACTCCAACTCTTGCCGTTTCCGGTGCTAAGTTATTATATTTCCTCGGGTTCGGGTTTTTGTCTCCGTGTGTTGTTGTCGTTGTCATGCATCTCATATCATGTCATCATGTGCATTGCATTTGCATATGTGTTCTTCTCATGCATCCGAGCATTTTTCCAGTTGTCCGTTTTGCATTCCGGCGCTCCTATCTCCTCCGGTGGTCCTTTCTACCTTCTTTTCGTGTGTGGGGGTTAAACATTTCTGGATTGGACCGAGACTTGCCAAGCGGCCTTGGTTTACTACCGCTAGACCGCCTGTCAAGTTTCGTACTATTTGGACTTCGTTCGATACTCCAACAGTTAACCGAGGGACCGAGAAGGTCTCGTGTGTGTTGCAGCCCAACACCCCTTCAATTTGGCCCAAAACCTTCTCCATCCTCTAGAGCGTTCGATCACGATCGCGTGGCCGAAAACCGCACCTCATTTGGACTCTCCTAGCTCCTCCTATGCCTATATATAGGTTCCCCTCCGAAATTCACGGGTCTCTCCTCCCCCATAAACCCTAGATCCATTTCCTCGCCGCCGCCGGACAATGTCCTCCTCCGCGCCGGACACCGCTCCGCGCCAATAGACAGGCGCCACGTGGCGGCTCCTATCGCCGCCGCCGCCGAGGCCCGCCGGCCCGTAGTCGGCCCTCCCCGCGCACCGCCCAGGCCAGAGGCGCCCGCGCCCCGCCGCCTCTCCTCCTACCTCTCGCCGCCGCCCGCGCCCGGAGCGCCTCACCGCGCCGCCATCGCAGTCCGGTCGCCGGCGCCGCCTCCGCCCTGAGAGCCGGCGTCCTCCTCGCCGCCCCATCCCGCCGGCCGCCGCCCCTCGATGCCAGCGAGCGCCCCGATGCCGACCGGCCTCGCCTCCTCGCCTCCCCGCCCAGATCCGTGCCGCCCCGGCCTCCACCTCCTCCACGGCGATGTCTCCGGCGAAGCTCCGGCGACCTCGACATCTGCACGTGAACAGTACCCCGGCCAGATCTCGGATCTAAAAATCTGGACGGTTGACTTTTGCCTCAAACCCTAGATAAATTGCATTTTTCATCATGATATATCTCCGCTTCTGTAGCTCCGTTTTGGGCGTGTATCATCACAAAATGTTCGTCTCAGAGAGTACATCATTTCATCTCATTGCACCATTTTCATTTGAGCTCATATTGATGCCCGAAATGCTGTTGGAAGAGTGCTATTTGAGTTAATTGTCAGATCTGCTGCACCAAATAGCTATTTGTCATTTTTTCCATGATTATTGTGTGCATGATATGCCCCTGAGCTCTACATGTGTTTTGTTATATGCTTTTCCATCTTCCCAGAGGTGCTATCCATGTATTTTTGTGATATGTGTGGTGACTAGCACAAGCTTGCAAAGTAGTGCATTCGTTAATGCTGATTTCAGGGACTTAGCAATTCCACTAAGTCCTTGATTTGTTTTTATCAGTATGCCATATGTTCATGTTGTTTCCTAGTGATCCGTGCCTTTTTTGAGGATGATCAGTAAGGATGTTTTGTTAATATTGTGGTGCTCTATCCATAAATGTCTTTGTTTGCAATTATGGAGCATCCTAGCTTGAGTCAATCGAGCTCTACTTTTGCTATTTCGTGAATCTAGGCAGATTGTCTACTTGTTAGCGATTTTGCCGAGGATGTTGTTGTTGATTCGGGCATGATATGTTGTTATTCTTGCCATGTATAGCTTATACAATGTGTATTCTTGATGGGTGTATGCTTAGTTTGTCATGCCTTGCTCTGTAATGAGTGCATCGAGCTCGTAAACATGCCTACTCGCTAAGATATTTCCATGCTCCAGTTTTTCACTAAGTTTGAGTTCTGATTATGTTTTTGCCATGTTCACATGCTTGCAATTGTATTTTCTGATCCCTTTTGGCTCAAGGTCACTAAGGGACTTTTGTTAAGCTCTTTGAGTAGCTCCATGCCATGCTTTACTTTGCCATGTTAAGTTCCTGTAGCATATAGTTTTTGTGCTCCAAAGTGTGCTACCTGATCTGAAATTCCAGGCTTGTGTTAATTTCACTAAGTCTGAAACCTGTTTACCAATTGCACTTTTGCCATGCTTGTTTGAACCTGTTAATGGATGAATTGGCCATAGCTCATTGTTCATCTTTTGTTAAGCTTTATGAGTGAATCCCTGTCATGTATTTTGTTGCCATCTTTGAGTGCTGTAGCATATTTATCTTGATGCATTTAGATGGCTACTTGCTATTTATTGCAGACCGGTGCCATATTTGTTTTGCTTGCCATTTCCAAACCGTGCATCCGATTCCGGCGATATTTATATCGATTTCAACCGAAATCACCTCACCTTTCCAGTGGCAATCTTGGATTTTCAAGTTGAGGCCAGGTTCATTCATTCCTTGTCAAATCTTGCATATGCATCACATATCGCATCCCGCATAGCATACCATGGTTGCATCATGTTGTTTGAGCTTTGCACGTGGTTGATTGTGTTCCTTTTTCTTGTTTGTATTGTTTTGGTAGAGCTGGGAGACGAGTTCGCTAATGAGGAGCCCGTTGAGTTTGCTTTCGAGGATCCAGTCAACTCTGACAACTTTGCAGGCAAGATGATCATACCCTCGAAATCACTTCTATCTTTGCTTTGCTAGATGCTCACTCTTTTGCTATGCCTATGCTACGATGCCTACCACTTGCTTATCATGCCTCCCAAATTGCCATGGCAAACCTCTAACCCATCATGTCCTAGCAAACCGTTGATTGGCTATGTTACCGCTTTGCTCAGCCCCTCTTATAGCGTTGCTAGTTGCAGGTGAAGATTGGAGATCGTTCCTTGTTGGAACATTATTTTCTTGTTGGGATATCATTATATTATCTTGTTATCTTAATGCATCTATATACTTGGTAAAGGGTGGAAGGCTCGGCCTTTTGCCTAGTGTTTTGTTCCACTCTTGCAGCCATAGTTTCCGTCATATCGGTGTTATGTTCCTGGATTTTTGCGTTCCTTACGCGGTTGGGTAATAATGGGAACCCCTTGACAGTTCGTCTTGAATAAAACTCTTCCAGCAATGCCCAACCATGGTTTTACCATTTGCCACCTAGCCTCTTTTTCCCTTGGGTTTCCGGAGCCCAAGGGTCATCTTATTTAAACCACCCCGGGCCAGTGCTCCTCTGAGTGTTGGTCCAACCTGTCAGCTGCCGGTGGCCACCAGGGGCAACTCTGGGCTGGCCTACCCGTACCTTGGACAATCTGAGTGTGCCCTGAGAAAGAGATATGTGCAGCTCCTATCGGGATTTGTTGGCACATTCGGGCGGTGTTGCTGGTTTAGTTTTACCTTGTCGAAATGTCTTGTAACCGGGATTCCGAGTCTGATCGGGTCTTCCCGCTAGAAAGAATATCCTGCGTTGACCGTGAGAGCTTATCATGGGCTAAGTTGGGACTCCCCTGCAGGGATTTGAACTTTCGAAAGTCGTGCCCGCGGTTATGGGCAGATGGGAATTTGTTAATGTCCGGTTGCAGATAACTTGAACCTTAACTTAATTAAAATGAATCAACTGTGTGTGTAACCGTGATGGTCTCTTCTCGGCGGAGTCCGGGAAGTGAACACGGTGTTGGAGTTATGTTTGCCGTAGGTTGTTCTCTAGTTCTTTGTTCGTAATTTGCCTTCTCTTCTCGCTCTCTTTTGCGAAACAGGTTAGCCACCATATATGCTAGTCGCTTGCTGCAGCTCCACATATTTACCTTGCCTTACCTATAAGCTTAAATAGTCTTGATTGCGAGGGTGCGAGATTGCTGAGTCCCTGTGGCTCACAGATTACTTCCAAACCAGATGCAGGGCCCGATGACTCTGTTCTGGATGATGCGCTTGAGATCAAGTGGGAGTTCGATGAAGCCTCCCGTCGCTACTATGTGTCTTTCCCTGATGATCAGTAGTGGTGCCCAGTTGGGGCAATCGGGACCGTGTCGCATGTTGGGTTGATCTTTTATTTTGGTACCGTAGTCGGACCATGAGTGATTGGATGATGTAATGCTATTTATGTACTTTGTGTGATGTGGCGAGTGTAAGCCAACTATGTATCTTGCCCCTTATTATCTATTTACATGGGTTGTTGTGAAGATTACCTTACTTGCGACATTGCTTTCAATGCGGTTATGCCTCTAAGTCGTGCTTCGACACGTAGGAGATATAGCCGCATCGAGGGCGTTACAGCCGCTTCATCCAACAATACCGCCAAACCACAGTATGACATGCTAGTAATCAGTATGCCTTGTATCGCCCGCAACTCACTTGTGTTCTACTCGTGCATATGACATCTACGAATAAAACCTGGCTCGGATGCCACTGTTGGGGACTGTAGTAATTTCAAAGTTTTCCTACGCACATGCAAGATCATAGTGTTGCATAGCAACGAGAGGGGAGAGTGTGTCCGTGTACCATGGTAGACCGAAAGCGGAAGCGTTAGCACAACGCGGTTGATGTAGTCGTACCTCTTCATGATCCGACCGATCAAGTACCAAACGCGTGACACCTCCGAGTTCTGCACATGTTCAACTCGATGACGTCCCTCGAACTCCGATCCAGCCGAGTGTTGAGGGAGAGTTTCGTCAGCCCGACGGTGTGGTGACGATGATGATGTTCTACCGACACAGGGCTTCGCCTAAGCATCGCTACGATATGATCGAGGTGGATTATGGTGGCGGGGGGCACCACACACAGCTAAGAGATCAAGAGATCAATTGTTGTGTCTATGGGGTGCCCCCCTCCTCCGTATATAAAGGGGGAGGAGGAGAGGGTCGGCCAAGGGGGTGGCGCGCCCTAGGAGGGGGAAACCTACTCCAAGTAGGTTTGCCCCTCCCTTTCCTAATCCAAGAAGGAGGGGGAAGGAAGGAGTGGGAGAGGGGAAAGGCAAGGGGGGCGCCGCCTCCCCTTTCCTTGTCCTATTCGGACTCAAGGGGAGGGGGTGCGCCTGTTGCCCTGGCCAGCCCCTCTCTCTCTCCACTAAGGCCCAACAAGGCCCATTAGTTCTGGGGGGGGGGGGTTCTGGTAACCCACGGTACTCCGATAAATGTCTGGAACCTTCTGGAACCTTTCTGGTGTCCAAACATAGTCGTCTGATGTAGGGTAGAACCCTAGTGGCCCGATCTTTCATGAAAGGAGCGGATCCCGCGATGAACACGAAGAACACGAGGGGGAAAATCACGAGGGGAACACAAGAGAACACTCAAACCAACAAGAATGATCACACATGCGCTAGATCCATGAACACAAAGGAAGATACAAGATCCACGATCAACAAGGGACGATACAAGAGGTAACGGATCTTCTCCATGAGGAGGTCTTGATGGTCTTCTCCGCAAGGAGGTCTTGAATCCACGAGGGATCTTCTCCGCGAGGAGGTCTTGAATCCAAAGGGATCTTCTCCGAAGAGGCCACGGTTTCTCACGAGGAGTAGATCCGATGTGGATGAGCATATCTCTATCTCTAAATATGAGCTAAACCAATGCTAACCCTAACTAGGAGGAGGTGGGGGAGTATATATAGTGCTATCCCATGAAGGGGTAAGTGAGAGGGGGGATACATGGGCCCTTGGCCCGATCTTTGCGCACAGGCGGGTGCCGGATGTCCGGGCTGGGGGCCGGATGTCTGGAGGCTCACGAAGAGCCGGATGTCCGGGCCTTTGGCCGGATGTCCGGGCTGGAGTTGCCCAATTCTTCTGCTCTCTGGTTAGCGTGCTCCGGATTTCCGGGCGAAGGGGGCTAGATGTCCGGGGCATCGGGAGGAGCCGGATGTCCGGGGCATGGGGCCGGATGTCCGGGCTGGTCCGGATGTCCGGGCTGGGGCCGGATGTCCGGGGCCTGTAGCAGCTGGCTCTTCTTCCTTCTCGTTCCTTCGCTCCCGCACACACTTGGCCTTGGTCCTTGGGCTCTCCTTGGTCTCCTCGGGTGTACCTGAGTATGCACAAGGTCCGCGCTTGAAATAGCATCCATGTATTACATGCGGAAAGGGAAGATTCAGAAAGGAGCGAGTTCACCTTGTGTCCAATGGTGTATGCTCGAGTGTACATGGGGATGATCATAGGAAGCTCCGCGTCATCTCCCCTCCCTTGGGAAAGATCCGACCTCAGATCGTGATCCTCATCACCATGGAAACGATTGTTGTGGACGGACTTGTAGTTGGACCGAGTTGAAGACATTGCGCCATCCAAGTACTCCAAGTTGTCGCCGGAGTGGTATATATGCGAGAAAAGCAAACAAAAACGACACTCGAAAATACAATGGTTAGCGCACACAAAGTGTCCATCATGTAAGAAAGAGTATGTGCAATAAGATTGATCATGACAAGGTGCATGAAGCTTATCCAAAAGAGATGGAATGGTATGCAAAGCATTCATGAGAGCAAAAGCATTCATTATGCACACAAATGTGTTGTGAATATGATCAATGCAACCATAGTGCAAAATGATGTCATAGTGAGACGGTTTATCAATAGCATGAATATGGCAATGGATGCTTGCTACCTCTTGAGCTTGCGTTGGATTTCCCCGAAGAGGAAGGGATGATGCAGCAGAGTAGCGTAAGTATTTCCCTCAGTTTTTGAGAACCAAGGTATCAATCCAGTAGGAGGCCACGCTCAAGTCCCTCGTACCTGCACAAAACGATAGCTACTCGCAACCAACGCGATTAGGGGTTGTCAATCCCTTCACGGTCACTTACGAGAGTGAGATCTGATAGATATAATATTTTTGGTACTTTTGGTATAGAGATGCAAAGTGAAAAGTAAAAGGTAAAGTAAAAAAGCAAAGCAAGATTAAAGTGATGGAGATTAATATGATGAGAATAGACCCGGGGGCCATAGGTTTCACTAGTGGCTTCTCTCAAGAGCATAGTATTCTACGGTGGGTGAACAAATTACTCTTGAGCAATTGACAGAATTGAGCATAGTTATGAGAATATCTAGGCTTGATCATGTATATAGGCATCACATCCGTGACAAGTATACCGAAACGATTCTGCATCTACTACTATTACTCCACTCATCGACCGCTATCCAGCATGCATCTAGAGTATTAAGTTAAAAACAGAGTAACACTTTAAGAAAGATGACATGATGTAGAGAGATAAATTCATGCAATATGAAATAAACCCCATCTTGTTATCCTCGATGGCAATGATGCAATACGTGCCTTGCTACCCCTTCTGTCACTGGGAAAGGACACTGCAAGATCGAACCCAAAGCTAAGCACTTCTCCCGTGGCAAGAACTACCAATCTAGTTGGCCAAACCAAACAGATAATTCGAAGAGACTTGCAAAGATAACCAATCATACATAAAAGAATTCAGAGAAGATTCAAATATTATTCATAGATAGACTTGATCATAAACCCACAATTCATCGGTCTCAACAAACACACCGCAAAAAGAAGATTACATCGAATAGATCTCCACAAGAGAGGGGGAGAACTTTGTACTGAGATCCAAAAAGAGAGAAGAAGCCATCTAGCTACTAAGTATGGACCCGAAGGTCTGAGGTAAACTACTCACACTTCATCGGAGAGGCTATGATGATGTAGAAGCCCTCCGTGATGACGGCCCTCTCCGGCGGAGCTCCGGAACAAGCCCGAAGATGGGATCTTGTGGATACAGAAATTTGCGGCGGTGGAATTATGTTTTTCGCTCCGTATCTGCTTGTTTGTTGGTATGTAGGTATATATAGGAGGAAGGAGTACATCGGTGGAGCACCGAGGGGCCCACGAGGCTGGGGGCCATGCCCTAGGGGGATGGGCGCGCCCCCCACCCTCGTGACCGCCTCTTTGACTCCTTGGAGTAGGGTCCAAGTCTCCTGGATCACGTTCGGTGAGAAAATCACGTTCCCGAAGGTTTTATTCCATTTGGACTCCGTTTGATATTCTGTTTCTCCGAAATGCTGAAGTAGGCAAAAAACAGCAATTCTGGGCTGGGCCTCCGGTTAATAGGTTAGTCCCAAAAATAATATAAAAGTGGAAAATAAAGCCCAATATAGTCCAAAACAGTAGATAATATAGCATGGGGCGATCAAAAATTATAGATACGTTGGAGACGTATCAGGCATCCCCAAGCTTAATTCCTGCTCGCCCTCGAGTAGGTAAATGATAAAAAGAGAATTTTTGATGCGGAGTGCTAGTTGGCATAATTTCAATGCAAATCTTCTTAATTGTGATATGAATATTCAGATTCGACAGATTCAAGTCAAAATTTTATATTGACATAAAAATAATAATACTTCAAGCATACTAACAAAGCAATTATGTCTTCTCAAAATAACATGGCCAAATAAAGTTATCCCTACAAAATCATATAGTCTGGCTATGCTCTATCATCACCACACAAAGTATTTAAATCATGCACAAACCCGATGACAATCCAAGCAATTGTTTCATACTCTAACTTTTTCAAAACTTTTTCAATCTTCACGCAATACATGAGCGTGAGCCATGGATATAGAACTATAGGTGGAATAGAATGCTGGTTGTGGAGAAGACAAAAAGAGGGGAAGATAGTCTCACATCAACTAGGCGTATCAACGGGCTATGGAGATGCCCATCAATAGATATCAATGTGAGTGAGTAGGGATTGCCATGCAACGGATGCACTAGAGCTATAAGTATATGAAAGCCCATCAAAAGAATCTAAGTGGGTGTGCATCCAACTTGCTTGCTCATGAAGACCTAGGGCATTTTGAGGAAGCCCATCATTGGAATATACAAGCCAAGTTCTATAATGTAAAATTCCCACTAGTATATGAAAGTGATAACATGAGAGACTCTCTACTATGAAGATCATGGTGCTACTTTGAAGCACAAGTGTGGTAAAAGGATAGTAACATTGTCCCTTCTCTCTTTTTCTCTCATTTTTTTATTTGTGCCTTTTCTCTTCTTTTTTATGGCCTCTTTTCTTTCTCTTTTTTTGGGCTTCTTTGGCCTCTTTTATTTATTTTTTGTCCAAAGTCTCATCCCGACTTGTGGGGGAATCATAGTCTCCATCATCCTTTCCTTGCTGGGACAATGCTCTAATAATGATGATCATCACACTTTTATTTTTCTTACAACTCAACAATTACAACTCGATACTTAGAACAAAATATGACTCTATATGAATGCCTCCGGCGGTGTACTGGGATATGCAATATGACAATGATGGAGTGTGTCATAATAAACAGAACGGTGGAAAGTTGCATGGCAATATATCTCGGAATGGCTATGGAAATGTCATAATAGGTAGGTATGGTGGCTGTTTTGAGGAAGGTATATGGTAGGTGTATGATACCGGCGAAGGGTGTGCGGTATTAGAGAGGCTAGCAAAGGTGGAAGGATGGGAAAAAGTGCATATAATCCATGGACTCAACATTAGTCATAAAGAACTCATATACTTATTGCAAAAATCTAGAAGTTATCAAAGCAAAGTGTTATGCGCATGCTCCTAGGGGGATAGATTGGTAGGAAAAGACCATCGCTCATCCCCGACCGCCACTCATAAGGAAGACAATCAATAAATAAATCATGCTCCGACTTCATCACATAACGGTTCACCATACGTGCATGCTACGGGAATCACAAACTTTAACACAAGTATTCTTTAAATTCACAACTACTCAACTAGCACGACTTTAATATTATCACCTCCATATCTCAAAACAATTATCATGCTTCAATCTTTTCTTAGTATTCAACACACTCAAAAGAAAGTTTCACAAATCTTGAATACCAAGCATATTATTATTAAGCAAATTACCATGCTATTAAGATTCTCAAAATAATTTAAGTGAAGCATGAGAGATCAATAGTTTCTTTAAAACAAATCCACCACCGTGCTCTAAAAGATATAAGTGAAGCACATAGAGCAAAATTATAACGCTAAAAGATATAAGTGAAGCACATAGAGCAAAATTACATAGCTCAAAAGATATAAGTGAAGCACATAGAGCAAAATTACATAGCTCAAAAGATATAAGTGAAGCACATAGAGCAAAATTATAATGCTAAAAATATATAAGTGAAGCACATAGAGAAAAACTACATAGCTCAAAAGATATAAGTGAAGCACATAGAGCAAAATTATAATGCTCAAAAGATATAAGTGAAGCACATAGAGCAAAACTACATAGCTCAAAAGATATAAGTGAAGCACATAGAGTATTCTATCAAATTCTAATTCATGTATGGCTCTCTCAAAAGGTGTGTACATCAAATATGATTGTGGCACACTAAAACACAAAGACACAAATAATACAAGACGCTCCAAGAAAAACACATATCATGTTGGTGAATAAAAATATAGCTCCAAGTAAATTACCGATGGAAGTGGACGAAAGAGGGGATGCCTTCCGGGGCATCCCCAAGCTTTGACTTTTTGGTGTCCTTGGATTATCTTGGGGGTGCCATGGGCATCTCCAAGCTTAGGATCTTGCCACTCCTTGTTCCATAATCCATCACAAGAATTCACCCAAAACTTGAAAACCTCACAACACAAAACATAAAGTAGAAAACTCGTGAGCTCCGTTAGCGAAAGAAAACAAAAGAACACTTCAAGGTACTGTAATGAACTCATTATTTATTTATATTGGTGTTAAACCTACTTTATTCCAACTTCTCTATGGATTATAAACTATTTTACTAACCATAGATTCATCAAAATAAGCAAACAACACACGAAAAACAGAATCTGTCAAAAACAGAACAGTCTGTAGTAATCTGTAGCTAGCGCAAGATCTGGAACCCCAAAAAATCAAAAATAAATTTCTGGACGTGAGAAATTTATCTATTAATCATATGAAAAAAGAATTAACTAAATATCACTCTCCAAATAAAAATGACAGCAGTTCTCGTGAGCGCTAAAGTTTCTGTTTTTTTACAGCAAGTTCAACAAGACTTTCCCCAAGTCTTCCCAACGGTTCTACTTGGCACAAACACTAATTAAACACAAAAAACACAACCAGAACAGAGGCTAAATAATTTATTTATTAAATAACAGCAAGGAAAAATATTGGGATGTCTCCCAACAAGCGCTTTTCTTTAAAGCCTTATAGCTAGGCATTGATAATTTTAATGATGCTCACATGAAAGACAATAATTGAAGCACAAAAGGAGCATCATAAAGCCTGTGACAAACACATCTAAGTCTAACATACTTCCTATGCAGAGGCATCTTAAAGTCAAACAAATTATCATAGCAAGCAAAAACTAGCATATGCAAGGAAGCGGAAAGAAATAATAGCAATCTCAACATAAGGAGAGGTAATTTAGTAACATGAAAATTTCTACCACCATATTTTCCTCTCTCGTAATAATTATATGTAGGATCATAAGAAAATTCAACAAAATAGCTATCACATAAAATATTTTCAACACGATCCACATGCATGCAAAGTTGAAACTCTTTCAAAATAGTGGGATTAACATTAACTAAAGTCATGACCTTTCCAGACCCACTTTTATAAAAAAATTCATAAGATTGATCATTCTCCAAATTTGTGGGATCTAAAGTTGATACTCTTCCAAACCCACTTTCACTAATATTGCAAACACTATTATCAATCTCATATACATCATGGGGCTTAAATAAATTTTCAATATCATAAGAAGAATCACCCCAATCATGATCATTGCAACAAGTAGAGAACATAGCAAAACTAGCATCTCCAAGCTTAGGGTTTTGCATATTATTAGCACAATTGACATCAAGAGAGTTTAGAGTAAAATCATTGCAATCATGCTTTTTATTCAAAGATCTATCATGAATCGCTTCATAAAGTAATTCATCACACTTTTCAGATTCACGAATTTCAAGCAAAACCTCATAAAGATAATCTAGTGCACAAAACTTACTAGCAAATGGTTCATCATAATTAGATCTCTTAAAAAGATTTGCAAGCGGATGAGGATCCATAGATCTTAGGTTCTCTGTTTAGTAATAAATAAATGACTATTCCAACCATACGAGCAAACAAAAAGCAAATGGGCCAAAAGAGGCAAATAGAGAGGGAGGATAGAGAGAGAGGGCGAATAAAACGGCAAGGGTGAAGTGGGGGAGAGGAAAACGAGAGGCAAATGGCAACTAATGTAATGCGAGGGATCGGGATTGTGATGGGTACTTGGTGTGACGCCCGGGTAATCAAGCTACAGTAACCCTGTACTAATGATGCCACGTCAACTCGATTACTATTGCTAATCTCGCCTTAATTAGAAACCGATTCAAATTCAAATTCTAAATAAAGTTAACAATAAAAAAATTCAAATATTAAAACTAAAATGTTCGGAGTGAGCCAAATAATGCATAGGTAATATTGGTGAAGAAACCAAAACTTTAGAAAATGTTTAAGTCCTTAAAAATAATTAAAACAGTGGCATTCATAATTAATTAGATGCCTTTTATAATTTCTAAAGTATCAAATTAATTCAATGGGGTACCAAACTTTTGTGGGAGAGGGTTAAACTAAAACATTAATTTAGGTATTGGTCTCATATTTTATAAAACTAAAATACGCGAATAGGAAAATAAAAGAGTAAATAAAGAAAAGTAAAAGATAAACAAAACGAAATTATAAAAAGATAAAACCTCCCCCTCCCCTGGGCCTTGGCCCAGCAAACTGGCCAGGCCGGCCCACTCCCTCATCCCCTTCCCACTACAGGAACGTGGGGGTTGCGTGGTGGCCATCGCCCCGTCGCCGGCCACGCGCCGGCCATCGCCCGGCCGGCCTCGCCTATATATCCGGCGACTCCCTCCCTGGTGCCTGGAACCCTAGCTAACCCCCTCTCTCCCCCGCGTTCCGCTCCCCGATCTGGACGCCCACGGACCCGAGCTGGCGCCCTTCGTCGCCGTCGCCGCACCTCGCCGTCGTTGCCTCACCTCGCGCCCGAGCCGACGCCGAACTGCGCCGTCCTCCCCTTCTTCCTCTACACCAATCCACGAGGACCCGGACGCCCCCACGACGCCGCTCCGAGCTCGACTTCTTCCTCAGGACGCCGGTCAACGTCGCCAACGTCGGTCGCCTCTGCAGCTCCTAAACTCCCCGAAGAGCCTCCTTGAGCTCCCTTGGTGAGCTCCTTGTCTTTCCCCCTCTTTCTAGCACGACTCCGTCACCGCTACTCCCTCCCCACTATAGGCCGAGCTCATCGTCGCCATTGCGATGCTCGTCGTCGCCGTAGAAACGCACGAGCCCAACAGAGGACATTGCCGAGCTTCTGGAGCTGGGTAGATGCCACCTATCCCCTCCATTTGGTCGATCCGTGGCTATTTGCTCGGGCTCATCGTGTCCGAGCCGCCCCCATCGCACGCGTTCGCCGGCGCTGTCGCGTGACCGCCGTTGCCGCGTCCGGAGTCCCGCTCCCGTGCCCGCCCGCTGCTCCGCTCTCTCGCGCTCGCCTGTGCCTTGGCCGTGCTCGGGTGCTTGCTGCGCGCATCCACGGCTGCCGGCGCTGCCCCCATGTGATGCTACTGCACTGCGGCCGCCCCCGCCCGAGCATGCCGCCACTCGCCCCGCTCGCCCCTGTTTGCCGTGCATGCCGCCGCTGCTCGGTTCTGCTGCTGCTGTTTGCCTCTAGCGCCACCACCGTTGCTGCTTGATGTTTCTACTGCCTATCGCTGCTGCTCTTGCATGTGCTGCTCGTACCGCTGCTTGCTGCTTCGACTGCGTCGTCGCCGCTCACCCCTGATTGCCCTGCGTGCCGCCGCCTGCTCGCCCACGGCCGTGCCTGCTGTTCTCGGTCGGCCTCACTGTGCCCATTGAGCCGCACCCCACGCCCGCCCGCGTATGGCCTCACCTGCCGCTGCGGCTGCCCCGCCTATGCATGCCTGAGCCACGCCACTGCCCAACACTACTCTACTGTACTGCTACTATCTACTGTAGCTGCTACTAGTTAGCTTTTCAATTTCTACGTTGACTAAGCCCCTAATCAGCAGTTAAACAGTTGCTAATATGTGTAAAAATAATATGAGTAGGTAGTACACTTGACAAAGCTCAAATGTTTCCATTGGACCAAATCCATTTGATGCATTGATTAAATCCTATGAAAATCATAAGTTGCTATCTTCTGTTAAGCAGAGAACGGAATTAACCTCTAGCATTTGTGTTGCGTGTTCTGTGTGTGTGCCGTGCATGTGGCCGGCTGGGTTTTGCCCAGTAGTGGCCGACCCTTATTAGTACTAGGTTTAGCTAGTAGTATTAATTAGTGGCTAGATTAGCCTATGTGTAGATGACATGTGGGTCCCATTCAATTAGATTAGTTTTATTTATTTGTTTAGGTACAACCAATGACATGTGGGCCACAACCTGCCCTTTTGACTAGTCAAAATTGACTTGGTCAACTCGGTTTAAAACAAATTACAATAAATCAAAAAAATTAGAAATTGATTAAAACTTTGAAAAATCATATAAAATAATCCGTAAGTCAAATGAAAATACTTTGTACATGAAACTTGCTCCGAACGACGAGACGAATCCGGATACGAAGCCCCCGTTCGTCTGCCACACACCCCTAGCCTATCGAACACGCAACTTTCCCCCTCCGGTTCTTATGTTTGAAAACGCGAAACGCCGGGAATACCTTCCCAGATGTTTTCCCCCTTTGCCGGTATCACCTACTACCGCGTTAGGGCATACCTACACCGCGTATTGCCTCGTTATGTTTTGTTATGCTTTGTTTGCTCTGTATTTACTGTTTCTTCCCCCTCTTCTTCTCTAGTAGACCCCGAGGCCAGTGCTGATGCCACCGAGTATGACTACGGTGTTGACGACCCCTCTCTCTTGCCAGAGCAACCAGGCAAGCCCCCCCCCCCTTGATCACCAGATATCGCCTACTCTCCTCAATACTGCTTGCATTAGAGTAGTGTAGCATGTTACTACTTTCCGTTAATCCTATCCTGATGCATAGCCTGTCATTGTTGCTACAACTATTGATACCTTACCTGCAATCCTAAACGCTTAGTATAGGATGCTAGTTTATCATCAGCGGCCATACATTCTTGTCCGTCTGCCATGCTATACTATTGGGCCGTGATCACTCGGGAGTTGATCACGGGTATATACCTATACTTTATACATGATACATGTGATGACTAAAGTAAGGTTGGCTCGAGGAGTACCCGCGAGTGATTCACGGATTGGGGGCTGAAAGGACCTTTGTCCCGACGGCCCTCTGGGTGGATCTTTGTGGCGGAGCGACAAGGCAGGTTGAGACCACCTAGGAGAGAGGTGGGCCTGGCCCTGGTCGGCGTCCGTGGTGATATCAAAATAACACGCTTAACAAGACCTTGGTATTTGATCTGAGTCTGGCTACTGGCCTATACGCACTAACCATCTATGCGGGGACAGTTATGGGCACTCGACGTCGTGGTATCAGCCGAAGCCTTCATGACGTCAGCGACTGAGCGGCGCGCGCCGGGTTGGACCGTGTAACGCAACTTCCTTTGTAATGGAGGTTGCTAGGTCTGCTCACCGGCCGCGTACGCAACGTGCAGGTGTGCAATGGACGATGGGCCCAGACCCCTGCGCCATAGGATTTAGACCGGCGTACTGACCTCTCTGTTGTGCCTAGGTAGGGCTGCGACATGTTGATCTTCCGAGGCCGGGCATGACCCAGGAAAGTGTGTCCGGCCAAATGGGATCGAGCGTGTTGGGTTATGTGGTGCACCCCTACAGGGAAGTTAATCTATTCGAATAGCCGTGATCTTCGGTAACAGGACGACTTGGAGTTGTACCTTGCCTTATGACAACTAGAACAGGATACTTAATAAAACACACCCTTCCAAGTGCTAGATAAAACCGGTGATCGCTCTCTCACAGGGCGACGAGGGGAGGATCATCGGTTAGGTTTATGGTACACGATGCTACTTGGTGAACTTACCTTCTACTCTGCTCTCCTGCTACAAGATGGAGGTTACCAGAAGCGTGGTCTTCGAAAGGACTAGCTATCCCCCCTTATTCCGGCATTCTACAGTTCAGTCCACATATGATACCCTTAATCCATTTGATACCAATGCATACATATGTAGTGTAGCTCCTTGCTTGCGAGTACTTTGGATGAGTACTCACGGTTGCTTTGCTCCCTCTTTTCCCCTTTCTATACTCGATTGTTGCGACCAGACGTTGGAGCCCAGGAGCCAGACGCCACCGTCGATGACGACTACTACTACTCGGGAGGTGCCTACTACTACGTGCAGCCCGCTGATGACGACCAGGAGTAATTTAGGAGGATCCCAGGCAGGAGGCCTGCGCCTCTTTTGATCTGTATCCCAGTTTGTGCTAGCCTTCTTAAGGCAAAATTGTTTAACTTATGTCTGTACTCAGATATTGTTGCTTCCGCTGACTCGTCTATGATCGAGCTCTTGTATTCGAGCCCTCGAGGCCCCTGGCTTGTAATATGATGCTTGTATGGCCTATTTTATTTGTAGAGTTGTGTTGTGATATCTTCCCGTGAGTCCTTGATCTTGATCATACACATTTGCGTGTATGATTAGTGTATGATTGAATCGGGGGCGTCACAAGTTGGTATCAGAGCCAACTGCCTGTAGGAATCCCCCTTTCCAACTCCTTGGTCAAAGTCGAGTCTACTCATTGAAAAACTTTTACTAACATGGTTGTGCGGCTTACGAGCCCACGTCGCCCTCTGGGTGGTATTAGAATCTTTTACTCCTCGATCCTTACTCTGGGACTCTGAACTCTCTTCTATTCGGGTTAAATGAATTTTGCTAAATCTAACATTAGGATCTCATTATCACTTTCTCCCGGAGAGCCCTTCATTACAGATGATCAACTGCTTCAACAGAAGATTCTGATAATACTCTCCGATGTTCTTCTGGAACTTTGTGCCATTACTTTTGCAATTCCCTACCACCGAAAAATCCCTATGGATAAATACTTACACCTGTCGTTCTTACTTTTATTCCTAGTTGGTCTGGTTATTACAAGATACCCCGAAATACTCGTCGTTGTTTCGATAATCCTTTGAGCTTACTGCCTTGCTGTTCTTTTTCACCTGAATACCCCTACGGATAATTCTCGCACTTATCGAGTATCCGCTCATCCCCCGGTTGTTCATGTGTTTCACAATGGTCATCGAAATACTATTTGATCCTCCAAAAACCCTTAGTAGCTTATTGCTCTGCAATACTTGTCTGCTTGCATGATGGATGCTTTCCATATGTCTGGCAATATTCGTTAGTATCCTTAGACACCGTCATTTTGATCCCTTTGATTCAACATGAGTGCGAATGCACGCAATCATCAGTTGATCCTTCTAAATTATCTTTCCGGCTCAGACGTCTTTTTAAACATGAGCTGGTTCTCAACAAATCCAATCGCCATCGATTGTACCCCTAAGGCTATTCAACTTATCCGTCCCTAATCAGAACATTGCTTCTGATCCCCTGATTTGAAAATCATAATTCCTTTGCATTTGAGCTCTGGATTAGTCAGTTGTTTCCATAATCCAATGCCTTTGCATTGTTACTTCCTCTGGTTGTGTGTCGATGCTCACGTCAGCTCTGTTATGGACCGGCAGATCCTTTAATGGATTTTATCCGACAGCGTCCTTCATATTCAATAACCTTGTGAGCCTTCCCTCGGATACATAATGCCTTTGGTAAATGGTATCATCTACTTTCTCAACCTTGCTCTACTTTCGAGCTTGTGATATTTACTCTTGAAACTTGTGGTATATGTTTCTAAGAAGCCCCTATGGGTTGAACATATGCCTTCTCTAAACTGTGTGAACTCGAAAGTTTTCACGAGTCATACACTTCTGGTATTTTGCCAAATAAAATTTCAACACTACAACTTCTTCGAAAGTGATAAGTGAATGAAAGGTTATGCATTGGAGAAGTGGGAGTCGACCTTGAGCTTTGTGTTCATGCCCATGGACACGATGTAGATCTTATCATTAAAGCTTCTCTTAAATTAAATTATTCCTTTGGTATAAGTTCATCTTATATCCAGGATCTGGCCTTTTGCAATCGTGGTTCTCACCATGTTCTCCTTTAAATACCATTTCGCGTGCAAGTTTAAGCACTTGTCTTCTGTAGAGCAATACCCCAGTCCAACCTCTACTTTGATCTGTCATCGAGTATTACCCCCTCTAGTATCTCAAGATTATCACGGAACTGCATAACTTCTTATGAGTTCTTCTTCAAGTATTATTTGACTTTCGCTGCATCATCATTTGACTTGATGTCATTGCCGACCGATTACATCTTCATGAAATCTCTCGACAAATGTGTCGTGGTCATCAGCAACATCCTGAGCTCTTCCAAGATATATATCAAATTCATGATGAGAAATACCATCCTTGCTCTTGATGATTTGTTTTATCATCTACCACTTTATTGCCTTCCGTTCGACACAAACTTGTTCGTGTTTTGTGTTATACCTTGAGTTCCTTGCTACCCAACATTGTTCTTCTTTACCTTGGATATTACCACCTTTTATGTCAAGAATGTTGTGGGAATTTCACCACCTCTTATGCGTTCTTGGTACAAGTGATACTTCTTGCCATATCCGTTCATTCTTAGACTATTGATTATTGAATCACCATTCTGACATTGGTTGTGCAACCCAACCCATAATTCCGGCGCACCTTTCAACCAATGTTTAATTGTGTATGTTTTCCTCAAGCATACTTCATTATATTATTTGATCTGACAAATGCTATCTCCCTATCCACATAATTGTGGAGATGCATCCTTTTGGATACCTTGTTGAATTATTGCTGAGTCCATTAGCCACATCCTCTTCCTCTCCTTGGTTACTGATGAACTCTTGTTTTGGAACTTGCTTCCATAATTCATTTCCCTGAGAATCTTACAATGTCACCTCGACAATTTGTGTTACACCTTTCTTCTCAGGCATCCTGAGTCTAAGGTATCCTGACACCAGTCAGATCTGAATCTCGGTCAAACATGATGGTTGGAACATATTTTCAAGAGTTATAAAATTGGTCCCTATATGCCCCGGTAAGGTGTTGTCATGCCTAGCACACCTGACGAGAGGACCTAGTGTTATAGTTTCCTTTTTAACAAGGTTAATCATTTTTCCATGAGGAAATTGAATGCCTTGTTTAATAAGTTTATCCTGATGGATCCTTTGTGTATCCAAAGTCCTAACTTTGTTTGAAGACCATGTCAATGCTATCCCGAAGCATGTCTGTGGTACTCTAATTTTCAATAAGAGCATTCGAAGCAAAATGCTAAATTCTCTTTATCAATTATTCAGACACCGTTGTATGGGTAATGTCATGAAATTTCTCTCACCTTTCCCAAAATAGTTTTCTACATAATATCCTGTCATGGATATCATGCTTTGCTTGACCTTGGGAAGGATATACCCCTGAAATTTGTATTTAAACACATTCTCCTTTCCATTGTTCTATTTAATACGAAGATCACATTTTCCTTTCTATTTGTTTTGTTTAACCTTTCTGGTGATCTATATGATCTAAGCAGTAATATTCTTCTGCTTATGTAAACACCTTGGTGTACAACCGTGTCAGTAAAACCCTGTTGCTTTTGTTGATAGCACTCTGGTAACCACCGATGGACGAGAACTTTGCCTATTGGTCCGCCTCGTTCAACGAGCAGGAAAATGGTTCTCTTCTTCCCTCGCCCTTGGTACCAATGGTTGTTGCCGACATAATCAATAATCTATCCTCTGACATGCCTTGCTGACATGATCATGCAAGACGTCACCCCCTTCCTACTTTTAAACCACCTGGTCGGCCCATGACCCACAGTTCCACAGGATCGAAACCTGACTCTCCTGTACGACCCCGGTTTCCAAAGTTATTCCTCACGCTTGACTTCTTATGTAACTCACGGGCCACCTGCCAAGTGATCTATTCGGGTATCAGACGCAATACTTATTCTTGTTGCCCTGAAACCCTTTCACCTTCTGATTAGGCATCGAACAATTGCATATCCTCTTGAAACTTCTATTTCGCACCTTCTTACTTTGCTCTCAATATTTTCTTAGGTTTCAATTCAAGAGTTACTATCCGCCACCCTCCCTGGTGTGTTCTCTACCAGATACGCAACCTTGTAGAGGTCAGTTCTTCTGAAGATACCCCTATCATTTTTCATAAGTACGATGAGACTCCTGAAGAAAGGATAAAGACTTCATCATGATGAGCAGGGAAATGAAGACATCAACAAGGGGGTTCAACTTTTCGAGAAGGGAAACCAAGACCGAGATAACTCGTTAGAATTTCGTAACCAAATCTTTTCCCCATTAGTCCCCCTCTTGAATCTCAAGACGAGATTTCTTGTAGTGGAGGAGAATTGTGACGCCCGGGTAATCAAGCTACAGTAACCCTGTACTAATGATGCCACGTCAACTCGATTACTATTGCTAATCTCGCCTTAATTAGAAACCGATTCAAATTCAAATTCTAAATCAAGTAAACAATAAAAAAATGCAAATATTAAAACTAAAATGTTCGGAGTGAGCCAAATCATGCATAGGTAATATTGGTGAAGAAACCAAAACTTTAGAAAATGTTTAAGTCCTTAAAAATAATTAAAACAGTGGCATTCATAATTAATTAGATGCCTTTTATAATTTCTAAAGTATCAAATTAATTCAATGCGGTACCAAACTTTTGTGGCAGAGGGTTAAACTAAAACATTAATTTAGGTATTGGTCTCATATTTTTATAAAACTAAAATACGCGAATAGTAAAATAAAAGAGTAAATAAAGAAAAGGAAAAGATAAACAAAACGAAATTATAAAAAGATAAAACCTCCCCCTCCCCTGGGCCTTGGCCCAGCAAACTGGCCAGGCCGGCCCACTCCCTCATCCCCTTCCCACTACAGGAACGTGGGGTGCGTGGCGGCCATCGCCCCGTCGCCGGCCACGCGCCGGCCATCGCCCGTCCGGCCTCGCATATATATCCGGCGACTCCCTCCCCGGTGCCTGGAACCCTAGCTAACCCCCTCTCTCCCCACGTTCCGCTCCCCGATCTGGACGCCCACGGACCCGAGCCGGCGCGCTTCGTCGCTGTCGCCGCACCTCGCCGTCGTTGCCTCACCTCGCCCCCGAGCCGACCCCGACCTGCGCTGTCCTCCCCTTCTTCCTCTACGCCAATCCACGAGGACCCGGACGACCCCACGACGCCGCTCCGAGCTCGACTTCTTCCTCAGGACGCCGGTCGCCATCGCCAACGTCGGTCGCCTCTGCAGCTCCTAAACCCCCCGAAGAGCCTCCTTGAGCTCCCTTGGTGAGCTCCGTGTCTTTCCCCCCTCTCTCTGGCACGACTCCGTCACCGCTACTCCCTCCCCACTCTATATACTTGGTAAAGGGTGGAAGGCTCGGCCTCTCGCCTAGTGTTTTGTTCCACTCTTGCCACCTAGTTTCCGTCATATCGGTGTTATGTTCCCGGATTGTTGCGTCCCTTACGCGGTTGGGCTATAATGGGAACCCCTTGATAGTTCGCCTTGATTAAAGCTTTTCCAGCAATGCCCAACATTGGTTTTACCATTTGCCACCTAGCCTCTTTTTCCCTTGGGTTTCCGGAGCCCGAGGGTCATCTTTGTTTTAGCCCCCCCACGGGCCAGTGCTCCTCTGAGTGTTGGTCCGAACTAGAGTCCTGTGCAGCGCCCCCTCGGGGAAACTCGAGGTTTGGTTTTAGTTGTATGGAGAGCTCATCTGAGTGTGCCCTGAGAACGAGATATGTGCAGCTCCTATCGGGATTTGTCGGCACATTCGGGCGGTGTTGCTGGTCTTGTTTTAACCTGTCGAATCGTCTTGTTGTACCGAGATACCGAGTCTGATCGGTGTGTCTTGGGTGGAGGTCTATTCCTTCGTTGACCGTGAGAGCTTGTTATGGGCTAAGTTGGGACCCCCCTGCAGGGATTGATCTTGCGAAAGACATGCCCGCGGTTATGGGCAGATGGGAATTTGTTAATGTCCGGTTGTAGATAACTTGAACCTTAATTAATTAAAATGAATCAACTGAGTGTGTTGCCGTGATGGCCTCTTCTCGGCGGAGTCCGGGAAGCGGACACGGTGTTGGAGTTATGTTTTGCGCAGGTTGCTCTCTAGTTTCTCACTCGTGCTTTGCCTCCTCTTCTCGCTCTCTTTTGCGAATAAGTTAGCCACCATATATGCTAGTCGCTTGCTGCAGCTCCACTTATACATTACCCCTTTCCTACCTATTAAGCTTAAATAGTCTTGATCGCGAGGGTGCGAGATTGCTAAGTCCCTGTGGCTCACAGATTACTATTACACCAGATGCAGGGACAGATGATACAGCTCCAGATGGCGCGCTCGAGCTCAAGTGGGACTACGATGAGGACTCTCAGCGTTACTATGTGTCTTATCCTGATGATCAGTAGTGGTGCCCAGTCGGGGTTAGATTTAGGGCCTTGTCGCATGTTGGGGTCTTTTCTATTTTGGCGCCGTAGTCAGGCCATGAGTGATTTGTATGATGGATGTTATTTATGTACTTTGATGTGACGTGGCGAGTGTAAGCCAACTATGTTCCTTCCCTTTATATTATTTATGTACATGGGATGTGTGATGATTTCCCGACTTGCGACATTGCTTTCAATGTGGTTATGCCTCTAAGTCGTGCCTCGACACATGGGAGATATAGCCGCATCGAGGGCGTTACAAGTTGGTAATCAGAGCCTTCCCCGACCTTAGGAGCCCCCATTGCTTGATCGTTTTAGCAGCCGAGTTGTGTCTAGAAAAATGTTTTGAGTCATTTAGGAATTATATATCGGAGATCTTAGGAATTCTTTTTACTTCCCAGTCTCCTCATCGCTGTGGTAAGGCATCCTGACGTAGAGTTTTGACTCTTCTCTTCTCAAATTTCATTAAGAAAAATTTAGGATCACGCGAGTATCTTGGATTTGTTCCGATGGATTATGATGAGAATACTGTCTTGGTGCCTCCTGTCAGGGGTTTAGTGGAAGTGTCCCGGGGAGTTGAGCTCTGAGGTGTTGTCACCATAATTTTATCGTTGCAATTCTGGAATACTTGAGATATGTTCGCGACATCGAAAATCTCCTTTATGCAGTTCGTTGGTGAGATAACCTCGACGCCACCCAGTACTGGGGCGGGAGTTCGGGAGTATCGCCATAACTTGTATAACGGATGCTTTTCGAAGGTTGAGGTAGATGGTTTCAGAAGGATTCTTGGCTATGTGTTGAAGGATGGATACAGCTGGATGTAGGAATTGCTATTTTGGGTGAGATATTATGCTTCCCCTGTATCCCCAACACCTGATTGCATAACCGGAAAGTTTCGGGAGTTTCATAGGTGGGAATTCAAGTAGCTTTTAGGATACTATCCGACAGATGTATGATAGGAAATTGGGGTTCGACGTCTAGTGGTTCACCTATTAACGGTCGATTTTACAGTGGTCTCGTTGTGTCTTAAAGAGTCCTTGGCTATGCTGACTCGGGGACGCTTCGTATGTCATGTGCACTGCCTTGTACATGATGGTGCTGTACGATCGAGCCCGTGTAGGTCCCACCACAAAAACTTTGGACGAAATCTCTATCATATGTTTGTTCCGGCTTATTTCACAAGCCAACCCTTGGTTTTATTTTGAGTTGTGGTATTCGAGTTGCTTCAAAGTCATATGTGCCTCTTCTACCTAATTCTACGTGGCTTCGCAATTTAGGAATATGTGACCACTTCAAGAGAAGTGCATTCGTTCATTTTGTTCGGATGTGAAGACTTTATGTTGCAATTTTCATTCCGTTCGATTCACCTTCAATATTTGTCTATTTGTGTGCTAATGGTGGTCAACCTCTTCAGGATGGCTCCTCCAACGCGCACGACTCCGAATCCTGATCCACCACCACCTCCACCTCCTCCGGAGGCTTGGCAAGCCGTGATGGCCGCAACCAATGCAAATACACAGTTGATCATGCAAATCCTCCAAGAGCGGAATCAAGGCAGTCAAGGGAATCAAGGAAACAATCAGAACCATTTTGCAACTCTGAACCAGTTCCTCGCAAATGGTCCAAAGACGTTCAGCAATTGTGTTGAGGCTACCGATGCTGACGATTGGCTAGTGGATCTGGGCAAGCATTTTGAATGCAGCAACGTCAGGCCTGAAGATTTCGTCAAGTTCGCTTCTTTCCAGCTCAAGGATCAGGCTGCAGAGTGGTTCCAGCAGTACAAGGATTCCAGAGGTGGACGCTTGATCACTTGGGATGATTTCCGTCAAGATTTCCGCGCTCATCACATTCCTCAAAGTGTGGTTGAAAGTAAGCATCAGGAATTTCGCAACCTGAAGCAAGGCTCTTTGTCTGTCTATGACTACAACAAGTTGTTCTAGAAGCTCGCACGTTTTGCCAAGCAGGATGTTCCTGATGAGAAGAGCATGATCTATCAGTTCAGGGGTGGTCTCCGTGAAGAATTTCAGCTCGCTCTTGTCCTCTTCGAGCCGTTGAGATACGATGAGTTCTACAACATGGCACTGAAGCAAGAGGCTGCTCAGTTTAGGTGTGATGCTTCCAGGAAGTGAGCCAGAGATGCTACTCCGTCTTCCTCTACTCAAGTGACCAAGCAGCAGAAGTATTGGCTTCCTCCTCCTCCGTTCCGTCAGCCGTATCAGCAGAAGAGCAAAGGTGGCAGTGGTTCTTCCCACCCACCCAACCCAGGCTTTCAGAACAATTCTTCGTCTCAACCTGTCAGATCGAGTGCTCCGTATCACCGTCCGCTCTCAGAGATCACGTGAGACAAGTGCCAAGAAAAGGGTCACTACGCCAACAAGTGTTTCAACCAAAGGCGTCTTCCTCCTCCTCCTCCTGTCAGATCGGCAAGTACAGCTGTGGTCAAGCATAATCCCAAGCACGCCATGGTCAATATGGTGAATGCAGCTCAGGCAGAGGATTCTTTGGATGTCATCATGGGTAACTTTCCAGTTAACTCTATTCCCGCAAGAGTTCTTTTTGACACTGGTGCATCGCATTGTTTCATGTCAAGATCTTTTGTTTCCAAGCATGACTTCGTTTCAAAAATGTTGGGTAAACCTATGGGAGTGGTTTCTCTGGCTAAGTCTATGAGGGCTACTTCAATAGTCCCGGATATTTCTATCATGTTGGGTGATTTCAAGTTCTTGGCTTCTCCTATGGTTCTTGGTGATTCTGATATCGATCTTATTCTTGGGATGGACTGGCTCTCTAAACACAAGGCTCAGCTCGATTGTGCAGCCAGGCAGATTCAACTGACTCATTCGTCTGAGGATGTCATTGTCTTTGCCGCTCGTGATGATACAATCCGATTGTTTTCTCTCAATGAGAAGGGTGAATTGGATGCTATTTCGCAGATTCCGGTTGTTTGTGAGTATCAAGACGTCTTCCCAGAAGAGCTCCCAGGAATGCCTCCGCATCAGCCGGTTGAATTTGTTATTGAACTTGAGCCCAGTATGAAACCTGTGTGCAAACGTCCCTACAAGCTCGGCCCTGAAGAGTTGAAGCAGTTGAAGAAACAACTCGATGTTCAAGAAAGAATGGGTCTCATTCGGCCTAGTACTTCTCCGTGGGATTGTGGTGTTCTTTTTGTGAAGAAGAAGGATGGAACGGACTGACTTTGTGTTGATTATCGTCCATTTAACAAGAAGACCATCAAGAACAAATACCCACTTCCCAACATCAATGAGCTGTTCGAACAACTCAAGGGTGCCCAAGTATTCTCCAAGCTTGATCTCCGTATGGGTTATCATCAGATTCGTATTCGTGAGCAAGATATTCCCAAGACGGCTTTCAGGACAAGCTATGGTCATATGAATACACTGTCATGTATTTTGGCCTCGCCAACGCTCCTCCGACGTTCTCTCGCATGATGAACTTCATCTTCAACCCCTACACCAATGACTTTGTTTTGGTCTATCTCGACAACATTCTGGTTTTCTCGAAGAACAAGGAAGATCATGCCAAGCACTTGCGTTTGGTTCTTGACAAGCTCAGAGAACATCAGTTCTACGCCAAGTTCTCCAAGTGTGAATTTTGGCTCGATGAGGTTCTTTATCTTGGCCATATCATTTCTGCCAAGGGAATTGCCGTGAATCATGAGAAGGTGTCTGCAATTGTTAATTGGGAACCTCCTCAGAACGTGAAGCAACTCCGCAGTTTCCTCGGTCTCGCAAGCTCTTGCAGAAGATTCGTTGAAAACTTTTCCAAGATCGCGAAGCCTCTCTCAAATCTTCTCCAGAAGCACGTCAAGTACGTTTGGTCTCCGGAGTGTGATATTGCTTTCAACACTTTGAAAGAGAAGTTGATCACTGCTCCAGTTCTGACTCCGCCTGATGAAACCAAGCCGTACGAGGTCTTTTGTGATGCCTCTCTCCAAGGTCTCAGTGCTGTACTGATGCAAGAGAAGAAAGTTGTTGCTTATACCTCTCGCCAGTTGAAGCCTAATGAGAAGAACTACCCCACTCATGATCTCGAGTTGGCGGCAGTTGTGCATGCTTTGTTGACTTGGAGACATCTTCTATTGGGAAGAAAAGTGGACATTTTCACTGATCACAAGAGTCTCAAGTACATCTTCACCCAGCCTAATCTCAACCTCAGGCAAACTCGATGGGTTGAAATGATTCAAGAGTACAATCCGAGTATCGAGTATACTCCAGGCAAGGCCAATGTGATTGCTGACGCTTTGAGCAGAAAAGCATATTGCAAGTCTGATTCTCAAGCCTTATCAACCCGAGCTTTTTGAAGCTTTCCGCAAACTTAATCTGCAAATTGTTCCTCAAGGTTTCCTCGCCAACCTTCAAGTTTCTCCTACCTTGGAAGACCAGATTCGCCAAGCCCAGCTTCTTGATGCTATGGTGAAAAAGGTGAAGATTGGTATCGCTAAGAGTCAGTCCAAGTACAAGTGCTACCGCCTTGATGACAAGGACACTCTCTTCTTCGAGGATCGAATTGTGGTACCTAAAGGTGAACTTCGTAAGGTGATCATGAACGAGGCTCACAACTCTCTCCTCTCCATCCACCCTGGTTGCACGAAGATGTATCAGGATCTCAAGCAAACTTATTGGTGGACTCGAATGAAGCGCGAGATCGCTCAATTCGTGAATGAATGTGATGTCTGCAGAAGAGTGAAGGCAGAACACCAAAGGCCGGCAGGTCTCCTCCAACCTCTTGCCATTCCAGAATGGAAGTTTGACCACATTGAAATGGACTTCGTGACTGGGTTTCCAAAGTCCAAGCATGGCAATGATGCTATATTCGTTGTCATCGACAAGCTCACCAAAGTGGCTCACTTTCTGCCTATCAAAGAGTCGATCACTGCAGCTCAATTGGCGGAACTCTATACCTCTCGAATTGTCTCTCTGCACGGTATTCCTCAAGTGATATCTTCAGACCGTGGCATCATCTTTACCTCCAAGTTTTGGGATTCTTTTCAGAAGGCCATGGGCACCAACATTCGCTTCAGCACTGCTTTCCATCCTCAAACAAGCGGTCAAGTCGAGCGTTTCAACCAAATTCTTGAAGATATGCTCAGGGCTTGTGTTATCTCCTTCGGCATGAAGTGGGAGGATTGTCTTCCTTATGCTGAATTCTCATACAACAACAGTTTTCAAGCAAGTTCGAGCAAGGCCCCATTTGAAATTCTGTATGGTAGGAAGTGCCGTACACCTCTCAACTGGTCTAAAACCGGTGAACGTCAGCTGCTGGGTAATGACTTAATCACAGAGGCAGAAGAAATGTGCAAGGTCATTCGTGATAACCTCAAAGCAGCCCAATCCCGCCAGAAGAGCTACTATGATAGTAAGCACCATGATTTGGCTTTCGAGATCGGAGATCATGTTTACCTCCGCGTCTCTCCTATGAAAGGGACTCGTCGATTCGGTATCAAAGGGAAGCTTGCCCCCAGATACGTCGGACCTTTCAAGATTGTCAGCAAGAGAGGCGACCTCGCCTATCAACTCGAGCTTCCTTCGAACTTTGCTAATGTTCATGATGTGTTCCATGTCTCCCAACTCCGAAAGTGCTTCAAGACGCCTGAACGCACCGTCAACTTCGAGGACATTGAGCTCCAAGAAGATCTCTCCTATCGTGAGCACCCAGTTGCAATCCTTGAAGAGACTGAACGCAGGACTCGCAACACGTCAATCAAATTTCTCAAAGTCAAGTGGTCACACCATTCCGACCGTGAAGCTACCTGGGAACGCGAGGATCACCTCTGTTCTGAGTACCCGGAGTTCATTCAGTCCTAGATCTCGGGACGAGATCTTTTCGTAGTGGTGGAGTGTTGTAACGCCCCAGATATTACTTTCCCAATTTGTACTCCAACTCTTGCCATTTCCGGCATCAAGTTATATTTATTTCTCGGGTTCGGGTCTTTGTCTCCGTGTGTTGTTTTCGTTTTCGTGCATCTCATATCATGTCATCACATGCATTGCATTTGCATACATGTTCATCTCATGCATTCGAGCATTTTCCCCGTTGTCCGTTTTGCATTCCGGCGCTTCGTTCTCCTCCGGTGGCCATTTCTAGCTTTCTTCCGTGTGTGGGGATTAAACATTTCCGGATTGGACCGAGACTTGCCATGCGGCCTTGGTTTACTACCGGTAGACCGCCTGTCAAGTTTCGTACCATTTGGACTTCGTTTGATACTCCAACGGTTAACCGAGGGACCGAAAAGGCCTCGTGTGTGTTGCAGCCCAACACCCCTCCAATTTGGCCCAAAACCCACCAAACTCTGCTCCATGTCCTAGAGCGTTCGATCACGATCGCGTGGCCGAAAACCGCACCTCATTTGGACTCTCCTAGCTCCACTTATGCCTATTTATACCCCCTCCATTTTCGGATCTCGTCTTCCGCGTCCAACCCTAGTTTCAAAAAAAAAGTTCTCCGCCGCGCCGGACGTGTCCGCGCAGGCCGGACAACGTCCGGGTCCAGCCACCGCCGCCACGTCAGCGTCGCGGTCCCCAGATCCCCGCCGGCCCGGGAGGCCCAGGAGGGGCCCCCGAGGCCCATCGCCCGCGCCGCCGCCCGGTAGCTGGCGCCGCCCGAGACCGCGCCCCCGCGCCCGACTCCGCCGCCCGCTGCCCAGTTCGCCGGAGCGCGCCGCCTCCTCCGCGGGCAACCCCGCCGCCGCCGCTTCGTCCCGACTCCGGTGGGCCTCGCCGCCCCACCGCGCCACCGCGGGCGACCCCGGCCGGCCGCCCCGCGCGCGATCGCCGCCGGCCACCGCCGTCCTCAACGCCGGCCTCGCCCCGGCCATCTTCTCCGGCTGGCCAACCTCGGTTCGCGTGCCCTGCTACAGTGCCATGAACAGTGCCCCGATCTGGATCTCAGATCCGAAATTCTAGGGTTGACTTTTCCCCTCTCCCTCTAGATTTTTATGCAATCTTTGACTGATGATATCTCCGCATCCGTAGCTCCGATTTGGGCATATAATATATCAAAATCTCCGGCTCGACGAGTACATCATTTCATTTCATTGAATCATTTGCATTTGACTTCATCTTGATGCCCGAAATGCTGTTAGAAGGAGGCATCGTGAGTTAAGTTGCAGATCCGTTAGTTCATCATAGCCTTTTGTCATTTTTGCCATGATTATTGTGTGCATGATATGCCTGTGAGTCTTTGGGATGAATTGTTAAGCATTTTGTCTTCTTTACAGAGGTGCCAACCATGCATTTTTAGGATGTGTGTGGTGACTTGTGCAAGCTTGCAAAGAGAGGCACCTGAGTAATCTGTTTTTAGGGACTTAGTGATTTTCACTAAGTCTGGGATATTTTAGTTCATGATGCCATATGTTCAGCTTGTTTCCTAATGATCCGTGCCTCTTTTGAGCATGATCAGTAAGGGACATTTGTTAATCTTGTTATGCTCTATCCATCCATGTCTTTACTTGCTATGTTGGAGCATCCTAGGTTGAGCCAATCGAGCTCAACTTTTGCATCGTTGTTAATTTGGGCAGATCGTTAACTCTTTTGCGATTTTGCCGGTGCTATTGCTAGTGATCCATGCATGCTATGCCATTGTTCTTGCCATTTCTAGCTAGCATTTTGTGCCTTCTTTACGAATATATGCTTGCCTTGCCATGAGTTGCACCGTAGTGAGTGCATCGAGCTTGTTTACATGCCTTCGTGAGTTATGATTTCAGCATGTCTCAGTTTTCACAGTCTGAAAACGGATTGTGTTTCATCTATGTTCGGGTGCTCGTTAGAGTATTTTGTGAACCCTTTTGGCCCCAGGTAATTTTGGGTGTTTTGTTAAGCTTGTTGAGTAGCTCTATGCCATGTTCTTACTTGTCATGTTCAGGTGATGTATCATGTTGTTTTGCTGCTCCGAAGAGAGCATCGTGGTCTGAAATTTCAGACTAGTGTTAATTTCACTAAGTCTGAAATCCGTTTTGCTTATTCAGTTTTGCCATGCTTGTTTGAACCTCATAATGGAAGAATTTGGCTATGGCTCAGTGCTAGTGATTTGTTAAGCATCTTGTGTACATCCCTGCCACGCATTTTGTTTTCATGTTTGGTGGCTGTAGCATGTTCATTACGATGCATTTAGGAGCCTACTTGCTGTAAATCGCAGATCGGTTCATTTCGTAAAACGCTTGCCATTTCCAAACCGTAGCTCCGATTCCTATGATCTTTATATCGTTTTCAGGTGATTTCATCCCCTCTATCCAGTGGCACACTTAGTTTTCCAAGTTGAGGCTAGGTTCATGCATTTCCTGTCACGTCTTGCATTTTGCATCCCGCATCGCATCCCGCATAGCATACCATCCTTGCATATTATTGGTTGTCCTTGCTCATGGTTGATTGTATCCTTGTTGCTTGTTTGTGTTGTTGGGTAGAGCCGGGAGACGAGTTCGCTAACGAGGAGCCTGTTGAGTTTGCTTGTGAGGATCCAGTCAACTCTGACAACTGTGTAGGCAAGATGGTCATACCCTCGAAATCACTACTATCTTTGCTATGCTAGTTTGCTCGCTCTTTTGCTTTGCCAATGCTACGATGCCTACCACTTGCTTGTCAGCCTCCCAATTGCCATGATTGAGCCTCTAACCCACCTTTGTCCTAGCAAACCGTTGATTGGCTATGTTACCGCTTTGCTCAGCCCCTTCTTATAGCGTTGCTAGTTGCAGGTGAAGATTGGAGCCGTTCCTTGTTGGAACATTTATTTACTTGTTGGGATATCATTATATTGCCATGTTATCTTAATGCATCTATTTACTTGGTAAAGGGTGGAAGGCTCGGCCTCTTGCCTAGTGTTTTGTTCCACTCTTGCTGCCCTAGTTTCCGTCATATTGGTGTTATGTTCCCGGATTGTTGCGTCCCTTACGCGGTTGGGCTATAATGGGAACCCCTTGATAGTTCGCCTTGATTAAAGCTTTTCCAGCAATGCCCAACATTGGTTTTACCATTTGCCACCTAGCCTCTTTTTCCCTTGGGTTTCCGGAGCCCGAGGGTCATCTTTATTTTAGCCCCCCCCACGGGCCAGTGCTCCTCTGAGTGTTGGTCCGAACTAGAGTCCTGTGCAGCGCCCCCTCGGGGACACTCGAGGTTTGGTTTTAGTTGTATGGAGAGCTCATCTGAGTGTGCCCTGAGAACGAGATATGTGCAGCTCCTATCGGGATTTGTCGGCACATTCGGGCGGTGTTGCTGGTCTTGTTTTAACCTGTCGAATCGTCTTGTTGTACCGAGATACCGATTCTGATCGGTGTGTCTTGGGTGGAGGTCTATTCCTTCATTGACTGTGAGAGCTTGTTATGGGCTAAGTTGGGACCCCCCTACAGGGATTGATCTTGCGAAAGCCGTGCCCGCAGTTATGGGCAGATGGGAATTTGTTAATGTCCGGTTGTAGATAACTTGAACCTTAATTAATTAAAATGAATCAACTGAGTGTGTTGCCGTGATGGCCTCTTCTCGGCGGAGTCCGGGAAGCGGACACGGTGTTGGAGTTATGTTTTGCGCAGGTTGCTCTCTAGTTTCTCGCTCGTGCTTTGCCTCCTCTTCTCGCTCTCTTTTGCGAATAAGTTAGCCACCATATATGCTAGTCGCTTGCTGCAGCTCCACTTATACATTACCCCTTTCCTACCTATTAAGCTTAAATAGTCTTGATCGCGAGGGTGCGAGATTGCTAAGTCCCTGTGGCTCACAGATTACTATTACACCAGATGCAGGGACAGATGATACAGCTCCAGATGGCGCGCTCGAGCTCAAGTGGGAGTACGACGAGGACTCTCAGCGTTACTATGTGTCTTTTCCTGATGATCAGTAGTGGTGCCCAGTCGGGGTTAGATTTAGGGCCTTGTCGCATGTTAGGGTCTTTTCTATTTTGCCGCCGTAGTCGGGCCATGAGTGATTTGTATGATGGATGTTATTTATGTACTTTGATGTGACGTGGCGAGTGTAAGCCAACTATGTTCCTTCCCTTTATATTATTTATGTACATGGGATGTGTGATGATTTCCCGACTTGCGACATTGCTTTCAATGCGGTTGTGCGTCTAAGTCGTGCCTCGACACGTGGGAGATATAGCCGCATCGAGGGTGTTACAATCATGCTCATTATAAGAAAGGACAAGGGAGCATTTCATAGTATGGTGGCATATGATGATGCGAGACAACCAAATACAATAGGCTCAATCAAGCAAGCATGCATCACAAGTAAAGTGTTCAAGTCTCCACGATCAATAGATGCAACAAATGGAGGCAAGCGACAATGAACAAAATATATCATGTGAGAGGCATGAACATATATGTCATCAACCCAAGAAAGCAAGTAATAATGGAACATGGGTGATGCGACAAAGCAAGCAATCATAGCAATCAAGTGGTGTGAGCTAGTAGTGCGAAGATGCAAAATACTAGAGGGAATCATAGCAAGCATGTCATGGGTGCAAATAGTGTGCATGAATAATTCACATGACATAGCACAAGCATGAAAGGATGATATGAGCAAAATAGCATCAATAGCATGAGGCACATGATAAACATGGCAATAGCAACAAGGATCTCCACCAAGCATGCAAATACACATAGGAGTAGCATAATTGTGAATCATGGGTATATGCAAGCAAGGGTCACAATTGCATGGCAAAGGCATAGAAGCAAGCATAGCATGCAAAGAGAACACGGTAAAATGAGCATGAAGCGACAAGCGGTATATAGCCCATAGCCGTGTGAGAGCCAAGTGAGAGAGATGCGCGTAGTCGTTGCGCGAAAGGAACGGTGGTAAGGATAGTCCACGGGATCCCAAGTCATCTTTGCTCTCAAGAGCTCGTTTCGTCAACTCTTGGGATTGAGAGGTGGACGAGTATACAGGAGTACCTACACAAAACAAAGACAAAGGGAAAATTGTGTGTGCGTGGTAGATGTACACATCATCCATCATGATGCGCATGTGCTTGTGTTGGTTAGCACAAAATATCCAATGCTCGAATAAATGAGATGCGTGATATAGAAACATGTCATCCATCATGATAGGTTTGTTATTATGTATAGCATAATGGAGACTCAAATTGTCTAATACATCACAAGAAATATGTAGAGCATTGTTATTCATGGAATGCATATGGTGCAAGCAATTGTGGGAAGCATGCAAATGATTGGATGTATCAAAATCTCCTAATATGTATGAGGAAACTATGGGGGTCTCCTCATGAGCATTAATGGAATCATCACACGGAGAATATTTACAACATCCAAAACAATGCATATTTGGAACAATGTGATCATGGCATGGCATAGTAGATGAATTGCGCAAATCATGTAAAGGAAGCATAGCAATATCATCGCATGAAAAACAAAAGCCAATGACCATCATCTTGTCATCTATGCCATAAGTGCAAATAGGATTTATGTGAATGGGGCATGCATAGTCACTATGTTGAGATTGAAATGATGCAATATGGGATATCTCACTCATAGCATATGACAAGGTTAAAGGATTGTCAAACACGATGTGACCAATAGAATTTTCACATGATATCCTATGTAGCATAACATCACAACTAGGAAATTCAACATGCTCATCATCATATTCATCATAAATCGGTAAATCATGACATGAAGAAGTTGCACTAGCATGAACCATGGGAATAGGTGTATCAACATCATGCAAGCAATCATTGGTGAGATAGTCCACTAGTGGGACAAGAGAAGCACCATCACCTATGTTACCTTTGGAGCGTCGCTCATGTGTTGTAGGTGAGGTGTCGAAGACCAAGTCGTGGTCATCTTCATCTTGATGGAACCATGTGGGGGTGCATCATTGTCCATCATGGCCATCGTCGTCTCCATTGGAGGCATGGACTCGTCGAGGATAGGCGTGTCGTCATGTAGGAGACCTAGCACCAAAGAAGAAAACACACTCGGAGTAGAGGTTAGGCCGCTAGAAATCAAAGTGGCCTCACATGCTGTCTCAACTACCTCACTCACTAAGTGTTGTGGCTCACTCACTCCCTCTTGGATGCTCTCACTCATATGGTTGGTGGAGTCACTCAAATGGCTCTCAACCTCACATAGGATGTGTGGCATGCTCTCAAGTGTGGGGCTAGTGGTGGTCACACTCATCCTCTCATAGGAAATGCTCTCAATGTCATGTATGGTGGAGTCACTCATGTCACTCATGTGTTGGTGGCTTTCCTCATATGGCAATTGGGGCATCTCATGGCATATGGGTGTCGGAGAGATGTAGGTGCAAATGTCTCCATGCTCAATCATGTCATGGTCGTAGCCGTGGATGAAGGCCGAAGATGGCACATCATCACTCTCCTCGAAGACCAAAGATAAGGTCTCATTTGCGGTCTCGTAGCCTGACTCGGAGTATGAGTCCAATATGGGCGCCGTCTTCATGTTGTTGAAGAGGTTCATGCTCGTCGCCGTGGTCGAAGGGGATGGCCCTTGCTCGACCTTCTTTTCGCCGTCTTGTTGTTGGAGGCCCATATGATGTGGCACCTCGTAGCTCGTCTCCATGACCGAAGGGAAATTCCCAGGCTCAACCATCTTCATTGAGGGGCTTCCGAAGATGGAAGTGTCGCCCTCGCTCGTAGGTGGTCGCCTTGTTGTTGAAGATGTCGATATAGGCAAACTCACGGGAAGTAGGCGAAGATGTCGTACGTCCAAAGGCGAAGATGCCTTGATAGCACTTGGCGAAGATGCCAAAGTGGTGGTGGTAGTAGCCGTAGCGCCATCTTGGTGGTGCTCGTCTCGCGATCTTCTCTTGTGCTCATGAAGTTTGGACTTGGCATGAAGTAGGGCTTGTTGGGACTTGTGCATTTGCGCTTGGTGAGCATCATCATGATGATGTTGGCGTTGTCGCACTTGAGCTCGTAGTAGATGTCGTTCGTCGTCGTCGTGCACATGTTGCTTGGAGGTGACTTTCCCTTCATTATGAGGTGGATCACGAACGTGATGGTGGTCGCCATGGAGATGTGGACGTAGACGACTTGCACTTGCATCATTTTTGCGCTCCGAAGACTTGTGACTTGAATGTCGCCGCCTTGAGGATGATGAAGGGGAAGAACGGTTGATCAACAAGGTCCAAATCTCCTCCATCCTTGCATCTTGCTCATCCTTTTGTGCGGAAAGCTTGTTGTGGATGTAGTCCCTTTTCCTTGCTTCGGAGTGACGAATGTCGATGGAGAGGTTCTCGATGCGCTCTCACAATCTTGATTGTGCGCCTTGCATTTGTCGTTGTAGATCGAAGATTGACGCTTTGGTGATGTAGTTGTTCACGTCGTCGTTGTTGTCGAAGACAGGAGATGAAATGCCTTGCCTATCCATCACAGGACTCGAGCAAATATGAGTGCGAGAAAGAGAAGAACGAATACCAAATGTACCTTGACCGAAGTTGAAAGTGGATCAATGATCACTCCAATGTGGACAAGGAAATCGCACAATTGGTACCAATTCTTGTCAGTTTCTCACACCTAAACAAATAAGGCTTATGGTGGAGCTCGGTGAGGATAGTGGCACAAAAATTTGATCCGAAATGTTAGCAAGAGTCAATAATGTTGAAAAAGATTCACAAATTTGCAAGTGAAACAAGTAGACCAATAGCAATATGTGGCACACGGAAACGCACACGGATAGATAAATGGGGTCGTGCAACCAAGGATGAGCTCAAAATGTGGAATCCACGGAAAATGCTCTTGTTGCACAACTCTAGAGAGACGCTAGCACGATTGCTCAATAGGCAGATACGACACTTGTGCACAACCTATAGGAGACAAAAATGCAACGACTTCTATCCCAAGTATGCTATGTATATGGTGTTCCGGTGGTATGATCCAAGATGATCGGATATGACAATCTTATGCAATGGGGTATGATGCTATGGCACTTGCTTACATGCTTCTTTGCTCTTTCTCTTTTGCTTAAAAGCTTATTGTTATTATTTTTGTATATGGCCACTTTGCGAAATGCACAAACCAAGATAGCGATTGTGTATATGTGGTAACAAACTTGAGGCACACGAGATGGTATGATACCAATATGATATGGTATGTATGCAATGTATGGTGTAGATCACTAATGTGCACAAGTAACGTTGCCGGCAATACTCAATGGCTAGTCTCGATAGGCAAGTAACGCAGGCTAGGGGTTATCAATGCAATGGCAAGGGAATATACAATGGAGGGATACCACGATACCAACACTACTAGGGAAAACCTTATACATAGAATCTTAGCAGCAGCGTGGTTTAAAAACAGACGCTACTGCTAATTATCAGTATCGAGCTCCAGATAGCAGCGCTACTAATATCTAAGTAGCAGTAGCTCTCTATGCGGAACAAGCGCTACTACTATATTTTCCACGGTGTTGCCTCCCGGCTAGATATGGTAGTAGCGACCTTCCGGGGGACGCGCTACTGCTAAAGTACTTAGTAGCAGCGTTTTTCTTAAAAACTCGCTGCTGCTAAGTATCACCGCAACTAATTAAGTTTAGTCCCATACTGCTAAGCGAACAAGTAGTTTACCACCTTAAATATGTTACTTATCAACCTATCTCGAGCACTTGGTCTTCATTGAACTATATGTGTATGATTTGTAGCTGCAATATGAATCCTCGTCTGTACCTATACAGGTACAGTGAGGATTCATGTTGACTATTTAGATTCTACACAAAAAGATCAATGATGACCAATGTATATTTTTGATGTTTTCACATTGCTTAGACTTACAGCGTTTTTTCGGGACAAAGCATTACTGATTTTGGGATAAACAAAAGAAATAACTGCTTCCATTAGCAGTAGCGTTTTTATGTAAAACGCGCTATAGATAAGTTAGCTATAGCGTGTTTTCCTTACGAGCGCTACTGCTAGTTCGACTTAACCACCACCCCCGGCTCAAAATTTTGCTAAGTCCTCCTTTCCCCCCTGTTCCCCTACGCTTGTCGCGTCGCGCCGCCTGAGCCCGAGCCTCCCCTCACCGCCGCCGCCCGAGCCCGCCCTCAACCTCACCGCCGCCGCCCGCTGCCCGCCGCCCGTCGCCGCTCTCGACCTCACCGCCGCTGCCCGAGCCCGCCCAGGACCGCCACCTCCCGATCCCGAGCCCGCCCTCGCCGCCCCTACCTCCGTCGCTGAGCACCTCCCCACCATCGTCTCTCCCCTCTCTGTAAGCCCCCACCCCTCCCCCACCCCCTCTCTCTTTGCTTAGTTAGTGGATGATTTTAGTAGTAGTAGATGTTAATTTAGGGTTCATAGATAATGATTTTTAGTAGTAGTAGATATTAATTAGTAGTAGTGATGGTAAACTAGTTGTATAATTAGCAGTAGTAGATGTTAATTAGTAGTAGATTTAGTAGTAGATGTTAATTAGTAGTAGTAGATGTACTCATTTCTTTCTATTTATAGTAAGTTTATATTTAGTAAGAACGAGTTGAATGAATAGAACTAGTTTAGTTTTAGTTGAACTAGTTTAGTTTTAGTTGAACTAGTTTAGTAAGTAAATTAATAAACTAGTTGAATTAATAGAACTAATGTATTTTTAGTAAGAAAATTAAAATAACTAGTTGAACTACTTTATTTTTAGAAAGAACTAGTTTTTTTCTATTTATAGTAAGTTTATATTTAGTAAGAACTAGTTGAATTAATAGAACTAGTTGAACATGTCATATTTGTTGTTATTTTTTAGTTTAAGCAATTATTCGGGATGTACTAGTTGAATTAATAGGGTTTCTGCTTTTGCAGAAATCAAGGAGCCCCTCCATCATCCCCGTCGTCGTCCCCGTCACCGACCCCCTGTGACCTCGAGGTGAGACCAGGCAAATCTCCATGTCAATATGAGTCCTTTATGAGTTTCAGACGCTTGTTTTGCCAGAGTGCCCGGTCATGTTTTGGTTACACCTCCGAGTGGCCTATGTTTTGCCGGAGTGTTGATTAGTTTCTGTTCCAGCAAATTTCAGGCGCTCGATATGTCCTTTTTTAGCAAAGGTCATGCCGGATTTTTCCGTGAATTCTGGTATGACTTGTGCTAGAATATGTAGGAAATATCGAGTGGCCTGGATTTTCTCGAAAAATAATGATCTAATTTAGGTTTTTTAGTACATATATTTAATTGTACAAGTTTAATCTTTGAATTATGAACGTAGGAAATGTCGTACTCGGACGACGACAGTCTCCCGGGGGAGTGCAGCTAGTGCCACGACGATCGAGGTATGTGCGACAGGTTCGTTGAGCTGGATGAAGATCGGCGCTTCAGCATTAAGCTCGAGGACACCTTCGATGTTGAAACGGTACGCAACAACGACAAGTGTTTTTTTCGTAATTAAGCATGACTTCAACTATTTCAACGTCTATTTTTCATCTTTTACAATTCGACTAGCTTATCCCATGCCATGCAAGACGCTATGTCTTGGAGAGGATGGGTTTTGAAGACCATGAAAATTTTGAAACAAAGAAAATACACCTAAGGACCCATCATGATATCGATTTTGAAGTAAATCTGTACAATTCTCAGAGCGTAACCCATTTTGGTTGCCAAAATTGGGAAGCACTTTGCAAAATGTATGGTTTTTATGAGGGTATGATTGTCACCATGGATCTTGGTAATCCTGACATCGAGCAAGACAATATGGACATTTGGGTCCTTGTTGATACGCTTCCGATTCTACCGCAATGTGAGTTTCTCAAACATAGTTATTAACTAATTTATATTGTTTATTTCAAAATAGTTGACAGCTTATTTTGAATCTTCAAAGAATGTGCAGAAGATGGTAGACAAAACCCACTACACTGATGGCTCTGAATTAACTTATAAGGAGAAAAGTCATCTGATTGCTTATTGTACTTTTCTTGAGAATTACAATACCTATTATCGAACTCCTCCAAATTATGGTGAATACGTGCCACTAGTGCACGTGTTGAACCACGGTAACTTCTATGGAGATACCCTGGTAAGATTTTTTACTATTACGACATCTGTGCATCTTTTGCATACTTCTAAAACTAGTACATCATTGCTAACTACGAAGTTATTACTATGTTTTTCAACAGGAAATCCCGATGGATTGTGTGCCTCATCTGATGTATCAGAATGGTCACCTTACAGTTATGAACCTACAGCCAGGTCAATCTAAGGAGCTCACCTGTGCATATCGGATTTCTAAAACCGGTGAACACATGCTAATCAAAGAATGGAAAAAATGTTTGGACATTTGCAAGGAGGTTCTTGGAAGTAACATTAAGCGAAAGGCAAGAAATGGAGACATGATAATCTCCATTCTCCATAATGGAGAGTCAGGGGCTATCTTGTTTTTTGCTATTTTACCTTAGAGAATATAGTAGGTCCTAAGAGAATGTAGTAGGTCCTATGAGGTACAATATGTTTATTATGTGATACAATGTGTTAGAGTTGATGACGAGGAGTACTTGTGATTACGACTAGTGACCAATTTGCTATGTGATGTCTCATTGATGAAAATGATGATCTTGAGGAGGTGTTATATGACAATGATGTCTTATGATGATAAGTTGTTAATGATATGATGATGATGATGGTGGTGATGATGATGATGATGATGATGATGATGATATTTATTACATCACGGGGTGAAAGAACCGCGGATTAGTTTCAAGTGGATGTCCATCCACTTGAAACTAGTCCACAGTTCTTTCACCCCGTGATGTAATAACTCATTATGATTTCAAAACAATTTCTAAATTCCTGCTGTATGAAAACTTATGTAAAGGTGTACGAATACAACATGAAATAAAAAAGAAATAAAATACGAAATAATAGTAGCAGCGCGGGCAGGGAGAAGCGCTACTACTAATTACCAGTAGCGCACCTCCAGGAACACGCCACTACTAAGCCGGTTTAGCAGTAGCGCGGGCGGAGGCACGCTACTGCTATACGTTAGCTGTAGCGCCTTATCAGTAGCGCATCGAGCTGTTGGGGAACGTAGTAATTTCAAAAAAATTCCTACGCACACGCAAGATCATGGTGATGCATAGCAACGAGAGGGGAGAGTGTTGTCTACGTACCAACGCAGACCGACTGCGGAAGCGATCACACAACGTAGAGGAAGTAGTCGTACGTCTTCCCGATCCGACCGATCCAAGCACCGTTACTCCGGCACCTCCGAGTTCTTAGCACACGTTCAGCTCGATGACGATCCTCGGGCTCCGATCCAGCAAAGCGTCGAGGAAGAGTTCCGTCAGCACGACGGCGTGGTGACGATCTTGATGTACTACCGACGCAGGGCTTCGCCTAAGCACTACAAGGGTATGACTGAGGTGGAATTTGGTGGCAGGGGGCACCGCACACGGCTAAGGAACGATCTCAATGATCAACTTGTGTGTCTAGAGGTGCCCCCTGCCCCCGTATATAAAGGATGAGAGGGGGAGGGCTGGCCGGCCAAGCTTGGAGGCGCAGGAGGAGTCCTACTCCCACCGGGAGTAGGACTCCCCCCTCCAATCCTATTCCAACTAGGATTCCTTAAAGGGGAGAGAGAGAGAGAGGGTGGCCGGCCCCTTCTCCTAGTCCTAACAGGACTAGGGGGAGGGGGGAGGTGCGCAGCCCTTGTGGGCAGCCCTCTCACCTTTCCACTAAGGCCCATGTAGGCCCATTTGGCTCCCGGGGGGTTCCGGTAACCCTCCCGGTAATCCGGTAAAATCCCGATTTCACCCGGAACACTTCCGATGTCCAAACATAGGCTTCCAATATATCAATCTTTATGTCTCGACCATTTCGAGACTCCTCGTCATGTTCGTGATCACATCCGGGACTCCGAACAACCTTCGGTACATCAAAATGCATAAACTCATAATAACTGTCATCGTAACGTTAAGCGTGCGGACCCTACGGTTCGAGAACAATGTAGACATGACCGAGACACGTCTCCGGTCAATAACCAATAGCGGGACCTGGATGCCCATATTGGCTCCTACATATTCTACGAAGATCTTTATCGGTCAGACTGCATAACAACATACGTTGTTCCCTTTGTCATCGGTATGTTACTTGCCCGAGATTCGATCGTCGGTATCCAATACCTAGTTCAATCTCGTTACTGGTAAGTCTCTTTACTCGTTCCGTAATACATCATCTCACAACTAACATCTTAGTTATAATGCTTGCAAGGCTTATATGATGTGTATTACCGAGAGGGCCCAGAGATACCTCTCCGACACTCGGAGTGACAAACCCTAATCTCGAAATACGCCAACCCAACATCTACCATTGGAGACACCTGTAGTACTCCTTTATAATCACCCAGTTACGTTGTGACGTTTGGTAGTACCCAAAGTGTTCCTCCGGTAAATGGGAGTTGCATAATCTCATAGTTATAGGAACATGTATAAGTCATGAAGAAAGCAATAGCAACATACTAAACGATCGGGTGCTAAGCTAATGGAATGGGTCATGTCAATCAAATCATTCAACTAATGATGTGACCTCATTAATCAAATAACAACTCTTTGTTCATGGTTAGGAAACATAACCATCTTTGATTAACGAGCTAGTCAAGTAGAGGCATACTAGTGACACTCTGTTTGTCTATGTATTCACACATGTATTATGTTTCCGGTTAATACAATTCTAGCATGAATAATAAACATTTATCATGATATAAGGAAATAAATAATAACTTTATTATTGCCTCTAGGGCATATTTCCTTCAGTCTTCCACTTGCACTAGAGTCAATAATCTAGATTACACAGTAATGATTCTAACACCCATGGAGCCTTGGTGCTGATCATGTTTTGCTCGTGGAAGAGGCTTAGTCAACGGGTCTGCAACATTCAGATCCGTATGTATCTTGCAAATCTCTATGTCTCCCACCTGGACTAGATCCCGGATGGAGTTGAAGCGTCTCTTGATGTGTTTGGTCCTTTTGTGAAATCTGGATTCCTTTGCCAAAGCAATTGCACTAGTATTGTCACAAAAGATTTTCATTGGACCCGATGCACTAGGTAAGACACCTAGATCGGATATGAACTCCTTCATCCAGACTCCTTCGTTCGCTGCTTCCGAAGCAGCTATGTACTCCGCTTCACATGTAGATCCCGCTACGACGCTTTGTTTAGAACTGCACCAACTGACAGCTCCACCGTTTAAAGTAAACACGTATCCGGTTTGCGATTTAGAATCGTCCGGATTAGTGTCAAAGCTTGCATCAACGTAACCTCTTACGGTGAGCTCTTTGTCACCTCCATATACGAGAAACATATCCTTAGTCCTTTTCAGGTATTTCAGGATGTTCTTGACTGCTGTCCAGTGATCCACTCCTGGATTACTTTGGTACCTCCCTGCTAAACTTATAGCAAGGCACACATCAGGTCTGGTACACAGCATTCCATACATGATAGAGCCTATGGCTGAAGCATAGGGAACATCTTTCATTTTCTCTCTATCTTCTGCAGTGGTCGGGCATTGAGTCTGACTCAACTTCACACCTTGTAACACAGGCAAGAACCCTTTCTTTGCTTGATCCATTTTGAAATTCTTCAAAATCTTGTCAAGGTATGTGCTTTGTGAAAGTCCAATTAAGTGTCTGGATCTATCTCTATAGATCTTTATGCCTAATATGTAAGCAGCTTCCCCGAGGTCTTTCATCGAAAAACTTTTATTCAAGTATCCCTTTATGCTATCCAGAAATTCTATATCATTTCCAATCAGCAATATGTCATCCACATATAATATCAGAAATGCTACAGAGCTCCCACTCACTTTCTTGTAAATACAGGCTTCCCCAAAAGTCTGTATAAAGCCAAATGCTTTGATCACACTATCAAAGCGTTTATTCCAACTACGAGATGCTTGCACCAGTCCATAAATGGATCGCTGGAGTTTGCACACTTTGTTAGCTCCCTTTGGATCGACAAAACCTTCTGGTTGCATCATATACAACTCTTCTTCCAGAAATCCATTCAGGAATGCAGTTTTGACATCCATCTGCCATATTTCATAATCATAAAATGCGGCAATTGCTAACATGATTCTGACGGACTTAAGCATCGCTACGGGTGAGAAGGTCTCATCGTAGTCAACCCCTTGAACTTGTCGAAAACCTTTTGCGACAAGTCGAGCTTTATAGACAGTAATATTACCGTCAGCATCAGTCTTTTTCTTGAAGATCCATTTATTCTCAATTGCTTGCCGATCATCGGGCAAGTCAACCAAAGTCCATACTTTGTTCTCATACATGGATCCCATCTCAGATTTCATGGCCTCAAGCCACTTTGCGGAATCTGGGCTCACCATCGCTTCTTCATAGTTCGTAGGTTCATCATGATCTAGTAGCATGACTTCCAGAATTGGATTACCGTACCACTCTGGTGCGGATCTCACTCTGGTTGATCTACGTGGTTCAGTAGTATCTTGTCCTGAAGTTTCATGATCATCATCATTAGCTTCCTCACTAATTGGTATAGGTGTCGCAGAAACAGTTTTCTGTGATGTACTATTTTCCAATAAGGGAGCAGGTACAGTTACCTCGTCAAGTTCTACTTTCCTCCCACTCACTTCTTTCGAGAGAAACTCCTTCTCTAGAAATGATCCATTCTTAGCAACGAATGTCTTGCCTTCGGATCTGTGATAGAAGGTATACCCAACAGTCTCCTTTGGGTATCCTATGAAGACACATTTCTCCGCTTTGGGTTCGAGCTTATCAGGTTGAAGCTTTTTCACATAAGCATCTCAGCCCCAAACTTTAAGAAATGACAACTTTGGTTTCTTGCCAAACCATAGTTCATAAGGTGTCGTCTCAACGGATTTTGATGGTGCCCTATTTAACGTGAATGTGGCCGTATCTAAAGCATAACCCCAAAACGATAGCGGTAAATCAGTAAGAGACATCATAGATCGCACCATATCTAGTAAAGTACGATTACGACGTTCGGACACACCATTACGCTGTGGTGTTCCGGGTGGCGTGAGTTGCAAAACTATTCCACAATTTTTCAAATGTACACCAAACTCGTAACTCAAATATTCCCCTCCACGATCGGATCGTAGAAACTTTATTTTCTTGTTACGATGATTTTCAACTTCACTCTGAAATTCCTTGAACTTTTCAAATGTTTCAGACTTATGTTTCATTAAGTAGATATACCCATATCTGCTTAAATCATCTGTGAAGGTGAAAAAATAACGATATCCGCCACGAGCCTCAATATTCATCGGACCACATACATCGGTATGTATGATTTCCAATAAATCTGTTGCTCTCTCCATAGTACCGAAGAACGGTGTTTTAGTCATCTTGCCTATGAGGCACGGTTCGCAAGTACCAAGTGATTCATAATCAAGTGGTTCCAAAACCCATCAGTATGGAGTTTCTTCATGCGCTTTACACCGATATGACCTAAACAGCAGTGCCACAAATAAGTTGCACTATCATTATCAACTCTACATCTTTTGGCTTCTACATTATGAATATGTGTATCACTACTATCGAGATTCAACAAGAATAGACCACTCTTCAAAGGTGCATGAGCATAAAAGATATTACTCATATAAATAGAACAACCATTATTCTCTGATTTAAATGAATAACCGTCTCGCATTAAACAAGATCCAGATATAATGTTCATGCTCAACGCTGGCACCAAATAACAATTATTTAGGTCTAATATTAATCCCGAAGGTAGATGTAGAGGTAGCGTGCCGACCGCGATCACATCGACTTTGGAACCGTTTCCCACGCGCATCGTCACCTCGTCCTTTGCTAGCGTCCGCTTATTCCGTAGTCCCTGTTTCGAGTTGCAAATATTAGCAACAGAACCAGTATCAAATACCCAGGTGCTACTGCGAGCTCTAGTAAGGTACACATCAATAACATGTATATCACATATACCTTTGTTCACCTTGCCATCCTTCTTATCCGCCAAATACTTGGGGCAGTTCCGCTTCCAGTGACCAGTCTGCTTGCAGTAGAAGCACTTAGTTTCAGGCTTAGGTCCAGACTTGGGTTTCTTCTCTTGAGCAGCAACTTGCTTGTTGTTCTTCTTGAAGTTCCCCTTCTTCTTCCCTTTGCCCTTTTTCTTGAAACTAGTGGTCTTGTTGACCATCAACACTTGATGCTCCTTCTTGATTTCTACCTCCGCAGCTTTCAGCATTGCGAAGAGCTCGGGAATAGTCTTGTTCATCCCTTGCATATTATAGTTCATCACGAAGCTCTTGTAGCTTGGTGGCAGTGATTGGAGAATTCTGTCAATGACGCAATCATCTGGAAGATTAACTCCCATCTGAATCAAGTGATTATTATACCCAGACATTTTGAGTATATGCTCACTGACAGAACTGTTCTCCTCCATCTTGCATCTATAGAACTTATTGGAGACTTCATATCTCTCAATTCGGGCATTTGCTTGAAATATTAACTTCAACTCCTGGAACATCTCATATGCTCCATGACGTTCAAAACGTCGTTGAAGTCCCGATTCTAAGCCGTAAAGCATGGCACACTGAACTATCGAGTAGTCATCAGCTTTGCTCTGCCAGACGTTCATAACATCTGGCGTTGCTCCAGCAGCAGGCCTGGCACCCAGCGGTGCTTCCAGGACGTAATTCTTCTGTGCAGCAATGAGGATAATCCTCAGGTTACAGACCCAGTCCGTGTAATTGCTACCATCATCTTTCAACTTTGCTTTCTCAAGGAACGCATTAAAATTCAACGGAACAACAGCACGAGCCATCTATCTACAATCAACATAAACAAGCAAGATACTATCAGGTACTAAGTTCATGATAAGTTTAAGTTCAGTTAATCAAATTACTTAGGAACTCCCACTTAGATAGACATCCCTCTAATCCTCTAAGTGATCATGTGATCCAAATCAACTAAACCATAACCGATCATCACGTGAGATGGAGTAGTTTTCAATGGTGAACATTGTCATGTTGATCATATCTACTATATGATTCACGCTCGACCTTTCGGTCTCTGTGTTCCGAGGCCATATATGCATATGCTAGGCTCGTCAAGTTTAACCTGAGTATTCTGCGTGTGCAAAACTGGCTTGTACCTGTTGTAGATGGACGTAGAGCTTATCACACCCGATCATCACGTGGTGTCTGGGCACGACGAACTTTGGCAACGGTGCATACTCAGGGAGAACACTTCTTGATAATTTAGTGAGAGATCATCTTATAATGCTACCGTCAATCAAAGCAAGATAAGATGCATAAAAGATAAACATCACATGCAATCAATATAAGTGATATGATATGGCCATCATCATCTTGTGCTTGTGATCTCCATCTCCGAAGCACCGTCATGATCACCATCTTCACCGGCGCGACACCTTGATCTCCATCGTAGCATCATTGTCGTCTCGCCAATCTTATGCTTCCACGACTATCACTACCGCTTAGTAATAAAGTAAAGCATTACATCGCGATTGCATTGCATACAATAAAGCGACAACCATATGGCTCCTGCCAGTTGCCAATAACTTGGTTACAAAACATGATCATCTCACACAATAAAATCAGCATCATGCCTTGACCATATCACATCACAACATGCCCTGCAAAAACAAGTTAGACGTCCTCTACTTTGTTGTTGCAAGTTTTACGTGGCTGCTACGGGCTTAAGTAAGAACTCATCTCACCTACGCATCAAAACCATAACGATAGTTCGTCAAATAGACTCCGTTTTAACCTTCTCAAGGACCGGGCGTAGCCACACTTGGTTCAACTAAAGTTGGAGAGACAGTCGCCCGCAAGCCATCTATGTGCAAAGCACGTCGAGGGAACCGGTCTCGCGTAAGCGTACGCGTAAGGTTGGTCCGGGTCGTCTCGTCCAACAATACCGCCGAACCAAAGTATGACATGCTGGTAGGCAGTATGACTTCTATCGCCCACAACTCACTTGTGTTCTACTCGTGCAAATAACATCAAACCATAAAACCTAGGCTCGGATGCCACTGTTGGGGAACGTAGTAATTTCAAAAAAATTCCTACGCACACGCAAGATCATGGTGATGCATAGCAACGAGAGGGGAGAGTGTTGTCTACGTACCAACGCAGACCGACTGCGGAAGCGATCACACAACATAGAGGAAGTAGTCGTACGTCTTCCCGATCCGACCGATCCAAGCACCGTTACTCCGGCACCTCTGAGTTCTTAGCACACGTTCAGCTCGATGATGATCCTCGGGCTCCGATCCAGCAAAGCGTCGAGGAAGAGTTCTGTCAGCACGACGGCGTGGTGACGATCTTGATGTACTACCGACGCAGGGCTTCGCCTAAGCACTACAACGGTATGATCGAGGTGGAATTTGGTGGCAGGGGGCACCGCACATGGCTAAGGAACGATCTCAAGGATCAACTTGTGTGTCTAGAGGTGCCCCCTGCCCCCGTATATAAAGGATGAGAGGGGGAGGGCTGGCCGGCCAAGCTTGGAGGCGCAGGAGGAGTCCTACTCCCACCGGGAGTAGGACTCCCCCCTCCAATCCTATTCCAACTAGGATTCCTTAAAGGGGAGAGAGAAAGAGGGTGGCCGGCCCCTTCTCCTAGTCCTAATAGGACTAGGGGGAGGGGGGAGGTGCGCAGCCCTTGTGGGCAGCCCTCTCACCTTTCCACTAAGGCCCATGTAGGCCCATTTGGCTCCCGGGGGGTTCCGGTAACCCTCCTGGTAATCCGGTAAAATCCCGATTTCACCCGGAACACTTCCGATGTCCAAACATAGGCTTCCAATATATCAATCTTTATGTCTCGACCATTTCGAGACTCCTCGTCATGTCCGTGATCACATCCGGGACTCCGAACAACCTTCGGTACATCAAAATGCATAAACTCATAATAACTGTCATCGTAACGTTAAGCGTGCGGACCCTACGGTTCGAGAACAATGTAGACATGACCGAGACACGTCTCCGGTCAATAACCAATAGCGGGACCTGGATGCCCATATTGGCTCCTACATATTCTACGAAGATCTTTATCGGTCAGACCGCATAACAACATACGTTGTTCCCTTTGTCATCGGTATGTTACTTGCCCGAGATTCGATCGTCGGTATCCAATACCTAGTTCAATCTCGTTACTGGCAAGTATCTTTACTCGTTCCATAATACATCATCTCACAACTAACATCTTAGTTATAATGCTTGCAAGGCTTATGTGATGTGTATTACCGAGAGGGCCCAGAGATACCTCTCCGACACTTGGAGTGACAAACCCTAATCTCGAAATACGCCAACCCAACATCTACCATTGGAGACACCTGTAGTACTCCTTTATAATCACCCAGTTACGTTGTGACGTTTGGTAGTACCCAAAGTGTTCCTCCGGTAAACGGGAGTTGCTTAATCTCATAGTTATAGGAACATGTATAAGTCATGAAGAAAGCAATAGCAACATACTAAACGATCGGGTGCTAAGCTAATGGAATGGGTCATGTCAATCAGATCATTCAACTAATGATGTGACCTCATTAATCAAATAACAACTCTTTGTTCATGGTTAGGAAACATAACCATCTTTGATTAACGAGCTAGTCAAGTAGAGGCATACTAGTGACACTCTGTTTGTCTATGTATTCACACATGTATTATGTTTCCGGTTAATACAATTCTAGCATGAATAATAAACATTTATCATGATATAAGGAAATAAATAATAACTTTATTATTGCCTCTAGGGCATATTTCCTTCACGAGCCGCGCTACTGATAGGCCTAAAACCCGCGCTGCTGCTAGGCTTTTCCCTAGTAGTGCAAGTTGATATGGAGGTTACCGTCCTTGGCGATGATGAGTGGCGGTGATCTTGATGGAGATACCAAGATGATGGAGACTCGTCCCCAAGTAGCCGAAACACCTTAGGAAACGGAAAAACCGCGAACTCAAAATCTCAAATGTAAAATTTCAGATGGTGGTAGCGGAATGCGGTGGTGGTGTTACGAAAGCTCAATGGGATTGCGGAAATGCAATGATGGGTTTTGCGGGTAGGCAATGCGGAAGTGGAGGATAAGATGGTGTACTATACACGGTGTCAGAGTTGGAAGCACGGTCCCTAAGTAACCAAAACACCTTAGGAGACACAACTCACAACACAAACAAAATTGGGTTAATTTGCGGTGGCGGAAGTGTATTATGGGTAAGCCTATGCGGAAGTTATGGTGGTGTTGGTGGTTGATGAAGAAGCAACCGTCCCTAAGTAGCCTAGACACCTTAGGAGACTCAAATCACTCCTCAAGAAACCACTAATGCGATGGGAAACAAAATGGGTTAGGTTGCGGAAGTCGGTGGCGGTTATGCGGAGGTTGTGGTGGAAGCCCTAGGCAAAGATGCCAAAGTTCCAAAACATTTATGGAGTCAAATGGTTATGGTAGTATTTTTGTTGGAAGGGGGATGTCAAGAGCTTTTCAACGAGCTAAAGAATGTCAAAAACGGACTTCGGATGAATTAGTTATGAACAAAACGGTGAAACGGGAAAGCTGAAATGTACAGGGGCCGGACATCCGGGGGTGGGGGCCGGATATCCGGGGGCTGATGTCCAGAACCGTGCGGTTTTTATGCTCCAGGAGCCGGATGTTCGGCTTAGGGCTCGGATGTCCGGCCCGATGGCCCGGATGTCCGGCCCGACGATTCCAGATCTCGTTTGGGACATCAAAACTCGATTTGGGGCGGAAATAGATGAATTTGGGGGCAAAATTGATGGGATTTCGTGGATGGAAAGTGGGGACACTTGGGGATATGCTAGATCCACTCGAAACCAAGAAAATCCATGGATCAAAATCAACAAAACTTCGTCAAACCAACAAATCACAAAACAATTGGGGCTATTTTTGATGGGGATTTTCGAAATTGGGGAAGAACACAACAAAATTAGGCTAGAAAACACAACGAGGAGGCTCCGAAATCATGATCAATGTGGCTCATGATACCAAGATGATGTAGGGTAGGACCCTAGTGGCCCGATCTTTCACGAAAGGAGCGGATCCCGCGATGAACATGAAGAACACGAGGGGGAAAACGAGGGGGAAATCACGAGGGGAACACAAGAGAACACTCAAACCAACAAGAATGATCACACATGCGCTAGATCCATGAACACAAAGGAAGATACAAGATCCATCATCAACAAGGGATGATACAAGAGGTAACGGGTCTTCTCCGTGAGGAGGTCTTTATGGTCTTCTCCGCAAGGAGGTCTTGAATCCACGATGGGATCTTCTCCGCAAGGAGGTCTTGAATCCAAAGGGATCTTCTCCGAAGAGGCCGCGGTCTCTCATGAGGAGTAGATCCGATGTGGATGAGCGTAGCTCTATCTCTAAATATGAGCTAAACCAACGCTAACCCTAACTAGGAGGAGGTGGGGGAGTATGTATAGTGCTAGCCCACGAAGGGGTAAGTGAGAGGGGGGATACATGAGCCCTTGGCCCGATCTCTGCGCACAGGCAGGTGCCGGATGTCCGGGCTGGGGCCGGATGTCCGGCGGCTCACAAAGAGCTGGATGTCCGGGCCTTTGGCCGGATGTCCGGGCTGGAGTTGCCCGATTCTTCTGCTCTCTGGTTAGCGTGCTCCGGATTTCCGGGCGAAGGGGGCCGGATGTCTGGGGCTTCGGGAGGAGCCGGATGTCCGGGCTGGTCCGGATGTCCGGGGCCTGTAGCAGCTGGCTCTTCTTCCTTATCGTTCCTTCGCTCCCGTGCACACTTGGCCTTGGTCCTTGGGCTCTCCTTGGTCTCCTCGGGTGTACCTGAGTATGCACAAGGTCCGCGGTTGAAATAGCATCCATGTCTTACAAGCGGAAAGGGAAGATTCAGAAAGGAGCGAGTTCACCTTGTGTCCAATGGTGTATGCTCGAGTGCACATGGGGATGATCGTAGGATGCTCCGCATCATCGTCCAATATATCGATCTTTATGTCTCGATCATTTCGAGACTCCTCGTCATGTCCGTGATCACATCCGGGACTCCAAACTACCATCGGTACATCAAAACATATAAACTCATAATATAACTGTCATCTAACTTTAAGCGTGCGGACCCTATGGGTTTGAGAACTATGTAGACATGACCGAGACACATCTCCGATAAATAACCAATAGCGGAACCTGGATGCTCATATTGGCTCCTACATATTCTACGAAGATCTTTATCGGTCAAACCGCATAACAACATACGTTGTTCCCTTTGTCATCGATATGTTACTTGCCCGAGATTCGATCGTCGGTATCTCAATACCTAGTTCAATCTCGTTACTGGTCAAGTCTCTTTACTCGTTCCGTAATACATCATCCCGCAACTAACTCATTAGTTGCATTGCTTGCAAGGCTTATAGTGATGTGCATTACCGAGTGGGCCCAGAGATACATCTCCGACAATCGGAGTGAAAATCCTAATCTCGAAATATGCCAACCCAACAAGTACCTTTGGAGACACCTGTAGAGCACCTTTATAATCACCCAGTTACGTTGTGACGTTTGGTAGCACACAAAGTGTTCCTCTCGTAAACGGGAGTTGCATAATCTCATAGTCATAGGAACATGTATAAGTCATGAAAGCAATAGAAACAAACTAAACGATCAAGTGCTAAGCTAACGGAATGGGTCAAGTCAATCACAACATTCTCCTAATGATGTGATCCTGTTAATCAAATGACAACTCTTTGTCTATGGTCAGGAAACATAACCATCTTTGATCAACGAGCTAGTCAAGTAGAGGCATACTAGTGACATTCTGTTTGTCTATGTATTCACACATGTATCATGTTTCCGGTTAATACAATTCTAGCATGAATAATAAACATTTATCATGATATAAGGAAATAAATAATAACTTTATTATTGCCTCTAGGGCATATTTCCTTCAGCACCACTGAGTGTAAGCAGACAGATAATCCCGGTAGACAGAAAGAGTATCAGAATATGCAGATACCTGCTGATCATAAGTATCAATGGCAGCATCATCAAGGGCCTTGGCTGCATCCCGATCATCCTGAGAAGCATCAGCAGCAAGCACCGGCGGAACCGGCGAAACATGAGCCACCGGAGCAATGGGACAGGGCGGACAAGCTACCTCTCCAGAGAGCACGCCCCACAGCAGAAGACCGCGCATATGGATACGCATGAAGCCCACAAACTCAGCATAGTTGGTGCCATCAAAGATCACCGAGCAGCGAGGAACAGCCACATATCCTGAAGATGACATACTAAGATATCTCGTCGTCTCTTTTTTTTTGCAGTCAACGGATCTGGATCGGGGGATGAGGCTCACCCGCTCGAACCAAGACCCCCGATTCTGGATCGAGAGAGACAGGCAGAAGCTCTTGGGGCAACGCTAAGCAGCGGCGGAGACACAAGTGGGCTTGATCCAAAATAAATCGAGTGCCTGCAGCGCACCTGCCAGCCGGAGGATCGAATGGCACAACGCCTGCAGCTCCAGCGAGACAGCGCCCGCGGCTGGGCAGGGCGGGCAGCGCCGAGCGGGACAGCGACTGCAGAACAAGGCTGGCCGAGCGCGATGGCGGCCAGACGGGGCTGGCCAGACGAGGCAGCGGCCACAGCAGCCGGTCGGGACGACCGGGCGAGATGGCGCCGGACGGAGCAGCAGTCGAGCCGGGCGGCGGCCGAATGAGGCGACCGGGCAAGACAACGGCCGGACAGGACATCGCCCAGCTAGAGGAGCAGCAGAGCGGGGCTGGAGAGACAACGGTCGGACGGCCGGAGACGAGCAGGCTAGCAACAAGGCGCACAGAGTTGCATCGTGCGGGAGAGAGGGGCTAGCCTGGCATCTGATACCATGTTGGAAGAATGGCAACCGTATTTACAGGAGGGCTAAAGGCCAATACATATACACGTGTATGGTAAAGTGCAAGAGACCCCTTATACATTGGGGATAAATCGAAAAGGGATATACATATCTAACAGCTCCAACCAAATTATTAGATCTGGCCAGTTGAATCAAGAACGCATACGACTCGAATGAAATGTCAAAACACGCTAATTCCATAATAATAAAGCAATTACCACGAACTACTTGTATAGTCTCAGTTCCAATATACGCATGCCAACTTTAACTAATTTATGACCCATAGCATGGAGAAAACAAAGCAAGGAAAGAAAGAAAGAGGGAGAGAAGCAACATCAACATATATCGACAGAAATGATCTTGTGAATCACAATACCGCCGCTGCCGGAGGATTGGCCACGTTGTTGTGCGCGGCCGCCGCTGCTGCCACGCCCCCCATCGCCCTTGCCAGATGGAGATGATTATGGACCATGTCGTGCCCGTCTAGAGAAAGTTGTTTTTTTTTGAAAGGAACACCAGCGCATTCAATTAATTCAAGAGAGCTGGAGAAACCCCAGCAACCAAGTCTTGTATATAATCAGGAAGCAGGTCAAGCCAAATTTGATAGCTTGCCTACTCCAGACTCACACCATACGCAGCTAACACATGTGCTGATACATTACAGGCCCTTGGGCATACATCTATCTTACAACATTGAAAAGAGTATTGAATAATACATTTCATTTCTTTAAATAGAACGCCTAGTGTCGAGTCATCATAATCATTGCTTGTGATCACCTGCTTTAATACAACTGAGTCTGTCTCCAAGACGACCTTGTAGCAGCCCATTCTGGTTGTTTCTTGAATTGCACGTAGCATTGCAGTAGCTTCTGCATGGAGAGGATCAGCAATGAACTGAAGATTACCTGCTCCCGCCACCAGCATCTCACCCTGTTCATTCTTGATGGTAAAACCCCATCCTCCCAAGTGAGTTGACTGTCTAAAAGCCCCATCAGAATTTATCTTCAGGAAATCAGTAGGGGGGGAGACCAAATCTGCTGCTTTATTTGCTTTGACGCTCTGCTTCGTTTCAAGTTCTCCTGACAATCAATTACATGAAGCTGATAAGAGTGATATATCTCCTCTAGGCTTCGCATCTTGTTTCCCTGATTTGCTTTGTTTCTCTCACCCCACCAGGTCCCTAGCAAAACACATGTCCTTATGCAAGTATCTTCATCCTGTTTGAGTATTTCCTACATCACAGAATTAGCATTTGGACAGTTAACTAGTAATTCACGTGTGTCTTCCAGTTGAGCTGCTCTCCATAGAGCCTTAACTGATTTGCACTTTAGAAAGCAATGGCCCGCATCTTCATCCATTCTAAGACATATCGGGCATCTTGTATCTATTTCTATGCCTCTTCTCTTGATCTTCATTCTGAGTGGGAGGCTATTGTTTGCTAGTCGCTATAAAAAGTGTAAAATTTTCCCTGCCAGTGGTAGGGCCCATAGGTTCTTCCACATGCCTAATGTGCTCCTCTCAGGGCAGTAAGAAGTAGAAGGGATGCTTCTACCTGATTCCCTTGCTTGACTCTCAAGCACTACTTGATATGCTGATTTTACTGAGAACTTCCATTTTTTGTCAAAATGCCACCCACATAGTCCTCTTGCCCTTCATGTATTGGGATTTGAAGAATTGCCCGGGCATCTTCTTCATTAAAGGTTTGTCGTACAAGTTCCTCATCCCAAGTGTAGGAGGGTGGGTCAATCAACTCTGAGACTTTTGTTATGATTTGATTTCCCCTCCTTGAACTGACCAGCCTTGATTTTCCCTTTGGGAGCCAATGATCAGTCCAAATATTTATACTTTCTCCATCTCCTACTCTCCACACCACCCCGCTCTTTAGCACCTGTACCCCTTTTAAGATGCTCCTCCAACAGTAGGATATTCCATTTCTTGCCTCGGCATCCAGCAAGTTTTGATCTCGAAAGTATTTTGCCGCTAGGACTTGTGCACATAGTGATGTGGGATTCTTTAGAATTCTCCACGCTTGCCTCGCCAGCATGGCAAGGTTAAAACAGTATACATCTCTAAATCCCAATCCACCATCCTTTTTAGGCTTTGTCATTTTTTCCCAGCTAATCCAATGAATTTTATTTTCTTTATCCATATGGCTCCACCAATACCGAGCTATCATTGCACTAATGTCGTCACACAATGATTTTGTGAGGTCGAAGCATGCCATTGCATAGACTGGTATTGCTTGCGCAGCCGCCTTGATCAAAATCTCCTTTCCAGCTTTTGAGAGCATTTTTTCTTTCCAACCTTGCAATTTGCTCCATATCTTTTCTTTCAGGTAGTGGAAAGCCTTGGTCTTGGATTTCCCAATGTATACCGGTAGTCCCAAGTATTTACCTGAAAAGCCCTCTTTAGTGATACACAATTTGTTCATCACCTCGCTTTTGTCTTCCAGCTTCGTGTTCTTGCTGAAAAGGATTGCAGATTTCTCTTTATTTATGGCTTGACCTGAGCAAGCTTCATACGTACTGAGGATCCTGTTCACTTCATGTACACTATTGGTGTTTGCTTCAATGAGGAGTAGAGAGTCATCTGCAAATAGTAAGTGGCTTATACTTGGGGCAGTATTACATATTTTAATACCTTTAAGTCTACCATTTATTTCAGCATCATGGAGCATAGCAGAGAAGCCCTCGGGACATAATAGAAAGAGATAAGGAGAGAGGGGATCACCTTGGCGAAGCCCTCGTTCTGGAATGATAGTATTTGTTGTATCACCATTCACCTTAACTTGGTATTTAACTGTGGTGACACATTTCAACACTAGCTCCGTCCATCTTCTATTAAAGCCCATTTTCAATATCATGTCACGAAGAAATTTCCACTCCACCCGATCGTACGCCTTACTCATGTCAAGTTTGATAGCTGCATATCCTTTGGCTCCATTTCTTTTCTTCTGCAAGAAGTGTGTCAGTTCGTATCCTAAGATAATATTATGAGAGATCATTCGTCCTGGGACGAAGGCGCTCTGATTTGCAGAAATTATATCCGGGAGGATTAGTTTTAGCCTATTGGTGAGTACCTTTGCTATCAGCTTGTAAACCACATTGCAAAGGCTTATGGGCCGTAGATCCTTCAAACTTTCCGGAGCTGCAGATTTTGGGATAAGTACAATTATCGTATTGTTCCAGCCTTCTGTAATGTCGCCCCCCCCCTTAGCACGTGGAGCACCTCTTTCGTTGCCTGATCACCAACTATGCTCCAGAACTTTTTGAAGAAAACCGCCGGCATTCCATCAGGCCCTGGTGCCTTCAAATCCCCTATGCTGTCAAGAGCATTCTTTACTTCTTCCTCAATGTACTATGAGCAGAGAATTTCATTCATTTGGCTCGTCACTCTAGGCTGGATCACACGAAGCACCTCCTCATTATTTTGCCCCGTTGTCGAGGAAAATATGCTAAAAAAGTAGTTAGCGATGTGTTCCTTCAACTGCTCAGCATTATCAATCAATGATCCATCATCTCGCTTTAGCCTTTTGATGGTGTTTCTCCTTTTCCTCTCTGAAGCAAATGCATGGAAAAATGCTGTATTTTTATCTCCCGAGTGAAGCCACTTGACGTGCGCTCGTTGCTTTCAGGTTGTGTCTTGTTGTTGTTCTAGCCGATTCAGTTTTTCTTTTAAGAAATGTTCCCGGTTTACTCTTTCCTGATTTATTTCGTCCCTTCTTACTTCCTCTAGCTCTCGCTTCACTAATTTAATTCTCTTATGCAGGTCCCCAAGCAAATTTTCATCCCATTCTTTAAGTTCCCTGGCCACATATTGGAGCCCTTGCGATACACTGCCATTTCCCGCATTTTTCATGTTTGAAGCGTTCCAGGCATTTTTAACAATGACTTCACAGTCTTCCTCATCCAGCCACTTAGCTTCGAATCTAAAAACATTTCTGCTATTAATACTTCTAGGCATTTTATGTGACTCCTCAATCAAAATGGTGACTGGTCTATGATCTGAGTGTCTTAGGTCGCCGTTAATTACTCTATGGGAAGGAAAGCGAGCACACCAACTCCTGGACCCCACTGCTTGGTCTAGTCTCTCTTTTATATAGTGGCCAGCTTGATGACTATTGTTGCGCCATGTGAATTTGTCTCCGGTAAAACCTAGATCACGTAGGCCACATTCAACTAATGCCATCCTAAACTTCTCCATATGTTTTTGGCTGCGTGGCGGTCCTCCCTTTTTTTCATGCCCATATAACACTTCATTGAAGTCCCCCGCACATAGCCATGGGAGCTTCATTTGTTGGTTGAGGATTCTCATCAGTCGCCATGTCCTCTCTTTTTTGTCTGCTGCCGGTTCTCCATAAATTCTAGTGAATCTCCACTTAAAGCCGTCTTCCTCGATGATCTGCACATCCACATGATATTTGGAATAATTGTGGAGTTCCACTTTGACATGTCTTGTCCACAATAGGGCCAGGCCACCACTTTTCCCTTCATAGTCCCTCACAATCATGCTTGACATCCCCATCACACTCTTGAACCAAGTCATCCTGTTTTCACTCATTTTTGTCTCAGATAGAAATAGTACACCAGGGTCCACCTGCTTCTGGAGGTCCAGAAGTCCCCGAACTACCGGGCCATTCCCCAATCCCCGGCAGTTCCAAGCTGTTATCTTCATTTTGTCTCGCCAGGCTGTTCCTGCAGCCCGGCGCTCCCAATTTCAGATTTCTTGCTTTCTTCCTTTATGCCTTTTCCGTTTCCTTCCTCGTCAACTTCCATCCTGGCTTTTTTCACTAGGCCTGTCCCCAGGTCCACTTCCATGAGGTCAGTGTTCCTCTTCTTCTGTTCATTCTTGGATGGTTGTGCTTGTTGTTGTTGTTTGTCCTTTGCTCTTGCTATTCTCTTGAAAGTGCCCTGTTTTACACTTTTTCCTGACGTTTGGGAATTACTCTCTTCCCTAATCTGCACCTTCTCTCTTTGATGTAAAATGTCTTTGTCATCCAGTAAGTTAACGGGAGTTTCTCTCATCGACCCCAGCTGGTCCTCTATATTTACTTTCATAGGGCTCATGGCTTCTTTTTCCTCCCCATTTGATGGCATACCTACATCCCTTTGGCTTGGCAAGCTCTTCCTCCAAGACGGTCCATCACTCCCTTGCTTATTACCCATACTTCCTATGTTGTTTGTCCAAAAACCTCCACGGACACTTGAGCTTCCGCTCTTCCCATCACTTGAGTATTTTTTATAACTCATTGCTCGGAGCCATGGACCAAATTGCCTCCCATCTTGTCCCCCTTTTCTTGTTGGGCATATCTTTTCTGTATGACCGATAATGCCACACTTATAACAGAAATCTGGAAGATGTTCATATTCAAATGAAATGAGCTTTTGCTTCTCTTCCTCTTCTTCCTTTCCCTTTTCTTCTCCTCTCATTGCTTCCTCATGTGTCGGATCTTCATCATCTTCCATTTCTAAGGTGCTGAACCTCATGATTGGTACTGTTATGTCTATTCTCACCTTTATCCTCATAAACTGCCCAATAGCATACCCATTATCATCCAGGTCAACATCCAAAAAGGTCCCTAACTTATTTCCTACCAACTCCCATGTTTCTCTACTCATCACCCCCATGGGAATGCCATGGACTCTCACCCAGATTGGTATCATTTTGAATTGATACTCATCGATGGTTTTACTTGGCACAAAGTCTTCCATCACCAATAGATCCTTATTGAACCTCCATGGTCTATCATTCAGAGCCCTATCTTTACTTGCTCCATCATGGAATGTGAAAAGGAAACGATTTCTGCCAAGGTCTTTACAATCCACACCAGAAAAGGGACTCCAAACTCCTCCTAATGTTCTTCCCACATACTCTCCTTTTGCAGGCCTATCTGAGAGGAGCTTACCCACTGCTTGAAACATGCTCACCTTCCAGGAGCAGGTATGCTTCTTGCCGATTTTGATGCCCCTCTTCTCCGCCGCCGAGAGCTTCAGATTCTTCAGCCTACCCTCCACCCCTTCTAGACCTGGTGTCATCTCACCACCCATTGCAGCAGTCTCCCGCAGATGCTCATGGATCCCGCCGCCCCTAATGCCTCCAAGAACCACCGCGCCGCCGGCTGGCCTCCGACTTCAGAGTAGAGTCACAGCCAGAAAACCCACCCGGAGATCTTAGAACCAGGGCTCTTGAGGTGGGGATACTGGCTAGAATCTCGCAAGGCTTTGATTGAGTGTGAATTCAGGCACTAAGGTGAAAGAATTTCTGGGATTGAGTGTCGATTCAGGCGCAAAGGTGAGAGAATTTCTAGGATTGAGATCCAGATTCAGCGGCAAGTGTTGCCGAAGAGAGCGCTGTGTGGAAATGCCAAGAAGATGCCAGAAGCGGCCCCAACCGTCACGAGCGGACGGAGTATCACCAGAGAAAGTTGTTTAGAGAAGGAGAAGGGTCTGTGTACCGGGGAGGGAGAGATGAGCTCTTTGGCCAGCGATGGGATGAACCAAGTAGTAGCCAGTACTATAGGCTATAGTAGCCAGTACTTTGTAAGGTCTTATGAGAATAATTAATAAAGTGGCAACATGCATCGCTCAGATGCAGAGGTCGGAGGTCCTTTTCCTTTTTAAAAAGAATCCAACCGAATAGAATAATTCGTGCTCAAGTGCTTTCCTTTTTTTCTGGAACAGGAGCTCATTGGGGTTAGGTAATTAAAGAGGAGAGAAATGGTGGCTTGCACCTTTCCAATGCATTTTTTACTCAACTTCATAATTTGTCTTAAAATTTCTAAATGTACACTTTTCACCGGACAGAGGGAGTATATTAGGGGGTGTTTGTTTCCAGGGACTTTTTTGTGTAGGGACTAGAAAAAGTCCCTCTTAGAGACTTTTTTACCAAACGGGGTGGACTTTTTAGGGACTAAACTAGTCATTTGGGACTAAATGAAGAAGACTCTCAAGGAGAGTCTTTTTTGAGAATTTTTGAGACTTTTCCAACAATGCCCCTCCATGCATTCAATGGCCCGCCACCCCATGGTGTTGTTTGATTGTTATTTTTCTATATACTAGGGGCAACATGGTCATTTAATAACCTCTAGGAAGGGACTAGGGACTTGTTAGTCTCTGGAAACAAATAGGGAGGGACTTTTTAGGGACTAGAGACTTTTTAGTTGGGATTAGAAAAGTCCTAGGACTTATGAACCAAACAGGGCCTTAGTATCATGTAGTACTCTATTTATTGTCATGCATGACACATAGTAGCATAGTATTTTTTATGATGATATGATATTTAACCCTCTCTTTCTTCATTTAAGTCTATGACACCTCATCAAAATTGCCTAGTTGGCATGCATGATACTAGTAATGATACTATCATTACGACCAGCCTCAGGGAGGAGGTGAAGAACACATGGGAACCGATTGCTCTTATTAATGTGCAAGTTTCTGTTTGCTCTTAAAAAATAGTTGGCACTTATTGAAGTCGGATCAGCCTAGTTGTTAGTCTACATCATTGATGTATGATTGTTCGCAGTGTGAATCGGAAAGTCATGTGTCTTCTTCACTTGGTTACACATAGTAGGACTGCTAATCGATGCTCATTTGATCAATTTGTTGTAGGACTACTTCTGAACTTCTGGTGTTGTTGCTACTGTCGAGGCTATAGACGAGCCTGAAATTCCTATGTAATGTTACATAGTGTGGTGTTTAACTACAGATAGTGGTCCTGTTTGATTCAGCTTTTATCGACGGATTCTGCTGCCGTGCAACAGAATCTGGACTAAAGGACGAACCTAGCAGAATCCGATTCCAGAAATTCACTATCAAAATCTGAACCAAAAGCTGAAGCAGCTTAGGACGTGCTTTCCAAAATCTGATTCCGCCGCGGGCCAAGATCTGAAAAAGTTGTATCAGCTGATTTACCAAATGACCTACATCTTTTTCACATCAAATTTTCCACAGCAGATTTTTCACAACTGCTTTTAGAAATCCACAGCCGAACCAAACAGGGTCAGTATGGTATGGTGTAGTAATGCTTGGGTGATGGTTCTCATGTGTTTTATTGCCGGATTCACATTCAAGAAACTTACTCCGAACATTGTGTTAAATTCTTCTTTTATCACTTTATCACAATTATCGGAATTCATAATTTTTTTAAAGCTTCATGAAGATAAATAATTTGATGCAATTTCACTTAAAAAAATTGTAGCTTCCTTTTATAAACCAAATTAGAAAATAAATAAGAAACTAAAAGATTCAATTCCAAGATCTAAAATTATACCTTCAAACACTCACCTCCCCGGCAACAGAGCCAGAAATAGCTTGATGTCTACTACGTAGTCTTACTCTTGTAGACTCTCTTGGGCATCCAAGCGTAGAGTTTTGTAGGACAACAACAAATTTCTCTCAAGTGGATGACTCAAGATTCATCAATCCGTGGGAGGTGTAGTATGAAGATGGTCTCTCTCAAACAACCTTGTACTTAATTAAATCTAGTTTAATTGCCCCCACACCCCCCCCCCCTCCCGAGCCGCTCCCGCGAGCATCCTTGGGGAAAACCCTAGCGCGCCGCCTCCCGTCTCTCCCCGTCGACCTCTTCCTCCCCCTGCTGCCGTTGGGCAAAGCTTGGCTGGCCTTGGTGGCGGCGGGGATCTTTTCCTCTTCTTTGCGGTTAGCTGTCAGCGCAACATGAGGAGGCGCTGGGCTGGCGCGGGGCTCGGTGGTGCGGCGTCAGTGCAGCGGCGACCTGGGGTCCTACCGGCGTGTGGTGGCTGCGATGTGGCGTCTTCCTCGATAAAAAAAAGGTGTGGCCGCATTGAACACCACATCGTTTCTATGCTTCCAATCTCCCATAGCACAAGGAGTAGCATGGAGTGAAGGTCCTTCTGGGTGCTCGTCGACGGCGCCAATGAAGTGCACAAAAGCAATGATGGCGTGCTACCTGGCAAAAGCATTGTGTGACACAAACGAACATATGATTGGATGGTTGGGAGGACAATGATATTCTCAGCACCAGAGTTCAAGTCCTAAACTTGACATTGGTACTCACATTATTCCTCGATTCATTTCAGGCTTCCAGCAATGTTCGTTCAGTGGGAGAAAACGTTCCCGTCGATTGGGAGATGCGTATGATGACTTTGTAAAATCTCAAGATGATATGCTGGCTCAGTCTCTTGAAGGTGCTCATATGTGTAGGATGTGCGTACGTGCGGTCATGTGGATAAGTGTATACTCATATATGTGAGCGACTCCCATTATATAGTATTAAAGAAAAGCATTGTGTGTCAAGTATATATAGCTGTAAAAAGGATTGTCAAAAAATACATACACGGGACGCTGCTACATATTACGAACTCACGAAGGTAGGCTACCTTCGCGTGGGGGGACACATAAGTGTTCCACGCCACACGATATGTGTGGGATCGGACGGTGCCGGATGCGGCTTACAAAAGTAAAAAAAAATTATCTGACTGTTTTTAAACATTTTTCTAGATTGATAGGTCTCGCAATAAGGGAGATATAGGGTTCGCGCGGAATCCTACCCAAGCCGCGGAACGGGACGCTGACGCCGTGGGCCTGCTACTAAACAAGCAGTGCTATAAGGATTAAGGACGGTGGATCAAATCATCTGTTAGATTGCAAAAATCTTTTCAAGAATCAGCAGCGTTTGAGATGGACATCGTCCAGATTTCGTCTGTGCACTGTCGTGTCCAGAGTGGTTTTAAATCCCGGAATCGTGTGGTTACCAGAAACTACTCCTACGTCGTGATATATATCCCGAGTTGGTTATTCTATACTACTATTAAACAATCAAACAAAAACATTTTTAAGCACATCTCACAAAGCGTACACAGATTCAATACCATCGCACGATTAGGCCCACTAAAATCAATCTAACGGTTAGCCTTAACCTAAACCATTTTCTGTGTGCACTTAGCAATTTACATTGACTGACCATACTCCACCGTGGAGGAAAATATAAAAGTCCACGCCTGAGCAATTAGGAAACTAATAATCACGGGTGCATCCTATTTTAGGAAATTAAATCAGAGTGCATCCATCCTATTAGGAAACTAATTTCAGACAAATTCATCCTTTAAAAAACTTATCTCGGACACATCCATCCTATTAGGAAGCTAATCGCGAGCCGCCTGCTGCCATCATGCACGCTAGCCACGATGGGGGAAGCGCGAGGAGCTTCATCTTCCTCCGAGAACACACGTGCTATCGCCGCCATCGTCTTCTGTTTGGAGGCTAGGCGCTCTTCTGCCGCTACTGCGACGACTCCATCCACGTCCAGGGCATACTCTCCGGTAACCATCGGCATCCGCGTTGACTTCACCTTCGTTCGCAGCACCCACGTCGACAAAATATCTGTTCAGTGGGTGCACGTCCATTACATATTAAATAAGAATCGTGGGGCTTCAAGCAATCTGGAATTATAGATTTAGGATTATCTTAGGTTGCCGATTGTTGTACTGAAAATGTGTAATTATATATGGCATGTACATAAGAATGCAGCAAGATGCAGAGTCAAGATGCAGAGTCTATTTCTCATGATTACTTCTCATGTTCATGTCGGCTTCCTTGGGCTTACTTCGTACCACCATATGCGTTAAACAGGACCGTATCAAGAGGTAACGCCATCCCCTTGATTAGAATTGCCTTATTTGTGCTATTTGATCAGTGTGTGTTTTACGTATGATGTTGATTTAACTGGAATTAAGCTGGGTTTCACCTGCCTAGGCACTATCTCCAGGGATAGGTTGGAAATCAGAATATATGATTCATTTTTAGAGAAAACTTTACACGTGTCACTTTATAGCAATCCAGTAAATTATGTAAGATTTAGTAGGAGGCAAGATATTGAAGATGTACTATTATTTCAGTTACATGATTCTATACATCTAAAACGGGTCACATGTTGTTTAAGGCCTTATTTGCACCGCCTCTCTTTCTTTGTCTGCGCGCCTCTTTCCTCCAATAATAATAGTGAACAACTTTTTCCAGATCATGTATTACACAGTTACAAATGTATGCTGAAGCTACTCCTTACAACAAGGAAAAAGAGGATGAATGCTTTCTATCTTCAGCAGTATTGTAGCATGTTGCAAATTGTTGGCTCTTTCTTATTTGAGGATTCATCATTTTTTTTGTAATTTAGAAGCTGACCTAAAAGCTTGATAAGGTTAAGCTTGACAAATACCCTAGAATATTTTTCCTTCCATCTTTATTTTTTTTCATATAACTCATTTCAGTTTCTATACGTACAACGCGTCTTAAATCATTGTAAGTTAGTATGTTTGCCAACGCATAAACACATGCAAAACTGGATAAATATTTTCTATCATGATAATTATTGGATTTCTTTTAGCCCTTTTACATTTCAATTAGGTCTTATAAATCATCTTTATTTCATATAGAAGTCGTTGTAGTCACATATCATCTTCTATTTCCTATTATCCATCGTATGTAGCTATATAATTTTGGCAGTCCACACAACCAAAAAAAATATAATTTGATCCAAATTAGTACAAATATATATATTTTTCTATGCATATTAGTAGAATAAAATAAGATTCAAGAATTAAGCATCTTAAACAATATAATTGCACCGTAAGGCAGTTTATACTTTTTTTCCTGGCTACACTCGAAGAGAAGACTGTACTACATGCCTATATTACTGCATTAATAAATAATTGCTGATTCTATTTAAATGAGAATATTTTCCTACTATTACTCTATGCAGCAACATAACCACTATTGTGTCTCGCTTTTGAAAACACAATTTGAGCGATATCAAACATTGTGTATCCATTTGATTTATATTTTTTAAAACGTTTATTTTTTTTATATTATGTGAATTCACCTGTTTTACGTTTGATACGTACGTTGCACGTGCATGCTTACTAGTAGAATCCAAAACTGTAGAATACGGAGCACGCAGCCCCAACAAGACGCCGTCCGTCGACCCAGGAAACCAAGCCATTGTGCAATTTGTGCCCAAGTCCAGCCAGGTCTTTCTCCTCTCTCCCACTTTTGCTTTCGCCTTCTACGTTGCAGGGTTTCGACTTTCAGGGCGACCTAGTATCATGTACTACTGATGCAAAAAAAAAATAGTATCAAGTACTACTGTATTGACTTTCTTGTGATCGTCTGCAAAAGAAATCGGGTTTAGGTTATTTTCAGGTTCATCTCTTGTACCTCTGCATTGCGGTCGGCAATATGAATAATTTTTGTATGCCTTAGTAACTGTGTGATCAAGCTATGGCTATGGGGCATCATTATCAAGATTAGATATCTTCTTCATTGTGCCCTTACTACTATGGCCCGATGATCAATTTCACTTGCAGGAGAAGAGGAAGGGGCGGAGCTATGGGCAACTCCGGCAGCACAGGTATGTTCACCCGCCCAATTGAACCTCAGATTGTTTCTGCTATAAACGAAAAGTCAGACACGAAATTCACAACAATTAATCCCTTGTAAGTACACGGTGAGATCTCTCCCTTAACTTTCTTAGGTAGAAGTGAGATCTCTCCGCGAATAAACTCGGATAGTACCCTAGCGGACTCCCCATGGGGAGGATTCGAACACCGGTGGTTAGGTGGGCCACTTTACTACTATTAGTTTATACATATGAGAAAAGTGGCCTCTTCAAACCAAGCAAAAAAGAAGAGAAAAACGCATGTACTGTATCTGTATGCAAGATTTTCATCCATATAACCTGAACATAGAGAAGTATTCTGCACCCTTCTATTCTCCCCATGGTGAATATTGCAACTTGTTTATCTGGAACTGCAAACCTGCACATAAATTTGCTACCCTTTTTTTCTGTTGTATAATTTTGATTTATGCACTTGTCAAATTTCAGCTCCCGCGCGTCTAGGAAAGACCCATGTTCCACATTTGGAATGGAAGGTGCATGACTTCTCAGCTGCTTGAGACGAAAGCTACCTCGGCGATATCTTCTTTTTTTCACTGCTCTGGGTACAAGTGGTACGCATCATAACTCAAAAGGAACTTTGCAAAATTAACGTATTAGATGTGTAAATATCATACGGTCATGTTTCAGTCAGGTTGAAATATCAATCACAATCACACGAACCCATGAAAATAGCCGGACAATGAAGCTTGAGGATGCATCAAGTGAAGAAATTAAACTTATACTCATTCAGTTATGACTTCTAGGCTTACTTCGTTTTTCTTCAATTCCCTTCGCAGGTGCCTGCAAGTGACTCCAAAGCACAATCAAGATGCTCAAGTGTCTCCAAATCGCAAACAAGATGATAAAGGAAATCCATATGTTGCTCTTTCTCTTATGATATTCCGGGAAGACTTGGAGCCAGGTCACACGGTGCATGCAGTGTTTGAGTTGTCAATATTCAACCATTCGAAAGGAATGTATCGTGGATGCAAAGGTAGACTCGTGAATGTGTGTGTTTGTTCAAGTACATCCATACTATTTCCCCTCAAAAACTAATACATCCATCATCTTAGCTGGGAGGGAGTACATGGTCTTGACTGCATCACCAGTTAGAGCTATAGATTCCATCATTACAAATCAATACCTATCAATGTCGTAACATGATCAATTACTTTGCCCATTAACAAGTCGTTTCATATTTTCTTCGCTGTTAAGTTTATCCATCGACCTTCTGTACTGTGTGTCACACTTGAGACTCTTTTTGATTGGGACAACATTCCAGAGTACATATGCATGTTAGCTTTTTAAGAATCATTATTTAGATGGATTTCTCTACTTTAAACTCAGTTGATTGTATTCTTTTTGCGGGAAAAGGTTGATTATTTGTTATTTGGGATATTTCAAGTGTTTATTTCTCTAATTTTCAACTTTTACCTAAACACAGCTAGGTACAACTTCGATGTCAAGAATACCTACTCGAACAAGGAATGCTTGATTCCTCTTGAGGAGCTACTGAAATCATCTGCTTTTCTAGTTGATGATAGCTGTGTCTTTGGTGTGGAGATATTAAAAATTGACGTCTCTTCTCCCGAAATGAAGTCTGTCGTGGTTCAGAAAAAGGCTACCACAGTTCAGAACCTCTTTGTCCAGAAGAAGGGATTCATCGAAGGGACATACACTTGGACCATGAACAATTTCCTAGAATTGGACTCTCAGCAATTTGTCCGTTCTCCTACATTTGAAGTTTGCGGGCATAAATGGTATTCACCTGTTACCAGTTGCATCACAAATTCTCTCTCTATAAATACTATGCATGTGTTATCCGACATTGTTGCTTATACATATGTTTTAGCTTACCATACCTTGTTAGTAGTTACTTCACAGTGGACAGAAGCATTTTTTAGTGCTTTGTGTCAATGGACATCACCGATAGCCGATGGTCATGTCTTTGTGCAAGGCAGCAAGGTCTATTTTTAGTTTGATCTTTAAGCATGGAACCAAATAACTCTACTTCTTCTAGTATATTTACAGTAACATTATTATTAAATTGTACTGTAGTCATGTTTTGCTCAGATTTTTTGTATAATTGTAAGACTCTAATTGTAATGCCACCAAGTCGTGTTCAAAGTTAACGGGTGTACCTGCCTACGCCCAAGCTCAGCCACAACTTTCTCATTTCATAACTAACCACATTCTTCAAATAAATTTCCGCGGGTACCCAATTGTATATGAAGTATCACTTCCCATTCTTGTCAACAGGTACATGGGCATGTATCCGCGTGGTGACAAGAGCAGCACTGATTGCCTTGCCTTGGGTTTGTACCCGGAGTCCTCGGATGAGCTCTTTATCGAGTCCAGGAAGGTGCTTCGAATGAGTCTGTCCATCCTGGACCAAAAGAATGGAAAATACTTAAGAAGAACTTCAGGTTAAGTTGTTCTTAGCAACTACCAGTGCAGTGTGTGAATTACTGTTTGTAACCCCCTGATAATTACAGTTCATCTTACTTTTCTGGTGATGGCAGGTCTCTTGGTGTGTTTTAGTCGAGGCTGGTCATGGTCCGACTTCTTGCCACTCAAGGAACTCCACGATCTGTCAAGAGGCTATCTTATAGAATCGAACTGCGTCGTCAAGGCTGATCTTACTATCTTTGGGTCATCCAGTGATGGCTAGATGCTTACCTCGTGGCCTGGTGTAGAGTTAATATGCCCTCATCCTACTACTATATATACATATGTATGAGATGATGGTGTTGATTTATTTAAAGTTCTTATATAGTATTAAAGATGAACTAGTTCACAAGAAGTCAAGAAATGATTACTAGGTATATTTTCTCTAATATATTATTTGCAAGTACCTCAATTTGTGTATGGATGATGTTCCATCGATCATGTCAGTTTGATGAGTTTCATTTGCATTTGGTTCCATGATCCCATCTTCACGGCCTCAAGCATTTTCAAATGTCGGCCAAAAACGTTAGTGGACTTGCTACAAATTCTTATAAACTGTAAGGCAATGATTTTGGTCTTCTTTGTCTTCTTCTCTTTGAGAGCGATCCATTCAAATAAGACTAATTTGTTTCCTTTCACTTTTTACCACTGTATCACTACCACATTTATTTACATCCATTTAATATTGCTTCCTCTACATGATTATCTGCGTGATTTATCACTGCCACATTTATTTATCCTTTTTTAAGTCTTCATGTTGCAAATGAGACTTCATTGGTTGCCCTTGTTGTGATGTGGTTTACGTGAGCATGCATCAGTTATGTTACGGTGCTGCAGTTGTGCTGTCTATTTCCTCTTTTGAAATGTCAAATTGCACTTCTTCCTGTCCTGTGATAACATTCTGGTAATATAGGATGAGCATCCTTGTATTTTTATTTTATTTTGAGGGATTCTTGTACGTTTCTTGCTCAACACAGCAGAAGCTATCATAATTTGGTGACTGTTGTTTTTGTTGAGTGAGTGGTACCCCCTCCCCTGTGATCCTTTTTTTGGTGTGCAATGGTGTTATGGCCGGTTTAGCTAGGCCCACCGGGCAATCTTAGCCCATAAGTTATCTTAGGTTAATTTTTATGTAAGTTATCTTAGGTTAATTCTTATGCAAATTATCTAGGTTATAAATATAGGCTGTAAGACTCTTTTTGAAATTAAGCAATAAAAATATTATTATCCCTATTGCCCGGCTACCGGAGGAGCCGGAACCCTAGCCGCCGCCGCCATCTCCATCCGACGCGACGGCGCCCAGCCACCGGCGCGCCCGATCATCGCCCCATCCCACTCCATCCTTCCCCTACAACCTCCGGAGCAGATCCGGTAGAACCCCTGTTCTACCAATTTGGTATCAGGAGACTCGGGTTCGATAATGCCGTCATCAACACCCACGCCGCCGCTGCCCATCATCATCACCGCCCCGATGACCACTGCCGGACCCGATCACCTCCGCGTCGCCGGCCCCCGTCACTTCCGCGCCACCGACAACCTCCGTCTTCACGCCGGAGGAGATGACCAGCACCCTGCGGGACCTCGTAACGGTCGTCCAGGGCATCTCCCTGTACTTGGCCGGCCCGCACACCACCCCGCCGGCTGCGCCCCCCGCCTACAGCCACCCGGCGACGCACTGGCCGATCCAGAACGCGTCGGGCCCGAGCGGGACGCCCCTGCTGCCGTTCCAGGCGGGCTACACCGACGGGCCCCCGCCGCTGCTGCACCTGCCCTGGTACTCGGTACCCGCGGCGATCGTCGGGGCCCATCCGTCGCTCCAGCTGCCGCCCGCCCCAGCGCCGTCATCGCCGCAGTGCCCCGCGCCGGTTCTCGCGGTGCCGCCCGCGTCTCCCGCGCCCGCCCCAGCGCCACAATGGCCGCACTGACCCGCGCCGGCCCCAGCCGCGCCAACCGCGCCGCCCGCGCCGGTCCAGCTCCCACCGCCGCCGCCCAACTCCGGACTGGCCCAGTCCACACCGGGAGGACTTCCAATCCAGCAGGTCCGGTTTCTGCCATCACCATCCCCAATCTTGGCCTGGCTAACCAGGATGTCGCCACCGCCAGTTTACACAGAGGCCGGGGACCTACCGGTACCCACGCTGCAGTCTGGGGCCTCGTCAGGCTCCGCGAGGGCCTACGACGGCCTTCCCACCGTTGACCGGGCGCCATCATCATCACTGTCCCGCACCACCGAGCCGGTCGGCCATGGCGCGCCGACCCAGACGCCGCCACGGTTCGCCAAGATCGATTTCGCCACTTATGACGGCACGGAGGACCCGCTTAACTTGTTCAACCAGTGTGAGCAATTTTTCCGTGGCCAGCGCACGCTCGCGTCGGAGCGCACTTGGCTGGCATCCTACCACCTCTGCTGTGCAGCCCAGACCTGGTACTACGCCCTCGAGCAGGACGAGGGCAGCATGCCCCCTTGGGAGCGCTTCCGCGAGCTCTGCCTCCTTCGCTTTGGGCCTCCGGTTCGCGGGAGCCGCCTGGCGGAGCTCGGCCGCCTTCCCTTCACCTCCACGGTGCAGAACTTCGCCGACCGTTTCCAGGCCTTGGCATGCCATGCCTCGGGCATGACGGTGCAACAGCGGGCCGACCTCTTTGTCGGTGGACTACCGGATCACATCCGCGTGAACATGGAGCTTCGGGGACCCCAGGATCTCCAGTCGGCCATGTACTATGCCCGCGCGTTCGAGCGCCGCGCGGTGGCCATCCAGCAGGAATCACCGTCCCGGACCGCTAGGTCGCTACCCGGGCCGGATTCCACGCAGGGTCGGCCTGCGCAGGCTTCTGCGGCACCCCTCGCCGCGACCTGGCGCGCCCGTTCTGCCAGCTCACCTCAGCCGAGCTACTCGAGCGTCGCCGTCAAGGGTTGTGCTTCAACTGCGACGAGCTCTACACGCCCGGCCATGCCTGCCCGCGACTCTTTTACCTGGAGGTTGTAGACTACATTCCGGAGGACGCTGTCGCCGCCGACCTGGCCGCCCCGGCTGTCGAGAAGGTGTTTGACGTTGGTCGATCGACTCGAGGAGTTCCGCAAGCGCTTCCTCACCTTACAGCTCGAGGACGAGCTGTTTGTGCAAGCGGAGAGAAGTGTTATGGCCGGTTTAGCTAGGCCCACCGGGCAATCTTAGCCCACAAGTTATCTTAAGAAAATTCTTATGCACGTTATCTTAGGTTAATTCTTATGCAAGTTATCTAGGTTATAAATATAGGTTGTAAGACTCTTTTTAGAATTAAGCAATAAGAATATTACTATCCCTATTGCCCGGCTCCCAGAGGAGCCGGAACCCTAGCTGCCTCTAACCCTAGCCGTCGACGCCATCTCCCTCCGACGCGACGGCGCCCAGCGTCGGCGCGCCCGATCATCGCCCCGTCCCACTCCATCCTTTCCCTACAACCTCCGGAGCAGATCCCGGTAGGACCCCTGGTTGTACCAAATGGCTCAACACAGCATAGTGGATGACCCCGTGCCATGTGTGTCCATTAGATTTTCAGTCCACAGCTACAGGTAAGCCTGGTATAGTCGTGGATGACCTACCTGGGAATTTCAGACTCGTCTCTAGCCTCGACAGCAGCAGCTGTCCTACAACAGATTCACCAAATGAGTTTCGATTAGCAGTCCAACTATGTAACTTCTAAATCACTTCAACGGGTGCACATGACATTCCGATTCAAACTGCGACTAATAATGGATCAAAGATGATAGAGCTTGGCTTCACAAGTGGCAAATAAGATTCGTGCAGACTTTTCGCTAGATGGCAGGCAAGCAGAGGCAGGGTTTTCAGAGAGATAGGTTGAGTAGGGCGTTGGGTGGATGTGAGCTTGTATGTAAGCGGTGATGTTTTTGGTGTTGTCAGTATACTCTCCCTCTTGTGTACAACTCTCCTTTGACTCAATATAATGACACTCAAGTCTTTTGTGTGTTCCGGAGAATATAATCAATTTGTGTTCAGCTCCAATAGAAGGATGGGCATAAGTTCAGTTAACAAACAAACACTGCTATTAAGTGTGATGGCAGCTTAACATTGCAGCTCCTCTGCAAATCAGAATGGAAGATCAAAGAAATAAGAATTGTAACATCACATTGTGATCAGTATTAGCGTTATGAAAGCAAGACTTCTGAATGCCGTGGACAAGTGCAGTATGGCATTTCTGAGCAAGAGCAATTGCATCACAGCAACATAACTTGATGATACTCGTAGCAACCACAACATAACATGTGAATCAATCATTTGCAATATGAAGCATTGACGTCAGGTCAATCATGGAAACAATCTTTAAAAGGACCTATAATCAAATGTGATAATCTGAACCGGCAATGTACTCTTGAATTGCATTTGATTAGATGTCGAATCGCTAAATGTGCAAACATAGAGAGAAATAACCGAAGCGGTAATCAGTATTTTTCTCTAACAGGGTAGCTCCTCGGCAAAGCAGAATGACAGATCAGAGAATTACAACTCTAACATCACAGTAATCAGTATTAGTGTCATGAAAGCAACAAAAAAAATTGCAAGAAAAGTGGAATAAAAGAAAGGAAAGGCATGGATAATTATTGCCATACTTTTGTACACAATACACAAAGAAGCAGGAGATAATACAACCTGGTCTCTCGCAGGGCAGAGATAAGTTGGTCAAGGGAAAGGCCAGCCAATGACTCATGCAATGCAGCTAACCATCCATCTTCCATCAGTAAATCCCAAAAGCAACCTGAAGGAACATGTAAACATCCTCAAGAACAATTTATAACCACAATGCTTTGTCATACTCAAGAACTTTTTGTCTGAACCAAACACTGTTAAACAGGGCGATGGCTACTGGACATGCCACATCCTCCGTAAAGCAAAAATGCAGACCAGAGAAATAACAAATGTAACACCGTAGTTACAAGCATAAGCATTCTGAAAGCGAGAACGGCATGCAAAGAATTTTATTAATATACCAAAAAAATGCTTGAAAATGTGAACATGAAAAGCAAGAAAGACAAGGAAAATGGATGAATATCTGTAGAAGAGAACTTTCAGAAACATTACACATAAAAGGAGACTAAGACAAGATGCAAACTTTATCTGACAATTTGCATGGACTTACGCTTGTTACTGAAAAATAGAGAGGCCACGGTTAGTCGGCCATTATATTATATCACAAGTACTATGAAGCACCTATTAGCCATGTCCAATTTTATATATGATATGTCTCCTGCCCGAGTAATATTCAAGTTGGTGTTTCATCTGTCGTCGTACAATGAAGCGCCTGGTCCAGGTCAACGACATTCAGTTGTCCCAAGCTGGTGCTCAGCAGTACATGTCGAAGTATTTTACTGTATATACTGTTTGGGTGCAATTTTGTTGTGAAGTCTGGTCTTTAGTCAGCTTTTGGCGTCTGGGTATGGGTTTAATCATTTCTCCTGCCACTGCCCATTTGCCATTTACCTTTAGGGCCGGGATACCATGTGATGATTGGTATTGATAGACTCTTTTTTTTTAATTTATTGGTATTGATAGACTTCCCACGGTGTCAATTAGCATCATTATGTTTTTTACTCGCTAACCCTCAAGACAATTGTGCACTAACAGGCAGTTCTTTATCATTTTCTGATGTTTGGCTTAGGCGGTGGATAAAGGTTTTGCCAGGTTGATCTGGTGATGTTTTGTCCTCGAATCCTGACAAACATGAGCCAATGTAGGCAACTAGGGCCGATGTTAGTCGAGCTCGACGGAGCCCAGCCACAGCTCCTCTCAGTCACCTCACTGAGCCGCGGTCACTGTCGGAGTCGCACAACCGTTGAACACAAGTACACAACTAACTGTTAACCTGTTCAGATGGCCTTGACCTGGGACTAGGACAGGATGGGCGACAAACCATGTACGGCCTGATGAATGCTGTCAATAGGTTGACACAGAAGCAGCTTTCAGGCTGCTTCCTGAACACTGAACAGGTCAGTATGGCATTTCAAGTGAACTGCAGCACAGTAACATAACATGATGGATAAACTCACAGGAACCACAACCGCAGCACAGTAACCTAACATGCTGGATAAACTCGCAGGAACCACAACACAACACAACATGGGGGTCAAGAATTCAACATTTGCAACATGAAGCATTATCATCAGGTCGATCATGGGAACAATCTCTCATAAAAGGGTCGATTATGAGTACCCCGCACTGATTATAAACCAGGAGGTACAAAACGGAAATTCCCAGGCTCATCTACATCGTCAGAATACCAGGATATGGTTCTCAAAACCAAAAAAAACATTCACCTTTTCCCATCAAAATCCATCAGAAATATGATTAAAAACCTTATCGACAGAATGCTCATCAGATTACCTGTCAGAAACAGATTTGTTAACATGTCGAATTGCTGAATGAGTAAATGTGCAAACACATATATAAGAAAAAAAAAAAGCGGCGATGTACTCTTGAACACTAGGAATCAATTTGTGTTCAACTCGATGAATATAGGTTCAGTCAAACGAATAAACACTGTTACAAAATATGATGACTGCTGAACATGGCAGCTCCTCTGCAGAACAGAATAGCGTTATGAAAACTCTGACATAACATTGTTACAAAATGAAAGCAATAATGGCATGCACCACCTTTCCTTGTATATTGAAAAATGCAAGACAGCATGAACAAGATAAGTAAATAAGAAAAAAGATAGCATGAACGAGAGATGTGAAATAAGAAAAAGGAAATGAATGGATAACTATGGAGATACTTTTGTACACATAACACAGATAAGCAGGAGATTAATACAACCTGGTCTTGAGCTAAGTTGAGCCAGGGAGATGCCTGCCAAAGAGTCATGCTATGAAGCAAAGAGCTGACGAGTATCTATCTTCCATCATTAAATCCTGAGAAACATGTAAACATCCTCAAGACCACTTCATAACCAGAATGCTTTGTCATACTTAAGAATTTTTTGTCTGAACCAACAACTGTAAAACAGGGTGATGGCAGGTGAACATGCCACCTCCTCCGTAAAGCAAAGATGCAGATCAGAGAAACAATAAATGTAACACCGCATTTTACAAGTTTAAGCATTCTGAAGTTAAGAATGTCATGCAGAAATATATCAGAAAATGCTTGCAAACCTGAACAGAAAAACTGAAAAGCGAAGGAAAATGGATTAAGAATTACTCCCTCTGTAAAGAAATATAACTAACTTTACTGATCTAAATGCTCTTATATTTCTTTACAGAGGGAGTATGAAAGAAAACTTTCAGAAACATTACACCTAAAAGGAGATAAGACAAGATGCAAACTTTGTCTGATAATTTGCTTGTATTCTTCCCTGATTTACACTTATTGCTGAAAATTAGAGAGGCCATGGTTAGTAGGGCATTATTATATCACAAGTATGAAGCACCTATTACTTTCACTTCCAATTAGCCATGTCCAACACCATTTGATAATTTAAACAATGTACAAAACATAGCTGCTTCCCATTATATAAGAATATTATCATTTCTTACAAGCTGCAGGAACTATACTCCAAACCAACATAGCTAGCACCCTGAAGCATAAACTTTCCCATGTTTCTGGCAGCTCTTCTAAAAGGGAAATCTGTATACAAAACCACTCAAGGAACCTAACTAGACCCAATTTGCTGTCCTCTACCTCAGAAGAACCAACACCATCCAGTAATGGGCATCAGGGCGTGTTAGCCATCACAGGAAGAAAGAGATATGGGAGCAATTGAGAAGTTGCTCCCGTCTGAAGTTTCATCACGGCAACCATGAATCACCTCTGCAAGAGGAAAACAAACGCACATGAAGAACAAGAACCAACTTTGTTGGCAACAGCAGCATAACTGATGAATCAGCATCTTACATTATTATTATCATCGATCTTGTAGTTGTCCAGGTCCACCGTCGAGAGGAAGAATCCCGGGCACAGCGCCTGCAGCTCCAATCCAAGGAGCGAGAAAGAATCTCTTAATTAAACACCGGAGGCGGACCCGAGATCGGGCATGAGGAAGGAAGAAAGGAAGGAATCGCAGGCGAGTCGAGGATCGGTTGCTTACGTCGATCTTGGCCTGCTGGGCTTTGGACCGCTTCTTGCCGCGGCGCGGCGGGCGCTTGCAGCGGACGGCGGCGAAGTCCCGGGCGATCTCCTGTTTGGTGAGGGCGACGGCGAATCCCCTCTTCCTAGGCTGCTGCGGCTCCGTCAGCGGCGGCGGAGGCGCCGAGGCGGGCGAGTGGAGCGCCTGCCCCGCGCCAGCGTCCGATGATCTGGACGCGGGATGCGTCGCGGGGTAGCGGAGCGGGCGGAGGTGCCGGGACCGCTGCGGCCGTGAGGAGGAGCCGGCGGCGGCGTCGCCCTGGGCCGGCTTCTCCTTGTCCGGCGACGGGGTGGCCGGGTGCTGGGGAGGAGACGGCAACGCGGTCGCGGTGACGGGGGCGCCGTCCTTGGAGCAGCGGAGGCGGCGGCGCACACCCCAGGTGAAGGAGAAGCAATCGAGGGGGGACGGGGACGGAGACTCTGGCTGGGGCTGGGGCGGGGGCGGGGGTGGAGTCGGCGAGCGTTTCGCCGCGCGATGGCGGCGGCGGCGGTGGTGGTGATGCTGATGATCGTGGTGGCGATGGTCGTCGGAGGCGGCCGCCATGAGAACCATGGATGATTGACAAGAGTCGCGCGGCGCGGCAAGGGGGCAGGGGGGGATGAACCAGGGGAAGGAAAGGGCGAGGTTTTTGAAAAGGAAAAGAGTAGCGTTGCCCCTGGATTCCCGGTCTCTCCGCCTCCATCCCACCAGAACTCGGCCGCCGAGTGCGATCCGATCGATCGGTTCCGGTGCGGCGCGCGTCGTCGCTCGCGCGGTTTCTCTCTCGCCACGGCCGGGCTCGCACGCACGCGACGTTGGGTTTGCGACTCCCGTCCCATCATGGCATGAAGGGTGTGCACACTCAAAAAAGAAAATCTATATAATCGGTATGTCATAGTAGTATAGTACGATATTTTGCAAAAGAATAGCATAAGTAATTCAATCAAGTCTCACAACAAAGCGGCGGCGGAGGAGGGGGAGCGGCGGCGGCGGAGGGGAGTGACGCCGCAATGGCTGCACTGATCGGGGCCTTGAGCGGACGGGGTGGCGGCAACGAGAGGGGGGGTGGCAGCGGGGTGAGGGGAGTGTCTGGTTAAGCGGCGGCCGGCCGATTTAGGTCACGCTCCCTTACATACCGAGAGGAAATAGACGGTGTGTTGGGCTATTGGGTTGTTAGGGTTGTGGGCTTGTTGGCCAAAATAGCCAAATTGTGACAAATTCTGGATGGGCCACGACCTATCGGTCTGTCAATGGTACTAACCCTATGATGAACCCACACGTCAGAACCCTTGTGTGTCTCACGGTCTAATAAGGCGTACGGTGAAGCGTCCACATTTACTCCCTAGTTTCATGAGATGTATAAATAATATTGATGATTCACGACCTTTTGAATGCGTGATCTGTGAGTACTGACAGCTGGCAATGGTGGGCTCCGAGGTGGGCCACGAGAGCTGCTGGTTGTACACAGGGTCGGGGGGATCTGGTGCGGGTTCGGGTGGATCGTTGCTGTCATTGGGCCCACATGTACTTTTTATGCGCCTGACGCATCGCTCTCACGATTTCATCAGGAGTGTTTTGTCGCCACAGGCTCCTCGACTTTGTATTTTGGGTTGGGTTGATGCCTCCAATCTATATCTATATTTATATCTATACCAATATAAAAGACGAGTTGCAGAGATTTAAAAAATCTCACTCTTTCTATCCAATAGTATGCATCACTATGATGTTTAGCGCTAAATGTGTTTAGTAGCATCTTTCATTAATTACTACCATGTCTAATATCAGCAGCATTAACCAAGTAATTATATCCTACCTAATATTGAAATACAACGTATATCTTACACACTCCCTTTCTCTTAGTTTATAGAGCGTGCGCGTACCCCTAGGTCGTCAATTTGACCAACCTAATACAAAGTCATATATTACAAAAAATATACCAGATGTTTTATTTTCAAACGATATAATTTGTGTGTTATATAGTTTATATTAGAGTGATAAAATTCGCAACCTAGGTATGCGCGCAGAACTTGTAAACTGAAACGGAGGGAGTATCATTAATAACACAATTTATATCTTGCCTAATATTAATGATGCAATTTATATCTTGTATTAATATTAATGTACACCATGATAAAATAATAATAATAATGTAAAATACAATTTATATCATGTATAATATTAACGTGGATTGTACATACACAATTACTAGTTAGTACTAGTACTCTAGTAGTACCCCCAGAAAAAAAACTAGTATATTAATCTTTAGCTCTCCGTTCCTTTATATAAGGTGCATTTGTTTTTTCAACAGTTAAACGAGTGCATGTTTGACTTAGTTTTTATTAAAAAAATATATCAATAATCACAATACGAAATTTATATCAATCAATCCATCATGAAAAGTAGTCTCACATTTTATCTATTAGGTATTGCAGATGTTATTATAATTTTGGTCAAACATTCAAATGGTTGACTTACACGGAAATCAATACACCTTATATTTTGAAACAAAAGGAGTATCCTAGTAAATGCTTATGTGCATGATGTTATTTGGTAGAATATTAATTATTTACACGTTGATATTAGGCATGATATTAATTGTACGCCTCCGTCCTGATTTATAAGTCATGTTTGTTTTTTGTGCCAAATTTTGATTAGAGATTTAACTAATAAAATATAATGCATGTCACCAAATATTATATCGTTGGATTCATATTTTGAACATAGTATCCAATTGTATTTTTTTTATGACATGCATCAACATTTTGTTAGTTAATTTTAAGGTCAAAATTTGGCACAGAATATAAAGGGACTAATGAACCAGACGGATGTAGTACTACACATGTTTGTTTCATATTAACTGCATTAATTACACGTTGATATTTGGCAGTACTATTAATTTGGTATCATATTAATTGCACATTAGACATGTTGAGTGCTTGCCATTGAAAAATCTACGGTCTAGATGTAGTTTTTTATTATTTCAATTGTTCGTTGTACTGCCATGATTGAAGATGAATAGATCGGAAGTTTTCTCACAAAAGATTTCCCTACTCGCTGCTACCTCTTGAGCACTTGCGTTGGTTTTCCCTTGAAGAGGAAAGGGTGGTGCAGCAAAGTAGCGTAAGTATTTCCCTCGGTTTTTGAGAACCAAGATATCAATCCAGTAAGAGGCTATGCGCGAGTCTCTCGCACCTACACAAAACAAATAAATCCTCGCAACCAACGCGATAAGGGGTTGTCAATCCCTACAAAGTCACTTACGAGAGTGAGATCTGATAGATAGATAAGATAATTTTTTTGGTATTTTTATAATAAAGATGCAAAGTAAAATAAAAGCAATGAAAATAACTAAGTATTGGAAGATTTAATATGATGAAGATAGACCCGGGGGCCACAGGTTTCACTAGTGGCTTCTCTCAAGAGCATAAGTATTTTATGGTGGGTGAACAAATTACTATTGAGAAATTGACGGAATTGAGCAAAGTTATGAGAATATCTAGGTATGATCATGTATATATGCATCACGTCCAAGACAAGTAGACCGACTCCTGCCTGCATCTACTACTATTACTCCACACATCGACCGCTATCCAGCATACATCTAGAGTATTAAGTTCATAAGAACAGAGTAACGCCTTAAGCAAGATGACATGATGTAGAGGGATAAACTCATGCAATATGATGAAAACCCCATCTTGTTATCCTCGATGGCAACAATACAATACGTGCCTTGCTGCCCCTGCTGTCACTGGAAAAGGACACCGCAAGATTGAACCCAAAGCTAAGCACTTCTCCCATTGCAAGAAAGATCAATCTAGTAGGCCAAACCAAACAGATAATTCGAAGAGACTTGCAAAGATAACCAATCATACATAAAAGAATTCAGAGAAGATTCAAATATTGTTCATAAATAAACTTGATCATAAACCCACAATTCATCGGTCTCAACAAACACACCGCAAAAGAAGATTACATCGAATAGATCTCCACAAGAGAGGGGGAGAACTTTGTATTGAGATCCAAAAAGAGAGAAGAAGCCATCTAGCTAATAACTATGGACCCGAAGGTCTGAGGTAAACTACTCACACTTCATCGGAGAGGCTATGGTGTTGATGTAGAAGCCCTCCGTGATCGATGCCCCCTATGACGGAGCTCCGGAACATGCCCCAAGATGGGATCTCGTGGATACAGAAAGTTACGACGGTGGAATTAGGGTTTTGGCTCAGTATCTGATCGTTTGGGGGTACGTAGGTATATATAAAAAGAAGAAGTACGTCGGTGGACCAACAGGGGCCCCACGAGGGTGGAGGGCACGTCTTGGGGGGGGGGGGGGGGGGGGTAGGCGCGCCCCTACCTCATGGCCTCCCTGTTGGTTGCTTGATGTAGGGTCCAAGTCTCCTGGGTCTTGTTCGTTCCAAAAATCACGTTCCCGAAGGTTTCATTCCGTTCGGACTCCGTTTGGTATTTCTTTTATTTGAAACCCTAAAATAGGCAAAAAAAACAGCAATTCTGGGTTGGGCCTCCGGTTAATAGGTTAGTCCCAAAAATAATATAAAAGTGGATAAGAAAGCCCAATAATGTCCAAAACAGAAGATAATATAGCATGGAGCAATCAAAAATTATAGATACGTTGGACGTTGGAGACGTATCACTCGCCAGCCAACCGAGCAACTACCTATTAACGATTTCCTCAATAATGTTTTTTATATTGCTATAGATATAGATATAGACATACTACTTATTTTAAAACATATGTAAGGTTCATTTTCATGCTAGCAAAACTCTTCATCAATCGATTCCCCTCCACCCACCCTCCATCGTGTTCCTCCGCTGATTTCTTTTCTTGAAACTATTTATTTCCCACCACATCATATTTGACTGCACCTTCCGATACGTCCCTCAATCACATTAATAAACTTAACTTTTGCACCAATGCGTCAATTCCATCTTAATTAACTACATGGTGCAACACAGGCAACAATGTTATGCTATTTAGTTTCAGCCCATGAGGCGGCTAAAAGAAAGGGAACTAAATTTAGGCTTACAAGGTTTGAGCTATGGCAACCACTTGATTTAGAATGCAAAAATCGTAACAAATGGCGCCAACAATCATGTTGTAGATTGTTCTATAAAGGGGTTTTGCCGGTAAGTTTATTCTAGCTTTAGTGCATTAAGGTGCAGGAGTACACGGAACAGAGAGAGCCACGGCAAGTAGAATTCATGTGGTAGCTTGAGAAAATTAGTGTTGTGCATTGGTTACTCATACTGAAACCAATTTTAACATCGATGCTTGCAAAAAAAAATCAGGCCCTTATAGGTTGCAAATAAGTAACTCTCTTGTACTCTTTGCAAACGAATTTATTTAAATTGATTTATTTGGTCCCTTCAAATTTTCTGAAGATACACTCTTATGAGTTACAAGATTGTGCAAATATATTTCCAATTATTTCTTCTTCAAAAAGATTTCTCATAGACAACATTAGAATAGGATGAAGCAAACCAACCTGTGGTTGGATGGCTAAGAGGACAATGGTATCACGAGCCCACTCAAGTCCTAGACTTGGCATTGGAGCTCGCATTTTCTGTATTTATTTCAGGCCTTCCGGTGATGCGCGTTCAGTAGGAGGAGACGCTCCCGTCGACTATGAAAGCGTTTGCGGCAACTTTGTTAATCTCAAGATGATGTGCTGGCTCACTCTCTTAGAGGTGCTCACAAGGATAGGGTGTATGTGCATGCGTTCATAGTGTTGAGTGTATGTGCGTATGTTTGAGCGTCTGTGTTATTATTGTATTAAAATATATATAGCAAACAAAAAATACAATCTCTTTTGTGCTAGGCGACAGTCAGATGGCTATCCAAGAACCATTCATAATTCTGTCAGTAGCCAAGATACACAAATAATGAAGTATCATAGTTTCTTTAGGAACACAAAATCTATTGAGGTATAATCTTGCACTAACGTTCACACAGTTGTGCGGATGTGAACACAAAATCTATTGAGACACCTAGCTAGGCATCGCGTGACGTGTGAGGAACCATACGTTGGCCCAAATCTCATCGCACTGAACCAGCTCCCTCTAGCCAGGCAAATGTTCTTCTGTTTTGAATGTCTTGGAGCTGGGCCAACAACATCAAGCCTTAAACATCGAAGCTGGCGCAACACAATAAGACTGTATATCACAATAAGATTCATAACCCTGCAGCGGTTCGATCTGCCAGCCGATTTATGGTGTAGCGTTTTGGAAAGGATTACAGAACTCACAAGCCAGATGAATTTTGAGAAGGTCAGATGCATCACGTGATTGAATTGCTTCTATCTCTTGTATAAATAAAGGAAATAAAAGTTTCAGTCATGCAGAGTTGTACCTACAATGGTCCTTTTCGAACCCGAAACCGATTTGAAAATGCAAAACCTGCAAACTGCTAGTCTGTCGTGGGTATCAGCCGCTGGGTTAAGGAACCGACAGGGGAGGATTCTTCGTCTTGGTGGGCACGAAACGCACTTGATTCACTGCCATCGTCTTCCTCTGACGCCATGAGATTCACGGTGTCTCTGTCCCGGGGGTAAGTGCAGTACAAGAGGGCATAGGTCAAAGAGCAGATGGCCATGGGCACCGCCAGCTCCACGTACATCGCCTTGGCCAACGCAGCCGCGTTCTCCCTGTCCATGTCCACGCTCGACTCGGAAGACACCGGCTTGTACCCGAACACGCGCTCCGCCAGAATGCCCACCACCGGCGGCGCGAACGAGGCGAACACCGACTCGAAGCACTTGTCCAGCGCGTACACCGTCGTCCTCGCCTTGGCCGGCACGATCTCCGCGAAGATGGGGCTGCAAATGAGTGACATTGATTTGGAGACTGAGCAATGCAATGTACTACAGTAGTTGTTGTAAGATGATGTTTGTTGCTGCAGGATTGATTGGGGAAGAAAGAAGGGTTTGTGACTGACTTGTTTGTGGACGAGGCGTTCCAGGAAATGGCGAAGCCCATGACGAAGAACACGGCCGCGTGCGCCGCGCCGGTGGACGGGTCGTTGGGCAAGCCGAGCAGCAGGACGGCGCCGAGCGGGAGCGCGGACGCGGAGCTGATCTGCGCCAGCGCGATCCTGCCGGCGTCGGGGAACCGCCGCGAGACGGCGTCGCCGACGACGCCCCCGAAGAGCGCGCCGAGGGCGGTGGCGAGCAGGTAGAGCCCCGTGATGATGCTGGTCTCCCAGTACGTGAACCCCATGAGCTCCAGCCACATGGTGGCGAAGTTGAGCCCCGACCAGGCGATGAGGCCGGCGACCCCCTGCGCGACGATGACCTGGAACGTGGGCACCGCGACGACGGCCCTGGCGTCCCGGAGCAGCCCCCGGGCCTCCTCCCTCGCCGACGCCGCGCTCTTGGACTTGGAGTGCGGGTCGGCGGCGAGGAGCCACATGAGAAGGCCCAGCGCGACGCTGATGATGCACACGATGTGGAACGCGAGCCGCCAGCCGGGGACGCCGAGGAAGGTGACCGGCGCGAGGAGCACGCCGAAGGAGCCCCCCACGATGGACCCGAGGTTGCAGGTCATCTGCAGCCAGCCGAACGCGGCGCCCCTGGTGTGGTCGTCCGTGTAGTCGGCGACCAGCGAGTTGATGGCCGGAATGACCAGCGCGAGGCCGATGCCGTTGAGCCCCCGCGAGATGGCCATCTGCGCACCACAGATTAAATTAGTTCCATTCAGTTCAATTCTTGCGGGCACCAACGGCGCAAATTTTCGGCCGGCGCCGTCGCAAGAGAAGCATGTGCAGAGTTACTCCGACTTGGCCGGTCATGGCAGTTTAATTTCATTTCATGGAAAACAGAGGGGATAATAACCTCCCTCCATTTGGCGGGCAGAAGTGAAACTGAAAGAGAACCTGGAGGTAGGTGCGGGAGATGGCGACGAGGAAGGTGGCTGCGGCCCAGAGGAAGGCGCCGACGGCGACGACTCTGGCGCGGTCGTGGCGCGCGGAGGCGTAGGCGGCGAGCGGGAAGGAGAGGGCCTGGACGAGCGCGCGGCAGAGGGTGAGGGAGCCGAGCGCCGTGGGGGAGACGGCCAGCGCGGCGCCCACCTCCCGGTACACCGCCGGCAGCAGCACCTCGTCCGCCTTCTCCAGCATGGACGTGAGGTTCACCAGCACCAGCGTCCGGCGCCGCGCCGACGCCGAAGCTTCCGCCTCCCTCATCTCTCCGTCCGCCGCCTAGCTAGCACGATTTGGCCGGCGATTAGAAAGAAGCGTCTCCCCCCTCTCGTCTCTTGTCTGCTACTCCGCGGAGGAGGAGGAGGAGGAGCAGAGTTTGCAGATCGGAAGCGACATTGACCCCGAGCCGAGCCGAGCGGTGGGAGGGGAGCAGCTGAGCTGGAGGTATAATCCGTGCCATGTGTGTGGGTGCGGATATTCAAGTCAAGAAGGCTGTTTGGTGGTTGCACGTTCCATCCAACATATCCAGGTATATTCGGTACGGTATGCAAGGTTTTTTTTTTTGGATACCGGCTTTTTTTGGATGGTCCGGAAGAACCGGTTTCCGGAAAAACTCGGAAATTTCCGCTTTCTTTGTCCAAAAAAATCCAAATGGTTTTGAATTCAGCAATTTTTGTCGTAAAAATGCTAAATCGTGAACAAGAAGGGATTGCGCCATTTCACCAAGCCAGGGATTGCGCTATGTATAGCGACCGTATCTATAATACCTAAATAGTTCATCCCCACTATCTTATTTCTCTTGACATGCAGCATATCCACATCATCAAGTAGGCCCCACATACGAAGTCACTTTTTTTTTCTTTATGTAATCTTCCTATAATAATTTCTGCCACGCTGCATTGCACGTAATGTACCTGGAAGACAAAACGAGGGCATGTCCATCTTCTTCCATCCATTATGCCATAGTAGGCCTTTCGTCTCTCACCTGGGCCCTCTGCTTTGTGTCCATATAACACGAGCGTGTTGTTTCCCCTCGACTCCTCGAGTATCAACCCATCGATCTCTCTCTCCATCGAGAGAGAAAAAAACCAATCCCTTCCGTGAAGGGTGTGGCGGCTGGGAGGCGATCCCCGCTTTGAGTGTCTGCCTGTACGCTCGGATCCGATGACTCTTTGCCTCCAGCACGAACACCGGTCCGCCCTGCCTCCCACTACTCTCAAGTTCCCGCACGACCGCCGGTCCCCCTCACCTTCGATGGCACTCGGGCTTCGGCATGACCGCCGATATCCCTCCCCTCCGGCGGCTCTCCGGGATTATCTCAAGTAGCGGTCCCGTTGTTGTGGGCTCCTCCGGCTATGGCTGTTGGTCCTCTTGCCTACAGCGACTCGGACACGGTGCTGGTTTGCCTTTCGTCCTCCCCTAAATATTGTTTTCATTCCAACAAGTTAGCTCCAGCGCCACTGGGGAGGTTGGTTCCACCAGGATTACTGAGTTGGCTCCCCTTTCGATCGGGACGGTCGGGAAGGAACGATGTGGTAGTAACTGCTGACTTAAATTTTAATCTGCAAACTTGCGGTTCCACATTCTATCTAATGTAGATGGAGGTGCAGAATATGGTGTTCATTTTTGCTCAATTGGCGTTGATGCAGTATGTCCCGACCCTCAATGGTTGCTGCTGTTGTGTATGAAGATACGAGCTCACCTCTCAAGCACCCACATTGCCTTTACTGAATCACAATTGATGTAAGCATGCACACTATGCATTGGCCTGGCTTGAAATCTCTGGCGTCAATCTGTGTGCAGGGCAGGTGCCTTTTCTCTACATGTGAGTTTTCTTTACTCCATTTATTATTCCATATGTATGCATCCCACGTAATTAATCTTGCAAACAAGGCAGGGCCTACAATCAACAACACCGAGTTCTGCCGACCTCCATGCTTTGTGTTTATATAATTTAGCAACTGAATTGTGATTTGTTGTACAAAAATTTATCCGAATGCCATTTATTCAAACCTGCTTGAGTGCATATTAAGTACTGTACTGAAGAAACATCTCTAGTCTCTAATACTAATTCCTGATCGCACGAATTTTACTCCCCTATAGGCTTCTTTCCCTAGAATATTTTCTTGAGTTAGCTATTGCTACTTGCTACATTTCAGATTTCAAATATGCTTGACATAATAACTGCAAGTAGTCATTCTCACATCATGTACACTCTTTGCCCTCCAAGTAAGTTTCTGCAGTTGAATACTAATGGTTGGTATAGAAGGGATGAATACAACATTCACAATAAAGTAATAGGCACGTGATACCTCTACACCACTACTAAAGGTTATTCACTGGTGAAATTGAGAATACTATGAAACAACCCAAAGCATATGCTTACCCGGCTGTAACAGATGATTGCATTAGAAATGGAATGACGGATCTCCACACATTTTACAGAAGAGGGCACAAACCACAAGCACACTGCATAGTCTCTCACGAGTTATTATTTTTACAGTTGAACACTGAGTTATTCATGCAAGCATAATAAACTTTATGTAGTTACAATATTCACCTTTTTATTGGGGAACTATCACATTTTGATTTTAACTGCTATTACTAAATACATAAACATTGGTGATGCATATTGCTACTACAAAATCCCGCAGCAACGCGCGGGGTATCATCTAGTTTAACATATGTTTGGACCTTTAAGTTAAAATATGTTTAGTTTCTTCAAAAAATAGAAGTATTTTTTAGGGCCACCGGGGTTTCCCTAACCGGCCGGTTACCGAAAATTTTGAGCGGAGAAAGAAAACCTGCCCATATTTTGTGCGATTATTTTCTATAACTTCCAAATGATGGAAATATTTATTTTACCCAGGGCTGTGTACTCCCGAGCTCTAATATGTTTGGATGTTGACATTCGGACCAAGAATTTGGCATTGGCATTGTTCGGCCCGAATGCCGGTGTTTGGATGGCCTAGACATTCACCGGAGGAATTCGGGCCCGATATCGAGAGGCCAACCCAACCACTGGCGTGGCCCCTCCGCAAATTCAGAGCCCTGACCCTCCGTATTCGGCTGAATTGTCTTACCTCTTCGTTGTTCCTCGCACGGCGCACGCGAAAAGGAAATAGGCATTGCGCCGGCCGCGGGAGATCCCCTGCCGCCGGCTCCCCGATCGATGGGTTCTAATATTCAGGCAGGCGCATCGCCCAGGCCACCGGTGCTTTTTCCCCGACGGGTGGCAACAGTCCTCCGACGATCCGACCATCCCCAGCCTTGTCGCTGGCAACCGCCACCATTGGAGTATGCTGCTGACCGCCGCCTGTCGTGGTTCTAAGTCTGACAGTAGAATGGGGGTAGGGATGTAGAGGTGAGATCTTAGCTATGGAGGAGTTGTACACGAGAGTTTTACGAGTTCAGGCCCTTCTCAGAGGAAGTAACAGCCCTACGTCTCGGAGCCCGGAGGCGGTCGACTGGATTATATGCATGTGTGTTACAGGGGGTGCGAAACCCTTGTGCCTGTGGAGGGGGGTGGCTTATATAGAGTGCGCCAGGACCCCAGCCAACCCACGTCACAGAGGGTTTAAGGTACATTGAAGAGAGAACATTACTGGTAACGCCCGCACTAAAGTGCTATAAATGACAATTAAGCCTATAAGTAAATGCTCGACCGTTGCTCATGCAGAGTGGCTTTAGCTCTTCTGTCCGTTGAGTGACTTCTGCGACGGTCGAGTGACATTGATTCTTCCGAGTGGAATGTCTCTGGTCGAGTGGATGATGGTACCCTTCGAATGATCCTGGCTTTAGGGTGATTTCCTAGGGGAGGATGTCTAGGTCAGGTATATGACCCTACCCTAGGTACACTCCTTCATCATTAGCCCCCGAATGGTTCAGGGTCCGAGTGGAGAAGGAGTTAATAATCTCTCCGATTCGGCTTTTGTGCTTTGAGAATGTCTCGCCCAGAGGTCGAATGAACATTCATGATGGCTTCAACTGCTTGTTCAGTCGCCTTGATCCATTCTTGGTTTTGTCAAGTGAACTTTCATTGTGAAGTTTCGAGCGTTGATATGGGAAAAATCTTCCGTCTGACGGGTTGTTCTGCCGTCTGCGGATTTCACGGGATCCGAATTTTGGGAAGCGCGCCGGGCGGGGGAGGCTGCAGTAATCGGGATGGATTAGGCAGGCCGCCTCGATCTCCGCGCCACCTTTTTTGCCACGTATCACGCGCGCGACTGTTGCAGGATTTCATAAGATCGTTCGGGCCTACGAGTCAGTCACTTGGAAGTGACCTTATATAAGGTGCCGGACCGGGGCTTTTGAACAGTGCGCCCCCATTCTTCTTCCTCCTCCTCCTCAGATTTCTCCGCTGCGCCTATTTCTGCTCTCGACGTCGTCGCCCTGCTCGAACTCGATTCGCTGCCATTGGGAAGGATAAGACGGTGGCGTTGGAGCGTGCGAAGAAGGCGACGGTGAAGGCAAAAGGGAAGAAGACCAGCCGGGGCGGATCTTCGTCGAGGTCCGGCCTGCCGCCTGGCTGGATCCAGGGCGACTGGATCCGCTCGACAATCAGTCAAGATGACATCGACGACCTGGTTGAGGGGGGACTGATCCCCCATGAATCAGCGCGGCTCCAGTGGAATGAGACTGAGCCGCAGCCGCAGGAGGGTGAGTGCGTTCTCCTTGCCACCCATGTCGACCGCGGGTTTTCTTTGCCTCCCCACCCTTTCTTTCACGGTTTCTTGAACTTCTTTGGGGCTCAACTCCACCACTTTTCTCCAAACACCATCGTGTACCTTGCCGCTTTCGTGTCTATGTGCGAGAACTTCTTGGGTTGTCGACCACACTGGGGTCTCTTCAAGCATATATTCACATGTCGCTCTCAGACGGTCAAGAAGGCCAACCCGAGTGACGAGAGGACGCACGTGATATAGATGTGCGGAGGTCTTGGAATTCAGATGAGGAACAAGAGCACTTTCCCAACTATGATCCTTCGCGACTCGGTTCGGGGTTGGCAGTCGGCCTGGTTCTACTGCAAGGACCAGCCGACCCCGGGCCAGTCGACTAGACTTCCCCCCTTTTCCATGCCTCGAGTGGAGAAGCCCTCCACCTTGAGAGTGATCCTGGAGGAGAAGGCGCAGGTGAAGGTGTTGGTCGAGCGGGTTGTCCAACTTGTTCGCGACGGAGTGACCGGTATGGACCTGTTGGAGGTCTTCCTCAGTCGACGCATCCAACCACTCCAAGGTCGTGACCATCTGATGTGGATGTACTCGGGACTCGAGGAATCCACTCAGATCCACCCGGAGGATGTCAGTGAGGACACGGTGGAGCAGTGGCTGAGAGGTATTACCGGCAACAAGGATAATCCCCGAGGGTCCAGGAGGGTGGTTCCATTCGACAATTCGCGCCAGCCAGAGCTGGTAAGATTCTGCATTGTCGAGTGTCTTCTTGTTTTACTATGCAGCCTCTTGTTGATGGTCGATTGTCTTTCTTTTATTCCTTGTCTTTCAGGCTCTTGTTGATATGTACTCAATGCCCAATGGAGTGCAGGAGCAAAATGTCGAGGAAGAGGCGAGCGGGGGCGAGAGCGGCGAGTGGCACTCGGATGCAGAGGAGGACGACGAGAGTGACGCCCCGAGTGATGAAGAAGAGGTCGAATCGTCTTCTCGCAGAGAAAGAAGGTCCAAGAATGCTCACGACCCGGCAAGCACCCCTGACCTGGTGGCCGCACCGACTAGGCAGTCTTCAAAGCGCCCTCGGACGTCTTCTCCGGTGCCGACTGAAAAGGTATCGAAACAGCTCAAGACCGCGCCGCCTCCAGCGCCGAAACCATTGAAGGTCACATCCTCCAAACCGCCGAAGGCTTTGCCCAGAATCAAAGTGACCATTCTCACCATCTCTAGGTAACCATCTGACCTAATCTTTTGGTCGACTCGACCAACAGAACATAACCGATTGAATGCTGACATTTGCAGTGCTGCTACCTCTGGAACTTCCTCCCGCCAATACCGAGACGAGGAAATGGAAGACACGGTTACCTCCAACCCAGGTACAATTCTCGTGATCTTGTTCTTGATTATTTGGTCAACTAAATTCTGGCGATTCACTAGGGGTCGATTGATTTATTTGCAGCCCCACCCAACGTTATCGAGCTTCCGGACGATGATGAAGATGTGGCCCCGAAGTCCAGAAAGAACAAAAAAGTAGCGGCTGGCAAGACATCTCAGCCGGGACTGACGACGGAACCAACTGTCCAACAACCTGAAGATGCAGGTGGGGCTCTATAACTTTCGTTGTCCCATTGTCGAGTGAGCGCCCTGCACCGTCGATTGTACCAGTATTTCCTTCAGCCGTCCAACCCCATGCCTTGGAGCTCCAAGCTGCCGCATCTGGGCCGTCTGCTCCTTTCTTCACCAACTATCATGTTCCGGAAAGCCAGTCGGACGCTGCTGCGGAGGCTATCCGCCAAGCTAGCGTGATGATGGAGCGGATGAAGACGGTGCACGACAACAGCCAGGCTGCTTATGATGCCAGCGCGGCTCTTCGGGCCAATGTCCAGGTAAGTTGGCTTTCGACTGACTTTGTTCTATTAGGATATGCTACCTAAAATATTTTCTTTCATACAATCTCTTATTGTTTGCTTCGAATCTTTACACCCACTGGGTGTTTTGTTGTCTTTAGTATTTGCGCTCTTCCACTCAGCCTGGGCGAGTGGAATCTGAACCGGTGGGGGCACGCTAAGTGCACCCACTGGGTGTAGTCCCCGAGACCGGAGTCGACTGGGGTCTGAGTACTTTTCACTTTCCTTTCTTCCACTCGACCCGGGCGGACTGGTCGAGTGGGGTCTGAATCAGTGGGGGCACGTCAAGTGCACCCACTGGGTGTAGTCCCCGAGACCATGGTCGACTGCTCGCAGTCGGCCGGGGTCTGAATAGTTTTCTCTCTTTCTTCTCTTTTTTTAAACTCGACCCGGGCGGACCGGTCGAGTGGGGTCTGAATCAGTGGGGCCACGCCAAGTGCACCCGCTGGGTGTAGTCCCCGAGACCGCGGTTGACTGCGGGCAGTCGGCTGGGGTTTGAGTAAACTTTTAAGTTTTATTCACTCGGAAGTAAATAATCTTTGATCTTGTCGATTGACATGTCTTTTACCCTATGTAGAAATCTTGTACTCTCATTTCCAAGTTCGCCGAATTTGAGGAGAAGCAGAGGCAACTCAACCTTAACTTGGAACTGGCCCAACAAAAATTGAAGGAAGCTCAAGATGAAGCTGCTGGTATGGAAGGTAACTGCCTGTCGACTGCTCACGTCGATTGTCCTTTAAAATATTTCTTCGATCTCTTGTTTGATCCGATTGCTTATTTCACAGAGAAAATGAGGTTGGCTCTGGAGAAGAAGGACTTGGACCTTGCAGCTGCGCAGAAGGAGGCTCAAGATAAGACTGCCCTTGCAGACCAGAAGCTGGCTTCGGCCGAAGTGCTGGAAGAAGAAGTAAGCAAGCTGAAGTCCTTTCTGTTGGGGAACGTAGAGGAAGTAGTCGTACGTCTTCTTCCCGGTCCGACCGATCCAAGCACCGTTACTCCGGCACCTCCGAATTCTTAGCACACATACAGCTCGATGACGATCCCCGGGCTCCGATCCAGCAAAGCTTCGGGGAGGAGTTCCGTCAGCACGACGGCGTGGTGACGATCTTGATGTTCTACCGACGTAGGGCTTCTCCTAAGCACTACAACGATATGATCGAGGTGGAATATGGTGGCAGGGGGCACCGCACACGGCTAAGGAACAATCTCAAAGATCAACTTGTGTGTCCTAGGGTGCCCCCTGCCCCCGTATATAAAGGAGCAAGGGGGAGGCCGGCCGGCCCTATGGGGCGCGCCAAGGGGAGGGGGAGTCCTCCTCCTAGTGGGAGTAGGACTCCCCTTTCCTAATCCAATTAGGAAACGCTAAGGGGGAAGGAAAGAGGGGGAGAGGGAGAGGGAAAGAGGGGCCGCGCCCCCCTCCCTAGTCCAATTCGGACTCCCCATGTGGGGGGGGGGGGGCGCCTCCTCCTAGGCCGCAACCCTCTCTCTCCCCTAAGGCCCAATAAGGCCCAGTACTTCCCCGGAGGGTTCCGGTAATCCTTCCGGTACTCCGGTTTTCTCCGAAATCACCCGGAACACTTCCGGTGTCCGAATATAGCCGTCCAATATAAATCTTTATGTCTCGACCATTTCGAGACTCCTCGTCATGTCCGTGATCACATCCGGGACTCCGAACTAACTTCGGTACATCAAAATGCATAAACTTATAATAACTGTCATCGTAACGTTAAGCGTGCGGACCCTACGGTTCGAGAACAATGTAGACATGACCGAGACACGTCTCCGGTCAATAACCAATAGCGGGACCTGGATGCCCATATTGGCTCCTACATATTCTACGAAGATCTTTATCGGTCAGACCGCAGAACAACATACGTTGTTCCCTTTGTCATTGATATGTTACTTGCCCGGGATTCGATCGTCGGTATCCAATACCTAGTTCAATCTCGTTACTCGTTCTGTAATACATCATCCCGCAACTAACCCATTAGTTGCAATGCTTGCAAGGCTTATGTGATGTGCATTACCGAGAGGGCCCAGAGATACCTCTCCGACAATCAGAGTGACAAATCCTAATCTCGAAATACGCCAACCCAACATCTACCTTTGGAGATACCTATAGAGCTCCTTTATAATCACCCAGTTACGTTGTGACGTTTGGTAGCACACAAAGTGTTCCTCTGGTAAACGGGAGTTGCATAATCTCATAGTCATAGGAACATGTATAAGTCATGAAGAAAGCAATAGCAACATACTAAACGATCGGGTGCTAAGCTAATGGAATGGGTCATGTCAATCAGATCATTCAACTAATGATGTGACCTCGTTAATCAAATAACAACACTTTGTTTATGGTTAGGAAACATAACCATCTTTGATTAACGAGCTAGTCAAGTAGAGGCATACTAGTGACACTAAGTTTGTCTATGTATTCACACATGTATTATGTTTCCGGTTAATACAATTCTAGCATGAATAATAAACATTTATCATGATATAAGGAACTAAATAATAACTTTATTATTGCCTCTAGGGCATATGTCCTTCAGTCTCCCACTTGCACTAGAGTCAATAATCTAGATTACACAGTAATGATTCTAACACCCATGGAGCCTTGGTGCCGATCATGTTTTGCTCGTGGAAGAGGCTTAGTCAACGGGTCTGCAACATTCAGATCCGTATGTATCTTGCAAATCTCTATGTCTCCCACCTGGACTAGATCCCGGATGGAATTGAAGCGTCTCTTGATGTGCTTGGTCCTCTTGTGAAATCTGGATTCCTTTGCCAAGGCAATTGCACCAGTATTGTCACAAAAGATTTTCATTGGACCCAATGCACTAGGTATAACACCTAGATCGGATATGAACTCCTTCATCCAGACTCCTTTGTTTGCTGCTTCCGAAGCAGCTATGTACTCCGCTTCACATGTAGATCCCGCTATGACGCTTTGTTTAGAACTGCACCAACTGACAGCTCCACCGTTTAATATAAACACGTATCCGGTTTGCGATTTAGAATCGTCCGGATCAGTGTCAAAGCTTTCATCAACGTAACCTCTTACGGTGAGCTCTTTGTCACCTCCATATACGAGAAACATATCCTTAGTCCTTTTCAGGTATTTTAGGATGTACTTGACCGCTGTCCAGTGATCCACTCCTGGATTACTTTGGTACCTCCCTGCTAAACTTATAGCAAGGCACACATCAGGTCTGGTACACAGCATTGCATACATGATAGAGCCTATGGCTGAAGCATAGGGAACATCTTTCATTTTCTCTCTATCTTCTGCAGTGGTCGGGCATTGATTCTGACTCAACTTCACACCTTGTAACACAGGCAAGAACCCTTTCTTTGCTTGATCCATTTTGAACTTCTTCAAAATCTTGTCAAGGTATGTGCTTTGTGAAAGTCCAATTAAGCGTCTTGATCTATCTCTATAGATCTTTATGCCTAATATGTAAGCAGCTTCACCGAGGTCTTTCATTGAAAAACTCTTATTCAAGTATCCCTTTATGCTATCCAGAAATTCTATGTCATTTCCAATCAGTAATATGTCATCCACATATAATATCAGAAATGCTACAGAGCTCTCACTCACTTTCTTGTAAATACAGGCTTCTCCGAAAGTCTGTAAAAAACCAAATGCTTTAATCACACTATCAAAGCGTTTATTCCAACTCCGAGAGGCTTGCACCAGTCCATAAATGGATCGCTGGAGCTTGCACACTTTGTTAGCTCCCTTTGGATCGACAAAACCTTCCGGTTGCATAATATACAACTCTTCTTCCAGAAATCCATTCAGGAATGTAGTTTTGACATCCATTTGCCAAATTTCATAATCATAAAACGCGGCAATTGCTAACATGATTCAGACAGACTTAAGCATCGCTACGGGTGAGAAGGTCTTATCATAGTCAACCCCTTGAACTTGTCGAAAACCTTTTGCGACAAGTCGAGCTTTGTAGACAGTAATATTACCGTCAGCGTCAGTCTTCTTCTTGAAGATCCATTTATTCTCAATTGCTTGCCGATCATCGGGCAAGTCAACCAAAGTCCATACTTTGTTCTCATACATGGATCCCATCTCAGATTTCATGGCTTCAAGCCACTTTGCGGAATCTGGGCTCCCCATCGCTTCTTCATAGTTTGTAGGTTCATCATGATCTAGTAGCATGATTTCCAGAACTGGATTACCGTACCACTCTGGTGCGGATCTCACTCTGGTCGATCTACGCGGTTCAGTAGTATCTTGTCCTAAAGTTTCATGATCATCATCATTAGCTTCCTCACTAATTGGTATAGATGTCACAGAAATAGTTTTCTGTGATGTACTATTTTCCAATAAGGGAGCAGGTATAGTTACCTCGTCAAGTTCTACTTTCCTCCCACTCACTTCTTTCGAGAGAAACTCCTTCTCTATAAAGGATCCATTCTTAGCAACAAATATCTTGCCTTCGGATCTATGATAGAAGGTGTACCCAACAGTCTCCTTTGGGTATCCTATGAAGACACATTTCTCCGATTTGGGTTCGAGCTTATCTGGTTGAAGTTTTTTCACTTAAGCATCGCAGCCCCAAACTTTAAGAAACGACAACTTTGGTTTCTTTCCAAACCATAGTTCATAAGGCGTCGTCTCAACGGATTTTGATGGTGCTCTATTTAACGTGAATGCGGCCGTCTCTAAAGCATAACCCCAAATGATAGCGGTAAATCAGTAAGAGACATCATAGATCGTACCATATCTAGTAAAGTACGATTACGACGTTCGAACACACCATTACGCTGTGGTGTTCCGGGTGGCGTGAGTTGCAAAACTATTCCACAATTTTTCAAATGTACACCAAACTCGTAACTCAAATATTCTCCTCCACGATCAGATCGTAGAAACTTTATTTTCTTGTTACGATGATTTTAAACTTCACTCTGAAATTCTTTGAACTTTTCAAATGTTTCAGACTTATGTTTCATTAAGTAGATATACCCATATCTGCTTAAGTCATCCGTGAAGGTGGGAAAATAACGATATCCGCCACGAGCCTCAATATTCATCGGACCACATACATCGGTATGTATGATTTCCAATAAATCTGTTGCTCTCTCCATAGTACCGGAGAACGGTGTTTTAGTCATCCTGCCCATGAGGCACGGTTCGCAAGTACCAAGTGATTCATAATCAAGTGGTTCCAAAATTCCATCAGTATGGAGTTTCTTCATGCGCTTTATACCGATATGACCTAAACGGCAGTGCCACAAATAAGTTGCACTGTCATTATCAACTCTGCATCTTTTGGTTTCAACATTATGAATATGTGTGTTACTACTATCGAGATTCATAAAAAATAGACCACTTCTCAAAGGTGCATGACCATAAAAGATATTACTCATATAAATAGAACAACCATTATTCTCTTATTTAAATGAATAACCGTCTCGCATCAAACAAGATCCAGATATAATGTTCATGCTCAACGCTGGCACCAAATAACAATTATTTAGGTCTAATATTAATCCCGAAGGTAGATGTAGAGGTAGCGTGCCGACCGCGATCACATCGACTTTGGAACCGTTTCCCACGCGCATCGTCACCTCGTCCTTTGCCAGTGTTCGCTTAATCCATAGTCCCTGTTTCGAGTTGCAAATATTAGTAACAGAACCAGTATCAAATACCCAGGTGCTACTGCGAGCTCTAGTAAGGTACACATCAATAACATGTATATCACATATACCTTTGTTCACTTTGCCATCCTTCTTATCCGCCAAATACTTGGGGCAGTTCCGCTTCCAGTGACCAGTCTGCTTGCAGTAGAAGCACTCAGTTTCAGGCTTAGGTCCAGACTTGGGTTTCTTCTCTTGAGCAGCAACTTGCTTGCCGTTCTTCTTGAAGTTCCCCTTCTTCTTCCCTTTGCCCCTTTTCTTGAAACTAGTGGTCTTGCTGACCATCAATAGTTGATGCTCCTTTTTGATTTCTACCTCCGCAGCTTTCAGCACTGCGAAGAGCTCGGGAATAGTCTTGTTCATCCCTTGCATATTATAGTTCATCACGAAGCTCTTGTAGCTTGGTGGCAGTGATTGGAGAATTCTGTCAATGACGCAATCATCTGGAAGATTAACTCCCATCTGAATCAAGTGATTATTATACCCAGACATTTTGAGTATATGCTCACTGACAGAACTGTTCTCCTCCATCTTACAGCTATAGAATTTATTGGAGACTTCATATCTCTCAATCCGGGCATTTGCTTGAAATATCAACTTCAACTTCTGGAACATCTCATATGCTCCATGACGTTCAAAACGTCGTTGAAGTCCCGATTCTTAGCCGTAAAGCATGGCACACTGAACTATCGAGTAGTCATCACCTTTTTTCTGCCAAACGTTCATAACATCTGGTGTTGCTCCAGCAGTAGGCCTGGCACCCAACGGTGCTTCCAGGACATAATTCTTCTGAGCAGCAATGAGGATAATCCTCAAGTTACGGACCCAGTCCGTGTAATTGCTACCATCATCTTTGAACTTTGCTTTCTCAAGGAACGCTTTAAAATTCAACGGAACAACAGCACGAGCCATCTATCTACAATCAACATAAAAAAGCAAGATACTATCAGGTACTAAGTTCATGATAAGTTTAAGTTCAATTAATCAAATTACTTAAGAACTCCCACTTAGATAGACATCCCTCTAATCCTCTAAGTGATCATGTGATCCAAATCAACTAAACCATAACCGATCATCACGTGAGATGGAGTAGTTTTCAATGGTGAACATCGCTATGTTGATCATATCTACTATATGATTCACGCTCGACCTTTCAGTCTTCGTGTTCCGAGGCCATATCTGCATATGCTAGGCTCGTCAAGTTTAACCTGAGTATTCTGCATGTGCAAAAACTGGCTTGCACCCGTTGTAGATGGACGTAGAGCTTATCACACCCGATCATCACGTGGTGTCTGGGCACGACGAACTTTGGCAATGGTGCATACTCAGGGAGAACACTTCTTGATAATTTAGTGAGAGATCATCTTATAATGCTACCGTCAATCAAAGCAAGATAAGATGCATAAAAAGATAAACATCACATGCAATCAATATAAGTGATATGATATAGCCATCATCATCTTGTGCTTGTGATCTCCATCTCTGAAGCACCGTCATGATCACCATCGTCACCGCGCGACACCTTGATCTCCATCGTAGTATCTTTGTCGTCTCGCCAATATTATGCTTCCACGACTATCGCTACCGCTTAGTGATAAAGTAAAGCATTACATCGCGATTGCATTGCATACAATAAAGCGACAACCATATGGCTCCTGCCAGTTGCCGATAACTCGGTTACAAAACATGATCATCTCATACAATAAAATTTAGCATCATGTCTTGGCATTATCACATCACAACATGCCCAGCAAAAACAAGTTAGACGTCCTCTACTTTGTTGTTGCAAGTTTTACGTGGCTGCTACGAGCTTAAGTAAGAACCAATCTCACCTACGCATCAAAACCACACCGATAGTTTGTCAAATAGACTCCGTTTTAACCTTCGCAAGGACCGGGCGTAGCCACACTCGGTTCAACTAAAGTTGGAGAAACTGACACCCGTCAGCCACCTGTGTGCAAAGCACGGCGGTAGAACCAGTCTCGCGTAAGCGTACGCGTAATGTCGGTCCGGGCCGCTTCATCCAACAATACCGCCGAACCAAAGTATGACATGCTGGTAGGCAGTATGACTTATATCGCCCACAACTCACTTGTGTTCTACTCGTGCAAATAACATCAAACCATAAAACCTAGGCTCGGATGCCACTATTGGGGAACGTAGTAATTTCAAAAAATTTCCTACGCACACGCAAGATCATGGTGATGCATAGCAATGAGGGGGAGAGCATGATCTACGTACCCTTGTAGGTCGCAACGGAAGCGTTGACACAACGTAGAGGAAGTAGTCGTACGTCTTCTTCCCGGTCCGACCGATCCAAGCACCGTTACTCCGGCACCTCCGAGTTCTTAGCACACGTATAGCTCGATGACGATCCCCGGGCTCCGATCCAGCAAAGCTTCGGGGAGGAGTTCCGTCAGCACGACGGCGTGGTGACAATCTTGATGTTCTACCGACGCAGGGCTTCGCCTAAGCACTACAACGATATGATCGAGGTGGAATATGGTGGCAGTGTGCACCGCACACGGCTAAGGAACGATCTCAAAGATCAACTTGTGTGTCCTAGGGTGCCCCCTGCCCCCGTATATAAAGGAGCAAGGGGGAGGCCGGCCGGCCCTATGGGGCGCGCCAAGGGGAGGGGGAGTCCTCCTCCTAGTGGGAGTAGGACTCCCCTTTCCTAATCCAATTAGGAAACCCTAAGGGGGAAGGAAAGAGGGGGAGAGGGAGAGGGAAAGAGGGGCCGTGCCCCCCTCCCTAGTCCAATTCGGACTCCCCATGTGGGAGGGGGGGGGGGGGGGCGCCACCTCCTAGGCCGCAGCCCTCTCTCTCCCCTAAGGCCCAATAAGGCCCATTACTTCCCCGGAGGGTTCCGGTAATCCTTCCGGTACTCTGGTTTTCTCCGAAATCACCCGGAACACTTCCGGTGTCCGAATATAGCCATCCAATATATCAATCTTTATGTCTCGACCATTTCGAGACTCCTCGTCATGTCCGTGATCACATCCGGGACTCCGAACTAACTTCGGTACATCAAAATGCATAAACTTATAATAACTGTCATCGTAACGTTAAGCGTGCGGACCCTACGGTTCGAGAACAATGTAGACATGACCGAGACACGTCTCCGGTCAATAACCAATAGCGGGACCTGGATGCCCATATTGGCTCCTACATATTCTACGAAGATCTTTATCGGTCAGACCGCAGAACAACATACGTTGTTCCCTTTGTCATCGGTATGTTACTTGCCCGAGATTCGATCGTCGGTATCCAATACCTAGTTCAATCTCGTTACCGGCAAGTCTCTTTACTCGTTCTGTAATACATCATCCCGCAACTAACCCATTAGTTGCAATGCTTGCAAGGCTTATGTGATGTGCATTACCGAGAGGGCCCAGAGATACCTCTCCGACAATCGGAGTGACAACTCCTAATCTCGAAATACGCCAACCCAACATCTACCTTTGGAGACACCTGTAGAGCTCCTTTATAATCACCCAGTTACGTTGTGACGTTTGGTAGCACATAAACTGTTCCTCTGGTAAACGGGAGTTGCATAATCTCATAGTCATAGGAACATGTATAAGTCATAAAGAATGCAATAGCAACATACTAAACGATCGGGTGCTAAGCTAATGGAATGGGTCATGTCAATCAGATCATTCAACTAATGATGTGACCTCGTTAATCAAATAACAACACTTTGTTTATGGTTAGGAAACATAACCATCTTTGATTAACGAGCTAGTCAAGTAGAGGCATACTAGTGACACTAAGTTTGTCTATGTATTCTAGCATGAATAATAAACATTTATCATGATATAAGGAAATAAATAATAACTTTATTATTGCCTCTAGGGCATATTTCCTTCAGTCTCCCACTTGCACTAGAGTCAATAATCTAGATTACACAGTAATGATTCTAACACCCATGGAGCCTTGGTGCTGATCATGTTTTGCTCGTGGAAGAGGCTTAGTCAACGGGTCTGCAACATTCAGATCCGTATGTATCTTGCAAATCTCTATGTCTCCCACCTGGACTAGATCTCGGATGGAATTGAAGCGTCTCTTGATGTGCTTGGTCCTCTTGTGAAATCTGGATTCCTTTGCCAAGGCAATTGCACCAGTATTGTCACAAAAGATTTTCATTGGACCCGATGCACTAGGTATAACACCTAGATCGGATATGAACTCCTTCATCCAGACTCCTTCGTTTGTTGCTTTCGAAGCAGCTATGTACTCCGCTTCACATGTAGATCCCGCTACGACGCTTTGTTTAGAACTGCACCAACTGACAGCTCCACCGTTTAATATAAACACGTATCCGGTTTGCGATTTAGAATCGTCCGGATCAGTGTCAAAGCTTGCATCAACGTAACCTCTTACGGTGAGCTCTTTGTCACCTCCATATATGAGAAACATATCCTTAGTCCTTTTCAGGTATTTCAGGATGTTCTTGACCGCTATCCAGTGATCCACTCCTGGATTACTTTGGTACCTCCCTGCTAAACTTATATCAAGCACACATCAGGTCTGGTACACAGCATTGCATACATGATAGAGCCTATGACTCACTAACTCTTTGACTGCAGAATTCTGCCGAAACTTTGACGAGGAAACTGGACGGATCGAGACGGGTTTAGACCCTATTGTTTCTCCAGTCGGCGACGAGGCTGCCATGAGTGTGCTTCGACTAGAATCCCGTGTCGCTGGTGTCACAAGTTACCTCGCTCGTCTGAAGGTGGCAGTTTCACAGATCGACTCATCACTGTGGCAAAGGGCGATGCTTCAAAATGACCTCGAATCTCTGATGACTCGGCTCAACGAGGTTCCTGGTCTAGTGCAAGAGTGGAAGAAGTCCTCTACCCGGTGTGGTGCTGACGTGGCATTGTCCTTGGTAAGAGTCCACTGCAAGGAAGCTCGCGAAGATAAGCTGGCAGCGATCAAGGTTGCCAACACCAAAAGACACGATTTCTAGTCCTTTATGGAGACTTTCATAGACGCCGCCACTTGGATTGCAGATGGAATCGACTTGGATGAATTCGTTGAACCTGCCAGCCATCCTCCTGCCGAATGAACAAACTTTGAGATTTAAACTTGCCTTAAATTTGCCTCGGGATGCCGAGTGGTTGCTGTAACCATTAAACTCCTTCGGGCTTGATGCTCGAATACTTTTGATCTGTTGCCTGGAATTTTTAGGATCTATCTGAACTTGGTTTATTTCTGAGTATGTTTGTATTTGCCTTCGCATGGAATTTGCTCTTTGGGATGTAGCCCTGAAGTGGAGAGTTCGATCGACTTGCGCCTCGTCGTCCTTGCAGATAGAGATGGGGCGCACGTTGTATTTGTGGCGTAGCTCGGAGAAGAAGGCCGCAGTCGACATGCACCTCGTCGTCCTTGCGGATGGGGATGGAGCGTATGTTGTACTTGTGGCGTAGCTCGGAGAAGGAGGTCGCAGTCGACCTGCACCTCGTCGTCCTTGCGGATAGGGATGGAGCGTACGTTGTACTTGTGGCGTAGCTCGGAGAAGAAGGCCGCGGTCGACCTGCACCTCGTCGTCCTTGCGGATGGGGACAGACTTTAAACCTTAGGCGAGCACTGGACTGCAGCTAAGCCTCCGAGTGGGAGGGTTGCTCACCACTTGGTAGGATTTTTAAACTTAGGCGAGTACTGGACTACAGCTAAGCCCCTGAGTGGGAGGGTTGCTCACCACTCGGTAGGATTTTACAAACTTAGGCGAGTACTGGACTGCAGCTAAGCCCTCGAGTGAGAGGGTTGCTCACCACTCGGTAGGATTTTACAAACTTAGGTGAATACTGGACTGCAGCTAAGCCCCCGAGTGGGAGGGTTGTTCACCACTCGGTAGGATTTTACAAACTTAGGTGAGTACTGGACTGCAGCTAAGCCCCCGAGTGGGAGGGTTGCTCACCACTTGGTAGGATTTTACAAACTTAGGCGAGTACTGGACTGCAGCTAAGCCCCCGAGTGGGAGGGTTGTTCACCACTTGGTAGGATTTTACAAACTTAGGCGAGTACTGGACTGCAGCTAAGCCCCCGAGTGGGAGGGTTGCTCACCACTCGGTAGGATTTTACAAACTTAGGCGAGTACTGGACTGCAGCTAAGCCCCCGAGTGGGAGGGTTGCTCACCACTCGGTAGGATTTTACAAACTTAGGCGAGTACTGGACTGCAGCTAAGCCCCCGAGTGGGAGGGTTGCTCACCACTCGGTAGGATTTTACAAACTTAGGCGAGTACTGGACTGCAGCTAAGCCCCCGAGTGGGAGGGTTGCTCACCACTCCGTAGGATTTTACAAACTTAGGCGAGTACTGGACTGCAGCTAAGCTCCCGAGTGGGAGGGTTGCTCACCACTCGGTAGGATTTTACAAACTTAGGCGAGTACTGGACTGCAGCTAAGCCCCCGAGTGGGAGGGTTGCTCACCACTCGGTAGGATTTTACAAACTTAGGCAAGTACTAGACTGCAGCTAAGCCCCCGAGTGGGAGGGTTGCTCACCACTCAGTAGTATTTTACAAACTTAGGCGAGTACTGGACTGCAGCTAAGCCCCTGAGTGGGAGGGTTGCTCACCACTCGGTAGGATTTTACAAACTTAGGCGAGTACTGGACTACAGCTAAGCCCCCGAGTGGGAGGGTTGCTCACCACTCGGTAGGATTTTACAAACTTAGGCGACTACTGGACTGCAGCTAAGCCCCGAGTGGGAGGGTTGCTCACCACTCGGTAGGATTTTACAAACTTAGGCGAGTACTGGACTGCAGCTAAGCCCCCGAGTGGGAGGGTTGCTCACCACTCGGTAGGATTTTACAAACTTAGGCAAGTACTGGACTGCAGCTAAGCCTCCGAGTGAGAGGATTGCTCACCACTCGGTAGGATTTTACAAACTTAGGCGAGTACTGGACTGCAGCTAAGCCCCCGAGTGGGAGGGTTGCTCACCACTCCGTAGGATTTTACAAACTTAGGCGAGTACTGGACTGCAGTTAAGCCCCCGAGTGGGAGGGTTGCTCACCACTCGATAGGATTTTACAAACTTAGGCGAGTACTGGACTACAGCTAAGCCCCCGAGTGGGAGGGTTGCTTACCACTCGGTAGGATTTTACAAACTTAGGCGAGTACTGGACTGCAGCTAAGCCCCCGAGTGGGAGGGTTGCTCACCACTCGGTAGGATTTTACAAACTTAGGCGAGTACTGGACTGCAGCTAAGCCCCCGAGTGAGAGGCTTGCTCACCACTCGGTAGGATTTTTTAAACTTAGGCGAAACGGATTCGGAGCTAAGCCCTCGAGTGAGAGGCTTGATCACCACTCGGTAGGATTTTTTAAACTTAGGCGAAACGGATTCATAGCTAAGCCCCCGAGTGAGAGGCTTGCTCACCACTCGGTAGGATTTTCTTTTGAACTTAGGCGAAATGGATTCACAGCTAAGTCACCCACTAGGGGATTTCAGACGCAAATAAAAGCAACAACAATCGTTCAAGAGGACTGTAAAGCTCTTGTCTTTGATAAACAAATTACAAAGGTATTTCTTATTACATTTTATTCGAATGAGTACTTAAGTATAAAAGGGGCGGAGCAGCTCCGCATTCCAAGCCCGTGGCTCGTCTTTCTTATGCTCGACATTGTAAAGGTGGTATGCTCCATTGTGGAGCACTCTGGTGACAATGAAGGGACCTTCCCAAGCCGGGGCGAGCTTGTGTGGTTTCTGCTGATCCACTCGAAGAACCAAGTCACCCTCTTGAAAGGCTCGACCCTTCACATGTCTAGCGTGGAATCGATGCAAGTCTTGCTGGTAAATGGTCGACCGGATCAAGGCCATCTCTCTTTCCTCCTCTAGGAGGTCGACTGTGTCTTGCCGAGCTTGTTCCGCTTCATCTTCAAAGAAGAGCTCAACTCGTGGTGCATTATGAAGCAAGTCACTTGGTAAAACAACTTCTGCTCCATAGACCAAGAAGAACGGAGTTCGGCTAGTCGACCGATTGGGAGTTTTCCTCAATCCCCAAAGAACTGATGGAAGTTCATCAACCGAGGTGCCCGCTGCGTGCTTGAGGTCTCGCATCAGTCAGGGTTTCAGTCCTTTGAGAATCAGGCCATTTGCTCTTTCTGCTTGTCCATTCGACTGGGGATGGGCGACTGAAGCATAGTCGACTCGTGTGCCTTGTGAGGTGCAGAAGGTTCTGAACTCATCAGAATCAAAGTCCGATCCGTTGTCAGTGATGATGTTGTGCGGAACACCATATCTGAATGTCAACTCTCTGATGAAGCTGACAGCAGTACTAGCTTCAAGATTCTTAATAGGCTTGGCTTCGATCCATTTGGTAAACTTGTCGACTGCTACAAGCACATGAGTGAAGCCACTCTTACCAGTCCTCAGTGGACCAACCATGGCCAATCCCCAAATAGCAAAGGGCCAGCCGAGTGAATGGTCTTCAGGGCTGATGCAGGTTTGTGTGACATATTGGAGTAGAACTAGCAGCCTTCACATCTGTCGACTATATCTTTCGCCATTTCATTTGCTCGTGGCCAATAAAATCCAGCTCGGTATGCTTTAGCCACAATGGTCCGAGAGGATGCATGGTGACCACAGGTCCCCGAATGGATGCCGTGGAGGATCACTCAACCTTCTTCTGGCATTATGCATTTCTGGCTGACTCTAGTTGCACTTTCTCTGAACAGTTGTCCTCTTATTACAGTAAAGGCCTTGGATCGATGGACGATCTGTCGAGCCTCTTCTTCATCCTCTAGGAGCTCTTTCCTAAGGATATATGCAATGTATGGCACCATCCAGTCGGGAGTGATGACCAACACCTCCATGATCAAGTCGACTACGGCTGGGACCTCGACTTCAGTCGGATCTGTGGCACTCTTAGGCTGCGGGGGATCTTGATAGGTCTCCAACGTATCTATAATTTTTGATTGCTCCATGCTATATTATCTACTGTTTTGAATGTTTATGGGATTTATTATACACTTTTTATCATTTTTGGGACTAACCTATTAACCAAGAGCCCAATGCCAGTTTATGTTTTTAACCTGTTTTAGGGTTTTGAAGAAAAGGAAAATCAAATGGAGTCCAATTGACATGAAACTTCACGGAACTCATTTTTGTAAGGAAAGAAGCCCAGAAGACTTGGAGTGCACGTCTGGGGATCTGCGAGGAGGTCACGAGGCAGGGGGCACACCCACCCCCTGGGCGCGCCCTCCACCCTCGTGAGCCCCTCGTGGCCCCCCCTGACGTACTTCTTCCGCCTATATATCTCCATATACCCTAAAAACATCCAGGAACATAATAGATCGAGAGTTCCGCCTCCAGAAGCCTCCGTAGCCACCAAAAACCAATCTAGACCCGTTCCAGCACCCTGCCGGAGGGGGCAATCCTTCTGCGGTGGCCATCTTCATCATCCCGGTACTCTCCATGACGAGGAGGGAGTAGTTCTCCCTCGGGGCTGAGGGTATGTACCAGTAGCTATGTGTTTGATCTCTCTCTCTCTCGTGTTCTTGAGGTGATACGATCTTGATGTATCGCGAGCTTTGCTATTATATTTGGATCCTATGATGTTTCTTCCCTCCTCTACTCTCTTGTAATGAATTGAGTTTCCCCTTTGAAGTAATCTTATCGGATTGAGTCTTTAAAGATTTGAGAACACTTGATGTATGTCTTGCCGTGCGTATCTGTGGTGACAATGGGATACCACATGATTCACTTGATGTATGTTTTGGTGATCAACTTGCGGGTTCCGCCCATGAACCTATGCATAGGGGTTGGCACACATTTTCATCGTGATTCTCTGGTAGAAACTTTGGGGCACTCTTTGAGGTCCTATGTGTTGGATTGAATAGATGAATCTGAGATTGTGTGACGCATATTGTATAATCATACCCACGGATACTTGAGGTGACATTGGAGTATCTAGGTGACATTAGGGTTTTGATTGATTTGTGTCTTAAGGTGTTATTCTAGTACGAACTCTTGGGCTTTTTGTGACACTTATAGGAATAGCCCAACGGATTGATTGGAAAGAATAACTTTGAGGTGGTTTCGTATCCTACCATAATCTCTTCGTTCCTTCTCCGCTATTAGTGACTTTGGAGTGACTCTTTGTTGCATGTTGAGGGATCGTTATGTGATCCAATTATGATATTATTGTTTAGGGAACTTACACTAGCGAAAGTATGAACCCTAGGCCTTGTTTCCTATCATTGCAATACCGTTTATGCTCACTTTTATCATTCGTTACCTTGCTGTTTTTATATTTTCAGATTACAAATACTATTATCTACTATCCATATACCACTTGTATCACCATCTCTTCGCCGAACTAGTGCACCTATACAATTTACCATTGTATTGGGTGTGTTGGGGACACAAGAGACTTTTTGTTATTTGGTTGCAGGGTTGCTTGAGAGAGACCATCTTCATCCTACGCCTCCTACGGATTGATAAACCTTAGGTCATCCACTTGAGGGAAATTTGCTACTGTCCTACAAACCTCTGCACTTGGAGGCCCAACAACATCTACAAGAAGAAGGTTGTGTAGTAGACATCAAGCTCTTTTCTGGCGCCGTTGCCGAGGAGGTTAGCGCTTGAAGGTATATCTTTAGATCTTGCAATCGAATCTTTTTGTTTCTTGTTTTATCACTAGTTTAGTTTATAAAAGAAAACTATAAAAAAATGGAATTGAGTTTGTCTCATACGCATCACCTTTTTAATATCTTTCGTGAGTATGATGGAAAGGATAATTGTGCTCAAGTGCTAGAAGAAGAAATCTATAAAATGTTTGGCACTAAATATTTGAATGATGAGCATGATTGCAATGTAGTTAGTACGAATTCTTTGAATATCCATGATACTAATGATGATTGCACTAGTTATGATGAAAATGTCTCCTATAAACATGTCAATGTTTGGGGAGTACATTGGGTTTGTACGAACACACCAAATAGGGAAGATAGATATTGCAAGAGGCATAAGTATTTAGAAAGTAAATTGTTGCAAGAAAGTCTTGATGATTGTGCTAAAAATTCAATATTTTTCGCGCCCCTTGTGAACTTTGCAATGAACATGGTCATTTAAATCTCCAATGCAAATTGTTTCATGACCGAATCGTATCCAAACACTGTGATAATTTGATTACCCTTGAGCATCATAAAGAGCTTAGTCTTCTTTTGGTGTATGAGGAAATGAAACGCATAACTGAGGGTATTCCAAAATTTAATCTTGATAGAGTTCTTCATTTTGATCTAGAGGAAATTTATATGTATTGTGTGGTGAATTGCATTGAAAATCCTTATATTGCCAATTACATAAAGAAAACAAAACAAATAGAAGATGAAGAGAATACTAATGAAAGGGAAGAGGCTTCCCAATACCCGCCTATTATTTCTTATGATGAATCAGGTAACGAGGAGGAGCCTCCTATTCAAGCAATCTCATTTATAAGGAGCTCCAAAAAGAGGATTGAACCCACACATGATGTGGTGAAGAAGAAGAAAAGAAAAAGGAAGAGAGGTAAAAAGATATCTCTCTCAAATAATGCTGCTCCTATCAATATTGTGCCTCATGAAAATATAATTGTGGAAGATAATGATACTTCTTATGATCTTGAAAATCTTTTTGGCACTTGCTTGGAAGAATATGATAATTGCTATACTATTGGTGCTATCCATACTATTAATGTAATGCCCTCGATGCGGCTATATCTCCCACGTGTCGAAGCATGACTTAGAGGCATAACCGCATTGAAAGCAATGCCGCAAGTGAGGTAATCTTCGCAAACAACCCATGTAATACAATAAGGGAAAAGATACATAGTTGGCTTACAACTACCACTTCACACAATACATGAATAAAGCATTACATCATCCAGATACAATCAAGGTCCGACTACGGAACCAAAATAAAAGAAGACTACCCCAAATGCTACACAGATCCCCGATCGTCCCAACTGGGCTCCACTACTGATCAACTGAAACGAAACAACACAACGAACACGATCTCCATCGAGCTCCTCCTTGAGCTCGGTCGCATCACCTCGCTAGCAAAGCATTGGAGGACAGAAAAAAAATCCCACCAGAGGTTAAAACAGTAAACATGATCCACGCGATGAAGAGGGGAAGCAAACATGCACTCCGAGAGAGAGTAGCCATAGAGCCTGTCACCACTAGGTCCAACCCCTGGTTGGCCTACCCGATCACTTTTGATCATGGGGACCACACGACAAGCATCCGACACGAAGGATTGGCTGCCTTGGTGTTAGACCCAATAATACATGGATACCATCTCACACGATGGACGGCGGCAGTAGTCTAAATCTGATATATCAGGGCACAGTCCGCAAAATAGGGATAGACCCGACACAAATAAGCCACAATAATACTACCTTCAAGGGAGTAATACCAGGCCCAGAGGCCCGCTGTACGGGCTCTCTATTACTAGAGGTTGTATTCGGCTCTCCCGACAACTTCCGAAGCGAAAGGCTAACTTTTTACATCGCTCCGTTCCGAAGTGGCTATCAAGCACTACTCGGGAGAGCGGCTTTCGCTCGTTTTAACGCAATACGACATTACGCTTCTCTCAAGCTCAAGATGCCCGGTCCACGTGGCACCATCACAGTTAGTGGAAACACTGAGCGTTCTCTACGTGCGGAAGATTGTGCGGCGGCTTTAACAGCCGAACACTAGACGACCTCACCAACCAGAAAAAATGACAGGTCGTCAAGACCACGGACACGGTTAGACGAGTCCGGTGCATCACCACATACACATGTGATGGAGTCGATGGTCAAACCTTCATAGACGGTACCAAGGGCTTCCCGCGTGTAATCAGGGCTAGTCCAGCTCAAACTTAACTTATCTTGCATTTTCATGGTCTATTGATAGTAACCCATTTTCTGGCACGGCAACTTTCACCTAAGTTCTTCTCTTTTATAGATGACAATCATGCTACACCCGTCCAGGACACGGCACAACGTAGACACATGCGCAGACGTGCAGCAAGGACCCGCTCAAAGGTTTCTTTTCAGATTAACACCCTGCGTAAACCTCTTTTACTGTCTCTTGTTGCTCACATCCTCCGGATACTCCATATAATCGAGATGGATGCTGATGTTATTGGCATGTGGCCACGTCAGGATATTGCACATACCTAGACACTCGGGATTTATTATTAAGGGCATTGTTCAGCTCGGCATATGTTATAAAGACTGAATACCTTAGGGAGTGTTCGGCGTCACGAGTTTGGCCCTATATGCATCAGCTCCGAATCATGTCTTTGGTCAAATGTTGGGTTTGCCCGGCTCCCATGTTTTGGTACCTTACGTTCTGCTATATTGGCTAAGGTAGCACTGGGAGAACTACTGCAATTGTGTCCTGGTTCATCCGAATGAGCACCTCAGTAGAGAAAGCCAAAAACTGACTGTCATGATAAAGCGCGAGACTGGTCAGCCACTCGATGACTTAGCGGAATCTTCGGGATTCCTCCACATTAACGAAGGGCCATTTTCCGGTCATGTACGTACGTGCCCCGTACTCCGACGAACGCAGAAGTACCAGGGGCTATATAGTAGCCCCACCGTCAAACTCCTATGGCTAAGTGAAAGTGTTAAAGCAATATAGTCCGATTGCCTCGTTCGCTGCGCTACCACCTCCTTCATGGACCAAGACAATGGATCAAGTGTGAATACGCGTTTTTTGCGAACACCCCCACATTATATGCATGGGGGCGGAAGCCGACGCCTGCAACTTTTAGGTTATATACATACATACATAAACGGCCGCACAGGAGGCATCATAATACTTTCAGGCAAAAGTATAAACACAGCCTTTGCAATTCAATAAAACATTGTTTTTACAATGGGGATACATGTCACTAGAACATAATATTCTTCGAGCACTGAGCCTCTATCGAACGAGCGCCTTCAAGGACTTCTTCAAAGTAGTGCTCGGCAGCCACTCGGCCCACAACCGAACCCTGTGTTGCAACAGTGGTGGCCTCCATCTCTGCCCAGTATGTCTTGACACGGGCAAATGCCATCCACGCACCCTCTATACATGTCGACCTCTTCATAGCGTGGATGTGCGGCACAGCACCAAGGAATTGTTGCACTAAACTAAAGTAGCTATCCGGCCTTGGCCCTCCCGGCCACAGATGATCCACAACAGACCTCATGGCAAGTCCAGACAACCTGTGGAGCTCGGCCCACTTGGCCATTCGCTCATTCAGCAGCAGCGGACGCCCTGGAGCATGGAATTGTGACCAGAACAGATTTTCCACTTCACGATCTTTTTGATCCTTGAAGTATTCGGCTGCATCGGCGGCACTCGCTGCCAAATCCACGTAGGCCTCCGCAAAACTCCATAGTTGATCAAGAGGAGCATACTTCGGATCTCCGAACTTAGTTCGCAACAAGAAGGGCTTCCCAGCCACGATATCCGCAGCTGTACATAGCTCCTCCTTCGTTGCTCTGATTTTGGAGCGGGCTTCCTTGGCTGCTACCATGGCCTTCTCCAGGTCTGTCGCCTTCGCTCAGCTTTCCTTTTCAAGAAGCTGGTAACGGTCAGTGGCATCCTTCAACTCAATGGCCATCTTGGCCATTCTCTCCTTGCTCTTGCGATGCACGGCCTGTTCGGCCCTCAGCTCTTCGACCACCTTTAGAGCGGCCGCATCGCTATTCCTTGCTTGTTCCTTGGCTCGGGCAAGCTCCGCCCGAAGGGACTCCATGGTAGCAGCTCCATCTGCAGTCATAACATATTAAAGATATTGGCATCATGCTCCTCTTACTATGTGTTGATCACCGGAGAAATCACTTACCCTGTGCCTCGTCAAGCCGCTTGTTGACAACCAAGATGTCGGCATCCGCCGCATCAAGTTGCCGCTTTAGCTCGGCAAACCCATCAGTCCGGCTGGCCACTGGAGCTTCAGCCACCTGCACATAAAGGCGGTCCAGTTATTACCTGGGACTATGATCATCTGTTCGCCGCCGTTTTCGACGACAATCAGAGTCTCCGGGGCTACTATCTGCATAGGGCACACCTAACGTGTGCGGTACTATCAAAAACATACACTATTTCACGTACCTCAAAGCCTCGCAGTAGACTCATAAAAGCTTCATGCAATCCGCTTTCAGCAGATGAAATCCTTTCAATTACCCATTAGCGTACGATGCACTTCTGAGATGGCTGCTTGCTCTAGAAGACCCTTCAGTGCGTCCGACCGCATACTGTACGGTTCCAGACTCTTTCTGTTGCTCTCTTTAGGAGCCGAATACTGAGGACTCCGGGTGGCCAAGGGATTACCCTCTGGCCTTGACGGATCAGGAGAAACCCTCTGCGACGACACTTCAGGGTCGCCCGCCTCATGAGGCGAGGTGGCAGGGGGAGGTGTTTCGCTCTCCATCATCTCCAGAAGAAGATCTCCCGAAGACGAACTCTGTCGAGAAGGGCTACGATCCGAACTAAAAGATATAAGCTTCGGTTATTGTCTTCAGAAGTAAGGTAGGATATCTTCACTACTAAGTACTTTTTGATTACTTACAGCTCGGTAGACAGTGATACGTCTCCAATGTATCTATAATTTTTGATTGCTCCATGCTATATTATCTACTGTTTTGGACATTATTGGGCTTTATTGTCCACTTTTATATTTTTTTGGGATTAACCTATTAACCAGAGGCCCAGCCCAGAATTGTTGTTTTTTCCTGTTTTAGGGTTTCGAATATCAAACGGAGTCCAAACGGAATGAAACCTTCGGGAACGTGATTTTCTCAATGAACAAGACCCGGGAGACTTGGACCCTACGTCAAGAAAAGAAAGAGGAGGCCATGAGGTTGTGGGGCGCACCCACCGCCACCAGGCGCGCCCTCCACCCTCGTGGGCCCCCTGTTGCTCCACCGACGTACTCCTTCCTCCTATATATATCCACGTACCCCCAAACGATCAGAACAGGAGCCAAAACCCTAATTCCACCACCGTAACTTTCTGTATCCACGAGATCCCATCTTGGGGACTGTTCCGGAGCTCCGTCGGAGGGGGCATCGATCACGGAGGGCTTCTAAATCAACACCATAGCCCCTCCGATGAAGTGTGAGTAGTTTACCTCAGGCCTATAGGTCCATAGTTAGTAGCTAGATGGCTTCTTCTCTCTTTTTGGATCTCAATACAATGTTCTCCCCCTCTCTTGTGGAGATCTATTCGATGTAATCTTCTTTTTGTGGTGTGTTTGTTGAGACTGATGAATTGTGGGTTTATGATCAAGTCTATCTATGAATAATATTTGAATCTTCTCTGAATTCTTTTATGTATGATTGGTTATCTTTGTAAGTCTCTTTGAATTATCAGTTTGGTTTGGCCTACTAGATTGATCTTTCTTGCAATGGGAGAAGTGCTTAGCTTTGGGTTCAATCTTGCGGTGTCCTTTCCCGGTGACAGTAAGGGCAGCAAGGCACGTATTGTATTGTTGCCATCGAGGATAACAAGATGGGGTTTTCTTCACATTGCATGAGTCTATCCCTCTACATCATGTCATTTTGCTTAAGGCGTTACTCTGTTTTTAAATTAATACTCTAGATGCATGCTGGATAGCGGTCGATGAGTGGAGTAATAGTAGTAGATGCAGGCAGGAGTCGGTCTACTTGTCTCGGACGTGATGCCTATATACATGATCATACCTAGATATTCTCATAACTATGCTCAATTCTGTCAATTGCTCAACAGTAATTTGTTCACCTACCGTAGAATATTTATGCTCTTGAGAGAAGCCACTAGTGAAACCTATGGCCCCCGGGTCTATCTTTATCATATTGATCTCCTACTACTTAGTTATTTCCTTTGCTATTTACTTTGCCTTTATTTTACTTTGCATCTTTATCATGAAAATACCAAAAATATTATCTTATCATATATATCAGATCTCACTCTCGTAAGTGGCCCTATAGGGATTGACAACCCCTATTTGTGTTGGTTGCGAGGATTTATTTGTTTTGTGCAGGTGCGAGGGACTCGCGCATAGCCTCCTACTGGATAGATACCTTGGTTCTCAAAAACTCAGGGAAATACTTACGCTACTTTGCTGCATCATCCCTTACTCTTCGGGGAAAACCAACGCAATGCTCAAGAGGTAGCAAGAAGGATTTCTGGCGCCGTTGCCGGGGAGGTCTACGCAAAAGTCAACATACCAAGTACCCATCACATACCCTTATCTCCCGCATTACATTATTTGCCATTTGCCTCTCGTTTTCCTCTCCCCCACTTCACCCTTGCCGTTTTATTCGCCCTCTCTCTCCCTATCCTCCCTCTCTATTTGCCTCTTTTTGCCCGCTTGCTTTTTGTTTGCTTGTGTGTTAGTTTGCCTGCTTGTCATGATGGCTCAAGATAATACTAAATTGTGTGACTTCACCAATACCAACAACAATGATTTTATTAGCACTCCGATTGCTCCTCTTACCGATGCTGAATCTTGTGAAATTAATGCTGCTTTGCTGAATCTTGTCATGAAAGATCTGTTTTCCGGCCTTCCTAGTGAAGATGCCGCTACCCATCTAAATAGCTTAGTTGATTTGTGTGACATGCAAAAGAAGAAAGATGTGGATAATGATATTGTTAAATTGAATCTATTTCCTTTTTCACTTAGAGATCATGCTAAAGCTTGGTTTTCGTCTTTGCCTAAAAATAGTATTGATTCATGGAACAAGTGCAAAGATGCTTTTATCTCTAAGTATTTTCCTCCCTCTAAGATCATCTCTCTTAGAAACGATATTATGAATTTTAAGCAACTTGATCATGAACATGTTGCGCAAGCTTGGGAGAGAATGAAATTAATGATACGTAATTGCCCTACCCATGGTTTAAATTTGTGGATGATTATACAAAAAAAATTATGTCGGATTGAATTTTGCTTCTAGAAATCTTTTAGATTCGGCCGCGGGACGCACTTTTATGGAAATCACTTTAGGAGAAGCTAGTAAACTCCTAGATAATATTATGGTTAATTATTCTCAATGGCATACTGAAAGATCTACTAATAAAAAGGTGCATGCGATAGAAGAAATTAATGTTTTGAGTGGAAAGATGGATGAACTTATGAAATTATTTGCTAATAAGAGATTTATTCTAATCCCAATGATATGCCCTTATCTACTTTGATTGAGAATAATAATGAATCTATGGATGTGAATTTTGTTGGTAGGAACAATTTTTGTAACAACACGTATAGAGGAAATTTCAATCCTAGGCCTTACCCTAGTAATCCCTCTAATAATTATGGTAATTCCTACAACAATTCTTATGGAAATTATAATAAGATGCCCTCTGATTTTGAATCTAATATTAAAGAATTTATTACTTCGCAAAAGAATTTTAATGCTATGATTGAAGAAAAATTGCTTAAGATTGATGACTTGGCTAGGAACGTTAATAGAATTTCTGTTGATGTTGATTCTTTGAAACTTAGATATATTCCACCTAAGCATGATATCAATGAGTCTCTCAAAGCCATGATAATTTCCATTGATGAGTGCAAAGAAAGAATCGTTAGGATGCGTGCTAAGAAAGATGCCTTTATAAGAGTGTGTTCTTCTAGTTGCTATGAAAATAAAGATGAAGATCTAAAAGTTATTGATGTGTCCCCTATTAAATCTTTGTTTTGCAATATGAATCTTGATAATGATGAGACTGAATATGATCCACCTTTACCTAGAAGGCGTTCCCAGAATTCGGAATTTGTTGATCTTGATGCTAAATTTGATAAAAGTGGGATTGAAGAAATTAAAACCCTAGATGTTGCTAAACCCACTATTATGGATTTCAAGGAATTTAACTATGAAAATTGCTATTTGATTGATTGTATTTCCTTGTTGCAATCCGTGCTAAATTCTCCTCATGCTTATAGTCAAAATAAAGCGTTTACTAAACATATCGTTGATGCCTTGATGCAATCTTATGAAGAAAAACTTGAATTGGAAGTTTCTATCCCTAGAAAACTTTATGATGAGTGGGAACCAACTATTAAAATTAAAATTAAAGATCATGAATGCTATTCTTTATGTGATTTGGGTGCTAGTGTTTCCACGATTCCAAAGACTTTGTGTGATTTGTTAGGTTTCCGTAACTTTGATGATTGCTCTCTAAACTTGCACCTTGTGGATTCCACTATTAAGAAACCTATGGGAAGAATCAATGATGTTCTTATTGTTGCAAATAGGAATTATGTGCCCGTAGATTTTATTGTTCTTGACATAGATTGCAATCCTTCATGTCCTATTATTCTTGGTAGACCTTTCCTTAGAACGATTGGTGCAATTATTGATATGAAGGAAGGAAATATTAGATTTCAATTTCCATTAAGTAAAGGCATGGAACACTTTCCTAGAAAGAATATTAAATTACCTTATGAATCTATTATGAGAGCCACTTATGGATTGCCTACCAAAGATGGCAATACCTAGATCTATTCTTGCTTGTTATGCCTAGCTAGGGGCGTTAAACGATAGCGCTTGTTGGGAGGCAACACAATTTTACTTTTATTCCTTGCTTTTTGCTCCTGTTTAGTAATAAATAATTTATCTAGCATACGTTTTGGTTGTGTTTTTTTGTGTTTAATTAGCTTTTGTGCCAAGTACAACCGTTGGGAAGACTTGGGGAAAGTCTTGTTGAACTTGCTATAAAAAACAGAAACTTTAGCGCTCACGAGAACTGCTGTCATTTTTATTTGGAGAGTGATATTTAGTTATTATTTTTGATTATGATTAATAGATTAATTCCTCAAGTCCAGCAATTTATTTTAGAATTTTTGGGGTTCCAGATCTGGCGCTAGCTACAGATTACTACAGACTGTTCTGTTTTTGACATATTCTGTTTTTCGTGTGTTGTTTGCTTATTTTGATGAATCTATGGCTAGTAAAATAGTTTATAAACCATAGATAAGTTGGAATACAGTAGGTATAACACCAATATAAATAAATAATGAGTTCATTACAGTACCTTGAAGTGGTCTTTTGTTTTCTTTCGCTAACGGAGCTCACGAGATTTTCTACTTTAAGTTTTGTGTTGTGAAGTTTTCAAGTTTAGGGTAAAGATTTGATGAATTATGGAACAAGGAGTGGCAAGAGCCTAAGATTGGGGATGCCCATGGCACCCCCAAGATAATCTAAGGACACCTAAAAGCCAAAGCTTGGGGATGCCCCAGAAGGCATCCCCTCTTTCGCCTACTTCTATCGGTAACTTCACTTGGAGCTATATTTTTATTCGCCACATGATATGTGTTTTGCTTGGAGCATATTGTATTATTTGAGGCTTTGCTTGTTAGTTTACCACAATCATCCTTGCTGTACACACCTTTTTAAAGAGCCATACATGATTTGGAATTTGTTAGAATACTCTATGTGCTTCGCTTATATCTTTTGAGTTATATAGTTTTGCTGTAGTACTTCACTTATATCTTTTAGAGCACGGTGGTGGATTTGTTTGATAGAAACTATTGATCTCTCATGGTTCACTTAGATTATTTTGAGAGTCTTAATAGCATGGTAATTTGCTTAAAATCCTAATATGTTAGGTATTCAAGATTAGTAAAATTTTCTTAAGAGTGTTTTGAATACTAAGAGAAGTTTGATGCTTGATGATTGTTTTGAGATATGGAGGTAATAATATGAAAGTCGTGCTAGTTGAGTAGTTGTGAAATTGAGAAATGCTTGTGCTGAAGTTTTCAAGTCCCGTAGCATGCACGTATGGTAAACTTTATGCAACAAATTTGAAACATGAGGTGTTATTTGATTGTCTTCCTTATGAGTGACGGTCGGGGACGAGCGATGGTCTTTTCCTACCAATCTATCCCCCTAGGAGCATGCGCGTAGTACCGAGGTTTTTGATGACTTGTAGATTTTTGCAATAAGTATGTGAGTTCTTTATGACTAATGTTGAGTCCATGGATTATACGCACTCTCACCCTTCCATCCTTTGTAGCCTCTTCGGTACCGTGCATTGCCCTTTCTCACATTGAGAGTTGGCGCAAACTTCGCCGGTGCATCCAAACCCCGTGATATGATACACTCTTTCACACATAAACCTCATTATATCTTCCTCAAAACAGCCACCATACCTACCTATTATGATATTTCCATAGCCATTCCGAGATATATTGCCATGCAACTTGCCACCATTCCGTTCATCATGACACATTCATCATTGTCATATTGCTTAGCATGATCATGTAGTTGACATAGTATTTGTGGCAAAACCATCGTTCATAATTATTTCATACATGTCACTCTTGGTCCATTGCATATCCCGGTACACCGCCGAAGGCATTCATATAGAGTCATAATTTGTTCTAGTATCGAGTTGTAATCATTGAGTTGTAAATAAATAGAAGTGTGATGATCATCATTTTCTAGAGCATTGTCCCAAGTGAGGAATAAAAAAAGAGAAAGGCCAGAAAAAAGAAAAAAGAGAAAGGCCATAAAAAAGGCCCAAAAAAGAGAGAGAAAGAGAGAAGGGACAATGTTACTATCCTTTGCCACACTTGTGCTTCAAAGTAGCACCATAATCTTCATGTTAGAGAGTCTCTTGTTTGTCACTTTCATATACTAGTGGGAATTTTCATTATAGAACTTGGCTTGTATATTCCAACAATGGGCCTCCTCAAGTGCCCTAGGTCTACGTGAGCAAGCAAGTTGGATGCACACTCACTAGTTTCTTTTGTTGAGCTTTCATACATTTATAGCTCTAGTGCATCCGTTGCATGGAAATCCCTACTCCTTGCATTAACATCAATCGGTGGGCATCTCCATAGCCCATTGATTAGCCTCGTTGATGTGAGACTTTCTCCTCTTTTGTCTTCTCCACATAACCCCCGCTCATTATATTCTATTCCACCTATAGTGTTATGTCCATGGCTCGCGCTCATATATTGCGTGAAAGTTTATAGGTTTGAGATAACTAATGTATGAAACAATTTCTTGGCTTGTCATCGGGGTTGTGCATGATGAGAGCATTCTTGTGTGACGAAAATGAAACATGACTAAACCATATGATTTTGTAGGGTTGAACTTTCTTTGGCCTTTGAAGTATTATTATTTTTATGTCAATATGAACTTTTGTCTTGAATCTTTTGGATCTGAATATTCATACCACAATTAAGAAGAATTACATTAAAATTATGCCAAGTAGCACTCCGCATCAAAAATTCTGTTTTTATCATTTACCTACTCGAGGACGAGCATGAATTAAACTTGGGGATGCTTGATACGTCTCCAACGTATCTATAATTTTTGATTGCTCCATGCTATATTATCTATGGTTTTGGAAATTATTGGTCTTTATTATCCACTTTTATATTAGTTTTGGGACTAACCTATTAACCGGAGGCCCAGCCCAGAATTGTTGTTTTTTGCTTGTTTTAGGGTTTCGAATATCAAACGGAGTCCAACCGGAATGAAACCTTCGGGAACGTGATTTTCTCAACGAACAAGACCCGGGAGACTTGGATCCTACGTCAAGAAAAGAAAGAGGAGGCCACGAGGTAGGGGGGCGCGGCCACCCCCACCAGACGCGCCCTCCACCCTCGTGGGCCCCCTGTTGCTCCACCGACGTACTCCTTCCTCATATATATACGTACACCCCAAACGATCAGAATAGGAGCCAAAACCCTAACTCCACCGCCGTAACTTTCTGTATCCACGAGATCCCATCTTGGGGCCTGTTCTGAAGCTCCGCCGGAGGGGGCATCGATCACAGAGGGCTTCTACATGAACACCATAGCCCCTCCGATGAAGTGTGAGTAGTTTACCTCAGACCTATGGGTCCGTAGTTAGTAGCTAGATGGCTTGTGCTCTCTTTTTGGATCTCAATACAATGTTCTCCCCCTCTCTTGTGGAGATCTATTCGATGTAATCTTCTTTTTGCGCTGTGTTTGTTGAGACCGATGAATTGTGGGTTTATGATCAAGTCTATCTATGAATAATATTTGACTCTTCTATGAATTCTTTTATGTATGATTGGTTATGTTTGCAAGTCTCTTTGAATTATCAGTGTGGTTTCGCCTACTAGATTGATCTTTCTTGCAATGGGAGAAGTGCTTAGCTTTGGGTTCAATCTTGCGGTGTCCTTTCCCGGTGACAGTAAGGGCAGCAAGGCACATATTGTATAGTTGCCATCGAGGATAACAAGTTGGGGTTTTATTCATATTGCATGAGTCTATCCCTCTACATCATGTCATTTTGCTTAAGGTGTTACTCTGTTTTTAACTTAATACTATAGATGCATGCTGGATAGCGGTCGATGAGTGGATTAATAGTAGTAGATGCAGGCAGGAGTCGGTCTACTTGTCTCGGACGTGATGCCTATGTACATGATCATACCTAGATATTCTTATAACTATGCTCAATTCTGTCAATTGCTCAACAGTAATTTGTTCACCCACCGTAGAATATTTATGCTCTTGAGAGAAGCCACTAGTGAAACCTATGGCCCCCGGGTCTATCTTTATCATATTGATCTCCTACTACTTAGTTATTTCCTTTGCTATTTACTTTGCCTTTATTTTACTTTGCATCTTTATCATGAAAATACCAAAAATAGTATCTTATCATATATATCAGATCTCACTCTCGTAAGTGGCCCTATAGGGATTGACAACCCCTATTTGCGTTGGTTGCCAGGATTTATTTGTTTTGTGCAGGTGCGAGGGACTCGCGCGTAGCATCCTACTGGATTGATACCTTGGTTCTCAAAAACTAAGGGAAATACTTACGCTACTTTGCTGCATTATACCTTCCTCTTCGGGGAAAACCAACGCAGTGCTCAAGAGGTAGCAGAGGGCTGATTCCCCTGCGGACACTGTGCGGCAAGAGTACCTCCCAAGGCAGGACCCTCTGGTGAAGATTTCTTCCCCCGTTTGGAACCTTTGTTTCCGGATCTTCAGAGGTGGTCCTCTTCCTTCCTCGGGGAGAGGGAATGTCAGATTCTTTCCCCGGTTATACTCCTTCGCGGAGGCGGTTATTCCCCCGGTTGAGGCGAGTGGCGAGTGAGGCTCACCGTCGGCCTCTCTATTTCCCCCTTTAGCTTCCTTCGAGGGCACCTGATAAGGCGCCGGTTCCAGCATTCTGTCTAGTACTGGATTGGCCAAGCCCTCGGGAAGGGGGGCCCGAACACCTGATCAGCTTCGCCTTTGTTATCCAGTCCATAGTCAAAAAGCGACATTTCAGAATGATGTTGTGATAAATAAGAGAAACAGTGTGTTCGCCCAAGGGATTACTTACTTGGGTATTCGGGCGATTACAGTTCAGACTCGCATCCTCAGTGGTGTGCGGACACTTTATTTGTGGTCCGAAGAACAACTTGTACACCTCCTCGAGCGTCATGCCGAGGAAGTGCTGAATGATTCGCGGTCCCTCCGGGTTGAGCACCCACAAAGGGAGAGGTCTACGTTTGCAGGGCGGGACCTAGCGAACTAGCATCACCTGCATCACCGTGACCAGATTGACGTCTCTCTCAATGAGCTCTCGGATGCGACTCTGCAATACCGACACATCCTTTACTGGACCCCAGTTTAGCCGCTTGCTTATCCATGACATCAGTTGTGGTGGGGGGCCCGAGCGAAAGGCAGGGGCGGCTACCCACTTGGTACTTCTGGGAGCGGTGATATAGAACGACTCCCGCTGCCATAAACTGGACACCTCTAGAAAGGAACCCTCTGGCCATGGGACATCAGTATTCCTGCTTATTATAGCGCCTCCGCAGTCTGCGTGTCGCCCCTCGATCATCTTCGGCTGTACATTGAAGGTCTTGAGCCACAGGCCGAAGTGTGGTGTAATGCGGAGGAAGGCCTCACATACAACGATAAACTACGAGATGTGAAGGAGGGAATCCGGGGCCAGATCATGGAAATCCAGCCCATAATAGAACATGAGCCCCCTAACAAAGGGGTCCAGAGCGAGGCCTAACCCTCGGAGGAAGTGAGAGATGAACACAACACTCTCGTTGGATTCAAGAGTGGGGATGACCTACCCGCGGGTGGGCAGCCTGTGCGAGATTTCGGCGGTCAGATATCTGGCCTCTCTTAGCTTCTTGATGTCCTCCTCTGTGACAGAGGAAGGCATCCACTGACCCTGGAGGTTGGATCCGGACATGGTTGAAGGTCCGAGGCGCCTGACCTAAGCTTTGGGTGTTGGAACTCGAGGCGGGGGAAGGATTCGATTGGGCACGAGAGGAAGAAAGGACAGGCCTTGGCCTCCTTATAAAAAGGGTGAATATCAGGCGTCCTCCTCGCGGCCGTTTTGGACTTGCCTAAAATCGAGGAGTCATACCAATGGGCACGAGCGGGTTACCCACGTCCGTATTGATGAGAATCCCGTAATAAGGGGGGACACAATCTCTGCTTCGACATGACGTGTCGAGAAAACCGCCTCGCAATATGTGCAGTGTTGGTTGGGGAAAACGGTTCGAATAAAGACCAGGCCACGACATGACATCGTGCTGTCAGAACACGTTAGCAGATTAGATTTGTGGAAATATTACTCTCTACGGTAGTATGTGGAACTTGTTTTGCAGAGCCGGACACTATTCTGGTGTTCAAAATCTTCTATGGAGAATTCGGAGGAGGAACCCGCCTTGCAATGTCGAAGACAATATTGCGCGCCTGACTCATCATCATTAAAGCTTGGTTCAGGGGCTAGTGAGGGAGTCCTGGATTAGGGGGTCTCCGGACAGCCGGATTATATCCTTTGGCCGGACTGTTGGACTATGAAGATACAAGATTGAAGACTTCGTCCCGTGTCCGGATGGGACTTTCCTTGGCATGGAAGGCAAGCTAGGAATTACAGATGTGTAGATCTCCTCCCTTCTAACCGACTCTGTGTAACCCTAGCCCCCTCGGTGTCTATATAAACCGGAGGGTTTAGTCCATAGGACAACATACAATCATACCATAGGCTAGCTTCTAGGGTTTAGCCTCTACGATCTCGTGGTAGATCAACTCTTGTAATACTCATATCATCAAGAACAATCAGCAGGACATAGGGTATTACCTCCTTCAAGAGGGCCCGAACCTGCGTAAACATCGTGTCCCTTGCCTCCTGTTACCATCCTCCTTAGACGCACAGTTCAGGACCCCCTACCCGAGATCCGCCGGTTTTGACACCGACATCGGCTTCTGCCCTCGTGTAGGTAGTACGGAGGTGTTTGGGATGGAATCTAAACAATCTTGATGCAAATTATATGGTCCTTGAAGGAGTTGTTTAGCGCAACGAACAAGGCAATCAGACTATATGGCTTAAACGCCCTCACTTAGCCATAGGAGTTTTATAATAAAGCATAGGTGCAGCCCCTGGTTCGAACCAGGATGCTGTCAGCATCCGATCAGGAAGTGTCGTGGAATTGTCACGGTAGATGTCCTTTTGCAAGGACTTAGATGTGGAGCCATCGCAACTAGGAAGCTTAAAGGGGTTAATCAGGACAAGGACATGCAAGGTTTATACTAGTTCAGCCCCTTACGGTGAAGGAAGGCCTACGTCTAGTTGGGTTGGAATTGCTTGACGTTTCTGTCGGATTTCGGGTTCTGGCAGACCCTTAAGGTTCGAACACTGGGGTGCACGCGGAGATTACGTCTTCTACCTCTCCGTCTCGCAAAGATCTAGACTACTGAAAGAACTACACAAGAGACACAAGGTTTATACCGGTTCGGGCCACCGTTGTTGTGTAATACCCTACTCTAGTGTGTGGTGGGTGGATTGCCTCTTGGGGCTGATGATGATGAACGATACAAGGAAGAACAGCCTCGCGAGGGTCTGTTCTTGGCTGGGCGATGAACTGCTGGGAGGAGTTCAACCACCTTTCTCTCTCTCTCTCTCACTCACTCACTGCCTTACTCTTACTTGCCGGCCAACTCACCCCCTTGCTCTGTGGGCGGCTGGTCTTATTTATAGAGGCCCTGGTCCTCTTCCCAAATATCGAGCGGGAAGGGAGCCAACAATGGCGGGCTAATTTGAAGGGGGACAGCAAGTATCAACTATCCTGACAAAAGCAATCTTCGCCTGTGCAAAGCTCTGGTGATGACGCCGTCTTGGGCTCCACGGCGACCTCCGTCTCGTAGTCCTCCTGGTCTTGGTCTCGTTGCACCGAAATGGCAACCTTTGCCTGATGCCTCGGTACTCCGCGGCTGCGCTTGCCCCCTTTGCACCAAAGAGTAAAGGAGGACGCTACGCGGGCTGGCACCCGCCTGGCGCCCTGAGTCGTCGCGGCTTGCATCACGGGCACCTCGCGAGGTACCCCACCTTGATCTCTCCGCCTCCTCATGAGCTAGCCTGATGAGGCCGTGCCCGAGGAAGGTCTGTGTCGTCCGCCCTGTGAGGCTTGGCCCCTCGCGAGGGTCTTGAGTCTTGTGTATTAAGATGGGCCGTGCTGGGCCCCCTTTGAGCCACGCCGCAGGCCGCAGGCAGGCAAGTTTGGGGACCCCCGTTCCCAGAACGCCGACAGTAGCCCCCGGGCCCAAGGCGCGCCCGGACTTGGCCGTGCCGAGAGGCGAAAGGGAAAGGGCGAAGCGCCGCGGGCCCTAACAGCCTACGACCTTGGGAGCCGCATGGCGGTTGATTGGACGCAAGTGCTCCAGCAGTCGCGCAGGTTGATAAAGGAGCGGCATCTGCCCAGACTTTGCCTTTTGCTTTCTCCGATTGCTGCTCAGATCCCCTTTCTTGCGCCTCCCCTTTCTTCCTCCAAATTTCCAGATCTACTCCGGCTGCGTGACCTAGGAAGCCATGGCGCCTCGTCAGTCTCCGGCCGAAGCTTGGTACTCACCTGCTCTGGACTTGCCGAACGTGTCCAAGGCGGGCCTTGCCCGGCTGCGCCAGATGGCGGCGGCGCAGGGCATCAATGGGGCGCAGGTGTTCAAGGACGGCTCCGCCACCCCCGAGGGCCGAGGGAGCACCTTTTATCCTCTCTTTGTAAGCTCCATTGCTACGGGCCTGGTGCCTCCCTTCTCCGAGTTTTTCTTCTCTGTCCTCCGCCATTACAACTTGCAGGCTCTGCATCTCCACCCCAACTCCGTCCTTCTCCTGGCGATCTTCGCTTATTACTGCGAGGCTCACGTAGGGGTGCAGCCTTTAGTGGCCTTGCTACGCCACTACTTCTCCCTACGGGTCTCTTGCGGTTCTCCTTCCGCCTGCGCGAGCTTCGTCGCGTACGGTGGCACCATTGCCATCTCGAATCCCGGGAAGAGGATTGAGGGCTTCAGGAGCAAGTGGGTCTTGGTAGATGCCGAGCGCGTCCACCCTAGGCTGATCTTGCCCGCGGAGCAGCCCGCGAGCTCCAGCGACTGGTGCCGAGCGGAGCTCCCGGACCCCCACACGAAACTGGTGTTGGAGAAGATGGACGCAGACCTGAGGCCGGTCAGCACGGCGGCGGCGAAGTTGACCGGTGCGTTGCTGCTGAGGGAGTTCCTGGAGCACCAGCTGGCTCCACTCCGACAGTACTCACCTCCGATGTGGAGGCCTCATCCGAGCCCCGCAGCCTTGAGCGGCGAAGATTTGGCTGCGGTCCTCCAATCTCTGGTCGAGGGCGAGGTGGCAAGGTTGGAGGGCGCTCCCAAGCCCTTGTTCCTTCGCGACGACTGGGAGCAGGTGGTGGAGTCCATGCCCGTTTTTAACGGGGACGGGCTCGAGCCCGTGGCGGCTTCCGAGGGACTGGTGGACGTGCCCTCCGGCGACTCCAGCAAGGAGGAGGACAAAGAGGAGCGAGAAAAGGGGGCCCGACTCCGAGGCGACCGACGGAGAGTCGAGGGCTCCCCTCCCCCGGCGCAGGCCCCGCAGTCTCCGCCTTTCTTCGAGCGATGATGACGAGGATGGAGACGCGCAGGTCGGCGGGAGCTTGCCCCTGATCCTGAAGAAGGACAGGACCGGGCTGATCTCCCGCGGGTCTGCCCCTGCCCCGAGGCAGTCTGCAGACGCGCCTTCTGCTTCCGAGGTTGACCCTTCCAGCCGGCTGTCAGGCTTCAAGTTTGGCCGGAGGCTGCCCGAGCTCACCAGCGATGACCCGTAAGTGCTTGACCCTTGTCTTTATTTCTTGTTCCGCTGCCGAGGCTTGACGTTCGCATCTCTTGAATAGGCTGGAGCCTGCGGCGAAGAAGACAAAGGGGGCTCCTGAGGCTCCATCCGCGCAGCGCCTCCGCTTGTGGAGGAGGGTGACCGTGGCGGGCGGGCTTCTCCCGCCCGGCCGTCCTCGCGAGGCCTGGCCGAGCTGGCTGGGGCGAGCTCAGCCCCCATGGCCCAAGTGACTCATGTGGTGCCTTTGCCCACTGCCGCCACCACAGCCGCTGGGGCGCAGCAGGCTCCACCTCAGGACGCTGTGGCCTTCTTCCCCCGTTCCGCCAACTGTTGTTTATCCAACTCCTCCTGCCGTCCTGGAGCGTGCTGTTGCTGGACTGGACCGGCTGCGGCAGGATCTTCTTGGTGCCGACCCTCGCCTGGTGGCCGGGCGCTTGGAGCTGGCTTCAGGATGGATTCGCTCCGACGCCTCGATCTGGGCGGCGCTGGTTCAAGCCTCGACGGCCTGCGACGAGGATAGGCTGGCCATCCGTGAGACGAAGGCTGGTCGTGACGCAGCCCTGGGGGAGGTGGTTGAAGTCCGCAATTGTTGCAAGGCGCTGGAGGACGATCTGCAAGGCCTACGGGACCAGCTCATGAAGGAGGTTTGTCTTTGCCAGGAGCAAGAAGAAGGCATGAAGGCTCGTGAGGTGGCCATCGAGGGCCGGGAGGCCAAGCTCAAGAAGCGCCGCGACCGCCTAGGTGCGCTGGGGAAGGAGTTGGAGGCGACGAAGGTCGAGTTGGACAGCAAGGCCAATGTTCTTGCCGAGGATCGCGTGGCCTTCGCAGACATGGAGAAGAAGGCTCGTGCTTCGCTGAAGATGCTCTACGCCAGTGGACTGGAGAGCCCGCTGGCCAGCGCCGAGGACGGCCCCGCCAAGCTGCTTCCCTTCCTGGTTCGTGCTCTTGAGGATGTCACCCTTGGCCTTGGCCCCACGGCCGAGGCTGAGGCGCGTGTCCTGTCTTCTGCTACGCTGACGCGGGTCTTCACCCACATCTACCTTCGCGACCCCAGCGCCGACCTCGACAGCCTGTTGGAGCCAGTAAGCGGCGAGGGTGCTGCCGCCGCTGCCGAGGCCGTGAAGGGTCGCGTGGAGGCTCTGCTGGGGAAGTTCTAGGCCTTCAGTACCAAGTCGAAGCAGGATGCTTCCGGTCCTGCTGCTCCATGAGGCGGGGCCACCCGCGCTGCTCCACCGCCGCCAAGTGACTCCGCTGCTGCTCCTGTCCTGCTTTTAATTCCTGCACATGCATCATGCCTCAGGGAGGCGTTTAAACTCGCGTTTGGTATTGAGACGACAGTATGGACTGTAATATTTGCTTTTAAGTTCCTTGAATTTTATGCTTTCTTTCCTACTTGCTTGTGTTCTACGCCGACAAAGCCCGGCCCCGCGCGTACCTCACCCAGCATTAGCCCCGACCGGAAACCAGGACGGGACCAAAGGAGTGAGGGGCTACGGAGCCAGTTAGGCTCCTGAGTCGCGATGCTCAGGAGTCCCCCTTGGCGCATGAACAACAAGTAGGGAGGTGTGATGTAGGTGGATCTTCCGTTTTACGTCTGTAGAGCCCGACTCCGCGCATACCTCACCCAGCATTAGCCCCGACCGGAAACCAGGACGGGACCAAAGGAGTGAGGGGCTACGGAGCCAGTTAGGCTCCTGAGTCACGATGCTCAGGAGTCCCCCTTGACGCGCAAATAGCAAGTGATGAGGTGAGATGCGAGTGGGACCACTGTTCTACGTCTGCAGAGCCCGGCCCCGTGCGTGCCTCACCCAGCATTAGCCTTTTGGAACTAAGGAGTGAGGGGCTACGGGACCAGTTAGGCCCCTGAGTCGCGATGCTCAGGGGTCCCCCTTGACGCTCAAACGGCTTTCATGCCTTGGCTCCGCTCGAGGAGAGACGCGCGACGAACCAGGCCCGAGGGGCCTGGCTGGGTGGCGTACGTCTGGGCGTGACCCAGGTGCAGCCCCCGTGCCCAGCCCCCTCGCGCGGCGCTCCTGAGGGGAGGCGTTGTGATGAGGCAAGACACTAAGCTCTGGGCTCCCTGAGGTTGATGCGGCCCGGGGGCCACCCTCAGTTGTTTATCACCAGCGCGGAGCATAGCGCTTCCGCATGTGTACGGGCATAGCCGCTCCTCGGCAGTGTCGTCAGCCAGCGCGGAGCATGGTGCTTCCACTGGTACGTGGGAGGGGGCTCCCCTCCGGGAGGAGCCCCCGGGGCGTGTACAGCCCCGCCCTGACACGTGGCCGGCACGGTAGGGCTAGGTGAGGTGTATCTAGGCACCCTTGAGCCAGCGCGGGACTCACGGGGCCCTACCTCTAGGCGGGTTGCGCCTAGCACTGGGCCTTATCTTGTGCTGTGTTCCTGCAAATTTGGTTAGATGCCGGCACTCTACGTCCTTGGGTCCCGGCCCTCGAGCTTGTCTCAGCCGTCGCTGGTATGCCAGGTCGCGATGCGTGGACATGGCCAGAGGGTGAGGGCTGGAGAGCCAGTAAGACCCCTGAGTCGCGATGCTCAGGTACCCCCCCCCCTTTAACGTGCAAGTGGTCGACATGGAGAAGAAGAGGTGCCGTGGACAGGCTTCAAGTAATCAAGCATGATGGGCGAATGCATAGCCGGAAATAAATGCAAGGGAGATACATGTCGCTGGGCCTGGCCCGAGCGACTTGGGGATGATGCAGCCCGAGGGGCGCCCCCAACAAGGCAAGCTAACGACATGAAATAAAAGGGATACATACCGCAGGGACGGACCCACGCGGCCTGGGAACGATGCAGCCCTGGGAGGGCACTCCCAGCTGGAAATGAAACTTGTAAGATGTCACCTGAGGGTGTCGAGGGCGAAGGGGTGTTGGTGCAGCAGACTCGGTAGGCTGCGGAAGCCGATCCTCACGAGCCCCCAGGCCCAGGGACCTCGGGAGGCTCCGGAGGCACTGGTAGCTCTTCGCGAATCATCTCCATCTCCGCCAAGGCTGTGGAACGCCTGTCTTCTTGAGCCTCCATGATGCCCCTCATGAGGCGCTGGCACGTAGCAACCGTGCTCGGCAAGCCGTAAGGCATGCGAACATAGCTGTGGGGCGGACCCCCGCAGCGCCCCACTCGCGAGGGCCAGAGGCGCTCCATCGTAGCGACTTGGTTGAGCCCTGGTACGTCGCCTGGATGGGGAGCCACAGCCGGTAGACGGTGGCAACCTCTCATGATTCTTGATTCTTGTAGTTCTTGAATGGCCTTGTCGACGAACTTCTGCGGGTCTGACCTTCCTTGCCTTGCTCCTTCTTGAGGGAAACGTGCTTCAAAACACGCCTCCATGTGGTGCCCAAGCGCCTCCCTCGTGACCCTGGCTAGGTCGGTGGCCCTCCAGGGGAGAGCCCCCGAGCCCTGCCTGAGGAAGGCGCCGGGCGTGCTTTCCTATGCGATGGAAGGAGGTTCCCCCTGGGCAGATGCGGGCCCTGAGGGGCCCGCCTTCCGAGGGGCTGGTCCGGACGATGTCTTCTTCTTCTTGGGGGTGGTCTCGAGAAGCCTCCTGCTTCCGCGATCCGGGTCTTCCAGTGACGCGGCCTGAAAGGCTCGCTCCAGGGAACACGCTGCATCCTTCTCTTCACAGGGCACCGTGATGACTCTGCCACTTCCTGGCATCTTGAGGACATTGTAGCCATGGTGAGTCACGGCCATGAACTTGGCCAGTGCTGGGTACCCGAGGATGGCGTTGTACGGTAGGCGGATGTGGGCGACATCGAAGTCGATGAGCTCGATGCAGTAGTTGTCGCGTGCCCCAAAGGTGACAGGGAGGCGGACCTGCCCAATCGGGACCGTGGAGCCGTCGGTGACTCTGGAGAAGGGCTTGGTTGGCTGAAGCTGGTCGTAGGGCACTTGGAGATTGTTGAACGTTTCCATGGACAGGACGTTGAGCCCTGCCCCACCATCGATGAGGGTCCTGGTGACCAGTACATTGCTGATGACTGGGAGCAAAGCATCGGGAGGACTCCGGCTGTGGCCACACACTTGAGTTGATCCGCTGAGCTGAATGTGATGGCGCATGCCGACCACCTGAGAGGGCGCGTTGCTTCAAGCCTGGGGAGGACTGCGTTCACTTCGTAGGCAAACTGCTTGCAGATGCGTTGGGAGGCTGGGCTTGAGCTCCGTCCAGGATGCAGGCGATTGCGCGCGGCTCCTGGAAGCCCCCAGCCCCTTCGTCTTGATGGCGGTCCTCGTTCCTCCTTGGCTGAGGCGGTAGTGGAGGGAGGCCTGCGTTGCCCTGTGGGCGATCCTCATGAGGCTGATCCCTCCAGTCCCCCTCGCGAGGCAGGTCTCGCCAGCGATCCTCGCGAGGTTGATCGCGCCACCATTGGCGCGGGCCGCGGTCTTCCCAGCGTCCTGCGTTTCTTCCTCCTTGGCCGTAGCCCCGATCGGCGCCGTCGGGACGATGGCCTATCCTTCCTTCCCGCATGGCGCGGAGTTCTTGGCATTCGTTGGTGTTGTGGGTGTGGAGGTCGTGGTACACACAGTACCGGCTGCCCCTGGAGGACTCAGGCAGATCTTTGCCCCGCTTGGTGTCTGGTTCTGCCGCGAGCACGGCAGCCCCCTTGCGCTTCACGTCCTTGGCCTTGGGCTTCTTCTCCTCTGGGTCTGCGGCAGGTCCCTCCTCAGCCCTGGCGCACTTGGTCGCCAAGTTGAACAGCTCCAGGGAGGTGCATAGGTCTTCATGCATCGCCAGCTCCTCCTTCATCTTGACGTCGCGCACACCATCGAAGAAGGCCGAGATGATGGCCTCCTCGGACACCTTGGGGATCTTGAGGCGCGCACTATTGAAGCGCTGGATGTAATTTTGCAGGGTCTCTCCGGGTTGTTGCTTGATGCGGCGCATGTCGCTCACGGCGGGTGGCCGGTCGCAAGTACCTTGGAAGCTGGCGATGAAGCGGGTGCGCATCTGGTCCCAGGAAGAGATCGTGCCTGGAGCCAGATTCAGGAGCTAGGTGCGAGCTCCTTCCTTGAGCGCCATGGGGAACCAGTTCGCATGACCTTTTTGTCCCCGCTGGCAGCTTCGATCCCAGCTCATAGAGCTGGAGGAACTCTGCAGGGTCAGTCGTGCCATCGTAATGAGGAGGCAGGTCTGGCTTGAACTTGCCGGGCCATGCGACGCTACGCAGCTCGGTGGTGTAGGCACGGCAGCCTGCGGTGGCCACGAAAGGCTTCGGCTGGTGGAGAGCTTGGTCTTGAGGGTGCCCACGCACTGCAGCTTGGAGCAGCGCGGGGTCTTGGCGTGCCGGAGCTGGAGCAGGGTCGCGGCGTGCCGGAGCAGGGAGCACCCGGGCAGCTCCTTGCGGGCGAGGGACGTCTTGGCAGCTCCGTTCTTGCTACGCTGGCACCTGACGGAGCAGGTTCCACCCAGGGGCCACGCGCCTTGGAGCCATGGCGTCTTCTTCGAGAGGAGGCGGCTGGTACGCCTCCGGAGCTTCGTTGCCCGCGCGTGGCGGGGTGTGGCGCAGCGGAACGGACGGCGCGGGAGAGCCCCCTGCGGCGCGAACAAGCTCGGCGACGCGTTCGAGCCACTCTTCATAGACGTCGTCGACAAGACGGTAGCGCAGGAGCTCGTTTGCCGCGAGGAGCGCAGCTCGAGCCTCCAAGGGGGCGCGGAGCGCGCGGGACGAAGAACCAGCTGGTGCGAGCGATGGAGTAACGGTGCGGCCGTCTTGCCGCACGGATGTATGCTGAGACGACGCTTGCTGCTCGCCCCACGCCGGGCCGGTGGCGGTGTTGACGGCGGGCGACGGGGAACGACGAGGACGTCCGCCGACGGGCGCCGTTTGGGTGACGCGGGAAGCGATGGCGGCCCGGCGCTCGGCGCGGGCCCGACGAGCGTCGGACATGGATGCGACGGTCGGAGGAGAACGGGGCGGTGGAAGACGAATTCCGGCGCACCCCTACCTGGCACGCCAAATGTCGGATTTCGGGTTCCGGCAGACCCTTAAGGTTCGAACACTGGGGTGCACGCGGAGATTATGTCTTCTACCTCTCCGTCTCACAAAGATCTAGACTACTGAAAGAACTGCACAAGAGACACAAGGTTTATACTGGTTCGGGCCATCGTTGTAGTGTAATACCCTACTCCAGTGTCTGGTGGGTGGATTGCCTCTTGGGGCTGATGATGATGAATGATACAAGGAAGAACAGCCTCGCGAGGGTCTGTTCTTGCCTGGGGTGATGAACTGCTGGGAGGAGTTCTGCCACCTTTCTCTCTCTCTCTTTCTCACTCACTCACTGCCTTACTCTTACTTGCCGATCAACTCACCCCCTTGCTCTGTGGGCGGCTGGTCCTATTTATAGAGGCCCTGGTCCTCTTCCCAAATATCGAGCGGGAAGGGAGCCAACAATGGCGGGCTAATTTGAAGGGGGACAGCAAGTATCAACTATCCTGACAAAAGCAATCTTCGCCTGCGCAAAGCTCTGGTGATGACGCCGTCTTGGGCTCCACGGTGACCTCCGTCTCGTAGTCCTCCTGGTCTTGGTCTCGTTGCACCGAAATGGCAACCTTTGACTGATGCCTTGGTACTCCGCGGCTGCGCTTGCCCCCTTTGGACCAAAGAGGAAAGGAGGACGCTGCGTGGGCTGGCACCCGCCTGGCGCCCTAAGTCGTCACGGCTTGCGTCACGTGCACCTCGCGAGGTACCCCGCCTTGATCTCTCCACCTCCTCATGAGCCAGCCTGACGAGGCCATGCCTGAGGAAGGTCCGTGTCATCCGCCCCGCGAGGCTTGGCACCTCGCGAGGGTCTTGAGTCTTGTGTTGATGAAGATGGGCCGTGCTGGGGCCCCTTTGAGCCACGCCGCAGGCCGCAGGCAGGCAAGTCTTGGGACCCCCGTTCCCAGAATGCCGACAGTTTTGATGACCAGGGAGCGAGATATGCTATGCCTGGCTCTCGATCAGTTGTTTCTTGCCCTAAGCCGCTGGCGGGTCGTCCCCTTATATACACGGGTTGACGCCCTGCGGCCTACAGAGTCCCGGCCGGCTCATAAACAGTGTCCGGCTCGGCAACTAGTTACTTCTACCTTACAGTACAAGTTGTACCATCATGGCGATTTATCTTTACGGGCCTCAGAGTCGCCTGTGGGCCTTTAAGCCTTTTAGTGTACCGCCATCTTCATGCCTTGGTCTTGGGCTTCTGATGAACCTCTATTTTCGTAACCCGGCCCCTCCTGGATGGCTTACACAAATAGTCATATCCCCAACATTAGGCCCCAGATTGATTTCAACCGGTTCATGTCAATCTTTCAAAACCTTATGAACTGGCCTTTAGTCTTCTGTCTTGCGTGAAAATTGTAACCCGCCGTGACGTCATCCTCTGGCTCCGGGTTAAATCATCGTGACGTCATCTTCAATAAAACTTGTATTTTAATTCATCATATCTTCAACGGATCTTTGCCTTTACTGACCCTCCCGAAAATCGAGGCGTCGGGGCCACTGGATAATGATGTCTTGGTCTCCTCGTTTCTCATGCCGTCTCAGTCGGTCCTCCTTATAAATAGGCGCGACCTAGGTCTTTTTCATTTCCTCTGGTCGTCTTCTTCCTCACACTCCATCTTCTGCCGATCGAGCTCCGCTGCCGCCACCGTCGGAAACCTCGTCATCACCGACTCATGCCGCTGCATCAACCTATTTCTTGACCAGAGAACAACGGCAACCCTCCGCAGTTCTTCCACATCGGTGAGTTCTCTTTCCCCCTTTCTTAGATCCGCATTAGTACTGTCTTGAGTTCTCTTTCCCCCGACACAACCTCCATTAGTTCTTACCTCTAATACCTTGTTCAGATCGTAAAAACCACATAGAATTGTTGCGGAGGATGTTGTGTGCTTATTTTGTATGAAAACAGATCTCATTTCCTTGTTTTGGAAGCCCTCCTTGAGTATATGAACTTCCCTGTACTGTTTTAGGTCTAGAAATTTTTCCTTTCCAGAGCATCGTTTGATCCAAAATAATAATTGCATTTTGTGAAACCTGTTTGCTCCACACTTAGCCAGAAACTGTGTCTGTTGACTCTGTTTCAGCCATAGTAGTCCGTGTAACCGGTTTAAGATAATACCGGCTGTCAGCACAGCTTGCTTCTGGCGACTTAAGAAAACCTTAATCATCTTTAATACCTACAGCTGTTAAACATTATCACATAGTTACCTGTATGTCATTAGGCCCCTTCTTAAGCCGCCATCTTAAATAACCCAATAATGCTTATTCTCCGGGTTATAATAAACCGGAAAATTTCCTTTATCTTGTTGTAGGCTTCAATTTACCCAATGGCACCCAAAGCTGTTAAACCTCCGGTTACCTGCAACTGGGTCCCATCCATTGTTACAGAGAGCAAACTGTCCGAGTTTGTAATGTCTGGCCATTTGCCCAAGAAGCATGTCATGTCTTATCATGCTCCTGACCTGTCTGAGGAGAAACCTCAACCCAAGGAAGGGGAGGTGATCATTTTTACCGATCACATGAGCCGGGGATTTGCTCCTCTCGGTTCAAAATTCTTTAGAGACATTTTGCACTTCTTTGACTTAAGACCTCAAGACATCAGGCCTAATTCCGTGTCAAATATCTGCAACTTGCAAGTTTTCTGCGAGGTCTACCTTGGAGAAGACCCCAACCTACTTTTGTTCAGGGAATTGTTCTATTTGAACCGAAAGAATGAGCGGGCCAACGGGCCCAGTCTGGAGCTTGGTGGCATATCGATTCAAAGGCGGAGAGACTGCCTGTTCCCTTATGTTGAATTGCCGAGTCATCCAAAGGACTGGAACCAGACATGGTTCTACTGCCAAGATACTTCTCCAGCTGGTGAAAACCCGCTGCCCGGCTTCCGTGCATTGCGCCTTGAATCTACTCACCCGCTGCCAGATAAGTTGACTGCTATTGAACGTCTGCCACTCACCCCCAAGATCAAGAAGATTAAAGCTCTTTTAGGGAATGGCTTAGATGGCATTGACCTGGTCCGAGTCTGGGTTGCTTGGAGAATAATTCCGTTAAGCCGCCGCCCCGGCTTAATGTGTAATTATTCAGGCGAGAAAGATGACCCTCAGCGTCATAGTGCTGACGACTTACCAGATGACGTAGTGGAAGCTACAACTTAGTCTTTGTTGAAAGAGGATACAGTGAATAGAAACGCTTTCGGCTTACTACCTTTTTGCAAGAAGAACCCAGCCCCTGCAGTAAGTTTCCAGCCGTCAGGTTATTTTTTATCATGTTATACTGTATTCTTACACATAACCCTTTATAACCTTTTACAGGCAAATGATAACTTCTGGAAAATCCAATATGATCATGAGGCGGCCAAGAGAGCCGAAAGGAAAACCACCAAGCCCACCACTTCAAGGAAAAGGAAGCCAAGCGCTTCTGAGCTGTTTCAGCTTGATGATTCTGATGATAATGGGGAAGAGGTAACTTTTTAATTTCCCTTTCTCCTTTATCACTACCTTACTGATATTAACCTTCTTTCAGGAAGACACAGGCAACAGCCAACCCGTCGAGGAAGAGGTAACTATAATCTCCTCCGACTCCGAGCTTCGGCCACGTCAGAAAATTCGAAGAGTAACCCGGAAAGTAAGATTTTCACACCCTTTGGCTTACCAAGATCCTGACTTTCTTTTGAAGCAACAGCAATTTGAAAACTGGAGGCAGACCCGGACCAGCAAGGATGCAGAGCTATCCTATGGCTTGCCTGACACAACCCGGAAGCGTCGGACTGAGGTTATCTCCAACTTATACCCTTTTTACCTTTGGCGGGTCTAATCCGTCAACCTCTCAATTCATCTGACTCCAATTACCAGGATACCTCTCCTTCATCCGGCGAGTCCATGCAATCAAACATGCCGGCTTTTAAGACTGCCCCTGGGTAATATCAATTTATTCACCTTATGTTTTTCTTTCTTCATGTTTCTTTACTCATTTCTCTGCTTTGCCCACAGCGTGCAGGTTAAGCCCAGGAAGAAAAACAAGAAGGATAAACCGGCCCAAACCCCTGTGGTGACTGAACTGGAATAGGGTATAGCTACTCCCGACTCTTCCACACATCAGCTGGCGCCTGAGCCGGCTCAAGACATTGTAGCACCAACTTCTGACCCGCCTGCTGAAGATATTCTTGATGGTTCTGTTAACCCGGAGGCACCTAGCCCAGTCAAAACGGCTGACCCAGAAGTGGAATTTCTCAAGGCTCAATTCGTTGAGCGGTCAGGCCCACCGTCCTGGCCAAATGCTCGGCTAAAGAGGAGTTGCTAGAACGCCGTAAGGCCAAGATGGATATCACCGACTATACTCATTTGGGTATTGGAGAGATCGTCTCGGTCTATATCAACCAGGTGCAAAGCAGCCGTGACCTGGAAATTGACATGGTGAAGCAAATACAGCAAAAATCTGAGGTATGACTTATGCTTCCTTACTTTCAATCATACTTACTATACCAGCCCCCAAGTCTATTGCTTATGAATAAATATGCTGTAGACTTAGAAAAATTGTTAGAGCTGCTTGCCCGGCTTAAAGAAAAAATATTTAAACCGGATGTAACACAATACCTTTAACTTGCGATACACATTAGCCCCCAAGTGCCAAGTATCTTTGCTTGCAAAGTATTTGGGACTTAATATCCAGGACCGGCTTAATAATTTAGAAAGCTTCGGTATACATTAGCCCCCAAGTATCAAGTATCTTTGCTTGCAAAGTGCTTGGGACTTAATATTATTTACCGTAATCTTGACTACTATCCTGTGCAGGCCACCATAAGTCAATTTGAATCGGAGATTGCTGACCTGAAGAACCACCTGGTAGCCCAGGAGATTGAAATTCAAAAGGTCAACTCCAAATTTGAAATCAGCATCTCTGAACAAGAGAAGCTAAAGAAAAATTTTGAGTCAGAGAAGAAAATTTGGACTGACGAAAAGGCCGGACTGGTGACCCGGGCCGAGACAGCAAAGGCATCGCTGGCAAACGCAACAGCCGAACTGACCGGCTTACAACGCCAGATATGTCGGATGGTCTCAGCGATCTTTGGTAAATTATCTTAAGCAAGCATTAAATATTGTAAATATTCCTTCAATTGTTACCTGAGGTTTACCTTATACTTACCAATACAGGCCCCAGGAGCACAAACCTCAAGCATAATATGCTGATCAAATTGAAGGCAGTGTATACTCTAGTAGAGCAACTGTACATTGGGTCACAACGTGCCTTGGCCGTTGTAGCCTTATCAAATATGTGCCCTACCTCTTGCAAGATGTGTTACAACGGCTTGATGTACTTCCTCAGTGGATTCAAGAGTTGAGACGCGCCCAAGCAAGAGCCGGAGCAATAGCCGCTTTGAGTCGGGCCAAAGCCTGGTTACCAGAGCTAGACCCGGCCGACATCGCTCTTGGGTATCCAAGCTTAAAGGAGGATGGCACTCCATTTGATGAAAAGGATTTCACCACCTGCGTGAGGGATATACGCCCTGTGGTCACTCAAATTGGAAACGACACTGACCTCACCAAGTATCAGCTGGGTTATGACAAGGAGAATCAGAGAATCCCCACGCCGCATTATGATGATGTCAGCTTGATCCCTCCAATCCGTAAGCACACCTTTGCCCCTAAAGTCGACCTAACTGGTTTAATAGGTGATGAAGCTGAGTTTGAGGCCTTGAGTGGCATTGACTGGGCCTCATCATCCTTCCAGGACAAGGCAGCCGGCGGAGAGGCGGAGAAGGATAACCTGGAAGCTTCAAGTCAACCCCAAGAGTAGATTGCCAGGCGCCACCTGCTTATGTCGTTGTAGAAAAAACAATGCCACATCATTCAGACTCGGGGAGTCTTGTAACAAAGTAGAAAATACTTTGAGTTTTGCTATGCCTTTGCGCATGCTTATGGCCCTTAATACTTGCATAAGCTGCCGTCACTATGCACTTTGTAGTTTATATGAATCTGTTATGTCCTTCGCAGAAATGTCTTGCATTGCCCTATGATGCTTACGGCTGCTTTTCCGGATTATATAAGCCAACCCCTAAGGGTAAGTTTAACTCCTGAAAATTGGCACATAAAAGTTCACCTGGTACTTAACAACCTGATGTAACCAATATTAATCCTGGAGGATTGCAATGTACTCCATTGTATTTTCAAGAGGGTCGCAAGTTATCCAATGTTGATACTTGTAAAATTCAAGGGTTTCTGATTCGAATACGATCAGTGAACCATTCCAAAGGGGTTGAGCTAAGATTCGGATACGATCTGCTAGCCCCCTGTGGCTGTGGCGATGCCGATCAAGTGGGTATCGACAGCTATGTTCTCTTTGGTTCGAATACGACCTATGTTTGAACAGGAAGCCCCCAAGTGACCATAAGAGTTGTTTAATGACGCTGATTCGAATACGATCCACGTCAGACCCAAAGGGGTTAAGCTATGATTCAAATATGATCAAGAAGCCCCCAAGTGGGTTTGGCAGTATGCCGATCAAGTGGGTATCGACAGCTATGTTCTCTTTGGTTCGAATACGACCTATGTTTGAACAGGAAGCCCCCAAGTGATCACGGCTAGATTCAGATATGATCATAAGCCGGACCAAAGGAAAGCCGGATACAGATATGATCCGCTTCTCCTTGGCTATCTCCATCACCTGACAAAGAAAACACATAAACCTTTTTTGGGAGTGGAAAAAAGGACAGAGGTCCTGCTTTATTGCTTTATGTAATATACATAGTATAAATATATACACATTAGAGCTGATGGCTCAAGTATAATAAGGCCGAAGATGAGCGATATTCCACGGCCGACGGGTCTCCTCCTCCGACTTACGTGAGTCTTTGTGTTCCCGAACATCGATAAGGTAGTATGATCCATTGTTCAGATTCTTGCTGACCACAAAGGGTCCTTCCCAAGGAGGGGATAGCTTGTGCATGTCAGATTGATCCTGGATGAGTCGGAGCACTAAGTCGCCTTCCTGAAAGGTTCTGGACCTAACCCGGCGGCTGTGGTAGCGGCGCAGGTCTTGCTGGTAAATCACCGAGCGGGCTATTGCCAAGTCTCGCTCTTCATCCAACAGGTCAAGTGCGTCTTGCCGAGCTTTTTCGTTGTCTTCCTCAACATAAGCCGCCACACGGGGTGAGTCATGACGGATGTCACTTGGCAGGACCGCCTCTGCTCCGTACACCATAAAGAAAGGCGTGTAACCCGTAGATCTGTTAGGTGTAGTATTGGTGCTCCAAAGTACAGAAGGTAACTCCTCCACCCAACAACCCGGCATCCGCCGCAAGGGGACCAAGAGCCAGGGCTTGATACCCCTCAAGATTTCTTGATTAGCTCGTTCTGCTTGACCATTGGATTGAGGGTGAGCCAGAGCTGAAACGTCAAGCCGGATATTCTCTCGTTGACAGAACTCTTCCATAGCTCCTTTGGAGAGGTTAGTGCCATTATCAGTTATGATGCTGTGTGGAAAACCAAAGCGAAAAATCACCTTTTTCATAAACTGGACCGCCGTGGCTGCATCACACTTACTGACTGGCTCCGCCTCCACCCACTTTGTGAACTTGTCAACCGCCACCAAGAGGTGCGTCTTTTTATCCTTAGACCTTTTCAAAGGCCCGACCATATCAAGCCCCGAGACTGCAAATGGCCAAGTAATTGGAATAATCCTCAATTCTTGAGCCAACACATGGGCTCGTCGTGAGAATTTCTGACATCCGTCACATTTACTGACCAGGTCTTCTGCATTGGCATGAGCCGTCAGCCAATAAAACCCACGACGGAAAGCTTTGGCCACAAGAGATTTTGAGCCAGCGTGATGACCACAATCGCCTTCATGAATCTCATGAAGGATCTCATGACCCTCTGTAGGTGACACGCAACGTTGAAACGCTCCAGTGACGCTGCAATGATGTAACTCGCCATTGACAATTGTCATGGACTTGAACCGCCGGGCGATTTGTCTTGCCAAGGTCTCATCTTCTGGCAACTCTCCCCGAGTCATGTAAGCCAAATAAGGCACTGTCCAATCTGGGATAACATGGAGAGCCGCCACCAGTTGTGCCTTCGGGTCTGGTATTGCCAGATCTTCCTCTGTAAATAACTTAACATAAGGATTATGCATAACATCAAGAGGTGTTAGGCGGCACCGGCTTACGCTAAGATCCCAGCCGTCTTAAGGCATCAACCACCTCATTCTTCCTTCAATCAATGTGTTCCACCACATAACCCTTGAAATGTCCAGCCACAGCATCGACTTCACGACGGTAAGCCGCCATAAGGGGATCTTTAGAGTCCCACTTGCCTGACACCTATTGAGCCACAAGGTCTGAGTCTCCCAAGCATTTTACCTGGCTCAAGTTCATCTCTTTGGCCATCCGGAGACCATGGAGTAGGGCCTCGTACTCAGCTGCATTGTTAGTACAAGGAAACATAAGCCGAAGCAGATAACAAAATTTGTCACCTCGAGGGGAAGTTAACACGACTCCAGCCCCCCGAGCCTTCCAACTGTCTGACCCATCAAAGTGAATAGTCCAATATGTGTTATCGGGCTTCTCCTCAGGTGCCTGTAGCTCTGTCCAGTCATTGATGAAATCCACCAAAGCTTGAGACTTAATGGTAGTGCGTGGTACGTACTTCAGACCATGAGGCCCGAGCTCGATGCCCACTTGGCGACTCGTCCTGTAGCCTCTCTGTTCTGAATAATGTCTCCCAAGGGGGCAGAACTTACCACAGTGATAGGGTGACCTTGGAAGTATTGCTTCAGCTTCCGGCTTGCCATGAACACCCGGTAAACAAGTTTTTGCCAATGAGGATATCTTTATTTTGACTCGATGAGCACCTCACTGACATAATAAACCGGCCATTGAACCGGATGTTCCTTACCAGCCTCCTTGCGCTCTACCACAATTACCACACTGACGGCTCGTGAATTAGCAGCCACATATAACAGCAAAGGCTCTTTGTCAATGGGAGCTGCAAGAACTGGCGGCTCAAATAACTGCCTCTTCAAATCCTCAAAAGCAGCATTAGCAGCATTACTCCAGACAAAGGTGTCTGCCTTCTTCATCAGTTGGTACAGCGGTAGGGCCTTCTCACCTAACCGGCTTATGAACCGGCTTAAAGCGGCAACACGACCCGCCAGTCGCTGAACATCATTGATACATGCTGGTTTAGCCGAAGAAGTGGTTGCCTTAATCTTCTCTGGATTAGCCTCGATGCCCCCGTTTGAGACCAAGAATCCCAAAAGCTTGCCTGCAAGCACACCAAATACACACTTCTCCGGGTTAAGCATCATTTTGTAAACCCAGAGATTGTCAAAGGTTTCTCTGAGATCAGATATCAAGGTTTCCGCCTCTCTGAATGTCACCACTATATCATCCACATAAGCATGAACATTGCGCCCAATCTGATTGTGGAGACAATTCTGTACACACCGTTGATAAGTCGCCTGGGCACTCTTGAGCCCAAAAGGCATAGACACATAGCAGAAGGCTCCAAACGGAGTGATGAAAGCCGTCTTCTCCTGGTCCTTAACTGCCATCTTGATCTGATGATAACCAGAGTAAGCATCCAAAAAGCTCAAACGCGCACAACCCGCCGTAGCATCAATGATTTGATCAATACGGGGGAGAGCGAAAGGATCAGCCGGACAATCCTTATTTAAGTCCGTGTAATCCACACACATCCGCCAGGTGCCGTTTTCCTTGAGCACAAGCACCGGGTTAGCCAACCACTCCGGGTGAAAAACTTCGACAATGAACCCAGCCGCCAAGAGCTGGGCGACCTCTTCTCCTATAGCTTTTCGTCGTTCCTCATTGAATCGCCGCAGAAACTGCCTGACCAACTTATACTTCGGATCAATATTAAGAGTGTGCTCAGCGAGTCCTCTCGGTACACCCGGCATGTCAGAAGGCTTCCATGCAAAGATGTCCGGGTTCTCACGGATGAACTCGATGAGCGTGCTTTCCTATTTAGGATCCAAGTTGGCACTGATGCTGAATTGCTTAGACGAATCGCCCGGAGTAAAATCAACAAGCTTAGTCTCTACAGCTGATTTAAACTTCATGGCCGGGTCATGCTCCGTAGTCGGCTTCTTGAGGGAGGTCATATCCGCCGGGTCAATGTTATCTTGATAAAATTTGAGCTTGTCTGCTGCAAAGATAGACTCGGCATAAGCCGCATCGCCTTCTTCGCACTCCAGGGCCACCTCTCGGCTTCCATGCACAGTGATGGTACCCTTGTAACCCAGCATCTTGAGCTGTAAATAAACATAACACGGCCGCGCCATGAACTTGGCATAAGTCGGCCGCCCGAACAAAGCGTGATATGGACTCTTGATTTTGACCACTTCAAAAGTTAACTTTTCCGCCCTAGAATCATGCTCCTCTCCAAAGGCCACCTCTAGTTCAATCTTACCCACAGGATACGCCGACTTACCAGGCACCACTCCATGGAAGACGGTGTTGGAAGTCTTTAAATTCTTATCAGTTAAGCCCATGCGCCGAAAGGTCTCGTAATAGAGGATGTTGATGCTGCTACCTCCATCCATGAGCACCTTAGTAAATTTATAACCACCAACCTGCGGTGCCACCACCAGGGCTAGTTGACTCGGATTATCAACCCGGGGAGGGTGATCCTCCCTGCTCCAGACAATAGGCTGTTTCGATCACCTCAAGTAACGAGGGACTGCCGGCTCAACAGAATTCACAGCCCTCTTCTGAACTTTCTGATCACGTTTACACAAACTTTTGGTGAACACGTGATACTGCCCCCTGTTTAGCTGTTTTGGATGGCTCTGATAACCCGACTGCTACTGCTGCTAACCTCCTTGACCAGACTGCTGTTGATTATAACCACCCTGGCTTGCCTGAAAATCGGATCCTGAACCGCCGCCCGGGCCATGAAAGCCGCCAGCTCCTGAGCCGCCGCCTGGGCCTTGATTGCCATCAAACATATTAGAATTCTTGAAAGCCTTCATGATTACACAATCCTTCCATAAATGAGTCGCTGGTCGTTCCCGGGTGCCGTGTTTCGAGCAGGGCTCATTGAGTAGTTGCTCAAGAGACGGACCTGACCCACCAAACCGAGGGGGTGGCTTTCCTTTGCGCTTCTGATTGTTACCCTGTGCATTGGCCACAAATTCCGGGTTACTGTCCGCCTTATGCTTATTGCCTCCCTGACTCGCCGGGTTATGTTGTTGACCCTTTCCATTACCGTTCTTCTTTCCCTTCCCTGTCTTTTCCTCATCAGACGCGGGATCCTTGGTACTATCAGAATCGGCATACTTGACTAAAGCCGCCATCAGCGTCCCCATATCGTTGCAATCATGCTTAAGGCGCCCCAGTTTCTGTCTCAGAGGCTCAAAGCGACAATTCTTCTCCAGCATGAGAACTGTTCAGCCAGCATCCATCTTCTTAGACAAATGTATTATATCTTTGACCCAGCGCACCCAATGAGTCGTAGATTCACCTTCCTCCTGCTTACAATTTGTCAGGTCCACAATCGACATAGACTGCTTGCAAGTGTCCTTGAAGCTCTGGATGAAACGGGCCTTTAGCTCCGCCCATGAACTAATGGAATTGGATGGCAAACCCTTTAACCAAGAACGGGCCGTTCCGTCCAACATCATGGTGAAGTATTTAGCCATCGCTTCATCACTAACCTCCAGCAGCTCCATGGCCATCTCATAACTTTCAATTCACACCCTAGGCTGTAAATCGACCGTATAATTCGGCACCTTTCGAGGTCCCTTGAAATCCTTGGGCGGACATACATTACGTAGAGCCGGTACCAGACAAGGAACTCCTCCAGTTCTAGTAGAAACACTCGCCTCAACGGAAGTCGTCGGGTAAGCCGGTGAGTCTTGTTGGGCTGCTACATGAGCCGCTAGCTAAGCCGCCCGCTCGTCCTCCTGACGTATCCGATCCTGAACCGGGTTATACCCGCCGGGCTGGTTCCAGCGCTGAGCGCTACTTGACAAGGCCTCTGACTCCATGTGTCTACTGTAACTCGGGCTTCGGTTTTGACGAGGCGGAGCTAACCAGGGCGGAGGAGTTGAGTGAATCCTGTCCCGGCTATAGGAGTAGGTCTCTTGCTGAGCCAGGGCTGTTTGGACAAGTTCCCTGATCCTCTGGGTTTCCACCGTTGTCGGATCATCACCATCTACTGGGAGAGCCGCCAAACATGCTGATGATGTGATTAAGTTCTCCATGGGGTTGGAGAAGTGACCCTGTGGTATTGGTACGTAATGGGGCGGTGCCATATTGCCGTGAAGAGGCGCCGTCACCTGAGGCTGGACTAGGCCTCCCGCTCCGGATGTCATAAGCTGATTTGCACCTGGCGGATTACTTGGGCCGGCCCCGGGTGTAGCAAAGAGATTCCGAGGATCATAAATCTGAGGTAAACGGGACTGAGTTTTCTGGTGTCTCCTCCTCATTACCTCATTAGATGCATTCAAGCTCAACGTGAGCTGAAAGGCCTCTGCCTGAAGTTGTTGCGCCCGTACATCCAAAGTCGCCCGCTCTGTGGCTAATCTAGTATCTTCAGCTGCTAAGGTTTCCTTGGCCGGGGGATCTCATCGCGAACCTGTGCCACCTCTGCCTCATGATCAGATTGGTTCGCAGGGATGACTGTAGCAGTTAACAAGGCCGTAAGTTTATCCATGAGATCCATCAGCACCTGAGCCGGTGAGCGCACAGGGCCTCGTGCCCCGGTTGCTCCTAACCCGGACGTTATCTCCGCTGAGGCCGTAGAATTTTGGCCAGGTTGAGTACCAGCCATGAAGACTCCTGCCCGGTTTGGCGACTCTGAGGGGTCCGGAATAGTGCTGCGATCGGAATAGCCCCCAAGCACACCATCTTGAACTTGATACAATGAATCTGTTGAGCCGACGGACGAATCACCGTCAGAGAGGACGGCCGGGTCACCATCACCTTCAGATCCTTCAGAAAGTTCACCTCCGTGGATGCAACCCACAAAGGCACGCTTCACGACGGGTTGAGCTCCGGCGGGTTTCGCACACTGAGCCGTCTTGACGAGGTCGGTGCAGCTGTCCGGCTCAGGGCCCGGCTCACCAATCCGGCTGATGAAGACGTGAATTCCGGCAAAGGGGACTCGGTACCTGTACTCAATTGAGCTGGCGTCGGGGCCCCAGCCTTCGTCATCGATGTAGATCTTGCCGCGACGACTCTTGGTCATCCGGCCAACTGCGTATCCCTTGAGCCCTTCGAAGCTGCCCTTCAAGAACTCAAATCCACCGTGCGCTGGCCCCATGGTGGTCGCCAACTGTCGTGGAATTGTCACGGCAGATGTCCTTTTGCAAGGACTTAGTCGTGGAGCCATCGCAACTAGGAAGCTTTAAGGGGTTAATCGGGACAAGGACACGCGAGGTTTATACTAGTTCAGCCCCTTACGGTGAAGGAAGGCCTACGTCTAGTTGGGTTGGAATTGCTTGAGGTTTCAATGACGAGGGAGCGAGATACGCTATGCCTGGCTCTCAATTAGTTGTTTCTTGCCCTAAGCCGCTGGCGGGTCGTCCCCTTATATACACGAGTTGACGCCCTGCGGCCTACAGAGTCCCGGCCGGCTCATAAACAGTGTCTGGCTCGGCGACTAGTTACTTCTACCTTACAGTACAAGTTGTACCATCATGGCGGTTTATCTTTACGGGCCTCAGAGTCGACTGTGGGCCTTTAATCCTTTTAGTGAACCGCCATATTCATGCCTTGGTCTTGGGCTTCTGACGAACCTCTATTTGCGTAACCCGGCCCCTCCTGGATGGCTTACACAAATAGTCATATCCCCAACAGGAAGTGCCGATCTTTCGCATAATGAGGAAGAAATCTCCAGCGATTTGTGACCCTCGAACAGCTGACCGGCTCTCGCCGTACCATGGCAGTTAGTTTTCGGCTTTCTCTACTGAGGTGCTCATCTGGTCAAGGCCAGGGCACAATCGCAGTGTTTCTCCCTTTACTACCCTAGCTGATTTAGTGGAACGTAGGGTAGCAAGCACAGGAGCCGGGCAACCCAACTATTGACCAAAGACATGATTCGGAGCCAATGCATATAATGCTAAATTCGGGGTGCCGAACTTATCTTTAGGGATTGTTCGGACTTTGTTGCCGTATCGTGGCGCGATGGGGAGCCCCTGGCAAATATGAAACGTACCAGAGTGTATGGCCGCTAAGTAATATATAAAGGAAAACAGAGGAAGAACAGAGATAGGGTTCAGAGCCCTTGAACTTGGATCATGAATTGTTTCCCTTAGAGTTGGGTTAATGCATCCAAGTGCATTGGTACAAAATAATGCAATAAGGAACCGGCTATTTGACATGCCATACCCGAACGCGGACTGCGCGTGGGTCCTGAAAAACGGTTAGCCTCTAGGGCTTCCGATGTACGCCTGTGCTTCGCGTCAATCTGGTGTGATTGTCCTTTGACGAGATCGTTAATCAGGCCACCGAAGGAGGCCCCCATAGGAGAAACCTGAAACAAGGGAAGAGAAGATAGTAAAGTTATATGTGTGTCTGGGATCGGTCTTGCCAAACCGTGGATCCGGGATAGCTTGTGCCTCCATCAATGCCCATGGAATTTTGAGTGCGTAGTTATGGATGCGTGGTATGAATGCCACTACCTCATCGGGATTGGGATGGAGGCCGAATTGCTAATCGAGCTCTTGACGAGCGCGTTGTCCTGTTGCAGTGTAGTCCGGACCCTCTTAATGATGTCGAGGGGCTCGGGAACCAGACTATGATGCTGCTTGAGAAGGCCGCTTTGTACCTCTGCTGCTAGGGCGGTGGTGTGCTCCTCTGTTCGGAGGGAGCGTTCTGTGTTTCCGTTGACCGTTATGACGCCACGCGGACCGGGCATCTTCAGCTTGCGATAAGCATAGTGTGGCACCGCGTTGAATCTAGAAAACGCGGTTCGTCTGAGTAGTGTGTGGTAGCCACTGCGGAAGGGGACGATATTAAAGGTTAACTCCTCGCTTCGGAAGTTGTCCGGGGAACCGAAGGCCACCTCCAGCATGATTGAGCCCGTGCAGCGGGCCTCAACGCCTGGCATGACTCCTTTAAAGGTAGCCTTTGTGTGTTTGATTCGTGAGGGATTAATGTCCATCTTCCGCGCTGTATCCTGATAGAGCAGGTTGAGGCCGCTACCTCCGTCCATTAGGACTCGTGTTAGGTGAAATCCGTCGATGATTGGGTCGAGGACCAGTGCGGCTGAACCGCCATGCCGGATACTAGTTGGATGATCTCGACGATCGAAGGTGATCGGGAACGACGACCACGGATTGAATTTTGGGGCGACCGGCTCTACCGCGTATACGTCCCTAAGTGCTCGCTTGCACTCCCTTTTGGGGATGTGCGTAGCGTATATCATGTTCACCGTTTTGACTTGAGGGGGAAATTTCTTCTGCCCTCCAGTGTTCGGCTGTCGGGGCTCTTCGTCCTCGTCCTCACTTTGTGATCCCTTTTCTTTGTTTTCGGCATTTAGCTTGTCAGCCTGTTTGAAAACCCAACAGTCTCTGTTTGTGTAATTGGCTTGTTTGTCTGGGGTACCATGTATCTGGCACGGACGGTCGAGTATGCGATCCAGGCTTGATGGTCCCTCGCTACTCCTTTTGTAGGGCTTCTTTCGCTGTCCGAACTTGGAGCCGCTGAATCCGGCATTAACGGTGGTGTCATTGGTGTTGTCGCCATTGCTTTGGCGTCTGTGCCTATTGCGCTGGATCTTTCCAGAGCGGTTCTTGGCCTCAGAGGGGCCTGTCTCGTGATATGTCTCCAACGTATCTATAATTTTTGATTGTTCCATGCTATTATATTATCAACATTGGATGTTTATGGGCTTTATTATACACTTTTATATTATTTTTGGGACTAACCTATTAACCCAGAGCCCAGTGCCAGTTTCTATTTTTCCTTGTTTTAGAGCATCGCAGAAAAGGAAAATCAAATGGAGTCCAATTGACCTGAAACTTCACGGAACTTATTTTTGAAACGGAAGCAACCCAGAAGACTTGGAGTATACGTAAGGGAAGTGTCGGTGTCAAAACCGGCGGATCTCGGGTAGGGGGTCCCGAACTGTGCGTCTAGGCCGGATGGTAACAGGAGGTAGGGAACACGATGTTTTACCCAGGTTCGGTCCCTCTTAATGGAGGTAAAACCCTACGTCCTGCTTGATTAATATTGATGATATGGGTAGTACAAGAGTAGATCTACCACGAGATCAAGGAGGCTAATCCCTAGAAGCTAGCCTATGGTATGATTGTTGTATATGGAGTTGATGTCCTACGGACTACAACCCTCCAGTTTATATAGACACCGGATAGGGTTAGGGTTACATAGAGTCGGTTACAATGGTAGGAGATCTTGAATATCCGCCTCGCCAAGCTTGCCTTCCACGCCAAGGAAAGTCCCATCCGGACACGGGACAAAGTCTTCAATCTTGTATCTTCATAGTCCAGGAGTCCGGCTGAAGGTATAGTCCGGCTACCCGAACACCCCCTAATCCAGGACTCCCTCAGTAGCCCCTGAACTAGGCTTCAATGACGACGAGTCCGGCGCGCAAATTGTCTTCGTCATTGCAAGTCGGGTTCCTCCTCCAAGTCCTTCATAGAAGATTGTGAACACCAAGAGTAGTGTCCGGCTCTGCAAAATAAGCTTCCACATATTTCCATAGAGAGAATAATATTAACACAAATCAAATTTGCTGACGTATTCCGCAGGGCGTCATCACACTACGGCCAAGTCCTTTACTCGAATCGTTTTCGCTTTTCCACCTTAGCGTGTCTTGCGAGGCGGTTTCCCTAGCACGTCTTGTCAAAGCAGAGATCGTGTACCCCCCTTTTGCGGGATTCTCATCAATACGGACGTGGGTAACCCAACCATGCCACTTATCACGGTGCTTGGGAGGCAAGTGAGTTTTACTAGGCAGGCGGGGACGCACAACCGCATCCGCCCATATAAGGGGATAAGGATCCACCTTTTTACCTACGCCTTCTTCCTCCTTTGCCTATCCATCTCCTGCGCACTCAAGCTCCAGCGCCCAAGCCCGCACTTCCCACCTCAACCTTCTCCAGCAATGTCCGGAGCGGGAGGCAAGTGGATGGTCTCCTCCGCCACGGAGGGCCAAGTCAAGAAGCTAAGGAAGACCGGATACCTGTCCAAGGACATCGCGCACCGGCTTCCAGAAAAGGGGCAGCTTCTCCCCACCCCAAGGCCCCATGAGAGGGTAGTATTTCTCCCCCACTTCCTCCGCGGACTGGGTTTTCCACTCCACCCATTTGTCCGGGGGCTCATGTTCTACTATGGCCTGGATTTCCACGATCTGGCCCCGAACTTCATCCTCAACATCTCGGTGTTTATCGTCGTGTGCGAGGCTTTTCTCCGCGTCCGCCCTCATTTCGGCCTCTGGCTCAAGACCTTCAACGTCAAGCCCAAGGTGGTGCGCGGCAGCCAGGCGGAGTGCGGAGGCGCCATGGCTGGCAAGATGGCCAACGTCCTATGGTTCGAGGGCTCTTTTGTGGAGACCCTAAAGGGATGGCAATCCGGGTGGTTTTACATCACCGAGCCGCGCGATCCGAAATGGACCGCAGCCCCCGAGTTCTGATCCGGACCCCCCACGCGGCTTATGTCCTGGAAAGAGAAGGGCCTGTCGTGGGGTGACGAAAAAGAGGTGGCCGGATTGCAAACATGCATCCAGTCCCTGGTGAACAAGCCAATCCGGCTTGTTAATGTAATCCAGGTTATGCTCGTCTGCCGGATCCTCCCATGCCAACAACGGGATTTCAATCTGTGGGAGTTCGACCTGGCGCAACATCAAACCCTCAGCGGGCTCTTCGACACGACGTACGAAGACGCCTGGAAGATGCTATTCAAGGGCACCGAGGCTCCCGCATCCGCTTCCGAGGACCATGGATACAGCTCGCAGCGTCACGCTAGCGAGGTAGGCCATCTACACCTTTTATAGGATGTTAAGCTTTTTTCATAGTTTGACTCCATGCGGGATCTAAACTCCCTTACCTTTCACAGGCTTGGCGGGCGATATCCGGACCGATTAACTGTCTGGCTCTGCTGCCCGAAGACCCAGCCCCAGCTCTACTAGTGAAGCTGCTGGCTCCGGCGCCTTATGTGGTGCCGGAGAAGAAGGCCAAGAAGAAGAAGACCATGGGGACTTGAAAGAGTGCCCGCAACATGGTGGTGTCGGACTCGTCATCTGACGAGTCCGAGACGCCCTCCTCCCGTGAAAACAAGGAGGAGGAAGAAGAAAACTCTCCCCCCCCCCGGCGGAGGGAGGAGAGAAGAGGAAGGCCGCCCCAACGGGAAAAGGAAGACCCCTCCACCGAACTACGCCCCCGACACCGAAGAGAGCAAAGAGGAGTGGCCAAACAGGGCCAAGCGTCCGGCGAAATCGTAAGTTCGGATATCAGAGTAACTCATGATGTTCCTTTGTTGCGCAGCTTTCCCTAATGTCGAATGTAATTATGCAGTCCGCCCGGGCCGAATTCGACGAATCATCGGGCGGCTCCCTGGACTCATCGGACGTGAACTCAGTTTCGCCTGCTGTCTCCCCCCGCACTGCGGACGACGCCGAAGTGGCGTCGCGACAAGCCCCAGGGCAGGAGGAGGTGTTCCTGGAGGAGCCGCAAGGCAACCTCCCGGACTCCAGGAGTGAAGGGGATAAGGCTCCCCAAGGCTCCAAGTCCGGCTTTGTGCCGGACACCGCGCCGGAATCTTCCACAGTTCCGGACCGTGGTAGGCGAACTCCTTCCAAGAGGAGCAAGCCTTCTGAGCCGGCGGCCTCCGTCCAACCGGAGGTGCCGGACAATCTGCTGGAGGTGCTTGACGACGCCTCCATCGACGAGGGGCACCATACTATTATGAGTACGGTGATCCAGAAGGTTCAGTCCGCCAAGAGCGGACTGACTGAAGCTTGCGCTAGCCTTCTAACAGGCTTCGAGGTAAGTAAAAATATGAAAAATATTACCGCATAGATAGTAGCCCCTGATGCTTGTTCGGCATTCGGAAAGAAAAGCCGAATAGAGGATCTATTAAATTTCACAGGAGTCTAAAAAAGTCAATATGCGTATGCAGGCTTCGCTGCTATCTACCGCCGCACTGACTGCGGAAGTGGGTGTCCTGAAGCAGGACCTCGAGCGGACTGAGCAAGAGCTCGGCCTTGCCAAGCGGCGGCTCGAGGAGAAAGAAGGTAAGAAATACCTTACAGAAAAGTTCCTATAAAAAGGCTTGATTGCAAAAAGAAAACAAGATTGTACTGCTTATTGTAGGGGCCACGACTGAGGTGGCGACCCTTAAGCAGGCGCTATCTGAGGCCGAAAAGAAAACGGTCGCGGAGCGCACCGAGCAAGACAGACTTGGGGCTCAGGTCGGCGAGGTGCAGCAAGAGCTTTAGGCTCTCGTGAAAAAACATGAGAGTTTGGAGCTTGAGTCGAAGGCGCAAGCATCCGAGCTTGCGACGGCCCTAGAGGCTGCCAAGTCTGCCAAGGCCGAAGCCCAAAAGGCCCTCCAAGAGTTGTAGGAGATGAGGAAGATAGCAGCGGGTAAGGCATTCTTTATGCAAAGCAGAAATATAAAAGAGAACTACTTGTTACTTACCCGAATCCGGAGCTCTCTAGGGGCATTCGCAGATCTTCCCCGCAGCGTATCCGCCGCCGCCGCATTCTACCGAGCTGAAGAGGGTAGCTCGATGGAGAAGGTGTTCTGGTCTCAGTATTCTGAGGCCGGACACCATGTGCCCTTGAGTGACCAGCTGAAACAGCTGGTCGAGCTCCACAAGGTGGCCGAACAGGCCATGAAGGGCTTCATAGTTCGGCTGTGGCCCGAAGAGGCCCTGCCTGGGAGCTATTTCGGGCTGGTGCGGCGGCTGGTGGAGGCCTGTCCGAGGCTCGAGGTCATCAAGCGCTCCGTCTGCATCGAAGCTGCCCGTCGGGCCCTTGCCCGTGCAAAGGTGCACTGGGGTAAGCTGGACGGTGAGAAGCTTGTGAAGGACGGGCCGCCGCCGGGGAAGGAGCATCGCAAGCCCGAGAACTACTACAAGGATGTTCTTGCAGGTGCCCGCCTTGTGGCGGATGAATGTACCAAGGATGTGATTTTTGAATGAACTCGCTCGTGTTTATCCTGTGCGCTGAAAACTTGTTCATATGCGCTAAGCAATACTTATTGAATTTAAAATAATACTTTGTGTGCGGCCGTTTATCAAAAATTGAGAGATGGCCAGTCGTCGGCTTCTGCCCCCATGCCACTAGTGCTGGGGTGTTCGGGATAAACCTGAGCGCTCTTTTTCCCATAGTTGGGTCGTTCGAGGGAGGCGCTCAGCACAACGAACCAGGCAATCGGACTATAATGCTTGAACACTCTCACTTAGCCATAGAACTCTATAATTTTAAATTTCGGCGAAGCCCCTAGTTCGGAACACTGAGTTCGGGGCGCTATCCACGCCTTTGCCGGACAAAGCCAGCTCCTCGCTCAAAGCGGCATAAGCCTTTAGGGACTCGAAAAACCTCTCGAACAGCGACCGGTCTCTCGCCACATCATGACAGTCAGTTTTAGCTTTCTCCACTGAGGTGCTTAACCCAGCTGAACCGGGGCACAATCGCAGTGGTTCTCCTAGTGCTACCTTAGCCGATATAGCGGAACGTAAGGCACCAAAACATAGGAGCCGGGCAAACCCAACTATTGACCCAAATCATGATTCGGAGCTGATGCATATATTGCTATAAGTTCGGGGTGCCGCACTTGTGCAAGTGTATGGACTTCTCACACCATTATGAGGGGTACTGAAGCCCCTGGCGTGTTTGCCATACTATGGTGTATGGGTGCAATCATGACATTTAATAAACATATATGTGAAAAGAAGATAATGCAAAAAATAGACAGAAGGCTATGCATTGTTTATAGAGAGGCTATTTATCAAAGTCGAATGATACAAATAGTGCGGTAAGCAAAAGATATTGGACTATTTAGTATGTCCTGACCAGGGGCAGGCCGCGGAATTGTATTTACAACAGGTATACCGCTCGTAACAGAGACCACCTGGGAGTTCCATAATGCGGCATGGCTTGTCTGCCTCCCTGGATCTTGCATCGTTTGTGCGGCAGTCGAATTGCCGAACAGGTCGTCCGAAGTATGGAGTCCTAAAAGTAAGAAAAATTAAAAAAGAATCTGGCAGCCCCTAGTACGTTTTAAGCCGTATTTTGGGCATGCCGTTATTGTGCCCCTTCCCCTGTGCCCATGGTATTTCAAGGGCGTAGTTATGTACGCGAGGTACTGGTTTCGCTATGTCACGAGAGCTGGGGTTGGGGCCGCATTGCTACGCTTGCTCAGAGTGTGCCAGGCGGTCCTGCTATGGGTTACTCCGGGCGCGCTTGGCAGTGTCTGGCTTTTTAACGGCCGGACTGGAGAATTGCCTGAGAAGGCTACTTTGTACCTCCGCTGCGAGAGCCACCGTGTGCTCCTCCGTACGGAGGGAGCGTTCGGTGTTTCCGTTGACCGTGATTACTCCTTGAGGTCCTGGCATCTTGAGCTTGAGATATGCATAGTGCGGCACCGCATTGAACTTTGCGAATGCGGTTCGTCCGAGCAGGGCGTGATAGCCACTGCGAAACGGGACTATATCGAAGATTAACTCTTCGCTTCGGAAATTGTCCAGGGATTCGAAGACCACGTCAAGTGTTACTGAGCCTGTACAGTTGGCTTCTACACCTGGTATAACGCCTTTAAAGGTTGTTTTTGTGGGCTTAATCCTTGAGGGATCTATGCCCATTTTCCGCACTGTATCCTGATAAAGCCGGTTCAGGCTACTACCGCCGTCCATGAGGACTCTTGTGAGATGAAATCCGTCGATGATTGGGTCGAGAACCAATGCAGCGAAGCTGCCATGACGGATGCTAGTGGGATGGTCCCTTCGATCAAAAGTGATCGGGCAGGAGGACCATGGGTTGAACTTTGGGGCTACTGGCTCCATCGCGTATACGTCCCATAGCGCACGCTTCCGCTCCCGCATGGGAATGTGGGTTGCGTATATCATGCTCACCGTCCGCATTTGTGTGGGAAGCCCTTCTGTCCATTGTTGTTCGGCAGCTTGGGCTCCTCCTCGTCGTCGCTGTGCAGCCCCTTGTCTTTGTTTTCGGCTCTTAACTTGCCTGCCTGCTTGAACACCCAACAATCTCTATTAGTGTGATTGGCTGGCCTTTCAGGGGTGCCATGTATCTGGCACAATCGGTCGAGTATTCGGTCCAAACTGGACGGGCCATGAATATTCTTTTTGAATGGCTTTTTCCGCTGACCGGATTTATAGCCTTTGAATCCGGCATTGACTGTCGTGTCTTCATTGCTGTCGCTGCTAACGCGGCGTTTTTGCTTATTCCGATGTGTCCTGCCACTTTTGTCCTTGGTATCCAAATTACCAGGGTTCTTTGATAAGTTGTTACTGCGAGCTAGCCAGCTGTCTTCTCCCGCGCAAAAGCGGGTCATGAGTGTCGTGAGAGCTGCCATAGATTTTGACTTTTCCTATCCCAGGTGCCGGGCAACCCATTCGTCGCGTATGTTATGCTTGAAGGCTACTAGGGCCTCTGTGTCCGGACAGTCGACTATCTGGTTTTTCTTTGTTAGGAACCGTGTCCAGAATTGTCTGGCCGATTCCTCTGGCTGCTGAATTATGTGGCTTAAGTCATCGGCATCCGGTGGTCGCACGTAAGTGCCCTGGAAGTTGTCGAGGAATGCGGCTTCCAGGTCCTCCCAAGAACCGATTGAGTCTGCTGGCAAGCTGTTAAGCCAATGTTGGGCCGATACTTTAAGTTTGAGCGGGAGGTATTTGATGGCATGTAGATCATCGCCGCGTGCCTTGTGGATGTGAAGGAGATAATCCTCGATCCATACCGCCGGATCTGTTGTGCCATCGTATGATTCGATGTTTATGGGTTTGAAACCCTCTGGGATTTTATGATCCATTACTTCATTCGTGAAGCATAGCGGGTGTGCGGCGCCTCTGTACTGGGCTATATCACGACGCAGCTCGGAAGAGCTATGTCTGTTGTGTTCGGCCCGGCCGAATTTGTTATATCCGGAGTGAAGATCATCGTCACGTGCCGTAGGGCGCCTGCGCGATTCGTAGATCGATCTTGTTTGTCTTGCCTTATCCTCCAGTACGTCTCGCAGGTCTGGAGCATTTTCCCGTGCCTTAGTTGAGCGGCGTCAGGGCATGGCTTGGGTGGAGGGCCGAGAGGCCTCTCTGTCGCGGCCGCGAGGTGGCCGGTCTGCCATGTCAAGCGCTGGTGATGTAGGTGCTTCCTCCTCTGATCGGGGTAGCGGCCTGCGCTTTGGGTAACTCTTGGAGGGGCGTTCGAGTTCATACTCTTCGGCCGCAAGGACTTCAGTCCATCTGTCAGCTAGCAAATCTTGGGCAGCTCTAAGCTGTTGCTGCTTTTTCTTGAGGCTGCTTGCCGTGGCTAAAAGCCTGCGTTTAAAACGCTCTTGTTGGGCGGGGTCTGATGGTATGACGAATTCGTCGTCATCGAGGCTTGCCTCGTCTTCAGAGGGAGGCGTATAGTTATCATCCTCGACCTCTCGGTCTGCCGCTCTTTCATGAGGGATGGCTTCTCCATCTTCTTGTGCCGAATCTTGCTGAGGTGGGTGTTCTTCGGCGCTATCCGGGGTAGTATTATCTCCCGTGCCGGAATCACCGTTTTTGCTTTGGTGGGATTTAGAGCAGCGCCGTTGGCGCCGGCGCTTTGGCTGTTTCTTGGAGGTGTCATCCGCCACTGTTCCATCGCCATCTCCATCTATTAGAGTATCCACCATATATATGTCATATGACGAGGTGGCCTTCCAGCGCCCTATAGGTGCTGGTTCCTGTTCGTCTCCTACATCGTCGTCCATACCGTCGATGTCTTTGGAGCCGAAGTCAAGCATGTCGGTTAAATCGTCGACAGTGGCTACGAAGTGGGTGGTGGGTGGGCTTTGAATTTCTTCATCGTCCGTATCCCACCCTCGCTGACCGTAATCGGGCCAGGGCTCTCCTGATAAAGAGAGAGACTTAAGAGAATTCAGGATGTCGCCAACAGGCGAGTGCTGAAAGATGCCTGCGGCGGTGAACTCCATTATCGGCGCCCAATCGGATTCCATCGGCAGGGGCGCGGGGGGTTCGGAGTTCGGAAAGGAGTCCGGTCCTTGGAGTCACGGATCATGCAGAGTGCGGGGCTAGCGTTCGGCTCGATCGCCTTTGAGATCGAAGCCCCCGAGGTGACGTCCAACCGCTCATCCTCGGTTGGCGCAATAGGCTCCGAGTTAGGGGTCGGAACCGATGCGTGTGCGGCCTCCAGGACACTGTCCGGAGGCAGAGCTAGATCATGCCCCTCGAGATAGTGCGGCGCGCTTGGCCGTGGCTCGAACCCGTCGAAGATCAAGTCTCTGCGGATGTCAGCCATGTAGTTTAAGCTTCCAAACCTGACTTGATGGCCAAAGGTGTAGCTTTCGATCTGCTCCAGGTGGCCAAGCGAATTGGCCCGCAGAGCAAAGCCACCGAAGACAAAGATCTGTTCGGGGAGAAAAGTCTCACCCTGGACCGCAACGTTGTTGATGATCAAAGGAGCCATCAGGCCTAAAGGCGACGACACAGAGGAACTCTAAATGAAAGCACCAATGTCGGTGTCAAAACCGGCGAATCTCGGGTAGGGGGTCCCGAACTGTGCGTCTAGGCCGGATGGTAACAGGAGGCAGGGAACACGATGTTTTACCCAGGTTCGGGCCCTCTTGATGGAGGTAAAACCCTACGTCCTGCTTGATTAATATTGATGATATGGGTAGTACAAGAGTAGATCTACCACGAGATCAAGGAGGCTAAACCCTAGAAGCTAGCCTATGGTATGATTGTTGTATATGGAGTTGATGTCCTACGGACTACAACCCTCCGGTTTATATAGACACCAGATAGGGTTAGGGTTACATAGAGTCAGTTACAATGGTAGGAGATCTTGAATATCCGCATCGCCAAGCTTGCCTTCCATGCCAAGGAAAGTCCCATCCGGACACGGGACGAAGTCTTCAATCTTGTATCTTCATAGTCCAGGAGTCCGGCTGAAGGTATAGTCCGGCTACCCGAACACCCCCTAATCCAGGACTCCCTTAGGAAGCAACGAGGAAGCCACGAGGCAGGGGGCGCGCCCACCCCCCTGGGTGCGCCCTCCACCCTCGTGGCTCCCCTAATGTACTTCTTCCTCCTATATATACCCATATACCCTAAAACGATCGAGGAACACAATAGATCGGGAGTTCCGCCGCCAGAAGCCTCCGTAGCCACCGAAAGCCAATCTAGACCCGTTCCGGCACCCTGCCGGAGGGGGAATCCCTCTCCGGTGGCCATCTTCATCATCCCGGTGCTCTCCATGACGAGGAGGGAGTAGTTCTCCTTCGGGGCTGAGGGTATGTACCAGTAGCTATGTGTTTGATCTCTCTCTCTCTCTCTCTCTCGTGTTCTTGATTTGGCACGATCTTGATGTATCGCGAGCTTTGCTATTATAGTTGGATCTTATGTCTTTCCTCCCCCTCTACTCTCTTCTAATGGATTGAGTTTGCCCTTTGGAGTTATCTTATCGGATTGAGTCTTTAAAGATTTGAGAACACTTGATGTATGTCTTGCCGTGCATATCTGTTGTGACAATGGGATATCACGTGATTCACTTGATGTATGTTTTGGTGACCAACTTGCGGGTTCCACCCATGAACTTATGCATAGGGGTTGGCACACGTTTTCGTCGTGATTCTCCACTAGAAACTTTGGGGCACTCTTTGAGGTTCTATGTGTTTGTTGAATAAATGAATCTGAGATTATGTGACGCATATCGTATAATCATACCCACGGATACTTGAGGTGACATTGGAGTATCTAGGTGACATTAGGGTTTTGGTTGATTTGTGTCTTAAGGTGTTATTCTAGTTCGAACTCTAGGGTTGTTTGTGACACTTATAGGAATAGCCCAACGGATTGATTGGAAAGAATAACTTTGAGGTAGTTTCATACCCTACCATAATCTCTTCGTTTGTTCTCCGCTATTAGTGACTTTGGAGTGACTCTTTGTTGCATGTTGAGGGATAGTTATGTGATCCAATTATGTTATTATTGTTGAGAGAACTTGCACTAGTGAAAGTATGAACCCTAGGCCTTGTTTCAAAGCATTGCAATACCGTTTGTGCACACTTTTATCATTAGTTACCATGCTGTTTTTATATTTTCAGATTACAAATACCTTTATCTACCATCCATATACCACTTGTATCACCATCTCTTCGCCGAACTAGTGCACCTATACAATTTACCATTGTATTGGGTGTGTTGGGGACACAAGAGACTCTTTGTTATTTGGTTGCACGGTTGTTTGAGAGAGACCATCTTCATCCTACGCCTCCTACGGATTGATAAACCTTAGCACTTGAGGGAAATTTTCTACTGTCCTACAAACCTCTGCACTTGGAGGCCCAACAAACGTCTACAAGAAGAAGGTTGTGTAGTAGACATCATCTCGCTTGCTATGTTTTTGCTATGAGCCAGCCAGATGTCCTCACCCGCACAAAAGCGGGTCATGAGTACCGTAAGGGCTGCCATGGACTTCGGCTTTTCTCGTCTGAGATGGCGTGCTAGCCATTCGTCACGGATGCTGTGTTTAAAGGCCGCTAGGGCTTCAGCATCCGGACAGTCAACGATCTAGTTCTTTCTAGTTAGGAACCTAGTCCAGAATTTTCTGGCTGATTCCCCAGGTTGTTGAACTATGTGGCTTAAGTCGTTGGCATCGGGTGGCCGGACATATGTACCTTGGAATTTGTCAAGAAAGGCCTCTTCCAAGTCCTCCCAGTTGCCGATGGAATTCTCGGGCAGGCTATTCAGCCAGTGTCTGGCTGGCCCTTTGAGTTTTAGTGGGAGGTATTTGATGGCATGGATGTCGTCTCCACAGGCCATGTGGATGTGGAGGATAAAGTCCTCAATCCATACTGTGAGGTCGGTTGTTCCATCGTATGATTCAATATTGACTGGTTTGAACCCCTTCGGGAATTCGTGATCCAACACCTCACCTGTGAAGTAGAGAGGGTGTGTGGCGCCTCTATATTGGGCCGCATCACGGCGCATCTCTGATGGAGTGTGACGGTGTCCTGGACTAGGGGGTACTCAACACGTCATCTCCCGATATGTTAGATTGGGCCGAGGACCCCCGTGGCCGTATACTCATGGGCCAGTTCAGACAGCTGCCGCATACAAGGAAGATTCCACAAGACTTGGCGATCAAGACAAGGACTCCTCCCCACCGGCGTATTCGGCTAGGACTTTTGTTATCCTAGGCCTCTGGTGCATTATATAAATCGAGGCCAGGCTAGTAGATAGATCATATACAACATACAATCATACCATAGGCTAGCTTTTAGGGTTTAGCCTCTCCGATCTCATGGTAGATCAACTCTTGTACTACTCACATAATCAAGAATAAATCAAGTAGGACATAGGGTTTTACCTCCATCAAGAGGGCCCGAACCTGGGTAAAACATCATGTCCCCTGCCTCCTGTTACCATCCACCTTAGACGCATAGTTCGGGACCCCCTACCCGAGATCCGCCGGTTTTGACACCGACATTGGTGCTTTCATTGAGAGTTCCACTGTGTGATCGGCAAAAGGATCGATGGCTCGCCTGCAGATCAACTGCAACTTCGGCATCTTCGTCAGCAACTCGGCTGGTCACCTTGGTTCGACCAAGAACTGCGCACTGTGTTCAGATCACCATGTTCGGACGAGGGCCTTCATCAAATATCAACTTCAATCTCTATCAAGATCAAGGAGGAATCATCCATGGAGCTCGAGGGCTCAACGTCAACATTGCCCTCGGGCGGCCGTGCTATTTTTATGGACAGCAAACTTGTATTCA